>CM062377.1:61394018-62822504 GCA_031216125.1 Dalbergia cochinchinensis
CAGAAGAAGAACCAACCCCCCCCCCCCCCCTCCCCCCTCTTTCCTCCAATTAGCCCTCCTTTTTCTTTTTCCCTCTTGATGTTGCTGGACCCACCAAGTCCATCCTTATACTCTACTATCTTATCTGATAATGATAACTATTGGTTAGTGGAAAATTTTCAAAACAAATACTGTCTTACATTCCACTAGCAGTTGAATTGTTGTTAGTCAACTAATCAGGACAGTGTGTGGAAGAGTAGCTCTGGTGGTGGACTGCTTAAAATAAATTTGGAATTGATTATTGTATGATATTTGTTATAGCTTTGAATCATGTGATATTGCTAAACAGTTCTAGTAGACCAGTTGGGAATTCATGGTACTGAAATGGCAGTGTTTTGAAGGCCAATCATTGTGTTTTGATTCTAGTGGCCAAACTCTAGAAGCCAACAACCCAAAGAATCTGAAGAGTGACTTACTATAATTGACTTTCACAATTAGTTGTTGGCCATTATAAACCCCCTCTTTTCCTTTTTCTTCTTTCCTTTTGTTTTGTTTTGGTGAAAATTAAATTTCTTTTCTTCTCTTCCAGCTTGGATGTAGATCACGGCATTAAAGCATCAATTCCCTTTGGAATATTTCGTTGTGTGCCTTTTGTGAAGAGAGAGCCCTATAGATTGGTTTCATATTATAAAAGAAAAGTGCAAATTCACATATTGTATTTATGTTCTTGCCATATCCTTCTTGTGGTGATTCCGGTTTCTTGTTAATTTTCATTTGTTATGTTTAGCCTTGCTGTATAACATCAAAAGGGCAACATCAAGAGTGAGCCTCTCATCAATACATTGCAATTGAAATAAAAAATACCTTAGGGGTTGTTTGAAATTATTTTTATTTTTAAAAACTATTTTGAAAACAATATTTTAGAAACTATTTTAGATAGCAATTAATGAAACCAATTAATTATAAATGTGTCATTATATTTTTTTGTTTTAAAAAATAAAATTTTAAAAATATCTTTCAGCTATTTTCTAATTTTTTCTTTTAAAACACAAAATTTTTTTATTTTTAAAATCAACCTGAAAAAAATAACTAATCAAACAAGTTTTTTTCTTTTTATTTTTAAAAATTAAAAATTATCTGCAAAACACTCTCCAAACAGCTCATATTCTCTTCTTTTGTTTTTTGTTACAATAGTCTTTTTGGCTCAATTCCACGACTGAGAGCTTTACATTTATAGATTATGTATATATAATACACGATTCTACTGATTGATTGGTCAGTGCATAATTATGTCATGCCAAGTAATGAACTGTTGTGATGGTCCCTAAATGAACTTAAGGGTTGAGATTCCTTTGCTTGGCTGATCTAAGAATTGTTACCTGGCCAATGTTTTGAACAAACACGTATTTTGTTTGTGTATCATTTTGATAGGAGCTCCATCCTAATCTAAAATCTTGATTGATTAGTTTTCTTTCTTCTACATTACTTTCGTCGTGGAAAACATGGGGAGTATGGGTCCAAAAATCTATTCCTAGATTCTTTGATTCCTTCATCCTTGCATGAAACAAAAAGAATCTGCCAATCTATAAAAGAAAAATCAAAATTGAACTCAGGAGAAAGAAATCAAATTTAAAAATTCATTTAATTTTCACTTTCAATCACTGGAAGAAAATATTATAATAATTAATAGCATTCCCAGAAATTTTCCATTTTTTTTTTAAATTTCTTGAAAGCTTCTCACATCATTAAGAAAGTTTCATGTATTATTCATTGTAGGGGGGGCCTACCTAATTCAGTAGGGAATCAACCTCAGAGAGATAGAGAGAGACTGAGGTGGGAAAACAGCAAGATAAAAACAAACCACACACTTTTCTTCTTTTCTCTCCTTTTAAGACTCAAAATTGAGTTGTTTTGCTTTCTCTGTTTTTGCTGCATCAGAGATTCTCTCCACCCCATTCAAGTCAAAGAAGAAAGAGTAGGGGGGAAATTTTTAAATATAAAAAAAATTGAAAAGGAAAAGTTGTTACGAAATGGGATGAAAGAGGAACAGTCACAGCTCATGGCATATATTCCCCCCAACATAACCCCACTTGTGTTTCCTGATATGGAGTGAGAGAGACCATAGAACAGCACCAAAAACTCCCAAGTCCCAACTTATAAAGAGAACTATAGCTGCCACATATTGGTGCATAGCTAAAAGGATCAAAAGACATGTCTATGTTCAAGTCCATCACCAATAACTGATCCAGAAAAAGCAAATCGATATGGAAAAGATGCAGAATCAAAGTGTGCATTTTGTTCTATCCACTGATGCCAAACCAAGGCTGAAATGGACTCCTGAGCTTCACCAAAGATTCATTGAGGCAGTTAATCAGCTTGGAGGTGCAGATAGTGAGTATATTGCAAGCTCGGTGATCTTGTATTACTTTTGATATTAGACTTCAGAGCACACCCTTAGCTTAATATATTTTTCTCACACTCTGAATATGTGTGCAGAAGCAACCCCAAAGAGCCTTATGAGATTGATGGGGATTCCAGGCCTTACTTTGTACCACCTGAAGAGCCATTTACAGGCATTTCCCTTTCCTTAAATGATAGTATAGTTCCTTTGTTCTTTATTTACTGAATCAGGAAATCAAAGTTGTAACTTATTTGTGTTTCTGGTTTCAGAAATATAGACTTGGGAAAAGCCAACAGCTAGAGACCTGCTCTGACAACAAACAAGAGGGTGACACCACTGACTTGTACTATGCCTAGTTTAACACTAAACTGCATGATTGATGATTTCCTCATTAGGCATTATATTGTTGCACTTTTTGGTGCAGATTACAGTGAAATCAAGAGCTGGGATGGTCACTGCAGCAAGGAGAACAGTGTTGGGGCCCAGAAACAAATCACAGAGTAATAGTTAGAAATTGGTCAAATATGTGAATTTGATTATTTTTATTGTCATTTTCTTATGGTACTGCCTGGAGATTTTTTAATGATTGAATTCTGTGTTCACCAGAAACCTGAAGGTTGCTCAGGCTCTCCAAATGCAAATGGAAGTACAAAGGAAACTTCATGAACAAATTGAGGTTGCTCATATGATATGAACTTATTCATGTCTAGCTTTTCTGACTGATTCACAAGGGCATGTCAGATGGTAATCAATTTGCATGGTGATTTCAGGTGCAGGAACACTTGCAGCTCAAAATTGAAGCTCAAGGGAAATATTTACAATCAGTGCTGAAGAAGGCAGAGGAAGCACTTGCAGGATACAATTCTTCCACAGTAGGTCTAGAACTCACAAAAGCTGAACTTTCTCAGCTTGTTACAATAATCAACAATGCTTGTCCAAGTTCTCCCATCTCAGAGCTGACTGAAAATAGAGGATTGAGTTTGAAAAGTGAGGAGAGGAAACAAGACAAAGGAACCATGTGCTCACTGGAAAGCTCTTTGACATCTTCTGAAAGCTGTGAGAGAAAGGAAGAAATGGGGGCCTTGAAAAATTCCAACACTATTTCACTTGAATTGCCCTTACTGGCCATTAATCACACACAAGCTAAAGCATCAAGTGGTGATTCAAGTAATGAAGCTAGTGGAAGAAAGAGAAGTGCAGCAACTGATTCTGAGGATAGCTGTGTTGAGCAACCATCTGAGAAAAGATGTGGCAACAAGTTGAGGAAACCTGAGTTGTCAGAAATGCTTGACTTGAACAATCAGTATCATAGTGACATGGACTCAAGTACAAAAACATTAGACTTAAATCGTAGTTCAAGCTTTTGGGAACCATGAAGATGGTTTCTACTTTCTACTCTAGTTATATGAACATATGCAGCAAAATCATTACTAGAAATAGTATTTATATTTTATTATAATGAAAATAATGGGAAAAAAAATTGGATGTATACCATGGTCAAGAAAAAGGTACACCACATATATGATCATATCTACTCCAAAAATTTGGTAGGGTACCCACTGGTAATCATCCTTCTCAAGGCCCTACCAGAATATGAGTTGGTAACGTCTAACACAGATCATCATATTCTAATTTGAACTGTTTTTCACTTAAATCTAAATAAAATATATATATATATATTGTTGGGGTAGAGCATATTAGTTAAGAAGGTTATGTAAAGTTCAATCAATATGAATTGGACCAAAAAGGGTTGGTACCAAGTGAACTTTCCTCTCATTTATCACCATAATTTAGATTAAATTCTCTTATTAATTGGTTATTCATAAGTATTTTTATACGCTCTTTTGTTTGGTGAACTTATAAGTATTTTTTTAAATAATTAATCTATAAGCATGTTCTGTCTCAAAAAAATATGTTCTGCCCCAAACTTTTACTAAACCAAAATTTTTTTTTTTGGTGAATTTAGATTATATTGGTGAACTTTATAAGGATGTTTTGTCCTAAACTTTTACTAAACCGGTAAAAAAAAATTGACATGAATTAGACAAATTTGGACTGTCTAAAAGGAAGAAAGAAATAAGCCTAAAAATTCATTGTCGGCAACAAAAATAAAAGGGCATGAAGTATGATTTTTTTTTTTGAGATGAATTATGATTTAAACCATGTGCAATTCGAAAATATTTACTGATGTCATATTTTATTCTATTTAATTTGTCAGAAAGCCAATTATTCGTGCAGCTCGTATGCTAAATCAAAGTATGCCGTTCCTCTGCTCGGAAATCAATGCACACCCAATAGGTCAATACCTGTTGCAATGTATGCAACATACACAAATAAATTAGTTCGTAATCATATAACAGTATTTTGTGTGTTGTTATTTGCAAATTTGGGTTTCTCTTTGCCTTAAGAACCTGAAGGTGAGCTATATGAGTTGAAATAATATTTTATACACAATAAAATTACATAATCAATATGCATCATATTTTTTATTATTATTAAATATAATATATAATCTTTATTCACTCATTATATTTCATGATAATAAAATATATAATATATATTTTTTATTTAATTTTATTACACAACAAACATCAATTATATCGGCTATAACCTAACTGGATGGTCGCATTTACCGTGTGTCCAACACATTTAGGAACGTGTGCCAAGATTTGTACTTATTGTTGCTGGTCGACACAAATCATTATTTTATTCAATTGTTGTTAACAGACGATCATGCCCATAACATGAAACAAAATTTTCCGTTGCTGCCATTCCGTCTGAGCAAATGTCATCTCCATCATTTCTATCATTGTCCCGGTAAACATTCAATAAGGAATAAAATACATTTAACATTAAACTATTAATTTCGTCCCCCTACGTATAGACGTGATATCATAATAACTTTTAAAAGATTTTTTATGATTATTTAGTTTTTAAAAAATATATATGATATTAGTTTACTCTCTCAAGATATATCTGATATTTTTATATCAAATAGATTTCTAAAAGTTAAAATATAATGTCACTTTGATCTATAAGAATTATTTGTGAGTTAAGATTTTAAAAGAAAAGAGATGAAAAATGAGGATTTATAGTGTAAAATTATATTACAAATTCTCCTCTCATTTTCATTTTCTTTCAAAAGCCAAACTCACAAACATATCCTAAAAAAAAATATCTAACATCAAATAAATATCTAAAAACTTCAGCATTATGAATAATGAGGGACCTATATTTGATGTCGCATACATGTTTTATGTGCTAAAACAATTCCTATTTCAACTTTTAAGGACCTATTTGATCTTTTAAAAAATTGAAGGACTAATTTTATGATAAAATATTAACTTTGATAGACCTATTTGATGTAAAAAACCAAAAAAAAAAAACTAAATTGATGTCATGTGCATCTTTTATCATAGACCAAAGTGCATGTTTACTCTAAAATATATAAAGCAAAGAAAGTGTTATCTATTTCATAGTAATTAAAACCGGATCGAAAAGGGCCAGTTTGAATCGGCAACCAATGAACGGGTCTCTGGTCTGGTTCGATTCTCTCAATGGATCGGGTTGTAATTGACTCGGTTAAACTTGGTCAAACCCAGGGTAAACAAGCCGAGTCACCTTTGAACCATGCCGAATCGAACTAGACCATGAACCGCCTGCCCAGCCTGTACTATGCCACCATGTGCCCGGCTTGCAACCTAGCCATGAGAATCCACACACCCACATGCAGATGGACCATGAATTCCGCACATAACCTAAGCAGCCTAGCCCATGAACCAACCACGAAAACCTTCAATAACTTTGTCATACCCAGTGTACACGTGTCAGTGGACAAGTTCTGTATGGCCTTAGGGTCCCCCGGGACCCATCCATGCCATCAGGTCCTGGATTTCGCTAAGTCTGGATCCTACATAGAGGGCTCTATGTTACAGCCACATTTTTGGGATCAAAAGTCCCGGTAATTGTTCCTCAAAGGAAAATAAGTTAAAGGGTGATTTTTAATGGATTTTATGAAGCCCTCAAACTTTTCATTTTAAGTCCATAAGTTTGTAAAATCGTAAGTTTTTCCGAATTTGAACTAAAACCCAAAATTTGGATTTTCATTGGTAGGGATTTTGATTTTTATGATATTTTATTTGAATTCAAATGGGGGTATTTCTTTATTTACATTTATCTTTTAAAGTTAATGGAGAGTAAAATAATTGAGGACATTAACTTAAAATTATGTAAATAAATGAGTGTTGAGACAACTCAGATGCCAAAGCACTTTGAGTGGTCTTTGTTCTTTGCATAATTCTGAAACGACCTTCTTTGCGTGAGTTATGTTATTTGCGAGCAGAAGAGCCAGGAATCTCGCTGCAACGAGCACCCCATATCAATACAGTATTTGAAACGACACAGCTTTGGGTTAATGACCCAACACCCCTATATAAACCCTCTCCTTCGGGTTCCCTCGGCATAAACCGAAGCCAAGCTCTCCTAACCCTCATTTTCTCTCCTACTCTCAAATCTACTCCATTTCATCATCCCTAATCATCAAAGTATATAGGTTTTGTTAGATTGTGTCTCCATTCTCTCCATTTCTTCATAATCTTAGATTAGGTTTAGTTATTTCTCTCATTGTTGTCAAGTGGGGGTATTCCCTCAATGTTGTTAGAGTTTTGTTAGGGTAATCTAGAGGTACCCATAGATCATTAATGAGTTTTATGGTTATAATGGTAGACTCTGGCTCCATTCTTACTTCCCGGAGCTTTGCCGGAGTTGTCCCCTCTTGTTCTCCCTTTCCAGGTGAGTGGGTTCAAACTCATGACCTTATTTTAGCCATTATGATTATGTTTGATGCATGATATTTGTGAAATATGAGATTTGAGATAAGCAAAAGTAGAGAATATGATTTTACATGATTATGTTAAGCTAGAAAAATTATGATTTATGATGATAGCAAGGAAGAAAAAGTTTTACAAAACCATGGGACCATGATTGCTGTGTTGTGTGTATGGAAAATGTTTTATATGCTGAAACGATTATTGGAAGAATAAATGATTTCATCTAGTTGCTTTTTATTCAAATGTGTTTTATGAGTTTATGATCTTATTATGTTTTCAAGATTTAGATTTCAAGTTATATTCTGAATATTCAGTTAAAATAGTTATATATATGTTAGAGAAATGTGAACAAGAGTATGACCCAACTTTACGGATAAATATGTAAAATAATTTTCGAGTTTTATGGTTATGAACCACAGTGCTTTGAGCTATGACTTTAGATTATCAAGTATATAGAAAGTTATGATAGTTTAAGATTTGAATTTGGAACTTTAGTTTTATGGTACCAAGAGATACGGAATTCAGTCTGATTCTCAGCAACTGCCAGATACATATTTTGTGAGCTTGAGATTGGGTTGCTTACAAATGGGTGATCCCTTAGGCACGATTCTCATAGCCACAGTTATGCTAAAGTCAGATTGTTAGAGTTATATGAATCCATAACTCCCAGTGTACTAAGAATTTAGGGGCTCTATTCGCCAGGGATAGAGTACCCATTTTTCAATTATGGATGATTTTGTCAAGCTAGTTTAGACGGTAAAGATAAGGAAATAGACAGTTAGTTAATGGTTGTATGAGATCGTTAACTTTGATACCAAATTGTCCATCAGAGGACAATATCGTCCCACAGCAGATACAGATAACGGGACCTAGATAGGTACCCACAGCTCATCCACCAGGGACCATTTAACTTTACAGCTTCAATTATTATATATGTATTTATTCAGCTCAGTAAATACTATTTCCTTAGGCTCTGTCACACTTTAGTTAACATAATTTCAAGTTACTTGTGAGTTACAATTGTTTGTTCATGAATTTATGATATGAGAAACGCTTTTGTATATAGTTATATATTTAAATATCAAATGATTATGATTGTTACATGCATAGTATTATATATATATATTCCTTGGATGTCTCATGTAGATGATGGGTGAGAGCTCATTCACTGAGTCCGTTGATTCACCCTTCTCTTTTCCTCTCGTAGTTGCAGGTACAGGATCAATTTCAGCTCAGTTGGTTGACTCAGCATTTTTCTAGTGGTGAGCCTTATTTTGGAGTAAGGCTTAGTATAGGTTTATGTTAGTATTAGCAGGCTCTAGTATATGTGCAGACAGGATCCAAGCCATGCATTGTTTTCATATGTTGTATTAGATTTCAGTATTCGAAATAGTTATGTATATGTTTTCAGAGCTTAAGTATGAATTTCAAATTACGAAATTTGATTAGATTATGTAATAGACCAGCTATGTAGTTATGATTTAGTTTTCAAGGGTTAATCAGGTTTTCAGATTAAGATTTATATTATGTGATGAGATAATTATGATTTCGTGATTAGCAGAATGGGTTAAAAAGGGGATTTTCAGATCTTAAATATCAAGTATGTCTAGTTTTATGAATTTAAATAGCATGTTTTGAACAAATAAATGGATATTGATTTGGAAGAAAAATAATGTTTTAAGGATAATATTATACTATTATATGCATATAGAGAGACACATTACCCAGAAGGCTTACGTGGAGATGAGATTCCTCATGTGCTGGTCATGTTCTGAAGTCGGGTTGTGACAAACTTAAAAATCCAACATAAAACTCAAACCCAACATCTCCTAGAAAGCAAGTGCAACACAACCACCAGTCTAACGTTTTCCTTGTTATATAATGTGTGAGTATGTGTGTGTATGTACATACATACATTCAATTGCATTAAATTATTATTTTTCAAGTTCAACCTGTTCAACTAATGATTCACTGGTTGAACCAGTAACCTAGCGACCTGGTATCTTGACTGAATCAATCACCGATTCAAGTCAAATAACTTATACGTTTTTGAGTTTTATTTTTTATTTTATAAAAAATTAATTCAAAGATATGTTTTGAGTTTTATTTTTATTTTATAAAAAATTGATTCAAAAATAAATTACAATAAAATAATAAAATTAATTGATATGTACTGATAGTGTAAACCTATTTTACACCGCCAACCATTAAAACTTGATATATCAGTGAATTGGTGAGGAAAACTAAAAGAAAGTGGTGCAGTTACTAAAATTTTAGTAATATGTTAAGTCTTAATTGATTAACATTGTAAAATAGGTTTATATCATTAGCACATACTAATTAATCTCTTAAATCATATTTTAGTATGTAAAATGTAATAGGTACAGGGTAATTAGAATTAATAACTCTATAGAATTAAGAAAGATTTTAAGAGTATTAAGTGATATATTTTAATGCATTAAAATAGAACTTTAAGGAAAAACAAAAACTAAATTCCTAATTTAGTCACTTAGATTTATAATAGAAGACAAATTAATCTCTCATATTTAAAAAATCTCATACTAGTCCTTCAAATTTCACAAATGAAGATAAGTTAGTTCATCTATCAAACTATCATCAAAACCATTTACAAAAATATCCACGTGTTCTATTGACTTATTTATATATAGTGTTAATTTTCATAGTAGATCTTAATTTGCCTCGCTATTCTATTATATGCAGAACAAATGATAACTTTAAGTCAAAACCTTTCTTCTAAGTAGGGAGTTATATGTGATAAAGAAGATGAATAAGAAGGTCTAAACCATTTTGTTTGGAAGAGTGAGACAAATTAAGATTCATCATGAAAATTAACAGTACACGTTAATAAGTTAGTTATATATAAAAATAAGATAATAGAACACAACTCAAATGATAATTTTACAAAGAGACTAACTTGTCCTTATTTATGAAATTTAAGAAACAAATATTAAAATTTTAAAATATAAAAATTTAATTTATCTCTAATTATAAATTTAAAGTGCTAGATTAACATTTAAAAAAATAACTTGAAGCCACCGTTTGGTCCGATAACTAGTCCCATCGAACAGGCGAGTGAACATGAAACGGGGGCATCCGAAAAAGTTGACCTAAGCATTTTGCCCCTTACTGGAAAATTTTATTTTATTTTTTATTTAAAATTGTCTCATCAAACTCAGTTTCTTGATGGACTATAAAAGCTCCACCGAGTGTGTTTCCATATTAAACTCATAGCTATTCTATTTTAACTATTGTCACTCTTTTTTTAATACTTTTATTTCAATATTTCTAAACCACTCTTAATTAATTAAAAGTTGTGTTAACCTTTTTTTACAGAAAAGTTAGATTAACTCTTGTTTATTGTCACTACACATTTCAGATTATATTTAATTATGTTAAAAATAAAAATTAATTATTTTGAATTTATTAATAGTGAAATAAAATGGAGTCTATATTATGCATAATTTTTACAAACTAAACTGAAGTGTTTTATATTAGATATTTACATGAGCTTATCTATATTAGACATATATTTTCAAATTAATTAAATCAAGTATCTCATTAACATTTTTTTAGCTATATTTTTGTGCTATTGCATTATCAAATATTGCATGAAAACTTCAAGTGAATTATTTGATTTTTTTTTCTGAAGTTACAACATAATAAAATTTTGATATATTATTCATGTACTAATATAATATGAAGAGATTGCTATATTTTTGTTTGATCAAATCTCACAAATGATTTAAATATGTAACGCTCATGTAACTATTTAAATTTGTTATATAATGCTTGTGATATTGAAATAGATGATGCTCATCATAATTTTTATTTAATATTATATTAGTGGTAATATTTTCATTATCATTTTATTAACAAAAATTTTTAAATATAAAATAAAATAAAAAATGAAGTAATATTTTTTCCTAAGGTAAATACTAAGTACTAATTACAGTAATGTTGTAAATAGTGGGTTGTGTGTTGAGTAAGTTCTTCTTTTATATCCAAGTTTCTTAGTCATATCTTTTGCAAAAATAAAAGAATATATTAAGACAATGCACATTTTGAACAAATGAGTGGGAAAGAGAGGCCAGCATATTTCCGTTCAAACGGATATGCCAATCTGAGCTTGTGCACTTTGATTGTTTTCTAGAAAAGATTTTTATTTTTATTTTTTAATGATAAATTTACTCTTGTTCAAAGAAAATTTGTTTGACAAAACTTAAGCTGTTTCCAATAGGAAAAAAAAGCTGATAGTTGAACTTTTTTTTTAAGAATAAGTGGTGACAGTTGAACATGAGGATAAACAAGAGATTGAACTTAAATATAGGTGAAAATAAATAAGAGATTGAAGTTAAATATAGGTGAGCATAAATAAAGAGTTAGCACAACTTTTGATTGACGGTAGGTTAGAAATATTAAAATAGACACAATAGAAGGAAAGTGATGATAGGCAAAATGGAGTGACAATAGCCGCTCTCTTAAACTCAACTTATCTTTTCTTTACCATGAGATCTCCTTAGTTTAATATCAATGGTTATTCAATCTTGGCACATTCAATGTTCCCAAAAGTGGGATTTAGATTCTCTAGAGTGAGATTTTATTTAGAGGGTAAAGTGATTAATTTTATTATTAAAATAATATAATAAAGAGAGTCCAATTTTAATTTTATTGATTCAAAGATAAAATCTCTTTATTTTATTATCTAAAATGGGATCCCCATTTTAAAGAAAAATTTTCGGTATATTTTAAACCCCAACCCTAGCTGGGCTGTTGTGCAATTGAGATTGAAATAAGGTTCTCATTTGTCTGAACAGCCTCTTCGACTACGTAGGCAATAACATGGCCACATCTTATGCGGTTCCACTTATGTTAGGAAGCACCTTGTGCTTGAGAATTTTATAATATATAAAATAAAATAAAATATCATTTTTATCCTTTTCCCTTCTTTTTCTTCCCTCCAAACGAACCCTCTTTCTTCTGTCCTTTCCCCATACATGCGTCCTTCACCTCACCAGTCACCACAAACCTTCAAAGGTAAGTTCTCATTATTTGCTCTTCGCAAGAGATGATAGTTTAGCAAAAACAAGGAATATCGTAAAATAAAAATTGCAAATTTAATTGCTTTGTTGGACAGAGGCGAGTTCTCCACCATTTCTTCTTTATGACAGCAGATTCCGTGCCGACAATGACGATCTTGGAGGAAGGGACAGTGAGGAGGGTGGAGGTGAAGAGGTTTGGAGGAAGGAGGAGGTGGCAGTATTTGGAGGAGAAGAGATAAAGAGTTAGACCATTGACAAACAAGAAGAGGGACCATCGGCGCCGTCAAACGGACTAGTGGCGAACGGAGGAAGAGGCACCAGTCGTCGTCCTCCACCGCACCATCGACAGTCAAGTTTGGCACGCAGAACAGGACCTGGACATCATCAGCCACCGCCGATTCAAGTCCAACAACTATGCCACCTTCGACATCTCTAAGATCCTCATTGCCGACGCCGGCGACAATGACAAAAGCCCGATTACCCCATTTTTATCCAACCCAATTAGCCCCGGGTCTTTTTGGTAACAGGGTCATCGCCCAAACCATGTGAAAACCTAGTGACGGGAGGGGAATGGAGTGGGTCGGGAGGGCCTGGCACCGGCTGTGGCACCAGTGGGCAGTGGGTGGTGCTGGGCGATGGCAGATGGTGGTGAGAGAGATGAAAGAGAAAAATAAGTAAAGGACGATTTAGCAAAGGGTAGAAGAGATATATCACTATAAAATTATTTTTTATAAATATTAAAATATAAAATATATTTTTTTAATGTTGATTAATTTTAAACACTAGACGAAAAAATTAATGATTACAATTGAGAAATAATAAATGTCTCAATCATACTTATATTAAATTAAAAATTATAAAATAATATATCAAAAAATTTTATATATTAATTTATAATTTTTTATTTAATATAAATATATGATATAAGTTTCGTGTCTGAATGCAATTTTATCACCACTTTGGGATCATTTAAGAACCCGTCCAATAAACAATGGCGCATGACTTGACATGTTAAGCATGCATGAGGCAAGTCTTACGATTACATTGTGGTTGGGGTGGCACATGCCAGTGCCACTGTCTATTAGCCAGCAATCTTGTCGGAAATATTTTGGAAACACGTTATTCAATGAAATAAATATTCAATGTATTAAAAATATGTGGAGACAGTAATCATAAGTCAAAATAATATCATAAAAATTTGGGGATATTAGTTATAATTGAAGAGATTAATTTTGATATATTAGAAGTAGTTTTACACTGTTGATTAATTATATTCTTTTATTCATAAAATTTTTAAGATAACGAAGGATTGAATATCTATATAATTTTTTTTTATATTGATAGTATATCTAAATTAATTCATGGAAACCACCAATTTGATCTCTAAAAGATTAAATCATTGGCAAAATATTTCTTGAAAAAAAATTATATTTGCACATGCCACTTCAAAGTTTCATCGTATTTGACAAACTTATCCTATGTCAACTAACCTACATTTTGGTTAATAAAAGTTATTCTTTCAAGAGTTATTTTATCAAAAATATGATCTTTTGGAAGTTAAAGAGATAGTGTTACAATGTCAACTTGATATAAAATGAGCTATTTTATCAAATATATAATTTTTTGAAACTAAAGTAATTGTTCTATAGTGCCAACTTGGCTCGAAACGTGAAATATAATAACTTCTGTTAAAACCAAAAAACAAAATATATTTTAGTTGGCATATAGGTCAATTTATCAAATAATATGAATCTTTGGAGGACTTCATGCAAATATGATTTTTTTAAAAAATTATTTTATCAGTAACATAATCTTTTAAGTGCTGAAATGATAATTCTCCCTAAATACATGACTCAAAATAATATAATCTATCAAATGGATTGTTATTTAATTATATGCTGCTATTTGTAATCGCAGCTTTCAAGATAATAAGTGATTAAATCAAACACTTTTGTTAATATGATGATATGGTACATGGTTGAATATTTACTTTTTTTTTTTATTTTTTCCCTTAATAGTATATCTAAATTAAATTCATAACTCAAAATAATATAATCTATCAAACAGAAAATAAACTGCAGATGGCTGGCCAATTTCTCTTAATTGGAATATTTTGAATTAGGTTGCGTTGAATGAAGAGACAGATACCTAAATATAAAAGATTATATTTTTGTATTTTTTTTCTTCTTAACACAGCATTCTTATGTTAGTGAATATATAAACGAAGAATTTGGTCCAAATATATAAAATATTTGATAATGACTATTATGATAACCCAAATAAGATTTTTCATACTTCACTAACAATTTGTCATTTTAAAGATATACATGATATTAATTTACGTCCTAAAATTTTTTTTATGTGAATTTAGTTCGTGAATAAACACATAATATAAATTTAATCTCTGAACAATTTTTTATATAAACTTAACCTCTGAAAAATACATATGATATCACTTTGATTTCTGAAAAATACATATGACATCAAATAATGAATTTATAGAATAGGGGGCTCAAATAGATATATTATATGCATCTTTTTGGGACCAAAGTAATGTTATATATATCTTTTAGGGACTAGACTGATATAAAAATTCTTTTAGGAATTAAATTTATGTCACGTGTATTTTTCAATGAATGAATTGTTGTATAAAAAAACCTTTCAATAACTAAACTAATATTATATGTGCCTTTGAGTACCAAATTTTTAATTTAGTTTTTTTTATATAAATACATAAAAAAAACTGAGAACTGGTTTAAGAAATTGTATTTTTATTTATTTTTTCTAAAGAGAGAGAAATCAACTTTCTAAAGAAGACTTTAAATAGTTTTTTCTAACAAAATTTTGGTGTCTGATGTGTAGCTAAGGAATCCAAGATTAGATATATGTGGGTTAAGGTGCTCTTTACCGCTGTTTCTTATCCTTAATGTACGAAGCACATAAGAAATGACAAAGCATAATCCTATTAAACACCAAAATCAGCTACGTGCAATAAAAAGAGATTAGATTAGCTTGAAGCAACTTGTCTAATATATTAGCTAATGAAATGATTTGCAAAGTGCATGATTTTTTTCCTGTAATAATTTTGATGTCCATTTATATTTGCCATGATCAGCGATTTAGGATACATGAAATGGTTCAAACGTTTTAGTCTTTTCCACCGTAAAACAAAATAAAAAAGTTTATTGCCTTTTCTAGTTTCTTCAAGCGATGGTAATGATAAAACTAAGCACAACGCCCAATCACCCGTTAGGGAAGTTGATAATTGATATGGTATTCTATCAGATAGAGTAAATTATCAAACATTAATTGGTGAGTTTCCTTCCAATGTATGTAAAAGTAATTGTTAGGTACGTAATTACCAGGAAACAAGTCTCCGCTAAAAGACGTAAGCACATAAAGTAGTTATTTTGGCCCTACCAAGTAATTACCTTAGCTTCTAGGAGACGGTTAATTAAATTAAGTCAATTTTTTCTATCTTAATAATCAAGAGATAACAGCCATAAAATCACTTATTTCATAAGTTTAAACTATTGAGTTGAGATATATGAATAATTTTATACTTAATATGTTTTTTTTTCATATAAATGTCTTTTTTAAACTTAAAGTATGGATAAAACTCACTTTATCTTATATTGAAATTTAATTATTTTTATTTGAAGGATGGGGTCAATAAGAATCGAATTCTATACTTTTTGGTTATAGAGGCTCCAATACATTGTCATGATATCATCTCTTCCAAAAATTCAAATTTTGATATCATATTATGAACCTACTTGCTCCAAAAGCTTAAGATATTGGATTAAATCACATAAGTAATTTTATATCTAATAATAACATCTCCCTGATCCTTGAATAATAGAGATTACTGCTCGCAAAACGATAATCATTTGAGGAAGCACACGCCTATTACAATTATAGTCTGTTATTACTTGCACACTGTCATCACTCTTAACTCGAGCATGGAAGTGAGGCAGTGGAGTGGTCCGATGGCTACAGTTGTGCTGCATTGAGGTATGTTGAAGTGGCTCCTGGTTGGTGGGGTGCCCTGTTGGTGTTAATCAATTTTTTGTTGATGGGTTATTATGCCGGATGTTGTGGTGCACAACCTATATTGATTTTTTTTTTTTTGGGTTTTGGTCTTTTATTTAGGTGTTAAGTGATTTATTTTGATGTCTTGGTATTTTGGTGTTTTTGTGCAATTAAGTGGTATTTTGATGTCTCAGTACTTTGGTGTTTCTGTGTTACATAATTGTTGCAATAGAGTATATCTGGGGTGGGGAGCACAAATGTGTTACTGATCTTTCTCCTCCATGCTCCAGTGTATGGATGACAATTTTCTTGGTGTTCTTTCTCCTCACAGCCGCGGTTGGAGCATCAGGGGTGGAGTGCATGAGGGACTACGATCTGAAGTCGATTATAAGGGTGAGAGATATATGTAATATCATAATGAATGACATACCTCGGGAGGATTTCCTCTCCTACTATTTATATTCCTGGGGCTTGCTCTTAGAGATGAGCTGGCATGTCCTTTGGTACGGTGTACTCATTCTGAGCTATTACAGGTTGTTCTGACCTTATCCTGTATGTCTGTACTTTGTCCTGCGTTCATTAGGTGCTCCTTCCAACCTTGCTTAGGGTCATTTCGTCTTCCATCAGAGGGGATCTCTTCACTAGGTTCAAGTTTGATGCTACTTGCCTCTACTGGATCTCAGGTGGATCACGGATGGACCTCGGGCGGTCGTTCCTTGGTGGTCCTTGCCCTTGATGGACCATGGGTGGACCTTAGGGGTTCTTTCCCTTGGTTGTCTTTGGATGGTCCTTACCCTTGGTGAACCTTAGGTAGTCCTTTCCTTGGATGGTTCTCAAGTGGACCTCGGAGTGATCTTGGAATGGGATTTCCTGGTCTTTTTGGTACTTCAAGAGGGAGGTGATTCTATTCTCCATTTAAGGTCTATGATCTTGAGTTGTGGATCGTAACAATAATCAAATATGATAATTCTTGTGATGAGAATCAACTTGTTGAGTCTACAAATATCGGCTAAGATATAGTTGCGTGTGCTTAACATCATTCAATGATGCATAGAAACTTTGGCAAAGTGAAAATGTTGGAGGTAGATCCTAAAAGTTGGATATAACAATAGTTAGCTAGCAATCGATCATGCAAGAGGAGTCAACCTTACTCCTTTCCGTTCCGTTATCATATTCATGGTCGATAAAAGTCATAATACACATAAATGGTCTTATTGTGAGGCAAATGATACATCCCTCTCACCCTCACTTCTTCTTTTCCTCATAAACCTTTGGTTGCTGAGGTTGGGTCACAGCGTAACAGATTTCCATAGCACCAATTTGGTATGGGGTACCCACTGGTGTAATTTATCATCTTTCTTCTCAAGACCCTAAAAGAAGTGTGAGTCGGTGGCTCCAGACACATCCAATCATTCCATTTTGAACCTTTTCACCTGTATGCAATTATACCAAGAGCTTGTTGCGCAGGCCACAAAAAGGTCTTCAAAGAGCTAAAAAAAAAATTGTTAGCTAATAATGTAAAATTATAAGTTACCACATTTTTAACCTTTAAAATAATCTTTATAGAAGTTAAATATTCTAAACATACTTACTTTTGATACATTATCGCTTTTTATATCAATATCTAATCATGTTTTATCTTATCAGTAAAGGTATTTGACTTAATCATTCATTACTTTAAAAAATTTAGAAATAGAAATATATGTAATTAGATAATAGTATAAAATCCTTTTCCACTAACTATATATGAAAATTAATCTCATTGTATGATTTAATGATCATGTTAAAAAAAATTATATTAATTACATATTAAAATGGAATTATGATAAAAAAGGGCTTAAATTACTCTTTTGAAACCATTTGACTTTATATTAAAAAAATTGTTTGGACTTGATTCACACAGTCACACAGAGGATTATTTTAACAAAACCTGCATATTCTTTACACCACACCCACCTATGAAATTCAAGTCTACAGAGAAACAGTATATGCAATAGACAACGGTTGTCGCCAACAAAGGTAGGG
Organism: Dalbergia cochinchinensis; assembly: GCA_031216125.1. Classification (NCBI taxonomy): domain Eukaryota; kingdom Viridiplantae; phylum Streptophyta; class Magnoliopsida; order Fabales; family Fabaceae; genus Dalbergia; species Dalbergia cochinchinensis. Next base: position 61,412,345 of record CM062377.1, read on the forward strand.
TGAATGATTAGCAAAAACCATGCGCAATTTAAAATACTCGATTCTATGGAAACTTTAATCAATTGGTGTTACCAGCCCAGGAGAAAACCAATAATTCGTATAGCCCACATAGGTAAATAAAATCATACCCTTCCTTCTACTCACAACCTATCCATTAACCATTTGCAATGCTAGACATGGGACTCCCACAAATTAAACAATTTCATATGCTTCTCACTGCGTTCTTATTGCTCTCATTTGCTAACTTTGGCTTCTCTTTTCCTTCACAGCCTCAAGGTAAGCTGCATAAACTCACTTTCTTTGTTTACATATTTGACCTTTGGAACATGATTTTAATTTTGATTGGTCTCAAACTGTCACTTGTCCTATGTAGCCAGCAGAAAATGGCACATGACTTCAGATGTGAAGGAAGTAGCAGGCAAGTCTTATGACTACATTATAGTTGGGGGAGGCACATGTGGGTGTCCATTGGCTGCAACCCTGTCAGAGAAATTCTCTGTGTTACTTATTGAAAGAGGTGGCTCACCATATGGAAATCCCTATGTAACTGAAAGGAGATACTATGGTTTTCCATTAATACAGGCAGACAGATACATGTCAGTAGGACAAAGTTTCACATCACAGGATGGGGTTGGCAATGTAAGAGGAAGAGTTCTTGGGGGGTCATCAGCTATAAATGGGGGGTTTTACAGCAGGGCAAGTGAGGAATTTGTGAGCAAAGCTGGTTGGGACAAGAAGCTGGTCAGAGAAGCTTATGAATGGGTGGAATCTAAGGTTGTCTTCCCTCCCTTTTTTCTCAGCCCTTGGCAGTCTGTTGCTGAGTTCAGCCTTCTTGAGGCAGGAGTTTTACCATATAATGGCTACAGCTTGGAACATATAAAGGGAACCAAGATTTCAGGGAGTGTGTTTGATGCATTTGGAAAGAGGCACACCTCAGCTGACCTTCTAGAGGCAGGGAACCCTGAGACACTCACTGTCCTTCTAAATGCCACAGTAAAGAGTATCATCTTTGACTACAATGGTAAGAAAAGAATTTAAGTGTTTTATAATGTGAACTAATTTCTGTTATCGTAACTTTAGTACTGATTAATCATATTTAATGATATGTCAATATAAATAGAATAATATTTGTATAAAAAAAAATTTTCACTCAAATTTTCTATCAAAATTTACTTCATTTTAAACTAATAAATTCATTGCTAAAGGGTGTATTTCATTAAGAGTTAGAATTTATAAATGGGATGAAAATTTTCATAGACAAACTCCATGTATAAAAATATATTTGAAACTTTTCCATAAAAATTTCTACCCCATATTTTACCCCAAACCAAACATACTCTAAATATTAACTTCTAATTGCTAGAAAATATGTGTACCCTCATAACACACAAAAAGTACCATAAGAATTGTTAACAGAATTAAGAAGTTGTTTGTAACTAGCTGTTTACTAGGATTTGGCAGCTGCATTCAATCTTGAATATTTTGACAACTCAAATGATGTAGGTAACAAGAATGAAACAAGAGCAAGGGGCATAAGGTTCATCCAGAGTAATGGCAGCTTACAAGAAACCCATGAAGCCTACATCCGAAAACCCAAGAATTCAAGTTCAAGGGGTGATGTCATACTGTCATCAGGCGCATTAGGCAGCCCCCAGCTTCTGCTGCTAAGTGGCATAGGACCAAGAGAACAACTGAGAAGATTCAACATTCCAGTAGTTCTTGACATGAAAGGGGTTGGCCAAGGAATGCAAGACAACCCCTGCATATCAGTCCTGGTGGATTCAAAGCCACAGAATAGGCTTCCTGATCCACCACAAGTTGTTGGCATAACAAATGACATGAAGATCATAGTTGAAGCAGCAATACTGCCACTAAGTTCCAATGGAACAAGGGTTAACGTTGCTGCCAAGTTAGCATTCCCTTCTTCAAAAGGGGTGCTTGAATTGAACAACCAAGACCCTAGGTTGAACCCTTCTGTGAAGTTCAACTACCTAGCTAGTGAAAATGATATGGAAGAATGTGTCAAGATGACTCAACTACTTAACAGGATTGCAAGGTCCAAGTCCATTGCATTTTTCCTTGGTGAGTCAGGGCAAAACAAATTGACATCTACTGATGATGATCTGAGAAGATTTTGCAAAAAAAATGTTAGGACTATCTATCATTATCATGGAGGCTGCACTGTTGGATCTGTTGTTGATAAGGATTATAGGGTCAATGGGGTAAAGGGATTGAGGGTATTGGATGGCTCAACTTTTTCGGAATCACCAGGCACAAACCCAATGGCAACAGTGCTGATGCTGGGAAGGTATCAAGGAATCAAGATTCTAAGAGAAAGGGGAGCAGCTTGTGATTCGAATTTCGAAGAAAAACAATGAGCTGCTTGTTTTCTGTGTGCGCTGAACCAGTGTGTAAAGAAATAAACCAGGACTTAGGAGTCTAACAGAGTGTACTTTACGAATGAAATTCTAGTTCTAATCACAATTCTACTTCTACATTGTGGGGTCATTGGTTCCACATGGTAATTGCATTGGCAATTACATTTGTTAATTCCAAATTATCCACTACCAGAAGCATAACTAATTCCACGCAGAAACCCCTCTTCCTGTATACACGGGAAATTAAATCTCTACCTAAATACTTAAAAAATCTAACAAACATTATACTTGGCCTCGTATTATTGAAATCACGGTATGATTATACAAATCATCTCTTAAACTGCAACATTACGACTAGAACCGCAATTTAAAACGCCAGTTCATTTCATTTCCCTCTTCAAATTTGTTCGATTAAAAGCTCTCTGTTTTTCTTTCCCCTTTGGATTAAAATGATAAAAAATTTGCACATTTCACCGTACTATTAATTAACAAAATAACACTTAAAATTACACTACGGGTGTGTTTGAGTCTAGGTAAAATTGGAGAAAAATTCTTCACCTTCCAATATTAGACATAAAATTCATCGATAAAATTTAATTCCCACCAAACACAAGTAGAAAAGAATTGGATCAGAAGGGTGAAAAAAATCATTGCCTTATTTATTACCACAATATATGCCAACAATTTTGTGCATTTGTGCCTGTACATATTCTTCCCTAACTTGCAAAACAGCACTCTTAAATGACCAAAAAAATACCCCCCAAAAAAAAAAAATCTTGTCTAACCCTCTACTTCAGCATCACCACTAGGACTTGATGTGGAATCACTTGAATCATCATCACCAGCTGCAGGAGCTTGATTTTGATCCTCCTGGCTTCTCCTACTATCCCTGTTGATAGAAAAACTAACCCAAACTTCACCATTGCCACCACCACCAACCCCCCTCCTCTCTCCACCTTCCTCATCCCTCTTCTTCCCCTCATCTCTCTCCTCAACTGGCATCTCATACCTACAAACAGGGCAAGACCCATGAATCCCCAGCCACTTCTCAATGCAATCTGGATGGAACCTGTGCCTGCAAGGCATCTCCTTAACCACCACACCAACACGAAACTCCTCCAAGCACACCACACACTCACCCACTTCTTCTTCCTCTTCCCCTTCCGTCACCTCGACACGTGGCATCGCCTCTATGGACTCCTTCGAAGCAGGTGGCCGCCCGCCTTTGCCAAAGCCACTGTTGTTGTTCCCAATCTCGCGCAGGAGTGCCTCCAGGCTCGATGCGCCGTCGATCACCACCATCCCCTGAGTGAAGGGGTTCACTAGGATGATCCTTTCCCTGCTGGGAGCTTCCGTACTCCTCCTCCTCCCACTCCCTGTTTCACTGTCTTGGTCTTCTTGGCCTTGGCCTTGGCCTTCTTCTTCGGTGGTGTTTTCACCACGTGAGTTGGATTCCGAGAGGCCAAATATGAAAGGCAAGAAGAGTGACATGTCCCTGTTTCTTACCAGTCTTTCGAACAAAGCGGAAATTTCGGAGACATCGGCTTCAGAACCCATATGGGATTTTTTTTTCTTCTTCTTTTTTCTTTTTTCTATTAATGATTTGTGTGAGTGAGAAGAAAAGAAGAGAAAGAGCGAGAAAAGGAAGATCGTGCTGTGAATTTGCGATGGTGGAATTGAGAAATTGTGGAGAGAATCGTTGTGGGAGATATAAGAAGGTGGGGTTGGTGGGTGGGTGGAGGGAAGGGGAATGGTGTGCGCCCACTGGAAGGTCGTGGAAGGATCTGGAACATTGTGTGCATGTGTTGGTCAGTGGTTGTGTCCGTGTGGTGTTGTGTGGTTTGGTTGTGTGTTTGTATGTCTTTGTGCTGTGTTATTGAGGTGACGGGGCCATGTTTTTCACCGCAATCACAATCCTTTTTGTCATAGTGATTAGGGAGATATTTAAGGCAATGATGAGGTGCAGTGGGCACATGGTTGGTTCCTGTGTGCATGCAGCAGCATTATGAGACGTTGGTCATAATCATCTCGATTTCAATTCGTTCAGAATTTGTTTTGAATTCAGTTTTGATTTTTTTGATGTTTTCCAATCAATTTTTTGTTTTTTTTTAAGAGTAAAGAGGCTTTTTGGTATTAATGTTTTTAATTTGACAATCAATTTGATGTTATCAAAGAATTTTATGTTAATTTAGTCTTAATATTTTTAATTTTGATATTAATTTAGTTATATTGTTGAATTTCAACTTTAAATGAAAGACTAAATTATTCATAAATAAAAAAATATTAAAATTAAATTGATGTCAAAGTTAAAGATATTATGACCAAATTGAAGTATCACATTTTGATATGATCAAATTGATATCAAAGTTAAAAAAGGTAAGACTAAATTGATGTTGAAAAGTTTGTTAGGCTAAATTGATATTAAATTAAAAATATTGTTTACTCATTTATTTATTTATATGACTTTTTAAACAGGAAAAACTGAAAATTGAATGCATGAATTTAATTGGATAATTTACATTTTTAAACTAGTATTTTTTGACAACAATGATTTTGTATATTGCTTAAAAGTCAGGTAGATAAAGTCACTAGTCCAGTAGTAATTGGGTTGGGTAGAGGCTCAAAGAAATGACTCTATTTAAAAATGGAATGATGCTTAGGTTTAATCCAAACTAATCCAACTTGTCTTTTGAACACCATTAAGCCACGTTGGGTACCTATTTCAGGACAAAAAGATGGAGTTAGTGAGATAAATAGAGAGAACACCAAAGATGAAAATAGAAGTGTAGTTGGTTATAGTGTACAAGAAAGGACATATTAATTGATGAAAAGATAAAGACAATTAGATTATAATTTGACAAAAAAATAATAAATAAAAAATATAAAGTGTGAAGATAGAATATGAAATGTTTAAAAGGAAATTATCAAAAAATATTTTTTAAAATTTGTGTCTAAAAATACATCTCTAATACCTCTTTTTTTAAGAGATAGAAATTGGTTCAAAATTTGTTTTGTAATAGAAGCAATTTTAAACTTTTGTTTTTGTGTTTTTTTTTTTTCCGAAACACATCTCTATCTTTAATGTCTCTTGTATTTATTGTCCCGAAATATTTCGCCAGCGCTACCACATGTGGTGTCACTAGCTTCGCCTGAGATGTGGTCGAATACTTTTAGTCAAATTGATATCTTCATACCTCACGTTTTGCTGGATGAGGCGCCCAGTGATTAAAGGTGTATATTTTTGCAATTGTCAAAATTGAAAACTAATTTTTTCTTTTTTTTTTTTGGGTCTCGAAACAACTACTGATATTTGAATTCTATTACTAGTAATACGACCCATCCAACCTAATTTGACAAAGGTACTTTGAGGGTATAGGGTCTTCTAACAAGCACTATTTTCATTTTCGAATCGAAGATTATTTAGTTGAGGGGCCACGATGCCTTCTACCTTTATACGTGATAAGATATGTTGCCGTATTGTAATATTCTATTCTAATAATTAATTAACAATTAATATTCTTTTGACAGCTGGGTGGCTAATGATAATAATATTTTAATACTACCAGCGACATTGAAAAGTTTGTAAATAAAGTATAAATAAATCAATGGACACACGGCCGCCGAAAACTATATTATTGTAACAAAACGTTCTCCGTTGCTTCAACTTGTTATTTTAAAATATAAAATAAAATATCTGTGCCTGCAACTGCACGTTATGGTTGAACTTCATTTGAAGCTGAACAATCAAGAAGAGTATATTTTCTTCTTTCAAAGGTGGTTTTGCTTGGTTTCTATGAAGTCTTGTTTTGTCCAGAAGTTACTGCAGTTATCTAGTCAGTCGCTCGCCAATAAGATAATTAAACAAGTATGCGAAAATTTTCATTCAGGCTTCGTTATTTTTTTTTTTTATTCTTTGGTTGGAATAGGCTACGTGCTTTTTATTTAATATGGTCGTGTGAATATATATATATATATGCATGTGCTTTATATTTTGTATGATCTTAAATTCTTGAATTTTTTTAATAAGAAAATTTTCATTTATCTCTTACTAACACCCCCAAGTTAGTCTTTCAGAATTATATAGAGAAAATTATAATAAAGGGTAAATTAGTCCTTTAGATTTAAAAAATTTCATATTAGTGCTTTAAATTTTACAAAAAGGAACAAATTAATCTCTTTATAAAATTATTGTCTAAGTTGTGTCATGTTAATTTATTTATACGTACTGTTAATTTTTATGGTGGATCATAACTTATCTCTCCTTTAAACGAATTTGTTTAAATCTTTTTCTTCATCTACTATCTCATCATAGCTCTTTGCTTAGAAGAAAGATTTTGACTTTAAGTTATTATTTGTTCTGGTCAGAATAGAGAAGTGAGACAAGTTATAACTCACTATGAAAATTAACAATACACATAAGCAAGTTAACAGAATATGTGGACATTTATGTTAGCAGTTTAGATAATAATTTGATGGATGGACTAACCTATTCCTTTTATAAAATTTAAGGAACTAATATGAAATTTTTTAATCTGATGAACTAATTTATCTCCTACTATAAATTTAAGGCACTAACTGAGAATTTTAGTCTTTAAATAATTTAGGGGTTTAACTTTTGATATACTAATCAATCAAAAAACAATTTTGGTACATTAATATCATTCGAACACATTTTGTTAAAAAGAGTTTAGTCTTTTATTATTTCAAAAATCATATATGCATAGTACATTTATTTTGACTTTTTAGGATGCAATTGGTTAGAGAGTGAACATAGAGGGTAGAAATTTTCTAATGAAATTAATGTATAATTTTACACATAAGACTCATTTTGGAAAATTTTGCCCCAATTTTAATCCCAAACCAAACATACTTGAGATAAGAAAAGTGCAAAAAATAAAAAGTATTTTGAGACAGAGAGAAGAAGGCAAGGATGTGAGTAGGGCTCAAGAAGGCATGAACAAGAGTCAAGAGGGAGCGATTATGGTGGTTTGTGAGGGTGATATTAGAGGTAATGGAACTAATTTGCTAGGAATGAGAGGAACTAAATTACTGTTGGGCTAAGAGACTGATTCACAGTGTAATTAAATGATGTCTAATGTGTGGCAATGAGTACCAAAATAAATCCGATAGAATTAAATCTACCAATCGGCGCAGTGCAGTGGAAAAATAAATATCAAGATGAATAGTAATGTACGGTGGGACCCCGCTGATCACTATTCATGATGGGCCCACTGTCACTATTCACGCGGACAGCACTCAATAATGGAACCGTATCACTATTTGTGTGAATAGTAAATTCGGAGTTACTATTCACTGTGATGGGACCCACGTCACTATTCACGCCACCAAAACAGATCAAGAAATATGCACATCGAATTTTTAACGTGGAAACCCCCAAATACCGGAGGAAAAACCACGAGATAAACTTCGAAAAAATATTCCATTATATTCAGGATAATTACACAATATCCTCTCCACACTCTCTAACCCAAGAGGTAAATATAGTGTTTCCCGGTGAGGACCCTCTTATTCAAATACTACACTTTTTGCAGTACTAAGGAGTAATAAAGATGATACCCAAAAATATTCCCGGTGTATATACTCACACCCTACACTCTCTGGGATTTACTCACACTTTCTATTTTCCTCTCACTCTCAGAAAAATAACACACTCTCTGTTATTTTTCTCTCCTTTGCAGCTCGTTCATCCGCTGTTGCTTCAATGCCTCTGAAGTTGCTTCCTCACCTCTATAGAGGAAGCTTAACGTGTGCACAGTAATTAATTTATTGTTCACGCATTGAAAATTCTCCTTCAGTACCGAACTCTTCATGCGTGAACAGTGATTTCACGTGTGAACAATCACTGTTCACACATGGGAAAATTCTTATGTCAGTATTGACATCATCAAACGTGAACAGTCACTGTTCACACGTGGGAAAATTTCTTCCCCGGCGGCTTCAATCTTGCCGACTGGACCCCACAATTACTAGGAGGGAGAGTTTCGCTTTGAGACAAGATCATATTAGGAAGGATTTTCTAGGCAAGAAACTTTCTCATTGATGGTGATCAACTACATCCAAAGTTTCTTTTTGAGGATGAAGTTATTTGGACAATTGGAAAAACATGTCCATGTTGGCGAGGCAAGGTGACATTCAAAACCCGCCAAAAGGCTCATTTTGAGGTCAGTTGTGTCATGTTGAACCCGCGGGTTGCTTGTCCAGCCATTTGCATCTTTCTTTTCTACTATTCATTTAATGGAAGCTTGCGTTGTCCTATTATTGTTTGCCTCTAGTATGCTATATTTTTAAAATTTTTAATAATGAAAGATTAAACAACTATAACAATGAGGTACTAGAAAAACCTAGATGATTGAAGAACTATAACTATAGGAATTTAACAACAGCACACTCTAGCCTATCACCAGAGCTTACTTTTTACTGCTTTCATCATTTTGTTCTGAATCTGGATGAATATAACTTTCCAACCCCTCTTTTCCACTACGAGGCAAACATGAGTTGGCTGGGATAGGAGAAACATATATTGCCAAAGTGCATGACATAATGTCATAACAAAGCCATTCAAAAACGCAATCATCAAGTCTATAAAAATCTAGACCGTTGATTTTCCAATTATTTTTTCTCAGTAATGATCAATCACATGTAAGAGATTGCAACCTACTATTATAGAATAGTGTCCACGTCCTACTCAAAAAACATTGAGTTCAGTGGATTGCTTAAGTTGCAGACCTAGCCTGGCAAGAATCCATAACTGGAAATGGCAATCTCAAAGGCTTCAAGTCTTTGTCCACGACGGAGTCCATTGCGATCATAGGACGATATTTCATTTACATTGAGATCAATGCAAGCTTTGACAAGTGCATCCCCAACACGTTGAGCTGCTTCCTAAAAGCATGCCATACCATAACAGGAGAAAACAAAAAAAATCAAAGCAAAGCATAGTGAGACAGAACATTATTTCAAAGAGGGGAAGAGCTCCAACAATTGTCAATAAGAAGAGATGGGCAACTTACGACAGTGCTGCATGGGGGATTCTGTCGGATTGATTTCTGCAGCGTGCTTGCATAGAACAAACACTTCTTATTCTTGTCATCTACAAGCATTGCATACAATTGCTTATCTGAGCAAAATACTGAAAGCCTTGGATGTCTAGCTGTTCCATTAAACTGAAAAAAGGAAAAGGAAAAAATTGTATTAATAGTAGAAGGGGAGAAAGCTCAGAACTCAGCAGTTGGCAGTGGAGTCCCATATGACTGAAAGAGTTCGCAATTTAATTTCAGCTTCCTTTAGCAATGATGCAACAGTTTGTTACCTTTAATATCATGCAACTATTTAAATATTATAGTCATAGATAAAAGGATAGGACTCGTGAAAAAGAGATGTAATTCACAGTGCAAATTTATTGAAATCTGCAGCTAAATAGGGGAAAAAAATGATGACAAGTTCTGTCAATTGCCAAATAGAATAAGCTAAATGACATATCAAACATGTAGACCATATGGAAATATAAGGATTTGGCTAAAAGATATAAGGGTATATAATAAAGGGTGCAGATATCACAAAGACATAATGTAAACAAGACAGCCATTTTTCTCATAATGAATACAAGTCATACCTTTTTCTGTATCCTTCTGTTCCGAATTTTCGGACTTTCTTTTCTAGTATTTGCTCTAGCTTCAATCAATAATGGCTTCTTAGTCAAACCTGTAAGAAAATTCAAAGTTGACATAAACTGATATCCAGAGTCACATGAAATATAATATCAATGTATAGATATCATGTAACTAACTCTATAATCATATTGCTATATCCACAACAAAAATCTAAGGCACAACAAAAACCCCGCAAACAAACTGGGCTCAGCAGAACTTTACATGTACTTTGTGTCTGAAAGCAAAGAAAAGGTTTTGGGAGGATTCCAAAGACGGAAGAATTCCTAAACTGTAGCGCTGGCACGTTCACTTGAGTCATATTGTACAAGTCTCAAGAACTGTGTGAACTGTGAACACCGAAAACTGTTACAGATACATATGCAAGACCGAATTCCTTAGAGGCATTTTAACAAACACTTGATGTGCATGGTCCATTTACTCAGCAATGCTGTTCCATATTTCTTTGACATTCAAGGGAACAGTGGGTATGTTGAATTAAAAATGGCAATGAAGGACTAGCTATGTTGTGATTTTGTTTGGTGATTTCAATTGGGTCTCGAAATGACAGAACAACTATATTCCAACAGTTAAATATGACAAAACAAGGGGTTAGAAGAAGTAAAGAAACTATGGGCTCTAACTCATGGGATTGGATTCTCGGAAAAGATTATGTTACAAGGTGGCATTTAACCTGGTCCCACCAAGTTATGGAGCATGAGATGGTACCGCGGTAATTACAAAACTAACCTCAAATAAATTTGCAGTCCCTTCAATCCCTAATTCCTGACTCACTGTGTAGGGCCTGTAAGAAAATTAGAGGGCCATTCAAATTAAGAAAGACGCCGTCTCATATCATTTAACTTGTGAAGAAAAAAGAGAGATAGAGAGAGAGAGAAAGAGAGAGAGAAAGGACCTATGGCTCCTAAAGATGGTAGTTGGTAATTGGTAATTTAATCCTACATTAGTTTTGGAGTATTACATGATTTATTTTAGATTTAATTATAAAATAATTGTATAAAATAAAAAAAATGTTAATTTTTAAGTTAAGAATAATAACTTTTATAAGATAAAATTACCCTTAAACATCAATCAACTCTTCTCTCCATCCACGCCACCACTGCCAGCTCAATTTTATTTTGGATAAATTAAGTTTACAAAATATAGTTTCGAATAATAATAATTCTCAGATGTCATTTGGGAAACTAAGTTCCATTTGTCCTTGTAATCTCTCTTGTTCTTTTCTTACTGATTTCAAATTCTAATTAGGTTCTTCCCAACTTGGAGCGACTGCCCATCAATAAAGAAGATGTCATCTTGATTGTGCAAGGACTACTTCCTCATGTGGACCTCCAACTCCAAAAAACAAAGACAATGAGCTTGAAGGGGAAAATGATGTGGATGAAGAGGAAGACAATGAGCTTGAACTGTGCTCCACTGAGATTTGGCAGTGGTGAAAGATGGTGACTGCAATGCATTGCAATGAGAAGGTAGACACAGGAGAGACATGAAAGAAACAGATAAAGGGGTAAAATCAAAAAATTAACAATAAAATAAGGTCATTTACGTAATTTGAATATGGTAGAGCAACGACCATGCAAAGCTCCAAAAGTGAAGCAGACCAAATTATTTCCCATCATTTTAGAGTTATTTTTATGAAGTATTGAGTTTAAGACTACTCACTTATCAACTGCTTCCTTCATTTTAAATTAATACTTACTCTTAGGAATTGTATAATTTTGGTATATTAAAAAATGAATATATCTGACTATGATGAGAAAATTGCTAATTTCATAATTAAATGTTATGATATTATTTTTATATAAAAATTTAATTTATGAATTCTGACAAATTTGTTTTAAAAACATTAATTATTATACTAAAATGTGCTGCAGAATAAGAGCCCACTTCAAACTGAGTACCTAGACAAAAGAACATTGTGAGCCTAGTAACTATCGTTCAATCATGGAGAAGTGTTACAATTACAAGAAATGCACAGTTGCCATTATAAGGTATTTAAAAACCTTCAGTGAGATGAGATTTAATTATATTCCATTAAAAATTAAATTTTATCAAAAATTAAATTCAATTCTTATGTTTAAAATAAATCGATAAAATAAATAATTAAATTTAATTTCTTAATTTAAATTTAATCTAAAAATAAATTAATTTTATTATTTTTATTATTTTATTCTTTATTAATAAATTAAAAATAAAATATTATGCTCAAATAAAATTATTTTAATATTTTTATTGTTAAAATTTAATTTTTACGCCAAGTCAAATCAATTTAAGTTTAATTTTAATTCTAATTTTAATAAATTTCAATTCTCATCATATTTTAATTTTTTAAATTATATTACTTTCAAATCATAGAAAAAAATTTAACTCCTTTATAGAATTAAATTTTAGACATTTCCAAACACCTTATAATTGGTGAACATTGGTCATAAATGACACAAATCATATTTTCATTAACATCATCACTGGGTTCGAGCCAGAGGCTACCGTGGGATCCTAGTAATAGTAAGATGCAACGATTTCAACTGCAGCTGCAAGAAATCTGCATGGCACGACTTTCAGTAAGGGTTAATAGCTGAAAAAATTGGGAAAAATGGAGGTTTCTTTCTACAATGACATGTTACCATTCAAAAAATGAGAAAACCTAATTACCTATTTCCGATTGGCGGCCTCTATACAAATCTCTCCCTCTCTCTACATGAAACAAACATCAGGTCTACATGAACGAATCTATGAGACTACAAATATGCCCTAATATTAACTATTTTTCCAAGAATTTCTGGCTAGGCTAACTCCACTAATTAGTATACAAGCACCTACCTATACCATCCAAAAGGGGGGGAAATTCCTTTTATCACAAGTTGTAGCCTGGTTAGTGAAGTTCAAGTTATCATCTCCTATCTCCACAGCATTTGGCGTCTTTTCCGTCCTGAAGTTTCTGCCACAAACAGAGCATCTCCCTAGGACCTTGGTAATGGGCAACCACATAACCATCCTTGCAACCCTCATTATAGATTCTGCCTTCATTCTCATAATGAACTTCTAGCCCTTCCTTCTTCATGTCAGCAATCCAAATCCCCATTGCAACGTCTTCTAGTTTGAACATCTGCCAGACAATGATAAAATTGAGTGTTCACAAAAGTCATCAATGCATTTTGGCACAAGATGCATTTTACGTTTGCTTGCACATTTCCAAGTAGTTTTTAACAAGTAATGGATTTCTTATATACCTTTAAATGGCCCTCTCTGTATTTCCTGTAGACAGTCCTTGCTATATCATTTGAGACCACATAGCCAGGACCATGTGCCCAAGGAGGATAAGTTGCTTCACTCCATTCCTTGACCACAGGAGGCAATAAGATATATTCTCAAGTTAGATGAAAGTAGACAAGAAAAGTCAACAAAATCAGCTGACAAAGAAAAAGGATAATGAACAATGATTTTTTTTTATTTTTTTGGGGGGAGCGGGGGAGGAGCTGCAAAGAGAAGTTCCAGTGGCATAGCAACTAAGCAATTCAGTCCAATTGCTAAATCAATGTAAATTTCTTTGAGTTTCAGACAATTTAACCTAGTATTCAGATTGTCACTTTCTGATCAACAAGTATACAATAACTGACATATGTCCATCTATCCATGGCTTAATGAAAGATATACTTGCACGCTGATAATTACATTCAACCGAGCTCTATTTACAGAGCAAGCCTTGTCAACAGATACTGCATGTTACATCACTATAATACCCATTTTTACGAGAATAATCTATTGTAGTCAGAAACTAATAATATAAACAACACGAGATAAGTTATGAGAGATAATTCTTAAATGAAAGGGTATCTATACCTCTGGGCTGATATACCATTTGCTATCAGTACTTCGATGAGGCCGGGAATCTGAATTGATGAGTCCATATAGGAAACCATGATCCACATTGATTTTCTTCAAAGAGCCCAGCACCTCATCCACACGAACAAATGCATCATCATCTGTCTTCATGACAAACTTTGCTGAAACAACTTCCGTCTGTTGAAGAGATCATGTCAATGAGGTAGAGGGCAGATTCTCCAAGTTAAAGGAAAATATAAGAAATTACCCCAAAAATGCAGATTGCTAAAGATTTCCAAGTGATAAGGCTGTAGTAATCAACAAATGGCATCAGCTGTATGTCTCCATAGGTTTGTGCTTCTTTCCACAGTTCTTCATTAACTATTTGGCTTTTATGCTGCATCAACTCAAACAAGAAATAATTCAGTTAGAACCTACATCGTACATGTAACACTAATATCAGGTAATAAAGAAACTTAGCAAAGCCACTGTGTTCTTCTTCATCTTCATCAGAATTTTAAAAAACTACGAGAGTGCAGAAGATACTGAAAACAAATGCTCCAATAGAAACAAATTTATAAGTGGCAATGGCATATGCTTATGAATGAGACAACCTCAAAGTTTGAAGACCAATTATTAATTTTATATACTGATCTAATGAAATTGATCTTCCACAATCCTATTAATATTTAAAATCATGAAGAAAATCACAAGCAATACCCACCAAACCAACAAAGAAGCGCACAGCCGTTTTATTTGATCGAACTGCATCGTACTGCATCCATGTTCTTCTAACAGCCATCCGACGCTTGAAATTGTTAGCAGTAGAGAAAACACCAATTAAGAGATCCAATCGGCTCTGTGCAGATATAGGACTTGCTTTCAATGATTCTAGATCAATAATATGCTCTGAATCCTCTGATGTGGGCAGACCACTCGCAAGCATAGAGATTAACTTGATGTCTCCTGAAATTTTTATCTCATTGACAAGCCATGGCTCCAAAGTCTGAAATGTAACCAGATAAGATGTTCAACATATTAATGCTAGTAATCAGTATCTTAGGACTCAAAAGTAAGGGTAGGGAAAGTACTTCACGGAAAGCAAATGAAGTTATGTGCTTTCCATCAACTGTCATCTGGATTCCCTCTGATCCCACTCTCAGAGTGGCAACAAATGGTAAGCCCTGCTTAAAAGGAAAGTATTTCCTATGCTTTGATTGTTCTTCTGATGCTGAAAATTGCCCATGGGAATGTATGCCAGCCAAGTAAAGTTGGCTAATGTTCTTCCCTACAATCTTATTGCACTGCTCCAACTCATCAACTGCCAAAAGAAACAGCAAATATTGAATGGTGGAACTTTAAAGTGGAAATGCCAAATCATCTCATGGAAATCAACAGGCCCTTGGGCGAAGTATACACCAGAAGAAAGAAGGACAGGCTGTGTCGGGTTGGGCTGAGTGGGCTGCATGGTTATGAAAGGAGAAACATGTCGGGGAATTGGAGGAACTTCATTAACAGCAGAGGAAAGGCCAAGACAGGAGTCAGCTAGGGGAGAAATGATCAACAACCATGATAGCTGGCACAGTCTGAATTGAAGGGACTGCATTAACAGCAGAGGAAAGGCCAAGACAAGAGTCAGATAGAGGAGAAATGATTGTGAACGACAACCAGGACAGCTGGCAGAGTCTGAATGGGGAAGAAGAAGACTTACTATTGCCAAACCCAAAATGCGAGGGAAGTGGAAGTAAATGTGGAGGGAATGGAAGAAGGCAGGCAACAAAAGGAAGAGCAATGGGATTGGCAGGAGGGATGTGAGTCTCGTGCATCTGTGCATATGCAGGAATTAGCATCATCTTTTAGTTATTTTCTGCATTTTTCCATGTTTCAGCACAGAGCTAGTCTCCAGTATCTCTACAGTGAATTCTAAGTTCCTTTCAACATTAAATAAGGAAAAATAAAAATGATAATTACAAATAATTTTCCATGCATAATTCCTGGATCAGCAAAAACCAAGCAGACAGCTTTATCACTAAATAAAGCAGAACTGCAGATCCTTTAACAAACAATTGATTTTCTTCTGGAAAGGATTCAATTTAGTTGCAACTGTCCTATGACAGTTAATACGAGAAAATTGAGCAAAAAACATGAGTGTCCCTAAGTCTAAACATGCACAACGTTATCTCTATAATAGGACAAACATTCTTGATTGGTTATGGGGCTCAAATTTTTAAAATTGATTTCAGAATCATGAAAAGAACTTTGACTTCATTTCTGATTAACATGAATTCATGAGGATGTTGAATCAAATGATGAGAATAGAAGTTTCACCTTTCTTAACATTTTCAGGAGTAGGCGATGGGCAACGCTCCTCTTCACCCCAATCATGAGCTATTGTCCAGGAGTTTTGGACAATTACAGGATCTTCAGTGATTTTATCACCATGAAGCCTAACATTATAATGCAAAATAATAGGGGGATCAGGCTCCCCAGGAAGCGGTTCTCCGGTCAAGTCAATCCGAAAATTACCAAGAAGACCATTTGGAACGCCAATTACAGTGATGGAAGAACCCTGTGTCAGGCCACATGGTACTTGCAGTTTGTAACTACCATTACCAAGTTCAGCAGAATTCATATTATTAAGAAAATGGGGACACTGTTTCTCTTTTGTTCTTGAACTATCATTTGCATGACCTTGTCTTTGCTCTTCAATTGAAGAAATAAGACTACTCCATGCACCCGCTGCTTCCTTGATAGCTTCTGCTGCATTAGGTAAACCCTGAGCATGATCAAGTAAGTGTCTCAATTGGTTCCATGTCAGCAGAGCTTGTTGCTCTTCTTTGGAAAAGTTTCTCCCAGCAAAGAGGCTGGAAACTAAAATATCAGCAGAAATAACTTGAGAAGCACCATCTGGATTGCGACCAGCAGGAGGAACTAGAGGCTTTATCCATTCTAGAGGATTAGTACCATTAACAATAAGGGAAACAGGTATAGTTGGATAACCTTCACCGATGGGATTTTTCATGACCCCATATCGCAGAATCATAAGCATAAACAACATAAACAATGAGGTGATCAGAACTCCTCCATACAATTTCTTCATTTTGATGACCCTGTGAGTGAAGCAACAGCCCTGCATCTTCACAGTACTTGAGCACAAGGATACCAAACTACTACTATTTGATCATGGTCTTCCACATAATTCCTGGTTTTAATTGAGGAGTAAAGGTAAGTAGAAACCAATATGGAATTAAGAAATTTGATGCAAAATGTGCAAGATTCACTTCTTTCTTTGAGTCTACAGTCTACTACCCAACTGGAGTAAAAATAGATAGAAGCCAATATGGAATTAAGATATTTGATGCACAATGTGCAAGATTCACTTCTTTCTTTGAGTCTACTACCCAACTGATATCAAGTACCAACCACCAGGCCTTGGAACACTATTCTGGATGCTCAGCTATCCCCCATGAGAATTACTTGGAAAGCATGAGATTAAGCTAGCACGGTGATTCTGCATTCAGAATAATAGGTTGTCAAAATTTGCCATTAAATATTGCAGCTGATATGCAGAAAACAATGCAAAATTTGCTAGCAATGATTCTTACAAACCGAAAGCGAACATATGATCTGTTCTCACTTAAAAAAATTTAATACCTTCTTTTTTGTTAGGAAATTTAACACTTAGGGCGTGTTTGGTTAGAGAGTGAAAAAATGAAGTGAAAATTTCCATAGATAAGCTTCATAAGTAAACTTACAGTTAGAACTTATCCACGAAAATTTTCACCCATAATTATGTACACACAGAGCTCATTCATGAAATTTTAACCCTCCATCCAAACACACCCTTCAAAATTACAACTCAAGGCAAACACCACAGATAAGTACTTTAATAATTATTTTGTTTTTTAAAAAAATGTTAGATGTAAAATTAAGTAAATAAAATCAATATCCCTGAAAACAGTTGAATATTTTCAACCAACTTGAAGTACCATGGATTGCAGCCCTCAGTCCAACACAAAATTCAAACTGATCACGGCTTTAGTTGGTCACTTGCTAGTATAAAATAAACGGGAAAAATATAGATTATTTTCATATTCCCTGTCTGCAGTTTACTGAGGAAAAATGCTCCAACTTCGAATAAAGAACTAAAAGAAATAGAACTTATTCACCAGTCAATGCCCTCCCCAGCAAACGGCCAATTGGTTAAATATAATAATGCAATATTTCATGTTCATAAAAAGTTGGTCCATATGCATTATAACCGATATTATAAATCATATAATTAGGACGAATCGAAGTCGAAATCAGAATACTTAAGACAACAAGGACTACATTGAATGGTTTATTAACATTAAAACCATAGAAATAGAAATCCAATCGAAATACCAAAATGATGCATTAATTATGTTACCAACAAAAAAATGATCCATTAATTAGACATTAAATAAACATGAACATGAACCGGTGAACCGTTCCTTCAACAAATTAGTTTCGAATTTAACTCATCTTACAGCATCTATCATTTCGCTATATATTATCAATTCAGTGACAAATCTGCTTGAAAAAATAACTATAAGGACACAAGAAAAAAAAAAGAAATGTAAAAGCTAAGAGCTTCAAACGCATGTGAGCTTTCTTACTCAACTCGTTGCTCTCTCCAAATTAAATGCCGATGCCGAAAAAACGTGAATCATCACCAAAATGGCAAAAAACAAAAAAAATCGTGATATTAAGCACAAAATTATAATAATTAGCACTAAAGTTTAAAAAATTTGTACATAATTTCAGTACAAATTCTAGAGCATCACAGAGCAGACAAAAAGAAACACGGCATCACACAAATCGAACTGCGGCAGAAATCAACTGAGAATCTCGAAAAGAAAAGCACAAAATTAAAGGGGGAAAAAAAAAGCGGAACGGAAAGAATCGCAGTGGAACAGAGAACGAAGAGAGTGAAGATCACGGAGAATCGCAATGTTGAGCGCAGTAACAATTAGCAAGTCGTCGCAGTGAAGGATGACCAGAAGTGAGAAGGTCAGTTTACCTGGCGAAATTTTCTCGGGAAAATGGCGGAAAATGTAGAGAGAGAAAATGAAGAGAGAGGATTTTGAAGTTGCCGTGGTTACAGTGGAAGACGGAAAGGGAAAATGGCAAAGTGCTTGTTTGTGTTTGATTTGAAGTTTCAGAGTCTTTCTTCTTCTTCATCAACTTAACAGCACCACTACCACGCGTAAGAAACAAAGATACAGAGAGACATAGAAGTTTTTTAAAAAATAATAATGGTAATAACAACTAACGTTAATAAATAAAAAAAAGTAATAATAACTAATGATAATAATATAATAAAAAAAAGGTAGAAGACACCGAGACATCATGCATCATTCGCCCACCGTGTTCTCCGGTGTAATTAGATTTTCTATCTATGCTCAACAGTAAATGCAAAAACAAACAAGGACTTTTCTTTTTTTTTTTTGGCCTTTTACAAAGTCCTCCAATGGTTCATTTCACTTAAGTCATACAAACTGATCCCTCCAAAAAAATAATAATAATAAATTAAAAAAAATAAATTAATTCTTCATATGGAAATTAATTTGACATTTTTCATAATTTTTT
The DNA here is from genome assembly GCA_031216125.1 of Dalbergia cochinchinensis. Lineage (NCBI taxonomy): Eukaryota > Viridiplantae > Streptophyta > Magnoliopsida > Fabales > Fabaceae > Dalbergia > Dalbergia cochinchinensis. The sequence continues at coordinate 61,431,846 of CM062377.1, forward strand.
AGATTAATTTATCTAATATTTTAACTTGACAAGGACGTTTTTAGATATTTCTTTTGGATAGACCAATTAGTACGATACAAGATTTAAGAGGGATCAATTTACTATCTTTCTTATAAGAGTGTGTTTGGTTAAGGATAAAACTGGGATAAGATTTCATGGATAAACTTTATATATAAAATAGCTCATTATTAATGAAAATATATCCCTCATTTTTATATTTTACACATGGTTTTCATCAATAAAAAATTAAAAACTTACCCTCTGTCCCCAACCAAAATCACCTTAAGAACACAAATTTTCTAATCTACTTTCACTCATTTATAATAAAAATAGGTTTTATTTATTTTATTTCATATATATTTATTATAAAAGTCAACCACCATAATTAATACCACAATATATAATTATGTAACTGTGTAACAAACATTGATATTATCGGTACATAAAAAATTAGAGTTTAATTTTAATATACTGATATTATTAGAGAGTTTTATATTGTTATCTAATCAAATTTTTCATTGTATATGACCTTTTAAGTGGTGGGATAAAAAATAACTATATTTATTGATGTGTCATTATATGATTAGATGAATGTGTAAAACTTTTTTTACAATGTGAATATATTTCAATTAAATCCAAAAAATTAAATACTTTTTAAAATAGTCAAACAACAAAAAATTAAATACTTTCTAAAACAGTCAAACATAGTCATAAGAGCTTAATTTCTACGTATTGATAATATATAACTTTTTTATAATATCTTTTAATTAAATTATCTTATTTATATAATTTTTTAAATATAAAATATAAAATTTAACTATTATTATTAATATAAAAATATATAATTAGATGATCATGTAAAAAAAAATTATATTACAAATTAAATTAAACTTTACTATTAATTCAAATGTCTTTTATTAAAAGTTTTCCTTCTAGCCTTATTGGCGGTGTCTTAGTGGATTTAGAAAAAAAAAAATAGAAAATAGGAAATGATATGACTCGTGACGGTTGGCATAGGGCAGGAAAGGTCAAATTCCACCCTTTTAATGTCTTTTTATTTATTTATTTATTATGTTTGGTATGGTCCACTATATACTTTACCGTACAACTGGTGGATCGCAGATTTTGCGATTTTTTGTCTTGTTCTTCAGTTCTGCATTTTTATATTTTAATTAATTTTTTATTCAAATTATTAATTTTAAGAAAATTATTAAATTTATGTTAATCTAAGTCTAACTCATGCAATCCAGTTTTCTAATTTTTATTATAAATTTTAATATAGATATTTTTAAATTTTTTAAATAAACTAAAATTAAGAAGCAGATAAAAATGTGCTAGTGCATAGTAATAATTATTGATTTTTTCAATTTTATTCATTATTTATGATGTATATTAATGGATTTGAAAAACAATTCAATATATTGAGGAGACACCAAAAAATTATTATTAATAAAAATCTCTTTTATATATAATATAGATTTAAATAGGTTGATTTACTATTAAATAAAATTCTTTTAATATTAATTCTTTTATTTATAAAAATTAAATTTAAGATTATATTTTAAAAATAAGTATTATATCACTTGAATCAATCAATTATTATTTTGGTAATTAAAAAATTAGTATTTTCATATTTCATAAACTTAATTATGTTTTGGAGATTTTTTTCCCCCTCTATATCACGATTGTATGGTTTGAATTGAAGGCAAGTACACATATAGAAAGCAATATGACATTCGAAGGCAAACAGCATCGTTTCGACTTTTCTTTGTTTGTTTTTTTTTTTATGAGGACGTAATTAAGGGACAATGTATAGTTTTTTGCGAGAATTTGATTTGAACCATGCATGTTTATTTTGAGTAAAATCTCATATTATATATATATATATATAGTAAAATATAATTTAACGTGTTACCCGTGTTAAAAAACTATATCATGTATTTACAGTTATATTATCACATTAAAAAAATATAATCATATTATTTAATAAATTTAACATTTCGTATAACTAGCAAAATAAAAATATATATTTTAAAAATACAATCAATTTTAATATATTACTATTGTAAAATAATTAATGCTAATTTTTTTTATTGAAATCAGGATATTCACCGTTAATAGCAATAATTAATCCCCTCACATCAAAAACTCTCCCGAAGAGGTAAAAAGCTTACCACAAAATGCATGCATTCCCGTGAACAAGAATCGAACCCCCAACCACATGATTAAGGGACAACGAAAGCCGTCACTACACCACAATTTGTGGTTGAAATAATTAATGCTGACAATTAATCATATATATATTAAGAACTTAATTTTGATGTGCTACCAGTGTAAAAAAGTTTTATACTTTTATCCAATCAAATCTCTAATTGTGTATGATTTTTCAAGTAATGAGAGTTGAAAACAACCATATTTACTGATGTGTCATTACATGATTAAATAAATGTGTAAAATTCTCCTACTCTGTCAATGAATTTCAATTAAATCTTTATATTAATGTGGTAATATGTAATTGAATATTTCTATTAAGGTGACAAAATAAGTTGGGTTTCCCAGTTAACCGGCCAATCCATCATTTTTTTAACACGTGGGTTGGCATTTCCATCCCAAATAACTAAAATGATAAACCCGCCCTGCTCGGCCGTTTCATGGCAAACTCGTGGCGGATTGGGGTGTGTTAACAACATAGCTAGAAAGATAATAAAAAAAGAATTGGCCGTCAACCTTCATTTTTTTTTTCGAGGCCCTTTAACACTTTTAACCCAAGTAACTAAAATAACTCAACTTGTCCCGTCTCGTTCTATGACCAACCCGCGACGAAGTAGGGTGGGTCGTTTGCCACCTCTGGTTTATGTAAAACTTTGTTTACACTGACAATATATGAAATTAAGGAGCTTAATTCAATACACCCATTGTGTAAAACTATTTTACATTATATATATAAACTTTTAATATACAATATTTCACTATAACAAAAGAAATATATATAAATTTTTAACTAGTGCCTTAATAATTCAAAAGTGATAATTTTTTTAAAAAATTTAATGTATCACATTCACAATACATCAAAATAAATATGAAACTTATAAATTGTCAAGGGTATATTTCTAAATCAAATTAATGAAACTTACACAATTATAAGGGAGTGTTACTCTCATTTGTCTAATGTCACTTTCTATTAATTGCATACATTTATATTATTCCTAAAATGTTTTAAAGGTTTTTTTTAATAGTTTTTCTTTTTGGATCAATTTACTTTTCATATTCAAAATAGTTTATGTCTACCTGACCCAAAAAATAGTTTATCACTAAAAAGGTTTTGATACAATTTTAAAAATAAGGAGTAGACAATCCCTAAATAAGATTTTTCTAATATATACCACTTTATCTATGAGAATCATTACTTTTTTCATCTCTATTAAGTTTTAAATTAACATAATCCATAATTGCACAGATTTATAATTTTATGTTAAGTTGGACAAAATAAAAAATTTCTTGTGTCTATAGTACTTGAAAAACAAAACTATTGTTGCGTTCATTTTACGACTAACATCTAATTCATGCTAGACATTATATTTAGCTTCGGAATTTTTTGTGTTAGGCTAGAAGTTTAGTTATAGTTAATTTTTATGTTTAGTATAATTATTAAATATAAGTTTTAAATATTATAGTAGTAATATATTACAAATATAAAATAAATTTTTTATTAAAGTCATTTAAAATTGTCAAAAAAAAAGATTGATAACAATAGATAGTTAAAATTCTAATATATAATTATTAATTTAGTTTTGAAAATAAAACAAAAAGCTAACTATTAGGAAAAAAAAACTTAAGAACATTTAAGTAAGATTATAAATATATAAAATTAATAGGAAACGATAATAGGTAAATAAAAATGTCATCCCCAATTATAATAGTTTAAAGTGTTTTATTATATAATATAATATTTTTATGATTTATATTTTATGCTATTTATTTAAATTTTTTACTTAATTAGTAAGTTATGTATTAATATATTAATAAAAATATTTAATTTTTATAGTATCATATGAACAAAATTATGTTTTTTTTAAAATAAATATAGGACCCATTTTTCAAAAGGTGCCTAACCAATTACTGAGTTGCCAGTTGGCAAAGCACAACCTAGAATCAGTGAAGTTATTATCTAGGCTGGGGCCGGCATAATTTCATAATTACTGAAATGCCCTTGTACAATAAAGTAAGTACAAGAAGTCGCTGCAAGCGAAAGCTTCGTTTAAGGTGCAGTTGAAATGTAACTTTCCGAACCGGCCAACAGTCATTCTTATAAGAGAGACATGACCAATGGCAGACATTGTAAGTAACAATCAAACATAGTGAATGCCTTTCCATCTGTTTTGTTTTTTTTTTTTTAATGCAATTTTGAATTTTAATATTGAGTTAGGCAACATTAATTGTTGGCGGCTTTCGTATATATGTGTGGATAGATGGTTTCATGCATCTGAAGCGAAGCATTGCCATTTGCCATTTTGCCTATTGCCATTGACATCTTACCTAAGGCTAAGAGTCAAGTTATGGTGCAGACCTAACCTAAAGGGTAGGGTGTTTTAATTAGTTTGATCAAATTGGGCAACATTGTTGTTACCAAGAATATTGGGCAAGATTATTTGATCGTTGTTGATGAAATTGGGTTCAACTTTGTTGGATATCATGGGTTGGTGTGAAGATGAAATGCCTCGAGCTAAGATATGTTCATTCTTGTTATGCTTAACAAGATTGGCCCACGTACTTTGTAATCATGTTTTTTCTTCGAATATGTTTTGTATTTCTAGAGTAATTTAAAGTTTAAACTTCTAAGAACCTTTTATGGATGTTTTATACAGTTAGCTCATTGAGACTCATCATAAAGAAAAGGATTTTTTTGGGTATATTATTGTTTTAAAATGTTTATACTGCTATTTAGTTATATGTTAAGAGTATTTAATTTTAATAATTACAACGTCAAAATTTATATATGAAATAGGCAAAAGCCCTAAATTTGTCTTTCATCCATTCACGATATTTTGATTCCAATCCAAAAGTTATTTTTGTTTTAATTTCGTCCTTAGAATTTTGACAATGTTTTAATGTTAATGTAATATCCAGTGTACACGTGTCAGTGGATAATAAGTTTCATATGGCCCTAGGATCCCCCGGGATCTATCCATATTCCTTGGTCCTGAATTTCACTAAGTCTGGATCCTACACTTCCTTGGTGGGCCATATATGAGAGTCACATTCTTAGAATCAAAAGTCTCAATAATTGTCCCCAAGAGGAAAACAAGTTAAATAGTGATTTTTAATAAATTTTATAAAGCCCATAAACATTTCATTTTTAGCCCACAAGTTTAGAAAATCTTGATGATTCTCGAATTTGAACTAAAGTCCAAAATTTTTATTTTGATTTGTTGGGATTTTGATTTTTATGATATTTTATTTGAATCCAAATGGGGTATTTTCTTATTTACATTTATGTTTTACTCTCAATTAACTTTAAAACATAAATGTAAATAAGTGAGTATTGAGACAACCCAGATGTCAGGAGCACCAAAAGATGTTGAACCAGTTTTATTGTCAATGCTATAGCGGTCACAGTGTGCAAAACAGGGGGCAATTTTGGGGTCTAAGGACCGCTATAGTGGTTATAAGTATGTCAGCGGGGGGCACGGGGAACAGCTAGACCGCTATGGTGGTCATAGACCGCTATAGCAGTGTTAGTGGGGCATGAACAGTGCCAAATAGCGTCGCTCCACTTACTGAGAGCCCCTAACATTATAAACCCTTCCCTACTCTTTTCCTCCCCCATTTTTTTCGCGACCAAAAACCCTCCCCTCCCCATTTTCATCTTTTTTCTCTCATTCTCTCCAATCTAGCTCTCCTAAATCATCAAGGTATGTATATGTTGTTAGTTTATGTCTCTATTCTCTCTATTCTTTCATGATCTTGAGTTGAGTCTTGTTATTTCTTTCATTGTTGTCAAGTGGGGATGCTCCTCCAATATTATTAAGGTTAAATTAGAGCTATCTAGAGGTTATTAAAGATTAATCTAGAGTTTATTGTTGCTCTATGGTAGTTGTTGGTATCATTCCTAACTCTCCAGTGGGTGGGTTCAATCTTGTGACCCTTATTTTGGTCATTAGAGTTATTTTCCTCACATTATAGCATTTTTGCTTGATTTTAGAGATAATTTTAAAGAGATTTCAAATTATTATTGGTTTTGTCAAGTTATAAGATTATGATTTTCAAAGGGCATGAATTATGTATTTTAGAAAATCATGAGACTATGATTGATATGTTGAGTGCTATGAAAATGTTTTATATATTCATGAAGTGATTTGTTGCCAAATGTATGATTCAGTAAGATGCCAATTTAAAAGATATGTTCTGGTAGATTTGTGACATTATTATGTTTTCAAGATTTAGATTTCAAGCTATGTTTTTGAATATTCAATTGATATTTATGTTTGTTAGAGAAATGTGAAACAGGAGTATGGTCTAGTTTTACGGATAAATATGTTATATGATTTCCAAGTTTTATGATTTCGAACCCCAGTATTTCAAGCTATTATTTTCAATATATCAAGTATATATAAAAATATGTTAGCTTAAGATATGAACTTAGAACTTCAATTTTATAGTACTAAGATGTACGAAATTAAGTATGATTCTTAGCAACTGCCAGATATATATTCTGTGGGCTTGAGATCGGGTTGCCTACAAATGGGTGATCCCTTGGGCACGATTTTCATAGCCACAATTGTGCTAAAGTCAGATTGTTAGAGTTATATAAATCTAGAACTCTTAGTGTACTAAGAACTCAGGGGCTCTTGATCACCAGGGGCTGAGCACCCACCCTTTAGTTATCGAATTTCAGTAGTGTTGATTTTATTTAATTTCAATTAAGTTATATGATGAGATTGATTAAACGGAGTTACAATTCATGTTTAGCAAGTAACCTTGGTACATCTAACTGCCAAGGAGGCGATATACCAAGTGGCCATGGATGCAAACCCAGTAAACAACCATGGAGGCAAACCTAGTAAACAACCTTGGAGGCAAATCTAGTAAACAGCCATGGTGACATATACAGAAAATGAGACCTAGTTAGGTGTCCACAGCTTGTCCGATAGGGACTATTATGATTTCAACAGGTCTTTTATTTGCCAGAGACTGAGTACCATCTTTTAGTTTATGATTTTACAGTTTCTGTTATTAAATATATAAATATGAAGAAGGTTTTGGAGCTTGTGTTATTATTATCATTAGCATTATTTTATTATGGTTATCGTTATTGTTGCTATTGTGATTTCCGACATCTTGTTCTAGGTTGTCTCATGTTGGTGATGGGTGAAAACTCACTCACTGAGTCTATTGACTCACTCCTCTCCATTCCTCTCATAGTTGCAAGTGCAGGTTCAGTTTCTGTCCAACTTAGTAGACATAACTAATTCCAGTGGTGGGCCTTATTTGAAGTAAGGTTTAGCTTAGAATTATGTCAGTAGTAAAAGTGCTCCAGTAGGTGTGCAGACAGGATCCCGGCTATGCATTTACTTTCAGATTTTGTATAAAATTTCAGTATTTGAATAATTTATATATATATATTTTCAGAGCTTAGGTATGAATTTCAAATTGTGAAATTTGATTAGATTATGTAATAGATTAGCTATGTAGTTATGATTCAGTCTTCAAGGAATGAGGGGAATTTATATTTAAGATTTATATAATGTGATGAGACAGTTATGATTTGTGATTAGCAGATTTGGTTAAAAAAAAGGGGTTTTCAGAGCTTGAATGATACTTCGATTTTCATGAATTTGAATATTATGTTTTGAACAGAGAAATTGATATTGATTTAAAAGAAAATCCTGTTTTAAGTATAATATTATACGATTATATGCATTCAGAGAGACACGTCACCTAGTAGGCTTATGTGGAGATAGGATTCCTCACGTGCCAGTTACGTTTCCAAGTCAAGTCGTGACAGTTAACCTATTTAATAATAATGTCAATTTTTTTATGGAGATTGTTGTGTTGGTCCAAACATGGCTATTATTATCTCATATGGATATCATATTGTACACACAAACACTCTATTTTCATCTTTGATTTTAAACTTCAATATTTATAGTTAAACACTATCTATAAATAATATCTAATTAATTTAAATAAGAATATTGAGATAAATATATAGTTTTTTCATATACAATAATGCATCCATAAAAGATAAGAATTAAATTGATATTTCAAATTCGAATCGGTAATATTCATTAATATAAATGACGATGTTAGTGAATAGAACCAAAAATTGAGACCTTATAAAAACATCAGGAATGAAATTGAAAAATAAAAACTTTTAGGACGAAACCGAAATATCACTAAAAGATGATAGACGGAAATAGAGTTTTTGCTTATAAAACACTATATAATCACTTAATATTTAATGATATATAAAACTTTTCAATAATAATATGAATTTAATTTTTCATGCATTGTTAGTGTTTAAAAAGTTTTAAACATATATCCAATTGTATATTGACACATTGGCAAAACTTTTTAACCCAATCACTCTTTATTTAAAAGTCTCAAAATAAAAGTATGTGATTTGATAATAATATAAAATTGTTTACATTGACATTGCATAAAAATTAATTTCTAGTAATATATTAAAATAAACTTTAAAAATTATTATTATTTAATTATAGGGTAATTTACAATCACCTCCCTTGAGGTTTAGTGTAATTACATTCAGTACCTCTCTATTTTACAAAAGTGTAATTACATTCAGTACCTCTCTATTTTACAAAACTATCACTGATCTCCCATAAGGTTCACAAAAATTACATTGGCCTGCTCTAGAGATACTAGTTCATTAATTTAAGTGAGAAAGAAAAATAACATACAATATATACATAATTATGAATGAAAAATTATAATATTTTGATAATATTTAACACATCAGTTGAATAAAATATTTTTTTATCACATGTAAAAAACTTATAATTATAGCTTATGATAAAAGACAAAGGTATTCTAGTTAATATCTATGCCAAATATTGCCAAAATATTATAATTTTATCATTAATAATTATGTATATATTATATATTATCTTTCTTTGTCACTTGAATTAATGAACTAGTATGTACAGGGGAGGTCAATGTAATTTTAGTAAACCTCAGGAAATATCAATAATAGTTTTGTAAAATAGAGGGGTGCTAAGTGTAATTTCACTAAATCTCGAGAGAAGTTAATGTAATTTTCTCTTAATTATAACAATATTAAAATTATGCAATCTTAAAAAAAAATCCCAAAGATGCTGGATGCTGTCTATTATGAGCTATAATCCTAAGCCTGATATCAAATTAAATGGGCTAATTGTAACACCATAAATTTTAAACTCTTATACTCGAATCGTATTAAGGTTAACCTTTGTTTGTTACATTTTGATCCATAAATTTTTCCTTTTAAAATAAGTCATAAAGAAAATATGCGTAACTTTTTTTAGAAAACAACTTTGAATGAAAACCTGGGCCTTGTATACGATACATAATAACTAACTATACCCATTATCTGAGAATGTAGCCAATTATATGAACATAGATAATCAGGCACACATACCCAAAAAATCTCTATTTGTCACGACATGACCTGGATATAACATGTAATTATTATGTATACAATTAATCTGCAATACAATTCCATATATAATATTTAAATAAAGTACTTATACAAGCATAGTAAACCGGTTTGACCTCCTAGTCACTCAATAAATGCACATACATGAAATTATTGTTTAATTATAACAGCAATTAAACTTATGCAGTCTTAAAAAAAAAAAAATCCAAAGATCTTAGATGCTATCTATTATGAACTATGATCCTAGGCACGATACCAAATGGGCTAATTGTAACACTATAAATTTTAACCTCTTATGCTCGAATCGTATTAAGGTTAACCTTTGTTTGTTATATTTTGATCTCATAAATTTTTCCTTTTAAAATAAGTCATAAAGAAAATGTATAGCTTTTTTTTTTTTTTGAAAACTTTGAATGAAAACATGGGCTTTGTATACGATACATAATAGCCAATTATACTTGTTATCTGAGAATGTAACCAATTATATGAGCATAGATAACCATGCACTTATATCCAAAAAATGTCTATTTGTCATGACATAACCTGGATATAACATGTAATTACTATGTATACAATTAATCTACAATATAATTCCACATATGATATTTAAATAAAGTACTTATACAAGCATAGTAAACCGGTTTAACCTCCTAATTACTTAATAAATGCATATACATGAACTTAATCTTAAACAAAAAGCATGTAAGCTAAATATACCTAAAGCAAAATAGACATGAGAATCCAAGAGCCGACTTGATGCATCAACTTTTCCATGTTCAACATGATCTCTTCCTCAACTCCTTCTGAAGATGACATAGAAAAAGAAAAGGAGCGAAAAATATTAGATTTCTTAGTAAGGGCATAAATAGATAAAGTGTCTCCCCAGTCATTTGGGTTTATTAAGAAAAAGTGTGCATGCATCAAAGTTCATTTTCAAGTTCACTAAATCTTTAAATTCAAAGTGAGCATTTCTTTTATTCATGATCTTTATGCATGAAAGCATTCTATGTTATAATCATGGTGATGCAACATAATTCATAAAGACATGCATGCTCATGGCATTATGCAATACAAATCATAAAGCACCTCGTAGCACATAACCAAATAAATCACAAAGGATACTGATGCGCATGCATATGTTGATCATCACTCTTTAACTTTTTTCATACTGTAAACATCTTAATATTTTGTATAGATATACCACCCTCTCTCGTGGCTCCAAATCCAACCACATCACCTCCCCCATAATTTACACATGGCTCCTAAACTCCCCATCACAAATTCTCGATGATAAACTCAATCTAACTAGCCGTCACTCAATTTAAAATGGGATAGAGGCTATTCATATTACTTTTCTTTCCTCTTTATTATCAATCATTCATGCACATGCTCATATCACTCCATAGATATATGCTTTCTTTCTCAAAATACTTTTCATGCTTATGAACACTTAATATAGGAAAATCTCATGAGTTATTATAGGATATGGTGCACAGATAGGAAATCTCATGCACATTTACGAGCTATGAAGCATACATATGAAATCTCATGCAAAGTGATGAGACAAAAAACATGTTTATGTAAAATCTTATGCACAATTACGAGACAATAAGTATGCATTTGCCACTTCCAATACTAATGCTCAAGAAATTCACATATCTCATCATGGTTTGTTTTATAGATGCATAAGAGATAGGTTAGACCGAGTTGGACAAAACCCAAACCTGATTCGATTATAACCCGACTATGTACTGGGCCAACCTAACATTCGAACAATATATGAGAATTTGGATATTATACATAGTAAAGTTATAAAATTTTACGAGTAACAAATAAAATTTAACAGATATTTTATAATATAGGTTTCAAAATAAACCACAGCAATGTAAAAATAACATCAAGTTATGTAAAATATATTAATTGAACTTTAAAATCCTATATTTTTAACAAATTATTATAAAAATATATATCTCTTAAGAAATTATTTGACTTCGTGTCGGGTGGGGTCAATCTAATATATAACCCAAACCCGGCCCAAAAAGTGTATTGGGTCAAATTTCAAGACCCCAACCTGTCCCAATGAGCTTTGGGCCAGGCCGGGTTGACAGGACAGGTCTGGTCGTAAACACCCCTAGTTTGTATTCTAAGACCCATGAGACATATTCTTATCTTATTTTACTGCTCAGATCCCTCACTTTGGAATAATATAGGCTAAGTTATGTTTCATGTTCCTTATCACACTTCTTATTTTACAATATCTCATTCCACATAATCAACTTAATTCCAACAAGTTACAACTCATTCAACCATAAAGACGTCATAATCTAATATATAAACATAAATGACCTAAACCAATTACTAGATATCAAATAACCAGTTTTAGCTGAATATGCCACAATACAATTCATCAATTTCAAACCAACACAATATCCCTTTCAATCAAGAAAAAGCACCACCATTCAACGCAAACCCAAAAATTCTCTTAATAGGCCAAAATGCACATACAACATTACAATTAACTTAGACACAAAAAAAATTAGATTTTTCACTTCTAGAATTCATGATTATACATAAGAAAAAATATCCAATTATCATAACTTGACAATGAACTTTCAAACTCTTCAATCCTACCAAAAACCACCCACACCGTTATAATTATATTAGACGCACCCAAAATTTAATTTTTGACTTTTAAAATTCACATTTATACATAAGAACAAATATTCAATGGTCAAAACATGTCAACGAAATCCCAAACTACCTCATCAAACCAAAATTGCTATATCTTTTCACTAAAAACTAAGAGCTATAAAATTTCCCAGGCACACATAGTCAATGAACACAACTAGTCCAAGAACTCATTTTATGACCTATTTGGAACACCGTCTTATCAAAAATACCAAAGCTCGACCCATTACCCCAATTGGAATCCAAAACCATGACTTGTACAAAGAAATAGAGACTTTAAATAAAATTTCAGCAACAATTCTTTAATACGCATGAATTATAGCCTTGAAATAAACTCATTTACCTTATCCTCTTTCAAAGAAATCAAGACATAACCCAAAACTCTTCATAAGATTAGTGCTAAGCTTTCCAAAATATTAATTTAATAAGGAGGTAAATATTTTAAGTCTCCAAAAGTTCAAAAATAGCCCAAGGCATCAGCTCATCAAACATATGGTATGCATTTGAAATAATTTTCATGTATATTGCTAGCTCAACTCCCCCAAATACACCCCCTAAAAGGCATATTTTCAAGCTTTTACGTATCCTAAACCTAGGGTTACTTATATATACACACTAAAGACTTAAATTTTATCAAAATATCACCCAGAACTTCACAAAATCATGGTATAAAACGGGTGTTCAACTCAAATCCGAAAATGCACATAAACATAAGTGTTCCAAAAATTCACTTTCACCAGACAAGAGAGTGAGACATTGAACATAAACCAAGTATGACATTGTTTTCAAATTTATTGAGCAATAAGACCAAATATCATAAAAACTCTAAGTCTAGGGCTCAAACAACCAACCAACTAAAAATATTTGATAGAAATTCCTTATCTAAGTGGGGATTTCAAATGGAGGAGCTTTGTTGAAGCTTTGTGTAGGATGATAAAAAGAAAAATTTCCTTCTTGGGCCCTCCTATACTTGAGACCAACAGCTGGAAAATATGGAGGAGGATGAGCTTCAAAAATAGTTAGGAATTGTATTTGATAGAGAATCAGAGAAACAAATTGTAGCTCACACTCATAATATTTGGGTTTTAAGGAAGATTAAGGGTGAAGATTATGGAGAATGAAGGGTGGGGTTAGGGTTGTGTTTTAAGGATGATTTTAGAGTGAGAAAGTAAAGAGTAAATGAAAGAAAGTGAGGAGGAAGTAGGTGGACACGTTTTTTAAAATGATGATCTGTTTGCTAGTGCCTAAGCATTGGATTTTGGGCATTGGTTCTGTATCTTAAGTGGTTATAAGCACCTTCTTTGCCTCATAATGTCCAAAATAATTGGAATTTACTCTCAGTTAAAAATCGTAGGTAATTGAGTTAGCCTTCCAACAGCATAAAATTCACATCTATTGGAAATATATAGCTCTAGATGTTTGCAAGTGATCAAGCAAATTAAAGATCAAGTTGGACAACATCATAATAAAGGCATATCTTTCACTTTTGAATCCAACTTTCATCTAACACCTCTACAACTAGGAACGAATTTAGAGGGGCAAGTAGACGCTCTGCCTCCATTTCAAAATTTCATAAACTCTATATATAGAAAGATGTTGGCACTTGTTCCATTCAAAAGCACATTAGGTTAGTGGTAGCTCTATCCCGCTAATTTATTAACGTGTTAGGTTCAATTCCCCTCATGTTCAAATGATTTTTTTTAGGCCAACATAATGGTAACTCCATCTTGTTAGTTCCTCTAGATGCAAGGTTCAAATCCACTTACCTTAATTTTTTTTTTCACAGAAAAAAAACTCATCCACATTATAACCTAATTTTTCTTGAAACCAATTATTAGTGAAGGATAATTTCAAACATTGTCATTTTATTTTCAATCAAAAAAGTTATTTTCTTCATCTATTTATACTTAGCTGAGTGTGATCCATGCCATTATTAGAGTAAAAAAGAAAGTAAAATTATTATTATCATTTATTTTTCTTAGTTTTATTAATATTATTTTTGTGCAATTTATATTTTTAGAATTAAAATTTGTACATTTTATAATAATCAAGAAAGAAGATAAGAAATAAATATAAAGTAAAAAGTAGATTTACATTAACAATTTTTAGAATTTAGAGTGAAACAAAGGTTACTACCTGTCAATCCCCTTGTAATGATAAAGGAGGAAAGCCTTAGAGGATTTTGTGTAGACAAATAATGTAAATTTGATATAAATGCTAAGGGAAATATATGTTTTAATACATATATAATGCTCCGAAATATTTTTATAATATATTATAATATTTATTATATGACACAATTTATTAACTTTTGACTCCTTTTGCATGTGTGTTCTAGATATGTCACTGCCTTTAACAGCCACAATGCGATCCTAAAACAAGTTTGAAGGTCTCAACTTGAGTCGTCCATTTAAACTTAGTGTTGATTAACCTGTTTAAGCCTAATTAGCTTCAAACATCAAACAATCACATAGATTAACTTCAACTAAGTTAACTAATGATGATTAAGGATAGTTATCACCTCATTAACACATTCCTAATCACCTTAAGGATATTAAGCCAATTAATTATGATGGTGATGATGGATGGATGATGAATCCTTACCAAAGGAATGGATGAGTTTGGGGATAGCTGGGAAAGGAGAAAAGATTGGGATGTTAGCCTTATTTTTGAATAGGGATCAGATATTGCTGCTCTATTTTTGCTATTGCCACTCCCACTGTGAACACCCGATTTTGTTCGACCCAAAAACAAATTTATTTTTTTTTTAGTACTGTTACTGTTTGGGTAAGCCCATTTTAGGTTTTTGTTCGATTTTTATTGTATAGAAAAAAAAGAGGCCCATTCTGGTTTTTTTTTTCTTTTTTAGAATCCATTGATGTTATTTGTTTTTAGCCCATTTCATTTCAAAAATTAAAAATTATATAGTCCATTTCATTTTTATTTTCATTTTATTAAAAAACACAAAAAACAAAAAAAAAGCAAAACAGCGTATGCAGGAGCGTGCAAGCGTTACAGGAGAAGCTGCACATGTCTTGAACAAAAGACAAGGAACAAACCAAGAAGTCAAGAAGAGCGTGAATCACCAAAAAAAATACCAGCCAAAATTTCAAAAAGGACGGCACCAGCATCCTTTAAAATCTGCAGAATCACATGCCATGGATGGAAGAATGGTGTATAAATTCAGACAAAGGGGTAGGAGACGGGGACGGAGGATAATCAGTTTTCCAAAAATGAAAATTTCATCACCATCTTTTATTAGAAAACTTTGCAATAAACACAGAGAGAAGAAAGATCACACAATTACAGGTAAATGATGGCAAATCGTTGATTCATTTCTTTCTCAAGTGTTTATATTTTATTCTCAATCCAAACAATATGCCAGCATTAACCTCCCTGCTAATAGACAAGACCAAAACCCCATTCAATCCAGCCATATATTCCCAGCCAACACAAATCAAACCCAAATCCATCATTCTCAACAGTCCAGTCCAATTTACAAAAATTCCAGTCCAAACATAGATTCTCATTTTAGAATAAAAATAATAAAAAGAAAAGGATCTGGAACCCGCATCCTGACCGGACTCCGGTTTGCACTACAGAACCCCACTAATTGGTGCTCCCCTCACCTTCGTAGATCTGCCAGCCGCGGCATTTCCATCTATCATCTTCATCATCAACCTTCAGCTCTTCCTTTCATCATCATCTTAATCCCATATTGTACCTGAAAAATTCAAACCAAGCTTCAGAAATTCTCATTTCCATTTTATTAAAAAAAAAAAAAGAGCAAAGAAGAAGGGAAAGCCGCGACCGCTGCTGTACCACCACCGCCGGTGTCGCCGGCGCTTTTTCCCCACGTTGGAGCGGCTCTCCCCCTTTCCCTCTCTCCCTCCGCCGATCTGTTCGCGCCGGCGTGCGGCCGGGTAGCTCTGCCTCCTCTCCGCTTGGTCTGAAGCTGAAGCCGCCGAGAACCCCTCGCCTGAACCTCCATGAGTACCGCGCCTTCCACCCAGCCGATCCGCCACTTGCACGGCCGCGATCGCCGCCTGTCTCCCTCCGCTCGACCGCGTCGCGCCTGCCGCCTAGCCGATCTGCCACTCGCGCAGTCACACTCGCCGCCTGTCCCCTTCCACCTAGCCGATCCGCCACTGGCCTCCACCACCGCACCAAGCTCAGATCGCGAAGCCAGCCCTTACCGCGAACCTCTCCATGGCTACAACCACCACCGCCACTGCCACCCGCCGGCGCGCCACCGCGAAGGCCGTCGCGGTAGCCTCCCGGACCTCACGCTCGGGCGGGCACCGCCGCCACACCCCTTTCCTCTCGCGGCCTTGCCCCCTCTCTCACTCTCACCCGCTCGGATTCTCTCTCTCTCCCTCTGCGTAAATTTTTCCTTTTGTCTCTGTGTGAATGCATTGTGTTGGTGAGTTATGAGTGAATGCTTTTGCTTTTCTTTCCACTAAGTGTCTTCCTTTTGCCTCAACATGTGTGTGTCACTTTCTTTCCATTTCTTTTATTCCTTCTCTCAGCGTGTTTTCAAAGTGTAGGAGTTATGATTGTGTTTGCCATGAGTGTAGGTGTAGATACGGTTATGATTAACTCAGAAATAATTCTTGCACCTCTGTCTTGAAAAATAAAAAGGATTTAAAACCATTTTTTATTTTTATTTATTTATTTATTTATTTTTAATTTTAGTGTTGATTTGATTTTATAATAATTTTAATAGGAATATATAGATATATATATATGTGTGTGTGTGTGTGTGTGTGTGTGTATATTTAGAGTTAGCTTTCAGAAATTTTGACTTTCATTATTATTTTTGTTAGGTTAGCATTGTTTATTTTGGTGAATCTAGTTTCAATCATACTTGTTTGAGTTTGGTTTAATTTAGGTTCAAAATTTAATAAAAAATCTTTTTAAGTTTTAAATAAATACTTTGGTGTTTTGCTTTTATTTAAATTTTTTTTTTAAATTTTTTTTTATTCATTAATTGATGAATTTTTTTTAAAAAGATAATAATAAACAAATACTTAAATGAATAAATAGAATTAATTTAATCGTGACGACTTGTTAATTCTATATTTTAAGAATATTTTAGCCGTGACAGCTTGATATTCTAAAATGCTTCCTGAATAATCAAATTAGTCAAAACATAAATGTTTTATACAGAACTACGTAACTTTGAGTTCCTCATTGCACCCGGGGATACGTAGGAGCAGATGATTCCGATCCCTGTCAAGTCAAAAATTAAATTTACATATTTATTTTACTTGTTAATAATTTTTTTTTAATGATTTCTTTTTTTTGAGAGAAATATTCTGTTAAAAATGTTAATTTAGCCGAGACGGCTTGTTAACTTAATAATTTGGACATTTGAGTTGTGACAGCTTAATGATCCGAAATTTTCTCGAAAAATATATTTATTCTCGTTTGTATTTATTTATTTATTTTTCTTTTATAAAAAATGCCAAAGCTATTTGTTTTCTTTCTTTTCTTGTTTGTAAATATTTATAAGTTTTTTTTATTTTTCAAATATTTTATTTCAAATAAAAGTGTTAATTTAGCCGGGACGGTTTGTTAACTTAATATTTTGGACATCTGAATTGTGACAGTTTGATGCTCCAAAGTTTTTTTTTTTAAAGGAATTTTTTTATTATTATTATTTTTTTTTTGTAAATAACAAATGGAAAAATAAATATTTCAAAAGGGTTATTAATAATCTACACAAATCAATTATAGGTACCGTCTAAGGACGGGTGTACTAGGGGTGCGTAGGATTAAATGCTTGCCCTTCTCTATGCATAACCGACTCCCGAGCTCAAATCTAGTTTCAAAGACCATTTATAAAAATAATGGGTTTTTCCATGTTTTCCCAATTTCAATAAACTTGGTGGCGACTCCAATTTTCAAAAAAAAAAAAGAAAAAATTCTTTTTTCGCCGTCCCCATCGTGATCCTGATTACGACACCCACTAATCGTCCTTCTTATTGAATGTTACCAAAATGTTTTTTTTTATTTAAAAAAAATGATTGACTAGTTAACATTAATTATTTATTAACTATCATAATAATATCAAAGTTATTACTATTAAGTTATAAATTAAAAATAATTTAATTAGTTAAAAATATTCAACATTGAAGTAGGATCTAAATATTACAAATATTTATATATTGAATTATTTTTTAATGACAGAAACACTAGAAATATAGAATAAGAAACAAAGAAAAAGATAAGAAACCAGGAGCTCCCTCGAACTGGTGATACCCAAGATTTAATGTGTGGCCACTAGTGGTAGTGAATATTTAAGAGAAATGATACACGTATATTAGAATACACACACCATCTACATCCACCTCACTAAATGCCAAAACTGGGGTATACAAGCGGTATAGATACGGATGGGCATTATGGGGAAAAAATAAAAAGGAAAGAAAAAAGAAACACGCAACTCTTAGCTACTCACTTTGAAAAACTTCCATTTTTGTGGTTTTCCTGCTCGTCTCTCCCACTCCCTCATAGCTCTCATTCTTGGCATCGGTCAAGAAGGAAGAAGAAGAGCAAAACTATCTGACATTTATAATGGCTCATTTCATTATCTCTCTCACCTATCAAAGTTTACTTTTTTTGGTCTTTATTAAGTTTTCTCTCTCTTTTTTCATCATTCATATGAGGAGGAAGAAGAAGAAGAAACAATGTTCTTTTTTTCTTTCAGAAGTTGTTTACTTTCTTTTTCTTGTATCTCTCTCTTACCCACCAAAGCTTTCATTTTCTTTCTCTTTATTACATTTCTCTTTCTCTCATTCTTCATCGTTAACATAAGGAAGAAGAAGAAAAAGAATTTTCAGCAACAAAATGAATTGAGAATGGCTTTACTAGAAGCTGAGATTTGTTGTTATTGTTCAAAACTGGAGTTGAAAAATTATAAATGCGTGTTATGAAAAATTATAAACCAGTAGCAAAAAGTTGTAAACCATTGCACAAAATGTTATAAACTAGTAGTAAAATATTGTAAACTAATTAAGGACACATACTAAATAGGTTGCTAAAAATTGGAGTTAAAAATGATTAATACTTGCTACGAAATGTTGTAAACCAGTATGCAAAAAGTTGTAAATCATTGCACAAAATATTGTAAATCAGTAGCAAAATGTTATAAATCAATTGAGGACATATATTAAACAGGTTGCTAAAAATTGGAGTTGAAAAATTGTAAATGCCTGATATGAAATTTTGTAAACCAGTATGCAAAAAGTTGTAAACCATTGTAGAAAATATTGTAAACCAGTAGCAAAATATTGTAAACCAATTAAGGACACATATTAAACAAATTACTGAAAACTGGAGTTGAAAAATTGTAAATGCCTGCTACGAAATATTGTAAACCAGTATACAAAAGGTTGTAAACCATTGCACAAAATATTGTAAACCAATAGCAAAATATTGTAAACCAATTGAGGCTATGTTTTTATAATTTTATATATATAAAATAGACATAAATATAATAATAAAATTAAATTTTAGTCATTAACAAAATTGTAAATGCTTGCTATGAAATGTTATAAACCAATATGCAAAAAGTTGTAAATCGTTGCACAAAATGTTGTAAACCAGTAGCAAAATATTGTAAACCAATTGAGGACTCTATGTTTTCATAATTTTATAAATATAAAATAGACATAAATATAATAATAAAATTAAATTTTAGTCATTAACAATATATTTATTTGTTAATCACTCCCATAGACACACACACACATATGTATATGGTATGTCAATCACATATCTTTTAAGTTCGTAGAATATATTTCAATTTGTATAATTTTTTATATAGAGTATCTTGTTAAAAATAAAACAATCAACATAAAATAGTAGTATTTAACAAAAAAACCATAAAATATATTGAAGTGTAATTTTTTTTTTATCTTTTCATTAAAAGTATGGTGCAATATTTTTTTTTTGTAATTTTTTCATTTACTATATTTTATCATCACCGTTCACCTCTTTTTTTTGTCAAAAAAGTTTCATGGATTAATTAAAAAAGCCTAAGCTTAGGTACAAGATAGCAGGTAACATCATGAGCATAATACATTGGATTCTCTTGACAACAAAACCCTAAACCTAGAAAATTAACCAATGAATGCTATACCACTTTAATAGAATACTGAGAATATGGACGCTTCTGTATCACATTACAAATACTCATTAATGGAAAGATGAGCATGTCAAATCTTTGGTCAATCTGAAGTATCATAAAACATTATGCTTTGGCGGCATAGAAACAAACATGATAGTCATGCTTTCTTAGAGATAGATGAAGGGTTGAGCATAGGGACACCTGAGTTCATCAAACATAATGGTAGCCTAGTCTCGATCCTAGTAGCCCTACTCTACGGTACACATCAGACCTTGATTCTTTTGCCACTACCATGGTAGCACAAGCATAACTAAACAAAGAGAGCTGAATAAAGCCTGGACAACAATAGATGAAAAAAAGGCACACTGAAACTCTAAAATAGCTACAACTTGATCTACCAAAGGAACAACAAAGAAGTTTAATAAACACACAGAAGTAAAACAGAACAACAGAGCCCTCAACCCTCTACCACAAAAGAACGCTGTTGATTTACTCACTACTTTAATAGCAACTTTCACTTCTCACGATCCGAATATAGCTACTACTAAAAGTGACGCATTAGAAAGAAAAATCACACAAACCATTGCTCAATAGGAAGGTGGGACAATAGAAACAAAAAAAAAGGCGAAAAAACACAACACAATGAAAACGGGTCATCATAACCATCATAGAAGAGGGTAAGCCCCTCTGTGGGGCCAGTTCCCCCTTGAGCTGGGCACAAAGACCAAAAAAAAAAGACTAATAAAGCTCTATTTTTTGTGTGGTTAAACCAACAAAACTCTAACCAAGATATAAACTCACTTTGGATCCTACGACTTGCTAATTTTTTGGGTCTTTAAATCCACTATCCGTATAAAGAAGAAAAATGAAGAAAATTTAAAGGGCCCAAGGAGAACCAATACTTTTAACAAAGCCAACTAAATGTCCCTCAACCAAAAAAGGAATACAAAAAACATTAATTGTTTACAAAACCTAGCTTAACAAAATTTGATTGAATGTTGAAAAGAAAGAAGTAAAACTACACTTTAGTCTCTAACGTCTCACCCTCAATTCTTTTTTTCTTTCGTTAGATTAGGCACTAAACGCAGCCTAAAAGATGTATGTTTTAACACTTTAATATTCACAAGATTAATGGTATATACTTCGGTCCTCAAAAAATTTGAAATTATATGTCCTCAAAAGTTGAATTGCATACACTTTAGTCTTTTAAAAATTTGGCATTACAATACTTCATTCCAAAGGAAAATAGCAATAGTAAAGTGTTATAATACAAATCTTACTGTGGCAAAGGAAGGTTCTTGACTGTGGAATGGCGAAATTGGGGGGGCTTTTTTGCTTTTTGGCTTGAGCAAAATTAGAGGTTAGGTTCAAGAGATATGGACCAAGGGTGGTACAGTCTTGGGTCAACAACAGCATGCCAGGTGAAGTTTCAGTAATTTGCCCCAACAACTATTAGCCTAATGAGAAAGTTATGGCGTCACGATAGCTAGGGATATACAAAGGGCGTATTAAGTCGAGTTGGACAAAATTTAAATGCAGCCTCATTTTTAAATTGGCTATTTTTAGAACCCAAATCTAACTTGATAATAATCTGATTATAGACTGAATTGAGCCGGGTCAAACTTAATATTGAAACAATATATGAGGATTTGGACATTATACATAGTAAAATTATTAAATTTTACAAGTAAGAAACAAAATTTAAGAGCTATTTTGCCATATATGTTTCAAAATAAACCATTTTAATATAAAAATAATATTAGATTACATAAAATATATTAATTGAAATATAAGATTTTATAATTTTTATTTACAAATCATTATATAAAAATACACCTTTAAAATAACTTTTTGACTTTAGACCGGATTGGGCCAACCTAATACATGACCTGAACCTAGCCCAAAAAGTGCACCAAGTTGTTTTTCAAGACTCAAACTTGACCCAATGGGCTTCAGGCTGGGCCGGGTTATGAACACCTCTAACGACTGGGACTAGTGGTGGGTCAGAGAGCTAAATGAACGTCAGCACACCAAGGTGGTTGAATGAAAGGTATTGGTTGCTAGGGGTAGTCGAGTTTCAATGGTTGTTCGCGATGGGGGAAAATTAAGGATATAACATAGTATATATTACCTTATTTTATCATGCCTAACATGACATGCTAAGAATCCTTCGGGTTTGTCTATCTAGTATAATTGATAAGATAATGTTTAATAGGATAAAACTTGATATATAGTATAAAAATTAATAGTATTAGGTTTGTGAAAATTTTAATACTATATAATATTTGGAGTAAAATTATATAATATGTTACGTTATATGGTATATAATTATCCTCTCATTATTTAAATGATTATAATCTTAAGTAAATATTTAATACAAATAAAAATATAATAAAGTAAAAAAACATTTGTTAATGGTTTATTTATAAATTTAAAAATAAATATTTCCATTTAAAGATTTATTGTTCATAGTTATATTAATATTATAGTTATTATAAATATTTATTAATTTTTATTATTTTTAAAATTATAACTTACATTAAATATAATTTATTATTTACTTTAATTTTTAATAATTATTCATTAATTTAATCAAATATAAAAATTTAAAAAATATACAACACTTTATTTCTTTTAAGTTTTTTAATATTTTGTACTTGTATTTTTAGTCATATATTATTTATAAAAAAATAAAATAATAGCAAAATAATAGTTTTTATTAGTTATTTAAATCTAATGGAGTAGAGATCAATTTTTTTTTAGTTAGAGTGGGGTGGAGAAGAGGAGTTCAAGAATGGCGGTTTGCATTATTTACCCTAAATAAATTCATATTTTTTATGTTAAAATTAATAGTTAAATTAGATGGAAGGTGAAGGTTACAATAACTTGTTTTTAATTTTGGGAGGAGGAGGAGGAGGAGGAGGGGGGAGGGAGGGAGAAAAAAGGTTTTTGGGTATAAACTTAAACTAGCATAATGTTATGTTTGATAGGCCAATCAGCCACTTGTGATAAAAAATTGTCCATTATTGCTTGCTGAGCTTGGGGTTGATCAATGATCAATTTTTTTATTGAATACATGCACGGCGTTAGGAATGAGGATTAAATATATATCCTCCTTCAACATGTAATAGCAAGAACTCGCCAATAATATCTGCATTGGCAATCCCATAAAACTTTTATTGCTAGAAATCACATACAAAGGAAGAGGGGCTTCAAAGCCACCGTGTACAAGTTTAGAAGCAATTACTAAAATTAAAAAAAAAACAACAAAGTAAACCATGTTCTGCTCAACTAAATTCTCTTAAAACTTGGGGAATTGGATTTGTGAACCACATTTGCTTTTTGGAAGTGTAGGGCACTTAATGAGGTTTGACCCAGAAGTGTCCACACACATGTAAACTTGGTAAAGCTGGCTGTTATGTGCTGAATCCCTATTACACTCAATCCCTGGAGTAAACCCAGAGCCCTCTTTTATAGCCTCAGAAATGCTGTCTAGGCTGTAAAATCCATCATCTGGTTCAATCCCTGAAATCCATTGCCCTTCAATGATTAGAAAAATATTTTGCTAATATGTATTTTAAGCATTCAGATCCCTCAAAAGTGTCTTTTAAACTTTGTATTGGGGGAGCTTGATAAGATATGAGTTTAATCTTAATACAGTGAATGTAAAAATCATTTTACATTCTCATCCAAACAAATTCTTCAATTTCCATGATTTTTCAAGTAATTGATGTATAAGTTAACCATATTTACTTATGTAGTAATATATGATTGGATAACATGTGATTTTTTTTTTATATCATCAGTGTATCAAAATTAAATGCTTGTGTACCTGCATTCTTGAGGATGTGAAGAAGATTCACTTTCTGCTTTAATTTAAGTGCTGTTTCAAAGTAATCATGCTGATCAAGCTCGGATTCTGCGCAGGTGCCATGTTTCTCCCATTCATGTGACCAGAACCTCAGGCCATTGCTACTTGGGCAGCTCAAGGATGGCCAGCTCTTCTCCATGTTGCTAATGAGGTCTGAGAGCTGTACCAAATATAGCTTATTAGGGAGTGTTTCAGTAGAAAATGCACTAATAACAATGAGTCATAATTCCAATGAAATTATCTTTTTAATTTTTTATCAATAAAAAAAAAGAGAATGAAATAAACTTATCAACTATACATTACAATGATTAGGTATCTACTTCCATTTTGAATTTCTGTTGACTCTAGTGATTGAGCAAGATCCTAACACCTTGTTTCTTCCACGTTAAGTATAACAACAAACTTTTGGTTCGATGTCCACCTATTTTATTTTGGTCTATCCAAAAGAGTGATAATAATTATGGTGGACACTATGCAACAACAATATAGCTAAGTCCTATCACATCAGCTACGTGAATAAAATGTTAATGAGCAACAGAAATTAAAATTCAAAATTAAGAAATGTTGATATAAAATGTGTGTGTATGGTCGGCTGGCTATTGATGATTTGATCTTGATTCTGCCAACAACAATATGGATTTTCAAACAGAAGCAACCTAGGAGCTCCTGGCCATGCTTACGGATGAAGGCCAAATTTCAATTTGAGAAGTCTTACTTGCACATCAAATTTGTCGGATATAGTGCAGATATACTCCCATTTACCATTAGATAGAACGTGGGACTGACGCCTCATTCAGTCATATAGATGAGAGTATACTTATATGGTGTCCCTCAAATTATATATACAACTAACATTACTCTTTCGACTTCGCAGGACCTTGGTATTGATATATTGAATATTATATTTGGGAAGATTAAGAGACCTCATGGATCTATCTCAAGACATTAAAACACTGAAAAAACTGTAAAAAATTGACATGTGGAGTAGTTAGATTGCTTTTTGGCCAAACAAAAAATTGCTTTCGAAGTTCATGAATATATCGTATTCTAGGTTATACTATGCTCAAATGAAAAATGTCTTGGGCACCAAGAACTTTATCTCCTTGATGCACCAAGAATTATCACATCTTAATAACCAAGAATGATCACATCTTAGTAGCCTGAAAATCCTTCATTTGGGACCTAGCAAGTGTCAACAATTTAAACATTATTGAGATATGCTGGAGGAATGCCAACTAATCAAATTCATCTCCAATCATTGCAAGTACCTGAGATTTATCAAAGACACTGTCAGGATCACAGTTTGAGGGCCAGGATCCATCATTGTAGTTAGGCCATAGCCCATGGATGCCGAAATCTGCCGCAGGTTTTCCTGTCTTTGGATAACAGCAGCTCTGCTTGGTGTCACAGTATGCTCCTGGCCACTGCACATATATGATTCACAACTCGAAAATGAAGAATCAGAATAAAATGTTATTATGACACATGAAGAGAGACCTCAAGCTATGATGAGTCAACAAAAGAAAACGAAATGAAAAAGAAGCATTCATGATGAACAGAACCCATGATTTACCTGCTGAACAAAGTAGAAGAAATCAAAATCCTGGGAGAGGCATAGAACTGAAAGGTAATGCAATATCAAAAGCTTGGACAATAAGGAAAAGTTGGGTTTCATCTTTGATGCTTCCTTCCTACCTCTCTCTTGCTTTTTCCCTAAAGGAACATAAAACTATGAGATTTTGGCGTTTCACAGGCAAAAGGAAACAATCAACGAAATTGACGTACTACTCTAAAGTGATGTACTTATAGGCGTGAAAGTGATATGCTTACAATGTAATGATGTTGAACTTATAAGGCATGCCAATGGAATATGCGAATGATTCGCATAACACTTTATCATTTGTGTTAATATATGTCACCTATTTTAATTTTGCGTGTTTCCTGTTTGTTCAATCCCTTGTCAAGCACTTGCATTATAATTTGCGTAAAGTTTATCCACGCATAAACCGGAATTAGTCTTACTTCGGAGTTCTCATTGGATAATTAAATTGATTGTCCTATATTTTTTATTTTAAAAATTACATTATTTGCATTAAATTTTAACCTAGAACTTCATACTTTCTACTCAAACTTCTCACCACTAAATCAATCATCGTGGCTTATTAATTATCCTATTTATTTACTAAAAATTTGGATTGTTAGCCCTTAATAAAAGCATTTTTGTGAAAAAGGACAATTTTTTTCTCCAAAAAATATGATTTTTGAATTTTCAAAATAGAGAATCATTTAAAAAATTGGTTATTTTGGATTTTTAACCATTTTTCTAAATGTACTGGTTAGAAAAAATCCAAAATAAAATAGTATTCAGCTTCCCATTTTTTTTATGTGAACGAGTATTCAAAATGGATCCTCTAACACATAGATTATATTTAATGAACTTCTAAATACTAGTATGAATCAAAGGTTAACACTCCACGTCAAAAAGGAATATTTAACAACTCATTTAAGCCACTATCGATATCGATAAGACTATTTTTGGTGTGTGATTTCAATAAGACTATAACAATATCATAGCAATCCATCTACACCTTTGTGTGATCATTTCACAATTCTTTTCAATGTTATGTTTTACCATTTTTCCTAACACGTTCATATTGATATGCAAAATAAGATCAGTTCTGCACATGGGAAATTAATACACATGTCTAGCAATGCCATCCCCCATCTCAACTATACATTAAGAAGGGAAGGTTTTAAAAGTTTAATCAATTTTTGCGGTCAAATTTGTAAGGCACCTACCTCACCAGTGATGGCATATTCGAATATATATAGGACGCCCTCATGTTTATTTATTTATTTTTTCCTATCTGTATCACCATGTTCCATTTATTGTGGGAGATCAAGAAAATGTTTGGAATCTTATTGGCATACGTAAAATAAGAACATTTAGTATAAGCAATGCAATGAGTTTAATGGTATACTGATAAGATTAAAGACTTAAAGTCAAGTTTTATAAGTTTCATATATAAGGATGTTTATATGCACTTGTGCTTTATGGCAAGGGAAGTTGGGTGATCTTGCGTGCAAGAAAGTCAATGTGAGGGGCACCTTGGCGTGTCATCATCATGTACCTTAGTCCCAATTGGATAAGCAGTTTGGACAGTCATTTGTTAAGCAATAACAAGCTGTTCCCCTATCGGCTAGCTTTCCCTTATTCTCTTTCAGCCCTTACCACAATTTCTTCGTGGCTTCATTGCAATTATTCTTTCCTTGTTGAGACGTGTGAACAACCGATTTTATTCAATCTTTTAACAATAAAATCCAAAAATTTGCATCTAGTTTATCTTTTTATTTTATTTTACTACAGTTCTTTAATTTTTTCTTTGAAAATAAAATTCTCGTTGTTTGTTTTTTGCATATGATTTCAAAAAAACAAAAAAAAAGGGGAAAACGAAGATAAAGGAGTCACGGGGGTCTTCGGATTCCTTTTTCTTTACCCGAAACAAACATGTGAGTCATAGGGATGGGGAAAATGAAAAAAGATAAAACAGACATCATCATAGTGTTCATGGACTTTGTGCAAGAAGTTAAGCTCCTTTCGGCAGTAAGGGGGAGCCAACCTACAATGGTTAACGAAAGGCTAAAAATATAAAATCATCATCATTATTCTAATGGGGAAGGGGGTCGGGGTGTTCAATCAATAAAAAATTTTCAAAACACAAAAAATAGCTGTTCAGATACATCAATTTACCAGAAGACAGAGGTGGAATTCAAGAAGAAATCAACAACGAATTTTAACAAAACCCAATAACAAGGTAATTTCATCAGCAGCAACAAATCCTCAAAAAAAAAAAAAAGAGCATAAGGGGCCGCGGCCTCCCTGCTCCACCGCCGCGGCCCCCCTCCTTTTCAGCTTCATTTGCCTTCCACATCCACCATCACAACCTCTTCATCCCATCCTCGTGCCATCCTCTCAACATCATCAACCTCATCCCCTCTAGCCACCGTAGCCGCGGCCTCCCAATCTTCAACCACCACCACTCCATCACCTTCAACCACCACCACTCCATCACCTTCAACCCATAACCATCTTCTTCCTCACCGCCGCCATCATCGGTCAGCTTCATCCTTTACCATCGCTGCCGAACCTCCCCTTTCAGTCCACCTTCAACCACCACCATTCCATCAACGTCATCACCAAACCACCGTGTCAGCCACCATTGAAACCGCCTCCATCGTAAACCCATCAGCGGCCTCTCCAACCGTGATCAGCCTTCCCCAAACCGCCAACCCCCTTTCATCAAGTCCACTTCACCACCGCGTTGAACCTTTCTCTCTCCTTCTTAGATCCACCAAGCCGAACCACCACCGCCACGGAGCCACCCCTCACCGCCGCGATCCCTTTCTTTTCCCTGATCGCTTGGAACCACAGACCAATCCGCGCCTCCTTCCTCAGCCTCGAAGAACCCCAAGCCGGCCACCTAGTTCGGAAGCACCTCCTCTTTCAGCCATGAGGCCTCCGACCGCTATCGCCGCACTTTAGCAGGAGATCGACCTCCCCATGTTCGCGAAGCGTTTTCCTTCGTCGTTACCGCTACATCCCGAACCGAGAACCACCCTTTTCCCATCGAGCCTACCCTCCATACTCTCTTCCTTCACTTTTCGCGGTTTCCCTGAACCTCTCTTTACCCCTCCGTGTCTGTGTGTGAGAGGAAGAAGGGGTATCTGCGCATTAGAGAAAGAAGGAGTGCTTGGGCTTTGTGTGGTTTTGAGTAAAGAGGAACTAAAGAAACCGTGTGCTGTGATGAGTGTGAGAGAAAGAAAGAGAGACTTTTTTTTTTTTTTTGTGAGTCCGTGAGTGTGTGCGTGTGTATGAGTATATGTGTGTGTGAGTTAGTAGTAGTGTATATGTGTGCTTGTGAGAGTGAACTTTGAGTGTGTGATGGGAGCGAGGAGTGAGTAATAGATTAAGGATTTTATTATTATTATTATTGTTATTATTATTTTCATTAATTTGTTTATTTGAATTTGAATTCATTTGGTTTAGTTATTATTTGTTTTATCTTGTGATCCTTTGGGTTTTATTTGTTAAGTTTGGATTTTGTTCGGCCTAAATGAACTTAAAAAAAAAAAAAAGAGTTTACTTAATTTGTGTTTAAATTTTAGGTTTGTTTGTTTAGTTAACATTTATTTATTTATTTATTTATTTTAGTTTAGAAGATTTAATTATTTGGATTTGAGTATTAACAATAAAAAGGAAAATTTCAGTTGCTTTTGGTTTCAAGTAAATATTGAAATTTTTACTTCTTTCTTTGAATTATTATCATTATTATTAGTAGTATTATTATTATTATCATTATTTTTAAAAAAAATATATAAAAAATATAGAAGTGGTTTAAGAAATTAGTTTGGATAGAATTGTTTTATTAGAATAGAATTTGGGTTTGATTTAGTTTAGGCCTAAATAAAAGTTTTTTTTTATTTCTAGTTTGTAATAAATATTTCGACATTTTGATAAAAAAAAAAAGAAGAAGAGAATTTGTAATATGTGTTCTTTTTTTTATTTTGAAGGAAATTAGGTAAATTAAAAAAGAAAAAAACAAAAAACAGGTTATTCAATTTTATTTCATTTTATTATTTTGGTGAATTTAGTATTAATGTTTCTATTAATTGAAAAATACTAAAAATAAATAAATAAATAAAATGAAAATTAGGACCTTTCTTTAGTTTAATTATTTTAGGTGTTTTGTTTAAATTAATGATGTATATGTTTATAGTTTAATTATTTTACGTTTATAGGTGTTGCTTAATTTCTATTGTGTAACTTTTAGTTTAATTATTTTATATGTTTATACGTTTTGTTGAAATTAATTATATAAGGGTATTCATGAATTTTTTTTTAGTGTCTTGCTTAGATTAAGAGTGCTTGTGTTTTATTTTTTAGTTTAATTACTTTCTTTGTTTATGTGTTTTGATTAAAATTAATTGTGTAATTGTAATATTTTACGTTTCTAGTTTAATTATTTTACATATTTTGTGTATTTGCGTTTGTGAATTATTTTTTAGTTTTTTTATGCGTTTTGGGTGTAATTATGCCATGAATTATTTTGGTTTAATTATTTTATATGTTTATATGTTTTATTTAAGTTAATTGTGTTTAACTTTGTAGGTTCTGTTAAAATTAGAATTTTATCTAAAAAGAGAAGTTTTATCCATTTTGGATTCAAAATAAGTACTTGAGTGTTTTATTGGAATTTATCTACTTAATTAATTGATGAATTATATTAAAAAAAGAGGGTTAATTGAGCCGAGACGGTTTATTAGTCCCATGTTAGAATATTTTAGCTGTAACAGCTTGATATTCAAAGTTTCTTCTCAAAATAGAGTTAATTTGACCGCGACGGTTTGTTAACTTTATGTTTTAGAATATTTTAGCTATGACAGCTTGATATTCTAAAATTCCCTTTTAAAATTAGATTTTCATAATATTATTTTGTTTGTAAATATTTTATTGTTACTTCATTTTTTTTATTATATTAATTTGAGTTAATTATTAAATTGTAAATATCTCTTTTTAAGAATAAAGTTAATTTGACCGCGACGGTTTGTTAACTTTATGTTTTAGAATATTTTAGCTGTGACAGCTTAATATTCTAAAATTCTCTTCAAAATTGACTTTTTACCATTTAATTTGTTCGTAAATAATTTTCCTAACTTTTTTCTATACTATTTGTGTATCTTGTTTTATTTATAAATTTCTTTTTCCTAAATTTTTATTTCAAAATATTTTATTTAACTTTTGTTATTTTAGATAAAGATGTTAATTTAGCCGTGACGGCTTGTTAACTCGATATTTCGGTCATTTGAGTTGTGACAGCTTAATGATTTGAAAATTTCCTTAAAAATATTTGTTTTCCTCATATTATTTTTTTTAATAAATCAATTTCTTCTTATCTCATTTGTAAATATTTATTAGTTATTTTAATTTTCGATTTAAATTTCTTCATTTATTTATCTTTTTTTTATTTCAAATAATAAGGTTAATTTAGCCGTGACGGCTTGTTAACTTGATATTTGAATATCTGAATTGTGACAATTTGATATTCCAAATATCTCTCCTAAAGATTTTTATATTTTCTTTTACAAAAATACCAAAAAATAAATTTTCGCTTCTATTTGCAAGTATTTATTATTTAGAACAATTCTTTTTTTAAAAATTATATGTTTATTGTCAAATACTTCGTTTCAAATAAAGAAAGGTTAACTTAGTCGGGACGACTAGTTAACTCATTTTTAGGACATCTGAACTGTGACAGTTCAATGTACTAAAATTCTCTTCTTTTTTTTAAAAAATAAAATAAATTCCTTTTAATTTTCTTGAAATAGAAAATAAATGTTTAAAAGGGGTTATTTATTTAATTTGCACAATTAATTAAAGGTACCGTCCAAGGACAGGTGTACTAGGGTGCGTGGAATTAAATTTCTGCCCTTCCCTATACATAATCGACTCCCGAACTCAAACTGGTTTCAAAGACTATTTTCTAAAATGGGTTTTTCCAACGTTTTCCCAATTTTAAATAAATTTGGTGGCGACTCCAATATTTTCAAACAAAATTTTTCTCTTTTCGCCGTCCTCGTCGCGATCCCGGTTGCGACAAGACGGATCTTGCATTGCCATTTTCAATTATGTTGTTCGCAATGTACATTTTATTGGCTAGATTCCATGAACATTAATGATAGAGGCATCACGAATAAGTTGGGAAGCACGGTTTCTGATCTTAGAACTTTTAAAAATGACATATGCATGAAAAAGTATAT
Organism: Dalbergia cochinchinensis; assembly: GCA_031216125.1. Lineage (NCBI taxonomy): Eukaryota > Viridiplantae > Streptophyta > Magnoliopsida > Fabales > Fabaceae > Dalbergia > Dalbergia cochinchinensis. The sequence continues at coordinate 61,464,012 of CM062377.1, forward strand.
TCAAATCTTCCCTTGTGGTTGTGGACCACAAAGATCATACACTTGTTTATGGTTAAAATGACATTAAAGTATTGTTAGTTCAGTAGATAGCGTTATATAATTGGATGCTTCCGTGCTCATATTTGGGTAACAACCATCAAGCATATCCATATATATATGGATCTAGATCTAGATGGAATGGCGTATGAGATTAACAACTAATTTTATGTTGGATGTGACATTGAAGGTGAGAAGAGTGTTAGTACTGGGTAGATTAGTTATTAAAATTGGAGCAAGATATATGGCAAGTAGCTTTTGCATTTTCCTCTTCTAGCGTATACTTACGGAATGTCACATCTATTATATATTACTAAATGGACTACCTCTAATTATCATTTAGTAATTTTTCAGTGTAAGTAAAAGAAAATTATTTTCTTTTAATTTGATATATTCAATTATATCTCTCTTTCTTAAATCCTATTGTATCATACCTGCTGTTATCTTTTGCTAATTGAACTACCTCTAAACGCCGCATGGCAATCTCTAATTGCAATTCAATCCTAATTTTATCCACCCTCCAAAATGTTGGATGTTCCTCAACGCCATGTGCTCAAACTGGCAGATATCCATATTCTTTTCCCTACTCTCATAACAATGGGCTTTTTTTCTAATTGCTTTTAATATTGGGTTGTTTCAAGCATTTTAGTTTTATGTTATATATTCTGCATCTTTTATAAACATTCATTAATTTTAATTGCAATATGTTATAAATTGAGCAACCAAAATCGCCATGTGTATATTTGCGATTGTAAATGTCATGCATGACTAAGGTCTGAATTTGACGTAATTTAACTGATGGTTTGAAGTATGTTTATTAGTAAAAAAAGGTTCGAATTAATTTTGATAAGAATTAACTTATTGCAATTGACATTTAAGTTAGCATAAGCATTTAGGGATATTACAATTGTGATTTCCTAGTATTCATACTAGCCAAACCCTTGGTCAATTGAGTGATTATGTGACTGCCAAGTAGAATTATATAACTTATTGTTCAATTATGGATTAGTGAAAATAATCGCCTCCACAAATTATTCTTTTAAGCTAGTAATAACATAATCCTAGATCCACAAGAACTCCTTATGCAGATAATTTATTTAATTGATTTTCTTCCGTTATTTTAATAATTTCTTCCAAACAAACCCCTCAATTTTCAATTGGCTAGTAACACTTTTTTGAGAGACGACTTAGTTTATGCTCTTTACAATATTCTAGTGCAATTTATTATTAAATAATTTTTAATTTATTTGTGAATCGCGACAGCTCGCATCACTCGGACTAGAGCTTGAGGTTGGAAGGCTTGTGTGCCGGTTAGTGAGGTGACCCCTCTAGCTAACTGAGTCTCTTCACTCGAACTCGAGCTCAAAACTGGAAGTCTTGTGTACCAGTTGGTGAAGGACAACCCACAAACGTGCCGCCACCCGAATTTGAACTTGGCACAAAGACCCCCTCCATGACTTGGTGCTCCGACCTTCTCCTTACTCTTACTCATGCCTGGATGCCTGGACCAGGCGCATAGGGGCCACCATCGTTGTTAAGCCCTTAACTCATGCTCCCCTCAAGTCCCAGGATTTTCTCCCATCAAATCCCATAATCCTCTCTTGGGTAAGGATCCCCCATTAATGGCTCGTCAGTATATATGCCCCTCTCGAATACAGGAGAGGGTATCTCACTCTCTAATTCAAACATTATCCTACTCTCTCCCCTGAGTCAGACAGCAAAAATATGCATAACATATTGTCTATTTATAGTATCTAAACATCTAATTAAATAAAAATTTTAAAAAAGATAATCAAATAATAAAATTTAGGGGGGGGGGAAATTAAAAAAGATATTTGCATAAAATTAAAATTTTCATGGGAGGCTATCAACCCTTTAGAATGCAAGAGGAGTCACCCATGAGTTAAAGTTTTAGGCATACTTTATTTGTTATGCTAAAGATTTAAGTTTGAATCTATCGCTTTAAAATAGGCCTTGTATAACGACTATTCTTTACATAACTATTATTCTTTAGTTTTTAAAAGACTTTTTACATAAAATAGAACATGAAATTATAAAAGTGTCAATATATTAGTCCAAGTTATTTGATATTAAATAAGTTCCGAAAGATAAAATATTGTTATTATATATAAAATTATTAAAGTGCTATAATTCAACAATTTAATATTTTGGGATAACTGATTTCCTATCCCATTCTTCTAAATAAAAAATAATTAAAATTTTAGTACAGAGTAAAAGTGAGTTTATGTACTGTCCATGCGTCAAACTCAATCAGAGGCATTTGTGTGAGAATGTGTGTTAGATATAAAATAATGAGTAATGATATTTTAACATTAAAAAAATAGGTGTCTATTCAGACAGTCATTTTATAACCATTGGATGTGATGGATGTTAAGAATAAGTGGAAACTATCATCACATTCAATGGTTATAAAATAGGTGTTTGAATAGACACTTATTTTTTAGATGTTAAAATATCATTACTCTAAAATAATTCATGTGTCTCAACTTAACAGCTTAAACTTTTAGAAAGATGGCTGTATGACAACATAAATCTGCATTTTTAGAAAGTGTAACCAGTAAATATGTAACTAAAATTATGCATCTCTCAAGCTCAAGTAATTTTAGTCTTTTGGCGAATATTAGAAACAAATGCCAATTTTGACACGTGAATTTTAATTTCGGAAGCGTAGGCATTGGGATATATTAGGTGAGGAAACTTTTAACATAATTTTGTTTTATTAGTCTTTTCTGTGAAGAAGATTTAGGATGAGAGGATATATGATGATTCAATAGAAGACAGAGAAAGTCTTTATATTTAGAAATCTCTTACAGAGAAATTCATATGAACTAGCAATCTGTCAGGTACGATGTCATGTCTTGTTCCATTCCGCCAATCTCTCGGAGTTACATACTATTGTTATTAGCCTTTTTTTTTTTTTTTTATAAAAAAATTATCCATCATAGTTGGATCAAACCTGAAGTGACCTAACTTTTAGATCAGGTGAATTTTTAAAACTCGAATTTGACCTGATAATGACCTGATTAATTACTGGATTAAACTGGGTCAACCCGACTTTTAAACAATATTTGAGGATTTGAATAATATACACAGTAAAACTATAAAATTTTAAAACTAAGAAACAAAATTTAAGACATATTTTGTTATATATATTTTAAAAACAATCATATCAATATAAAAATAACATCAAATTATATAACATATATTAATTAAACTGTAAAATCTTGTAATTTATCATTAATTATTATATTCAAAAAAATTATATGCCTAGGGCCGGGGTTACGTTAACCCGAAATATGACCCGAATTTGATTTGAAAAAGACACTGGATCAAATTTCAAGACCTGAACTCATCCAAATAAATTTCAGATCAAGCCGATTTGTGAACACCCTTACCATCTATGTTGGAATAAAAGAACTGCTATAATGCATGTGACAATAATGTTACTTATGATGATAGCACGGAAGAAGAAGAAATAAAAAAGTAACAAAAAAAAATCCAAGTTTTTTATTATGGTTTCAAATTAGAACCCTTAAATATTATTAAGGGTGCATTTATTTGGGATTCTAGAGTCTCAAAATTATTTTTTCCCTAAAAAAAATCACTTTTTATATATATTCAAATAATTTTTAAAAATAATCATAATTTAAAAAAATCAGTCTTTTTATAAAAATTAAGATGAATAGCTTATAAAAAAAAATCAATTTTTAACTTTTTAATTAAATATAAAATTTAAGTTTTATAATTATTTTTTTAAAAATCTAAAACAAACGCACCATAATTCCATGATATTACAATTCTAACGATTTTGCAATTGTCTAGTTTTTGATATTACAATATAACTACACCAGCAAGCATAATAATTTGAAACTATATCATTCATATTCATATTCTTCTATGTTCTGCGCATAGGTTTCTCGATGCATGAGAGTCCTTAATTCCATTGATTCTAACTCTTGGGATGGTAAATTATTTTGTTATTATCAGTTAGTTTTTTTTGTCAGTAAATTAATGGGCAGGATTGATTTATTTTGTTGTATATGTAGCTGGGACAGCCTGGAGGATTAACTTCTTTGGTAAAAGTTTGGGAGGTTAATATTTTATAATACGAAAAAAAAACTTTAAACTGAAAAAAAGACTAGCAATACATGTATGCACGGAATATCGACTAATTGAATTAGTTTTCATTCGTTGGAGAAATCATCTTAAACAACTATAAGCAGAGAGAACTTAATAGATTAAATTTCAATTGGAATGGCAACACTACAACAGGTATGTTTTTTATCATTTTTTTTTTACTTCATGGTCTGAAAAGATAAAATCATCAATTGCTGGCACTGCAGAAATATACACACACGTGAAGGTCTAAAAGTGCACTAGTTCCGATTTCTCATTTCATTTCTCAACGGCATATTTTGACTTTCTCTGAAAAAGAGATTGCTCTACCGTTGGCCAGGACCAAAACATACTTTTTATTATTATTGAATAGAATAAAGCACAGGTTCAATTGATCACTGTTGAATTTGAAAAGGACAAGAAGAAGAAGCAAGCAAATATAACCAAATGAACAAGAAGATAAGAGCATCTTAGTCCTAGAGACTTCTACTCATTCCCAGGTGTTAAAAAGATGGGAACTCAATATTGGACCCACATTTGCCACTGGGGAACACAGGGCACTCAATGATGTTTGAGCCAGAAGTATCCACACACAAGTAAACTTGGTATAGCTGGCTGTTACCAGATGAGTCTACATTGCACTCAATGAATGGAGTGAACCCAGTTGCATCCTTTATAGCCCCTTTGATGCTACTTAAGCTGTAGGATCCCCCGTCTGGTTGTATTCCTGTCATCAAATGCATGTTTCATTCTCAGTATATATATGATTTGGTAAAACCAAAGCATTCCTATCAGGTAACCAAAAATACATGTAGGAAATTAACCCGGCTGAATGGATTAATTAGAATGTTCTAAGGGAGAAAGTAAGAATGTACCCTGATGTTGAATTAATGAAGTACATCTTAATTATATGGATTTAATTTTAATATACCGGTGCTATTGTTCAGTTATGTACCACGGTATAAATATAAAACTTTCAGCATAAAAGTTTTTAATGTATCAAAATTAAATTCTAATTATATTCCACTAATTTACTTGTGAATACGTGTACCTGCACTTGTAAGTGCTTGGAGGAGGTTGGCATTTTGTTTGAGGTTGAGAGCTGCTTCAAAATAGTCATGTTGTTTAAGGATTGATTCTGAGCAAGTGCCATGTTTGTCCCATTCATGGCTCCAGAATTCTATCCCGTCGCCGCTTGGGCATGCTAGTGTGGGCCAATTCCTTTGCATACTGCTAATTAGATCTGATATCTGTCATCATATTCAAAAACAAGTTAGTGGTAAATTCATCATTAATAATTATCAGAGAAAGGGAGGATATTTTACTAATCATCATCATAGAAACAGACGACTTATAGGATTAAAATATATTCTGCTTGGCTATTGTGCTTCGGGTGAATTATTATTATTATTATTATTAGGGTTAAATTGCATTTAACCCCATAAATTTTAGGTTATGTGCAATTTAAACCCCGACTTTTCAAAACATGCATTACGACACCCTAAACTTTTCAAACAGTGCAAAAAAGCCCCTACTTTTCAAATAGTGCAAAAAAACCCTAAAAATTTAAGTATAACAGGGTGTTGGATTACACATAATAAAAAAATTAAAATGATTGATTGCACATAGTTTTCACAGATAAGGTATCAAGTTACACAAATTAGAAACTTCAGGTGGTTAAGTACACATAAATCTTATCTTTATTAGTTGTCAAAATTATACTGAAGGGTTTTTTATACAATTTTAAAAATTTAAGGTATCGTGATGCACATTTTAAAAAGTCAAGGGTAAATTGCTCAAAATTCAAGGGGATAAATTGTATTTATCCCTTATTATTATTATTATTAGTTAAACTTTTCTCCGCTGAGCAGTTATGGCAATGACATGAATATTATTTAGGGTGCGTTTGTTTGAGATTTTGAAAAAAGTAATTATGAAAGTTAAATTTTATATATAATTGAAAAAGCTGAAAACTGATTTTTTTCAAAAACTACTAATTTTAACTTTTGTAAAAAAACTGAAAACTGATTTTTTTTTGGAAACTATTAATTTCAACTTCTGTACAAAAGTTGAAAACTGATTTTTTTTAGGTGAAAAAAGTGATTCTTTGACAAAATAATCACAAACAAACGCACCCTTATTAATTGAAGATTGCAATAAACTTGAAGAAATATTTGGATGTTGCCCAAGTACATTTAATTTGTATTCCAAAAACAACGATAATAATTTAATCTTGATTTAAAATATTTAAAATTTATATAAAAATATAAAATATATAATTATAAATATTTCTAAAATATGCATTAAATATGTTTCAAGACAAAAAATTTCTCAAAAAGTTTAATTTGAATAGAGACGCATAAAAAGAGAACAAAGCTGGACAAGCTGACGTTGCCACAAGAGCCCACTACAGAAAGCGTTTGTCTCGTGGAAGAACAAAAACGGCAAACCCAATTTGTGGCTTGTAAATTGGATGAACCATTATTCTATTCTTCTCTCGAAAGTGATCAAAGTGAGCATATATATCGGACACAAAAGCTTTAGTCCTTTCGGCTGAAAGTTGCGTGGAGGAGCAGAAAAGATAGAATAAGCGATCCTTGCACTGTATATATATATATATATATATATGGTCTTATAGCCTTTAATTAAAGTTGTATTCTCATATTTCAAGCTCATCATTTACCAAACAAATAGTTGAACAAGCTGCACAATGATGCAGTCTGTTCATAATTTGTTAATACATGAGTATCTCACGTTGTACATAACTACATGCATATATATATATATATATATGAATGGAGTACCTGAGATTGCTGAAAAGGATTGTTAGGATCACAATTAGATGGGTATGAGCCATCATTGTAATTAGGCCATAGACCATGAATGCCAAAATCTGCAGCAGGCTTCCCAGTTGATGGGTAACAGCAACTTTTCTGAGTGTCACAGTATGATCCTGGCCACTGCAAATACAACATCCATATACCAAAATTAAAGAATATAATGATATGATTAAGATTTAAGAGATTCTTTTCAACTCAATCATAGTATGGCCTTTTTTTGATTCAATGGCATGTTATATGTTACATTACCTGCTGAACAAAGTAGAAGAAATCAAAGTCCAGTGAAACACAGAGGACTGAGAAATACTGTAGCAGCAGCAGAAGCTTGATAAAAAAGGACCCCTTAGACTCCATTTTGGCCTCTTCTTTTTCTTTTCACAAGTGTTACTGGGATAGATTGGAACTGTGGTTTTTGGGATAGGGACTGAGGTTTTTAAGGCTGATTTGATTTGATGGCAAAACTATGGAATGGTTTTGGGGGGAATGCATGAATTTATAGAGAGAAATGAAAGATAATGAGGGCGAAGAAGGAAGAGTATCAGAGCAGTATATGCTCCCCCTTCCTTATCAGCCTATGATTTGGTTTACATGTGTAACTGATGATTAATTTGTGATATGCCGGCCCTTTAGTCATTTTGTTAGTATCCTAAAATATAATATTAAAAAATGCAATCTCGATGCACCCAAAAATAAAAAATACAATCTGGATTTGAACTTAATTTTATTATTAAAAAAGATGGCCTTGTTATGGTATGAAATCGGCTGAAAATTATTAGGAGGTTTCACATTCAGAAAAGATTTTAATTTTGATATATAGCTGTTGTAAAATATTTTATATTATAAGCTAATTACATCTAATTATACGTATGACTTTTAAGATAATTAATATAAAAATCAATTAATTTTAATTATGTTACAAAATATAATTGGATAATCATATAAAATATTTTTATATTGGGAATGCACTAGAAATAAATTCTTAAAAAATTTATTATTTTATATGAATTTAATTTTCATACATTGATATTGTAAACTTTTTTTATAATATTATTCAATCAAATCCTCATATATACTTGACTTTTAAAGTAGTGAATGTGAGTCAAATATATTTTATTTATATAGAAAAAAGAAAATATATGATTAGATGATTAAATAAAAATTTTGTATTATTAATGTATTAAATTTTAAAATTAAACTCATCTTATATTATATTATGTGATGCTATGGCTATAACGAAAAACAATGCTATCCTGATACACGCGGTGAATTTTAAATGATATGTAGTGATGGCTACCGCATCATGCCAAAAAAAAAAATGATGGGTACTGCATTAGAAGTCCTTGTTTCTTGCCAAACATGATATTATTAATGAAAACAAAAGAATCTAAATGCATAAATTTTTCCTTTAGGATGGAATTGGTTAAGTTGCATGATGCTATTATTATCTAATTCTATGGGTCTTTTTCTATGATTTCACATTAGGGAACCAATGAGATTGGTAGAATGGTGTGCAAATCATTTATAGCTCCAGTGTTTGGACATATGGCGGAATGAAGCCAAGACGAGGCAGCTTTGTTCATAAGGCAAGGTCACTATGCTTGTTCCGAAACGGGGCTGCTTGATGTTGATCTGTATCCATTCAAATTTATGTATTTTAATCAATCTTTATTGCTTATCCTATTCAAATGCGTTCACATTAAAAAATCATGCTACTAGAAAGTCTTCTCTTGCACACTAGCTAAAACAAGGAGAGATTGCGGCTCATATATGTTTCTGAATTACTGAATAGATAATCATCTATGATAATATCATGTACTGTACCAAACATCATTGAATTCTCATATAGGCAAATTCGAGCTTTCTAAATAAAGTACTCAAGCCATTATTTACTATACCTTAGGGATCTAACGGTTGTAATAGATTTTACCAAGGAAATTAACCAAAGAGGGTAGGGTAGCAATAGATTTACGCGGATTTAAGTTCAAATTTTCGTAGACATATTACAAACAACAATGAATAATAATTGCATGGGTGTAGTCTTCCACGTTGGTCCCTCAGTTTTGGCTGTATCAATCAAAATTGCATTTTGTAGCGTACAAAGCATGGCATAATTAATTGGATATTTATTGTAACGTAACCAATTTTTTTGTTAAACATTATTCTATAATAAAAATATATTTAATAAACATAATATTCGGATAATAATTGTATTTCAAAATAAAGAGAAATATTTAGGTGCTAAGGCGAGAAATCATTTTATGATCAATTCCTATAAATTGATATACTAATTTTATGGACCATTGTTATCTTCCATTTTTCTTGCATTTTTAATGTATGATGTGTCAATTAATTAATGGAATAGAATAAATAATTTCTCTTACTTTTAAAACATCTAAAAATTTCTTAGTAAAAAATTATATGCATATCTGTGTAGATATATAATATAAAAGGAAAATGCTAGAAACCAAAAATTTGTCTAAAATTTTATATTCAGAACGATATATCAATATAGAAATAACATATAGATACAAAAATGGATTTATCAACACTAATTTCGACAGAAAGTAAAATAAGATTAGCATTTAATTTAAAATATTAACATTAGGCAAAATATATTATGACTGTCTGCAAAATTTAATAATGAACTGCTAATATTCGGTTGCACCAACTAGTACTTAATATTTGATAATAAAATATCATTGAATTATCATCGGTAGAAATTATTTATTGAAATCGAACTCGTTGAACAAAAATGCCTTTATTATTCCGAGGGGAAAAAAAAACTTGGTCAAACATTTGAAGATATGATATAATCATGTCATTTATAAAAAGTACACTAATGTGGGGTTGGTGGTCTTTTGACCCCTTAACCCGATGTCTTAAGTATTAAAAAACCTTTCTTGAGAGATTCCTATATCGTTCCAGAACCTCAATCAAATCGGACATGGATTAATCAGTTCCTAATACTGAAGTAGTTCCTGTATTGGGTAGACCTGTTAGGCTAGGAATCAAGTTGTTTCACCCATCCCTTACTAGTGTATTTACAGGAGATAGGTTTCACGGGCCGATTTAAAAACGTGATCGGTATATGGGTAATCGATCCCATAGTTACATGGCATGTTATGCATAAAAGCTTCATAATCTCCTAACTAAACATAATTTAAATAAAATTGGGTAATTTTTTCTTATGTTTCAAAAATTGATCCATAAACAATATTCAAATAAAACAGCTGGTCCAAAATCAAGGCATTAATCTAATAAACATAATTTGTCAAAATGAAACATAGACTAATATAAGTGCATGATCCATGAATCCTGCTTGCAAATGCACTAGAGCACCGGCTAAACATAAATTCCAAATTGAAGCTCACTAAACAAAAATACTAATAGTTATTGAAGATGTATCTTGGAGGACTCTCGAAGAGCAACTATATCTATAAGGGGGAAGAGAGAAGAGTGAGTTTCATTTAAAACTCAATAAATGGATTCTCACCCATAATCATATATGGGACAATAAAGAAAGATACGTAGATACCAATGCAGCAACCAAAACCAATTCTTTCATATTATATAAATAAAATAATAATGTCAACAATTTCATATATACCATAAGAAAACATAATAAACTTTACTGACGAATTAAAGGAGAGACAGAATGCTAAATAAGTCATAAAGGTGATGGTCAATCTTTCGCGATCAAGGTTGTAATAGTTCCTCACGAACCACGTCTCTCGTAGACAAGAGCATCTACTTCACACTGTAATGATCCGTCGTGAACCGCGTCTCTTATGGAATAACCTAAGTAAAGAGTAATTGCCCCTTGTGGATGTCATGATATACCAAGGTTAATGAATTTACTATCGTTAACTTACAGCTCTGTTTATATCTAATTCATATTCAAACTTCACTCATAGTCATATACTAAAGGTTCAAAAGCTAACATCTCAAATTAGTGCTTTCCAACATCTCTACAATTCATATTCTAATTTTCTGAAGTAAATACTCTAATCTAATAATTTGTTAGAATCAGTTAAATAAATATGATAGTGGAAATAGAATACAATAGTCAACATTGGTCCTATGTACTTTCTAAAAGTTATGCATTTTCATAAAAGGCTATAAAATCATAATTTTTCTAAATTGGCATAATTTGTAAAACATGTTCATCGCGTAATTAAATTTCTAGATTCATGGATAGTATGTAAGATGCCTAGAAGCTATTGGTAATAACCAAAAAATAAAGCCATAAACTTAAACCCATTAACCTGGCTAAAGGATATGGAAAGAGGTGCCAGTACCAATGGAGCTTTAAGGAGTGGGAATGACACTGATGTCTATCATAGAAATGACAAAAATCATAAACAATCACTTCTACATAGTAGGACATATTTAGGAACTTTAGGAGAGCAACCAAACATGACCAAACTCATGTATGTTGGTACCCATAGTCATAAACATGAAGAACTGGGGAGGAACTATGAAAAACATTATAAATTTCATATTTTGGAGCTTGGATGAGGAAGCAAATGGAGGAAGATGAGAGAAAAGGGGTGGAAGAGAGGTTGGGGGCTCCTTGGTTTCGAATTTGGGGGTGAGGAACCGATTATATTGTGTTTATATAGGGGTGGGGGCTCACTAATTAGAATTGCATCATTTTGGATATATGTTAGTGTTAGGGTTCTTACCGCAAGCGAGCCTGCTTGACCCTGTTGCTAGCTATAGCAAGTCTGTCTAGCTCTCTTGCTCATTGTAGTGAGCCTACCTACATTTGAAAAGAAAAAAAAAAAGCAGGCTTCTTCTAGTTGGTATTTTTTTTTCAAACTGGGGTTTTCTAGGGTACCTAAAGGCTATGTTAGACTTAACCAATGACACATGGACCTTAAGGCATCGGAATAGGGGTGGTATATATCTTTAATAAAGATGATGAGAATGGGCATCGGTTAGGCAGGTAAGGAATCTAGACGGATCACTATAAACCTCCAATGAGTTGCCGAATTAGGCAAGGTGGAGACCGAGCCTAAAATGAGTCTCAAATGGGGGTGCCCTTACAATCTTCTCCTTTGGTCTTAGGCGATAGACAATGGGCTAGTGCCCCTACCAACCGATCCACAAGTCCTTCAACCTCGAGTCTGAGTATCAAGTAAGGAGGTTGGAGAGTTTAATAGCTCAGCTCTCCTATCAATCGGTCCATAAGCCTCTCAACCACAAGTCCAAGTATCGAGCAAATTAAAGAGGTTGGAGAGTATGATAGGTCAGTGACAAGAATAGAGAAAAATATTAAAGAGAAGTAGAAGCCATCTAAACCCAAAGCCTTGGGTGATAGAATCTTTGATCTCTCCTTTTCCACCCATTCTTCCTTTTCCCAAGCACCAAGGATTGCTTCCCCTCGTGTCTTCTCATGGTTCGTATTTAAATACCCTAAAATTCTCACTTTGTTACCTTTAAAAACACATGAACACTCAAAAAGAAACCTCCAATGATTAGGTAGTGGCTTCTTAGTGCCTGGGTGGTGGCCTACCTAAATGGTAAAAAAAAATGTGTATAGTGGCTGCTTGAGCCATGGGTTGCTAATGCTTAGGTGCTAGCTGTTCATCAAACACCAAACCTTCTCTTTTAAGCTTTTCTACGCCTAAAACCATACTCAGTTTAAAAAAAATAGACACTAAATTCCAATAAATAAAATAACACATATCAAAGGTTCAATTTAAATGTTTTTTTAAGGCTTTAAACTCTAGATTATGATAATTTTGATGGAAAATCAAATTCATTACTTGCTTTGGTGGGTTCCTAATGTTTAAAACACCCTTATTGAAGCACGTGCCAAACCTGCCTTGTAAATATAATTGAAAAAAAGCAAACTGTGAGAATCGAACCCAGCCTGCATTGGTAAATAAAAGTTTAACCACCACTAGGCTGGGTTGCTGTATTATGACATTATGCCATAGTTATATACATATATCTATATTATGTTACATTTTTACTTTTTTCTTATATAAATCCAGTTCAACCGGTTTAACCAGTGATCCAGTGACCCAGTGCCTCAACTGAGTCAATTATCGGGCCGAGTCTAACAACTATGGTTAGTAAGGCTAGGTTTTTAGGGTTTGAAAATTTTAATGAAACAATACAGATACAAAAATAAAAGCAATGGAAGAATGAACCAATTCAGCACATAATAATAGTGGTTCAGCTACGATTTCAAGTTTGAGTACCAAGATTTACATTTTACGAACTTACACAATATATGTAAATGTATGAATTAGTAAGGCTTGACTTGTTAAAGTAAAGAGGCTTTCAATTAGGCCTAAGCTTGATTTTGTTTTTAAATAAACTAGGCCAGTCCAAACTTAGACCACGCCACAAGGCCGCTTAGACTATATCCACCCGTAGTGAGCACACATGGAAAGTTTGGGCCTTTTCTTGGAAGTAGTGGGGCTTAAATTGGGTGATGTCTTCTAATCCTAAAACAAATTTTGAGTTTTGGAATGAGGTAGGCTTCTTTGGTAAACAAAAATTGGGTGGGAATGTATGTTTTTATGTTATTTCGCTACCTATTTGGGAACACAGAAACAAAATTGTGTTCCGAAAAAAAAAAAGGAATCATGGAATAATGTTATGCACAATCTTATGCACAGATGCATATCTTGGGTCAGTTTCGGTTGTTAAGCAGCCTGTTGGTGCTTGGTGGTTACTGTTCAAAATTTTCTTCCTTTGTTTGTGGTACTATTTATAATGTTCTTGTTCAAATCTATTTATTGTGATGTGTTTGGTGGTCTTGGTTGGGAGGCAATAAGGATGGTTGTGTGAAGTGATACACCATGAGGTTCTTAATATGAGGAGGAGCTATATCTTGTAAGTTTGTAGGTGTTTAGAAGAATATTTTGAAGAATGTTGGGCCTTTAGTTGCATACATAGAAGTTTGTGATTTGGTTTTAATGCATACTAGGTGCTTTGTTTTGCATGTTTTTGCAAGTTTAAGAAGCTTGGAGAATTATGGATATAAGGTGTTTTGGTAGTTTGGGGTCGTTGTGGAGTGATACACAATAAGATAATCCTTGAGAGTGTGAGGGAGGGAACACCAGTGAGGATGAGGGAGAAAGAAAACGCAAAACTAGTTATTAAGTTAATGATATTTTAGAGATACACTTGATGAGGTTTAATTGTTTTTTAGGCACTTTGTGTTACTTTGTGTGTGTGTTTTTCGTCCAAGTCAATGTTTCCATGTTTGTGTTACTAGATCATTTCCAGTGTTTGGTGGATTGATTACATCTTTGATGAGAAATTTTACAATGAGTACCTTGATGACCATGCCAAAGGAGTTGGAGTAAGAGGAGTCAACTGTTTATATGAGATGCTTTTCTTCTGATTTCATGAATGAAGATCCGACTGCTCGTATGGTTGCTAGTCTTGCTCTCCTTGCAATCACTTGCTTTTAATTGTTGTTGCAATATATACATATGGTCTTTTATCTCTGTTGGAGTGGCATTGGTTTTATCTCCTAAGCAAGAAAGTCATTTTCAATATTAATCTCTTATAGTCTTTGCTGAAATTGGTGGCAAGCTTCAGGCATTCACTTCTTAGGTAGAGTAATCTATTGGTGGTGATCGTTTTTCAAGTTGCATTGCATTTGCTTTTTATGGGTTCCCATGTGATGATAATGGTTGTGGTTTGGTGCTTCACTTTTTGGCCATCTTTAGTAGTGTGCTCACATTTGGTTTCGTTTTCTATGACTGATATATTTTCTTGGATTAAGGGGTATGGGTGTGGGGATATATTTTGTTATTGTACTTTTTCTAAGAGGTGTAGTGATCATTGATCATTGTTGTCATGTTTGTACAATTGCTTCTTCTTTTGAAGTTAAGCCTTCCTTTTTCTAATTATCCCAAAGAAAAAAAATCACCTTTTAGATATGAGAAATGTGTTTTAAGCATGGAACACCTCGAATCTCGTGGTGACATCCAATTTACCATCCTTGAATTCTATATGGTCCCATTGGAAGCAAAAAGATGTTTTCCATCTTTGGATCTAAGTGGATATCCATGAACACCTCATTTTTAGTGGTACAAACAACAACACTCTTTAGACTTTAGATACATAATAGTGTTTTGAAAAAAAAAATGGAGCTTAAATTGTTGATCTATACGTTTTTCTTTAATATTTCTAGCAACCACGAATAAATATACTTTGCTGCCGGATGAAAACAGCCAATCTATATACCGTTTACCATCTCGTTGCATCCTGTAGGTTATTCTATGAATTGTGGAGAAAATTTCACAAATTAGTTTTTCAGACAATTTTATTCGTAAATTTAATCTATAAAATGTTCTCCCCTTTTTTATCCTAACTGACCCTGACAGAAAATTGATATAAATTATATTTTATGAATATAAAAGTAGAGAAGGAAGAAATGTCGCCCAATTTCAAGGCAAAACATGCCACTAGTCTCTGCAAGGACTTGATAAATATGATGTTTATCAGAGAATCTTCTACAAGAACTAAATGACTGATTAATGCAACAAACACTATATTTGCCAATTTGGAATCCTTACTGCTTAAATTACAGGGAAACCAGTATAATAGATCTACAATCACAAGGTGAAATACACATTCACTACTCACATAAACAAAAGTGTGAAAAAATACTAGCAAGAAGAATAAGTTATATTACATGAGATTTGAGAATGAATCTGAACCAATCAAGGTAACAATAACAACAATTAACTCACAAACCGTCCAATCTCTTCAATATTGCAACAAAATCAAATATTGACTCTACAAACTACACTACCAGTAATCTCCACAGGAGCATTTCCCATCTTTGAAATGATGAAATCGCTGGACATCTCTAAGTATAATTTGCCTACCAAAGATGAATGATATATATTTAGCAGCACTATGGCAATCCCTACAGACTCGAAGGTTCTTGACCACACGAATTGTTGTTCCAGGGGGTGTATTTAGAAGACCAAAAGTAATGGCCAATTTCTCACTGTGATATCTAAGAATAATTTCCTTCTCTTCATCATCCATGTCTGCATGAAACACTAGAGATGTGTCAGGTACATACCCTGCAAGCTTCAGTTCCTTTACCAACTCATCAAGTGCATGGTGTAATGCGGTCGAAGTGGAATGAACTCCATCCCCAGAGAAGAATTCATGCACAACATTGTTGACCTCTATAGAGCTACATCCAGGAATTTTCACTGCTCCTTTGTCTACCATCTTTTTCCTAAAGAAATTCACATCATCCCATCTTCCATATCTCGCACACAGGTTTGACAAAACGACATAATCCCCACCATGTGAATCATCCAGTTCAAAGATTCTCTCAATCACTTGCTTACCCATTTCAACATTTCCATGACTGCTACAAGCAGATAGCAATGTCCTCCACAGGATTGGGGTTGGCTTGATCGGTAACTCATCTATGAATTTATAGGCTTCATCCAGGCATCCAGCTCGCCCAAGCAAATCCACCATACACCCATAATGCTTGATATTAGGAACAATCCCATACTCATTAGTCATGCTATGGAAATACTCATAACCTTCCTCTACCAATCCATTGTGACTGCAAGCATACAATACGCCTAAAAAAGTTATCTCATCAGGCTGCACTTTTTCCTTCTTCATTTCTTCCAACATTGATATGGCAAGGGAGCCATGCCCATGAGTTGCATAAGCGACAATCATCGTTGACCAGGCCTGCGTGTCTCTCCTACTCATGTCCCCAAACACTGAAACCGCATCATCCAAACTCCCACACTTTGCATACATATCAATGAGTGCAGTATTCACCTTCACATACCGATCAAACCCATTTTTCTTGACATATTCATGTATCCACCTGCCTATGTCCAACGATCCCAACAAAGTGCAAGACGAAAGCGCAACAAGCATGGTGACATCAGTAGGCCTAAGTCCATTCTCCTGCAGTTCCCTGAACAAAGCCAGTGCCTCATTGGGCTGACTATTCCTAGCATAACCAGTAATCATAGCATTATATGCGACGACACACGGTTCATCAACCACATCAAAGACCCTTCTAGCAGCATCCACATCATTACAAGCAGTGTACAAGTTTATCAATGTTGGGCAAACATACATGTCACCGCTGACACCAAGCTTCACAGCAAGGCAATGCAGTTGTTCACCTTCCCGCAAGGCCTTAACCCTTGCACATGCCTTGAAGAGTGAGGAGAACGTGTAACCATCCGGCAGGATGCCAAAGCGAAACACCTCTGAAAACAGCATAACTGCTCTAAGAGGGTCATCAGAGCGTGCATAGCCACGTGCCATGGTGTTGAAAAGGACAATGTCTGGTTCAGTAATTTGGTCGAACACACGGTGGGCATGGTCCATTGAATCGCGTGTAGGCTTCCCGGTGCAGAAATTGATCAGCTTTGAGAGGACAGTGAGCTCATTTTGGAGGTGGGTTTTGATGGTGTAGGCTTGTATCTGCTTGAGCTCCCTAAGACACGTGCATTTGGGTACGAGGGAAAGAAGGTGTGGGAGGGGTGCAAGTGCTGTTGTGGGTTCGGGTCTTGTGGGAGAGTGCGGGGTGAGTTGGAGAATAGGTGATGTCATTGTGGTGATTGCAATTATTCTTTTGCGTTGAAGTTTCTTGTCTACGATTGTGAATGCATCGGAGAATTGTGGTGGAAATAGGGTGGGCAAGTAAGCCAAACTGGCAGAACTTGAACCACAAAACGGGCTTGGTTTCTTCAAAACAAACTGGTCTCAAGGAGGCTACACCGGTTTTGGACCGGTTCAAAATCTGTCAAACCGGTTATAGTGACGGTATTGATGCTTCCATCTCCACTTCAGATTGCCTTCCATCGACGCCGCCGCCGCCCTCCTCCTCCTCGTCAGCGTCGGTGCTCACCGAAACTCCCCAGCCCGAAGGGGGTCCTCCTGCAGCGGAGGAAGCAGAGCACCGAATATTGAGAGAGAATCTGAGAAGGTTTCAATGCTGGAGAGAGAGAGAGAGAGAGAGAGAGAGAGAGAGAACAGTCTGGAACGTGAGTGGGGAGTGTGGAAGAAGGAGAGAGCGCACAGTACCTGTAAACCGATTTTATATGTTTGGTTGAAGAGCATATATGATAGTATATTTTAGTTGGATGAGGATAATAAGTAAATTTTATATATAGAGACCATCTATTAAATTTTACACCTCATTTTCATCGAACATACCTTAAAAGTAACTAGAATAAACTTCCACAATTTTGGGAATTGAGTATTCATTATTACTTTTCTCCTAACAAGTATGATTTCTTACATTTAAACTTGTGTCCCATTCTTACAAGGCTAATATGCTTATCAATTGTCTAACACTTTGTTGATCTACTTATTTTATTGATAATTATCATTAATTATTGTGATAATAAGTAAAAATAAAAAATTACACTAAAAGTGCTCTTATTGATTCCAAAATTTGAACTCACAAACATATTCTTATATTTGATATATGTCATAGAATAAGGTCTGATAGAATAATACCGAGTAGTATAAAGTCTTATCATGGTATTAGAATTGTTAAAATTTAAATAATATATATTATTTGACGTGACATTATATTATATAAGATGTTACATTACACAAAGTACAATTATTCTATAACTATTACAAATAATTTGAATGAATATTTAGAAAAAAAAAGTAAAATTATAAGAAAAAAAGATAAACAACCATCACCACACTTACACCATACACTTACACTAAGTTAAAAGTTGTAAACTAATATGTAAAAGGTTTTTGCATACTCTTTTATAACTTTTTACATACTAGTTTATAATTTTTTATACAGTGATTTATAACTTTTAACTTGGTGTAAGTATATAGTATAAATGCAATGATGGTTGTGCATCACTCCTCAAATTATAATCAATTAAAAACATTTATTAATGAATTATTTATAAATATAAAATAAATATTATTATTTAAAGATTTGTTTTTTTTGTTTGTAGTTATTATAAATCATTATTAATTTTTTATTCAAAATTATAATTTATATTGGTGGAAGTTATTGCTTACTTTAATTTTAATAATTCTTTATTAATTTTATGAAATATAAAAAATAAATTATTTAATACTCTTTTTAAATATTTTTAACTTGTATTTTTCATTATATATTATATAAAAAATAAAATTATACTAAGATAATGATTTTTATTAGTTATTTAAATTTAATGGGAGTGCAATTTTTGAGAAAGAATGGGGTGGAGTATAGTTCAACCAAATCTCAATTATGGTTATGCTATTTACTCTAAACTAATTTTAAAAACCAGTTTTTTTATATAAAAACCAATTTTTTTTTTAATCTGGTCTAGTTTGGTTTTTAATCAAGTTACAAAAATCGATTTTTTTCTTTTACTAATTGGTTATGGATTAGTTTAGTTAAACTAATTTATTTGTTGACCTTGGGTGAAATAGGGACATGACATGAAGCAGTTGAACAACAAAAAGTAAAAAAATGAATGGATAGAGTCATTGTACTAGAACGGTCAGTTCAAAGTTGCTAATGAAATGAAAAAAATCGCTGAATCAGTTTGGTTTACAAAAACCACCCAGACATTTCCCTTTTTTTGTCATTGGGACAAAGAGGGGTTTGGGGCCATTGTATCTCAGATGCAAGGTCTAACTCGCGATCTAGTGCTTCCTTGATGTAGTTATCTAAGGGTCTGTTTGCGAGATGGATTTAGGGGGTAAAGGAAAGGAAGGGAAAGGCTTCAAAGGATTAGATTGTGTTTGTGAGTTTTGTAAATTGAGAAAGGAGATGTTTAAAGGATTTTTAAAGCTTTCCTTAATCTTCCATTCACTCCCATTTTGAGTTCCCCCGTTTTAGAGGGTTTAGTGAGATATGAATTGAAAATACCATTTTACCCTGATTAGCATTAGTCAATCAAAATTAACCTCACCATACATCTCTTTCTCGCACACAGACACACACACAAGATTTCATTTTCATAGATGTCATTTTCATGCTCTAATGCAGTTCATAGATCTCTCATAGAATCTACATATTGTTGTTCTTATAACTATATCAAGAAAATTAAAGGATTTTATTTTGATCCAACCAGTATGTAATGAGTATAATGACCAACATACTTTTGTAATCAGTTCTCTATTCAGAAAAGGTTAAAGCATTAAGAATATTAAGTCAAAACAGATGGCTGATGCTGGTTACAATGCAATTTGGCATGGTTACAATGCGAATTATTATTGCTAGATGAATGGCCGGTACTCTCTGACCCTCGAATTTGCACGTTAATCATTAAATCAGTGAGTCAGTGTCTTACAAACATTGTGAGGAAGCAGCTTTATGCTATCTAATTTTAAATATACTAGTTTGCTTATTTTTAATGACTCCCCACCCCTCTTGTTCGCCCCCTTGCATAATATGAATGCATATCTCTTATTCTTATATAATTCGCTTGTTTTCAATCTTGACTTGGGTGGCACTAATTGGGAATGTTGTAGATTGAGGTAATCATGTCCAAGTCAGAAAAAGAGACATGGATACAAGAGATGGATAATGCTCTTGTTGATGCTTTCCTAAATCAGCTAAACATAGGAAACAATGTGGGTGGGAGTTTCACATCAAAAGCGTACAAAGCAATAACAAATGAACTACAAGAAAAAATTCGAACGCCTTTAGGTGAAAAGTTGCTGGAAGCCAATCAAGAGAAGTTTCTTAAAATGTTATGACTTATTCAAAAACTCAAAGTTTGACAAAAGCTAATTAAGGTAATAATTTAGCTTTTAACAAAATTGAAGTTCAACTGATTGTTGTGTTTCACTTATTTAAATATCCTTCTTCGATGGATCTACTGGCTGAAACATGAACGTATTGTAGTAACACTATCTTTGTGGAATTAAAACACTTGAATGTCAGAATCAAAAACACACGACAGTGATACTAGTATAATCTAAAAAACAGAATGTCCCTCGATTATAAACAGAAGCACTACAAAGATAGTTGTAACTTCCTGAACCAGTAATATAAAGTATCAGCATTAGATAGATTGTATGAATAAATTACTTAGAATTATAGCAACAGATCAGTTGCACCTCTATATGTGTTCATAGGGCATATAAGCACATAGAGAAATGTATTTAAGCTAGGAGTTTCCTTCTTGGCCTTTGTTGAATTCTGATTTTCTCCTTCAAAGTTATTAATTCTTAATATCTTTCCAAGCTTGAAGTTATTATTGTTGGTTTGATAGACTAAACCTGAAGCTGAAGAGTGGATGAAAAGGTCCATCCCAAATTATGATAAGATGATGATATTGTATGGAGAAGCTAGAGCTACTAGAGAGCATGTTGAGAGATTGCAAAGGAGATTAGAAACAAAAAGGCGGTGTCTGGTGAATCAGAGTCTCTTGAAACCAGTGAGTTCAATTTGGATAGCGTTCAAGATACTGTAGGTAATTAAGTCACATCTTCAGAAGTACCTGTATCTCGTAGTCAAGGGCCCAAAGGTAAAAGGTCTAGAATGTCTAGGGATGAAACTGAAGTTGAAGGGATAAAGATGATTCTTTAAGATCTTGTTAGAGCTTTTAGGGAGAGCACTACTACATACGAAAGAGCTAAGCAGAAGGGTCCAATTCCAAAAAGTGAAGTCTAGAGGATGCTCGAAGATTTACAAATTGAGGACCACCTGATCAACCATGTATACATGTATCTTCTTGGTCATCTCAAGTGTATTAGAGGAGTAATCAGTTGTCCTCGGGACAAAAGTAAGAGGTTGTTATTTGAGATGATGTTTGGTCCTAGTGGTTCTTCTTAATGTAACTTTTAAATGGATTCTGTTTGTAAACCAATGATTTACTATTTAGGTTGATTTAATACTTGATATTGTTGGACTATTTGAGTTTCAATTAATGGAATTTGTTTTCCTTGTGTATTATTATGAAAAAATTACCTAAGTGTTGGACCAATAGTATTTGTTATTTTTTTCTTCCTGCAAGTTGCAATTGTATATCTAATTGACAGATATATTTTTTTTGTCCCTTTTTGCAATTTTTTTGTAAATACAAATTATTTGCATGGTATTATTTTTTTTATAAATATGAGTTTTTAAAAAAATTTATAAAATTTTTTGATAGACTTTTTAAAAATATTGATGAGAAAATTCATTTTTAGAGATTAAAAAATAAAGAGATATTTTTTAAAATGATCTATTATGTAAAGTATTTGAGGGAGAAGCAGATTTTCAATTTTTTTCAAAATAATTAATTATTCAAAAATAAAATAATTAAATACATTATTAAGGGATAAAAATGTAAAAGAATCATAAATTTTTTATTTCTTTTTCTATTAGTAAAAATATGTATTTTAACTAAAATAATTAATTATATAAAAATAAAACAATTAAATATTGCAAGGAAGGGTAAATGTCACAACCCGATCTAGGGATGTGACTGGCACGTGAGAAATCTCATTCTCACGCAAACCTCATGACCTGTTAATTGTTTCCACATGCATGCTCTGTTCACAAAAACTATTTAAAATAGAAAATTATCTCACCTATTCTTTTTTAAACAGAAACCATAAACAGTCATAGCTAGTGTCTCATAAATTAACTCAAAGTCCATATGTCTTCATACAATATGTACATTATATATTTACTCGATTTTCAAATAACTATGAAATTAATACAAATAAGCTATAAGAAGAAAATGCAAAATATGCTCTATGGCCGGGATCCTGCCTGCATCTCCACTGAAGCACTCTAAATCAATATGATAGCAAGGCTCATCAACTGAAGTCTAGTGTTGCTGGAAGACAGGGGGTTGAGAGGAGTCCATAGCAGCTACTTTATCTATAAAAACAGGAGAAAAAGAAAGGGATGAGTTTTGTTACCAAAACTCTGTGAGTGAATCCTCACCCAAACCTCCTTCTATGGGACATCAAAGAACAATGCATAGAATCATAATAACACCAATAACACTTAAAGTCTTATATAATCAAGTACGCATAGATATAATCATATATATGTATTCAAGTAATCATTTCTAAACTTAAAAACAATTTCCTCAATTTACTTTCATACCTGAAATCATACCAACTCATAGTGTAGTAGCTCCTAGAAAAATAGTAATCTCTGGTCTGTGGGTACCTAATTTCTCGTGAACAAGGGCCCCTGTTCGAGATCTTAATGGTTCCTCCTAAACCGCATCCCTCGTGGACTGGTCTATCATATATATAAATTGCCCCTTATGGGCCTTGGTACTAAGGTCAACATTTGGTTCCAACCGTTAACTCGCTAGTTGTTTCTTTATAGCTACCATCTAAACTAACTAAATAAATGCATGTAAATTTGAGAATCTTTAAAACCTTTTAGTTGATTGCCTAATTCATCTCTCAAATTGTCAAGCTTGCCATAGGCTAGGAAAACTCGATATCATATATATAAACCAATTCCAAAAATTCAGTCAAACAATCATATAGGGTTCTAACAATTACATATTTCATCAATTCTAAATAAAAATCAATATAACAAACATGGTCCCATGGGTTTCATGAAAAACACATTTCATGCTCTAAAACTAGAAGTTCTAAAATATATAAACTAATAATAACCTCAAACTTCTTTGTAGAATTCTCTAAACTCAAGCAATAAATTATATCTTTATGAAAATAATTCTAATACACAACATAGAGATCACATATGCGAACTCACTTACCTGGAGGGGCAAACAGTGAAGATTCTACACCAACAGAACACTTGGAGGTAAAATTGACAATAGTATCTGACATAGAAGCAATAAAACTCTAATCAACCTCTAAAACCTCTAAATACACAAAATCCATCTCTAATAAGGTGGAAAACTTCTCTCCTTTGAGAAGTATAGAGAACTACCCTTAAGCAAGGAAAACTTGAAGGAAATGGAGGTAAACTAGCAAGATAACATACCTTTAAGCTTGAAGGATGGAAGATCCTAGATTAAACTTGAAAGAATTGGAAGGAAATGAAGTTTTTTTTTTTAGTAAAACAGGGTTGGGAGAGGAGTTTTTCGAGTTGAGAGAGGTTTGGGGGGGCGGATGGGAGTGTGTCTGGAATAGTCTGGACCCCGAAATGAGGATTTTTATAATTCTGTTGACCACTGCAGTGCTTACCAGAGAGCATGAATTCTGCTGCCGCACAACCTTCCTGTTCCCTGACCGCTGCAGCGCTCTCTAGAATACTGTTTTTTATATTTATTAATTTTAAGTTAATGTCTATTAACTTTAAAACATAAATATAAATAAGGAAATATCCCCCATTTGGATTCAACTAAAAAATCAAAAAAATCAAAATCCTAACAATTCAAAACCCAAATTTTGGGGATTAGTTCAAATCCAGGAATTCTTATGATTTGATAAATTTGTGGCTTAAAAATGAATTATTTAAAAGTTTCAAAAAATTCATTAAAAATCACTCTTTAACTTAATTTTTCTCTAGGAAATAATTACCGGAACTTTTGATCCCATGAATGTAATTTTATCATAGAGCCGTCCAAGGACATGAAATGGTTTAGACTTAATGAAATTCAAGACCCAGAATGACAGCTAGCACCCTTTTTGGTTCAAAAATTTTTTTTAACTGTTTTTCATTAAAACCTAGGGTATTACAATAAAATTGTAAAACTAGACAATCCCCAAATTCCCTTCGATCTATATATCTTACATTACCAAACAAATGGAGGATCAATCCTCTAAACTCCTTCCTTCCCTTACCTTTCCTTCCCCTCAAATTTCTTCCTTTCCCTTTCCGTCCAAAGTCCCAAACAAAGCCTTAACAACGTTTACTTGATCCATTGAGCCTTTGCAAAGAGGATTTGATCATCAACAAAACAAATATGAGATGAAGCAGGACCATCTCTAGAAAGTCGAATACATTTCAAGGTTTTATTCCTCACTAAAAAAGAAATAAGCCAGGAGAGTCTCTCAATACACAAGACAAAAAGGTATGAGGGGAGGGGATCCCCCTGACGAATGCCTTTAGTAGGAGAGAAAGAGTCACTAACTGTACCATTCCATAAAACTTGCATAAAAGTGGAGGAAATACAATTCCAAATAATATGAATAAGATTATAAAGAAAACCAATATCAATCAGGGTGTCCCTAATAAATCCCATTTCGAATGGTCATATGCTTTTTCCAAATCTATTTTCATGGCCATAAAACTACTCCTACTCATCTTGGCTCTCATGGTATGGATGGTTTCTTGAGCAACTAAAATATTATCAGCATTGACTCTTCCTGGAACAAAGATTTATTGAGTTTGACTAATCAACTTATCCATGATTCCTTTGACCCGAAGAGTAATCTTTGTAATTAATTTATAACTAACGTTACAAAGACCAATAGGACGAACTTGAGAAAATTTTTCAGGGCAATCAATCTTCAGAATGAGGGAAATAAAAGTATTATTTACTTCCGTTGTGCGTCCAGGATTCACAAGGGCTTCCATAACCCAACTTTGCCTCGAATCACCAACTGTCTCCCAATTATTTTGATAAAACATGGCAGTAAGGCCATCGAGACCAGGCACCTTCCAACCTCCCATAGAGAAAAGAGCTATCTTGATCTCCTCCCTATTCACATTCTTGTTCAAAGATGAAAGCTAATCAGAAGTCAAGCTAGGGAAAGCTTCGATGACTGTGAAGCACTCATAAGCAGAATCATCATAGTACAGTTTAGAGAAGAAATCTGTGCCCATATATTTAAGAGTCTCTGAATCATCCATTGCATTCCCATCACTATCCTTGAGGGTCACAACATGATTCCTCCTTTTCCTACTAGTTGCTTTTCCATGAAAGTAGCATGTATTTTTGTCTCCATAATTGACCCACTTACATCTGGACATTTACTTCCAATGCACTTTTTCCTGAATCAACAAAGATTCATATTCTTGCTAAAGCTCCTTGATGGTACCAAGAGACTTGAGAAGGGGTTTTGAATCAAGTCTTCTTCTTCATTTTTTATTTTTAGGCTACACACTGAATGCACAAATTAAAAATTCTCAAGCAGAATAAATATGAATCACGAAAATCTACTAATAAATTATGAGATAATTTTAATTCTTTTGTTGATGAATGCAGACAAGTGAATAAATATAAAGGAGAGAAGGATTGAGAAACTTAGCACAACAAACTTTATACTGGTTTGACTTCTAATTCTGAAGTCTACATCCAGTTCTCGCCAATAAGAGAGATTCCACTAAGCTTCAAACTTTTACAAACATAATTCAGTTTCTTCAACAACTCTTATCAAAGCCTTTACTGTCTGGTGAATAAACTTCACTTCAAGGCTGTCTCTCAAAAACACTCACTACAGATAACAAATTTACACACAATGCCCTGTCTGAACAAGATAACTTTGTTTCTTTAAATACAAAGGTCACCTCTTGAATGAAAAAGGGAAATCTCAGAGTGACCGTTTGGCTTGGAGTTTCTCTGTTCTACAACCTTCATGCGTAGAGTAACATAGGGAGCAATAGTTGTTGCCGTTTCTTGTTCTGCAATCTTCATGCGTAGAATAACATAGGAGACAATAGTTGCTGCGTTCTCATTCGTTCACAAAAAAGAAAAACTTTGTCCATACAGCCAACTCAGGTGCGCAAGGGCATGACCATATACCAACTCATGTGCTGTTTTGCAACTCTTTGTTGCTTTGATAGATTCCTTGATTAAAGAATACTATTTGTCCATAATGCTCTCAAGTCATGCTTGGTAATTTATTCTACCAATCCCATTTACTTTGACATAAGAACACAGAGTCATTCCCCTTTCTATTTTATAGTTTAGTAATGGTGTAAAAGGGAAGCTACATTCTAGAGTGTTGTGCTTGAACTCAATATTTAATTTCACAGCCGTAATATTCTTTCCTTTTGTTCTTTATTCTTTTAGAGAACCAAAGATAGTGGGTGTGTGCTGGATCTTGTATTTTGTCATTAGCTTATATTGAAAATTCTTATGTTATCACTCCTTATGTATAAGAATGGTTTCGGTTGGAAGGAGAGACTATTCAAGATCCCCTCTAAGTTGTAACATTATGCGCACTTTTTTCCTCTAGATATGTCCGAAAGTCTCCTTACTCCATAACTTTACCTTTTCAGTAAATACCGAAATATTATGAATCAGCCCCTGATCTTTCCTCCAAATCTCAGAGGGAAAGGATTGAAGCCTTGATGAAGCTGCCAAGGGGCCAAGAAACGAAAAATAGGACTCCTATTATGCAGAGGCTCATTACTCATTTTCAACCAAATTGGTATATGATCGAATTTTAGACGGGGAGGGTGTTTAACAAAATCATCCCTAAAACTACACGTCCAATCTAAGCTAGCTAAACATCTATCCAGCCTCCGATGAATGTTTCGTCATTTCGCATCATACAATTAGAGAAGTGCTCAGAATCGCAGGCCATGCGAGAAGTTCCCCCCCGTGTCATCCAAGGTCAGAACAAGCTTCATGTGAGTAAAATATTTTCGATAGTCACTTAATTAATAAGCTTCATTTGAAATAATATTTACGGTGTAATTTTCATTTTATATAATTATTCAATTATATATTATCATATCAGTAAAATAAGTTTGAATCTCATTCTTGTACTTTAAAAGTCATATATATGCAAAGTTTTAGATTGTCAATATATTTAAATAAAATATATTTAATAATTAAAAAATGAAGCTATCAAACTATCTTATTCAAATGTTTAAAGATAAATATAAGAAAATTATAATTATAATTTTTATTAAATATTTTTCGAAATCTATTTATTATCATATTTTTGTAATAATGAAAAATTTAAAATAATGGGATCATAATTAAATTGTATATAATTGCTTATATTGGATAATTTATTTAAGTTTTTAAATAATTATTCCAATCGCGTTTATTTTATGGTCACCGACCAAAAAAAGAAGACTGTGTTACCACAACATGACTGCAATTTGAATGAGATTAATAATTTAATCCCAAACGATTTTTAATTATTTGTCACGACTTTTTCCTTGAATTGAATGATGGTCGGAGCGTTATTCAACTTTCAAAAATTATAGCTGAAAATTCATAAAGCACATTGACTGAGGGATTTTTTTTGTTTTCTTGGTACATCGTATTGACTAAGGGATTATCCCATTAAAATTAACCTACGTTACAGATTGATTATAATATATATAGATATTAGAAGTATTGGTAATGTGATTAGAAGTAACTTGTTAATTGACAATTTTTCCGGTGATGAGTGCAAAACATATGAAAATAACCCAATTAATGGTCTCAGTTTCAAAATATTGTCATAATTAATTGCCAAAAAAACCTAGGGGTCCGTTTAATTTAAATTTTGATAGAATTATTTTTGAAACAATTGATTTTGAGAGAACTGATTTTAAAATAACTGATTTTTGTTTAGAAATGATGCTAAAAAATGAGTTCAGGAGAAATTATGTAAGATATAAAAGCAAAACTAATATTTTTAGCTTTTATTGAAATCAATTCTTATAAAAATGATACATTTTCTCAAAGTGAACAACTAAACTAAACAATTTCACTTCTTTCAAAAATTAATTTTTCCCAACTCAACTGGGAAAAATTGCTTAACCAAATAGGATGTAAATTGTACCAACACCCCAAAAGATTCCTGGGATGGATTTCAGTTTTGTAGTATGTTTATACGAGAGCCATGTAAATTTTTCACATTTGAGTTTATGTATAAAATTATATATAGAATTAATTATGAAAAAATTATTTTTATTTTTTATATTTGATTAATCTATCAGTTCTTATAGTTTTACTGAATTTTCAGTTAGCTCCCTATATTTTAAAATTTTTCAATTAAATCCTTATACTAAAAATAAATATCTAATTAAGTCTCTGATCCATCAATTGTTATAAAAAAGTGAAAATGAATAGAATATTCTCATATCATTCTTTTATTATAATTTTATATTAAAAAAAAAAAAGCAAAATCCCATTTTCCTTTCCCCTTGCCTTTATCACCACCACAATGACATAAAAAAAGGAGGCAGAAACCAAAGGGATGAGGCTGCAATGCACCAAGGGGAAGAGGTGATGTGAGTTTGCGATTGGAACTCCGCCACCACCTAACACCCCACAAACTACACGGCCCTTGCAACCATCGTAGTAGCCCCAACTTCAACCACAAACGCGTAGGTGCGCGACATCAGAGGTTAAACTACGGCTGGGAGGGGCTTGTGAACATGCTTGGGCTTGCAGTGGTGGTTGTTATTTCAAGGGCAATGATGGTCGATTCGCAGTGGCGTGTGGAGATTGAGAGATTGGGTTCATAGAGGTTTGTCGAATTCAGAGGAGTGGAGGTCACAAGTTTGGTGGTTCACGGTGGTTCCCGGTGGTGGGACAGAGATGTAATGGTGGTAGAAAGAAGGGGTTGATGCGGTGGTAAGGGTAACCGAGGCTGTGGATTGGAAGCGTGAGCCCATGGTTGAAGGTGTAGGTTCATGCTGTCGCCTGTGGCAGCGATGATGCATGACGGCGGCGGAGAGGAATGTCTCCTCCATCTTCTCCATCACGACTGCAACTCCACCCATGGCGAAGGCCTGCAACGGAAACCAGAACCACAAGGGTAGAGCAAGGAATGCGAACCAGTGGCCATGGTGGATTCTCCGATCCATGAGCAGCAGACCACCACATCATGACGTTCCTTTTGCTTGATTTATGGCTTTGAATTCTTCATGAAAAGCTGGGTTACAGTGAAGATGATGGTGGCAAGGGTGTGAGAATCACTAGTTGTTGAGGTGGTGAAAGATGGATGATGAATAAGTGATGGATGTAGGATCGATAGGATTTTTTTAAAATATAAAATTATAATAAAAAAATATTTTAAAAATATTTGTTTAAAATTCATGATTTTATAATTGATCAGGTTAGGAACCTAAATAAATATTTACTTTTTATGATTCAAGTAAAAATTTTTAAAATATAAAGATTCAATTGAAAATTCAATAAAATTATAAGGATTGTTAAATTTATTAAACTTATATTTTACTCATCAACTAAATATTTTTTGGAGATGAAATTTATTCGGAAATAGATTTTTTTTACTTTAGGTCATATTTAATTAGAGGATAAAATTACGTATATAACTTAACTTAATTATAAAAAATTTATCCCTGCTCCGACCAAGTATAGCTAAAGATTTTGGTCATTGCATTAGACATGTTGCTTCTTGTTTTCGAAGCCAACAATGGTCAACCTCTATTTTTTTTATAGTATATAATAGTGTGAAGAGAGGGACATTCCATACCCCACCTCTTTTTTGATTCCTCGGAGTCTCCGTTTAGGGTTGGTTGTTTTCTTTTACTTTCTTTCTTTATTATTATTTTGTTCCTCAGATGTTCCTTACCAGTCACCTTGTCCCTCTGTCTCTTCAGTTCAGTCCATTTTTCAACCTCAAGAAGACAAAAAGGGGCACCAAACAACAACATCAACAACTACCAAAAAAAAGTACTTCTTTTTTGTCGTGGTAAGTGTTACTGTTTTTAAGTATATATAGGCTTTTAAGCTTTCAGAGATTTTTCAGCTGCCACTTTATCTAAATGTATGTCGTATGTATTTATTTAGTTTATTATTATTTTTTTTTGGGGTCCCCACATGCATACTTTCACTGCTTTGCGGAACCTTGCCATTTTTCATGGCCATTGAAGTAGATTACTTGGTTGGCACTGTAATCCACTGTGCTATTTGGTTCTGGCATGAAAAATGCTTTATTGGGTTTGGGTGGTCCTTCCTTGCTTTGAATTTGAGTTCTGATTATAAAGTTAGAAACTTTTCAAAACTACCAATTTTAATGTGCTTTAAGTTCTAGAATTTTTTTTTTCTATTTTTTGCGCTTCTTGCAACCTTTTTCAGAGACCCTTACTCTGTTTTTATTTGGATTCAGCCTTAACACATGAGCTTGTTACCAAGTTGCTAGTTGGTTCTGTAACCAACGATGTAATATATGAACTAGATGTTCCTTATGAATATATCCACACTATTTTTGTTTTGCTTGAACCCCAATGTAAATCATCTTAAGGTAAAAAAGGAAACAAGGCTCCTTTGTTTTTTCCTATTTTGTCAAGTTGTATGCAAATGAGTTATTGGAATGGCCAGTGTCCTGTGGAGAGCCTTATTTGTTTTGTTCTTAGATGTTTCTCTGCTGTTGTGTTTGCCAAATCTGTTTGTTTGGTGTAGGAACATAATGACTGGAAGCTGTGGTAGACAGATATAGTGCTTCTGTGTTTGAGTGAATCACCTTCCTGCTCAAACTGTTGGAAGATTATAATGGTGTGACATAAACAGCTTAGAAATAGTCAACAACACAAGGAGTTTAGGAGTTTTCTTGACAAGTTTGGTCTGAATATAATAACTGCTCCAGAGCAGGAGCAGCAGCCTTGTGTGCAGTGGGAATTTCTAGATAATCATAGTAGCAGATATAGGGAATTGCCTAGAAGGATGGAGAAGGACAAAGATCGAAGTGCGGATGCCCAACAACATGGAGAGCAGGTACCACAACCAAATACTCTTGAGGGTTGTGTTGATCACTTGTTGATTCTCGCTCAATCTGCTGAGATTATAGAACAATCTGGAGATGGTGTGGCTGGGACGCATACAAATATCCAAAATAAAGGTCAGTGTTGACACGCCAAAAACTTTGGAACTCACTAAGTTTGACTTCATTTTTGGTTGACTGATGTTGAGTCCTTTTTCATCAATGCAGGATCACATAACCACTTGGTCGAAAAAATTTCACAAGAATATGTTAGTACTATAACTGCTGATGGTTAGTCAAGCTACCTGTATTTTTATCTTCACTTATCTTCTGTGCACTTTAAAATCCCGATGTCGGAGAATTTGATAACCTTATTTACTATGGTTTGCTTTATAGATCAGGCTTGCTCTCGAGAACTACTTGATAGATTGGCAGTAATTTCTCATGTTAGCAGCCAAAGGTGTGGGATTTATTATGAATATGCTAGGCCCCGTTTAACGCAAGTTCGGAAGCAAGCTAGATGCAAATATCTTGTATTGAATGAAGAGAGGGGTAGGGATAAACGATGCAAACATTTGCAAGGAAAAACAATCCGCTTGAGCCAAATAAAGCATCAAGCTAGGTGTAAAAGTAAGAATGATTTGCTGCTACGAAAAATGACCACGGGACCCAGAAATGAGCTGCCACAGGGAAGATTACTTAGACTGAGTCAGATGAGACATATAGCTCGGTCCAAGGGCAATTCAGCAGCGAATGAGGGATTCGAGGAACATATGGATGGGAACCTACATTGCGACAGATTTAAAGGTGAATAATGAGGAAGTTAATAGTGTGAAGAGATGGGCAATGCTTGAACTTGGTGCAATTTGTTTATGTTGGATGCGTATATTCTTCATCTCACCTAGATGTACTTAAACAACATAGTACCTATAGAAGAAACATGAGTGTACTTGTTGGTTGAGAACTTATTTGTACTTCAAATTGGTTGAGTTATAGCAGAGGGCAGAGTATTTCTTCCAGTTAAGTATCCTATGAAGTTTGTCTATAAAGTAAGAAAGTAAGGGTGTATCACCATTAGATTGCATTGTAATCATAACCCACTAAATGTCTTAATATACCTTTTTCACTTTAGAGTCAAGCTCGCCTTAGAGGAGCTTTTGCCATTGTCTCTTAACATTTGCATTGATGTTGGTCGAGAACGTATGGTTGGCATGGGGTTATCATTGCCACAGTCTTACATATTATAGGAAAATAGTGATGCCAATAACCTTTTCTTTATCAACATTAGTATTTTTTATGAATGTTGGATGTGTCCAAGCTCCCTGGATAAGTTCTTGAGGGTTAGCTTCCATGGTTTTGGGAAAAGAAAAGAGGCTACACTTTTTGGCACTATGCAATCTATGCTATGATGTAGTGTATTTGGCCAGATCAAAACTCTCGTATCTTTAAGTGATGCATCACTTGATTTGGGCTAAGATTCTATGGCTTGTGTCCATTTTGTGATAAGCTCATCAGTTTCTATAATTCTATCTCTTCATCTCTATAAAATGTTTTTTCTCTGAAAGGATCTTGTTTTTAATTGACATTTCCTTAGTCTAGCAATGCCAATGACTGATATTACCTGTACATTAAATTGCCTTATATTCCTTGGGTAAACTTAAATGTTCTGGTTAGCAATGTTGTCTTGAAACCTTATTCGATGTATTCTTGTTATGAGTTAAAATTGCACTAAGCAACTAAGTGTCAAGCTATTATATGTTGTACAATTGTTTATTTCTTGATCAACTCTCTTGTCTTGGAGTAGTTGGGTAGATTGAAATTTTTTCAAGAGAAACTAATGACAATTCCCAGCCTAATGTTGTGTTGTTTGTTAGTTTTCCGTAATGATGCATATTTATAATTCAATTAAGCAGTTGATATTGACATTCATGCTACCGGGATTCGTGTTCCAGATTCCAATCTCTCCAAGTCTAAAGGTGTGCCTGCACATAATGTTTCCAGGGCAGCTAGTCAATCATTTGGTGGTATGTCTAATACAATTTCGATGTGTTGAAATTGAGGATTTTAGATAATGGAGGAAGAAAGAGAGAGAGAGTAGAGACTCAATAATATGAAAGTATATTTGATATATTGTGATGTGATTATACAATGGGATAATCCTATTTATAAGCTAAAGATAAAATCTAAACATAATGATAGAATCAACCTAAATAAATCTAAATTATTCTAAGATATGATGTGAAATATTCTAAGATATAATAGAGATATTACCATATATTTCCTTATTTCTAACACTCTCCCTCAAGTTAAAGCTTACTAAGCTTTAAACTTGTTGCAATTAAAGCTTTAAAATATAAAAATGATCTCTATTGAAGACTAGCAAGGTAACTCAGGGATACTGGATATGCCTGAAAAAGATAACACAATAAGGCAGCTGGAATGAACATTAGCTTGAACAACTTGTTAGATAATTGCATGACTAGGAAAAGAAGGGACACACAGCTATCAGCGCTGAAAGAGACGCAATGAAGACAGTGAAAATTCTCTATACATGCAACAATAGATCTCAAGAACAACATATGGAAACCTTGAATAATTTAATTATTGGAGATCTAAAGCCAAAAGAGCATATACCGTCATGACTGAGTGAAAACAAATATCCCCATTGGTATGATTCATAATGGAAGGATGGTAGGAAGCACAACCAAATATTCATTACTCACTGGTCACAACCATGGGTCACAAGCAAGGGTAGAATCGGAAATAAGAAAAAGCTGAAGTTGATGAAGTTCACGGATCATGAAACCAAGCACAGATCTAGAAAGTAAACAACAGCAAGAGCACGACAGTGGATGAGGCGGCAGAAGACGCCGTTGAACTCGCCGCCACGTGTTGCAAGAGGTGGCAGGTGGCTGTGCATCAAAACACGGGAGACCCATGTGTGGGCACGTGACACGGTGTCTGCGGATGCGGTTCGCAAGGGTGGGCCGCAGAGGAGGAGGCAGCGGTGCTGGCACGGTGGTCTCCGGTCAATATCGACGCCAGAAAATCTCCCCGGCAGCGGAGGAAGGCAACAGACAGTGGTTTTCTTATTGTTGGAAGTGACACACAGCAAAGTGAGAGAAGGTCGAGACATTGCCGGAGGGGTTAACAGGAAAAGTCGCCAGAGGCAGTGGCAGGTGTGAAAACCAGAAAAGGTTGTCGGAAAAGTGGCCGATAGCAGAAATAGTGGTGGTTTGCTGTTAGAAATTTTCTAGAAAGCAAGAACAATGTCAAACTTAAAATAGAATTGAAGGGCTTGACAGGTAGAGCAATGGTGGGACAGAAATAAAAGTAAAGATAATAGGGGACATAGTACAAATGAGTTCCAAATTACTGGAATCTCTGTAGTGGAACAATGGACACAGGCCATGTTGGATGGTACTGCTCTAATACCATGTTGAAATTAAGGGTTTTAAATAATGGAGGAAGAAAAGAGAGAGAGTAGAGACTTAATAATATGAAAGTATATTTGATATATTGTGATGTGATAATACAATGGAATAATCCAATTTATAAGCTAAAGATAAAATCTAAACATAATGATAGAATCAATCTAAATAAATCTAAATTATTTTAAGATATGATGTGAAATATCCTAAGATATAATAGAGATATTACTAAATATTTCTTTATTTCTAACACGATGTATTTTGCATGTGATTTTTAAATAAGCCCTGGCATTTTTCCTTCGAATGAATTTCACCAAAAAGAAATTAAGCTAGGATTTACTCAGGCTGTGTACTTCATGCATAATATAAAAAGAAAAACTGCGAGCATTGCCTGGATTAGTTTAACTTCCATCAAATCTGTACTTTAGTCTCACTGTACCAATTGCTATCTTACTTATATTACTTGGTCATCAACACTTGTATCTTGCTAATTCTAAAGGGCTGTGTGACTGCTTATATAGATGGTATAATTGCCATATTTTAGGGTTCTTAGAACAAACAAATTTTAGGAGACCACAATTAATAGGTCATCAATTTTCTGCAGTGAGGTGGGATGGTGAAAATCTCAGGGAACATCAACGTACTGCAAGGCAATTAAGGGCATTCAAGACCAGAAAACTGAGGCAACGGTTAAGGACACAGTGTACAAGTAATTCTGCTAGCAAGAGGTTGCATGCTTTGAAGATTAGCCCTATTGGATTAACAAGTACAACCAATTCACAGTGGCCCTCTCATAGTGCAGTGTTACTGAAAGCTAAAGATTCAGTTGCTGGTAAACAAGAGCTTCCTGAACCTTCCGTACGTAATGGAAAGTTGGGAAGAAATTTTGGTGCAGCGGAACGTCAGGGACATGTTGGATGCAATGGCTCACCAGGGTTCAAATACAAATCGTATCAGCATATTCAGCATGTACTTCCAGTGGAGAACAATGTACTTTCTTTTACCAGCTTGTCAAATAATATATTCCAGCAATATGATACCAATATGGGTTGGATGTTGTATATTTACCATGTGCAGTTTGGGGAATATCATCGAGTTGTTGCACGCCAACATAAAGCAGATCACACTGAAGAGAAAAGGGCATTAAAGGATAAGCAGCAAAGCTCAAAAAATCCTGTACATGGTAAGAAAGCATCTATGACGTGTTTGTATCAGGCATTGGAAAAGGATAAGAATTTTCAGCATTTTGCTAATTCTTTGTTCTATGAAGATTATTAGACTTAGAGATTTTAAGATATATTATTTTAATTTACTTAAATATATGTCATGAATGTTATTCTTGAGAAGTAATTGTACATTCTGACAAATTTATGTCTATTGGCTGAAAATTCAGACGCAGAGAAGGAATATATGGCTGTGAAAAGATTACGCTTAACTCATTTGAGGCGTGTAGTTCGTTCAGGGAATCAATGGTCTGTTGTGCATGGACCTGCTGAAAAATAGAGGTATACATTGCTCCTTTTGATTGAATGAAAATTGAAAAGCTAGTACGTTAATCTCATCAACTGCTGTCATACACGATACTAAAATTTTGTGTTCTGTCTGAATTCAAAGGCTACTTTTAGCGGCAAATAGTTGCCATGCTATACTGTTTATGATGACCTATTCTATATTTGTTTTTCTCGTGCACTTCTTATAGCAGATTGGACTATTGGAGCTCCAGAAACACTAAAAGGAGAATCACTGTTCATATGCATATATAATGTCTTTCTTGTCCTGGATAAATTTTTGGGTAAAATGCACTTACCTCAAGTGAGGTATCAAAAAATTACGCTCCATCCTATTTATTTGAAAAATTTGCCCTCCACCACATTTTACTAACGGTGTGTTTCGTGTTTTCTCTTTTATAATTTATTTTTTATAAATCATATAGATAATTTGGGATAAATCCATGTGACCGATCTCAACCTATATCTAAGCTCTTGTAGCTCGGGCCAAGTTGCCCAGTCTATATTTCTAGTCTAGTATATAGCTCCCAAGCTTGGTCATAAACCGAGTAGTTGGTACTGAGGTGTAGGTTTTTCAAATAGGGTGGAGTATAGGTTTTTCAAATAAATGGGGTGGAGTGTTATTTCTTAATACCTTAAGGGAGGTAAGTGCATGTTATTCTAAATTTTTTTCTTTATCATTAAAAATTATATCTAATTAATTTGATCTCAAGGCATTGTATATCAGTCATGCTTGCTATTTCTGAAATCCTCTAGAACTGATCACAATATGTTTCTTGCCTTGTACAGGTGATTTGGTAGTACGAATTTTTTTAGTGATTGAATGCATACAAGGATAGGTAATGCAAGGTTGATATAGAATTTGTGCTGCCATATTTTTTTAACAACTATGAAGATATAATCTTTTGTATAGAAGTCCCCATGACAAGCTTCTGGTTTGCGTTATGTGATAGGCGTTTCTCTTTTTGTGACGTGAGTAGGAAACTTGTTTAATTCACATGAATTGGAAAATGGATGGCTACCAATTTCCTTTATTATCTTCTCTCCCAAAGGTGATGTTATAGTTTCTGCATAGATCCAGTATGAGTTACGAACATATATATCAAATTCATTTGTTGGGTATTGGCATTATTTAGCATGCAAAGTTGTCTTGGCTCTCCCGCTCTCCTTGGTTTCACTTTTTTTTTTTTTAAATTTTTTGGTCATGTGACACTATTGAGGGTGGGGGTAGAAATAATTAATCACCTATTTTAAGGTCTAAATATATATATCAAATATAATTATATCATAAGCTACAATCAATTTGCCATGTTGTTCTACAATTATCCTAAGGTCTCAAATAACTTGATATAATTATTTCCAAAATCTCAATTGACATAAATGCATTAGATATAACTTTTACAACAACCAGAAGCATAGAATTAGAAAAATGCAAGAGAGCAGGAAACACATCTCAACACTAATGCCTTGAATATCAAATGCTGTAGAATATTATAATATAAAAAAAGGTACCTGTTGTCCCGTAGATATAGATTTAAGTTGCCTATCTATAAAAGAACAAGAGAAATTATACTCAAAGGTGAATTAGAGAGCAAGAAAATTGGATTGTAACAGCAAGAAGGTGAAGTTTAGGGATAGTAGTGGATATAGATATTGGCATTGTAACTATTCATAAGCAGTTGACATCATGACAACATCATAAATGTCATCAAGTTTTGTTGTGTTTAAGGTCATGGAAGGAATGAATAGTACACTGATGTATCAAAATATACTTACATTAAAAGGACAAAATCAACTAAGTAATTTATTTGAACGGGAAACACCTACTATGAGAATCATAGCCACCACCAGACATCATGATTTGATAGCGATCGGCCAGAGTACGCCCTGCCAGGCATTCAAGTACCAAATAGTTCAGTTCTTTGACTCTTTGGAGCAAGTTAAGAGCAGCCAATGGCCTGTCCCCGCCAAACCCTGCTCCACAGCCAATGTAAACTTTATTATCCCTTCCTCTTTCTGGACTACTTCTCTGTAATGTAATGAGAACATTGGTTAACTCCAAGTGCTTTGATTCTACATGAAAGTTAACGCAACTAGATAGAAAACAAAAGGTATGGAACAATAAGTTCACCAGCTGGATCAAACAATTATGGATTTCATCCTCATCCTCGGATTCCATCGCTTTAACTTCCGTCCAAAGGTTATCCTGCCAGCAAAACAGAATGACCAAAAACAGCCCAAGTCACAAAGCAATAATTGTATTATTGCATTAAGGCTCACCCTTTATTGACTAGACTAGATTTAAAAAGAAAAAATCAACAACTCTCTCAAAATCTCTAGAAAGATTGAGACAAGCTGAAATAATACAAAACAAAGGAAAAAGTTACTCATCAAAGGGACTGGCTTCCTAAAACATCAGAAAAGGGACAATTTCATGCTATACAGCGGAGTCCTAGAGAACATTTTTAAGGAATGTTTTCTGTCAATAATTTTCTGTCACTAACTTATAAATGTTCAACCCAGAAGCAGACAACACAATAGGACTTTATAAAGGACTATGAAGCACGGACATTGACACAGCACACGACATGGACACGGATACAGAGACATACTAAACTCAAAGAATTACATAACACAAACATGGCATGTGTATATATATATTTTTTTTATTTTTTGTATAATAAAATAAAATGACTCAACAATACAGATCCAACTCAATAACTAGGGTTGATTTTGGGCTCATATTGGTATTAAAATTTGAAAAAATATTAAAAAATCAACTCAGACATGTCTGTGGGGTGTCGAAACTGCATCCACAGTGAATTAGAGCAGTGTCCAGCTGTGTTTAATATGTGTTTGAGTTCAAAAAAATTATTTTTTGAATTGGATGCATGCGAACGCATGTCCAACACACAGATATGGCACCAAGTCAGTGTGTCTGTGCTTCTTAGATAAAGAAATATTGGTTCTTCATTGTTGCTAAATGACTCCCACCAAGATAAAAATATTGGGTGATGAAGGAGCTATTATTGGAGTATAGACTATGCATGTTTGTGTATTATAAGATAAGATTTATATGCTTGTTTGTGTATTATAAGATAAGATTTATACTTACATGTAAGATCTCTGTATTTTTTTTTTCTTTATGATTTTACGTTTTGTGATTGTTATGTGTGTGCCCCTTGTACTGGGTTTATGTTTACATGGGGTGGCGATGGGGAGGAGTGGTGAAGTGAGGTGATAGAAAGAAGGGGAGGATAAAATGGACAAATTACTTATAAAAGTAGTTTCTGTAAACATTAAGATAAATATTCATATTTTAATTGAAATTGATCTTGATCATTGGGTTTAATTTTTAATGGAAGGGATTTAGGAATCGTGTGTTTCCAAACTCATCATAGCTAAAAAGTCGTCATGTTCATATATATTGTTTGAAGGAGTTTACAAAAGGTACCTTGGTTTGTATCTTAAGGTATCATTCATGGGGTGGAGGATAATTTGGTTCCATACTACTATTGGAGCATTTGATAATCCCCTTATTTTTCTAGCAAAATTACTAAATAGCCCACTCGACCATCTTTGCCTGCCTTCTTTGATCTCCACCACCTCTCACTACCACCCTCTACCATTCATCTCTACCGCTGCCACTATCTCGCGCGCCATTGCTCCTAGTTGTCGATGAGCCCTCGGCCCAAACCTAAACAAATTCATTCTCAACCATATCTGTAAGTGCAGACAACAAAATAAGGTTTTTTGGCTAACACCCGAAATCTAATTCAGAGCTGAGAGACCGAGACCAAGCCCAAGTTTCCCAAAGAAAAATCCCACAAATGATGATGATTCCTTTTCTTTATTCTATCTTTTGGGATCAAACAAATTGATACTTAAACAACAATATCAACAAAACCTATATTCTATGGAGAATGATCCCTCAGAGAACAGGACTTCTTTAGTTTTTAAGTTTTGCTACAATGATGTGTTTTGGTGTAGAGAAGCAGGGGATATTGTTATTTTAATTAAAGAAGAAAGTGTAGGGTCCTTTCTTCATCTGATATTAACATCTTCTTGTCTTCCCATCCAATTTTGGTTCTACTATAAGAGAAAGTGGATGGTGTGGGTGATGGAAAAGTGGATATTGAGTGGTGGTAAATGGGGTTGATGAATTGATTGGTAATGAATGATGAGGTAATTTTGTCTTTTAAAAATTATTATTTAATTTTTTATTTTACATAATTATTATATCTTCAAATCTAAACTGTTAAAATAATATTCAATGATAAAAAAATTAGAGGACCATGTAAATGATCCAGTAGTAGGGTAGGACTAAATTATCAGCCAAATGATGCATTATTAGAAATCTCAAATACTCCAACATTATGAAAGCAAGCAAGTAGAGGAGGCAAAACCTGTTACTGCCATTGTTGCATGAAATCTGAATCACCGCAATTCCCCCGTTTTTTGAGAATTGGAATCATTCAACCATTCATATGTGGTCTCCGCAGCATCAGCATGTAGTCCTTCCCTGCGCTCATTTTCTGGCTTGCGAGTTCGAAGTTGCAAGAGAAGTGCCCCCTTATTTGCATGGGAGCTTGGCTTCAGACGTGTCCCTTTGGAGGGGGATGCAAAAGCTGCAATCAAGCAGCTGAATGAACCCTAATTAGTTATCACATAGCAGCGCAATTCTTAGTGACATTTTTCGCTATGCTTCTTGATTTTCTAGATTTTACTCTCGTTTTATTCCTAGATTTTGTAACTGTATGGCTGATTGTCTAGCACACAAAGCTCTTGACGGAGCATTTGAAATTCCACTTTCACCTTAAAAAATAAAAAATAAAAAATCTTAAAACTACTTTTCAGCTAAACATATCATATTTTTTATTATATATTAAAAAATGATCATACAAATAAATAAGCACATTATACAAATTTTACAGTCCTAAATCCTTTCTAGAAGCCACTCGAATCCATAAAAGAGCGACAATTTAGCACCAGTGAACACAGTGGCACACGACGCCTGAGAATGCGTCTTACATCAAAGCCTACATTTTTATTTTGGTTTCTTTTTTATTCGTTCAGGCTCAAGAAGGTTTTTTTTTAATGAGTTTTGCTATTTCAACACCTAAAAAGTATATATCTATTAAGATATCCATTTTATTATTATTAGATGTGATAGGTAAATAAGATAAGTAAGGACCACTATCACATTCAATGATGATAAAGTAGGTGAAATAGTACAACTCTTACTCTTTTTATAGATATCTACATCTTCTATAGTAATTAATAATATTTTTATATCTGCACTTCACAATGTAGGAGTATCTTGAGAGCCACCCT
Organism: Dalbergia cochinchinensis; assembly: GCA_031216125.1. NCBI lineage: Eukaryota > Viridiplantae > Streptophyta > Magnoliopsida > Fabales > Fabaceae > Dalbergia > Dalbergia cochinchinensis. The sequence goes on from CM062377.1 coordinate 61,505,796, forward strand.
CCAATAGACCTTACAAAGAACCACAAGCATGAAACCACCAAATTACTTGAAACCATAGTTATCAGAACCGAATGGATGATCGACTCTGTCAAGATACCAAGTTACCGATCCAACTAGTTGAACTGAATTTAATTAAATCATCATATAAAATTATAATTTAATACAAATAGATATGTAATATATATAATTTTAATGACATAATATAATAACAAAGCAAGTGACCTAGTGATAGCCACACTTGTTTGGCGCTCCCACAACCCATCTTGTATAGGATTAAATTCTAGAGACGTGTGGTTCATGGTTCGTAGGTCCGAGTCACCCCGAGTTTGACCATCACCTATTTGTTGTTCTATATTCATCATCTAGACATTTACTACAGTAAATAGCCTTGACGTTTGAATAAATTTCACTCCAACCCATTTGTTCAAAAATTGCTCTCTAAACCCATTAAATTTAAATTACTAATAAAAATTGTTATTTTAATGTAATTTTATTTTTATCTAATATTTTAAGAAAAGTTGAAGTAAAAATATTCAAATATTTAAAGGAAAAGAGTATTATATTCTTTAAAAATTTTATACTTGATTAAATAAACTATTAATAAAATTAAAGTAAATAATGAAGTGCATTAATATAAACTAAAATTGGAAATATTAAAAATTAATAAATATTACAATAACTATAGCCATGAGCGGTAAATCTGTTAATAATAACATTTATTTTTGAATTTCTAAAGAAATAATTAATATTATTAATTGATAATTAAAAATAATTATGAATTAGTTATTATTAGCTATTATTATTATTTATTATTAATAATTAATAATTATTGATCACAGTGGTTAATAATTATTAAATATAACTAACATTATCGTGTGCAATTGAATTTGGGAATTGAACGAACATTGCCGCAATAAAAGTGTGATTGAGTGAAACACACTGTGAGGACTAGAGTAGTATTGTAATACTTGAAATACAAATTTTTTAATATCTAAATTATCATCATTATTACTTATTTTCACTGTTATTATTATTATTATTATTATGAAATGCAATCCGTGTTGCCTACATTTAGAATATATATATATATATATATATATATATATATATATATACACACAAGGTTTCATTATATATATTATAATGCAACCGTGTTAGATGGGTTATAATTTATTATTATTATTTTATATATATATATATATATGTACGTAACGAAGACAATGAAGGCGCCTCCTACAATTTCAATTTGCTTTGTAGTTTCATTTTTTCATTTTATACTCCTAGTATATTTTAGGCACATTATAATACTCTCAAATATTTTTCTAAAAACTCTAGTCACCGAAGGAATATTTTCCTAGAGGGAAAAAAGTGGTTTCTCTTAATCTTCTTTGCTTAATCTCTTCCGATGAGTGATCTTCATGAAATTTAGCTAGCTTCTCCCCTTATTATCTGGTCTGTGAGTTTGGGTACTGTCAGATATGGTTTTCTCTCAACATTCTTTCTCTTTACCATCCCAGCTCAATTTGGGTGATGAAGTCAAATTATTTATATTTTCATTGTTTTGTTTAGTAGCTACCGATGCCATTCTAGCTCCTTAGAATCGAATTGTTAGTGGAAGCACACTCTCGACCAATGTTCTGAAAGTCGAACCGGACCGAACTGACCGGTCGGACTAGTTGAACAGGGAACCAGCCTGCTATCCGATTCGGGGTATATCTGAAAACCTCCTTAGAAAAAACCGATCAAGAACCGCTATGAATCGCTCGGGAACAGGTAAACCGGGCAAACCGGCCAGGCCAAAAAATTGGTCCCACCATTTTTTTTTGTAAAAAAGATGCAAAATGGCATCATTTTTGTTTTTTTTTAAAAAAAGGTCTAAAATCTCATATTTCCTAATTTTTCCCCTTTCTAATATGGGAAGTAGTAACTTGAGAGATTTGATCCATATGGATAATGTTTATTTTGATTAAAAGATGAATTATGTTCTGTTCTATAGGTTTTGTTGATGCCTAATTTAATTTTTAGTTATTTTATGATATATATTTTATTTTATATTTTTGTATACTTATATAAATACATATTTTATTATATATCGGTTATATTCCTGTTAGACCCCTAATTGAATTGGTTGAACCTCTGAACCTCTAAAGCCCTGACCGGTTCGATGTCTAGTCCGGTTTTCAGAACCTTGCTCCTGACTACCAATAGTGAATGAGTTTAAGCTCATGGTCATATTTTTGGTGATTATTATTATTTTCCCATATTATATAAACTATTTATGAAATTTTAGAATAATTTATGCCAAGAAATATGCTTTTACAGATTATAGAAATTTTAGAAAATTATTGTTTGTAGTTATCATAACAAATTATTATTTTAGAAAACCCATGGAACTATACTTGTATGTATGATTTAGATTTATTTTATCAGCTAGAAGATTTTATAAATCCTAGTTTTGTATGAATCAAAAGAATGATGAATTTTATTGCTATTAGTTTTAGCCAATAATTATTGCGAAACAGCAATTTAACGGCTGCAGGATTGGTCGTTAACCTTGGTACCAAGTGATCCGCTAGAGGACTAACTCACCCAAAAGAACCCTGTGTGATGTCCATTTATGGGACCTAGTTAGGTGCCTATCATATTAGTTATTGACTCATATTCAGCTATTCAACTCAATACTTATGTAAAGAACAATTCTTGTTTCTTTATTAGTTATTGTCGTGAATTTAGTTAATTTATTGTTTTTAGTACAATTATATGTAACTATATATAAAATGTTTTACATTAAGTTGCATGTATATGTTATGTATCTTTGTTGTTATCCCATGTGGGTTGTGAGTGGTGTAACATCCTAAAAATTATTTAAAAATTAATATGAGCTTTATTAGTCATAATTTCAAAAATCTGACAGTTTTAGCAATAATGAGGATGGCCCAACGGACATGTAAAAAAAAAAAATTTCAGCCCGGAGTAAATAGTAATCTTGTGAGCCCCATAGGCCTGTTGGGACAGCCAAAACCTTATAATCGGGACCCGGAAGTGCCCAAAACTGAGAAAAGAGAGGATTAAATCTAGAAATAGTTAGAAATAAGGATTTTATACTTGGAAAATAATTTCAGGTAATACCTATTTAACAGGTACGATGTTTACCCGTTCGGTGAAATTTCGGTGTATGATTTTAATACCGAAAAAACTACTTGCTCCCTAAGTTAAAGTGAGCCACTTATCTTAAGCCAAGTGGATAGCCAAGATTCATTCTTCGACCAACAAATCAAATCCTAGCCATCTATTTTACTATCTTTAAGAATTCTCCTTTTACATTATTATAATTAAGTTTCCTTTACAAGCTTCCTTAGAAGAATATTACAAAACCAACTTCTCCACCAACCTATCAACATTTTTAACCAAACACTAAGGAGGAAGGCAGCAACCTACATTTCCATCTCAAGAGCTCAAGCTTTCATTTAGATGCAAAAAACACTAGCTTAGAGTTGTTAAAACTATCAACTTCCTTCATTAAACTTGTTCTACACTTCAATACCTACAAATCTAACCGATTAAAATCTCAATTCCTCACCAATCTTTACATTGCTATCTCACACCTCACTGATTTAGGAAGGATTTGTGGTTGATTTGGGAGCTTTGAAGTAAAAGGGATCAATCTTGGAGCACCTTGGAGCCAATGATCCAATAGACACCAAAAATAGGGTTTTGTGTTCTTGTTTTCTCATTTATATTTTTCCAGATTTTCAATTGTTGAAATTATAAATTTTCTAATTCTATTGTGTGATTATACACACACATATATATATAGATGTATTTGCTTTGGTGGATTGGTTTGTTGTTGTGAAAAACTCATTTTGTGAAAAGAGATTTTGAACCATGTTGCTGGATTTTCAATTTTGTATTGGCAGCCACTGATCACGAATTTTCTGGCACCATTAAAGACATTTTTATGAGATAGAAAAATTATATGTTGAAGGTAACATCCTAAGCTAGTTTCATGAATTTTATTGAGCTTTGTTTTGGACTCTCACTACCTGAAAAAAATCATGAATCAATACTATGTAGATGTTGTCTGAATTTCTTAAAGCTATGAATTTTGCTAATTTTGTTACCAAACCAAATGATGGAATTATTACTTGAAATTTTTATAGGGTATTGAGGACACAGTACAACAATGAATTTTTGTATGATTTGATATGATCATTTGATAGGGTAATAAAATTGGGGATTATGGCTGTTGGCTGTAAATAAGGGGTTTCTGACCTCCGAATTTGTCTAATTTTGTTAACATAGTTAGAAAACTAATGTGGACTGTCGTTACTCGCAACAAATTAAAAATAATTCAGTAACCAAATGACACCAAAAATCCAGTTAAGGTACAATCCCAGTCGTCTCACGTGGAAGCGTTCTAATTGATTCAAGAAGTTTAGGGGTTTTCCAATGTTATTGAAAAGCAAAATTAAACTGAAAGGGTTCTATTAGAAAGAATTACATGCACAAGGGTTTCTTCAGATTAAGGTTTGTTCAATCATTGACTTAAAATATAAATTTGTGGTAGTGATTGCTTCCATTAATCATGTTCCTACACAACAATGGTATAATTCTGCTTAACAATTATACAAACGCACTCCAGCTAAGGGTTTGGCTAACATATGAACAAGTAATTCACAATCGTGATCCTATAAACCTATGCCAATTTGACTAACAATTATAGCAACTTAATTCTTAACGAAATTAATTGAAATCCCTTACCTAGTGGATAAACATCACACAATGGACAACTCTCAGAAATATAATTGCGATAATCTACACAAGCAATATTTAAAAGAGATGAATAAAGGGAATAAAAAACCAACCATAAATTGTGAAAAAGACAATAATATCATGAACAATCTTAATGATTAGTCATCCCTATGCACAGTAAGGGAATTATTGTGAAAAAGACAATAATCTCATGAACAATCTTAATCATCAGTCATCTCTGTGCACGGTAAGGGAATTACTCCTCTATAGGAGAAGGATCACAATCACTGTTTGAAGAAATTGTAAATTACAACCCAGAAAATCGTCAGTAAAACAAATGAGTGAGAGCTCCTAAACCTAGGGAGAGACAAAATGTGTGTTCTAGAGAGAGAATAGGGTTCAGAAGTGGAGTTTAGCCACCACGTTCTTTTTCCTTTGACCTAATAGGAAGTAAACCCAAAATCAGGCCTTCACTTGCAAAAATCGCATCTTCGCTAACGCTGACCACTTAAGTATAACTGCCTGGGCGGTCTAGGACTGCTGGGGTGGTCTTGTGATAATTTTCCATGAGTGCCTCCCTTCATTTACTGCTTGAGCATTCATTGACCGTTAGGGCAATAAACAGTGTGCTTGAGTCCTTTCTTTTTCCTCCAATGCACCAACCTGGAAGGTCCTGTTATCTAGCAACACCCCAAAAAGAGATTAAAAACACAGAGGACCTCTAAAATATGAATATTCACCAAAACAGTGTGATAGCTACAAATTTATCCGACAATGTATATTGAGGACAAAGTGTAAACTCAATAATTTAGCCATCGATTAATTATAATTTAGATGTAAAATATTCAGAGTTAGGATGAAAAATAGGTGCATAAATGCAATCCATCAAACTCTCCCACGCTTAAACAATTGCATGTCCTCATGCAAGAAACTCATATAGATGAGACTGGACTCCTAACTTTGCTAACTTTAAAAATGTATGGAAAAAACAATACACTAATCCAATGGATTTAGAGATACAAACTTTGAGCTTTCACACTAACAATCAAAGAGGACCTCAATAAGCAAGGCATGAACGAGAACATAGCACACAAGGTGAAATCCACATACAAGATGAATGCTTCAAGTGTTTTAGGATAAGATGTACACTCAAATCAACTAAAGTGAAAATGCATTACCATAGGCTTGTCAAGGGTCTCATTTTCCATTTGTCACATACAGATGCATACTAAATCAAAATGACTTACCTTTTGTTGAAATGAGGTTTAGGTGAAAGTGGGTAATTATATAGGCCAATGGGGCTAAACCTTAAGTCAAAGAAGACCAAATGCATACACCAAGAGCATAAGTGCCTAAGGAAACACTTTATCCAACTTAACAAAATTACAGGCCTCTCTTTTGTAATGTGGCACACGTTCAACTAAACTTTTTTTTCTTACTGAATTTATTTTTGTACACATTGTTCCTCCCCCACACTTAATTTGGACCATGTCTTCATGCTTTTCCCCACACTTATGCTCAAGCACATATAAGAGATGCACAAATGCTCCTAAAAAGTTAGCAGTTTTCATGGTTTTTCACTTTTGGCTAAGGATATGCTAAAACAAATGAATGGATAATAAGGCTCAAAAAGGATAAACAATGGTAACATGTAAATGATGGTTATATGGGTAAGTGACTATAATAAGTAAAATGCCTCAATCATATTCAAGCATGTACATGAAAACATATTTTCAAGCAGGACCCTAAGCAAGTTCTAGAATACAAATCCAAGGAGAGAAACACATATGAACAAACAACGATGGCACATGATAGTCCAATCAAGAGGCTCAAAATCTCACAAGTAAAAGTGTATGTACTCAATCCAAATAACACAATGAATCCACCAAGTATACAATACAAAGTAGTAAATGCCAAGGAAACAATAAAGTGTATGTGGTGTGAGCCTATGCATGTAACCTCTAAAGTACCAAAAGAATGGTGTGAAATGCAAATAAAAATAAATATGGTGTAAAATTCAAAAAATAAATGAAAATAAATAAAATGCAAAAATAAAAAGGAAGGGTAAGGAAAAATCTCACGGTGGGTTGTCTCCCACCCAGCACTTTACTTTAACATCCCTAAGTTGGATGGTCAGAGCCCTCACGGAGGACGTGCAACTTCAACCCAAAAAACTCCCATCTCAGCCCCAAAATCCCCGGGGGCTTCATAGAGGTGTTTCAATCGGTGCCCACTGACTTTACATCGAATCTTAGACCTTAGGTCTTCTAATTCAACTGCACTACAAGGGTGTGCACAGGTGACCAAAAGTGGTCCCTTCCACCTAGGCTTTGACTTTCTAGTCATCAATTTCACTTGGGGCTCATGTAGTAAAATCTTTTGCCCCTCATAAGGCTTCTTTCTCAGAATAGGCTGGCCATAGGGCACTTCTCAAACTGATGACTGCTACCCATATAGGGTGTCTATATCTGTAAGCTCGAAAAACTTTACCACAACAGATGCATCATGTCCTATTGGAGAAGAAAAAATAGGAAAAGGTGGTTGTTCATCCTTACCAAGTAAAGTATCACTTGCATCTTCTACTAGGGAGTCAATGACATTGCCAAACATCGAGTGTTCCACAAAAGGGAATTTCATGGCATCAGACAAATAGAATTAGGCTTTCAAGTCCCCACACTCCATGGATAATATACCAACGTAAACATTAATTTTGGTTCTAGTAGTTTTCAAAAATGGTCTACCCAAGATTAATGTATACTGGTTGGCATTAGTGTCATTCTCCATCTTAAGCACATAAAAATCAGCATGGAATATTAAATCATTTACCTTTACCAGGACATCTTCTAATACCTCATATGGCTTCGTGATGCTGCAGTTGGCAAGATGGATTGTCAACCCGGTGGGCTTGAGCTCCCCAGAGTGTAAGGATCTATAGAGTGATTTTGGCATAACATTGATGCCAGCCTCGAGATCAACCATGGCTTTATTGACTTGCAGGTTCTCAATGGTGCAAGGAACATTGAATGTTCCTGGATCCTTACACTTAGGTGGTAGGTTGCCTAGCGTGATGAGAGAGGATGCACCTTCTCCTTCTCAATGCTCTGTAGTTTCCTCCTGTTAGTGCACAAATCTTTCAAAAATTTGGCATGCCTTGGAATTTGTTTGATTGCATCCAACAAGGTATATTCACCTCCATCTTCCTGAAGGTCTCCAAGAGTCTTTTTCTAACTCTATCTCAGCTGGCTTCTTGGGTCTTTGCATTCTTTTGGGGAAGGGCAGTGGAATGAGCTCTCCACTAGCTCAACTGATTTCTTCTATTGAGGTACAGGTTTAGGCTGTTGCACTATAGCCTCGTGTCTTTTACCCTTCTCATCGCCACCTTGCTCAAGTGGAGTAGCAACCTCAGGAAAAACTGTACCAGATCTCAGAACTATAACAAATATGTTCCCCTTGGGGTTGGGAACTATCTGAGAAGGAATGGTGGATGCACCACTCTATTAGGCTTAGGAGCTCTGTAGCTGTACAATTATATTTCTCATCTCTTGCATAGCTTGTTCCTGTTTTTTCTGGTTTTCAGGTACCATTTTCATTATCTCCTGCCATGGCACATCTAAGGGGGTAGGAGGGGCAGGTAATGCTAGAGGTTGCTGAGGGGCAAGTAACTATGGAGCAAGTGGTTGCTGGTAGACATATAGGTTGCTCTGTAATCTTTGCTGGGGTGGAACATACTTTTGTTGCTACTATGATGAGTTGTTCCACCTCAAATTGGGGTGATTTCTCTAACCCGGGTTATATGTGCTGCTGTAAGGGTCATACCCCTACTAGTTATTCTGATTCTGAGGTCTATTAGGGAACATATTGCTAGTAGCAACTAAAGTAGGGTCCTCCTATAAACATGGACAAACATCAGTAGTATAGGTATTATAAGAACAAATACCACAAGCTATCTGAGGTGAAAAATTTTATCGCAACTAATTTGAGGTTATCTGTTTTGGGAACTCAGTCATCTCATCTAGTTTCTACTCTGACCTGCTATTACCTACTGGAGACACTTCACTCACATTGTGGTTGTTCACATTAGCTCTTGACCCAAATTGTTGAGAATTCTTTGCCATATTCTCGATCAGAGTTCTTGCTGCAGTTGGAGTCTTGTTGACTAAGGCACCCCTACTTGCAACATTAATCATGCTCCTCTCTATGACTAGTAATCCCTCATAGAAATACTGAATAAGTAACTGCTCTAGGATCTAATGCTGGGGACAGCTGGCACACAATTTCTTGAACCTCTCCCAGTACTCATAGAGAGATTCACCTTGCAATTGCCTAATGCCATAGATGTCCCTCCTTATAGCAGCTGCTCTGGAGGCTGGGAAGAATTTCTTTAGAAAGATACACTTCATATTGGCCTAGCTGTCAATTGTTCCATGGGGATATAGAAAAACCAATCATTGGCAGCTCCTTTAAGGGAGAACAGAAAAGCCTTCAACTTGATTTGGTCTTTCGTGACCCCTTGAGGCTTCATTGTCACACAAATAACATGAAATAGCTTGAGATGCTTTTGTGGGTCTTCACCAGATAACCCATGGAACTTAGACAGATGGTGTAGGAGTCCCAATTTGAACTCAAAGTCACCTCCTTGGTCAAAGCAAATGATCCCCAAAGGTTGGTAGTTCAAGTCTTGGGCAGCAAGCTTCTTCAAGGTCCTATTATTTTCAGCAATCTCCAGATTAATCGATAGTATGGGAAAATTAGAAAGGGAACGGGTAATAAAATTAAATTATAACAACAATCGAATACACCAGGGAATAAAAAAATGAATTAAATTTAAATTAAGATGAACTGAAATTTTTTTTAGGGTAATAAATGCAGAAATCAATAAATAAAAGAAAAATAAAATGAAAATAAAAAGAAAATCAATAAAAAAGAAAATTAATTGGAACAAGAAAAAGAATCAATTAATACAACTTCCTCGGCAATGGCACCAAAATTTGATGCAAGCTGTCGCTACTCGCAACAAATTAAAAATAATTCAGTAACCAAATTACACCAAAAATGCAGTTAAGGTGCAATCCCAATCGTCTCACGTGGAAGCATTCTAATTGATTCAAGAAGTTTGGGGATTTTTCAATGTTATTGAAAAGCAAAATTAAACTGAAATGGTTCTATTAGAAAAAATTATCTGCACAAGGATTTCTTCAGATTAAGGTTTGTTTAATCATTGACTTAAAAGATAAATTTGTGGTAGTGATTGCTTCCATTAATCATGTTCCCACACAACAATGGTATAATTCTGCTTAACAGTTATACAAACGCACTCCCATTAAGGGCTTGGCTAAAATATGAATAAGTAATTCACAATCGTGATCCTATGAACCTATGCCAGTTTGACTACCAATTATAGCAACTTAATTCCAAATGAAATTAATTCAAATTCCTTACGTAGTGGATGAACATCACACAACGAACAACTCTCAGAAATACAGTTGCGATAATCTACACAACCAATATTTAAAGGAGATGAATAAAAGGAATAAAAAACCAACCAAAAATTGCGAAAAAGACAATAATCTCATGAACAACTTTAACCATCAGTTATCCCTGTGCACGGTAAGGGAATTACTCTTCCATAGGGGAGGATCACAATCGTTGTTTGAAGGAAATTGTAAATTACAACCCAGAAAAACGTAACCAAAACAAATGAGTGAGAGCTCTTAAACTTAGAGGGAGAGAGAGAAAGTGTTCTAGAGAGAGAATAGGGTTCAGAAGTGGAGTCCAACCACCACATTCTTTTTCCTTTAACCTAATAGAGAGTGAACCCAAAATCAAGCATCTGCTTGCAAAAATCGCATCTTTACTGACGCTGGCCACTTAAGTATGACCGCCTAGGCGATCTAGGACCGTTAGGAAGTGCCTCCCTCTGTTTACCACCTAGGTGGCCATTGACTGCTGGGGTGGTAAACAGTATGCTTGGGTCCTTTCTTTTTGCTCTAATGCACCTACCTAAAAGCTCATGTTATCTAGCAACACTCCAAAAAGAAATTAAAACACAAAGGATCTCCAAAATATGAATATTCACTAAAATAGCGTTGATAGCTACAAATTTATCCAACAATGCATATTGAGGACAAAGTGCAAACTCAGTAACTTAGCCATCAATTAAATACAATTCAAATACAAAATATTTAGAGTTAGGATGGAAAATGGGTGCATAAATGTAATCCATCAAAAACGATTCTTGCTCTAAAATTTTTATAGGACCTTATGGACATATTGAGGTGCCATGGAGAATTTTTATAGCCTTTGAATTGGTTATTTAATATGAAAAATAAATTGTGTTACTTGAGTGAAAAATTTGCCAATGTGCTAAAATTGTGATAATACCTTGAATTAGTGACATAATGACATTTGGTTCAAGTTTGATGTGTATGAATACATGCTATGAAATTCAAAGATTATTTTATGAGGAATGAATGAATAATATATATAGGTTTGAAGCATTATGAAATCAGAGAATTATTTTAATACATATAGAAATGTGATACATGTATATGTAAGCCTGAAAATAATGTATGTGCTAAGCGAAAAATGAAGTCCTTTTTGGGGTGCAAAAAGCCCCTTTAATATAAAAAGGGCACGGTAAAGCCCCCTTTAGTATGAAGAAGGCACGGAGAAGTCTCCTTTACTATGTCAAGGACACGAAGAGGTCATTGCAATTGCCATATGTATACACATATTTTATTAAATTAATTTTCTTGAATGAATTTCTATGATCTTGAATGCCATGAAGTACATGCTTTAAGTGATTGAATAATAAAAGAGACCCACTTCGGAGAATTGGTTTCTGAACTTTAAAATGAACCTTTGATATATTTTGCATTCTCATCCCTATATGTTTGTGTTTCTGTGTCGTCTCCAGGTTGACCTACTACTACAGAGAAGGAATCAGATTTCAGTAGTTTAGTAATTGATGCTTTTATTATGTTGTACTTAGTTGTGTGTGTGTGTGTGTGTGTGTGTGTGTATGTTTGTAATTGTAATAGAGAATAGATATGTATTAGCGCTCATAAAAGAGCTTCTTCTTGTACTTGACTAGGTATTAAATGAATGTTTTATTTCTTTGTTATATATGTTAATAGAACTACGACTTAGTTATTTTATGATTCGATTGAGCTTGCTATAGATATTTAAGAAAGGTTCACTAATTAATAAGTAACAACTCTCGAGTACGATGTCATGACTTAAGAATGAGGTTGTACTTGAAAAGATGTTACAAGTGGAGGCTCACTCACTGAGTTTTGATGAACGTACCCCTCTCTTTTTCGCTCCTATAGATACAACTATATGTTCAGTTGCATTACAGGATCCTCCTGAATAGTGCTACAGCTTCTTTGGTGAGCTTCGCTTTGGGGTGGAGCTTATCATTGGTTATTTCAGTTTAGTAGTGCTTCAATAATTGTGTAGGCAGGATCCTGGATATGTATTATATTGTTTTGATTATTTTCAGAATTTCAGCCACTTATTTAATTATGTTTGGCTTTGGCCCAGATTATGGATTTTATGCAGTTTTATGTTTAGTATTTATGATTGGAAACATTTTCACAAGTTAAACTTGAGATATCTTGAATATATTCAAATTATTTATGCATACTAGCCAGTCACATTATCAAAGATTTGCATGGAGATCCAAATCCTTACGTGTCGGTTATGTTATCTAGGCGAGTCATGACAAGCATACTGTGTGAGACAAAATTATAATGAGTGAAATTTTGAAAGTTATAACGACCATACTATTATTCCATGTCTAGCTTAAGGTACAAGAAATCCCATGATCATATTTAAAATGTTTTATTCTTAACTTTTGAACATTTTATTAAATTCTTTCATATTTAGCTTGTTGATTGTGGTGTTGTATTTAGTAGTCAAGACTCAGAAAACATTTCATTTCATGTCATACAATTTGGTTTATTTTTGCACTATTTGTTTTTGGCTTCTTCATTTTTCAAAGGCATAATTTACATTAATTTTGTTGGGAACTTCACTCTTCAATACAAACCTCTGTGCCATATGTTGTTTATTATATGAGACTATTATTTACATGGGTTCTTTTGCTATGCACAATAGATTTCCAACCCAATTGGTTTCAAACTCCTGCTATGTGTAGGATAAAAATGAAAATAAAGAAAATCTTTTTACTTTGTCATAAGCCTAATTTGTACACTTAAAGAATGTCCAATAAACAATGTTTTTGTAAAATCATGAAGTTAAAGATATGACAAAAAGGTAATTGAATCAGTTGCTCAATTTTACTGAGTGTAGAGTCTGTTGGATGCCTAGCCTAAAGCTTTCATTGATGCTTGGCTTGGTTTGGTGTCCAAATGTACAATTAGAATGTGAAATTTTCTTTTTCCTAACAATTTCTAATACTTAAATATTTTATTCTTATACTTAGGACTTCATGATGAACCTTGCTGCACTTTTTATCTATGAGAACTTCCAGGATGCATAGTAAAATGCTTGGCAGTAAGAACCTTCAAACTGTTTTAGTACTTTTTAAGCAGAATATACATAATTGAAATATATAAGTTTTGTAATATTAATAATTAATATTGAATCATCTCAAATTTTGATAATGTTAATAATCAGAAGGTTATATGTTTTCAATGATCGATATAATCATCAAGCTATGTTATGTATGTCACCTCAGATTGAATATGGAGTGAACTACCAATTGTTTTAACTTTTAATTAGGGTAGAATTTTATTTTGCATATTTTGATATATACATGGTTTAAGGGTTGAATTGGTAAGTAAATTATTTTGGAAAAATAACTTATAAACGAGTTATTTTGTATTCAAATATGTAATAGTAAAGTGTTTGTTTTAATTGTTTAAAAAAGTTATTTTTGAGATTTTTAGTTTCTCCAAAAACATTTAAAATAACTTTTTGAGGAATAAAAAATTGTTTATTCGAATGAAATAAAAAGTAAAAAAATATAACTTTTTTTTTCACTTTTTGACCTCTAAAAAAAATCATAAATGATATGGAAATAGATTCTTATTCTTGCTAGTTTATATAGAATAATGATATTTGAATAGAATCTCAAATGCCTATACACCCCCATAAAAACATGCTATCCACATCTGGTTTAACATTCCATTATTTTCTCTCTACACCTCCCCTCTATTTTCCTTTGAAGTGTTAAATGTCTCTTTATTTGAGGATGTTTAAAGAGTTAAAAATCATTTTAATCATAGACTTTACATTTGTGAGTTATTCACTTTGACTTTTAATGAGCCAAATTAGATTTGACATTACAATGTAGAAACTAATTTGACTCATTTTAAAATTCAGAAACTGAAACCATTCACGCATGTGAAGTTATGAAGTAAAACATTTCATTAGGGATGTTCAAAACAGATCCAAATCAAATTAAAACCAAAAACCGATTAAAACCAAAATTAATCGGTTTGAATTGATTCTTAATTTGTAAAAAACCAAACCAAATCAACTAAACTAATAACATATTATATTAATAATTTTATTTATTAATCAAATGTATTACTTATCAAAATTTTTCCATCCATATCTAAATTATCTCATATTTTAACTCAACAATTGGGGTTTTTAATTATACATTAATTCTTTTAATTTAATTAACATGATTTTTGTTGAAATCTTTTATCACTTGTTTAACTTATTAATTTATAGTATAACATATTAGTATAAATTTTAAAAATTAGCTTAGATCTTATAATTATATAGTTTTGTAATAATGATTAATCTAATTTAATATTGTTTATAATTATGTTTTTCACATTTTATAAATTTTATAGTAAAAAGCGAAAACTAAACCAAATCGGACTGAACTAAACCGAACCAAATCAAACTGAACCGAAACAAACCGATCTGAACTGGATCGAACCGAACCGGACTGTACAGAATCAAACTGAACCAATTTGATCCGGACCAAACCGATCTGAACTGAACCAAACCTGACCGAACCAGACCGGACCGAACCGAACCAGATTGAATTCAATCAAACCGGACTAAACCGAACCAGATCGAACCGAGCCGAATCAGACCAAACCGAACCGGACTGAACCAAACTAGACCGAACCGGGCCAAACTGAACCGAACCTAATTGAACCAGACCGAACAGGACCAGACCGAACTGAACCGAACCAGGCTGAACCGAATCGAATTAGACCAAATCAGTCCAAACTGGACCGAACCGAACCGGATCGGACCGAACCAGACCGAACCGAACCGGATTGAACCGGACCAAATCAGACCAAACCGAACTGCACGGACTAGATCGAATCGAATCGAACCAAGCCGACGGACCAAACTAAACCGGGCCGGGACCGACCGGCAACCACTGCATCGAACCAAACAAGACCGGACCGAACCGAATCGATCCGAATCGGACCATCAACCAAATCGAATCAATCGAATCGATCAAGAACCATCAAATCGAATCGAATGGCCGATCAAACCGAACCGAACTAGACCAGACCGAACCAAACCAGACCAAATCGAACCGAACCGAACCAAACCAAACCAAATCAGACCAGATAGGATCGAACTGATCTAAATAAAACTGAACCAAACCAAATCGAAATCAAATCGAACCTATCTAAATCGAATTACCGAACTAAATCGAATTGAATCGAACACAAACTCAACCAAACCAAAACCAAATCAAACCGAAAATTAAAACTTCTAAAAACCAAAAGCAAAAGCATCTGCGATCTTTTATTTACCAACTATAAAAGATTGGCTTATAATTTACCATCCAGCCAAAAACATTACCAGTTTGTTTTTTCTCCTAATATTGCCAGTTTTTCTTTGTGGTATGATAAAATACCAGTTTTGTCTGGTTGCTCAACCTCCAAAACCTATCATAGCTCTGACGATGACGGCCTGGCCCGTTGGGCTTTTGAAGTTGAATCCAACGCAATCGATTATTTTCCTGTTCTTCTGCCAATGCGAATCGAAGAAAGCGCCGAAGGAACCAAGCCTAGCGGAAAACTAGACCAAAGGATTAAAAAAAAAAATAAAGAAAGAAAAACTAGCAGAGAGCGGCCCCAAGCTGAGGCCCCAAAACCTAAACCTGAAGCTGAGGCTCGGATCAAAACCAAACCAACCGAATCGAATCTCGGGATCGCCGTTGAGTTATTAGTTCGAATCGAATTGGCCTGAGTCACCTGACCCAAAACGCTTTCGTGTCACACAGATCCACACCCCACTCTCTCTTTCATTCCCGTTTCCCCTCTCTCTGTGTCCCGGATCCCGGATCCCAGAGAGAGAAAACGCCATCAAGAGACAGAGAGAGGGCCAACACCAAACCCCAACCTCATTCCTTCTTCCCATCACCGCCGCCGCCCTCTCCGTCTCCGATCCAATCCCAATCGCCGCCGGCAACCTTCTCCGTCCACACCCCCCCTCCAACCACCATCACCACTGTCGGAAAAAAGCATCAATTCACATGATTCCCTTTCTCCTCCAATCCCCACAACTTTGATGCGACGATCGAATGCCCGAACTCGTTCGAATCTCAACCACAACGACAAAATGGATCCGACAATGAAGCTACAGCTCCGCTCCGCCAACGCCACCACCCGCCCCAGCCTCTTCTCTCGCCACCACTCCAAACCCTCAACATCCGCCGCCGCCACCACCACCTCCGCAAGATCACACTGCACAATCATCGCAACCATACTCTTCTCCCTCTTGTTACTCCTCACCTACACCTTCTTCCCCTCCTTGTCCTCGTCCTCGTTTCGCTATGGTATAATCATGGACGGTGGGAGCACCGGTACGCGGATCCACGTCTTGAGGTACAGGAATGGTGGTGGTAGGGTTTTGGATTTGGGAAAGGAGGGGATGGTGGGGTCCATGAGGGTGAACCCGGGATTGTCGTCGTTCGCGGAGGATGCGGAGGGGGCGGGGCGGTCGATGGCGGAGCTGGTGGAGTTCGGGAAAGGGAAGGTGCCGAGGGAGGGGTGGGTGGACACCGAGATAAGGCTGATGGCCACCGCTGGGATGAGGATGCTGAGCGCTGAGGCGCAGGGGCGGATACTTGAGTCCTGCAGGAAGGTTCTGCGTCGATCAGGGTTCAAGTTTAGGGACGATTGGGCCTCTGTTATCACAGGTTCTCACACAATTCTTTTGATCTCTGTCTCTATCTCTGTCTCTCGTGTGTTGGAGGATGTTCAATGCATAGGATTATGTCATGCTTGTGTGTGTGTGTGTGATTGTGATTTGTGATCTGTGAGTAGTAATGTGCGCCGTTTGAAGCTAATTATATGTTTACTTTTTCTTTTTATTTTTTATTTTCATATCTGTTTTCGACTAATTTCTTATGTTTCAGGTGGATTTTGTGAAAGAAAGAAGTGAAGAGTAGAAAGTATTTGTTTCATGTTTTTATTTCTTATCTTCGTTACTTTCTTCACAAAACCCTGGACACAAGTAGTAGATTGAAAATAGAAACCAATGTAGCCCAAACTTTGCCAAATTTTTACCTTGTTAGATCATGGTCTGAAGGGTGCAGAGTTAGTTTGAATTTATTTTAATGTGTTTGATAGAATCACGTTCAGAAATATATCCTATATGATTTTGAGTATCAATCCATGATTTGAGGCAAATGAAAAAAAGTTGCTTTTTTTTTTTTCACTTTGACCAAATCTTAGGTTGCAAATTGTATACCAAACGGTTTGTCACGTTGAGTTTTCACTTTTTAAATGAAAAGGCATATATAAGATAAATAAATAAATTCAAAATAATTAGAATATAGATAAAAGCTGAAACCTAAAAGAAAGTAATTTTAGTGTTTTCCTTCTATGAGTAATTTATGACAAAAATCTTGGAAAATAACTTATATAACAACAATTAATTGCGTCCTTGGTTTGCTTTAAGCTTCCCTTCGTTATCTTCTGTCGATGCCATTTTGCGGTGAATCAAATCTAAAACCAACGGGCCATCAGTGTTCTTCTACATGGCATTGTCTAAATGGATGAAATAGTTGCATTATGCCTCATTGTAAACCATGTCTATCACAAGCTATTTAAATCAAGGAGTTTAAACCTTTGTATTATGAGGGAGCACAGGGTGTGCTTTTGGAGAGTTATGTTCTTGATTAAAATGTCAGATGAGTGGGGGTCTTAACAAGATTTCAAGTATGGGAATGAGAGCTTTGTTCACTGGGTAACTTTTTTGTTTTGGTGTCCATGAGATGGGATTATAGGCAATAAATTTGCTAGTGCTTTATTTTGTAAGATTTGTTGCTGATTTGATGAGCTACCATAGTGTCTTTGATTATTGGCTTCTTTACTTCTTATGCTATTATATTGCGGTTGTATAGGTTCTGATGAAGGAATGTATGCTTGGGTTGTTGCTAATTATGCACTTGGCTCTCTTGGGGCTGATCCTCTGGATACTACTGGGATTATTGAACTTGGTGGGGCTTCTGCTCAGGTACTTGTATATCCTTTAGATCCAAATTACTATATACCATAAAATTGCATAAGATTTGGTTGCAATTGCATAATGAATTTTATGAGTCAATGTTGTAAGCAAGGTCATCCTTTCTAGCTTTGGCGTCCTGTTGGGAATCATGATATATGGAATTCTTGCTTTACACTTATTTCAGGTGACCTTTGTTTCAAGAGAACCGGCACGATCTGGATTCTCGCATGCTGTTAAATTTGGGAATATCGCTTACAACCTTTATAGCCACAGCTTTCTCCATTATGGCCTGGTAGTTGTTTTTTCCTTTCTTCTGTGTTCTTTAGGTGCATTGGCATATGTGTATCTACTGCATACTGATGTTCTGTATGCCATAGTTCACTTATAACGTTTTACTGAGAGAAAAGTTCACAGAACATGATAAATTTCTTTTTACGCTGTTACCTTTTTTACATGAAGAATATAATGGCAATAATTTTTAGCTGCTCTGCCTTGCTGCCCACCTGAAGTTTCAATAGTTCTGGTTAATCTCTTTTACTGAATGTGATTTTCTATAGCTGATCATGTCTTTAGACTTAGAAGGACACCATTGTATTTGAGACTCCTAATGTTTATTCATTTTGCAGAATGTTGCTCATGAGTCATGGAGAGAAGCACTTATGTCAGGAGATCTTAACATGGGTAATTAGATGAGCTGTGTCATTGGACTGATTTCTATGTCTTTGAGTTATTGAATTTTATTATCCTGCTATATTATGTTTTAAATTTATGGCTTTGAAGTTCGCAATTTTGAAGCGTTAAATTCTTCGAAGACATTTGCTGATAAAAATATGTTAATAAACTTATACATGCTAAAATATTTGCTGATAAAAATATGTTAATAAACTTATACATGCTATTAACATTTTTTCAAAAACTTGTTCTGTACAAAATATTATTGGTTTGATATTTGAATTTTTTTACAATATTTTGTTTTTCCGTGTGTTGAATTTGTAGAAAAATAATTGAGAAGCACAAGTGTGGCCGAATTGCTTAGGTTCAATACTTCACTAGGATTTGGCCTCCTGTCTAATTTCTCTCTCATTTAACGTGTATTCAAATCTTTGCTAATCACCATCTTTGTGGGCGTCGATCAGAATTGCATAACCTCTTTTGATTTTCGAAGGGTTTGGTATTGATTCTTTGTTCTCCTCAGTGCAGCTTCTCAATTTCTTCAGGAGGGTTCACGAATAGATCCTTGTACTCCTACTGGGTACTCTTATAATGTTGAATCGTGGAAGTTCTCTCCTAGCTTAGAGAGTGATAAAAGTCACCCTCAGCCAACTGTTCAAACAAAGGGGAACTTTTCAGAGTGCAGATCTGCAGCATTGATGCTATTACAAAAAGGAAAAGGTTATATTTAATTTCGGAATTTGTATTGTTAGATTCCCTTTAAAATGAGATTTTGTTTGCAGTGTACTGTTTTTGCTTTTGGATTAAAGTTGGTCATTTTTATTTTTTATTTGTGCAGAAAAGTGTTCCCATCGTCATTGTGATATAGGATCAACTTTCATACCTAAGCTTCAAGGGAAATTTTTGGCTACAGAAAATTTCTTTCACACCTCAAAGGTTCTTCTATGCTTGATAGTTGTTAAAATTCTGTGTTTTCTGGCATATCGTTTTCTCTGTTATTGTCAATGGTTGCATTGGAAATTATCCTAAATGCTTGATAGTCTTGTTACACTGCTTCTTTATAATTGATACGTCCTTACACGGATTCTTGATTCTTCAATGTTAGTTCTTTGGATTGGGGCCAAGGGCTTATCTTTCGGAGTTGATGATTGCTGGGCAAAAATACTGTGGAGAGGATTGGTCAAGGCTGAAGAAAAAATACCTCTCCCATGATGAGGAAGATTTGCTTCGATATTGCTTCTCATCAGCATACATTGTTGCTCTGCTTCATGACAGTTTTGGCATTGCTTTGGATGATGAGAGGTATTCTATTCTTGCTTATTGTTGGTTAAACTTTAAAGTTATTTGACTGCACATAGCAGATAATAGTGTTGGGCACTGAGCATATAGTCCCACTCCCGCATGGAACCAAAACTTCATGATATTTGTATGGATATGGTCGTCAATATGGTCTATGGAGATTAGAATACAATGCAGTGACCACGTTTAACACATGACTTTGCAAGACTCAGGTGCCATTAGATCTCCCTGCTGCCTTGTCATGCATCCAGGTTTATATTGAAATTGAAAGAGGCATTATTGCATGCACTTTGATGGCATTTTCCGTACTTGACCTGTGCCCCTGTAGTTTCCTGGCTTCAGTTAGTATCTATCTGTTGTGGGGGTTTCGTGTTTGTGTGCTTGCACTTGCTCTTGCCCTTTTCTGGTTGGGACTCATGATTTTTTATTTCCTTGTTTCAATGCATTTCTGTGTGTCTATATTGGTTGCATCCAATTAACTTGAATTGTGTTGTGGCCAGGATCAAGGTTGCTAATCAGGTGGGAAGTATTCCTCTTGATTGGGCTTTGGGAGCTTTTATTCTGCAAACAACAACCGATGCAGATGTACAGAACCATGGCTGGGTTGACGCCATTTTCAGTGATGGATCACCTAATCTCCTCTCACTAATTGGAATTTTTATAATTTTGCTGTTTACAGCTTGGTCCATATCCAGGTGGAGGAAACCTCAGTTGAAGACAATTTATGATCTCGAAAAAGGACGATATATAATTACACGAGTTGGTAGATAATACTTAATAGTAGACCAGATCCATGTTCCTGGTCGGCATATGCCGAGGCACTGTTGTGATTATGACGAAAATATTTATCCTTTCTCACTTGGTGGCCACATCATACCATGAACGATATACAAATGAGATTGAGATTCTACATCATTGGATTTGGATGCAGCATGTGGAGAACTAGTGTAGGGTAGACTACGCTCCGTTTTGTATTTAGTGGAATCTAGCAACTGATTGTTATGCCCACTTGCTTTACTGATTACAGATAAAAACAGTAGGGCAAGAAGTGGAGCAGGTCAGCTTAGGGAGTTCAGGGTGAGACAGGATGCTGCATCCCTCAGCAGAAAATGCCTTGTTATCGAAGGTCTTTGTACCAAACTCAGCACCAAAAAAAAAAAATTACTGAATTGATGTTTGCCAATTGCCACATGCACAGCTAAAGCTTTGTCCATTCCTTCGTCGGGGAGCTGATTTTGCAGAAGCTGATTATGGATACTTTGGAACTTATTTAGAAGATGAAAATAAACTGACATCAATTGGCAGAGCAGTTCTATCCTCCTGCCGGAGTGTAAGAATTTTTACTCCATATTTCATATCTACCGTCTATTTCAATGGGTTCCACAGCGTTTCTCCTCTCCCAAAGTAAATTTGATGGTGCAAAATGCATGTGGAGGAAGAATGGTTCTTCCACCGGGAGGAGCTAAGAACTTTTCCGTCAATTGGGGCCTACTTTTAATGTGGTAAGAGTACTTGTTAGGCATATCTTCAGTTAGGTTCAAAAATCTAGCAATTGTTAGACCTAGTACGTATGTCATAATTGTGGTGTTAGCAACCAATATCTGATGATTCAGATAATGAATATACACATTAATATATTCTATTGTTGGTCATAAACAAAAAATGACCCTCATTAGTTCCTGCATAAGAAAATGAAGCAGAAACAACCCGGTACAGTCTGGGTTTATGGCATTAGGACTAACTAGAGGTACTCATTAGAAAATTGTTGATCTTGTTCACAGAAAGTAATGTCGATCCTAAAGTCTGAAATCTCGAGTAACGGTGATTAATTCGAGGTAAGTGGAACATAGTTGCGGGCTAATTAGCGGACAACATGTACTGTTGTTCTAACATCCAATACAAACAAGAATGATTGAGTCGGATTTGCGTAATTTCCTAGGTTTTGTAACTACATCTCTCCCTTCTCTTGTTCAGCAGTCTCTCATCAGATTCAAGCCCTCCGTCTTTTCCCTCTCAAACTTTCATTCAATGAATCCAAATAATTTAGAGCTTCACCGTCAATTGATCACCGCCGTATTTTATACAATTGAATCCTGAAAATTTCTTCCTCTACTTTAGCTGGCAGCCTGGTGTGAAATCTTTCATTCTTTGAAAAATAAGTATAGTTTAGCGAAAGATTGACAATGTAAATTTTCATGTTAAGAAATAAACTTCGGTGTTCTACTTCTATGGGGTTACAACCTGCTTTTTTCTCTTATTGAGAGTGAATATTCAATTTGGTCCTCATAAAAAAGTAATGTCAAATAAATTAATTCTGTAAGAAAAAAAATCATTTTGTGGTCTATTGCAATTAAAATGCAAGACAATTGAGCACATTTTTAATGATTTCAAAGGATTTGTAGGACTCTGATTTCTGATCAGAGGATAGATAAGTTTATTAAAATATTAAAAAATAACTAATTTATCATATATTTTTAGGTTTTTGTTTCGGTATTTGTAGGTATTAGTCTTTTTGTATAATTAATGATTGTACTTTAATATTTGATTTGATAAATTTACAAAATTTTGGGTTAATGGAAAACATGGTTCATTATAAACTACAAATAATAAAAAAAATGCATCAATACTCTTGAATGTTAAAGGAGTACAGAAGAAACCTCAAATTTAAATTTGAGGAACACAACTTTCTCATATTTTCCCTTGAGGGCTTCGGGTGCTGTTTTTTACTTTTTTATTTTAAGGACTAAATTAGTCTCACCGGTAAAATTTACGCCTTCTGTGAACCCTGCAAGTTGTGAAATAGGTTTTAACAGCAGGTGATTTACCTCCCAAGCAGGTTGCGGCTCATCTTCGCCATCTCTCTCTCTCTCTCGACCTGGAAATTCTGCTCATTAGTTTTGAAGCGTCAGTTGTGGTTCGTGATCGTGAGAGCGTCATTTTCCTTGCAGAGAGGTATTGACGTCCCATGCGGACACTTATATGGTCCCATATAATGTGAGAAGAGTGATGGAGAGAGAATAAATTAGGATAAAAAGGTAAGTGGCGAGACCTATGTGTATTATGGTGGGGTGTTTGAAAAAATTGAATATTAAAATAGCAAAATCCGATTATTTATTCCAATATCACGTAATCTGGTGGGTGCTATTTAGGGTTGCTTTTCAACAGGTAGCACCTTCGCTAATCGCATACACTGGGGTTGGACTAGGACGAAACCCATGTGACTGACTAATCATGGTCTTATGGGGTTTTGATACTCGTAGTGACGGAACTGTTTGGTGTTATCAAGTTTTTGGTTCAAGCGGAGGGTGTTGTTGAATGGGTCTTGCTAAAGAAGTAGTAGACTAGTAGTATGCAACTACAGGTTTTGGAAAATTAATAAAAAAAAAAAAATGGTAAAGTTAGGTTACGCGCGGCACCTTGATTTGTCATGACTCGTGTTTTGCAAGGGGTACTTGGTGAGATTAGGAATAGGTTTTGGAATTTATCCTTGTAGAGTATTGATTGAGTTTATTTTGTGGTTAAATGATTGATGTGGTGGGAGTGTTAGTTGAATGTTAACAATGCAAGCTTTGGTAGTCTGAAAGATGTGATGTATTATCTGGGTGAAATGTTATTTGATCAGGCTTTAGTGTTTATCTTGTTAATATTGAGTAATCCGTTAGAATGGATTTGTGGATTGAAGATTGCATGCTGCAATGATTTGTAAGATTTCAGCTGATTAGATGTTGATAGGATGATCTGTTAGTTTTGCTCTTTGCATTAAATGGTTTCGTGATGAAAGGCAATTTGATTGATTGCCGTTCTGTTTATTGAAGGATGAAATCAACTGAAGGAAAAATTGGGGCCAATAGGGAGGATGCCAAGATTGAGCCAAGTGGTTCGTGCTCAGTCAACACGCCGGATCATGGGTTAAAGGTGAGTTGTAGAACAATGTTTGTGATTGCAATTAATGTAAAAGACATGGTACAAGGTGGTTGTTTGATTTATTTAAGGGTACGGAAGATATGTTGTTAAGTGAGGGTGAAGAAGCTGAGAATAAAGGTGATGAAGAAACTTCAGATTGGAAAGAAGTACCACCGGCTCACCCACATGCACCGCAGCAAGGCCTTCAACCATCGTTGCTGTCAATGAATGTGCAGATTAATGATGTGAGGAACCAGGTCATTCAACTAAGGAACAGGACCGCCAGCAGTTCTCCTCTCTATCCTATGACATAAGGACCCTGGAGGAAATCTTAAGGATGCTAGCCCCACCAACCCTTCTCCTGAAGTTGCCAACTCTCAGATGTGGATCCCGAGCTTGAAGAGTTAGAGTGGGAGGAGGACGGCTGGAGAACTGAGAAAGATGGGTCGAGAAGTGTATCGGGTCAGACCTAGGGAGTCATGGAGGGTGAGACTGGATGCTACATACCTCAACAGAAAATGCCTTGTTATGGAGTAGTCTTTGTACCAAACTCAGCACCAAAAAAAAAAAAAACTGAATTGATGTTTTGCCAATTGCCATGTGCACGGCTAAAGCTTTGTGCATTCCCTCCCCAGGAAGCTGATTTTGCAGAAGCTGATTAAGGATGTTTATGAAGCTTATTTGGAAGATGAATTATAAACTGATGTCCATTGGACCCTGCTTCTAATGGTGGTACAGTACTTGTTAGGCATAATCTGAGTCAGGTCCAAAAACAAAATCTACTAAATGTTAGATTTAGTATATATGTGATAATTGTGGTGTTAGCATCTAATATCTGATATTTTAGATGAGTATGCACATTATATATTCTATTGTTGATCAAAAACCAAAAATAGCCCTCATTAATACGTACATAATAAAATGAAGCAGAAACAATCCGTTGCAACCTGGGAATATCGATAGCATAAGCATTAGGACTTACTAGCGGTACTCATTAGAAAATTGTTGATCTTGTTCACCTCATAAACGGTGGACCTGAAGTTAGACAAAGATAGTAAGAAGGCCCACTGTCTGATCTCTCGTTCTTTTCTGTATTCTGTTTCCGTATCTACAGAGCAGTCCCCACAACTCTGAAGTATAACATCATATTATTGCTACTACTCTTACCATGTGTCAATATAGTTATAATTATTTCACTAAACTTTTTTATGAAATTTATTTTCTTCAATAACAAAAATTTAGGTAAAGGGAAGTCCTACCGAATCTAGTGGTCAGGACGTGATTTCGAACTTATTAGGAGCTTATATAAGCACTTACCGATAATTCATAAGGGAAACTTAAAAATCAAATTCAGGTTATAACGAGAACAGATTCAGAAAATTTAGTTAATGGAGACAAAGGTACTACATAATTATAACATGAAGTTTCGTATAATTATATTTTTAACCATGGATCAGCTTAACAAAATAGTAGGGGCAAAATATGTACATATCCATATAATCTTAACAAAATTTTCCAGGTTTAATGGGGCATGCAACCCTATAATATACATTTGGATCCGTCCTGGGTGGGAGATCGGTCATGTGAGACAATCCCTGTAGGCCTTTTTTTAGAGAATTTATTTTATTTAGTTTACTACACCATTAAAGATATGTTTGGTGGGGTGATAAAAATTGAGACAAAACTTACATAGATAAAGTTTATGTATAAAATTATATATGAAATTCATCTATATACGTCATTTTTACTCTCATTTTTATTTTTCAACTAATAGTTGACTCTCTTTTGGACGAAAGAGTGGATCAAATCCACTTTAATATTTCTCATCTCTAAATTCATTGTAAATCTTGTGTAACCTCTCTTTTCCCAGTAAAAATATGTCAACAATTTTTTTTCCTTTCTTTTCCTTATTTATTCTTTTAAAAAATGCATACATTCTTTGTAAAAAAAATTGAAGAAATAGAGCAATTGAAATGGGCTAGACGAGGGAACAATTTAGCCGCAGACTCCATGTAGTAGCAATTGATCGCTTTCATAATCACACAACTAATAATTTTAGAAGTTTAATTCATGAACCAAAGTAAGTTCTTATGCATGAAATGCTAGTTCAATATTAACAAAATATGTTCCCAAACGGTAGTTAGACAAGAAATGTTGCATTTTCCTCAAGGCCTACAATAGAGGAATCAACTACTCCCAGTTGACCATAGAATTTGAAGGAAGCGTAGAGGTTATAATTGCATGGTACCTATAGTTTACTTCAAAACACCAACCTTGTCGTAGGTTAGTGCGATAAATTTTCAAAGAAACCCATTTTTGAAACAGATCATGCAAATAGAAGCTACACAAGCCAGTGCAGCTCTTTCTTACCACGTCCAATTTTATTTCTAGGCACTAAGTGTGTGAGTGTGAGTATAAGTATAATAGCGTGGTGTATATAAGATTTGCCTTGGTTCCAACATGCTTGAAACTCTAGAATCACCATCATATCCCTTTCACCACAAGTATAATAGCTTCTACATTTGGCACCTAAAAAGTTTAGGCCATGTTAAATATTGATGTGATTGGCAACAAGAAAAGGAAGAGATGTGGGAGGGTTTTCAGGTTCAAGAATTTTGGTGAACCGGGATACCCAGTTGTGTTTACCGGGCCATTTCGTGAGAATGTGAATGCACTACTTGAATATGCGAATTTGGAGAGGAAATTAGGTGTGGGAATGCCGATATGGTCTTTTCAACTTGAAGTTCACCACAACCCTCCTTTGCATGTCTTCTTGTTTGTGATTGAAGAGCCAATAGAGGCATCGCTGAATCGTCACTGCAAGCATTGTCAATACGTTGGTAATGTTAATATTTCGTTTGGAATATATAATTTCTAGCATTATTCATTCATACATGATGATATACAAAAATTATTCAGCAGCACTTCTTCTTGGCACAAATAAATTTTCGTAAATTAGTAAACAATGAGTGTCTAACCAATCATGGGGGGAAAGAGGAATAGAAAGATAAGAACAATAAAATTAATGGGATTTAAAAGTGAGTACTTTGAACAAAATATGAAGGTGTGATTTTATGGGTGCAGCTAGAAAGCCAGAAAATATCATACTAAAAATATGTGATACAATTGTCATAGATGTGGCAAATTTTTAGTGATGAGACAGAACTCGTGGGTGGTTTAAACATTTAAAGTTTTTTTAATAACATTTTGCCATGTAATCTGGGTAGTAAATTCTAGCAGATTTTCTCGCAAATTTGTATTATCTATGAAAAAAAATTTCTCGATGATACATCACCTTTATCATCTTACTTCGATTTTGCTCGGATTTCAAACTTAGCACAGGCTGGGGCAACCATTTCATTTGCAACAAGAAGTATCACTTCCTATTACCCTCGAAGGAGGCATTGGCTACCTGCACGAGCTGTGAAGGGTGCTGTGATGCAATTGCCACAATGAATAATGGTAAGTCCAAATTAATAGAATTCCAGGGCCATATGATGCATGGTGTTTTTCACTCTAATGGATTCGGGCATTTGCTATGTGTCAATGGGTTGGAAACGGGTTCGAATTTGGCCGGGAACCAGATCATGGAGTTTTGGAATCGTTTGTGCAATGGATTGCAAGCAAGGTTAGTCCACTACCTTGCATTTTTTTTCTTTCTATCCGATAATTGGATAAAAGTTCAAAACATCACCAAATAAGAGTATAGTGTAACATCGAGACGACATGACCAAATCATATGAAAACATAAGATAACAAGAACAAAACGTATACATAAACATCAAAGAGGATCAAAACAAAAAGGAAGTAACTTTACGCTTTGCACAATCCATATATATGTATATGGTTTGTTGAAATATGGGCAGTTTCATTTGGTTCTTTTATGTTAAAGTTAATTTTGAGATCCACCCCACTAAGAGAGGACTATAATCTACACAACATAGAAGCACCTGCAAGACACACAGACCATTTAAATAATTACTCGAACCAGTCTTATGCCTTCTTTCACACTTTTTGCATTCTTTGCATGGAAACAATTTCTCTATTTGGCATGATAGTCAAACTACAACTACTCCGACATATATAAAAGAAGAGAACTACACATATCAATCACGTTTTGTGTTAAATCATTCTTATTTAACGTACTACATACAATAATGTTGAACAATGTAAAGAAAAAGTCTCCATGTATAGAATAAGAAGAATAATCAACCTAGCTTTCCCATCCCAAAGTTCCGTACTGCTAAATTAATTGCTTCAGCATATTTCTTTCATCTTCATATTTCTCTCTCTAGAGAGAGAGAGAGAGAGATGAGAAAACTATATTAAACCCCAAATATAACAATTTATAAACTACATGGGCTCTATATTTTTCTAGTTTTCCCCACATCTATTCTTTTGGGTTTGAACTCGGTTTTTTTTTTTTCAGGCAAATTACATATTGAAACTCTTTTTTTCTTAACATGAATCAAAGTCTCAACCCACATTATAAATGTAGGGGGTAGCCACAACACAAACATTACAAAAAGCCACCTATGCTTAACAGACGACATGTATAAAACACAAACACGCCTAAGCCTCATGCATAGGAACACACAATAATACCCATAATAGGAAAAAATGTTATGGATCTGCCACCTGCATTTTATCCAACTGCTAGGAAGTATACACTATGCACCTTGTGTACCGGTTGAAACACAGAATTACACCTGCAGCAGATTTAACTGCAGCAAGGAACCATTGATTGCATAACATCGTCTAGTGCTGTCACCATTATTCTTGTAGAAAACTTATGAATCTTCTAGTAACAGATGCTCCAAAGAGGAGCAGCATCCTTATGGCTAGATGAGAACACAAGCTAGAGAGGGAAGAGAAGGGAGAACTGAATGAATATGCTTCTTTATTGTGAATAAACTCTTGTTCTGAATGAATGAAGAGTACAGAACTCTCTTATATACAAGTTCTATCTTCTAACTAAATTGATACAGATTAACAAACTAATTGGATAAGGTCCAACTAATTAACAGAATGAAAACTGAACCTTGTTAACACAGAAATTAGGGCCTGTTTGGTTTGAGCTTTCAGTTTTCATTTCCAGTTTTTCAGATTTTGTGAAGGAAATACTGAAAATTCTAAAAGTTACAAATTCTGATTTTCAGTTTTCAATATATCCTTCACAAAATCCTAAAAAACTGAAAGTTGAAACCGAACAGGCCATAGCTAACAATTCTCCCGTTGTTCACACCAGAAAATCGCATTCCTAGTTGCATCCTAAATACTCGGCTCCTTCTTGTCAAAGATTGCCCTGTTTCTGCTAATCTAAACAGTCCCGACAGTAGCAAATTAAAGAATGCAATTGACCACGTTCTTTCCCTCTTGCCTTTAATTTCAGCTTTATCTTCATCTATGATTCAAAAAAGGATCTCTGATCACCTGGACCAGTCCAACTTATATTCCACTTTTTTAGCCAAAAACACCATAATTGCCATGCAAAATCACAGTTAAGGAAGAAACTCAGGAACGAGAAACTCGAACAGACACATGGCAATAGACACGATCCACAAATCCTGCAAAACTACTTAAGAGTCTTTTTTTTTTCTTTTTAATCAAAATAACATTAAAAAAGGTAAATGGTTCAAGGCCTAAGGCCTAGGACGATGATATGGTCATTGTAACATGGGGTTTACTTGTATGGTTTTTGCTTCTCAGGCTCTCTTTTTTCGTCCTCTTTTGAGAATTTCGAGTTGTTTCCCATCTATTAAAAGAAAGGTTCATGGACTCTAGTAGCAACTCGAATTCCATTGATCTCTGGTTTTCCTTTTCATCCTTTAAATTTTCAAATTCTCTTCCTTTGTCTTCAGCAGTTTTAACTCACATCGATTTGTCCTGACAAGAAGAAAAAGATCTGAAAAATAGAATTGTGAAAGTTTTTGAAAAAAAAAGTTAAAGTCATATGAAAAAAGTGCAAGGAAATTGACATGCAAAGACCTCAGAACTCTCTTTAATTACATTGATTTAAAGAAAGACTGATATTTAATCAATCTGTACTTTACATGATAGGGAAGTGAGTTTGAATGACATTTCGCAGAAAAGAGGCATGGAACTTAGACTCGTCAATGGAATAGCATACAGTGAGCCATGGTTCGGTCGTTGGGGCTACAAATTTGGTAGAGGATGCTTTGGTGTGACTCAATCCATGTACCAAAAAGCCATAGAAGCAATAAGGAGCATGCCACTATACCTGCTCACACACCACATTGGCAATTCCAACCATGACATACCAATCATTTTCTCAAGGTACCAAACACTTTCGGATCAGTCCCTAGTGACCCTTGGTGACCTATTTCGTTACATGCTTGAGCTAAGGTCACGCCTTCCCCGTGAAACATCATCATGCATCGGTTCCTACAACACTGGTGCCTTGGTTGAGACCAATTGCCGTTGGTCCCCTAAAAGGATTGAGATGGCAACAAGGGTCATTGTTGAGGCCTTGAAAAGAACCGAGTTTAGATGGATCTCAAGGCAAGAAGTTAGGGATGCCGCACGTGCAT
Source organism: Dalbergia cochinchinensis (assembly GCA_031216125.1). Lineage (NCBI taxonomy): Eukaryota > Viridiplantae > Streptophyta > Magnoliopsida > Fabales > Fabaceae > Dalbergia > Dalbergia cochinchinensis. Next base: position 61,536,440 of record CM062377.1, read on the forward strand.
ACATTGGTGACACGGGTTTGTTGGATTTTGTGCTCAAGTCACTAGGGAACCACATTGTTGGGAACTACTTGGTTCGGAGAAGTTTGAACCCTGTGACCAAAGTGTTGGAGTATTGCTTGGAGGACATTTCCAGTGTGTACCCTTGTCATGAAGCTTTGGTCATGAGTAGCAATAATAATCATAATAATAAAGAAGTTAAGGACAAGTACAAGATTACAAGGGCTCAACTCATGAAGGACATGCTTTATTTGTACAAGTACATCCTCATTGACCCAAAACCAGTGATGGGGTCAGAGTTTCTCAATGCTATACCATTGGCAGCTAGGATAATTCTTGACACCAGGTATCTTGTCAAAGACTACTTTGGAGAGGTTCCTTTTCAGGTTGAATTGGGCTCTGAAGGGAAACTCAACCTTTGTTGTACAATTTTGTTGAGGAGCAATTCAGGCCTTGATGAGTATTTAAGCAAGGCTATTATGCCACCCTATGAGTGTGTCACATTGAAAAGCAATGCTACAATCAGTGAGTTGAAGCTAGAAGTTGAAAGGAGTTTCAGGGAAATCTATTGGGGGTTAAGGAGTTTTGTGGTGGAATCAATTGGGAATTTGAATGCCAATAATGGGACAGAAATGGTTTTTGGGCTGATTGAAGTGGGTGGAAAACTTGTGCTTGAGGGTTGGCTTGGTGACATGGGAATGAACACGATTGGGCAAATATGTGAAAGTGATCCAAGCAATGGCATGGTGGAGTGCACTTGTGGAACTAAAGAAGATGATGGGGAGAGGTTGATCTCGTGTGATATTTGTGAAATTCGGCAGCACACTAGGTGTGTTCGCATCCCAAATGATGAAGAAATCCCTCATATTTTTTTGTGTAAAAGATGTGAGCAAGAAATTGTTATGTTCCCTTCGTTGCCGTAGCTATAAATATGGCCATGTATTTCCTTCTTGACGTTTATTGCTTATTCATATCATTCTCTTGTTCTTTCTATGAATTAATCACATTCCTTTCACAATCCTCGGGTATATATATATTCTGGTTCAACACAACGAATGTCAATGATTATTATTTTTTGGTGAGGTTGGTTTTTAATGTAAATCTAATCTAAATTTAATTGAAAATTTACCATTTTTTTTTCGAGAAAACTCCCTGTTTCTGGTAACCAGAGTATTAATTGTGTATGCATTGTTGTCTCTTGAGACTAACCCTTAAGTCTTGATATGCTTTTGCAATTATTTCAATTAAATTTTTGAGTAAACACTCAAATTGATTTCTGATGGACAAATTGGTCCTAATAAAAAATACTATTATTGAAATTCCTCATAATTGCAAAAATATGTTACTATAGGTCCCTGATGTTTTCATTTTGATAAACAAATTGGTCTTTGACCAAAAGGTATTAGTGTTGAGGCATGTAACAATTACAAAAATAAGGCCCTATTATATTATTTTATAATATGCAATCACTATACTCTTTTGGGGAAATAATTATGAAGTTATGATATGAGTATCATAGTACTTCAGAATAAGGTAGTGATAAAGTATAATGAATTCAATTGCAAACCATATTCCTTTCTTAGAACGGTAAGCTGTGGGTCAAGGATTCTTTCTTAATGATGGGTATAGTGAAATATTGAAATGTTTGGAGGAGTAATTTGTAAAAGTTAAATATATAAAAGTAAAAGGGTGTATTTTAGTTAGTATTGATTAGGATTAATGGTATTATATATATCAATAATTAAAGTTTATGCCTATATTTAAAATTTTTTAGGTCAGTCAAGGACTTATATGCCTATTTTACAATTACGAGAGTTTCAACACTAATTTTTTATTGTTAGGAACCAATTTGTCCATCAATGATATTGTCAAGAACATATAGTATCCTATTTTTCCAATTGTAAGGGTATTTCAATATTATTTTTTTTTATCAGGGACTGATTTATCTATTAATGAAATTGTTTGAGACCATTGGATATTTATTCTTAAATTTTTTACGGTATTGAAACAGTCTATTTCAATGATGAAACATTATGGTTAGAATCTTCCTCTTATTGTTTGAGTTGTGATATGTGTAATCATAAAGTATGGGATATAGTGTATATTTATATTATATTTATCATTGAATAGTATGTAAATATTATTTAAGTAAGATTCATATTTTATTTAATAATAAATATGATATAAATTGACATGATATCCAAAAATAATTTACATTCTCCGTTGATTCGCCATAAAGGATGCTTTTCAAAAGCAACGTCCCCGTGAAGACTTGGACCAATGAAGTCCAATGAAACAATTCTACAAAGAATATCCGCCGAAAACTTTGGGGACACCGGCTCTAAATATAGATTAATTATTTTAATTCTAATTATTTAAAAAACAATTCTACCAAAATTTAAATTTGACAGGCCTAAGTAGTTATTTTGGAATCTTACATTGATAAAGAGGTATTACTCATTTTAATTCTTAAAATTACATAAGTGGGTCAATTTAATTTGATTGCGGAAATTTATAATCTCACTACTAGTTGGTCCATGGCTTTGTATTGTGCATGAGATTTAAATGATTAATATATTTCTCAAAATATCTATCTTTAAATTAAACTAATACCTAAAAATAATAATTTTGACTCAAATTAATATGGTAATTTGTTATTATTTAAACTATTTATCCACTATGGACTAACATTCATTCATGATCACAAAGTCAGAAACTAGTTAGTCAAATTTAATTTTAAACTCTAAGGACCAGAGTCGCCTACGTATATAATTTTAGGGATAAAAATGAACATTAACTTGTTGATAAAATTTGTTATTAATGAAAGTTGAATATAATACTTTTTATTTTTACAACTCATTAATTTTTTAAAATTCATTTTTTAACATTAATCTAAATATAGACAAATTATTTTAATTTTAATTATTTCAATTTGATTCTTGAAAGAGTTATGATATACTAATTTAGTCCTCAAAAGATTTGTAATATCAATCTAGTTCTCAAAAGATTAAAATTTATTTCAAGTTAGTTCAAAAAGTTTAAAAAGTTTGGACTAACTTTAAATGAATTTTAATTTTTTGAGAATTGAATTGATATCGCAAATTTTTTGATGACCAACATAATGTATCATAACTCTTTGAAGGACTAAATTGATATCATAAATCTTTCAGGGACCAAATTAATATTTGAGTTAAATGCATTTAATCCCTATGAACTTTAGATTGTGTGCAGTTTACATTATGACTTTTCAAAATATATATAGTAACTCTTGAACCTTTCAAAACGTATGAAAAAAACTCCCCACTTTCCAAATAAGACAAAACTTTAGGTTATAACAGGATATCGGGTTGCACACATTAAAAAAAATCCAGGATTAAATGCACATGTGAATTTGCAAATAAGATGTCGGATTACATGAATTAGAGATATTAGGGGGTAGTGCGCATAAATTATATCTTCATTAGTTATCAAAATTATGCTAAGGGTATTTTACGCTATTTACAATATTCAGGATATCATAATACAGATTTTGAAAAGCCATAATATAAACTACATATAGCTTAAAATTTAGAAAGATAAAATATATTTTACCATAATATTTACAACTCTTTCAAAATGATCAATTGGAGATTTTATTTTATTTTATTTTTAAAACAAAAACTAATGAACCCATTGAGCACAACACCATAAACCCCTGTTTGGTTCTGCAGAAAAATAATTGACAGAAAATGTCCAGAGAGAAAAAGGGTGGAATAAGTATTTTCCTCTCCTTTGGTTGCTTGTCTACAAGATAGAAAATATACATGGCCCCACTCTATAATTTTTCTCTGCACATGCTTGAAGAATATTAACATTCAAACAAACTGCCATGAAATCTTCTAAATGCCACAACCCATCTTATTTTGTGTTAAAATTAGTTTTTTATTATTATTTAAGAGTGAAGGTAATAAAGATTAAATTCTGAATTACTTAGTTATAAAGACCTTAATATTATACTATAAAATTATTTTTTTCAAAAATTTAAATAATAAAATTATTATATATTAATAATTTTATATCTAACATAAACCATATATAATGATGTGAGATGAAAATTTTACACGCATTGACTCAGCTCATTTCACTTGATATGATTACTTTGTAGACTTTGCTGAAATTTACGCGTCTCTTCTTTTGTCAATATTCATTTAACGCTTCAACAAATAATAATCAGTAGATATTGGGTCATACTATTAGTAACAAGGTGCCTTATACGTTGGTCCGGTACATGTTCTGGACTATGAGATGGTCCGCAAGTTGTGGCCCTTAGATAGATCAATTTTTATTCAAATCCAACCGTTGAGAATATATCAATGTTATATTGTTTTAAATTTAAAAAAGAGTACTGTCATTGTTTAATTTTGTTGACCAATCCAATACTATTTTTCGACAACTCTTATTCAATTCCACCATCAGAATTCTTGTTATATTGTGCATACTAAGGATAATAACTGTAAAAACAACTGATTGAAAAAAAAAACACGTGGCAAACAATAGATTTGGTCAAAAGGTAGTAACACAATTAGTTAATTAATGACAGCACTAATATTGCAAACTAAATAAAAATAAAGTTGGTGGGGCCCAACTAGCCAAACGGAACAGGTCGGATTTCGGGTACACGAGAAAGAAAGAGAAAACCAAAAAGAAATAATTATCTCCGGTGAACGGCTTATAAAGTGAGCTAGCAGTAACGGAACGGGTCGTTTACGCGGCAACGCATCAAATGACGAAAATAACCATTTCTTTTTCCTTATGTCCGGTTGGTAAAATTCTTTTACTATTTTTTTAATTTTAAGATTTTAATTTTTATATAATAACAATGTAAAAAAAAAAAGTTTACACCATCACTCAATAAACTTTCTGTGCAGCGAATGTGTAATTGTTTTTAAAAATTTATCTTTTTGATAAAATTTTATTGGTTTATGATATAAAATTTTTTACCACCAGTACATAAAAATTAAATTATAATTTGATATATTATTATAATAAAAATAAAATGCTTTATAAATTTTTAAAGAAATTAATTTTAATAATATGATAGTATAAAAATATTTTATACTATTATTTAATTAAAATTTTTTTTATAATTTTTCAAGTAATAGAATGAAAAGTAACTATATTTACTGATATAAGATTACATGATTGGATGAATGTATAAATAATTTTTGAACTGTCAATATATTCTAATTATATCCGTTCTTAAAATTTTTGGGAAGATATTAATTTTGATATTTTATTAGTGTAAAAGTGTCTTACACTTATAAGACTTTATTTATAAAATGTTTAAGAAAGTAAAAAATTAAATCAAATGCTTTTGATCGATGTGACAATACACACTTAAATATACGTGTAAAATGATTATCCATTGTCAGTTAATCAAATCAAATTCTTTCTAAATAAAATTATTTTAGTAATGTATTATTAAAATACAATTCACAAAAATGTAATCTCAAACTTTAAAAAAATTAATTTTAATATGCTGATAATATATTATATTCAACATCGTCATCAAATTAATTTTTTTTATTTACATAACTTACTAAATAATATATTTAAAAATTAACCATATTTATTGTTATGATAATATATTATTAAATAATAATATAAAAATTAATGCATCAAAATTAACATATTTAAGAGTTTAATTTCTATATATTAATATTATAAAATTATTTTATACTGTTATCTAATTATATATTATTATATTAATAAAAATAAGTAAGTTTCATATCCATTCTTTTAAAAATTATATCAATAAAATGATTTAATTAAATAAAAATAATATAAAAATGAGCACATAAAAGTTGAACGGCGAAATTTTATTTTTTCAAATAAGATCATTAGACGTAGTGACCCCGTTACCGTATCAAAAATAAATTTTCATTAATTTATTTTGCCAGTTGAAAATTTTCATTTGAGCGATCCTTCCTCGTGACACCATGGGAGTTGCACACCCAATTACCCATTCCGCTTTTCTTTGTCCGTTTTCCAAGCAAAACCAACACCATAGACCAAACAAAAATTAAACAATATATTGTAATAACAAGAAAATAAATAAAGAATACGGATTAGAGAGAAGAAGAAAACACACACACAACGCAGAACACAACTTACTGTTTTCATTCAGTAGCATTTCTCTCCTCTTTCTCTCACCAACTTTCTCTCTCTACAATTTTCCGATTTCTTGGTAAGATTTCCTCTCCTCTCCTCTTCTCCTGAAACCCTCGGATCCATCACGCAATCACCGGTTCCTTTTTCTCTTCTGTTTGTGAACTCAATTTTTCTCTACCGTTTGTAAATTTCGATCTCGAATTTGATTTCTCGATTTTGTTTTTGCGGTCAATTAGGGTTTTAGATATTTTCTGAATTTTCGTTCGAAGTTACCGTTCATAGGCAATGAGCGATCACCTGGTGCTCTTCGTTGACCGTCTCGTGCACCCCGCTGACCCCGTCGATCAGCCCGCGCAGCTCCCCGCCGACCCCTCGCCGCCTCCGCCGCCATCGGGTGCGGCCGCCGGACCCTCCGGGACCGCTCCGCCGGCTGATCGTGACGGCGATGGCGAGTCGGAGCGCGGCGACGATGAAGAAGAGCTGCTGATCCAGACGGTGGAGTGCCGTATTTGTCAGGAGGAAGATGGCGTTTCCAATTTGGAGACTCCCTGCGCCTGCAGAGGAAGTCTCAAGGTATCATCGATACATGTTTTTTATTTTTTTTTTAATTTTTTCTGCGTTGAATTTAAGGTATTTTTGTTTGGTGTTGGGTGATCAGAAAGGAAAAATGTGTGTGTGTGTGTGTGTGTTTTGGTTAAATATTTATATGTTGATTATAATTGTTTTCTGCGTTTTTATGGTATACTAATGGCGTCTGGTTAGAAATAATGGAGTAATGTGAAAATTAGAAAAGAAAAGAAAGTAAAAAGCTACGGGTTTTATACGCTCTCGCTTGGAGTGGATAAATTTTGTGACCCTGTGGAAGATTCTCCCTTGATCAAGTGCATTTGTCAAATTTGCTGAGGTCTTTTGAGATATTTTGCATTCTTACTTGACTCATTTGTATTTGATTAATTTTTGAGAAGTGAGAGCTAAATGTTCTCTTGAGAAACTGCATTTGGAGCATATTGAACTGCTTCACTGTGTTGAGCTGCTAAATGCATTAATATCCATTGCTTAGCTTTTTTATTGAGGCTGAGAATGCAAAAGAATAATGGAGGAAATGTTTTGTTCATTCGATACTGGCTTTGGTTACTTTCATTGCCATTTTGGTCTACCTAATATTTGAACTGTTGGTATTTGGTTTTGAACAGTATGCTCACAGAAAATGCGTCCAGCATTGGTGCAATGAGAAAGGAGACGTGACTTGTGAAATATGTCATCAGGTATGCTTCTTTGTTTTGTTTGTGCATTTAAAGTTTCATATTCCATTGCTTTTTTGTTCTTGTTTAGTTGTGACATTGGTTGATTATGGTTTATTGAACCATAGTTTAGCTCATGAGCATCTTGGTTTGCTCCTTAGGTATCTACATTTGAGTGTAAGTGGGTGGGCTTTGGGATATAGGTACACAAGACAAGTTATATTCCAGATTACAAATGGGTATACAAAGAGCCATTTATTTGGTATTACAATTCAAAACCACTTTACATTCTTAGACACCATAGTTTAGTTCATAAGCATCTTGGTTTGCTGCTAAGGTATCTGCATTTGAGTGTGAGTGGGTGGGCTTTGGGATATAGGTACACAAGACAAGTTATATTCCGGATTACAAATGGCTATACAAAGAACCATATATTTGGTATTACAATTCAAAACCAAGGAAGCACCGATGCGACACGCTATTTGGACACGACACGACACGGACACAGGGATACGGCGACTTTTACAAAATACAGGACACGACACGGTTAAGATATATTATATAATAAAACATAAAAATAACATGTTATGATGAGAAAAACCAAATCTAAGCACTCTTATGGCTAAAAAATATCCCATAACCAAGAACTGACCAAAAAATTTACAAGAATAAAAAATCTACACAAGTTTTTATCCAAAAAAAATAAAGAACGAATGTTTGCATAATAAAAATGAAGTTTATTGCCATATTCAATGACATATCAGGGGCTCTCGAGATCGAGATATGAAGCGGCACAGCAGAACACCCCTTGGACACGGGTGTCCGAGTGTCGTCAAAGTGTCGGTGTCGCAAAAGTGTCCTACATGGGTGCGGCAAGGGTTTTGGAGTATCCGTGCTTCTTAGTTCAAAACCACTTTACATTCTTAGACCTGAATGAGAGATTTCTAAAATGTTTTGGGACAGGGTAAGGATGAATTTGGGATGTCTGCAATTTTGGTCCCAAACACGAGCATCTTGCTTAGACATCCAATATATTATTGAATTTTAGATGCTTGTATTGTATTGTATGAAGAAGAAGGGTAAAAGTTAGGGAGAACAGGTAAACATTCGTCATATGCATGATATTATGTAAAACATCTTTAATTGAACTTGATGTTTTGTATCCTCAAATTTTAATGATCTGCACAGGCCAAGTTGCTTATGTTTATTTTTAACCTTTTAGATTGGACCAAATGCTCTGCTCATTATTATGTTGATGTCCTTATATCCATATTGAATTTGTGATTATCTTTGATGGTAATTCTTTTTCCCTTTTGTGCATGTAACTCCCAGCCATATCAACCTGGTTATACTGCACCGCCACCTCGCCCTCAGCCTGAAGAAACTACCATTGATATAGGGTAAGCTGAAATTTTCTATTTTCTAATAGTATTTGATAATGTTAAGTTAGTTTTATGTGTACATTTTCTCTTTTTAAGTCAGATAGAGATTGTTGTGGTTGATCTAGAGACATGAAATGCTTGTCTCACTAGGGAGTTCTGACCATTTTTGCAGAGGCTGGACAATATCTGGCACGCCTTTGGATTTGCGTGATCCTCGACTCTTGGCAATTGCGGAGGCAGAACGTCAATTTTTGGATGCTGAATATGATGAGTATGCTGCATCTAATGCCAATGGAGCTGCATTTTGCCGCTCAGCAGCTCTAATTGTAAGTTATTACCCTTGCATTCTTCTTTACCAAACCATTTGTTAAATTCTGTATTTTTTAATTTACGCTCAACGTTCAGTTTTCTGAGGCCATGCCTCTTGACAATAATGATATATCCTCAAAATGATCAAAGCTTTAGGGGCATCGATATATATTTCGAACGTTTAAGGGACCAACTTTACTTGCTATGGCTCTTGATGTGTCACTTGACCTATTCACTGGTAACATTTTTTGGCGGTATTCTTGCTCTTGGACATGATTTTGAACCTAATCCATTTTATTTGGTGCAGTTGATGGCCCTTTTACTCTTGCGGCATGCACTTTCTGTAGCAGATGGTGATGCTTCTGACGATGACCCATCCAGTTTTTTCTCTGTAAGTAACTTAAGTTTCATATAGTTATTTGTAATTTACCTGCTGCTTAATTGATTTCAAATGTATTGTGTACCCAGCCTAATTAGCTCACCATTCTGTGACAGCTTTTCTTGCTTCGAGCTGCTGGATTTCTTTTACCTTGCTATATCATGGCTTGGGCAATCAGTATTTTGCAACGTCGACGACAACGGCAGCAAAGACAAGTCAGTTTTCATTTTATTTCTTGCTACTATTTGTTATGGTTTTGCTAAGTCAGTCCGTTTGTTTTGATTTGAACTAATGATTTGCTATGTCATCCATTTTAGTCTGCATAAAATGTGTACATCTCTCTGAGTAATGCATCTAGGAAACTGCAATAGTTGCAGATGGATTACCCCTCTTATGTTGTTTCCATTTCTGACTGTTTTCTATTATGGTGAAACAGGAGGCTGCAGCACTAGCAGCAACCCAGTTTGCTTTTCTTCTACATACCGGGCAGCGCAGGGGTCTACAATTTGCCATAGCCCCAGGACCCACAGTGCAGCAGGAGGAACAAAGTGTAGTTTGAATTGTATGTTAATGTATGATTCCTCATGGCCTATGCGCCATGTAAAGAAAGCTTGTTGAAAATGCAATGCATAGCTCATGATTTTCACTCCTCTTATGCACATACTAGGGTGGTAAAACAACGCATGAATCCATTATCGATTCGATTTATCTATCTATAAATGTATCCAACCAGATATTATAATAAGCGTGTTTACTTGGAACATGACACTTAATTGTCTTGTAAATTTACATGATTACAGGATCAACTCGGGGCACATGAAGCATGATAATTAAACTACTCCGTCTATTTGGTGCTTCTAAATAAGGTATTCAGTTAGACAGAAGATCTTTTAGGTGCTTTTTGGGCACAAATATTTAGGGTTGGTCAGAAAAATCATTTGTGTACACTATTATTATTTTTGAAAGTGAGTTAAAAGCAATATAACGATTTGTAACCTTGGGGAAGTTTTGGGGAGAAGAGTTATGTTTCTTAATTTAATCGGTTGTTAGATATATCGGAACTGGTCATGTGTCTTGGGAATTTAAGCCTTAAAAATTAATAAATCCAAGCAAGTAAATTATACATTTTTCAATAGAAAAAAAGTAATGAGAAACCAGAAGAAAAATTGGTGCAATCCACTAAATCGCACTCCTCTGGTGAAAAACCGCCTCGTGCACGGTGTTGCACGATTGACAGCATCAACGACAAATGTGGGTGGCGGTGTAGTTAGATGATGAAGAATGAGAAGAGGAGGGTCAGGCGGCAGGTTATTACTGAAGTGGAGGGGGTCGGTGTTTTGTTCTGCTATAAAGGGCGAGGATTGGAAAATGTGGCTTTCGGTGAGCTAGCCCAACATTTAGTATAGACAAACTAATCAAACAATTTTTGAAATATCGGGACCAAAATCAAAAAATATTTTTTATTGGCACCAAAATTATAACTCGGGGAAGAGAAATATATTCAACCCAAGAGCAATATTATTTGTATTATTTTTAAGACATTTTTAAGGGATGTTATATGGTAATTTTTAAATAAAGTAAACACCCAAATTGATCCCTGACAATTTTATTAATGGATAAATTGATCTCTATCAATTATAAACACCTAAATTGGTCATTTACAATTGTTAAAATATGACATTATAGGTCCCTGATCATTCTTAACGCCAATGAGTACTGAAATAAAATGAGCTCAGTTGAGAGAGAATGGAGCTCCTATTAAAAATAGAGCTCGGACAGGACTAGGCAGAGCTCGGCTAGGACTAGGCTGAGCTTGGCTGATAGTAGTTGAGACTAGTAGGCGTGTGATGGAGCTCAACCACCTGTCATCTGAGCTCCTCCTCTTCAGCCATACTCTTCCTCCTTATGGCCGAGCTCTATTTCCTCTCAAATGAGATCTATTTTCATTCATGCTTTCCAGCCAAGCCTTAACAGACCGGTCATGGACATGTAGTATCCTATTTTTAGAATTGTAAGGAACCAATTGGGATATTTATAATTGTTAAGGATTACTTAATCTATCAAAAAAATTATTAAAGATCAATTTAGGTGTTTAGTCTTTTAAATATTAATCAAGATAAAAAATTGAGATTCGTTCGAAATTAATGTTAGTAAAATATTGTTAGGTGTTTCTTGAGAGATATATTTAAAAATTGTACGAATAATTTTTTTTCATAAAGTAGTCAAAGATATCAAAACCAAAACATGATGAGATTATGTAATATTGTGTCCTGAATAATCGCTGGATAAATCTTATCCTCATAAAGTTAAAAACGCTTTTGTCCGACTCAGGAGATATATTTTATTTTTTCCCACCCCTCGATCTTATCTGTGTCTGTAATATTGCAATAAAGTTCATAAAATGATCTGAGATAGATTCCGATCCATCCACATTTCCAATTTACTTTGCCACACATTATCTTTTCCTATCATTAAAATTTTTTATGAAATAAGAGATTAGTTGGGGGTCGATGGATTCGGATGCTATTACTTTAAGAGAATAAAATAAATAAATTCATCCTTAAATAATTATAGCAAAGAGATCTTGTTTTTAATTTTATCAATTTAAAAATAAAATTTACTTATTTTATTTTTAAGTGATATTTTACTTTAAAGGATCTTAATCCACATTTCTTTAACGTATGCATTTGGCCCAAGGAATCTGGTTCTGCTAATCAGGAGCATGGGCTATCTCTCCCAAACAAGCTTCTAAAAATTTTTGGAAAAAATATAAAAAGATAGCATAATGATCTTGGGTCCCCATATCATATATACACTATGTAGAACTTAGGAATATGGTAATAGTATGCTTTCCTTGCCACGACTTCAGTTACTGCGCAAAACCCATGTAGGAGACATCCTTTGCCTTACCCAAAAAAAACAAAAACTTTTATTTGCAAATTCAGCCAAGAAATTATGCATAAGGTTATTTTATGCACACCGACCCCGGGGGAGAAACATAACTTGTTCGTTACGCACAAGTTTCCAGGATTCAATATTTTCCATTTTTGGGTGTAAAAATTCCAGCATATATGGAGGATAAACATTACTGTCACCGGTTAATTAACCTGTGTTCGATGGAACTCATTGGGTCAAATTGCATTGTACAGTGCCTAATACTACTTTGTGTCACTCACAACGCGCATGCTTTCTTTGATGATGACATAATTGTCAGAGTACTGGCCTCATTCATTGAGGATTGTTTTGACTCTTTCAAACCAACAATAAAAAGCCAAATTTTGTGGCTCGGAGTGCTCTCTGCATCAAAGCATAATAAATCAGTACTCATTTGATTGGCGATTACTGATTAGATAGCCATTTAGCTATGAAAAAATGCTAAACCTTTTAATTAATATATTTAAATACCTTCTTAATTTAAAATCTCATTTACATATATTAAATAGTTACTAGACATTGTTTAAATTATAATTCATATTATTATGAATAAAATTTTAGATTAATTTATTTTGAAGGTAATTATTAGAAAGATATATCGATATTCTATATCTACAATATCCTTCTCTTCTGTGATCCCACCTGATTCGGCATGCCATAATCTTAACCTGTCTTATCATTGCCGAGAAAGGATCAGTGGCCCGACAGAGTACATATTTTTGTTTCTTGGATTCTAGTGTAGCATACGCATGATTTGATTGAGGAGCTAGATAGCTAGGCTGAGATAGAGGAAGAGAAAAGAAGATTTAATTGGTATCTATTATGACTATGACCAAATTGTGCATGCATGATTTGATTACATCCGTGTGTGATGAGAGTGATTCAATTAATTAGCATATGGTTATGATCAAATTGTGCATCGGATCGGATATAATCAAAGTCATGTTATGAGAATGTTGCAATCGCAGGTACATGAATTTCACGGCATTGGATAATTAATTATTTGGAACAAGGTTCACAAATTATCAAAGTGAGGCCGAGTGTGATCGAGTAGAAGGGACCTTATTTATTCTTAACTAAATGTCAGAGATTCGATCTCTAATTTTAGACATAAAAAAATGTTAAATCTTTGGATCAGCTATTCCACCCTATGAAATACTTACAAATTAGCAAGACGATTGGTTACCGTGATAAAAAAAAAAAAAATCAAAACGGGGCTAGCAAATTGAGGAGATTTCAATAGTCAAAAGTTTAATTTATAAGTTGAACAGTGGCAGGCGGGCACCGATCACTATCCTGTGAAGTAAAGACGGGTTTGACTGCTTAACTATTTGAGCGTTAAACTTCCACGCTTAAGATAATAATCACCACAAATATAGAGCAGCATAAAAGAAAAACCAAGACTTGGACTTTTGACTTGTGTCATTAAAAATCGGTTTGGGATAAAGAGCTTTCAGATAGCTATCATAAAAGGAACAAAACGATTCTTAATATATTTTGACTAGGACGAATTGCTCTTTGTGTTGCCGCCGTTGACGGTTTCTAATTTGAGCCATTCAATTTCTAAATTTGTTTGCATATGGTAGAGTGAAAGCATTTGTACCTGTATGTTGAGCTTTACTTTTATAAGCAACAAGTTTAATGTGTTCAAATTCATGCATTAACCAAAAAGGGTCGTCAATTTGCATCCTAAAGTTTTGCTTCGATGTTAAGGTAGACGTCTGTTTATGTTAGGCCTTTGATTGAAATTTGAGTTGGAATAGAAGCCCCACATTACTTAGAATTGAGATGGATGAGGATTGTCAAAGCTATATATATAAGTCTAAGTTTTTTATTTCAATTTGTACTAGTCGAAAATACTTCAAGCTTATATTTGACTTTTCTTTCTCTGTACTTTTATTTTAGAGTATTGTGAGATATAGTTTAAATATTTATTTTGAAGAATGTAGGTGTACTGAGGGTTGATGGGGTGTTTGAGAGTAAAATCTATGTATTGTAAAAATCTTCACATAGTGTTATTCTTTGGTTGTCGTTTGACAGCGACTGTGGTTTTTTTTTTTAGGTTTTAGAGTTTTCCACCTTAAATTTTTATATTGTGGTTATGTTTCTATTTTATTTCTCTGTTTATGGTGATTCTCAGGGAGGGAAAGTAGCTTATTTTCCAATCAATTGGTATTAGGAGCTTTGGTTCAGTGGGATTTATCCTTAGTATGCTCTATAGTTGCAACTTAGTCTAATCTTTTACATCAGAAAAGAATTTCTCCCTGGTATTTGAGAATCATCCTTGGTTGTTATTGCTAGAAGGTAGTGTGATATTGTGGGAGTGCAATCTAGAAAGGTTCTAGTTAAGGAGAAAAACTTGGTATTTAAGCGTGTCTATTGTGACCCGCTTCTCTTTTCTAGGAACTCTCTTGTTGCACAGTTTTACATTTGGCATACACTATTCCAGTACATGGTTGGATAGAAAAATTGATTGAAGGATTGATTTTAGCTTGTGGCAAATACAAATCAAGGATATCGTGATACAATCAAGATTACACAAGAAAAATAAAGTGTTGCTAACAAATCCACGATTGTACACGGGCATTGGTGTTGATGCAATGTGTGGTGGGATTATGAAGGTGTGGCTAGCGGATCCACAATTGCATACGGGTATTGGTGTTTATGCAAGGTGTGTGGTGGGATTATGAAGTTGTTGCTAGTGGATCCATAATTGCACATGGGCATTGATTAGTGTTGAGATACAAGGTGTGTGATGAGACTTATGTTGATGACCGAGGAACTTCTAGGAAAAGCCAATGTGGAAGTTGCACCATAACTTTTCAGCAAGGTTTCGACATGTACCAAGGTGAAATTATTGGAATTGTTCTATTCCAAGTGAGCAGATTTTTTATAGTGGAGTATGATAGTTCTTTGAACTATGATTGTCGGTATAGACAATGACAGTAAGGGATTGTCAATGTTAACAGTAGAAGCTGAAACCGTGTTTATTTCAATCAAGGTGGAGATTGTTAGGTCTTTAATTGAAATTTGAGTTGAGATAGATGTCTCACATTGCTTATAATTATGATGGAAGGAGTTGCCAAGGCTATATAAATGAGCCTAAGTTCTCCATTTCAATTTGCACTAGTCAAAAACACTTTAAGCTTGTATCTGACTTTTTGTCCTCTGTACTCTTATTTTAGAATGTTGTGAGATGTAGTTTAAATATTTACTTTAGAGAGTGTGGATGTACTGGAGATCGATAGGGTGTTTGAGAGTGAAGTTGATGTGTTGCAAAAATTTTCACATAGTGTCATTCTCTTATTGTCGTTTGACAGTGGCTATGGTTTTTCTCCGATTTTAAAGTTTTTCACATTAAATTCTTGTATTGTGGTTATATTCCTATTTTATTTCTCTATTTATGGTGGTTTTCAAGAAGGAAAAGTGGCTTATTTTTCCAACACTTTATTCATTGTTAGTTTGAAAGAAAAGTTGCAAAAACTGATTATTAATTAGCTTACTGTTAACACCAAGAGGAAGAGTAATAGGATTCTTAAGCGTTTCTCTAGGGAAAAAAAAAAACTGCTTAACACAATTTTTATTATTTAACAAATAGTGTTAGTAAAATTAATTTATTTATAAACGTCTCAACCGAAATCTTTTTTTTTTCCTCTGCCAAAAACTTCTTCTCATCAGTTATATATATTTGTGGCGATACTATTCGTGTAGAATAACAATGCTTTTCGCGAAGTAAGAATTTTTTTTTTGTTCTGCGCTATTTGTAATTTGGCACACAAATATTTTAGGTCATTGATATTTACTATCTATAATATTAAAAATATAATAAAAGTTAAAATAAAAATAGTATTTTATGCTCATTTCTACTTAGATTTAATTTAATTACACTCGACATCCTTCTATTTTGTAAAACTGTCAATGACCTTACCTGATGTTTATTAAAATTATATTGACCTCTCGTATAAATATTAATTTATTAATTTAAGTAAAAAAAATAATGCATGATATATACATGATTATTAATGAAAATTATAGTATTTTGATAATATTTGACATGTATATTAACTAAAATATCGCTTTTTTTAACAATAAGTTCTAATTATAAGTTTTATTTTCATCTAAAAAAAATTATTCAATTAATGTATTCATCATTAATAATTATGTATATGTCTTATGATACCTTTTTATTACTTAAATTAATGAACCAATATCTGTATGAAAGGTTAGTGTAATTTTAGTAAACCTCAAGAGAGATCAATAATAGTATTGTAAAATAAAAAACACAAATATAATTATCCTAAACCTTAAGGGAAGTTTGTAAAACTTTCTCAAATTAAAATCCATCCACATCCTCCATTTTTACACCATCTATGGCAGCTTTCAAGATTATGAGTTAATTTAATTAAGACAATATTGTTGTACATATTATGTAATAATATAAGAGTTTAATTTTGATGCATTGATGGTGTAAAAAAATATTAAAGTGTCATCTAATTAAATTTCTCATTTTATATGTCATTTAAAATAGTGGAGATGAAAAGTAACCATATTTATTAGTATGTTATTACATAATTAAGTGAATATGTAAATTTTTTTATATTATCAGTGCATTTTAATTAAATTCATAGTATAAATTAACCAAAAGTATATTTTTTTCACATGTAAAAAGCAAGGAAAAGAAAATTGAACTGGGCATAGAAAAGGTCAAGGTATTGGTTCAAAGGTTTAGGGGTCCAACCAGTTCAACTGGGATTCAACCGAAATATTATATATATATATATATACATATGATTAATTAGAATATAAAAAATATATTAAATCTTAACAATAACATAACCAACACAAATATATATATAGGTCTACAAAAATAAATATAATCCATATAAAATTTCTCTAGTCTTATTCTCATAACACAATCATAAAGTATTTGAAAATAATATTTATTAGTGACTAGCAAGGTTTATGATGAACAACTTGCGAATGACAAAGAGAGAAGAAGAGCAACCTATCAATCTTTGTCAGTATCTTTCTTTGGTTCCACGTTTTTCATTTTTACTTTTTGACTACCACAAAATATTGGTATTTAGGATGCGTTTGTTTCAGATTTTAGAAAAAATGATTATAAAAACTAAATTTTATATATAACTGAAAATTAAAAATTAATTTTTTCTAGAAGTTACTAATTTTAGCTTTTATAAAAAGCTGAAAACTAATTTTTTATTTTAATTTTTTAAAAAATTATCTAAATATACAAAAGTGATTATTTTAGCAAAAAAAGTAATTATTTATCAAAATAATCATAAACAAATACACCCTTAAGCTTTAAAAAAATCAAAAATTTCAAACCGGTCCAGTTCGCTGATTTTCCCTAATTTTGATTGGTTTTTGATCGATTTTGACCTATTTTAAACTCCCCCGATTTTGAAACCAGATTAGCCAAATGATCAATTTTCAGTTAACACAGTCAGACCGGTTCAATTTTCTCTTCAATGGTCTACAATATTGCCAGCAATATAATTATGTTCAAGTACTTGATCAATAGCAATAAGATAATGTTAAGATGTATCATATACATATTCTTTTATACTTAAAAATATGCGTAATAATCATTTTTATAAATAAATAAAATTAAATAAATCCCATTCCATTGTATATTCAATAAAATTCAAGTTTTAGATATCCAAAATGGAGTAATTCAGTATTATAATAATGGAATCTATCTAAAAGCAATTGAAGAAGTTATCGAGTGAACATCAGACCATGTTAGGCATTGAGAGGGAGAGCATACTAGAATTTTAAAAAAATTATTTAATTAATGTCCTTAGAATAATAGTTAAATATGAAAGTTCAGTTTTTATGCTTTTATAATAAGAGATTTATTATAAAGTTTTGACACTTACTTTTTTTAATGTGCTTAATCAATACCTTTAATCATTGGTTAGCAAAAACAAAAAAAAATCTTTAGAAGATATATGAAATATGAATATTTTTTTCTTTAAATAATTATCAAGCTTTAAATGAACACTAAAATTAAGATAATGATTAAAA
Organism: Dalbergia cochinchinensis; assembly: GCA_031216125.1. Lineage (NCBI taxonomy): Eukaryota > Viridiplantae > Streptophyta > Magnoliopsida > Fabales > Fabaceae > Dalbergia > Dalbergia cochinchinensis. Next base: position 61,554,880 of record CM062377.1, read on the forward strand.
AATATTAATATCAGAAAAAATTTAAAATAATTTACTAAATTATCTTTTTACTTTTTAATACTATGATTTTTTCTCTTTTTCATTTTTTTGATAACTATATTTAATAGGAATATTTATACAAAAATTAATATTATTTAAATTTATAAAATAAATAATTATTTTTAAATAAAATAAATTTTTAAAATAAATAATTATAAACTTTTTGTCGGGAAGGAGCAGGAAACGGAGAAAGAAAGCAAAACCGGAAAGCAATTGAAGAAGTTATTGAGTGAACATTAGAACATGTCAGGAATTAAGAGAGAGAGAGAGCATATTAGAATTTTAAAAAAATATTTATTTAATTAATGTCCTTACATTAATGATTAAATATCAAAGTAGAGTTTTTATACTTTTTAAATAAGGGACTCATTATAAAGTTTTGACACTCATTTTTTTAAATATCTTTGATCAATACTTTTAATCACTGGTTAGAAGAAAAAAAAACCTCTAGAAAATATATAGACTATGAATATTTTTTAATCTTTAAATAATTATCTAGTTTTAAATACACATTAGAATTAAGATAATAATTAAACAAATATTGATATAAAAAAATTCAGAATAATTTGTTAAATTATTCTTTTACTTTTTGATATTCTAATTTTCTCTCTTTTTTCACTTTTCAATAGAAGTATTTAATAGAGATATTTATGAAAAATTTATTAATATTATTTAAATTTGTGAAACAAATAATTATTTTTAAATAAAATAAAATTTTTAAATGAATAAATTGAAGCAAACTTTTTGTTGGAAAGGAGCAGGAAGCGGAGAAAGAAAGCAAAACCGGAAATCATGTGTTTGCATTTAGCATTTTCGGTGAGTGAGCTGGTACAGCTGGGGCTCAAACAAATGTGTGTTGGTACTATGCAATAACTAAACTAAACACCTCCTGGGAAACAGCCACTTACCCTCTTTAAGACTAAGCTGTATCCTAAGAAGTTGGGGTGTGTCCGTGTTGGACACATACCAGATACTAATACTCACACGATATATGTTTGACAGTATTTGTCTGTATTTAATTAATAAAATAATTTTTTTTGGGCTCGGATACGCATCAAACACGACTGGATATGTGTTAGATACAGTTCTAATTCACTGTGAATATGCTTGAGTGAGTTTCTTCATTTTTTACAAAATTTTGTAATACCAATATGGGCCAAAAAGTAACTCTAGTTATTTAGTTGAATCTGTATTATTTGATCATTTTATTTTAAAAATTCTTCGATTGATTATAAAAAATAAGAATTAATTAGATAAAAAATATAAAAATATGATAAAAAATCCAGAAAAAATATAAATATATATATATATATATCATATCTATATCCTGTAATTTTTTGAATTTAATATATCTCCATATCTATATCTGTGTCCATATCATATTTCATGTCCGTGTCAATATCTATGCCTCGTATGTTGTATCCTGTAGCAAACACTGCCTCTTGTGTGAATCAGTTAGTGACATCAACAAATCAAACAAATTTATTACGTTCAACCAACTCATGTGATCGTTAACAAAAGCCGGTTGGCATTAATTAAAAGGTTCATGAACCTATTCGATCATTTAAGATTTTTAGAATTATTTTATTCTTTAGAAAATTAATCATGTTATCCCTTAAAATTAAAAATAATGGATGTATTAGTTTTTTTGTTAATTCTTTTTTATTGGGTTTACAAATGTGACACAGTGTGATGATAACATGTTATTAAAAAATTAGAGACAAGTTAAATAAGATTATTTTAGAACAATTATATTCATTTAGGTGTATAAAATTATATAAAATAAATCACTTTATTATTTATAATAGAGATTTAAATGATTCGTTTTGTGAATTTTAACTATCAAAATGAGTCATTTTAAACTCTATTTCACTTCAAATGATATATTTCACTTAATATCATGTTAGTATGTTAAGGTATAATTTTATTAATATTTAAAGAATCAAATACATATAGAGAAATTAATATGTCATATTATTAAAATATTCAGAAATTATGATTTTAATTTCAATTTTTAAAAAAATAAATAATCTTATAAAATTTTCTCGAGACTCTAGCTGAATTATTTACTCTAATTAAAAAAAAGAAATGGATTTTATATTTTAAAATTTATTATGCGTGTATGTATGTTTATATTTATATTTTATAAATTGCCTTCTGTTTTTTTTTTTCAAAAACCAAATCTGGAAAAATATACTCATCATATACATCATATATAATCATAGAAAATAATAGTGAATAAGACGCGTATGCAATGGCAAAAAAATCATTTTCATTTTCTAATTTGTGTTACGATCAAAAAATTATAAGTGTACCAACACATAATCGGTTAGAGCCATGATGACCCGTGAAAATTGAAGAAAAAACAAAGAAAACAGAGTAATCAGTGGTTGAGATTTAAAGTCCTTTTTCCCTGTACTGCTGAATCCTCCCTATCTCCTCACAACAGCATTTAAAGTCTCAGATTTTGTCATCCCCCTCACATTACAATTTACGACCATCATTATCACCCTCATGTTCCACCTTCATCATCTCCATCACTCCTCCAAACTACTACTAAGTACCATCATTAATATTATTAACCCATAGATTGCTTCCTTTTTTTGTTCCCTTTCAATTTTGTCTTGTTTTTAACTTTCAGCCCCCACCATCCACCCTCACTCCAAAGACAATGCCCTAAAGTCGTCACACGCCTAATTCCCCTCTCCCTCTGTATCACTTCCTTCGTTGGAGAGACTCACATGGACTTAAACCCAAGCACCATCATCACCCAAACCTCAGACACAAACACACAAACCCCACCACCACCACCACCACCACCACCAACAACAACAACCACCACCCAATTACCCGACAACAATAACGACAACAGCACCTCCAACCCCAAGTCCTCGTCTTTCACCAACGGTTCCCTCAAACGCCACAACCCAAACACCACCGCCTCCGCCGCCTTCGTCGGATCATCGCCGGAACAACCACCGTCCACCATGGTGGTTTTTTCTTACAAAGAGTGCCTCAAGAACCATGCAGCCACCATAGGTGGCCACGCGCTCGACGGCTGCGGCGAGTTCATGCCTTCCTCCTCATCCAACCCCGCCGAGCCACGATCCCTCACGTGCGCCGCATGTGGCTGCCACCGCAACTTCCACCGCCGAGACCACCACGCACAACACCAAGATCAATATCACCACCCTAACTTCCTCAGCTTCTACCACTCGCCACCACAACGACAGCCACCCTCTTCTTTGGGGCCACACCGTGGGCTCAGCATCAGCACAAGCCCAAGCCTGAGCCCAAGCCCATCGCCGAGCCCCATTTCAAGCCCATCACCGCCGCCAATCTCGCACCATTTCCCACCTTATAATAACAACAGTAATTCCTATTCAGCACCGCCCAACATGCTATTAGCCCTTGGCAATAATGATGCATGTAATTCCGATCATGATTATTATCATCATCGGAATCACAGGGGTTTGAACTCTTCAGTGGTGATAACCACCAAGATAGAGAAGAACCATGTTCAGAAGAAGAGGTATAGGACCAAGTTCAGCCAAGAGCAGAAGGAGAAGATGCTGAGGTTCTCTGAGAAACTCGGTTGGAGAATGCAGAAAGGGGAAGAAACTTTGGTCCGGGAATTCTGCAATGAGGTTGGGGTCCCTAGAGAGGTGTTCAAGGTTTGGATGCACAACAACAAGAACAACTACAGGAAGAGGTCCTTGGAAACAATGGTGAATAATAATTATAATAATAATAATGCTCCAAATACTGTAGTCGATGAAAAGAATGTCAATAATGGGGATCGTAATGGCAATGGTATTGACAATCCTTGCGACAATGACGGCATTCACAGAGATTAAGGTAGTTGTTTCTATATATGTTTTTTGGTAATGGGTCATAGATCGCACTCTTAATCTTAATAAGCTTACAATTGGGAATAGTTAGCAAATTGGCCATTATCAGTGATAATTTAGTTAGCGACGCGGATTCATCATGGTGGTAGGTGATTTGTCCTTTAATCACATGTTTCAGGTTAATCTTCTCTCGTTTCATGGAGGAAAAATTTGATAATTTTTGTTTAATTACTCCCCTTCTCCTTTTATGTATAAAGATCAGATAAGGCTGTGGAGACATCTAATTTTCCTTATTAGTTGCTATTAAAGTATCATATATATGATGTTTATTTATTTATTGTTCATAGCCTCTCTTAATTAATATCATTCCATAAATGTTTCCACCGCCTTCTGGTGATGGCTCTTATTGCTGTCACATGGTCCTCTTGATAAGATCGGGTATAATTTCAAGTGATTTTGCTTTATTTTTTCAGATTTAGTTATTTATTTACTTAGCTTTGAAGTATGCACCCCCTCAAAATGCCCATACTCGTTTGTCCAACAAAAGGGCTTTTGCCTTTTATCAATCTTGGAGTGCAATCTGTAATGGCTTCTGCAATTTTGTCCTTATTCATTTATGGATCACTCCTACTATTCCAGTATTACCCTGCTGAAGAAAATGCCATTGATGGATTTTTTTTGGCTCATTGCTGGGCAAGCAAACCTCTAATGGCATATGTTAGGGTGGCGGTTCTCTTAGAAAATAATTTTCGGTTAGTTTTCTGTCTTCTGAGATTTTATGAAGAGAACAACGAAAATTATAAAAATTCAGTCTTCATGGTTTTCTTTACTTAAGCATGATTATGTTAAACAAATTAAAAACAGAAAATGAAAATTATAAAAATCCTGTTTTCATTGTTTACTTCACAGAAGCATGATTGTATTAAACAAGTCAAAAACTGAAAATGCAAATTAGAAACCATATTTTGAAACCAAACATACAGTTAGGATTTAAATTCTATATACAAACTCAGGTTTAATTGATTTTAATGAATTTGACAAAATTATTTTAATTTACATTTACATCTGGGGCTTTTTGGGCTTCACTATATTTTTGTCCTTGAAAAATATACTTTAGTTTTGATCCAAACAGTTTTAGAGTTGTTTGGTTTTAGTCTTGCAATTAGTTTTTCCCTTTTAAATGCCAGTGAATTGACTACTAAAGAGTTATATTATCAAATCCCATATGGAAGTTTGAAGTTATCTTGTGGTATATCATGGTTTTGTGTGCCAAAATTATAATCCCGTAATCCATTAAGCCAATCCATTAGCGCATTTTACAATACCTAATAATTTATTTTACAGTTGAGGTTTGACATATATGATTATGATATTTCATGTGTAATTAATGGCTATCATATATTGTGATTTTTGGTTAGCTGATTCTCTATTTAATAGAGATAAACTAATAATAGGGACTAAAATTAATTACTTTTAGAAATGTTGTGATCATTTTTTTCACTAAAATTAATCAATTTTAGAAATATTTGGATCATTTTGTTTTCTTTTTAGAGGGGCAAGCCAAATTTTGGTTATTTTCCAGGGACAAACAAAAATACTTAAGTCCTTTTTTAAGTCTCTCAAATATTGTTTAAATAATAATGATTTTTTTTGGACCAAATGATTTGCAAATCATATATGAAAATTATAAATCAAATCTTCCCTAAAATTTGAAACCTTTTGTTCATATTCATTATTCATTTCTATCAAGAAACATCGCTTGTCTAAGAATTTCTCACAGAGAAAAGTGGTCCTTGGACCTAGGCAAGCTTTCGTTTGAGGGAGTGAGAAAAAATAGAGAAAATAAAAATAAATTCAGAACTATATTTTACAAGAGAAATCCCTATTTTTTTACATACTAAATTTCGGAAGAATTAAAAGTTTTGTGAATTTTATTCTATCGAATTGGATTTTTTTTTTTGGTTGCATATCGAATTGGATTTTGCACCGTTGAATCTTAAACTAGTTTTGAGATTATAATTCTTTTTTAAGCAAAAGTAAAGCGGAGTTCGAATAAAGGGAATCTAAAAGGGCATCAATGTCATGTCATTCGGTGTTCTCTACCTTCTTGGACGACTAATTTATTCTTGATAGTCTAAGAATTATAAATTTTGTGTATAGTAAGAAACAATGAATATCTATTTTGGAACTAGATGATGGCGTTGAGAATGACACTAATTTGTTCTCGTGTTTATCCGTAATTATGCGGCATTATTTAATTATTATCGTAATCCTTTGTGTGTCTGTGCTTAGAAGGCAAGCAGCATGCTTTGGTTGATTAATTTCCATAATCTTTTGTGTCTCTGTGCTTAGTGGAGGCCGTGCCTTGGACTTAATCTGCCACCTTTCCATATTGGGTTTGGTTCAATGAAGCGGCAAGTTTTGTTGTTTTTACAATTTTATTAACAGCTAATGATAACCAATGTAAGATAATCAATAAAGCCACGTAGGTGCAGTCATTAATTAATAATTGATGAATTAAATAACAGGCATAATCCGTTTTAAAAAATACTTATAATCTTGGTTGCCACGTGGTTTCTCTCTTCTCAAGTACTATTTTTATTAACTTCTCTAACCCCTTTTGGTTGGGATGGAACTCATATTCGTTTTTAGAGTGGGTGACGGCATACTCAACGCATCATTCGAAAGAGAGATTCTTTGCATATTTAGAAGTGAATATATTCAATTTTGGGTACATATTCGATTTTTGCAGGCTCAGTTCAAAATTTGCTTTTAAATTGAGGGGAATTGTGATATGGTATATTATAATCTTCCAAATTCATAGGTTTTGTAACTTGTGTTCATATAGATGAATTAAAAACAGACACGATATTTAAGTACATTTCATCAGGAAGAAAAAAAAAATTAAAGTGGAGTTTTTCAAACTAGTATTAAATAAAGAGTTTACAATGTCCGATTGTGATATAGGGGATAATTATTTCTTATGATTTGTTGAAATTCTATTTATTAATAGCATAAAATTATATATAGCATACCATCAGCAAAAGGAAAGTATATTTTTTAATGCATTATTTTAAAATATTTGATTATTCCATAATTTACGTTTGCGTAGAAGGTATGGGGTTCTAGATTTAAATTTCAATACAAACAATGTAATTTTTGAAGTATAAATTTTTTTTTCTTAATAGATTGTCAATTTTTTAGATTTTTTTTTGTCAAATCAACTTTTAGATTTTAAAGTTTTTGTGGGTCAATATTCAATTTTTAGATTTGACAATTTTTTTTTTGAGGGGAGAATCGTTTACTCAAAGAATAAGTCTTGATATACTTACTTTATTTAAAAACTTTTTATAGATATCAAATTTTATCAATCTAACCATTGAATTATAAGTTTCTACTATATAGATCCAATGTATCAAACTTTATAAAATTTTTAAAAAATTTGATATTTCATCATCCATTTTGATTTGGACGTATAACATAGTTCTGAAAATACATATAAATCTTGAATATTATATAATATGTCTATCAATGTCCAACTTATTTTAAAATTTGGTATGTTTGATCATTAAGATAATATCACATACTTTAACGATTGGATTAATGAAATATATTATTAATAGGAAGATACTTAATAGAATAAGTGTAACAAATTTACTCCTAAAGTAAGTGGATTCTTGTTTTTTTTTTTCTTCATTTTTTGGGTCAGGATTCGACAAATGTATCTGTGGGTGCTAATTTCCGTTTTTATGGTGTAAGTGGGTGCTAATTATTTTGGTCAGTAGTGGGTGCTAATTTTGAGTTGAGGCCGGTTGAGCCTTTTTCATTTTTGGGCTCACCAGTTTGACCCATTTGAGACATCCTATTGGGCAAAGTGTAGCGTGGGTAGTAAATGTTAGCCCAGTTAAAGTCCGTGTATGCTATGGATTGTTCAGGTTATGGGACCAACTTTCCATAGAAAGCGCGTTATGGGACCAACTTGTTACAGAGAGTATTTTATTATTTATTTATATTAATTTTTCATAATTTATTTGATCTACTTATTAAAAGAGATACTCGTCCTCTTAGGATGAAGTAAATATAAGTTCTTTTATAAATACTCTCTGAGTCTAGAGGTTTTCTCTTATTTTTTCATAACATGCATATTTTGTAATCTTCGCATACACAATCAATCTCTATATCAAATAATACAAATAAGTAGGGGAAGAACCTTTACGCCCTTTCTCTTAACATGCATATCTTGTAATTTTTTACATACATAATCAATCTCTATAACAATAATGCAAATAAGTAGGGGAAAAATCTCTACGCCCTTCCTCTCAGTCATGTAATCTTTAGTCCTACAATTCTATCCTAAAATCATAAATCTCTATCACGTTAAAGCATATACATGATAAATATGTTATTGCTAACTTATAAAGCAGTGCACGATAAACATTCAATAGCTCACGGCACGTGCTTGACTGAATTTTGAAAATTCAAAATTAACAATATTTATTTTTTCATGGTTAAAAAACTTGGAAAAAAATACACACTAAAATTAGAAAAAAAATCACAAACACTTTTTAAATCATAGTGTGACAATTGAAGCACAAATAAATTTATTAACATTTTTTAACACCTAAACTCCCAAAACAAAAACATTATCAAACATAAAAATTTACCAATACTCCCCAAATCCACAAACCAAATGTGCTTCAAATTGCTCCAAGATGCTAAACAATTGAAGTTTCTTTCAAATAGTAACACTAAAAACAAATAACATTAAGCAACAAAAAACACAAAAGAAGGTAGAAAATAAAAAAAAACCAAACCGATTAAAAGGCAGAGATATTACCACAAGCATAATGGTGCAAACCATTTGTAAAAATGGCAACTCGAATCATCGGCGGTAGCCAAAAATGGCGGGGGTGAGGTTTGCATTAGAGAGAGAGAGAGATGATAGAGAAAGGGTAATGGAAAAATGGGGTCGAAGAAGGAGAGGCACTATGACTTAAATAGTATCCTAACGTTATAAACTGATTTTTCCATCTGTAATACGTTAAATGAAATGTATATGTTACAAATGAAAAAATCTTGTAATACCTCATGTCTACATACCTCTAAACAAGTCTAGTACGTCTTTAAGGTCCCTCAAGACCCACCCATGTTGTCAGGAAGACCCCGAATGCATGAAAGACCCTTGAGGTATGCAGGTTAGTGTTTCTAATACTGCTATAATGATTAGGTTCATGGCTTTGGTAAAGTTTACAAGTTTCTATTTTATATACAGCTTACTTGAGGACAATGGAAGCTATGAGAAAATAGATGACTAACTACCTAACAAGTTGGGATAACAAATCAACAAACTGACTACTGCAACACCTAGTGAGCTAAGTGCTACAACTGCCATGAGAATAACTTATCCCTTCTACTTATCCTCTAGACCCGGTGTCATCGTGAATTCCTTATACAACATTTCGTTACGCTAGCCCAGGATTTCACTCGAACATTACCAACTGCCAAAAGTATAATTGGTTAAAAAGAGTCCTATTTTCTGTCCTTTTTTTTCCCTCTTTTTTCAATTTTTGGGTCTGAATTGTTCTCTTTCTCGTTGCTTTGGTCTAGCATGCCAAGGGAGTTTGGGCCCAAAGGGAGCTTGTATGTTCTTAATCTTGTTATTGATCTTTCTTCATATCTGCTGTTTCTAATCTAAGTCTTTGCAACAATGGGTCTTCTTTGATTCTCTTTACGCGTGTTCCCCATGAATTGATTTTGCTATCAGCCTCCTGCTTTACATGTCAATCGTTCCTCTTAGTTTGAAAAAAACTTTTCTATATAATCTCAAGCCGTGGAAGACATGGGAAAAGAGAAAAGGAAAAAGTCATTCAATTGCAACATGTTTTGTCCCTTTAAAAGTGCTGTTGTTCGGCCAAACCCTTTAGTTGTATGGTAATGGAAGCGCATCTTATGTCCTTCCATTGACTTCATGTCTCATGCGAGTCATGGGTGCCGCCAAACAAAAACAGTTAAGATCTCAGCTAATTACGCCACCTTCGCTGGTGGAGTCGGCAGCATTGATCCCCTAGTTTTACTTTAAAAATGTAAAATATTTTTAGAAGTTTGACTGATTTAAATTAGGATTTAGTTTGCATATATTAATTTGTAATATTATTTAATTATATATTATCACTTTAGAAAATATAATTCACTCTCACATCATTTACTTCAAAAGTCATATAAATATGTCAGTGCATCAAAATTAAACCTTTCAATTTATCAATAAGATTAATTCTTATTCTATTGGAGAAAAACCAACATTATGTAATCTATACATACAAGTTGGTTCTATATGTGTTATTCTTTCATGAACTCGTCGTGTTTTCTACATATGGATATTGTCTCTGATCACAAGACATTTTTCATATATGCCATTATAAATGGAACTCTTGATTAGAGGCTTAAAGAGCTTAATTAATTGTGTTACACCTCGTGATTCTATATATGATATTCTTATAGATGATTAAAGTTACTAGCAATTTTTATCAACTTTTTTGTGGATGGTTCCATAATTTTGCTAGTTTCTTATTATAAATTCTAGATCTCAAGTAACTAAAGGATAATGTCAAAGAAGTGATGTTAAAGAAAATATGATATAGTCATCATAAGGTAAGGAAAGGTACAATGTGATTAAATAGCCAAGAATTTTAACAGAAATGTTAAACTCCATCTCTTAGTGGCACATGACCTCCAATTCAAGTTGGTGAAAACTTTTATTCTACAAATAAATCTAATTTAAACTCTAAATTAAATTATATAGTTAATTTCCAATCATATTTTCCTCCGCCATAGAATGGATTGCTTGCCACTGAGTCATGTTTTTCACAAATCAAATGATTTATTTAGAGCCATTAACGTGTTTTGATGGAATGAAAATGACACGCACCACCTTCCATACACACCGTCCAAACTGAGGAAGATGACGAAGACCGTCGTGCACGGAATATGAATTATGCTATGAATTGACTATGAGCCCTCTTAACAATTCCAAGTGGCTCCGTTTCTATCACCACATTCACATCAAGAAGAATCTATAATTAAGAGGCTCTCGAATTATAAAGCTTTTTCCTACGCAATGTGCACACAAACATTGGGACAAAATAAAATTGAAAAAAAAAGAAAAAAGATAAAGCGTAGTTGAAGTGTATATCTAATGCAGGTGGTACAGGCTTTTCAGAAAGTTATTATACGCCATCTTCCTTCATGAAGCTACAAAGAGGTATTCGTTAGCCAGTGTAAAGTCACATCCCCCGCGAAATTAGCCCTTTTCACGTAATTAATTTTAAGAAACTGACAAAGTGATATTTTCCCCATACTCAACGATAATGAACAAAATTTCCCCTTCTTGATAAATCCAATATTGAAATTATATGTCTCAAAAAAAGAATACACTTAGTATGTCCTATTCTTCTTAAGTATTGGTAACTTGATTGACAAAAGGAAATACTCAAACTTCGGTTAATGAAGTTTAAACCTGACATTTTCTATTTGCAGACATACTCCAAATCCACTATTTGGGTTATAGTTACTCACTAACTAACTTTTTTTTTTTATATTAATTAGTCACTAACTCACTCTAAGATCAATGATCATAAGTATAATATCATCACCGTCGACTCTATTTTGCCCCACCAAAAGCATGCGCATTGACATTAATATATTACTTGCCCATACATTTTGTATTCATTGGGTATTCGTGTATCAACTCATTTATAATCTATGAATGAAATTTGAAAGTTTGCTTCTTATTTTGAATATGTGTTGGGGGAGTACCCATAATGAAGTAATATCTTTCTTGTGTCATTGAGTCATCATTCATCCCTTTCTGCTAGCAGGTGGGGTTGGTTTCTAGCCCAGAAACCAGTGGTCGGGACTCGTGGGAGCAGATTTTGGACTTGGTTTTAATTATTAAACAGAAAAACTCTCATTTTTCTCATTCCTACCTACTTTGAGACAAGAGAAATTGCCATTAAATTTAGTATGTGTTTGTTTCATATTATTTTAATAAAAAAATAAACTTTTTATGTACCAAGAAAAAAAAATTATATACAAATTATTTTTTACAGAAATTATTCATTTACTCAAATAATACAATCTTTTAAAGAAAGAGTTATATTTTACTGAAAATAAATATTTATTTTATAAATTATATTTCTTTAAATATTGTTTTATAAAATTAAATTTTGATAAAAAATATTTATATGTAATTATTACAAATCCATATGAAAATTTTTTATTGGTCCATCTTGACAAGGGTTTTAAAATTTAAGATTTGACTTAAGTTCTCTAGAATTTCTTTCTTTTTTTTTCAACTTTTCAATAGAAATTAGCATGAATAATTTTTATAATAAAAATTATTTTTTCAATTAAAAAATTATTTTTCTATCAAAATAATATGAAACTAACGCACCAAACTCAAGCGATATAATGCTTAATCCTTGAGACGAGAGATCAATGTTATTGGTTAGAGATTTAATCTCCATTTGTCTATCTCATTTTTCATTTCTCTAATTTTCAGAAGGAGCTCCTTCAAAACTAACTTCAACTTTCTTAAAAGTTTTTTACTAATTGATATTCTAAGTATAGTTGTTTAAAAATCAGGGGAAAAAAATGGAAATTTTAAACCAAAGTAATTGTTTAAAAGTTTGAATGAATTATAACTTTTAAGGTTATGTTTAGTTGAAGAGTCAAAATAAAGATAAATTTTGTATAAATGAATTTTATGTATAATTTTATATATGAATCTTATTCATGAAAAATTTTATCAACTCTAAATGTTTTTCTTTCTTGACTCATTTATTAGTTCATTGGTTAAAAGAGAAACTCTGCTTAAACCAAATAACAACTACTAGCCTTGATATATACATCAAATCAAAAGTGCAACTGGGCCAAATATGATTTCCTAAAACAAGCGAAACCTTTTGAGTGTTGCCAAGCAATGGAGACATTGACCCACTGAATCCAAACCCCTACACTAATTCCAAGTTAAGTAAACTAATAACACATGAGGCAGAAAAAATTGCCTTATTAAAGTCAAGCACGGAGTCCACTTCAAGTCTCAACAAACGTGTGAGGCATTATACCAAGTATACCACACACACAAACTGATTATTAGGGAAACCACTTAACTGCTAATATCGTATTACCATGAAGAAACCAGACCAAATCAAAGTCTCATTTTCGTGCCAAAGAACTCACACGTTGCTTTCTTTCCCTTTGTACAAATGTGCACAATCTTCTCCCACAATCTCGCTCCCCCGCCTCTTCTTTTCCTTTGCTCCAAAAACAAATCTTGCTCAGATCTTCTCATCATCATGCCACTGATTTCGCTGTCTCCAAGTAGGGGAGAGTCCACCATCAAAACAATGAATCTTGATGTGCCAAATTGTTTTTTCTTCCTTCTTCCATGTCATTGATAAGTCGTCTTCTTGTTCTTCACCTTCTAACTTGGTTTGGAATTTTCTTTTACATTAAAACAAGGCCTTTTCCACAAAGGTTTATTATTTGAATTTTGATGGGTGGCGAGAGCCTTCTTGTTCTTAAAACACACGTTGGTTCCATCACCATCGTAAGCTTTGTGAATGATTTTGTTTATGGGAACATGTTGTGGGCCTTCGGTTCTTTGCGGGTTCTCATTTGCAACTTTGCGGTTTGTTTGTTTGGGTTGATACTCAGATGCATCTCAAGGTATGGTGATATTTTTTCTCACTTGGGTTTTGTTTGGTGTTTGTGATTGCATGGAAAGTGAGTAATGCTTTTTGTCTTTTTGGTTTTCAGGTTTGTTCAGGTTGGTGATGCGAAAAATGAGCTTATTGTTCAACCATCCCAAGCTGATTCTGAGGGTAATGGGTTCTCAGAAGAACTGGCTAGTTTCCTTTTTTTGAGTGAAGATGTTCATGAAGGAGAAAGAGAAACAGGGAGCTCTGCTTTCGTGGAAGGTGGTGAGCAAAGAGAAGGAGAAACAGAGTGCTCTGTTTTTATGGATAGCCACTCTGATATAGATGAAGATAGTGAGGAAACAGAGGTGCATACAGAGCGCTCTCTTTTGAAGGAGGTTGAGTCTGAAGTTGATGAAGATGTTGTGAAAAGAGGAACAGAGGTTGGATCTGATTTCATTGAGAGTGATTCTGCTATTCATGGAGATGGTAAGAAAGCAAATGAAGATGAAACAGAGAGCTATGTTTTCAAGGAGAATGTCTCTGGTGTTCATCATGATAGTAAGAAAAGTGAAGAACAAGGAGGAGAAGAAGAAGAAGAGGAAACAAGGGAACCAGTTTCGGTGGATACTGACTCTAATATTCATGAAGATAACAAAAAAGTGGATGAAGAGAAAACAGAGAGCTCTGTTCTCATGGAGAGTGGCTCTAGTCTCCATGAAGATGCCAAGAAAATAGACGAAAACGAAGCCGAGATCTCTGTTTTTATGGAGAGCGAGCCTAATGTTCATGATGATAGTAAGAATAGAGAAGAAGAAGAAAAAGTTGAAGAAGAAACAAAGGTTCCATTTTTGGTGGAGACTGACACTACAACAAGCACTAGTAAATGCCAATACAAATCAGGAAAAGATACCATTTGTGGGCTCATACAAGAGCCTACAGCCATGAGCTTCAGTTTCAGAGAATTTTACATGGGTCCAGATGTTTTATCCGTTTCTGATAATTCAAGTACCAGCACTGAAATTATTGCCGACAAGGAATTCTCAGTGCTTGATTCAGGGGACACTGTAGCTCAAGAAGGAACAGAGGACTCTGTTCCAGAACAGGTTTCTACACCTCCTCCTGCTGATATTCCATTCCAGTTCGATAGCGAGGCGTTCGTTGGAACTGATTCATCTGATGATGATGATGATGACGATGACGAATTCCTTTTCAATGAGAACTCATTGGTGTCTGATTCAGAGTCAGAGTCATCTAGCTCAAGTGGCCTAATCTGGGGCAACTGCAATAAAATTGATGATTCAATTGAATATCAGTTTCTGGGTGGTAAGAGTGTTGATGGAGGATTTGAGTCTGAGATTCTCAAGCTGATGATGAGAGACGAAAGAACTGAAGGTGTTGATGAGAAACAATTTTCATGTGATGAGTATATAGAAATGGAACTGGGTACGAAGGATTTGAAGTCCTTGAATGAACATGGTTTTGGTGGTGTAGATTGTGCCAAAGCTGTGGACAAAGATCAGAAAGAAGGTGCAAAATATGAAGAAAAGGGATGCAGGAATGGCCTGAAGAAAAGTGAAGAAGCTAGGTGGGAAGAGGGGTTGAGTGAATCAGATTCTGAAGGGCAAGATGAGGATGACTTTGAATGGGAGCATGATGATTTGGTGGAGCAGCTGAAATTGGAATTGAGAAATGCAAGGCAAGGAGGATTAGCCACAATTTTAGAGGAGGAAGAGGAAGAGGAAGAGGAGGAGGAGGAGGAGGAGGAGGAGCAGGAAGAGAAAGAGAAGGTGAACGAGTCCCCAAAAGTGGTTGAAGATCTAGAGCCATTGAAAATTGAAGAGAAGCCTGAATACAAGGATCACCTTGATGAGATTGAGAAAGTTTACAAGAGCTATGCTGAGAAGATGAGGAAACTTGATATCTTGAATTACCAGACCATGCATGCATTAGGTGAGAACTGAGAACCAAATTAATTTCATCATTTCTATGTTAAATTGCTGCAATTAGAATATTTTGCATTTTGGACAATTTCAATGCTTTTGTTGGTAAATTTTTCATCATGTTAACTTAAAGATCAAAACATGAAGTCTTGTTTAGTCTTCACCATACTGATCAGTCACTTACGCATAATTTGTTTCACACTTCAAAACCTGAGATTGAAATTTTTTTTATGTCTAATTTCATAATATTTAATAACATAATCGTTTCCTTGGTGAATTCTTGTCACAGAAAATCATCTTTAAGATATTATTTTCAAAATAATTGTTGTATACAATCTCTTCATGGTGGGCCATTGTTTTACACCCGTCAAATCTTACTTAATTATGTGCACATAAAGCTATTCATAATCATATCATGTTTATTTCGCATCAATAATGGCACAGATAGTGACGAGTCTGCATCATAATTTTTCAATTCCATTATCTAGCTAATCTTTTTTTCTTTTTTTCATAGGTCTGCTTTATTACATTAAAGAAAAATAAAGACATTAAAATGTCGGCGATTGGGATTCATTTACCTTGTTTTTAGAGTATAAAGCATTCAATAAAGTTGAAGGAACCTTCAAATATTACTTTTTGAGTTTTGACTCAGATTGGTTTCTAATATTGTACTCTAAGCAAAGAAAACTTGTTTACTTAGCAATAATCATGTTACTAACTCGTCTTCTTTGCTGACAATTGTAGGTCTTATTCAACTAAAAGACCCTCTTAAATTAATTTCAATACCAAAATCCACCACCCTAGGTGCAAAGCCTATAATCTCTCAGAACTTTTGGCCACGCAAAGGATCAAAGAACACGACTGATCCACTTCTTAAGATTGTTCATGAACTTGAGAGAGACTTGGAATTGGTCTATGTTGGGCAGGTTTGCCTCTCATGGGAAATTTTGTGTTGGCAGCACATGAAAGCACAGGAGTTACAGCAATATGACTCTCAAGAGCCTCATAGGTTTAACCTTGTTGCTGGTGAGTTTCAACTTTTCCAAGTGCTCATGCAAAGGTTCATAGAGAACGAGCCATTTCAAGGCCCAAGGATTCAGAATTATGTCAAGAACCGTTGTGTCATCCGCAACCTTCTCCAAGTTCCACCCATCAAAGGTGAACAAAATGTACCATAATTTGGTTGTATACTTATATTACACATTGCAGCCTCCAGTGGGATGCTAATTTGCTGTGATTGCTTTGCAGATGATAGCATGAAGGATAGGAATATAACTAAAGGGGATGAGGAGGATCCTATTGCAAGTGGAAGGTTAGCAGATATCATCAAGGAATCTATGAGGGTGTTCTGGGAATTTATCCGAGCAGATAAAGATTATGGGAATGTGATCCTTAAAGCTTCTCAGCAAATTGGAACTGATCTCAAGGACCCTTCAGTTTCAGTACTTCTAGAGGACATTAGAACTCAACTACCTAAGGTATGCTTTGTCAAGAGTGTAAAATTTTTGGTCCGGCACATTTGGGGTGCATTTGGTTTTAGAAAATAATTTTCACTTTCATTTTCAACTTTCCTTTTTTAGGATTTTCTAAAAGAAATACTGAAAATTGGGAATGAAAAGCAAAAATTGGATTTTGTAGTTTCATATTTTCTTTGCAAAATTCAGGAAATAAGAAAACAAGACATAAAAACTTAAAACTGTTTTCTGAAACTATACGCATACCTTGGGGTCTATTTGGATTTTGTTTTTCATTTCTTGTTTTCATTGTTTTATGTTGTTAAAAGATTTTATGAAGCAAACAATGAAAATAGGATATAAGAATAGGAGGTGTGGTTTTTCCTTTTATTCTCTCCGTGTATCTAACAAAATCCTAAAAACACAAAACAAATTGATAATAGTAAATGGATGGAGAAACTAAATGCATCCTTAGATGCCTGTAAATTACAATGTTGGGTTGCATTTTGCAGAAGGAGAAGAGGCTCAAGGACATAGTGAGGAGTGGGAACTGCATAGTAAAGAAGTTCCAAAAGCACCATGAGGATCACCTTGATAATGAGCAGCTGGTTGCTCAGGTTGGGTTGAGATTGATTTCAAGGGTGTTAAGCATGTCAAGATTGAGAAAAGAACAACTAATATGGTGTCATGAAAAGTTACACCGAATTAATTTTTTGAGCAGGAAGATCGTTCAGGTGGAACCATCTTTTTTGCTCTTGCCATGTTGATTCAATCACGGGCATATTTCTTCTCAATTGTAGTCTGTAGAGACACTTTACCACAGAAAATGATATACCAGCTTACACATAAATTGCACTCCTTTGCTCATAGGAAGCTCTCATAGAAAGCTTATTGTATATACATAGATGAACTTCTTGCTTATTATATACATCATGGTTATCTAATAAAATGGCCCGCTCATGCAAAGTTCTGGCGTCGTGTATTTATTTCCGCGTCATAGTGTTAGTCTACTAGTATGGCCAATTCATCATGGCGGGTGACCCTCTATTTAATTTTTCCCTTTTATGACACAAAGGATTAAATTTAGCATGATTAATCTTTACCAAAATTTTGCTCGTTAGTTCCTATGCAACCAGGGCCAACGCCATGAGAAAGATGCAAACGCAACTTGTATGTTAGAAAGAAAATTAGATGTTGAAACATTGATACTAAATGATATTTTATGTTTATATAAAATAACTTAATATGATTGGTTTCAGTTTCATTTTTAGGATTTTATAAAGGAAATATTAGAAAATATTAAAAACTTTTTAGAACCGTTAGTAATTTTTTTTCATAAAATCTGAAAAATTGAAAAAAATAAAAATTAAAAACTCAAATATGATCTGTTTAATTTGAATTTTTAATTTTTATTTTTAATTTTTAATATTTTCTTTACAAAATTTTAAAATTTAAAAATAAAAACTAAAATCAAACATACCCTTAGTTTTTTTGTTTTCTTGTGTTGGCGCCTGAGGGTGAGGGTATGTTTAGTTTGTTTTCTAATTGTAAAATAATTTGTATGTTCAAAGCATAATATGCTAAATTATCATCTCTTATTTTAGAGGGATGACTAAATAATCATTTGTCTTAATATTTTCAATTTGGTTCTAATAAAATTTTTGACATCAATTTGGTCACAATATTTGTTTCTTTGACATTAATTTAAACATTTTGTTAGATTTTAATTTGGATAAAATGATTAAATTGATGTTGAAATAAAAAACATTATGACTAAATTGATATCACAAAATTTCTTAGAATCAAATTGATATAAAATTTTTTGTTATAATCAAATTGATGTCAAATTGAAAATGTCAGACAGAAAAATATACATGGACAAACTAACTTTCTTGCACATTTTGTTTAAATGACTTTTTAAGTGATAAGTATAAAAGTTAATTATCATAATTTATGAGGTAATATATAATTAGATAACTATGTAAAAAAAAAAAAATATTATCAGTGTATATTAATTAAATCTATTATATATATTATTATATTATAATACTAAATTTATTATTATTATTATTATTCCCATTTTCAGATACCCCACGTTCCCAAACCCACAGCCATCCAATCCAACGGTCTGAGATAAAGATAAGATCAGAGCCGTCAGATCTAGGTCATCGAAATAACTCGAAAGTCCAAACGCAATCACCCTTTAAGACCTCACTGCGGCGCTCTCGAAAGCCCCTTCTGAAAACCCTACCGACGCAAACGCAGAAGCAGCAGATCCAAGATGGTGCAGCGTCTCACCTACCGCAAACGGCATAGCTATGCCACCAAGTCCAACCAACACAGGGTCGTCAAGACCCCTGGTAACTAACCTCTCTCGCTCTCTCTCACACACACACCTTGCATTGTTCCGTAAGGTCTCTCAGTGATTTCTCATAACAACTGATTTATTGTAATGCGTTTCGCGTTTCGCTTTTTGGAAACGCAGGTGGGAAGCTCGTTTATCAGAGCACTAAGAAGAGGGCCAGCGGACCCAAGTGCCCCGTCACTGGCAAGAGGATTCAGGGGGTATGCCTATGCTATGCGATTCCATTCCTCTTTATTTTGTTTTTTGTTTTTTATTGTTGTATCTGCTGTGGTTCCTTTCTGTTTAAATAATTTCACTTTACTTGCAATGAACCGCCTATGAGGGTTGTAATAGGTAAATGCTAGCTAGTGTGTGTAATGGGAGATGCATGAAGGAATAAAAGAAAAAAGAAAAAATAGAGCATTGTTGCATTTACGGGAAGCTAGGAACTGTGAGAGTAACGTGGGTGTTAATTAGCTATTAACATTCTCAAGGATGATGTTAGATGATCAATAGCTATTGTGTGTCTGTGTGTAATGGGAGCTGCATGAGGGATTGAGGCAGATAAAAAGGAGTGAATATGCATTTAGGATTAGCGGGGAACCTCCATAAGTTTACTGCATTTTCGTAATTGTTGTGTAGATGGACAAATGTAACTGTCATTTATAGCTTTAGCTTTGAGTTGTGGGATATTGATCTGATATCAGGCCAAATGGATTTCTGCTGTCTCTGCTACTACACAAATTTTTGTATTTTAGTTCTGCATTGTAAGTTCTACAACTTTTTGTGCCCTAAAGTTTGATATGTTTTGCTATCTTTCTTTGATAGCAAATGCGGTTATGAAAGTTTTGTTAATGTTCAGTTTGTTGCTAATACATTTTCGTTTCTGGGATTTCAAATTCTTAATATTGATGGTATGTTTTGAATGAGTTCTGGACCCGGATTGATTAGCGAGAGTATAGTGTTCTGTACTATACTTGATTTTCCTGTGCTCTATGTAAGTAGTATATTTTAGCTGCAAGGGATGTGTTTTCACGAGATATATTTGTTGACTTCTTGAGTTATTGTCGTGATTTATGCTTGACAATTGCAGATTCCACACTTAAGGCCTGCTGAATATAAGAGATCTAGGTTGCCTAGGAACCGTAGGACTGTGAACCGTGCATATGGTGGAGTTTTGTCTGGGGGTGCTGTCAGGGAAAGGTTTGTTCTTCTTGACCTTCATGGGCTATAATAGCTTCTGTAGTTGTTTTCTTTTGGTGAAATTGGAGTACCTTGCTTATATTTCCTATGGTTTTGTAGGATTATTCGAGCCTTCTTGGTTGAAGAGCAAAAGATTGTGAAAAAGGTCTTGAAGATCCAGAAGGCAAAGGAAAAGCAAGCCTTGAAGGGTTGAGTTTGGAGAACAGAATGAGATTATATCTTTTTGGAGGACTCTTAGGCTTGGGTGATTATAGTAAATCACAAAATTTGTTAGAGTTATTCCCGTGTTAACTGTTCTTATTGGCTTGTTTGAACTCATTCTAGTCCAATTGTTAACTTCGCCGACAATTCCATTTGGTTACAGTTTTGTTTGTCTCAGTTTTCTCTAGACGCATTATTGTTCTCATCTTGTTTTCTTCATATAACAGATTTTCCTTGTTACATAATTTCCCCTAGGAAAATCCCTTTAAGTTCTAACTGCTTTCCTGTTGGTTTTGGTATTAAAATGATTATAGCTGGCTATCTAAAATATTCTCAACTTGTGAAACCATGTGTCTTTACTTCGTGGTTGTTAAAGTGGGTGGTATATCCTTTGTTTTCACGTCTAGAAATAATGTCTGTACTCTGTAGCATAATGAGTAGTTGGGGGAATGATCAGTTGATTCGGGATGTAGTCAAAACAAAAATAACCCTTTATTTGTAAGATTGGAGCGGTGTCCTAGTACACTGCACTAAGCAAATCAGATACAATAATATAATTGCACTTTTAGTATCATGCAAGAGTATTTATTTTAATGTCTACTGCTATCAATCCAAGCTCAAACTTAAGGTGAGAGAGCACTGATGGATTTATACATAGCAACCAACTTGTCATGTGGAGGCAGTGTATCCTTCATCAGAGGATGTTCCTTCAGAGCACTTACCCACATGAAGAATTCAGGGGTCTTTTTGGGCCCCATGACCTCTCTATTACACGCCTCGTGAAATGCTTTGTAGGTGCAACAATTTGCACCTACAACAATGTCAAGGAGTCCTAATGTCTTGCCACCGAAGAAATTGCGTTGGTCATGAAAATCTTGCTTGATCCCTTCTTCAAACACCCTAAGCAACTCATCCATGTCTTCAATTGCTTTTTTTCTCTCTTCCCCTTTTGATCTGAGGATGGGATAAGTAGCTGGCATGATCTGAACAGTAAAATCAATATTATTGTTAATACCAAATGTCATAATAGCTGATATATGGGAATTGATTCTCTTATATCAAAATTTCACGTGATCTTATCATATGTGATCCCATCACTAATTCCAAATATGGGATTCAAACAGTACATGTGAATGGTGACCTTGTCATATATAATTGATATGGGATTCATTTGTGCTCATACATATATTCATTTATGTACAAGGAAAAAAAGAAGAGAAAAGGGAGAAAAAAAGAAGAGAAAGGGGGGGGGGGGGGTAAATATGGACAATTATGTACTTTTTGATCGAAGTAGTTGGCCCAGAAACGGAGCTTGGCCCTCTGATAAGGGTTCTCTGGCAACAGCTTGGGAGTGTGGTTCCAAACCTCGTCAATGTATTCTAGAATGTTGAGTGACTCGGAAATTGGTTTGCCATTGTGCAAGAGAACTGGAACCTTTTTGTGGATAGGATTATACTGCAGGAGTAGCTCACTTTTGTTTCTCAAGTTTTCTGCAACGTATTTGTAGGGTATGCCCTTAAGTTTAAGGGCAAGTGCTGCCCTCGCTGCGTAAGGGCTATGCCATGCTCCGAACAGCACAACTTCGTTAGTTTTCTCTTCCATAGTCACGGGTATTTTTCAATTCATGGTTAATCTTTCTTGCTTTGTGGGTTTTTATGGCTATCATGCACAGGATTTATGTTAACATTATGGTGACTGTAGTTTGTAATTGACTTGCATGTAGTCGTATAAGGATAAATATAAAACAATAGTATTACTTGCTGGACAAGCCTTAAAGCGTTGAGAAATTGACTGTTTTCTTTGACAGTAAGATTGGTGGATGATTGGTTCGGGTGGCGTGTCTCGTCCAATTATGCGCAGCCATCTATATCCGTTGAAGAAAAGATTGCAGTGAAATAGAGTTATGATATTTTTACCCTTCACCATACATAGGATATCGTGTCGATTAACATCTTATCCACCATTGGATGAGGTGTGGACTTCATTCAAGTGGATGTAAAAATATTATATTTATATAATAAGAAGTTTCACATAATTTTTATCTTAATATAGAGTCAAACTTAACAGGATTACGAGCACAAAATATATGTTTACATGTACACTATTAAAATGTTAAAATATCCCAATGTAAATCCGGCCTTCATAAACAATATGAGCAAACAACCCTAAATCGATATATGAATAAAAAAATTGAGTTATGTTATTTATATTTATCATATATAACATACTGTGTCAACTCATATCCTATTTGTCATTGAATGAGATGTAGACCTATTTAAGTGGAATTTACATCCAATAAATATGAGTTGGCACGGTATCTTATACATGGTAAGTATAAATATTATTTTTCTAAAAAAAAGAAAATATAGATCCGAATATAAGCAAGTGTGATGCGTCTTTGAACATCAATTTTTTTTTTTTACTTTTTCCTATCTCGCCTTTACATACCTACTCCTCCTATGATTGGTTATACCAGCTTTTGTTAGCACTGAAAGAAAGCACAGCTCATTATAGAAAAAGGTTGCTCACTCAGATTTTCTTAGGGAAAATTTGAAGATGTCAATGATGATTTTATCTTTAATTTAAAGATGTTACTCACGTAACGACGTTCATAGAGAGGTGTCTCTACACATGGGCACTTGCTAGGCGGAATGTTCTTATATTTTCGGGAAGAAGATCAAGTCAGAGGATTTGAAAAATTATTTATAGGTAAGTTACATTTCGAGTTGCATTCTCACATCTTTTGTGAGAATGTAAGATTTCCATGGAAAATGAATGTTCTTGCAAAACTAAAAAGACTGTCGCCATCACTGAACCACCATCGGTGATGCTAGACTATCATCGGTCAACCGCCATGGTTGATGCCGGAACATAGCCACCGATGCTCGATGACCGTCGTCATCATTGAACCACTCCTACCAATGCTAGATCATCACCACCCACGTTGGACTATTGTTGCCATCACCGAACCACCATTGTCGATGCTTAATCGTGGCCAAAACGCCGTACCACCGTAGCCACCTTCGTCGTACAACCACTGTCACTCTCATTTTGTTGAGGGTATTTTTCAGAAAATACCCAATATACCTTGGAACGTCATTATTGACAAAAATAACACAAGCGATATATTTCCAAGTATAAATTACAAGATTTCCGAAATTTCAATCCACATACCGAATGCGCCTAAACGTGTTTATTAGGAATGTGATTCCTAGAAATAACATCCCCGGTATATTATTCCCGAAAATGAAAAAAATCAATCAATCTATGAAAAGTCTCCGTGATTCTTTTGGCTAGATAAATAATGAGTTATTCATGAAAAAAAGAGAGTTGTTCATTAAAAAAAATTCATGAAAATTGCCTAGTTAGCTCTGCTCTATTCCCAAAAGTGAATGTGTGAAAAAATTATAACCTCAGAAATCATTAAGTTTCTCAAGTGAATGTGGTAAATATTATCGTTATGGCAACAAAATAAATTTGGCACCTAACTACCTTGCGTTGAGACTTTTGTTTGATCATTATCAAGTATCATTAAAACAGAATGAGAAAAAGCCAGAAGTTGTTTTTATCAAAATATATTATGAAATCATTTCATGATTAATCATTCATTTGGTTGTATCCATTAAATATTTTGATAGAAGTATAATTATTTGACTTAAGAAAGACAATTTTTCTTAGATGTATTTTTGAGTAATATTTTATTTAAAAAAAAATTAGTATCTAATTGTTCTCAACAGTGAATAAAAATAATTATGTTATTTGTGGCATATTTCATAATTATTAATTATTTTTTATGTGATATTATTAAAATTTAGCATTTCATTCACTTTATCATTTTACAACATAAGATAATCTCATTTATTTTTGTGATTAATATATCACAAAATAATAATATATGATGCTGATATTTTCATGATACTTGTGATCCATGTGTTTATATCACTATCATATCATGATTGTTAGTGATTTATCTTTATGAAGTGATTAAACATGGTAATTATTTTTTTACTTACATGATATGTTAACCCTTTGATGATATATTTTGATATGTTTTATTTTTTTGAATTCATGTTGTAATGAGATAATAAAATCTTAACACAATTTTTAGTATGTGAGTATGATTGAAGGCTCCAAAAAAGCTTCTATTATATTTCTTGAAGAAACAAAAATTAATTAGAAATATTAATATAATTCTTGATAGCAAGATGAATTAAGGCTCCACGAGAGCTATTATTTTGTCACTTGAAGAAACACAAATGGTTCTCTACTAGCTACAGAAGTAATAAAGAGAATTGGCGAGTCTCAAAGATATTTTCTAAAATGGATATCATATCGTGATAGTGAATGAGAAAAATAGTAACTACCTCCATATCACAACTTATATTTCAGGTAAGAAAGTTACATTAGAAAATTTTGCTAACATTTTCTTTGGTTTATAGTACTAAAATGTGTACAATTGAATTATATGCTATTGTAAACTAGATGTTTACTAGATCAAATGATTTAATGTTTTGGCATGATAGGATGGGATATCCTGATGCAATAATAATGTAAGTAATTACTGAAAACTCATAAGTATTTGTTGAAGATCCAAAAAATTCTTCATTCTAATGAGTTTTCTTGTGTTGTGTGTTTTCAAAATAAATTAGTTATATGGAATTCAACAGTAAAGATTGGATTTAAATCTCTAAATTCTTTTTAGGAATTTAAAGTGATATATGTGAATCGATCCATCATATGAACCTTTTAAATATTTTATGATTTTAATAAATGCATCTATGAAATGGTCACACATGTACTCATTATGATTTTGCAATCTAGAACTTGTGATATTAATTGCGCAAATTATTAAGAGCACAATTTCTTGATAATCCAATCAAAATAATTTATCTTGATGATTCTAGTAAATTCATTTCTCAAATTTTTATTGCTTGTAGGCAAATATTATTAATGTTGAACAGTTATTCATGTTCATATATAAAAAAAAAATTGGCTAGCATAATTAATTTGTAAAAGACCTCCATTTAATTGCTAGATTGCTTGCTCATAAGAACAAATCTCTCATTTTCTAGTTGGGAGAATACTATTTTATATATTGTAGTATTTATTTGTGCAAGATAACAAATTATCATGCATTTTCTTCCCTACAATTATTTTGGCCTGCAACCAAATAATTTCCATTTAGGAACTTTGGAGGTGCAATATAAATCTTAATTGCCCATCTCATCGCTCCAAATGGAACCCAAAAGAAAATTAGCAATATACGTTGGATATGATTCTCTGTTTACGGTCAAATATATTGAAATATAAATGGGAGTTCTTTAAGGCTCAGTTTGTGTATTGCCAATTTGATGAGAAATAATGTTTCCAACACTAGGGGAAGAGAGTAGATAGTTGAAAAATAAAATAAATTGGAATGCACCAATATTATTCTATTTAGATCCTGTTGCAATTGGAATTGTAATGAGGTGGCAAAAAATATTGAAAATATTTTTTTTATAGAATCTCCACCAAGGTTTATTAAGAAAAACCACTGGGAAAACTTTTTTATAAAAAAAAAAGAAAATTTAAACCAGTCGGGTAAACAGAATTAGATCCGAGAATCCATTTATACATAGGGAAGGGTGGAGACTAAACCTTACAGTACTTCTGATACATCTGTCTTAAAATGGTTACCCAAAAGTTAATTGTGTAATTAGAATAACTTAAAACCATATAAAATTTACCCAAAAAGATAAACAAATATAATATTTAGAAATAAACAAAAAAAAATCAAATTGAAGTAAACAATAATCAAAGACAAAATTGTGAAAATTAAAGTTTGGCTTGATAGGGAATACCTACTCCTACATATCCTCTGGTATAATGAAGAACTCAAAGCCATGTAGTTCTCTAGAAAATATTTGTTGGTTAATTAATTTTATTAAAAAGGTTTTAGAATATCGGGTTGTCACAGTTACGATATTCTTAGAGCATGAAATTAATAAGCTGTCATGGCTAAACAAACTCTATTCACAAAAAGGAGAATTATTGATCAATTATATATTTTTTACATTAAAAAAACCAGAACAATGGGGAACTACATAATAATAGTACATAAAACATGGCCATGTAAATAATTATATAATAATATAATTTATAGACATTTAATTCAATCCTTGTATTAACTAAATGCAATCCAGCTTAAGGAAAATAGCTTAAAAATTGAATTCATGTTCAATAAGCATTTACTTGCATCATAAAATTTACTTGTGGGATTGTCCTCATAGAGACCATAGCCTATGGTATACCTAAGTCATGAATAACAATATTCTAAAAACAATATACACACACACATGCACTTATATACACACACATATGAATGATAATAGCTATTTGTAAATAACTCTATTCTCTTTGGGCACCTCACTAGTTCCCAAACTTCTTTGGTCTCTGGAAAGCCTGCCTCTGTGGTCGCTTGACATGTCACCTCCATGGCAACCAGATATGCCAAGGTTAAAGTCTTATAAGATTGCCTCCATGGCCGCTTGGTATACCGCCTCCTTGGCAACTAGGTATACCAAGGTTAACATCTCATAAGACTACCTCCATCACTACTTGATACACCACCTCCTTGGCAGCTAGGTGTACTAAGGTTAAGGACTTTCCAAAACATGCTATAATTATACTATAATGATCTCAACATACATAAACTAATTGAATGAACAATAAATCCAAACATTGAATCATATTCCTAATATTCTGTTTACTGCTGATGAGATACCAATTTCATTATTAAATATTTCATCGTAGAAACTATTCATGCCATACAGTATACTAATCCACTTGCAATAATAATAGCAATACTAAATGATTTAGCTGTAAATCTTTAATTATTATTTATCTATTTTATTATTACTAAAAATGTTGGGTTTTCTTATGCTATATAAATAAATTAACTTTAGAAACTGATAATAGTTAAATAATATCTAAAAAACTAAAGCATATCTTGCTATACTAAACATTTCTTATACTTTAACAATTAATTCATAATTTAATCATAAAGGCCGCAAAAGCTGTTAATTAATTTCTATTAATTGACTGAGTTATGTCATGAATAATTGTTAAATAAAATTTTAACTATTACTTAGACATTCTTAATATTCTAGCTGTTATTCATATAATAAATAATAAGTATATATATTAATCTATTTGTATAATTTAGCTATTAATTACTCTCCATCAACTGGCCAAATCTTATTATGCTAAATATTACTATTTCATATTCTAATTGGGCATGGTGCTGGTTGTTCAACTGAGTTCTAATATTAGGCTGGGCTCTATATATATAATTAAAATTTACATAACATCATCCTTGTTCTTGCTATTCTAACTGCCATTCATATGTGTTTATGGCAGAATTTGGCAATTATATGTCAACAATAAATAATTGATAATTTTCTTGTGTAGGAGGCCAAACTGCTCTAAACCAGGCATAAATCGACAAACTTCAAGAGTTTGGATGACAGCCTTTGCTTTTCAAGATATCAATTCAGGAAACAAAAAGCTACTTCTCTTAGGTTCTCCACCAAAAAGAATCGAGTGTCAAACTATTTTTTATGTAATGAGGATGGGATGATATAAAATGTAAAGTGATTGGTGTTGTGATAGTGAAAAGAATTTACAGAATATAAATTGCTTACTTGAACAAACTGAAGATAAATTACATGAAATGTAAAAAACATGAAAGAAATCTATTCCTAGGAAAGCAAGAAAGAGGGTTGAGAACAGTATTCAGTTAATTCTAAACTTTGTTTAGTCATTGGAGACATTTTAGAGTGAGTGTGTGAGTAAAAATTCCAACCTCTTACAATATATACAAAACTAGTATTTATATACAACCTAAGACTCTAGGATCTTGACACTTGTCCTTGGCTGCCTTTAGATGTTGTCCACATGGCTTTGGTATTTTCTTGGTTTGTCATTCACTTTGTCATTGAGAAGTTACCACTTTGTCATGCCTCCACTAAGCATCTATTAATCACCGCTGGTAACCATCAGTAACCATCAATTGACAAATGTCTATCTTGGAGTCACTGTGATAGTTCCCCCAGAATCTTTAGAATTTTTCTAAGTCTTCATGTGACAAACTTCAACTTCGACTTGTCAAATCTCGATCATGAAAATTTGTCATCATTAGTAACCATCAATTGATGAACGCCTGTCTTGGAGTCACTATGACAGTCCCATCAAAATTTTCAAAATTTTCTAAGTCTCGAATGACGAACTCTGACCTCGACATGTCAAGCTCCAACTTTAACTAACGAACTCTCATTTCGACTTATTGAACATCAATCTCAACTTCATCATTATTGGCTTGCATGTTTGGATATTCAACTTCATCCTGAATGACAAACATCCACTTCGATATGTCGGCTATCAAATTTGTCATTTCATCAACATTGATGTGCCTTAAGAATCATACTTCATCAATGTCTACTAACTTCGACATGTTGACTATTTATCATAACTTGTCATCATCAAAGGTCCTCATGCTTTGACAACCAAGCTCCTTTCCTTATTGCCTTTGTTTCATCAAAATCGAATGACAGTTTGACTTTTGGACATTAGGTGAAATCTGGTGCCAACAATATGGTGATTAAATAATACTTTTAACTATGAAATCATCATAACTGTTAACCTATTTTCTGAGGAGAAGATTCATATCATGCCATATAAAATCATATATATATTCTTGAAATATAATATAACCTGAACTAGTGACACATTCTAGTAATCATGTAATAAACAATGGTCCCATGAGTTTTCCAAAATATAATTTTCATGATAATAACGATAATAATCAATTTATAAAATACTTTTAATGACTAAAATATAGCCATAGACAACTATCCACTCACCGTTGGTAGCCAGGACTGTGCTTCCACTGACAACTTGACCCTGGGGAATAAGAATGACACCAGTAACTACCAAAAAATATAATGAAAACAAAAATAATTTAATTTTATCACCCAAATTGAGTTTGGGATGTAGGGAGGAAGAATGTTGCAAAAAAATCATCCTTAATAGTACTCAAACTCACAGATTAGATAAAAAGGGAAGTAACTGGCTAAATTCCATGAAGATCACTTGTCGGAAGAGATTAATTGGAGAAAATTGAGAGAAACTATGTTTTTCTCTTTAGGAAAAATACTTGGGTGGCATGGGTTCTTAGAAAAATATTTAGGAGTATTATGATGTACCAAATATGTACTAGGAGTATAAAATATAACCCCAACAGTAGCTCCGTGTACCACATGGGAAGCTACTCTCATTCCACGTTTCATGCATCATACATATGTATATTCCTTAAACCTAAACCACTTTTCTTCTTATTTTATTTATATTTCTTTTTTACATGACCAGATTGTTTGGCAATTGAGCATTTAGTGGTTTTGAATATAATAATAATAATAATAATAATAATAATAATTATTATTATTATTATTATTATTATTATTATAATTCATATACTAACAACCTTCGTATTTGGAACATTACATACTATCCCCATTAAAAAGAGATTTGGTTCTCAAATCCTATTAGCACTTATCACTCCTTATGGTTCTTACGAACAACTCACGTTCTCTACTATGACATTTGAACTTTCATACTTGAACAAACACAAGTTCAATTCCTTTCTTCGAAATCTTTGCTTAACTTAAATCACCTATGATGATATCTCAACTATACGGTACTTTTCGTACACTTTAAAAAAATGAAGGTCTACCTGTTATTAGTGTGTATGTTGCTAGTGTGTCCTGACTAGTCAAGGCATAGAGATGGGGTCATTGGTCCCCGTTGTCCGGGCCTCGACTGTTTGGGCCCTTACCTTTTCTTCCTCTGCCAACTTGAGAAACTGCACCACTTTGGGTTGCCAACTGAAAGGAATGAGTTGATGCGGTAGGTTTCGATGACTCTTAGCTAGAGAGTGCTTGGATGAATGGACAATCTTTTCACTTTTGACCTTGCTGGCCATAGCCGTTGCACATGAATGTACCAAGCAAGCACTGGCTTTTATGGCGCTTCCAGCATGTCTGACAGGCTGAATGTGATTGACCGATCTTCCTTGCTTTGAGTCTGTGATAGAGCTAGGCAGATTGGGATGGGCTCTGAGAAGGAGACCCCAACTAACCAATCCTATTGCTGGCCCTGTTGATGGTGACCTTTGCTCGAACCTACTTTACTCGAGAAAGTGCCATGAAACTTGGCCTTCTTGTTGGCTTCTGACATTGTTTTGCGCTCCGTTAGTCCACTCTCAAGACCAATTATTGTGTCTACAACTTGAGCATAGTCCATAGTCCCGACATGAGGTTGTAAACTGAGGAACATGTCCTTGGGCAGACCCTGAACAAAACGTCTCACCTTAGCCATCTCTGTTGATAACATGCTCGATGCTGCCTGTGATAAAGAGGTGAAATGCTCATCGTACTTAGTTACTGTCACGCCTGGGGTCAGCCGGAGCTTCAGAAACTCTTCTATCATTTTAATCTTTAAGGTTTTAAGAAGAACCTTTGCATGAATGCCTCCTTAAACTGCTTCCAAAAGGGTGTGTTTGAGGCCCCACACCTTTGCAAGAAGTCCTGATACCATAACTTTGTCGGGCCTCCTAGTTGGAAGCCAGCCAACTTTGCTGCCCTCTCCGAAGAATAGTGAATGACTTGGATAATCTTCTCTACCTGCCTAAGGAACTCCTGGGGGTCCTCTATCATCAAACAACCATCAAAGGTGGGTGGATCCATTCTCTTAAAATGTTCTAAGGTTGCGTCATCAGTGCCTCAAATTGGAAGCGGTTGTGTGGTTACCTTAAGCTGTCTAGTCATAACATCTGTTACTTTCACTATCATTTGTTCAAAGGCTCTGAGACGAGCATTACTACTGGATGAGCTGCTCCTGTGGCGACATCGAAGACATGAAGAGTTCATAGGTGGCATGGTCACACCTAAGAAGAGAGTGCATATAGCAAGATCATTAGTTCCAAGAAAAGACAGACTCTTATTGAACCTACATATAATTAACTCTTTCCTAAAGGCCTAAAATAACACTACATCCATGCAACTGGGCACACTTTCATTTGCAAAGATGCCATGTTATTTATGGACACTTGCTCTAGTAACACGTAGGGAAACCTATGGCTCTGATACCACTTTGTCATAGCCAGCCTAGGGATTGTGACCGGCACATGAGGGATTGGGTCCCCATGGAAGCTTCTGGTAATGTAACTGACTAATATGCATAAGCAATAAGACTATATTCCAAATATCTCAAGTTTTGCTAAATTCCATAATTCTGAAAATGTTCCAAAACTTAAATCTTGAATATAAAACTACATAATAACAATAATTTGGGCCGAACCCAAACATAATTAATAAAGTAACTAGAGGTCATTTATATAATCATAAAAACTATGCATGTCCCGAATCCTGCCAACACAATTACTAGAGCACTATTGAGCAAACATAACCTATAATAAGCTCCACTCCAAAACGAAGCTCACCAAAAGAAGCTGTAGTACTACTGGGGAGGATCCTGTGGTGCAACTAAACCTGTAGCTATATCGGTACCCAAAAGAAGCGGTAGCACTACTGGGTAAGATCTTGTGATGCAACTAAACTTGTAACTATATTTATAGGGGAAGAAGAATAGAGGGGTGAGTTCATCAAAACTCAATGAGCAGATAGCCACCCACAACTCACATGGGATAATAAAGAATTACATAAAATAATACATACAACATGGGCATGTAAATAACTGTATAATAATAGAATTTATAGACAATCAATTCAATCCTTGTATTAACTAAATACAATTCAACTTAAGGAAGATAGCTTAAACTGAGTTTATGTTCAATAAGCATTCACTTGCGTCATAAACATTTACTACCTCACTAGGTCCCAAACTTCTCTGGTTTCTGGAAAGCCTGCCTCCATGGCCGCTTGAGATTTCTCTTCCTTGGCAGCTAGGCATGCCAATGTTAAAGTCTTATAGGATTACCTCCATGGCCGCTTGGTATACCTCCTTGGCAACTAGGTATACCAAGGTTAACATCTCATAAGACTGCCTCCATGGCCACTTCATACACCGCCTCCTTGCAGCCAAGTGTACCAAGGTTAACGACTTTTCTAAAACATGCTGTAACTATACTATACTGATCTCAACATACATAAACTAACTTAATCAACAATAAATTCAAACACTGAATCATATTTCCTGTATCCTGTTTGCTGCTGATGAGATAACAATTTCATCATTAAATATTTCATAGAAACCAAGGGAGAGAAAATCGGACCGGGTATCAAACCAGTCAAGGCACTGATTCAAAGGTTTACAGGTTCAACCAGAGTTCAACCGATTTAATCGAAATATAATAAAATATATATTTACATAAATATATATACATATAAATATATAATTATTTATGAAATTCTATCTTTTTGACAAATTTAAGATAAAATATTTTATTAAGATTATCACTTTTGCTATTAAAAATTAATATGCTATTGCACATTTTGTTTTTGGGCTAAAAAATATTAGTTTTTTTGGAATAAGCCTAATGCCACCTAGCCCACCACTTGCCTCACTAACACATTACTTCTTTACTTTCCCTTTATAGAGAAACCCTAGCACTAACCATATCATGCTTAAAAAGGATCTGGCACCAAGCTTGGTTGCAGAAGCGATTAGCAGGGTGCAGAGCAGAAGCATGGAGCAGGGAAGAGGCAGAAGCACGAAGCGGAATTGCGAAGCAGGACGGAGGCAGCGGATCAGAACTCAAAGCAGGGCGAAAGTGGCGAAATGGAAGTGCGAAGTAGCGTGGAGGCGATGAAGCAGAAGTGCGAAGCATCGCAGAGTAGAAGCACAATGCAACACAGAGCAAAGGCAGACTTGAGAAGCGAGAAGGAGATTTGATTCTTGAGAGTTGCTTTGTTGCTCTGTTGCTTTTCAATCTTTTTTATTTATTTTTTTGCTGGCCAACAAGTCCAACCGGCCAACCTTCTAAAACCAGACCGGTCAACCAATTTTCCTGGTTTTATCTGGTTTTGACTTCTCCTGGTTTTGGGCGCTTAATCGGACCTTCCAAGCGAGTGGTTCCAGGTTAGC
This sequence comes from Dalbergia cochinchinensis, assembly GCA_031216125.1. Lineage (NCBI taxonomy): Eukaryota > Viridiplantae > Streptophyta > Magnoliopsida > Fabales > Fabaceae > Dalbergia > Dalbergia cochinchinensis. The sequence continues at coordinate 61,588,750 of CM062377.1, forward strand.
CCGGTCAGATCGTCTGATTCGGTCCGGTTTGGTTTCCCCTTTTGTGGTAGAGACTGTTCATGCCATACAGTATATTAATGCACTTGCAATGAATAGCAATAATAAATGATTTAACTACAAACCTTTAATTATTATTTATCTATTTTATTATTGCTACAAATGTTGGTTCTCTTTTGCTATATAAATAAATTAATTTTAGAAACTGATAATAGTTAAATAATACCTATAAAACTAAAGTTAATCTTGCTATATTGAATATTTCTTATACTTTAACAATTAATTTATAATTTAATCATAGAGGTTGCAAAAATTATTAATTAATTTCTATTAATTGACTGAATTATGTCTTGAATAATTGTTAAATAAAATTTTAACTATTACTTAGACATTCTTAATATTCTGGCTGTTATTCATATAATAAATAATAAGTATATATTAATCTATTTATATAACTTAGCTATTAATTAATCTTCATCAATTGGCTAAATCTTATCATGCTAAATATTACTATTTCATATTTTAATTGGGCACTATGCTAGTTGTTCAGCTTAGTTCTAATCTTAGGCCGGGCTCTATATATGATTAAAATTTACATAACATCATCCATGTTCTTGCTATTCTAACTACTATTCATACGGTAACTATCAAATAGTTATGAACTGTTTTATCTTCTTAACTATTTTATGGTAATTAGTTAGGTCATATTGTCCTAAATAGATAGTAATAATATTTTCTAATATTCGTATAAATTATTTTATGATGTCTTGCCTATTGTTCATATCTAATAAATAAATAATACCTTTAATTGTGGAATCATGATAACTGTCAACCTATTCTCTGATGGAAAGATTCATATCATGCCATATAAAATCATATATATTCTTGAAATATAATATAACTTAAGCTGGTGACACCTTCTAGTAATCATGCAACAAACAATGATCCCATAAGTTTTCCAAAATATAATTTTTGTGATAATAGCGATAATAATCAATTTATAAAATACTTTTAATGACTAAAATGTAGCCATGAGCAACTACTCATTCACTGTTGGTAGTTAAGAGTGTGCTTCCACTGACAACTTAACCCTGGAAAGTAGGAATGGCATCTATAACTGCCAAACAATATAATAAAAACATAAACAACTTGATTTTATCACCCAAATTGAGTTTGGTATAGTAGAGAGGAAGAACGTTGTGAAAAAACTATGCCTGATAGTATTCAAACTCACATATTAGATAAAAAAGGGAAGAAACTGGCTAAATTCCATGAAAATCACCCGGAAGATATTAATTAGAGAAAATTGAGAGAAACCATATTTTTCTCTTTAGGATAAATCCTTGAACAACTAGGGTTCTTAGAAAAAAATATTTAGGAATATTATGATGTGTCAAATATATACTAGAAGTATAAAGTATAACCCCATAGCAGCTCCGTGTTACACGATGAGCTACTCTCATTCCATATTCCGCACCATATACGTATGTATGTTTGTTAAACCTAAACGACTTTTCTTCTTATTTTATTTATATTTCTTTTTTGTATGATTAGACTGTTTGGCAACTGAGCATTTGGTGGTTTTGAACACACACACACACACACACATATATAATTCACATACTAATAAGCTTCGTATTTGGAGCATTACAGAAGGGTTGTGCTGGCTAATTAAAGTCAACAATGTCCCCCCAATGTCATCCAGGGACTCAAACCCATGACCTTACTCTGATACTACTTGTAAGATCAAACGCTTACTATTAGGTCAAAAACTGTAACTATTAGCAACGACGTAACCTTATTTTCTTAGATGGTCAGAACAGTATCTAGATGGGCTACACCCACAAGATACACTATAGCCACTACTTACTCAAATCACAGAGAAATTAGGGCAACACATGAAATTCATGAATGTTTAAGGCTAAGGGCAATGGATCAACATGTTCAAACTATCATGTGGATTATATTAGAAGAAATTGCACAACCTTACATAAGGAAAATGTGCCATAGATAACTCAACTAAAGAAAGGAATTGATTTCCAATTTGTTCAAGTGATCGAATCACTATCTATTTCTTCTTTACAAAAGTGATGCTCTAAATCAAAATGCACTGATAATGAGATTTTAAGTGATACTATAAAGAGGGGAAAATATTGTACTCTTTTTCTTGATCAATGTTTTTATCCCACTGGATTTTTCTTCATAAGGTTTTTAACGAGATAGTTCTACGTTCCCACTATGAAGATATTATGCTTTTTTTTCCTTTACTAAAAGTTTTTCCTATTGGGTTTTTCTTAGTAAGTTTTTAATGAGGCATATCCCTGATGGATATCCAAGGAAGAGTAATGTGAAATATTATTCATTTATGGATGTCCATGTCTTTAGGTAATTCGATTAAGATTTGATTATATTAAATAGAATTTGTTATGCTTTGATGTGATATTGTATCTCTCGTCCTTTAGCTACAAATAGCCTTTTGAATGCTACATATGCAATACTTTTGAGATGATTAATAATATTATTATCTTTTCTTCTCCATGATATTCATTCTTTCTATTCTTATTTTTCACAACAAATCTCTAAATTTTAGAGATTAAAATGACTCACTATAATTTTGGAAATTATATTGAGCACTTACCTTTTTTTTTTAACATGAAATTGGGTTGGATTGTTATGAGTTGTGACGCATTGGTCCAAATAATATAATAAAAAGACTAGCCTAACAAGGTTTTTTGTCCAACCTAAACCTTTTTTATCTTTCTAACTCCACATAGATTTAGGGATAGCAACTAGTATTCATGGTCAGGGACATGCACTCGCCCTTTTTCCCTTAGAAATTTGGCTCCCTTCCTATTTTCATCATGGATCCCCATTGCCCATTGCCCGTGGGGATGGGTATCTGCAACTTTATTGAAATAATTTGAAAATTAAAAATTCCTTTGAAATTTGATGTATAAAATATCCATAATAACAAATACTACTGATATAGCATAATTTCAATTAAAAATGAAAATACAAATATAATGGGAAATTGGCAGGTATCCATGGGGCGGCAACCATATTTTCATCCCCACTACCCCGTTTTAACAAATAGGAATTCCTCCCTATCCTCATAGGGGACTAAACTTGTCCCCATCTCAAAAATTTCTATAGGTGCTCACTTCTACATTTTTTGTTGTTGCCAAAAACCTATGATTAAGCTAGAACAGCCCTATCAAGTAGCTCATCAAGCTGGAATAGCATTCGCTGGTTTGCCTAAACTAATTCGATTTAGCCCTTGTTTGGATGGGCTATTTTTTCCTTGAAAATCAAAATTTTCACCTAGAAAAATTACTTTTCATATATTTGAATAATTTTTCAAAATATTAAATTCTAAAAAAATGTGTTTTTAACTTTTTTATAGAAGCTGAATCGAGTAGCTTTTTCAATTATATATAAAATTTAAGTTTGAAAGTCAGTTTTTTAAAGAATCTGAAACAGACACTCTTAATCTAACACAGACTAGCCCGTAATGTTATATATATTTAAAAAAACTCATAAAGAATCAGGCTAAGTTCAAATATATGAATAATCAATTATTAACATAATTTAATGTCTATTTATAGTTTAAACAAATAATATCTTAAAATAAACATCCATCCATTTAAATAAGTTATTAAAGTTAATGTTTTAGACTCTTAATTAATAGTTTAATATAAGTGAATAACAAAAAAAGGCGAGCTGATGAGTCACTGCCCATAACCAACAATTTGCACAGTACTAGGCTAAGTCATCAAATTAGTTATGGCCTATATTTTTTATTCGGCCCAAACTAAAATCTCTACATATTTTTTTACCTCTTACTATATGGCATATATACCTTTTGTTCTTGTCTTTATTAGTGCTGCACATTTTTTTAACATGATTATTTAATTATACATGTATATAGTTTTTTTTAATAGAGGTTACATTCTAAATTTTTATTAAAAATTGGAGTCAGAAGATTGGAAAGGGACCAACAAATTTAGGGGCTCCTCAATCCAGATATCAGAACCAAAAGACAAGGCATAATAAGCCAAAGAATTAGCTACTCTATTACTGGCTCTAGGAATAAAGGAAATATCAAAGCTACAAAACCAGACACCATATGCAAAGTCATAGTGAAGGATAGTTCCATTATGAGATAAGTCCTACCTACTTTTAATCTTGTAAGTAAAAGTGTTTGATTATTATCATAACTACCTTAAAAATTATGCAAAATCTTTAGCAAACCAAAGATTTTCCACCTTAATTTATGGATTTAATTTTAATATACTAATAGTATAAAAAATATTTTACACAGTTATCTAATCATGTAATATCGCATTAGCAAACATAGTAAACATATCTACCGCCAACTATTGAAAAGTCATACAAAAGGAGAGATTTTATTATATAATAATGTAAAACTCTTCATTTAGAGAAATACTTATGTGCTTTTAAGAGCAAGCGAAAATAATGTGCTTTGTTCTATTCAGTAATTAACATATCAAATCAGATATTGCATTAAAAATGCTAGAAAATAGGAGATATGTAATACCTCAAGTTCATATGTCTTTAGGCAAGTTTAGTATGGCCTTGGTGTCCCCTGGGACCTACTCGTGTTGTTTGAAAGGCCCCTCTTACACAACAATCTTAAATTTCAGAAACAGACTCCCTGGAGAACGCACTGCAGCGCTGAGTGCTACAATGATCAATAGAGAGTATGGCAGTGCGGACAGGGAGAGCATGCTCTATGGTGAGTATTGCAGCGGATGTGCGTACAAGATTGTGGATTAAGGGCATGCTCTCAGTGAGTGCTGTAGCGGTCATGAGTCATATAAAAACCCTCGTTTTGGGTTCCCAAACCAGAAAACACAACCCTCACCCCCCCCCCAAACATGAAACCCTCACTTCCCTATACTTTTTCCACCCTATTTTCTCAATCTAAATCCAATCTTTCACCTCCAAGGCTTAACGGTAAGAGATTTTGCTAGTTTTGCTTCCTTTTCCTTTAATATTTCATGATTCTTGGGGTTGGTATTGATGTTCATCCATATTTGCCAAGTTATGGTACATTTCCATTGTGTTAGAGTTAGATTGAGTTATCTAGAGATTTTTAGAAGTTAATCTAGAGTGTTATGGCTATTATGGCAAATATTGGTATTATTCCTACTTCCCAGAGTCCTACTGGTGTTGATCCTGCATATTCCATCCCTCCAGGTGAGTAAGTTCGAAATTATGATCTCTATGTTAGTCATTAGAACTATTTTTATCACAATGTTGCATAATCTATAATTTTAGAGATTATTGTTGGTTTATCACATTAATAACTTATGGTTTTAAGAGCATGAAACACATTCTTGATAAAACTTATGGGATTGTTATTGTTAAACTGATTTTTATATTAGACACTTTTATGAATGTTAGAATGAGTTATAAAAGTGGTTTATGTATATGATATAGCTTTTAAACGCATATTAGAATCCAGATACAGAGTTTGGAAAAAAAGACTAGATTTATGATTTTGAGTTAGATGATAATTATAGAGAAATAGATAGTAAGTTAATGGCTGGAAAACTATCATTAATATTGGTATCAAGTTGTGCCCAGGGACAATCTCAGAGTAGAGAATGAAACCTAGTTAGGCGTCTAATTTAGGTTCTAAGGATCCCCAAAGTTCAAAGATTATTGTTATGCCATGGTCGACATGCATACTCAGAGATTTATTTGTTATACCCTAAATCATTAAGCATAACCAAATATTTTTGTTTCTCTATTAGAGTTCTGTTGATTGAATTTATGGAAAACAATGATTTTGATTATATGTATGTACATATGAAATGCTTTAGAGCTTTATAATTATTATTATTATGATTTTATGTGTCTTTCCTTGGTGTTCCATGAAGGGGTTATAGGTATACTGAGTTTTTGGATAAAACTCACTCCTCTCCCTTTTTCCCATTACAAATACAGCAATTGTTGCAGGTTCTTCTCAGCCACCTTCTTCCCCACAGTAGTAGAGAGTTTCAGCTGGTTAGCTTCACTCGAGTGAAGCATCTTTGTTATAGATTAGAATGCTCTGGTGTCATTGCGGGTAGGAACCTCAGACCATAGAGTATGTTTTGCATAATGTATACCATGATAGTATATACTTGATTCATATTTTGTGGCTTAGCATTCATTGTTATTTTGTATCAGAGCGACTATATATATATGTGTGTGTGTGTGTGTGTATGTTTTGTATCATGATTTACATAGACTTTAGAGTAAATTTATGAAATATCCAGTATAGTTATATTGATTTTAAAGAGCAGGTGATTTGTATATAGAAAATGAATTTGTGTTTTAAATGGTTTTATGATTAAAGAAATATGGATATAGAGAGAAACTCAGAGGTCACGAGACTTATGTGAGAATGAAATTCTCCACGTGCTGGTCACATTCCTAGGTCGGGTTGGGACAAGACATCAATGATCTATAAAAACTAATGTCTCAATTAATAAATGGAACAAGATAAGTCCTTTCTCTCGCACTGAGCACCTAAAATTATTTTCTTAATTCACATGTTAACTTTTTATTTTATCTTGAAAGCTACTATAATAAGTAGCTTAATTACTCTTGTGAAAATCTTTATTTGTTAGCCTTTTTTCAGGTTAAATTATTCTGTAGATCCCTAATTTTTTGAAAAAATTCAAATAGGACCATGTACTTTTAAAATTTATAATTAGGTCCCTAAACTTTAAAAACATTTGTAATTAAGTCCCTAACCACAAACTTCCATTAAAGGATTGTTAAAAAAATGAAATATTCCAAGATGTCATCTAACCACAAACTTCCATTTGTAATGGTTCTTTAATGGAAGTTTGTCACTAGGGATTAATTACAATTGTTTTTGAAGTTTAGGGATCCAATTATAAATTTTAGAAATATAAGGATATATTTAAATTTTTCCAAAGAGTCCAAGGACATATCGAATAATTTAACCTTTTTTCACTAGAACTTATCATCACCAAACCTTGTTTTTAGCATAAGTAAACAAAAATAGTCATAAAATTATTATATGATTTTCTTAGAATATGTTTGGATTGATAGAGCATAATAAAGTGGAATGGAGTTGAGTGAAAATTTTCCAAACCCCCATTGTTCGAATATAATAAATTTGGGTGGAGTAGAATAGAGATATAATGAAGTCCATTCAATCCAGTTCCACCATCTCTTCACATTTTTTGTCCATTTAAATTGTGGAGAGAGGGAAATGGGATGAAATAAGTTGTTTTTTTAAAAAATAAAATTACTAGTCTATCACAATATTCTAGTTTAAGTATATTATAGGAATTAAAAACTTATAATCTTCAATCTATTATATTGACATATCCAAACAAGGAAATTTCACCCCTAATAAGTGATATACTAATGAAACTCCACTCCACTCCACTACTTATCATGAATCCAAACGTACCCTTAGATTTTGAAATGGTAACTATTGATTTAAGGGTGGTGAACCACTTCATTTCTCATTTTACATATAATTACCCTCATTTTAAAAAAGTAAAATCCCTTATTAGCATTCTATATACAATATTTTGATCACTTTCTCACTTTATAGACATAGTGCATATAATATTTTATTATTATTCAGGAGACATCCATTATCATAAACCATCATCTCTTCCAAAAGTTTAAGCTGATGGATAGAAATATATTGATGATCTTATATCTAACATCTATCACAAGCATTAGTGATTTTCTTCTCTTTGAAATGTAGAGATCAATTAAGTGAATATTGTCTTTCCCAACGAAGCCTTTTGCATACATATAATTATGGATCGAACCTGCGATATTTTGTTTAAGGGAACCAACCATTTGCCGAACGTTGTCAGCAGTGCATTCAATTAATAATTTAAATTAATAGCTAGCCCGTTGTGGCCATCATGTGTGCAAGTCTGAATGTAATGAAAGGTCTGCTAATATCTCTAGCTAGTTTAATTTGTATTTGGCTTCACTTGCATGAATCTTTCATTATATTCTCATTTTGAAACTCTCGGATTGCTGCCAAATTTCTGCATTCCACGGACATTTGAGTTCACAACCTCAAGCTACAAAATGTTTTCAAAGTAATAACAAAAAATAATAATAACAATAATATTAATGCTACATGCTAAGCTATAATGTAATTAAACTGAACGCAAACCTAGGTTAGAAAGTCAGACTCTCTAGTTACTACCTCCTAGAAGCTAGAAAAACAATGGCTTCTAAATTCTAATTAATTTATATAAAATAGACTAATTGTAGCACTTAGTTGTGGAATAACTAGAAGGCACATCACAAGGACAAGAGGAAGCATCCCAATGCACATTGTTTGACTTCCATGCATCGCCAATATTGAAAGGCATTCCGAATGGAAACCCAACGGATCGCAATGTCTCGAAATCTTGGTCATCAACACGAGGCACATTCACATTAGGAAAGTACTTTACCAACGCACTATCATATTGGTTCCCAACTGTCCCTTGCGTTAATGGTATTGGGTAGCCACTGCATTGCTCTTGCAACCCACCAAAGTTTGTAGTTGTTGAACCCTCAGAGTTCTTACTAAGATCTCCATGCATAGAGGATGACATGTTCAACAACATGGAAGAAACATCAATTGTAGGTTTGGCACTAGTATTTGATCTTTCAAGGGGAGATGAGAAGACCAAGCTATTGCTAAGGTCCCCATTTGAAAAGGGTAGATGATCGAATGCTTTGTAAAGCAATGGGTTAATAATGGATTTATAAGAGGCAACATCTAACGGACAAAGATTACTAATGCCATTTGTGGTTGAGTTTTGGGTGTCATTGTCGTTGTTGGTATAGAACTGGCTAGCTAGGAAATTTTTCTTTGTTAATGGCACGCTGGCTGAACAAAACTGAGTGTTGTTGTCTTGATCTTTGGTTAGCATATCAGAGGTGCTTGGTTCAGGTAGAGAAGAGACCCAAGAGTGAGAGAGAGCTCTTTGTGCTGTCGAGTTGGTTTTCTTGAATATCCTGCAGATTGCCCAAGATTCCTGCAATTTCAAAAACATTTAAGTTAAACTTGAATGACATTTACAACCATAAACACTCTCAAAACTGGTAGTATTTCTAAGAATATAGCTGTGTTTGGTTTTGACTTTTATTTTCTATTCTTATTTTATGTGTGTTTTCAAGGACTCCAGAAAAGAAAAATAGTGAAAATAGAATAAAAACAAACAAGATGTTATTATTCTTATTGTTTCCATTTTTTTTTCCTTTACAGGATTATGAAAACATGAAATGCGAGAAATGAAAACTAAGATCAATTAAATAGGCCTTTAAGTTTTGCAAAGTTTCACTAACATTAGCTGGAAGGGTCTTGTCCATGCACTTCTTAGGGGACAGTGAATCTGTGAGGGAAGGTAGCCTGAACTCATGCATCATCCAATCAGTTTTGACTCCTTTGGCAGCTCTACCTTTGTAAAACACTAGAGATTTCTTCAGGCCAATGCACTTGGAACCCTCTGAGGAGTATATAGGCCGGTCAGTCCCTGTGGCCTTCCAGAACCCAGCTCCAGTTACCCTATTAGGCCTTGCACTGTTTCTGTATTTTCTGTCCCTGGGACAGTAGAAATACCACTCTTTCTCTGCTGTGGTGGCCAACTCTTCACACAATAAGAAAATCATAAAAAAAAACTACTTGTTAGATGCCATTATATTTGGAGCCCCTTAATAAAAGAGAGGTGCTTAAATATATGGAGCTATGTATATAACTAGGTTAAGTTCAGGTTGAAAAAAGCATATGAGGCTAAATATAATCACAAACCAAAGGAAAATTTGTTTTTGTCTTACTTGGAAGATCCCATGGATCATATTTGTAGATATCAAGTTGCTTGATAAGCTCAATGGATAGAGGCCGTTGCTGAATCTTTCTCCTGAGGTAAAATCCTACAAGCTCTTCATCGGTTGGATGGAACCTGAAACCTGGTAGCAAAACTTCATCAAGTTTCTCACCATCATTTCTTTCTTCCATTTGTCTTAACCTATTTTTATTAGAAATAAGTTGGCCTAATCCTCTTCAATATGAAAAAAGATGGAGATAAACCAAAACCAGTGGGAGTAAAAAAGATACCAGGACACTAGAAAATTAGTGGAAGCTAGTTCAAAGAGAAGGCCAAAAAGATTAATTGCGTGAGGCGCTAATATTGCTAATATGAGAAGAGTAATGAAAGACAAAGAAGAGAGCAAGTTGTTGAGTGTAAGTTTCACTGAGTTTGAAGACATTATATGCTTCCTGAGAAGGGGTCTGCCCCCGAAGTATCAGCCGCCTTTTCTGGTGACTTTTAAAGGACTGTGTGTTTTGCGAGGATCGCCTAGGTTTGGCTCAAACCATGAAGCAAAGGGCAAGGCTCTTGTGAAAAAAAATATATAACAACTACCAAGAAAGAAATTAAATCCATATTAAGTATTTCATTTTAAATCAAGAAGAGAGTAGAGGTTTTATCATCTCGGAATAGCTACAAGTATTTCTTATAACTTGTATTCTTTTACTTATGATTCATCTACAAGACTAGAAAAATGTCACAAAGCTAAGAGTGCGTTTGGTTTAAAAACATAGGAACTTTTAGGTTTTATTTTCTGTTTTCACTTAGTTCACTATTTTCCAATATTTTGAAAATGAGAAAATAAAATATGAAAATTGATAACTGTCTTCTGAAATTAAACGCACTCTTTAAATTTTCTGCTATAATTTAACAGAAGTATATAGTTTAATATTAACTCTAGAATCAATAAATAAATCATACTACTTTATCTCATTAAATAGTGCCCGTAATTTTCTATTAAGAATTTTTTGTAAATAATTTGTTTAGCTGAGTAGCACTTCTCATGAGATTATGACCAAAACGGTGGAATCTCAATAGACCACCTAATTTTCAGCTTGTGAGGATTGTGATCTTGTATTTAATTACCCATTAGACATATTAATCTCATGAAGGTTTTGCTCCAAACACTACAAGCCAAGACATCAGATCAAAGTTCCAAGCAATTAATGATATTTATTAATTGTATAGTGTTTGAAACTTGAAAATATCATTTGGAAACGTGCATGGACCTGAACCAGATTCCAAAACTGAGATCAAATTTATAATTCAACAGCAAATTCCAGTTTGACCCACCTGGGATTATATTATTGGCTTGAAGGTTTCTCAGAATCCGAAAATCCCGTTTCTATTCCATTCCCGGAGCTTCTATTCCACTGATTTTGTCAGGCTGAATTCAGTTTAATAATGATAACAACGAACATAATGTTACTGTCAAGTTTCAAATAACAACAAGCGAACGTGTGATCAAAGTCTTGTATGGTTGAAGGGACCACTTTGCCCTTACAGGAACATTATATTAATACTATATAAATGTTAATTCAAACTAAAACCATTTGTTTACTACTATCAATGTGATATCAAAGTTAGCTAAAACTTAACTGAAATATAGCATTTCAGGGTTGTCTGGCCTTATTTCTTTGATCTTTCTTCTTCATAGGCTAGAAGACTACTTAATTCCCACCTTTCCTTAGATTGCTCTTCTTTAGGCTGCTAAGATTTTTGTAGTTACGTTCTTACGTCATATTTTGTTTTTATGACAGCGAGAGGATGAATTTTTTCAGGGGATGATTCTTTTCAATTCAAATTTTCAATTTGTATTATCAATTTGTATTGCACAATTTTTTGAAGTCAGCTTTAACTTGAATAATAATTGTTTGAACTAAACTGTGATCAACTATTGAAATAAATTTCAATCTCATACAGGGATTTTGCCAGTGCATCTTTTGATCCTCTAGCTTATTGCATTGAAGTTTTAAGATTTGGTCGTCTAAGGTGAAGGTGCTTGTAAACTAATAAAATGAGAGATTAGTCATTCTTTGATCAATAACCTGTCACTGTACGTGAATCACGTCAAATATTCTGAAGATAGTTAGCATCCACTTTTTTACTTTACAACCACACTCATTTTCAATGATCCAAATTCGAAGTGTTATTTTATGTGACTAAGGAAACATATAATATATTGCCACATGACATTACAAATTGATTGTGACAAGTATGACCTTCAACTCAACTCAATATAAAAGAATTCATATGTTGGAAAAGAAGCCAAAGGCCCAAAGCCCTTATAAACATCATTAAAAAACAAAAACTATTTATAAACATGTGTAGGGGTATTAAGTGTTATCAAAATCTTTCTCAGACACTTCAGTTTATTATAAAAAAAATGAGAATACATAAGTATTCATTTTACATTTTTTGAAAAGTCTTCAATCAAAAGTGAACATGCCTTTTAGAGCACGAGCTTTATGTCGTGGACACAATACTATATTTCATGTAATCATGATAATATCAATGAACATATACATACATATAAAATTATATTCAATCAAATAAAGTGTGTACTTTAGTCTATTCATTTTCTTTATCTTTCTTTATACATTTTTTTCTTTATTCACTCAGTTTAGCCAACTAGTAGGGTAAGAGATCATACAAAAAGTTCATTATATTGACAAATACAGTGGGGATAAATAGGATGTTGGAACAGTGGGGATCACCTTCCCTTCCTAGAATGGTGAGTGTCTGAAGGAGTCCCTTTTACCAGTAAATAATTAGAAACCAAAGAATCACATCCAATATTTAAGATCGTCTTCATTTCCCAGTATTGCTAAGTCGAAAGAGTCCATTTTCACCCAAGCTAATAACTAGGGACTGAAGGGTCATATTTAATGTTTAAGATTGTCTTCCCTTCCTAATATGGCTAGGCTGAAAGAGTATCTCATCTAGTAACTAGGGACTAAAAGGTAATATCTATCATCTTGTCTTTAGAGGTCACCTTCCGTACCGAGGGATCCTACCCTTAGTTATTGTCTTATCTTGATTAATGTTTATCATGCATAACATTAACATGAGGGTGTGTTATTACAATGCATAAAATATAAAACTAACATATCATCCTCATTCAACACAACTTCAAGGCATGAGAACATCACATCACACATACTTTCATTGTTCATAGCAACAACATCGTCATTCAATGTCATAGATAAATTCACAACACACAAATTTACACTTTATTGTATTCACATTGACTCAAACCTATAAAACCTTAGGCCGAAACCACAATTCACCTCCAAAAATTATTATTATTATTATTATTATTATTATTATTATTATTATTATTATTATTATTATATCTTCAATAATCAAATATGGGTTTCAAGCATATATTTCCCTCTAAGATCTAATTTTATTTCTTCTCTGTATCATTTTATTCAAAGCCTTACTTATGAATAATTCAAAATCCAAACCTTATGTGCACATTCAAGAATTCTAAATTAACTAGCAATTGGTTTGTCTTTTTAAGGTTAAGATTATGAACAGATTAATGTGTCACTTAAAAAGATGCCCAAAATAAATACTCTAAAGTAATTTGGGGTTTTGGATGCTAGTGAGGGAACACCTAACCACTAAGATTTTTGTTACATGAGCTTTCAACAATCCGTAACTTTTAATGATCTTTAGAGGCATTATTCAATTCTCCTGTTTAAATTTTTAATCCTATATATAAAATTATAATTTGTACTTTGTTCTACGTTAAAAGCTTTTTTCTCAAATTGTTTGAATTATGTTTGCTTCGTTTTTTTTTTCGGTATTAGTTACTTTTCTAAGTGTAAGAACGTACTTTTATTACGCTGATTTAGAAAGAAATACAATAAAGCTATACACGAAAAGAAAATATTTTACCTAAAGTTAAAATTACACCGTGATAGTATTTCATACTATATAATAAAGATGTGAAGTCACAATTAAATTTCATAACACGTATTATCAATTAGTTATGAGCTGATTTATATGCATATTATATGTTTCGTAAAACACATAGGCTGTTGTTAAAATGGTAGTCATTCCTAAGCTAACATCTTTTTAAAATTACATTCTTATCTTCAATAATTGAATATATGTGTATAATACTTATGTTTCTAACCAAGATCAGATTTTGTTTTCTTGTTATTACTTATCATCCAACGTAGATCCATCACCAAGGAAATTGAATGGTTTAGAAAACAAGTTTACATAGACAAAAGGAATGCTACCGTAATACACTGAAGAGGTAGAAAAAGAATCCTACGTACAACATTAAAATTTTTGGAGAACATGATCATTCATATAGGAATTTTAGGCAAGAAACCAACCTTGTAGCTAGATTGTTGAAGAGAGGCCAAAATGCAGACTTGAAACCTTAGCTCCATGTTCTTTTAACAGGAATGAGAGGGAATAATTTCTGATTTCTTTTTTTTATGAGAAGAGCAGCATTTAAAAAGAGATAGTATCATAGCTGTTTGAGAGATCTTAAAAAGGTATCTTTTTATGTTTATCTATATTTTAAATTCCTGATGTTAAACTATTTTATTTTATCATCCTGTTACTAAAAGTACTTGTATATTTTTGTATCCGTAGTCCAAATGCCTTAGCTTGTTTCTTTTCCGTAGTGTATTTATGTATATCGTATTATGTATGTATATATATATATTGTATTATTATAATTATGGCTGTTTATTATATTATTAGTATTAATTTTTTTTTAATTCACGTTTAAATTCATTTGAATTGAACCTTAAATCTTTTTTATAACTAACCTACTCAAAAGATTGACTACTTCTCTCATTGCATGCTTCTTTTGTAAAAGACCCAACAAACGCAATGTTCTTACCGAGAAGTGGAGGTAAGGCTGCAGGTGTCTCCGATATCCGTCCAAACGAGGGTGGGGATACCTATAAAAATAGTCAGCTCAAGTTAGTGAATGAATGAGATATAGAGGTTTTAGAACATGATGAGTGATAGAATTGTGATGTGATACCTGGGAGATGCGAAGCCCCTTTTTATAAAGCGAGATGACCTTGTGATAAATCAGAAGATAATCTTCCATGAATAGGGGAGATATTCCTAGGATTTAGTGGATATCGGATATATTCTATATTTAGTAGGAGATATGATCTGATATGGGAGATGTGATATGATAATAAGAAATGTTATATATTCTGGTAGTCAATTTAATAGATATCCCAAGGTAAATTGATGGAGAATCCATATAGACCACTATGCTTATTTGGGCGAGTCATGGGATCCTTTGGCCGAGTAACTTGAGATTTGAGCCAAGTTCTCAAGCCCATATTTCTAGTCCAATACAATAGCTAGAGATG
Organism: Dalbergia cochinchinensis; assembly: GCA_031216125.1. Classification (NCBI taxonomy): domain Eukaryota; kingdom Viridiplantae; phylum Streptophyta; class Magnoliopsida; order Fabales; family Fabaceae; genus Dalbergia; species Dalbergia cochinchinensis. The sequence continues at coordinate 61,603,988 of CM062377.1, forward strand.
CACACATTGAGTACTACAACTTTAAGATTTCAAATGTTAAAATCTTATCAAAATCACATACGATAGAGTTTGTGAGAATATCATGACCCGACTTAGGAACGTGACCTGCACGTAGGGGATTAGGTCCTGACATAACTCTTCTAGATAACATGACTTACTGAATGCATAGTTCAACATGATTTCATATTGAAAACATAATTTCATCTAAACCCTTATCAATTTCTCTATTTAAAGCATAATATTTGAAATCATCTTAATTGAATTTAATATGTGCTACTATAATTTGTGAAATCATACACTATTTCATTTCATAATCATAGTTATAATTCGTAAATCGGTGCAGTGTTTGAAATCTAAAACGTAAATACATAACCGATTTGTTATATGATCTTAATCACAATCCCTACTTTTAAATCCATGCTTGAAAGCTAAGAACATAAAAAGGATGCTCTTAAATTCTGAAAATAAATACATAATCTTAAAATAGAATGATGGCTCAAATCCTGCTTACACAACTACTGGAGTCTTCTAACCTAACATAATCCCCAGCTAAGCCTCACTGCAAAGCAAAACTCATCACTAAGACAACTGCAGAGTACTGAAATCGTGACTGAGTGATAACTAGACATGCAACTGTAGCTGTAAGGAGGAAGGGAGATTGGTGAGTTAATAGACTCAATGAGTGGATTCTCACCCACCACCACATGAGACAACCAACAGGATATACATAAACATAATATATATGTAACAAGCAGAAAATCAATTTGATATTTATATGCATAATTACATAGGAAAGCATTTCTAAATTCATGGTGCAGTAACTACTAAAATGATAAATTTGTACATAACTATACTAGCAAAAATATTCACAATTTCATAATAAGCAATTAGTGGAATTCCCAAAAGCAATATAAAATACTCCAAGGGAATTTAGGAAAAAATAGAATTCTAAGCAGGTTATAAAAGGCAGAACTCAATCCTTTGCAACATGAGCACCTAACTGATAGCAAACGATCCCTCACGAGTCGTGCCCCTCGTGGGCAAGCTATGGGCACCTAGCTAGGTCCAATTATCTGGAGTTTCAGTAAAAGGGTGATTACCCCTTGTTGGCAGTATGGTATACAAAGGTTAACGAATTCACTGTCATTAACCCACAACTCTATTTCTCACTAATTACTGTTAAAATGAACTTTCAATTAAACTGAATAAATCTGAAAGCTATGATCTCATAGAATTCTAACAAGTTGACTATCAAGCATAATTAGGGTTCTGAAATCATGCCCAATGGATCACCAGCTAGCAAACATGGTGATCCTAGAAACACACAGATTATGTGTCTAATCAATGTTTTGAATCATACTTAATTTAATACTTTCAATAATGCATAATTGAAATTCTAAAATCATATTTCAAGATAACATGATTTTATAAACATGAAAATTATAACATCTTAATAACATGTCTATCCATGAAGATAATTCATACTCATGTCAACATTTTTCCAATAAAACACAATTGGGTTTCTAGAAGCATAATTTGAGATCCCAAAATCTTGAAAATAGAGTAACTTCATCAATTTATATATGTTTCATGTCTTAACAATTCTAGTAAACTTGCTAAATCATATTTTCCAATAAATTTTTTCATGAGCATACATTTTCATGGCATGCAACACATCAATCATGGTCCTATAGTTTTCTAAAACATATTTTTCATGCTATAATAAAAAATCATGATTTTGCATAACGTGTGAAATCATGTTGCATACATAATTTTGCATGTAAATTCATGTTTAACAATCATAATACTTATAACATACTCATAATGATTGAAAATAGGGTCATGAGTTCAAACCCACTCACCTTGAAGAATCGGGTATGACGTATCACCACTAACTTGACCTTGAGAGCTAGAAATGACACCAACTGCTATATTATCACAGACAACTCATGAACATATCATAATCACACTAGGATAACTCTAACGATAATAAAAGAGAACCTAAACTTGACAACAACTAAGAACATAAACATCCCAACTCATAAAGATGGAGGAAAGGAGAGAAACCAAGCATAAACCCTGAATAATCCTTATCTTGAAGCTTGGAAGAGGTAAGAATGGAAGAGGAGGAGAGAAAGGAGGTGGAAGAAGGGGAAGTGGGTGTTAGGGTTCAAAATTTTAGGAAAGAGACCAAATAAGGGTGTTTTATAAGGTTTGGGGTGTCACTTGATGAAATTGTGTCACTTTGGATGTCTATCAATGTAGGCGTTCCTCATTGCAACGAGCCTGATTGACTTACCTACTTCTTGTAACAATCCTGTTCAGCATAAAAGTGCAGACTTTTGCAACTTCATTGTTTTCAATGAATTGGGGCTTTTTGGGGTACCTAAAGACTGTGTTAGGTTTAACCATAGACACATGGACCTAATGCATCATAGAGAAGGATACGTGACTCTAAACTCGGTTGTAGATATATTAATATTAATGATGATGATGATGATGTTAAAACAACGGATATATGGACAAATCAAATTTTGAACTTTCAACTTTTTGCGTCATATGCCACATGCATGTTATTAATTAATGCATTGGTTAAATTATTTGGTAGATTTCTGAACTTTTTGAAAAAATTTAAATAGATCCCTATACTTTAAAAATTTATAATTGAATCCCTAAACTTTCAAAATATCTATAATTAACTCCCTAACCACAAACTTTCATTTAAGGTCTATTAAAAGAAATAGAATATTCCAATATGCGCGCTTGTTCAAGTAGCTATTTTTTTTTTTTGATGAGTCAAGTAGCTAATTGTTCCATTAGGGAGGATTGGGATGGTGGTGGTCAAGAGAGCCGAAGCATTTAAAATCTGTTACCAACAAAAATAAGTGATCGACGTGTGATTATGGTTTCACTATTTTATATCACTACTTAATGACTGACAAGGATTAATAATCGAAGCGTGATTAAGGTTACATATTGCGGCCATTTTATCTAGTTATAGCCTTATAAGCATACAGTCCAAAAAACAAAAAACAAAAAAATGGTTATTGGTTATATCATTAAATTTCGTCACAAGTTGATTTTTCTTTATTATAACCCTCAGTATTTCACTCAATATAAGCCACGAGCGCTCTTTGAATTTTTCTTATAAGTTTTGGTCTTTTCATCCAAGTTAATACTTGATAAAATGTAAAAACACAAAAAGACTTGATGAAATGAAAAGTTATTGCGGAGATTGTGTAACCTGGGACACTATGCCATTAATATGGCTGGCATACCAAGCAAACTCAATTATTTCTTACACTAACAACAAGGACATGCATCATTTTAATTATTAGGACCTATTTTATAGTCTGTATTGACTTAAGTCACTGATTTTTTATCAGGGGTTGAAGTATTATAGAGCTCCAATACAACCATTTAATTTTGAAACCGGTCAAATTTTATCTATATAATAAAAAAATCAATTGATTATATAATCACATAGATAAGCTAAAATACTTATTTGTTTGCTTGATCCTAAAATTTATTGAATTCTGTCGAATAATTTCACAGAAAAAACATGATCACTCGTAAAATTCGAAAATGTGGTTCAACATGTTTCAAAAGCGACTAAATTTATCTATATGATCCTAGACTCAATTGAAACCTTTTAGGATACCATATGCATAAAATCTGATCACTTCTAAAATGGTTATATTAGTGATCTATAGTATCTTAACCCTTAATAAAAATTCAATGATTTAAATCAATATCGATAACAAGATAGACCTAAACCTTTTCATATGATGCACCACATAGCATGATTAAAATGGATTTAATTTCTATACATCAATAGTATAAAAATGTTACACAATCATGCAATCATATATTATCGCATCAGTCATGATGGTTGAATTTTAGTATCACTATTTGAAAAATCATCTAAATAAAAGATTTTGATTTGATAACAGTATAGAATAGTTTTACACTATCATCGTATCAAAATTAAACTCAATTAAAATAGTGGATCACAGAGAATTTGCCAATAATCAAATGAAATTTCAGCTTATGACTTCTAACAAATTAGTATTAAAGTTCTTGTAATTAGCTCAGATAATGACGGAAACCACCTCGATTTAATAAAATTTGATAACAGAAAAAGTGAAACTGCATAAAATTATAAGTTTAACATGTGAATTAATTAATTTATTCGTAAAAAAATTCAGTCTTCCAAAGATTGCTTCCATATCCATTGACTTACGTACAGTCTACCGAAGATGCGTAGATAGATTTCTATACAAAAATTTCATTTATACTTAGAGTTTAATTTATATACACTGACAGTATAAAAATATTTTACACTATCATTCAATCAAATCACTCCATTTATTTAACATTTCAAGTAGTGATTGAAAGACTTAACTACTTTTGTTAATGTGACAACATATGATTAAATGACAGTATAAAAAAATTATATTATTGATGTATACAAATTAAACTCTTATATTTAATACACATGAATAATGCCAACAAAAACGTCGCACAAAAACATTTTAACAAAAAAATTTGTTCAAGTAGCAGCGAAGAGTTGTATTGTTTCGTTGGTGTGGGTGTGATCGATATAGATGTTTTGGTAATAGAACTTGTGGAAAGCCAAAATCCTCTATTTTTGTATGCTTTGGGAATACGAAAGGTATAGGATTTCTCAATTTCTTGCTTTTAGTAAAACAAAAATAGTTTTCAACAATGGAACTCAAAGAGGGTCTAAATTTCCTTTTAAGACCCCTCACCTAATACTGCATAGGTTTTCTCCAATTACTAATTTTTAACACTTAGCTTTGCCAAATATGTCTACTTGTTGGATAGCAAGGGCCGTACCACTAATTAATGGAAACTTACACTGAGTCAAATGGGAAACTTGGGACTCCAAATTCAGTGAAGCTCTCCCCAAATTATAGCCCTCGGTTGGAACCATCTTTGTCTGTTTCTTGACCTAGGGTTTGCTTCCCAAGCGTGTAACCAAAGTTTAAAACTCAGTCAAAACTCTTAAAACCCAAAAACCTATGCCTCTTTCTTCGTGTAACACACCGCCAACCCTGTCACTAAAGCTAAAAGGTGCCAAAAGTCCAATTAGTAAAATTTCATGGATAACAACAGCAAATTAATGCCAACAAGGAGTTGCCTCATGGTTATGATGACTATTGTGGCCTCACTTAAGAAGTTTCAAAAATAGATGCACCTTAGAACAATAAATTGGTTTGCTTTGTGTTTCATCACTTTCTCGGGAGGAATCCACACAAAATTTGAAGCATCAGTACTGGGAAAGACCAATTAAGCCATCGAGTGTATGCTTATCACTGGAAGAAAAAAAGAATCTAAAAATTAGAAAACGTTTTCTTTTTTATGAAAAAAATATAAAGTAGTTTTTTAGCTTTGACTTATTTAGTCTGTATATAAAAACTAATACTTAAATTGATTCCCTAAAAATTGATTATGAGACAAATTAATTTCTTAGAATTTAAAAATTTTAAATTGGTCACTCACATTTAAGAAAAAGTGACAAATTATTTTCTTCATACAGTGAAAGAGAACAAATTAATCATTCCACACCAAAATGAACTGTATCGGGGATCAATTTGTTCCAATTTTTAAAATGTGAGGAACTAATTTGGAACTTTTAAATTTTCAGCAACTAATTTACCCATCAATATATTTTTCAGGGACTAGTCTGGTATATTTTCGTATATAAAAGAAATTAGCACTTGATTAAAGGGTTAACAAAGACTACATTTTTAAGTTAACACATCACTTCTTATAGGTTTTTTTTAATCAGGCATAGTCAATTGTTTAATGCAATATTTTTAAATAGAGAAAGTTATTATAAATCAAATATTATGTGGATGTCCATTACTAGATTTAGGTGATTGATTAGGATCTAAATTATTATCATATTCCAATTGTTTTGCACTCAATGGTCTACAAATAGATACCTAGAGTGACACTGTCAGACACACTGAAAACAATAGAGAATCCTATCTTCTTATTCCATTACTTCTTTCTCTCTATTCTCATTAGTTTATAACATGTTATCAGCATGAAGCTCGATCTCTCTAGAGAAGAAGGCTTAAGGTATGACAAACTTTTCAAATCTCGAATTTGTTGCCTTTGATATTTTGGGTAAAAATTACCTATCTTAAATCCGGCCATAATTCACTTTGATTCAATGGCTCTTGGAGACACCATCAAATAAGGAAATGCTTCATCTCTAAAGGATCGAGTAAAGGTTATGATTTTTCTCTGTCATCACCTCCATGAAAAATTAAAAAATGAATATCTTACTCTAAAAGCTCCTGCAAATCTTTGGAGAAGTCCGAAGCAAAGGTATGATCACCAAAAAATGAGAATACTTCCACAAGCCCAATATGAATGGTTGCATTTGTGGTTACAGAACTTTAAGTCTATAAGTTAATACAATTTCGCAATGTTTAGGATTTCCCTATGATTAAAATTGTGTGGGGAAGATATAACTGATAATGACATGTTGGAGAAAACCATTTTTGACCTTTCATGCCTTGAATGTGCTCTTGTAGCAACAGCATTGACAAAAAAGGGGTTTACCAAATAATCTGAATTAATTTTATGCCTACTTGTGGCTGAACAAAATAATGAATTGCTCATGAAAAATCATAAAGCTCACTCTATTGGCTCCTCTCTATTCCCTGAAGCGAATGTGACAAATTATAGTCCCAGAAGCTATAAAGATTGTGGTTTCAATGAAAAAAAATAGTCAAGGAAAAAATAAATGTCGCTTTTATGGTGCTCCTCCCTCTTCGTCCAAGCACAAGTCACACCAAAAGTTGAAAAATAGGGATTATAAGGTTAAAAAAATCTCAAAAACTGGCATTTAACTAATAATAGTTGAAATTGATGAATAATAAAATAAAATAAGTTGATATATTTATAATATCATATACCATTAATATGGATGATAATGGATATCCATGAGAGAGGACATATGCCTCTTGCACTCTGTCTTTGTTTAGAATTTTGTTCTCTTTTCCCATCCTAATCCCTGTCACAGGTGTATATTCCCTATTTCTCCTAAGGATTTGAATCCATACGAGGTATTTACGAATTTATTAAAATAATTTCAAAAGAAATTTGAAAAGTATTTTGATATTTAAAATATAAATATACATAATACTTATTCCCTTTCAGAATATTTGACCACTTTCAGACAACTTCATATTTAAAAATATATGTCAATTTAACATTTCAATAAAGTATTAATTTTTTCTTCGAATACTACCCCTAATTAATTTCACATTTTCAAAGCATTCCATTTAATATTAATGTGCTATATTAATTAATATATGGGGATACATTAGTATATTAACTATAGTAAACTATACAAATTATATAAGTTGACGGTTGCAAACTAGTGATATATAATAATTATGATTATATTTTTTTAAAAAGTATCAATTATTAAAGTTATGAAATTTGTGAGCTCTAAATTACTTTAGAAGATGCATCTAGAAAAATAAAAGAAGTGTTAAATACTAGTATTATAGATTATAGATTTAATTAAATACTGATAAATTTTAAATATATTTAATGTTTGTAGTGCAATTCTGCTATTAGATACTAATGATTGTCAATAATATTCTAATAATATGTCATAATTATAGTTTTATTTTTAGAAAATAATTAATAATTAAATTCTTAAAAATTGTGGACCTTAAATCATTTTCATTGTGATGCCGGAAAAGTTTTTCCTCATAAGAGTCTAAAATATTAATGTTATAGATAGATTATATATTATAAATTATAGATTTTTGTAGTACAATCCTGCTATTAGATACTAATAATTATCAATGATATTCTAATAATATATCTTAATTACAATTTTATATTTTCAAAAAAATAATTAATTAGTAACTTCTTAAAATCTGTAGTCACTGGATTATTCTTGTTGTGGTACCTGAAAAGCTTTTCCTCTATGAAATATTAGTATATTATTCACTTAATAGAAAATGAATAAAATCGATTTTGGGCTCTTAAAATCAATTTTCAAGTGCCAAAACCAGTTTCCAAACGTGCTAGTGTACACTTTTAATATGGCAAGATATTTTTTTCATTATTCACAAGAGGTGCCTAGGTAATCTCCCTTTACGTAAGATTACCCTCAGCTAGTGACCTCATTTCGAAGCTTTTATTTCCCAGTTCTCAAAATTACCTATTCTGCTATTCTTTCAGCTTACTCAACATCGCTGACATCGATATTTCTTGGCTTTATCATCTTTCACCACTCGCAAAGCAACCTCCATGTGATACAATTCTTAACGCGCACTTGGGTGGGGTCTAAATAGAAGCCACGATATAGGTAAGCCGCCGGCTACAATTTTCCATTTGCATTAGCCACAGCGAAAACTATATTTTTCATTTTTCAAAAAAGAGAGAAAACTATTTAAGTGTGGTCAAAATTCCTGTGACTATAGCTAACTAGGTTGCTTAAGGATTTATTCAGTTGTTCGATTCCTGATAATATGTATAGAAATCATATCATGGCTAGAGATTTATCTTCTTAGAGGAGTTGTTGTCTCGAAATGACTAATCACCCGTACAAGTGGTGAATATCCTGAAAAATCAAAAAAAAAAAACCAATGACAAAAACCCTACTTTAGTCTCCAATTGAACCTTTAGGGTAAATTAATCTCTCAAAAATTAAAAATCCTTGTGGTCAATTACCATTTAAAAAGAAATACACATTAGTCACTTTTTTAATTCATCATTCTAACACTCAACATGTTAAATTGAGTGTGTGACTATATATATCATGGTAACACTTGACATCCTCGTTTTGATTCAAGATGTATGTGAAAATGACAAAGGAATTAGAGAACAGAAGAGAGTGGAGTTTGAGGATGCATATAGGCGTGGTTAAGAAAAAGATTGAAACATAATTGTTTTGATGAGAAAGATAAATAATCTCACATGAAGTTTAACAAAGCCAAATCAATTTAACAACCTCTCACGTGAATTATTTCTTACAAAAAAAAAATTGAGCTATTAAATAGAGATACATAAATAATTTTACGTATGATATGCCCCCTCATATGAATGTATTTTTTGGGCTTAAAACACAGATAAATTTATTTAGAAAAGTGTGACAACAAAAATCCAACTCTAAACTCTTTTTTTTATCATATCGACTTTAATAAATATAGTAAATTGTCACTTAAACATTTAAGTTAATGAGTAAAGATTATACAAATGATTTTACATTTAACACAAAATATTTACTAACTTCAAATAGTTTCAATTCAATATATATATATATATATACTATCAAAATCGGGACATCCACCGTTGGCAGTAATAACCAATCCCCACAAAAATTCTCCCGAATAAATAAACGGCTAACCACGAAATATGCTATATTTCCATGAATGCATATCGAAATGACTGAAAAACAAGGGGAACCACTACCACACTACCAGACTTCACGACTACTTAGTATTTATTACACGCATCACCCCATTAATATATCATCTTATGAGTGCCCGTAGAAGTAAGATACCACTTGCCAACAAGCTAGCCAATTTACTAGTGTTGTGATATCAATATCATACAGACTACAAAGAAATTCAGACGATCCATGTCCTACTTCTTGGCTTCATAATCGGATAAAAAGATCAGTTAATCAGAAGACTCTGTGCTGGATAACTGCACGCTTAAAATATTACAAGCCCCACATTGAGTAAATAAATAAACATCTATAGAATCTTTTATTTGGATTTTCCTCGTAGGCTAAGGGTAATGGTATTTTAACACCCAAAAAATGGGTGTGATGTGATGATGGTCCGCACTTATTCTTAGATGTGATGATGATCCGCACTTATCCTTAACATTCATCACATCCAATGGTTATAAAATGGGTGTCTGAACAGACACCCACCTTTTAGGTGTCAAACTAGCATTACTCTAACATAAAATGTAGTTCATTGCATATTTTATTTGCCATGATCAAATAAACAGTTTCAAGTTCTTTTTTCTCCCTAACAATGATCTGACTATATTTTGCAACAAAGAAACGGATCTGTACATGCTCCACATCTGTGCAGAGACAAAATGTTGGCATCAAGTTGTCTGCAACAATTCTTTGATATTGTATCCTTGAAGCTATTTACAAACAAACAGGTGAAGATGCGTAGTTAGCATTGTTAGAAAAAAAAAAAAGGAGGTTTACATAACAAGTTCAATAGCAAAACATAGTAAGCAAGAACACATGCACAGAGTGATACAATTATACCTGGAGAAAAGTAAGAAGTAATATAACTCCTGAGTTCCAGAAAGCATGGATAGTGATGGGAGTGAGAAGGTTGCGAGTTTGAGCATAGGACACACCCAACACAGTCCCTAGAGATGCCACAAATTTCTGTTATTATCTTCACAGAAGATGGAGGAACAATTGGTGCTTTCAAAATAAAATAGGTTTAGTCATTGTTTTTCCTTTCTTAATTCTAATATAAAGCAAGTAAATCCAAGATAACGTTTATGTCGTCTTCATCTATCCAACAAATGTGAAACAAATTGAAAAATCTGTTAATGTCAAATCTGAAGAAAGTTGTTATGAAAAATTAATAAAAGCTGAAGTTAGAAAAACTAGCCTAAGAACTAGGGCAAAAAGATAAAAATTAGAGCTAATATTTTTCTTGCTTCCCCTTTTCAATATTCATTCCAAATGCTTACATATATAGTGGTGTTGACATTCTAAAACCTTCACCTACAATAGAATATTCCTACTAAATATTCTTTCCTATCATTAACAACCCTTATCCTAGCTCCAAAATATTCTTAACAAATATCCTTCGCTAGCAATAGTGCTATCTTGTATTTTGAGCAGTACCTAAAACAAACAGCTGTGGAAATTCTCCAGGAGTGAGATGGGCTAGAGCAAATACAGCAGCACTAATGATGATAGCTGCCGGTGTGGGAACCCTGCAGGAAGATTAAGGAAAGCTGCAATCATGGAGACTGTATACCAGTAGTAACACTGGATAGCACACAACATGCCGAAATAACCCAAGCAAGCAACTTGGACTAGCTAAATCTTTAAATTTTGACAGGTACATATATTTACCGAGGTATTTTCATATTAAAAAAAAAAATTGCTAACCAGTGTCGTTAAAGAACCAAGAGTGATTTTTTTTTTTTATTGAAAAGTAGATCTTTATGTTTTCAATGCATTTAATACATTGGAATTTCAAAACTTTTCACTGTTAGTCTTTAACTAGTGTCTTGAGAACACTGATTAGCAGCAGCAGCAGCAACAGCAACAGCAACAGCAAAGCCTTGTTCTACTTGGTGAGGCCAGCTACTTGGATCAAACAATCTCATAGTGCTCTATCATATATCAAAACTGATCAGCAAAACAATTAAAAAAAAATGAGAGATGATATGAAATCCCGAACCTAAACTTTGAACTTAAAGGGCTCCAACCAATGCATTAGTAGTTTACACAAAAAACCCTTAGCTTATCATTAGAGTGTTCTTAAACTGTTCAAAATTGATGAACAACACTATAAACCAAACAGCAATAAGTTTCCCACAATTGAAGATCCCAAATACAGGATATAAAACTATCTACATTTATGTTAGAATTCAACTTTATGGTTTTAATAGGATTTGATTATATCAGATGCAATTTATTTTTATTAACAGAGACTGAAAAGAGAACTCTATAAGAAAACCCTTTGAGTAGAACTGATTTGACAGTTTTCAGCATACAGTGAAAATATAAATGGACGCTGGTGTACATACTTTTACAGCAGAAACTGTATTTTTAGTTTCTTAGACCACTTATTCAATTATCCATTCAGTCAATATATATTTCTACATAAAAACAAGGGGAATTAGTTTAGAGAAACCCTGAACTTTTGCCCTCTGGCAAATCATCATGACACCTCCTTTAGTCCATAAACTTTAGCTAATGACCCAATAGATGCAAAGGATTTGCTAATTCACTAACAGGAATAGTACAAAATTCACTAACGGAAATAGTATTTGACAACAACTTATCTGCCCGTTAATCTAGATTGTTGATTGGTTCATTCAATAAGTGGTATAAGGTTAGTAATCCTCTTTTAACTATATTGAATTTTTATTTAAATTTTATGGCTTTTTATATATTAATTTAGCTATTTAAAAATGTTTAAAATTTGAATTTAAAAAATAAGTCAATCAATGGTGTAAATTTAATGTCAAATAGATGAATAAGATGATTTCACGTAATACTACTGCTGGAGTCCAAAAAATTTAAATGAAAGTGTATATCGGGTTACTAGTTAAAGTTTCGCACTAATTGAGAAGGTTTTAAAATCGTAGAGGTGATTTACAAATAGGGAAAAGTTTAGGATTATTCCATACTATTTGGAAAAAAATAAATAAAAAGTTCCAACTTATAAGTTATAAGGCAAGCTGAAATTTCTTCAACCAACATATTTGATATACCATGGTGAAGTCAATGAAAAAGAACAAGGCACATACCACTTAGTCAAGGAAGCCATAAAAAATCCTCGAAATACAGTCTCCTCAAGAAGTGGAGCAAGAACACCCGTAGTTCCCACCAAGCAAGCAGTACTACAATGAAAAAGGCCATAATCAATTACATAATCATGAATCTAGAATAAAGAACCAACATTTAAACTTTCGAAAATATTAAAGTATAATCCTCCATACAACAAGAAGGCTTTTCTCATTAGGTAAAGTCGGCTACATAAGTCAAACAATATCATTGTGTTTTCTCAAAAACCATGTCTATATACAAGCCATTAAAATATAAGTCCTTTTAAATGGTTTTGTCTATAGTCCTTCTTGGTCTTTATCTACCTGTCCATAGAGATTTAAGTTTCAGACTTACTGTCGGCTGCCTAACACAAACCCTTGCTTTCATCCAGACTTGGAACTGATTATTTCAAAATTTGCAAAGCATAACATAGGTAACGTTTAAAATCCAAATACCTAGAAATAAGGAATATTTATCAAAATGTACCTGACATTTGAATATCCAATTAATGGAAGCAAGGTAACAAGAGCATCGGTCTGAAAAGAATATTGTGGAAGCTAATAAGATATCCTCAAAATATCACAATACCATAAGATTAATCCCGATTTAATAAGTTGGGTAATCTTGAACAGGAAAAAGATTAATTTGACCATGTTAACATATAATGCACCTTAGTTTTATACTTCAAATAAGGTAGATTAGGATAGTTGATTCATAGTAGTTATACTCAGCATTCAATAAAGCCAATCTGACTATAGTTAGCAGGGAGGCTCCATACCATGATGGCAATATATTATAAATGTGTTGAAAGAAATCTAGCATAACTAGAATCAGTAGTCAATATTTATGCTGCTTCAGTGGCAGTGATCTTAAATTCCCCCTTCAAAAACTGTGATGTAAATGGTTCATCAGATAAAAATTAATAATCAAATCTTCATCTGCCAGAGACAAGTCCGAATTGTTACCTCTCTTGTTGGAGTTTCGCCACTAAAGAAAGACAAGGTGGCTCCTGTCAAAGCAATGGCAATTAAAGCACCAGCTAGTCCGATTCCTGCCCACAAAAGCCACCCCTTTTGAAGATTGAAAGGTTCTCTCCAATCTGAAATGACGTTTTGCCATTAAGCGGAGATAAGATAAGCAACTGCATTACATATTCCAATTCTATAGACATAAGACAATTAAATATTTAACATCTGACTAAAATGAGCTTTAAAACAACAAGCTCAACAATAGTTATACAGAGAGAAGATACAACATGTTCTGCAAGGGCCAAACTAGTTGGCATCAACAGCAGTGAACCTTATGAATTAAAGTAAATTGACAAATAATTTAAGTAGCATGGTCTTAGGTAGGGCAACATTCTTTAATATAAACATTAGAAACCATTTGCTTGTAAACTAGAAAAAGTTTGAGAACTTTTTAAATGATCATTACCATATTTGAAGAAGTCTTCTGGGAGTGGCTGGTAATTGTTGGCAATACCAAAAAGAACTCCAAGTACAACAGCAGTTGTAAGGCTGCCGAAAGAACAGGAAAATAAGAATCTAACCCAGAACAGTGTGCACTTTAACATCAGAAAGAAAATTCGAGTCGCTATAAGATGTAGCAAAGCATTTTAATGGTATTTAGATGGATCTAGATGACTATGTGTTTCCCAAATAAGAAAACTAGTTAACGGGGCAAGGGCCTAAGTTAAAAGTAAATGTTACAAAGCAAGCATTCAGACATTCACAAGGATGTAAGATTGGAGAAACAAAATAATATGAGAATAAGGTCAATGTCTGTCGGTCAAAACCCAAAAGCATATCACTCACTACCATAAGCATCACCCTGTGATCCAGCTATGAATATAAAAAGTCTGCATCACTTCAATATCCTTAGCAATGACCAAATCAAGACAAACCAAAAGAAAGAAAAGGAAGGTGCTTTGCAACTTGCCAAAAAACTTGCAGAAGTACAAGGGTAAAAGTCTAAACGAATATTATTTTGCATACCCCTGATCCACAAAAATTATCTCTGACTTCTCATCTAAACTTAGCTCATCATACCGAATCCCCAGATTTGGTACAGCCACTGCCTCAATCAAACCTGTCAACACAAAACTGCCTGGAAAAAAATTAATGACTTGAAGTCCAACACAATCAGGAACCTAGAACATGCAAAAACCCTGGAAAATAACTCACTCTTACTGACTAAAAACACATCAATGGCATAGGTCATATGTTTCCACATGATATTTCCTACATGGATTTCCATTATTTGATGTTTGATATGAAATCATGATAGCTATTCAAAACACACCCAATCCACAGGCGAGAGAGGCTAATGAGACTGTTTGCCATTGCCAAGGCACCTCCCACCGCCGGAGAATAGGCCATTCCGATCCAGATTCCTGAAAAGGAAAAAACAAACAAGACAAATGAATACAAGTTAGTTATATAATCTCTTTTCATATATAGTCCTGGAAACAAAAGCTGAAAAGACCTCTACTTTGCAGTTGTCACCGCCTCACTGAGTGAACCCAAATAATAAACTCAAGCAAACAGAATCACATTATCATATTAAAAGAGGTTATCGTAATAACTATAAAACCAACCAAATAATAAGGCCAAATTACATTGGACCTCCACTTGAGGTCTGGTGAAATACACCCCAACACTTCTCTATTAGTAAAGTTTGCTCTGGAGGTCCCTGAATTTGTGAAATCATTACACCAACCTCCCATGAATTTGTAAAATCATACCATCCTCCCCTCTGCTTGCACATTGAACAAGGGAGGCTAGTGTCACCTGACAAATAAAGTCGAGTCGGAGTGAACTTAACCAAACCTCATGCAGGTTCAGTGTAATTTTCCCTAATGATAATGATAATAATAATAATAATTGGTAGCCACAGCTTACATAGAAACTTAACTTCATACGTAATCTGCTTCCGTTCAACTCTGAACCAAATTCAACGCCAAAAACCAACACCATTTACAGAACAACTCCATTAAAAGTTCCAAAGTTGGAATTCAAAATGCCAATTTTCCCGTAAAGCTAAAAACAAAGGTCAAAGTCAAAGTTTCCCAATAAATTTACCCGGCACCATTTTCCCTCTTGTTTTTGCCCCTCCATTTCTTGATATATTCTTTGTAGTTTTCTTCCATTTCCCCTTCATGGGGTAACAATTAAAAAACAAGAACACCAACAAAAGCAAGAAGAAAGAAGGTGGAAAAGGCACTTACCTTGTCCTCCTGAAACTCGGTTTCAGATTTGTCTCCAGCGTTGAAGAAGTAAACAGAGCGAAGACCCCTTTCAGTTTCAGAACCCAAATGGGAGGGTAGAGACAAGCTTCTTCTTCCATGGCCTTGTTGTGTGAGTTGGGTCGATAAGGGTTTTGACCAACCGAGCTTGTTGGAACGGAAGGACAATGATGAAGCTAGAGAAAATGCTATTGCCATTGAAACCATTGCCTCAAGTTGAAAATTTTGGATTGGAACAACAACAACGTGATTACCAAACCATAAAACTTGGAATGGTAACCTCTAACTTTGCAGGGATAAGGCAACAGAAGTTGGGACAAGTTTTCTTGGTACTGTACGTGCGAAGCTGATGTCCAAACGAACTAGAAGAGGACCAAGATTGCTGATTAGTGAAGACGGCGAATTATTTTTTTAAAAAAAATTAATTAAAGACCGACTTTAATTTATTTTACACAATTAACCAATAAAAATTCAAGATCATATTAAATCATGATTAGTAATTATTATAGAGGGTAATTATTTAAGATGATTTACATTTTTTTGAAATTCTATTGATTGAACAGGTAAAATATTTTTATATGTTTGATTAAGAGATAAAAATAAAGAATAAATTTTCATAAATGAGTTTTATAAATTATTTTATACATAAAATTCATTAAAAAATTGTATGTATTTGATTAAGAGACAAAAATATAAAATAAATTTTTATAAATGAGTTTTGTAAATTATTTTATATATAAAATTCATTCAGTAAAAATTTATTCCCAATTTTTATTATTTGTTGGGAAAACTTTGTAAAGGCCGGCTTGGGAAAATAATGATCTCCACTGTTTTTACTTCTTATTTTTATTTCTCATTTTTTATTTGAAGTTAATTGTTAAATGTAACAATGTAGAAGTCTTTTATACAATTATCCAATCATGTATTATTATATTATGTATGATAATTGACTCTTTTATCTATTACTTGAAAAATCATGCAAATGAAATATTTTGATTGGATGACTTTTGTTGCATCAAAATTAAACTATTTTTAATTATTGTATTCATTTTATTTCAATTTTTAGGATTTTATAAAAAATTGATGCAAATAAAAATAATTAATTTCTATACACTATCAGTATAAAGTAATTTTACAGTGACATCTAATCAGGTGTTACTACACAAGCAAAAGTAGTTGAGTTTCATAATCATTATTTAAAAAGAAACCACTTTTACTTATGTGATAACACCAGATCAGATATTAGTATAAAATTATTCTACAATGACGATGCATAAAAATTAAACTCCAAAAAATAAAACAACATATATAATTTTTTTGGTTAGCTTATATATATTTTTGGTCCTTAGAAACAAATAAATTTTGGTTTCGGTCACTGAAAAAAAAATTTGATTTTGGTCTAAATATTTTCAAAGTTGTTTGGTTTTAATCCCCAAAGTTAGGTTGTTTCTGTTAAATGCTGAGCTAGACAAGGAAAAATAACATTATCAAATCCCATATGATAGCCATTGGTTGTAGTTTATCATAGTCATATATGTCAAAATCCTGCTATAAAATTAGTTATTAGGTACTATAAGACATGTTATAAGAAGTTAGGTATAATGGATTGCTGAGTAAGAATTTTGAAACATAGGATTATGATATATCACATATGACTACTAGTTATGATATAGGATTTGATAATATAACTTTCTATCAACCAGCTCAGTATTTAAGACTGTCAGACTAACTTCACGGACTAAATAACAAAATAAAAAAATTTAATTCAACATTTGGGTGGCAAGCTTGAGTTTATTGTCACCACCATAGTGACAAATAACAAAATTTACCTTTTTACCCTTGTTTATTTTTCTCTTCCCTTTTGCTTTTCACAACCCCTCTCTCTCACTCACTCACACACATACTTCTTTGCTTCCTTTTGGCAAGTTTGCTAGCATCCCCTTTGACACCAACTCCCTTATCTCCACCATGCCAGATACTTAATATTGTTGTTGCCAAAGTATTGTATTGAAAGGCATCCACAAGTGGATGTATCAAGTGAGAATAAGTTTGTTGTATGAGGAGTGACAATGAGCATTTCAATATATTATATGGCTGAGATTAAATCTTCAATTAAAAAAGTCACACGGCCACAAAATTCCTAAAATGCTAAGCCATTCCCTACCACTTCACTTTTTCCATGTCTTCACCTCTCTTCCCCTAAACACATAGGTCAACACAAACACATCTATCTCTCTATCCATGAACGGTGGTGACAGAGGTGTGGCAACGACATGATGAAAGCGGCAACACAACATAGGCAGGACTCTTCAAAAGGGGTTGTGTGTGATGGGGCCAGCTTCGTGTGGAGCAATAATGGGGGGCAACCATGTCTTCAACAGCAATCAGGGTGTTGACGTAGGGAACCTCAACAATGGCTGAGGCATGGTACAATGAAGTGTAGTGTGATTGTGAAGAACATATGACTATTTTTTTTTCTTATCGTTAGGGTGCCATGCCAAAAATTGGCAACAGAGGAATGTGATGATGGTGTGCTACTATGAACTCACTGATAGTGGGTGCAATATTGATGTTGTCCCTTGCAATTTGATTGAACATTAATATTCTCAATCCCATGGTTAAACATTGGCTTTTGGGTATGAATGAGTAATACGGATGAATAAGGAATGCTTGAGATGGTGATGGTGTTGGCCTAAGTAGAGGAGATGGGGGAAGGATTTTCTTTGTGTTCATATAGGAAGGGAAGAATAAGGGAAAGCAAAAAAATGAGAGAAAAAGAGGGGGAGTGCAACGACTACATTCCAGTGTGTCACATGACTTTTTTAAATTGAAGATTAAATCTTAGCCATACAATATAGCCTAACTATTGAAATGCTTGTAACACATGTTCATACTAAAGACATTGCTAGAACTTTACTCAGTAAAGTACGATATTTAACATTAATCTACTTAAATACAAATAAAAATGCTCTAACAGAAGTACTTAACATTACTATTTGTAAATTAAACTATTAAGCTTGAACATATTATTTAAACATAACTCCAATGCTCATAGAAGCTGAAAGAGATAGTATTCCTTACTAGCACAACTTAACTAATTTGAAACCACCAAAAAATAGAGCAATAATTGAAAAATTCTCGATAAGAAATGAATATTTATAAAACATTTTGAACTATAATGGCTTCAGCTGCATCTTCAAGGAAACTATACATAGTCACATACGTTTGTATGAACATAACTGGATATCATAGCATAGAGATAATGTACTAAATAAATTATGTTATGCAAAGCTTATCAAAATTATAATTTCTTTATTTTAATCTTTTACTTTTATTTGTCTGCTTGTTTCACACATAGTCAAATGTCTTCTTTTTGGGAATTCTCATTCTGCTGTTACTCTTTAACATTGTGACTACAATTATTAGACTTGACCCAGTTATCGACTCAGTCAAGGCACTGGGTCACTGCTGGGCCATTGGTTTAGCTAGTGAATCATTAGTTAAACCGATTAAACTGAATTTTATTAAATCAATATATAAAATGCAACTAATATATATAATGTGGGACATAATATAATAAAAGCAAAACTGATCTAGTGGCAGAGGCACTCCTTCCCTTCCAAGACTTGTTGTGTTTGATCCCCAAGATGCATGACCGGTTCGAATCGGTGCGGTTTGGTGGTTACTCAGTCGGTTCACGGGGGTTTCACCAAATTTGATTGGATTAACTGCTTGATTGATTCGTGAAGAGAACTAGACCGGACTAGTGATCGGTTCACCAGTTTTCGATTCTAGCCGGCTGGTCCGATCTGGGTTTAATTACTATAATTGTGACAACAAAGCTAGACCTTTACACCACACTAACCAAGGGAGATATCATAAAAGGATTCTACATCGTCCCTCTGCCTTCTTTCTAGTTAGGGGCAAATCTTTTAAATGTCTTCCTTTTCATTACTCTTTTGTTATCATGCAATGTTTCACAATAAACATAGAAATGCATAAACTTAAGTAATATTGAATGGATCTTAAATAAGAGCTCATAACATAAACAATAAACTTGAATCATAATAAGTAAAATATGAAATTACAAAATCAAGCAATTAACTAAACTGAGTAAGGTGCATGAAATATAAACTAGTACATAACTCGAAAATAAATAAATTTGCATAAGAATTTAAATAACATAAGCTTGGTAAAATATATAAAATAATATCTTAACAAATTTCTCAAAGCGTAAAGTTATCTATCCAAATATTAATATCTAAAGGGACCAAAATTAAGGTCATGCCAAATTAGTTTCATTTTGAACTTTTCATCATAATTCATGAATTGGTCTTTGTCATCATTTATAGCAGTCACTTGTCTTTTCACTACAACATTTTCAGCCTACGGCAACACTTTTTAAAAGCAACGCTTGAAAAGTGTTGCCTTTCATGTGCTAAGGCAACACTTTTATTGGGGTAACATTTGAAATCGGCTAAGGCAACGGGTTTTAAGGCAACGCTTATAAAGCATTGTATAGATCAGAAAAGAGCCCGCTTATGAACCGTTGCCATATGACTTTAGAATAGGCTATGCTTATTTAAGACCAACCTTCACATTTTGAGTGTTGCCTTTTGAAATCCAACTACCCACGCTGTAAAAGCGTTGCCTAAACCTTTTAGCACCACACTAAAATTCTTCCCACTAAAATTTTGCCAATTCCACCATAAACTAATAAATTAGTCACACAACAGAACATCTTTTTTCCTCACTCTAGAATACAAAATATCACTAATTTCTATCATATTTTACTTATTTTCTAATCTCAGATCCTTATTTTCTCTCAATCCCTAATCCCTAAATTGACACAAAGCAACTCTCAATCCCTAATCATGTTCGTCATTCAGCAAACTCACACGGTGTGTTTCAACACGGGAGCCCATTGATGTGTTGAATCTTGGATCTACTACCACACTTGAAAGCCATATAAGTTCCAGTGCTGAAATCGAAGGTTCTCACGCCTTCTGTCAAATGCCTTGCCAGATCCACGAAGGAGAAGCAATAGAGTGACGATGCCGAAGCCGCCATCTCCGATTCTGACGAAGCTGCTACTTTGGAGGACGATAACGAAAATGGTCAGCTTCGAAGTCGAACCTTCATGCTAGAAGCCAACCGCGTTGAGCTTCAGAGAGTTGTAGCAACAACCTACTCTGGCGACTCTCTCTTGCTCAAAATTTGAGAACTGGTTTATGAAGTCCGTTCTTAATAAGCTCTTTTTTAGGCACTTAGAAATTAATTAGAAGCTTCTAGAATTTATTGCAGTTTCTGCAATTCTTTTTCAACTTGTTTCATTTTTTGCTAATGTGATTGTTGTGCTATGTGAAACTGTGAAGGTTGTGGAAGTGAGGTCAGATGGAGTAGTGTCAACTAGAAAGATCAACAGGAGGCAATTGTTGAAGTCGAGTGGTGAGTAAATTGCTAGATGCGATAAATATTTTTCTAGGATTTTCTGTCTTGAAATTTTGATTGGTTTATTTAGTCTTTTTGATAAAATTGTTTTGGCTTTTTTCTTTTAATTATGTTTGGTTTACGATATAGTTTTTTAGCTCATCCTGGATCTTTTTTTTTTATTAGTATGTTTTCCTTTTCGAATGCTCTATATGACTCGATGTTTGCTATTGAACACAATTCTTTTCCTTAGTAATAAAGGAATAAGGATTATCACTTTATCTTAGGTTAATGTTTTGTATATTCCATTTATAGTGTAGTAATAAGAATTTAATAAAGCAATATTTTAGCATGTAGTGATGATGAGAGCATGCCATGACAGTTTAGAATTTAACAATTCTGAATTGATGTTGGGTAGATTTTGTTCTATGAAAATGGTTAGTGAAGAGTGTAAAACATATATGCACTATGATACGTAATTACAATGTTTGTCTTTAAGCTGGATATGCTTGATAGTAGAGATGGGTTCTTTGAGTAAAATCTAAATTATGTTGAGCATTCAAAATGAGTTGCTCTGTGAATTGTTGATGTGATATGAAGAGTTCCAATGTTGATTGTTTCTCTCTTGAATTGAGGTGATAAGGCTGGTGAATCTAGGGAGTCCTAATAGAAAATTGGCTTTGCCTTCTTTCATTTTATTCTCCTATTAAGCACTCTCGCCATAGTCCAAATTTATGTGATTCTATTAGCTCTTATTTAAATGGTTTCAGTGGCTTCTCTATGGAGCTTCTAAGATTGATTGGTTTCTTATGGTTCATATATCTGGACTAAAAGTACGGATATTGTTCATGGGAAGGCTTTTTTCCCCATCTGGGGTCAGTTAACGCCCTTGAAGCTAAAGCTATCTCTACTGGATTAGGTGTTGGTGACCTTGGTTTGAGGAATGGTGCTGCTGGTTCTCAGTAACTTATGGGGAGTACTAAGGTGATTCATCGACTCATTAACTAGCATTTTTTCTTTAGGTCTTAATAATGAGTTATAGTGTTTTTCCTGGAGTTTTTCCTATGTGCCGTTGTTTAGAAAGATGAAATATGATTCTTTGAATGGTAAAAAAAATGACTATATCAGTTTCTATTAGGTTTGTATTGCAATCTTGATCGCCACATCTTCAAGTTGTCTTGTTCTGCTTCATCCATTAAATGCTTGATCTATTGATGTTTTATATCAAGCTTGTGGTTCTCCACTTCTCCTACCTTGCAAGTACTTCAATGTGGGTATTCAGGTGTCAAAGAATCAAGACTGAGTTCACTTTTGAGTATAACTATCTTGAAGATGAACTTCTTGTATAGAAGATTCATAAAGCCATCAGGTAATAATGTATCTTCTCGATTCCTATTTATTCTTGTTAAATCTTGATTAGTACTGTTTTTGTACATGGATATACTATTTGTATCTTCCTACTCTAATCATATGAAATACAAACTTGAAAGAAGAAAAATGTTCTTAAGTATAATGTTAATAATTTATTTCATTTTTTAACTACTAATTAGAATAATTAAAATAAGGATTTTGAGAGTTTAATAATATTAACCCATGGTGTGTATCCTTTTCTGGTTTAACTTTAAAGCACTGGTAAAAACTAGTATTGCCCAAAAAATGGAAAAGAGAAAGAACCAGGAAGAAATATAACAAAAAACTCCATCCTTCTGGTTAGTGGTTGGGGATCCAGTTCATTTTGTAGTTAAACACAAGGACACCTTTGGGGGGTTGGTGCCATTTTGGAAGATATCTAGAAAACATAAGTGTCCTTGTGGTGGAAGGCTTGAACCATTTAAGTTTGATGCGTTGGGCCTTACTGTGGTTTTCTTTCTTTTTGTTTGTTGTTTTTGTATAAATGAGGTCTACATGTGTATTATTTAGAGAGATTTTGTATAAATGAGGTCTACATGCCTAAATTTCTTTAGTTTCTTTTATGTTTTTTGTCTTTTTTTCATTTTTAACTCTGCCTTAAACCCAAGCTAATTGAGTCATAATAGCTTTTGATTTAACATGGCCCACCTCCCTTAGAATCCATATGTGCTTCTTTCATTTGTTCACCTCACATCTTCATTTTACAGATAAAATTTTCATCTGCTAGAGAGAATGCACCACATTACAAGGGCAACAAGCATATTGCAAGAACTCAAAAAAGTGTGTTGCGTTTGAGCTGGCTTATGTTGGTGTATGACACTGGATGATTTGACAAATAGCAAAATAACTTTGCAAGCGTTCTTCTTATGTTGGTGTTCTTTGTATGGCTATTTGGCTTGACTATCCTCTCAATTAGGGATTAGTGATATTCAATAATTACCAAAAGAAAAAGAATATTTATAAGGTGGATAATTGGATATGTCTTGCTTATAACCTGAGAAAAGACAACATTTACAGAGTGTTGTGTATAATAAGAGCAAAGGCAATGCTTCTTGTAAGTTGTCTATAATAAGAAAGGCAACACTTATTGAGCATTGCCTATAAGAGAAAAGGCGACGTTTATCGAGCGTTGCTTATAAGAGAAAAGACAACGCTTATAACATGTTACCTCAAATCTAATAAAAAGGCAACGCTTTTTACATTGAAGGCAACACTCTTAAAGAAAAGGTAAACCCAGTATAGCCAACCTGGAAAAACGTTGCCTTTGATGGAAAAGTGTTGCCCTTGATCAAACGCAACACTCTTTGTATGTTTAGGCAACACTTTCTAAGCGTTGCCTCAGACCAAAAATGTTGTAGTTTAAACAAAAGTCATCATAAAGTAATAATATGAGTCAAATCATAATTAATTTTGTATTCGACATCCACATATCATGATCTCTACTTATATTTAGTGTTAGATTTGATATTTTACTTTAATATCATAGGTCCCTTAAGGAGCGGAAAAATAAAAGTATAGTAATAAATAAGTAAGTAATTTTAAATATAACGAAATGAATAAAATAACCAAAAGTTAATAACAAAAAATTAAAGGAATGATTAAATACAACGACAAAACATAAATAACTAAATAATCTTAAATATAAAAGAATAAATAAAATAACTGAACGTAAATAATGAGTACCATAAAAAAACTGTAAAATGAAAGGACTAAAATAAATATTTGAATAACTTTAAATAGAAAGGAATAAAAAGTAACTTAAGTAAATAATTAGCATCATAAATAGGGGCGTTTATTGTCACTTCATTTTGGCTATTGCCACTCCCATTATCATTGTTTTTTTATTTATATTTACTCAAATATCATTATTCTATTATTAATTTAACTACTTGACAGCATTGGATATTCATCTCATTTTTTAATTTAACTACTATTATTAATCTTGATGTGAGTACCATCCTATTTCTAGCAATCCAAAACCCATTTTATTTCAAGCTGCTCACATAATGGGTGACGTTTTTTGTTTATTTTTCACATTCAGGTAATTTCGTTGCTACTTTCTTTTCCTTATTCAACTGATTTCCTCATTATTTTCTGAAGCTAAATTGATCTGAGACATAATGCCCCTAACTTCATGTTATCATTTTCTCAATTCTTTTTTATTTTTTCTAACTCCAGTTTCACACATACCTATATATATATATTTTGTTATATTAGATTATGGTATACTACATGATAGATATGTTAATAAGTCATAACTTTTATATATATATATATATATATATATATATATATATATATATATATATATATCTTATTTACATTATACTATATATATAGATATATATGCCATTCCAAAACTTTAATATAGCTTATAAATTAAATAGTTATTATTATAATACCATTGATATTTTATTTTGTTATTCTAGAAAATATTAATTGAGATTTAACTCAGGCGAATTTTTATTATGCTATTTTACAAGAAGTAATTCAAACAATTAACAAAGCTGTGATGAATTACTTTACACAAAATATTTTCTGGAATAGATGGCGCTATAATGCTCATTCTCACTTCTCATATAAATGTAACATCCCTTTTTTTGTAAAATAATTTGTGTAGCAACATTTTTAATTTATGTATATGAGTTAATTTTATTTGTCATACTTGATAACTTTACATTAATATCTATTTAAAAGAACAGATCAAAAAGTTAAAATGCAGGTATAGCTATGCTTAAAGTAAGACTATATGTCAATAAAAATAAACTCAAAATATGTAATACCAAGCTAGGATAAGATTTAATTGAAAAATAAGAAATATTATGCTGAATGTTAACAATTAGGTGTACAATTTTACACTAAGGGTATATTTAGTGATGAGGTAAAAATAAGGAGTAAATTTCATGGATAAGTTCTATTTGTAAAATTACATATGAATCTCATTCATGAAAATTTATCATCATTTTTACTCCCTAACCAAAGATATCCTAAAAGATAAAAAGAGAAACATGAAAAATTTAAAGTAAAAAAAAAAATAAATATGGTCCATTTACCACCCTTGTCATGCATCAATTTTCGTAGTAATTTTATGCCTATAAATACTATGGTGCTAGAATGTACAGTGTATTTTTGTGATTGAATGCGATAAGTAGAGAGAGAGAGAGGAGTGTGTGTGTGAGAGAGGAAGGAAATTAAGAGAGATAAAAAATGAGAGTAAAAAAAAGTTAGTGTACAAGTAGTTTAATATGTACACACTATTTTTATCTGTCTACGAACTTTAGAGATAGAAAATAATTTTTATGTTAAAAGAGAGAAAAGAAAGGAGAGTAAACAAAAAGTGAGGTTAGTGTATAAGTAGATCAATATGTACACACCATTTTTATCTGTCTATGGAATTTAGAGGTAGAAAATGAATTTTTTTGTATGTGTGCACCATTTTCATTTGTCTATGACACCATTTTCATCAATTTATAAAATTTAGATGAAATCAATTTTGTGTGTGTACACATTTTCATCTGTCTATGAAATTTTGAGGTTGATATGCGTGTATATTAAAAAAAAAGAGGGGGTGTGTCAGGAAGGAAAAAGAGATAAGAAATGAGAGTTAAAAAAAAAGAGAGTGTGTGTGAGGAGGGAAAGAAAGATAAGAAAGGAGAATAAAGAAAAAAATGAGGTAAGTATACAAACAATTCAACATGTACACATCATTTTCATTTGTCTATGAAATTTAAGGTATAAAATAAATTGTGGGAGGGGGAGGGAGGAGTGTGTGCGCGTGTAAAAAGTGAGGTTGGTGTACAAGTGGTTTAAGGTGTACACACCATTTTCATCTGCTTAGGAAATTTAGAGGTAGAAAATGAATATACTTTTTTGCAAAATAAAACCATAGCTATATTTACATATCGTTACATTATTGCTTGTTTTACATTCTATTATTTTATATAAAAGCTGCTCACTATTATTTACTATTGTCATTTTATTTTATCATTCTTTTATATTTATCAATAATCGTTGATCTAAACATTAACTAAAACAATACTAATAACTTAATTGAAAAAAATTCTCTTCTCTCCTCATTAGTCCCGGCCTATCGATTTACCGTGTTTCGATTTTTTTCCTCGTATGCATAATGGCAAGTAAATAATTTTAAAAGAAGACATTGAGATTTGTTACTAAGCACTATCACAAATGGGATCGTGACAGAGATGGCAAAAAAGAAATATTTGAAAATATGGAGTCACCACTAAGTTTATTTCAGAAAATTATCGTTGAAACTAGATTTGAGTTCGGGAGTCGGTTATGTATAGGGAAGGGTAGAAATTTAATCCTATGCACCCTAATACACCCATCCTTAGACGGTACCTTTAATTGATTTGTGCAAATTATTAGTAACCTTTTAAAATATTTATTTTTTCATTTTTTTATTTACAAGAAAAAGAATCTTTCTTAAAAAGAAATTTTGAAGCATCAAACTATGTTCAAAATATCAAATTAACAAGCCGTTATGGCTAAATTAACATCTTTATTTAAAATAAAATATTCTCCAAAGAAATGAAAATAAAATAAAATATCTAGTATCAAAAATTCATTAGAAAAATTATTTACAAATAAGACAAAAATTATTTAACATATTTGCAAGGAAGGAATCCCATACAGGCTGCCAGCATGAGAGTGGGAAAAGTAAGGAATCCCAGCTCATCACCAAAAGCGGGAGCTCATCACCGAAAGCGAGAGCTCTTCATGGAAAGTGGGAGAGGAACATCATCATTTTGCAAAGAAATAGAGAGGAGTCTCATGATTGTGTTTGCCATTTTTTTTTTGTACTTTCCCTCATCCCCATGATTTTAAATAAGGCTGATAGAAGTAAGGAATCCCAGCTCATCATCAAAAGCGGGAGCTCATCACGAAAAGTGGGAGAGGAACATCATCGTTTTGCAAAGAAATAGAGAGGAGCCTCATGATTGCATTTGCCATTTTTTTTTTTTTTTTGTACTTTCTCTTATCCCCATGTTAACATTGATTCATGTGTATTTGGCAAGGAAGGAAAAGGAGCCCGTGACTCCTCTGTCTTTCTCTCTTTTTTTTAAAATTATTTTTATTATTATTATTTTTTAAACAACAAGGCAGTTTCTTTTTTTTTGGACAAATATGAATTGGGTTGAAATGAATTAGGTCATCTCCTGTTTTTTTTAAGACAAAAACGGGCTGAAATGATTGGGCCACTCTTTGTTTTTGGTTATGCACATGAAATAAAAATGTAAAACAACAATAAATGAACCTAAATAAAAAGGTTTGAATAGAATTTGAATTAAACACAACAGAGAATTATAGATAAGATTTGAAATGGTTCACAGTTTCACTTAACAAAAATAAAGCTACCATCAGGAGTCTACAGATGAGCTAAACTCTGAAAATATGCCAATTTTTTGTTTTAGTTTTATAAGCCGAACAAAATTGGGTGTTCACAACCACCAAAAAGGTTGAGGGATGGATATAAAATTCTTTTATTACTTGATTTGGTTAGTGCAGTATAAAAGCTTTGCTTTGTCATCACAATATTAAAGAGCAACACCAAAGAACGAGAATTCTCTAATAGGAGATCTTTGACTGTGTGTGAGACAAATAAACAAAGGAAAATAATGACTAAAGCAAAGGAATCATAATTCTAAAAAGATTTGCATGGCATGTTTTACTAATATCTATTTCTTATGCTATGATAAAATTGTAACCTTGTGTATTTTTCGTGCAGACACAATTGAAGTCAACTATTGTTCAAATGTTTTAAAATTATTTATTTTCTACTAAGAATTTTCTATTCTCATTTTTATGTTTGGTGGTTTCAGATCAACCAAATAACACCTAGAGGAAGAAAACTGCTAGGAATATATGAAATTATGTTAATTATGTGTGGTTTTCTATTATGAATTTCAGAAATGTTAAGTTACTAAATTAATGTCATTAAGTACTCATGTCAAAATACTTTGTTTGTTCTTATGTTAAATTAATGTTAATTATTGTAGTTCATGTGTGAATTTGTGTCATTAGCTTTAGTATGAATGGGTGTCACACTTTTGGTATTTGAGCCCTATTCTTAGGCATATATAGAAGTTAGGTGTTGGTTGAGTCTATATCATTTCCATCATATGGCCTCAGTTTCTCTTTGCATGCCTTATAGTATTCTTAATGCACTAATTATATGATATTGAGCCTGATCAAAACTCGATATTGGGTTGTTTATGTACATATAGGACTATA
Source organism: Dalbergia cochinchinensis (assembly GCA_031216125.1). Classification (NCBI taxonomy): domain Eukaryota; kingdom Viridiplantae; phylum Streptophyta; class Magnoliopsida; order Fabales; family Fabaceae; genus Dalbergia; species Dalbergia cochinchinensis. The sequence continues at coordinate 61,632,880 of CM062377.1, forward strand.
TGGCATAATGAGATCAAGAGACTTAGAAGACCATAGTGCACCAAGTGCCACTCTATCAGAGATGATCGGGGAAATGATAATTCTATTTGATAGAGTCAAATAGAATTATTTTTCAACAAATGCAGGAAACTCAAAATAAAAACAACCATAACAGTGAAAGAAGTGGGAACTCTATTAGGGGAGCTCTTGTGATCAATCTCAATTACTTAGAGCTTTCAAAGTTTAAAAAAGCTAACCCATCACCTTCCGTGGGGATTACAACCTTGTTGTGACAAAAAATGGGTAATGCAACCAGAAAAGATCTTTACAATGATAGAGTGCACAGATGCACAAAATGTCATCTTTGCTACCTATATATTAGAAGGGGAGGGAGAATACTAATGGCAGGGTGCCAAAAGTTTGTTAGAATATAGTAATACTGAAATTACTTGGGACATATTTTTAGTCACCTTCTTTGATAAGTATCAATTCCCTAATAGTGTTAAGGATTTGAAAGAAGCCATATTTATACAACTTAAGTAGGGGATTATGACCATAGGTTAATCTGTAGCAAAGTTTAAGGAACTATCTAAATTCTCATCCTACTTGAAAATAATTTTAATGGTGTTGGAAAGCAAAAAGTTTGCATAGGGTTTAAGACCTTAGAATAGAGATAAATTGTCTACCTTAGAGATAACAGATTATGCCACTTTGGTAAATGAGTGTAGAACATTTGAAAAGAGTTATTTAGAAATGGAGTTTGAAAAAAAAAGACAATTTTCTTAACAGAAGAGGGTTATGCAAACTCAAAAGAAAAAAAAATTAAGAGTAAAGTGAACCTGAAGAAAAGTAAGTAGATGTTAGCTAGCACTTCATGCAGTAAGTATGGGAAATTTTATGGCTCTAAACCTTGCCTTTTTGGACAAAATGTTTGACTTCAATGCAGGAAGCTAGAGACTACGTCAAGGAGTCTATCAATGGGAAATCGTTGAACAATCTTGCACCCAAATAACAAATTAAAGGAAGACTATTTTCTTTTAGTGGAGAAGAGGCAACCTGTTCTCCTAACATGATCACAAGTATATATTTTCTTAAAAATCATCCCTTGGTTGCATTGTTTAATTTGATTCAAGAGCTACACATAGAAGTGGAATTTGTCTTTATCTTCTATTTGTTTTGATCTATTAGTCTCCACTCCATGAGAAATTTTTTTGAGATATTATTTTATCAAGTTTATATTATCGTGCAATTTATTTTAAGTTAGATATCAATTTATATTTTTAATTTATTGTTTAATTTTATGTTTTTACAATTTAATTTGTTATGATTATTATTCAAGCTTACTAATTATCTAATGAGATTTTATTCTATACGCATGCATTTCCATATTTAATTATGAATTTATGCATAGTGCTAAGTAAATAATTTTAAAAGAAGACAATAAGATTTGCTACGAACCACAACAAAGGCAAAGGGATATGTGTATATGTGTGTGTGCGTGCGTATGTGTGTGTGAGTGTATGGTATAGAAGTCTTGTTTGGTCGTCATGATGTTAAAGAGTAAGACCAAAGAACATGAATTCCTTAAAAGAAGGCATTCAACTATATGTGAGACAAGCAGACAAAGGAAAGTAAAGGAATCATAATTCTAATAAGATTTGCATGGCATGTTTTACTTGATATCTGTTACTTATGCTATGATATGATAAAATTGTAACCTTGTGTATTTTTCATATAGACACAACTGAAGCCAACTATAGTTTAAATGCTTTAAAACTATTCATTTTCTATTGAGATTTTTTTGTTCATAATTTTATTTTTGGTGGTTTTAGACTAACCAAGTAACGTCCAGAGGAAGGCAACTGCTAGGAACATATGAAATTATGTTTAGTTATGTGTGATTTTCTATATTACAAATTTTAGAAATGTTTAGGTTGTAATTAATGTCATTATGTATTCTTGTCAAAATACTATGTTCTTACTTATGTTAAATTAATGTTAATTGTTGTACTTTATGTATAAATTCGTATCATTAGCCTTAGTATGATTGGGTGTCATAATAACAAACTCACTTGGTACATTCTTGGCATCCACAAGTTTCTATCAAACATGGGCACTTCAATACATTGACTACAAACTACATAAATGGCACAAAATCTGCCCAATTACTAGGCCTATTTTGCCACCCCTACATATAACCCATGAATAATAGGAAGAAGGATAGGTGCAAAAGTGAAATGAGCAAGATAGAAAGCCTATGTTATGTTCCATCCTTGCATATTCTAAAATCATTCTTAAATGGCAAAAAATAATTAACATTTCAAATAAAGAACATAAAATGAGAAGTAATAACGAGGTCAGTTTAGATTCTGTTGTAATGACTACGAAACTATCACTTTGTAATTAAGTATTTAAAATACGTGGAAAATGTGGACTAGTAACCTTTTGAAATATTGGCAATCTCCTACATTTTTATTTTATGAACGTGATCTCCTATATATTACAGAAGGTTTGAAATAATTTTGAAAAAGAGTCATGAGTTATACATGGGTGCAAACGATTTAAATATGGTGTCTTTTTTGAACTATGAGAATTTGGCTTAAATAGATAGGATTTTAAATTAAAACATTTGTTTGTAACTTAGAGTTCTTCCTAATCACATTTATACCATCAATTATTCCTTGTCGTTTACGTTGTTTTGCACTTTTTTATCATGTGCAAGCTTGGTATTTAATTTAATGAGTCCTTTAAAGACTTAGCCATAATCTCATATGATCGCCCCCCCCCCCCAACACTCATATTGTTGACTTCATCGAGTATATAAAGCACTTTATACATCACCCATAACAGCTAAAAAATCCATTAAAAGTTTTTAGATTAACTTCACATTAAATGTAATTTAGCACAACTCATCTCTCATACCATAGAAAAGGACACATAAATTGCTGGTAAAACCTAACAGGTAACTTGATATTATGCAAATGGATCATATTCATGGGGTTTCCACTCACAAAGATTAGGATGTCATGTCATTGTCAATTTCAAATTGGTTTAAGTTTCTTTCTTCCCAATGTGGCATTCAAAATTTCCATCTAGGGGACTTAGAAGATCTGTAAGATTAGCTTCTGATTCACATAATTAGTCAATATAATTTCTTTTTTTATTAGTTGCTTTATCACCTGATATCTTCAACCTAATGTGTCTGCTTTTATAACTTTATTCACAATAGTTATTGCCTCTGTGTTATTACAATGTATAGATACACAAGACATTAACTCTATTCCTATTGGAATATAGCTCAAGAAAATTTTCAACTCAGTTTCAGATCCAGCCAAGTCAAGGGCAATGAACTCAACTTTTAGATATAGAGGATCTGGTTATGAAATTCTACTTAGATGACTTCTAAGTGACAACACCACCACCAAAGATAAAATAAATTAACTTGTAGATTTAGTCTTATCTAAATCATAGATCCATCCAATTAACATCAAAGTACCATTCAAATATATATATATATATATATATATATATATATATATATATATATATATATATATTCCATAACATAGACTAAGACCTATAGTTGACATGGTTATCAAAATCGTGAGTTAACTCATAAAATCGTCCGAGTGTACAAGTTTAGACCACAAAATTAAGCTAACTTGCTTACAAACTCATTTATGTGTAGACTCAGGTAGGATCAAATAAACTTGTGCAAACTTGTATAAAACTGTGAGCCTACTTGCGAGTTTGATAGTTTATGTTAAACGCCTCAAAAACAAAATAACGTTATATTTTTAGGTGAAACAGCATCGTTTTGTCACCGTCCATAAAAAAAAAAAAACTAAGGCTTTGTCTCCATCCCTTTTCACGACCCTATTTAGCCTCTATTGGAACTTCAAACTCAGAAGCCCTTCATAATGCATCTCACTTTACCGTCATTGAGTTCGATTGTTGTTCATCGTCTCCATTTGTGCAATTTGTTCGCATTGCCTTTTGTCATCCTCGTGCCACAGGTCTTCATAGTTTACACGATTCAATCCATTGCTCATTGTTCGTGCCACTGTCATTCACGTTGTTGTCCTTTATTTGCTTTGTCGCTCGTTCTTCCCCAATTCATGCGACTGCTCCTTTTTTGTGCTGCCTTTACTCCTTGTGAAGAAGCCAAACTAGACTAGTGAATTTATGGTCTAGTGTTTCCTGTTCAGATTCAAGCCTAGGTTTTGTTTGTTTAAAGTTTTCATTTTCAATTTCTTTAGTTTGGATTCTGCAACTTCTGCTTTGTTGGAATTGAAATTTGGAATACAGATCTAGAAATTGAAAGTGGAATATGAAACTGAAATTTGCTTTGTTACCATACATGGGTGTGTGTTACTAGTTTGGTTTTTTATTGTGTTTTGTGTCTACTGGTTTGTTTAATTTTTGGGTTAGTTTGACGAGTTTTGAAAGTTAGGGTGGTTGTCGCAACCGGAATCGCGACGGGACGGTGACAAAAAGAAATTTTATTTTTGAAAATATGGAGTCGCCACCATGTTTATTTAAAATTGGAAAAACGTGGAAAAACCCATTCAATTTTAGAAAATGATCTTTGTAACCAAGTTTGAGTTCGGGAGTCGGTTATGCATAGGGAAGGGTAAGAATTTAATCCTGCGCACCCCTAGTACACCCGTCCTTAAATGGTACATTAGCAAATTGTGCAAATTAATTAATAACCTTTAAAAGAAATCAAGTAAATAAATAAAAAGAATAAACATATTTACAATTTAAACAAACAAATTAAGGAAAAAAATTTGGCTTAACAGGGATCTAAATCGTCTACTCCTACGTATCCCCTAGTGCAATAAGGAACTCAAAGTCACGTAGTTCTATAGAAAATATTTGTGAGTTGGCAGTTTTTAATTGAAAGGGTTAATCAAATAAAAAACTATTAATTAATTTTAATTTTGAAAGAAAAAAAAATCTATTTATGCACAGAATTCAAGTTAGCACTAGGCCACTCAATGAACCCTTATGATTCAACAATAGTGAAGATAACATTTGTTATTCAATCACTATTATTGAACATTGCACAAATATAAAAGATTTTAAAAACAACTATTTATTAACAACAAAACATATTTTTGTTTTATTTCAATTTTTAGACAAAACTCTAATTTTAACATGAACTGACAAAGTTAATTCATAAATATAAATACACAAATAATTTAAGTAAAACACGGAACATAAAAAAAACTAAAAAAAAAGATTAATTCACAATTGCACAATTAACTTAGCTAAAACACATAAACATATAAAATAATTAAACTAAAAAAATAAATATATAAATGATTCAAGCAAAGCACATAAAATAATAAAACTAAAAAAAAATAGTTCATAAACACCTTTACATAATTAAATTAAGCGAAACACATAAACATAAATAATTAAACTAAAAATCAAAATTAATTTATAAACATGAACACATAAATAATTTGACCAAAACAAATAAATATAAAATAATTAATACCAAATAAAAATAAAATTAATTCATAAACATAAACACATCATTAAACAAAACATATACAAACAATTAAACTAAAAAAGGGTTCTAAATAATTTTTTTTATCTTTTTAATTAAGAAACATTAACAATAAATTCACTCAAAATCAAAGAAGACAATAAAATCACCTTTTTCATTTTTTGCATGATTAAAACGCTTTTAAATTTATTTAATTTTTATTCAAATGATAATACTAAGACAATATCACAAATTCTTTTTTTTTAGTAAATAATTAATATAATCAAATATTTTTTTTTAACCAAATCAAATAAAATCATTTTTTTTAGATCACAATAAACTTAAACCAACAGGACTCAAAGATCAAACAATTAAAATAAACACTAATCAACCCAACACAACTCATACCCAAATCTAAATCTAATCCAAAAAAAAAACTATAGTAATAACAATAGTGATGATAATAAAAATTCTCATCTACACATGGGCACACTCATAACAACACAAGAACTCTCTGTTTCTCTCATTATATGAACACACGTTCACAAATGTTTCCTATCTCACACACTCAACACTGTCTCACAATCACTCACACACGCGTGTATACGCTCCCACACACGCACACACTCTAACCAACATTAACACATCTTGCACACACACACACACACACAAAGAGCAAGAAAGAGAGAATAAGAGAGAGATGGAGGACGAGAAAGTGAGTGAGACTGAGAGAGAGGAGAGAAGTTAAGAGAACGAGAGAGAGAGATGGAGAGAAACGGAGGCACGGAGAGGGCTGCAAGGGGAAGAATGGTGAAGGGGTGGTCGAGAAAGGGAAGGATCACGACGGCGACTGCCAGTAGGGGCGCGATGGTTTCGATGGGGGGAGGAACTAGGTGGAGACCGATACGGGGTTGAAGGCAATGGAAGGGCTGTGTAGCGTAGAGATCCGGCGGAGAGGGGTGCAGAGCAGGAGATCAGCCTTGATCTGCAGAGTGGAGAAGGAGGCGTGGCAGAGAGGGAGTTGTGGCCATCATACGGTGGGGGCGATCCGCCGTGAGGTTCGGTGGTTGTTGGTGATGGGGGGCTGTGAGGAAGCAGGGAGGCTGGTCTCTACCTCGTGGGCGGCGGCTAAGGCGGAGAGAGAGAAAGCTTCGCGGATCTAGTAGTGAAGGTATCACAACTTGCGGCGGTAAGGAGCAGAGCCATCGTGGTGGTAGCTCCGAGGCAGGGAATGGAAGCTATAGGTGGCTATTGATAATGATGATGATGTGAAGATGGGAAGAAGGGGAAGAAGATGATGGAGGCTATGGTGATAAGGAGACCGCGGTGGTGGTTGCGGTGATCAAAGGCAGAAGTACTGAGTCTCCGGTGATGGTGGCTTCTCGGAGGTGGAAGAAAATGATGATGAAGGAAATTGGGGGAGGGCCGCGGCGGTGGTAGGAGGAGGCCGTGGCCCCTATGTCTCTCTTTTTTTCTTCTCTTTAATATTTTGATGATGATGATGATGATAATATTGCTTCCATTGTTACCTGTTCTGTTGTTGTTGTTGTTGGATTATTTTGCTGGAATCTCGCCTGGATATTGTTGATTTCTTGCAGGTTTTCCAAATGATTTTTCTCATGCTTCTCAATTTTTTGTTTGATGGTTTTTTACTCTCTAAGATGTACTCTTTGATTTTTCTTTTTTCGAAAAAAAACTTACTGATCGGTGATTGCAAATTGTTTTTAGTAATGTAACCATTTTTGTGATATGGATCTTTCTCCCCCTCCTGCTCTCCGTTCTCCCCTCAATATGTATATTGTTGTCTTCAAATCTTGCCAATTCTACTGAAAGTTAAGACCAAGTTTTTCTCGGGACACCATTATTGTGTCTTTTTATTTTTCATACTTTTTCCCATTCCTGTGTTACTATTACCTCACATGCACATCTCGGGCAAATCAGAAGATAGGAGTTCGTGAACTTCTTTGTGTCTCTCTCTTTTTTTGTTTAAGACAACTGATAACTTCCTCTCAATTTTTGAACAAGCAATGAATTGGGCCAAAACAGTTTGGGTCCCTTTCTTTTATTTTTATTTTTTGAACAAACAGAACGGGTCTAAAGAAAAAAAAGAAAAAGCGAGGGATATATATATATATATATATATATATATATATATATATATATATATATATTGAAACTAAATTAATGGAGGCCAACATGAGGGTTACAACAAACAATGAAATAAAATGGAATGGGATGGATTGGACAAAACACAAATGGATTAAAAACAAATTTTGGTATCAAGTTAATAGAATTGGGCTGAAATAAATGAAATGAGCTTTATTTTTTTATTTATTTTTGGAAATAAAAACAACCAGCAAAATTTTATGAAATGATTAACGAAACTACAAATAAAAGAAAAAAAAGTAAATTCAATGTAAATTTTTGGATTTTCTTATTAAAGACCGAACAAAATCGGGTGTTCACAGTTTACAGTCGTGAAGGGAAAAGAGGGAGAATGCAAGGCTTGAGCAACGGGAAGTCATGTGTTGTCTGGTTTGGGTGGAAATGAAGAATGGAAGGGGTAATCAGTCTAATACAGTGATATAATGATAAAGAGGAAGAAGAAGAACATAATGATGATGTTGTTGATGATGATCACATCGAAGATGTTGGAGGATTTGAGTTTTGAGCCTTAATTGTTGGATTTCTCTGAAGTTATATTATTAGGATCTTATGTTTTGGTTGGATTGAATATGAAATGTGCTATTTTACTTTTTTTTTTTATTATCATTGTATGTTTTATTTATGGTGTTGTAATGTGCTACTGCTTGATTTTGAAGTTGTTATTCTACTTGACTTTTATTTTTTCAGTATAATATATTTTTAAAATATTTTTTATAACATTAGATAAACTCATATACGGAGGCCTCATTAGTTTCCTTAAACTCTTGAGTTTGATTAGCTTGATAATTGATAATTACCTCTAAGCTATTTCATCAATTTAGCCAATACAACAATAATAATTGTTTTGATTATATATGTATCTACTCAATTTACACATGATATAATTAGTAATGTTACGATAAGTGAAACTTATTAAGGGTTGGTGAATTTGACTTTAAATAGGAAAGGAGGTAAGGGAAGGGTTTGTTTATATAGGTTTGATGAATTGAGATTTGGTTAAAAGATTCACATTTATATTTCTCCCGTGATAAAAAAGATAGGTAATTTCCAATGATTTTATTTAAGATATAATTATTCTATATGTCTCTATAGTTTCATCAAATTTCAACTAGGTCCATATAATTTAATTTTTTTAACTAGATTTCTATAGTGCATAAGATTTTTCAATTAGGTCAACACTGTTATAAAAAATAGAATATTAATAAAATATTCCATTTTCTATGAGAGGGTGAAAAGAGAGATAAAAATGAAATATTTTATTTTTTTTATAACAGCATGAATTTGGTTGAAAAATTTTGTATACTATAGGGATCTAATTAAAAACTCTTAAATTATAGATATCTAATTAAAAATTGATTGAAATAATAAGAACTTACAGAATAATTAAACCTTTATTTAATGTGGTACTTTAATTGCTTTTGAATAATAATAATAATTTTGACACTAAAAAATATAGTAATATACTCTTTTTGAAAAATAGAAACACGCTTAAAATTATGCATTTTCTACGCCAATCACACCTTGCTCTATCAGTGGAAAGCCCACAAAGAGAGCCTTGTGCCTCTCTCAAAATGTTGGGTTATCACATATTCAAATAATTAGTGGGATCTTGTGGCGAAAGCAATTAATGATTCAATGCGTGCTATTGGCTGCATAATGAAAATGACCGGCTTTTACTATATTACAATAATAATAATCCAAATTAATTGAAAAAAAATCCAATTTACATGGGCCGATATATTCCCATGCACCCTTGTATGGTTTTTTCTCAGCCTAATTATTCTTACACGGTTCCCATTATGCCATTGACTAATGAATCATCAAACACGGTTCCTTTTGCATCGTTGTGGTTGAACTTCCTCTAACTTAGGTTAAATTGCAATTTCTTCCTTAACATGTGTTAGCTAAAGTTCTATTTCTATTTCTATTATATTGGACACTATAGTCAAGCTTGACCTCATCCACTTATTTCAATTTATTTTTCTTCGTAAGGAATTTGTGATCCCACGTTCTTGCCTTGGTCAAATTATTATTATTATTATTATATGAGATCTTGATCGGGTCGAAATCCTGAAATCCAACGTTACCAAAACTCATTGAAATGCGACGTGTTAAAACCACTACTATCGTATGCAATGCAAGATTCGGCATAATCTACTAAGAGATAGAAGAATAAAACAAAATAAATAATAGACAAAATCATCAATTCAGTGGCTCTAAAATTTCAAGTCAATTAAATTAGTTGTTATAAAAAAAATTTTAAAATTAATCCCTATCAAAAAAAAAATCTCATAAATTAGTTCCTGTAAAAGTAAATTGTCAGATAAGTTAGTCTTCCTATCTCAATTTATTAGAGAGACTAATTTGATTGATTATTCAATTTTATAGAGACTAGTTTGTCCGATTTGAAATTTTACATGGATTAATTTGAGAGCTTTATTTTTTAGGAACTAATTTATCAGATAATTTAATTTTATAGGGGTCAATTTTAGAATTTTTTTTATAAAAATTAATTGTTCTAATTTAAAATTTTAAAAGAACTAAAATAGGTGTTTTGTATAAATAATATTAGAGGAAGCAGGACAGGACGGCATGGGTAGGCATGGGCACCCCACAAATCTGTGTTCTTAATTTTGTAAAGGTCACTGCCATTTGTGAAGTTGAAAGCGAAGCATCATTCCAATTTCCAACTTTGACCCATTCTCTGTCTTTTTTATTTTCTCTTTTTTTTAACTATTAGTATTTGCTTGTTTTTTCTGACCTTAACGTATCCTTGCCGCACCATGTTCTTGTCGTCCTGTAGGCTGTCGGTGGCCTATTTGGATGTAAGATATTTTGATCGATATCGATTAGCATTTTATTGATGTTATTTGTTTAATATAAGGCCTGAGAAAGACAATATTAATACACTTGTTATTATTTACTTTTGATTAAAATCAAGGTATTCACAACTAGTAGCAATGACTAATTCGCTAGCCGTGAGAGTTATCCCAAAGAGATAATCGACTGACCACAAAATGCTATTCATTTCTACGAGTGAGGATCAAATCTTCGATCATATAATTAGGAGACAAGGTGAGCTGCCACCGTACCAAAGTAGCTATACACTTGTTATCTTCGATCATGGTTAACCTAGTTTTGTTCACGTGAAAAAAAGAAAGTAATTTTGTTGGTGGGAAATGGTTAACGTAATTTTAATTGAAAGGGAGAATTAAGTTAAGCTTTCCGCGAACTAAGGACACCTGAATTTGAGTACATGATGTTGCACGCAAATTAGTTGGGATGGTAGTCTACTTTTCCCAACCAACCACTCTTGGTAAACATTATCTTAATATCGAACAAAATAAGAAATAAATAAGGATAGTAAATCCTCTCAATTTTTTTTTATGACAAGTTAAATTCTCACTATTTATCGAGTCACTTCTTAGAATATCAAATTTTCTTTTATTTTGATAGGGCAAGGATTATAATCACGCACTACAATGTTAAACATAAATGAGAGGATTCAATTCCAAATTTCCAATAAATAGCTATATAGTGCATAAAATATATGAATTTGCATCTCTAAATTATTACAAGTAGGCCTCTACTATGAAGTAGAAGCATGGTTATCATTTAACAAACCCATAAATGAGTAGATTAGCTAACAGGAAGTTGTTCTATCTTTATTTAAGGTTTCAAGTCAACAATTGTGTTAAAACTTGAGGGAGAGGGATAAAAATAAAGATAAAATTTTCATGAATGAATTTAGTGTGTAATTTATATATGAAATTCATCAATTGAAAATTTAATCATATTTTTACTCTCAAATCAAACGCACTTTAAGAAAAAAGCTTTTATTATTAATAATTATCATAATAATCCTATTCAATTAGAATAAAATTTTCTAAAATAAAAAATACTTGTAGTTATAAAATGAAAAATTCTCCTTTTTTTTTTTAAATCAAGGCATTAAAGTTAGTAGTTATAGGAAGGAGGAAGATGGGGATGGACCAAACATGAAATCTTCCGCCCAAGGGGTGTAAATTAGAAATATTAGACTTGCATTTAACATAAAAATATTTTTGAGAAAATGATTATCAAATTCCGAGCGCGGATGTGGGATCCACGCGGCATGATCAATTATTTAGACGTTAGATGGCTCCGAATAAATGATCCAATGATCATTATTCGAGTGTGTGACCTTACTTGTCACCGCCAATGGTACTCTCTCATGTGTCCTCTTCACCGCTTTTGCTTGAAATGGAATTCTTTAGGTTTTTATTTAGGGTAAAAATATGATGTCCATTTTTACATATCAATTTCATATATAAATGCAAATGAATTTTATTTATGAAAAATTAAATTTTATTTTTATCCCATAATCAAACACATTATATTCTTACATTAGATTTTTCATTCTACTAAAATTTCAAATTCAAGTAATATGAATAGAAAAAAGATTAAAATCTTAAATTCATACTTAATTAATAATGAAACAAATTCATGAGTATAAAAGTCTATTACATTGACTGGCCGACAAAAATAGTGTCATTAGATAATCATACGTATAAAAATTAGATCTTAATTAAAAACAATTTTAATTAAAAAAATATGTACGGTTTACTCAACTGTGTGATTCATTGTGCTTTTCTAAATTACCAGTTTTAAAAAGTGGTAAAAAAAAAAGTACAAGTTTTAAAAGGAGGGGCGGTGACCGTGGTGTGCATGTAGAATCCGCCAGTTACACAATCTTGGCTTATTTTATTTTTTTAAAAATTTTGGTCGAGCCCCCTCCCTCTGCTCTCTCAAGTCTCAACAAAGGGTACTGTAAAACAAAAAGTAGAAAGAAAGAGAAAAAAAAAAGGTAACATACACCAACATGTTTAATTTTTGTTTAGGTAACATACTCCTTTTTGCTCTGGACCATTTCTCATCGCAAAGCAAATAATAATATATTAATATTCATAGATTTTTTTTTTTGCTGTTTCCTTTTTTTTTCTTTTTCTATTATTGTTATTTAAATATTTTTCTTTCCACCTTCCCTTACTCTTTGGTTGTTCGGGTGATGTCGTTGCTGTGTCCATGTGAACATTGATTGCTGCTGATGGAAGCTCATAATACTCACTGAATTTTCATTTGACACTGGATCCTCCACCACCACCACAACTCTCCCATTACTCCATCATCATCATTCCCTAATAGTAAATCACTGTTTGGTTGCTGAGAAAAAAAAAATATAAAAACCCCAAAGATCTCTCTCTCTCTCTCCTATTTTTCTTTTTCCTTGCTCTTGGGAACGAATCCCAGATCTTTCAACCATTGCCTGCCCCCCAGCTTCATATGATCGGTAAGATATCTCCCGCATTTAAATTTTGTTTTCTTCTTTCTTTCTCTTTTCCCTTCTTTCTTCTTCTTCAAATTTTCTTTCTCTCTTTCTTTTCTTAGCTGTTTTTTCTGTCTGGGTACTTCCAAAATTGAGTTTTTTTATGCCCCTTTTGCTTCCCAACTGAATTCTTTTTAGTAAGATTTGGTGGGTCGTTTTCATTTATAACTCTCAATGTGTTTTTTTCATTGTGTACATCTTGCATTGCTTTGGCATGAAGCTAGATCCCACATGATTCACCTAGTACTTGGCTATTTCATAAGTGAGTTTCATGTTTTCCTTTTTGTTTGTTGTCTTTTAACGTTTGTGTTGTTGTGAATAGTACACTAACGCATAAGCTTTCCTTGTTGGTCGTCAATAATAGAAGCATGTGCTACCAATGGAGCTTAAGCTCCGTATTATATTCAGCAGATCTGAAGCTTGCTTTTAGAACTTCTTTTCAACAGTGTATGACATATTAATAATAATTGCTTCATGGTAGTGATGAAAGTAAATTAAGAAGATTCTTTGAAGCTTAATTTCTTTCATTGGAACCTGGTAGTTGTTAATTCATTATGTTGCAACCAATTGTTATCTTGATTTTTGACTCAAGATCTTTGTTCTGGATCTTAAGTGATGGTGTAGTACTTAACCTTTGGAGTTCTTTAATCTTACTATTTATGTAGTTCTAAATAAAGACTGGTCGTTTTAGGTTCTAAATGGCAAAACCGAGTTCAGCTGATGGTAGGACTAGGAGTTCTGTGCAGATCTTTATAGTAGTTGGTCTGTGCTGTTTCTTCTATGTATTGGGCGCGTGGCAGAGAAGTGGTTTTGGAAAAGGGGATAGCATAGCATTGGAGATTACCAAGAAAGGTGCTGACTGTGATATAGTTCCGAATTTAAGTTTTGATACTCACCATGCTGGTGAAGTTAGCAAGATTGATGAAGCTGATTCAGAACCTAAGGTGTTTGAACCCTGCGATGTTCGATATACTGATTACACTCCCTGCCAGGATCAACGGCGTGCCATGACGTTTCCTAGAGAAAACATGAACTATCGAGAGAGGCACTGTCCCCCTGAGGAAGAGAAGCTACACTGTTTGATCCCAGCTCCCAATGGGTATGTCACACCATTTCCATGGCCGAAGAGCCGTGATTATGTTCCATATGCGAATGCACCCTACAAGAGCCTTACAGTTGAGAAGGCTATTCAGAACTGGATCCAATATGAGGGAAACGTGTTTAGATTCCCTGGTGGTGGAACTCAATTCCCTCAAGGTGCAGATAAATATATTGATCAACTTGCTTCTGTTATACCTATTAAGAATGGGACTGTTAGGACTGCACTTGACACTGGTTGCGGGGTATGTTTTCATCTCCAGTTCCTTAGGTCTTACGTTGAACCTCTTTTGTCCTTCTTGTACATGTTAACTTAATTAGCAGCATTGTTAGTTTGTTTTAGCTTTTTAATGTATTCTTAATCCTTAATGTAAGGTCGTTTTACTCAGGTTGCCAGCTGGGGTGCATATCTTTGGAGCAGAAATGTTATTGCGATGTCCTTTGCACCAAGGGACTCTCATGAAGCACAAGTACAGTTTGCTCTTGAAAGGGGTGTACCTGCTGTCATTGGTGTTCTAGGAACCATAAAATTGCCCTATCCGTCTGCAGCATTTGACATGGCTCATTGTTCTCGTTGCCTGATTCCTTGGGGTGCAAATGGTGAGAATATTACGTTCAGAACTATCTTCTTTTCTATGGAATGCTTGCCGTAAAGAAGAAAGCACAATAATTTGCTCATTCTTGTTCTGTTTGATATGACACCGTATATTCTATTACTTGTGATAGCAGTTGTTTAAAAGTTCATTTTGCATTCTTCATTTGCAGATGGAATATATATGATGGAAGTTGACCGAGTTCTAAGACCTGGTGGTTATTGGGTGCTTTCTGGACCTCCAATCAATTGGAAGGTTAATTACAAACCCTGGCAGAGACCTAAGGAGGAACTCGAGGAAGAACAAAGGAAGATTGAAGAGATTGCTAAGCTTCTTTGCTGGAAAAAGAAGTCTGAGAAGGGTGAAATTGCCATTTGGCAAAAAACTGTAGACTCTGAATCATGCCGTAGCAGACAAGAAGAATCTAGTGCAAATATTTGTGAATCAACAGATGCTGATGATGTCTGGTATGACCTTTCTATTAGCACTGACCAATGTATTTATTTAACATTTTATTTATATTCCTTTTATGCATTTCTACTAGCCATCAGCACAGACATGTGTGTGCATAAAGCTTAAGAGATGGGAGAAGATTCATAGCAAAAAAATTTGGGAGAAAAGTGGCAAAAATGAAGCTGAAAAATGGGTCATTTTTTTTCAATATGGGCTGAATTGGTAAAATTCGTCATGAAATGAGTTTGTGTGGTGATTTGCATGAATATGGTTTGTGAAATCTCGACAATGGCAGGATTTCACTTTAAAAAAAAATTATTTTCTTTTTAAAACAAACCTCTCAAAATCATCAGCCATATTTAATAAAATATAATTTTTTTCAAACGAAATCTCGCCAATGGCAAGATTTCATTAATAAAATATTATTTTTTTGAATAAAGTGGTTAAAATATTATTTTTTAATCCAAATGTCGTCAATGGCAACATTTCACGAATACAATATAATTTTTTATGAATGAAATCTTGCCAATGGCATTAATGTAATATATGAAGCATTGTTTACTTCATACACCATAAAAAAAATAATTACCTACTGAAAAATTAGTTATTCTATTAAAATGAAAATCATAGATCAGATACCAACCTCTTTGTGGTTGTGGAGGAGACATTATCCCCCTTCCTCTCCCAGCAGAAGCAAAATATGTTGTTGCAATCTTTACTTGTGTGATGTTTGCTTGTATAATTGTGAAAAAACTTGATGGTATTCTGCAACTGCTTACCTTCTCTGTCATCTTTCCTACTTATCATTGTTGTATATATCAAATGAAGTATTTCAATAGTTGGTCCATAATATTATCATAAAAATCACTCTTTTCTATGATGTCAAGGATGTTTCTGTTTGGATTTTATATATCCCAAAAAATCTGAGCAACTCTTAACTTATGGTAAGATATAAGTTCTAAACTGGCTTGGAATGGCTTTGCTTATGGCTACAGGTATAAGAAAATGGAGGCCTGCATTACCCCCAGTCCTAAAGTTTCTGGTAATCTAAAGCCGTTTCCAGAGAGGCTATATGCCATCCCTCCTAGAGTTGCTAGTGGTGCAGTTCCTGGAGTTTCAACTGAGACATTCCAGGAGGATAACAAAATGTGGAAAAAGCATGTAAATGCTTATAAGAAAATTAATAGACTCCTGGATACTGGAAGGTATCGCAACATTATGGATATGAATGCTGGTTTGGGTAGTTTCGCTGCAGCTATTCAATCTCCAAAGTTATGGGTCATGAATGTCGTGCCTACTATAGCTGAGAAAAATGCACTAGGTGTCATATATGAGCGAGGACTTATTGGCATCTATCATGATTGGTATGATTTTCTAACTTCATCCCGTTTAATACATGGCATATCTTATGTACTTGAACTTTTGTCATGATGGTATTAATCTTGTGCTATTAGTGAAATAAGTTTCCAATTTTCCAGAAGCATTGAATTGTAGCTATCTGTACAATTTTTGGTAATCAGCTTAGTTCTTCCTCACCTTTTTTCTTTTATGCTTGGACCTGTATGATCCAGGTGCGAAGCCTTCTCCACATATCCAAGGACATATGATCTCATTCACAGCAATGGTCTCTTTAGTCTGTATAAGGACAAGTAAGTGTTCCTTTGGTGAAATGGGTTATTCAATCCTTCTTCCTGTTATTTTAAAATTCAAATTTTATATCAATTCTGTATCTATATTTTTGGGCTTGCTTAGTATGCATCTTTGATTTAGCCTGTTTGGCCTTCAACATGTTTGTGCATAATATGCGCAAAACTTTGCTCAGAGTTGTGATGGAATCTGCAGTGATCATGTTAGTTCAATATTTATGTGGGTCTGTACATCCTATATGATTAAAAAACATAGACTTGTGTATAATTATGTGTATTTTCGGCCATGGTTATCAAACCAGGATATGAATCATGAATCGGAAAGACTATTTTCTAAATTGTGAATCAAATCAAATCGAGCATCGTAAGATTCATGATCACTAATAAAAAATAGCATAACAATATTTTCATATAAAGAAACATAAAAAAACAATGTTCTCATGTAACATCCTCCTTTGTTCTCATGTAACTATGTGAATTGTGAAATTTTAGTTTCAGAAGAATGGAAATAGAACAATTTAATAACCAAACAAGATGCATATTATAGAGTGAAGGAGTAACTATAGAACCTTAAGTTTCTTTGGCTATTTAATTTCTCTTGTGAGAATTGGTGAAAAAAGTTCGAAAACAAAAGGAAATTAATGAATCGTTGAATCGCTAAATTGTATGAATTGTATTTGAATCATACATGTATTGTAAGATTCATGCTCATTTTAGATACACTGCATGATACGTATCACTAACATGTGTAATCATATTGAATCATGGGATTGAATCGTGAATCGTAAGATTCTAACTACTATGTTTCCGGCTATGATCATTGTATAAAAGTGTTGGTTCTTGCAAGTAGGCAGCATTTAGAAGCTAACTACGAATCCATGGCATCATAGTTCTTTGACGTATTGGTCTTTTATGATGTTCCATGACTTAATGGCCTTTTATATAAAAGTACTATAACATCTTTTATGGTTGTTTTGTTCACTGAATCTTGTCAGCAATCAATTTTGTGCCTGTATGTACATGTAGGTGTAGCTAAGCTAACCATTATGAACAGCATAACCACTTGGTTTTAGTTCTCTTTCTGAAGTTATGTAGCTATGTTGGTTTTAGTTCTCTTTCTGAAGTTATGTAGCTATGTTCATTCTTGTGCCTGAAAATATTGCGTCGTGGTTAAATGCAGATGTAACATAGAAGATATTCTCCTCGAGATGGACCGGATATTGCGACCAGAAGGTGCGGTCATCTTCCGCGATGAGGTTGATGTCTTGATTAAGGTTAAGAAATTGGTTGGAGGAATGAGATGGGACACTAAAATGGTTGACCATGAGGATGGTCCTCTTGTTCCTGAGAAGATACTAATTGCTGTGAAGCAGTATTGGGTTGCTGGTGCTAATGCCACTTCAACACAATAAAGCACTGATAGAGCTTGTATGGTTTTGTCATGACTCATGGGCATTTTTTGGCTTAACTACCATCACAACTTTGGCACAGGAAGGGCCATTACTCCAGTTATGCTCAATTGCGATCTGCAAAGGTGTCGTATGTAGTTAATTTATTAATGAACAAATCTATGAAGCTATGCTCAAGGTTTTATCATGGTATTAGGCATTTTTCATTTCATTACCGAATTATCTTGTTATAGGATGTTACATTCAAAAGCCAATTAAATACCGGCTTTTATATCCAATAGGTTTCTTTTTATTATTAATATAGTTTCTGAATTTCAAGTTGAGGCCTCTTTCTCTACGTACATTGCTTGCAAATCAGACTCAAGATGTGAATTGCAAATCACATCTGAGTTTTTGATTCTCTAAAATTTTGCAAGAATAACTTACACTGTTCAATTATTTAGCTTCAATCGTGTTAGGAATTTCGGTAAAATATATTTTTACCAAAATTAAATAATGGACCATTAATAGATCTTGCATCTAAAGCTAGGGTTAGGAGATGTGAGTGAGTCGGTCAATTCCCCTATAGAACATCAGGATATTTTGGGTGGTGTTTCAGATTCATCCGTCCAGAGCCATTGATTGAAGGTGAATTTTGGTGGTAGTTTTGTATTTTCTCGTTGCATCTCAACTGCCTAAAATCGAAAAAACATATATTAAAAAAATAATAAATGAATATTGATAATAATTGTTAAGATTGTTCCTATTTAGTATGATTATACTCTTAAAAAAAATATTAAAGATATAGTTAGTTATATTGAGAATAAGTGATAAATAAAAATTAATATTTTCTTAATTTGATAAATGGTCAAATAAAAAAAAAAAAAAATGGATAGTTGAAATCCAACAAAAAGGACTACATAAAACGTGAATGCTATTGCAAGCCAATAGAATAAAAGAATGCTACTGCCGAGGTATTTTGGCAAAGCAACAAACCAATCTCTTCTTTCCAAGATGGAAGTCAACCATAGTTAATTTAGAAAGAAAACACCTATACATGGTAAACGGCAATAGTACCCACTATTCCTTTACCACAGTAGTAGATAGTAATAGAAATGTCCTTCAATTTTGAGGGTTAATAAAGCAACTTTGGAGAGACCTTCTTCCCAGTATCGGAAGTACTTAAAGGCTATGTTTGGATCAATAGAAATGAATGAAGGGGGACGGAAAGGATTAACATTATAACAAGTTTCATTGTTTGAATATATAAAAATTACTTGGAGTGGAATAGAGATGGATAAAGTCCATTCTATCTAATATTATTGTATTTCTCAATTTTTCTTCCCCTCCAAATTGATGAGAAAGAAATGGCATATAAGTTATTCCAAACAACCAAGTGGAATTTACTTTATTCCACTTCTCTCTACTCTATTTTATTCCACTTTATTTCATTTTATTACTTACCACCAATTCAAACATAGCGTAAAGATTAGTTTTATAGTAATTTCTTGCGGGGTGATTTGTTGGGAACATTAAAAAAGTAGGGCAACCAAGCATCATTTTCTAAATAAAGCATTTTGATGAATGTGTTATTACACGAAGCAAGAGCATCAGCCACTATGTTCAAGTGCTCTAGTTATTACATCTTTGGATTTCTATCGAGAGCTCTCTAAGGGTGCATTTGCTAAATGGATTAATTTTTCATTCCCAAAAATAACATTTCGTAGAGTCACATTCTCAAACAAGAAAATTAAATGCATTTGTTATGTAAATTAAAATCTCAGGAATCTGATAAATTATGCATTAGAATAAATCATTCACGTATTTAGTTGATAATGACATTTTTGAGAATACTGTATATTTTTACAAAAGTACCCATAACAATATGGTAGTGAGGGCAAACACGGTCTGGTAGCCACAACGGTGGCCTGGCAACCAACAATGGTGGTTTGATAGTGGCAGTGACAACAACTTCGGCGGTCTAGCAACGACAGCAGTGGTCCGGTGATAGCAGCGGCTTTCCAACAAAAATTATGGTGATTTTGAGTTGATGACAATTTGGTCTTTTTCACTATGGTAGAAACATTTCTCCCATGGAATCTTATCTTCTTATGTGAGAAATGAGAATAAAAACTGGTAATTTTTTCATTTCTTAGAATGAAAACTTCTTAAATCGTCAACTTTTCATTTTTAGATTTCAAGTTTTATTTGTTTTCTTCATAAAATTTTGAAAACAGCAAACAAATTAAAATGGAAATGGAAACAAATTCTTGCTTTTGTTCTTTATCCAACGTTTTTAAAGCAATAATCAGCAAAGCCCAAAACTCAGAAAGTTTTGCCCAAATTATGGCTTTTTCAAACCATAAACCAAAACATGCTAGCAGCATTCTTGGAGTGCTAATCTCTCTCTGCTCTTTTCTTCCCTATAAACCCCACATGAAAATGCAAATTAGCTGCTTGTGAGATGAAAATTATGCTACCATCATAGAAGCTAAAAGAACAAAAATAACGTGCTGGATTGCCTTGCCTACTGAATGGTGGATCAAAGCCCTGCTAGGTGCCAGCCACAACCTCTAGAAGACTAGGTTGTCCATAAACATTCTAGTAGCTACACGCTGATTCAAAATAAGGTCACGGGCTTAAGCTTCTCCACAGATGGCCGTGGCAGAATATTTCATCAATGGACAGTATAGGGTCACCTGTCAATTCTAAACAACAACGTACAATGCTGTGATCCCATAATAACAGGCCAGGCTAGTCGGTGGGGGTCTGCCTGAATTAATTGACAGGGAAATCCGGACAGCAGTAAGTTAAGGCGAGTTTTCTTCGATCAGATTAATTTTAATATATTAACAGTATATGAAAGAATTTTACACTGTTATCTAATTATTTATTTTTATTAGTAAAATTTTTAATATAACAGGTGATTAAATCTAATATTTACAGGGCGATTAAATTCTTCTCCCATAAAAGGTAGTGAAATTGTTAGAGGTAAAACCATTAAAAAGTTTGAATTTAATAATTTGACTCTAGAGTATAGACTTAAATTTTAATATTTACGTGTTTAATTGGGAGTAAAAATTTTTACGAACGAGATTCATTTGTAAAATAATATAAAAATTAATTAGTTGTTGATATTGTGCTTATACTTCCTAACGGCATTTTTAGCTGCAAGATAAAAGTTATATGAATGAGCTTTATGTTATTTTATACATGGAGTTCAATTATGTAATTTTTTCCTCTACTTCAACCCTCAACCAAACACACCCTGATAGTTAGTATTTTGTAATTAATATTAAGTCATATGTCATTTCTCTGAAAAAATGAGAAATGTAAGGAAAAAAAATTTATAAACTAAGTAACCCAAAATAATATATTTGGTTCAAAATGAAATGCTTAGTTAAGAGGTTGGATATGGTACGGACCCTAGAATGAACTGCTAATCAGATAGGGCACGTAAGAACTCGAGAGGTTCGGCCCAATGGCTTAGAAGACATTTAGATAACTCAAGATCAATCAGAGCATTAAAAACTAAAGATCAATGAAAAAAAAAAAGATACTCTCAAGATCGATGCCTGATTTAAGTCTTCTACATTATGCAATCGACGTGGGAGGTGTATTTTAAGAATTGTTTGTTTGAGGTTCTCTTTTCGTGAAAAGATTATTTTTCTTGGTTTAGATAATTTAAATACAAAGTTAGCATTTTTAGAAAGGAAATCAATATTTTTTCAAACTAAAGTTTTTTTTCATACACCGGCAATATGGTTAATTTTTATGCAATCATGCAATTATATAATGTTACATCAATAAATATGATTAATTTTTTAAGAAGTATGGACACACTGACTTTGTGGTGTGTCTGTGTATCGGATACGTGTTAGTGTCCGACACCCACACGATAGTGTTGGACACACGCCCGTATGCATCAAATTAAAAAAATAATTTTTTTACACTCAAACACACAGAACATGGTTAGACACTGTTCTAGTTTACTGTGGACACAGCTTAAATACCCCACAAACATGTCTGGGTTGGTTTCCTTATTTTTTTAAAAATTTTAATACCAATATAAGTCTAAAATCAACTGTAATTATTTAGTTAGACTTGTATTGTTCAGTCATTTTATTTTATTATACAAAAAAATAATATATATATATATATGCCATGTCCGTATCCTACAATTTTTTAAGTTTGGTGTGTCTCCGTATCTGTGTCCGTGTCGTGTCCCGTGTCCATGTTAGTGTCAATGCTTCATAGTTAATTTTCATATCTATACTATCAATATATCAAAATTAAACTCCCGAAAAAAACCTCTTGATAAAAAAAATTGCAAGTAAAAGATGTAAATCACTATTTTAAGTTTAAGCAAATGTATCTTTGAGATTATTTGAAGGAGCATTTAATCTCCATTTGTTGCAAATTTAACTCGAGAATATTCCCAATGAATGGAGATTTTGTACTCTGATAGGACCATCCTACTGAAGACAGAAAGACATGGAATTTATTATGCCTGTAACCTATCTATATCATGATGGGTTATAAGGTCTCTCAAGAGGCAAAGGATCCATATCTTACCCTTAATGTATAAAATAAAAATTAAAAAAGGCCATTTAACTAGTGGAAGCTAACAAGTTTAACAACTTGATTAAACGCTTGTAAATTAATCAGTTCAAATTTAACATCACAAGGGTCTGACTTGAAAAGAATTTCCCTTAACTGAAGGGCCACCTCAGTTGTCTATATTAAAGACACCATAACTGGGGTCCGGCTGAAGCTATTTGCTGTCTATCCTCTCTTTGATTTATGCATCAAGTGTGGTGTATAATAACCATTGTGAAATCTTGTCAATATTTTATGTCTGGTTTGGACTTATACGGTTGACATGATAGACCAATTAATGCCAGTGGTAATAAACATGCTTTCTTTGTTGTTACTGCCAATTCTGTGTGGACATCACATCTTTGAGTCAATAAAACAAGTTTTTTTGCTGGCAGGTTATGCTCCAAGCTAGTGTGGTTTTTGTGGTTTAAGGCATTCCAAGCATGAACCCCTTTTGTTCATTTTCTAAATGTAACCAACAAAACGGTATCCCCAAAGCACCACCCTATCCCAAACAACAGTACAGTTGCATTAACTGCATTCAAGTACCAACTGTTTCCATTGTGTCCCTTCCCTCCTTCTATTCAGTGTGTCAATCAATTAAATGAAATCTCACTAGCAACTTTGATTAGTACTTTAATATTTAGACTTTGTAATATGGAGTATTAAACTGGAATGGACTATTCACTGGGTTTATATCCAACCGTTAAAAGGGGGAAAAGCCAATACTTTTGCAGTGATGGGACTAGAGATTATCCAATCAAAGTGGTTTATGGAACATGTTTCTATCTAGTAGTTGTCACCCTTTCTCCTGGAAGGAGACAAATCAGAGGAGTGTCCAATATAAGGGAAATGCATTATCATCTGTTAATTTGGGCAGATGAACTTTAATCTATCCATATTTTGGAAATGAGTCTCTCATAATGCATGTTATTAGGCACACACTGATGATAAAAATCGTTATCGGTCTGGATTCAAGAAATTTCCGCGTGAAAACTATAGATGAAGTGTCAATTATGCTAAGGTTTAGAAGCACATGGACCTACCCCAACTTGACATTTTTGCATGTTTAGGGTGAGTTTGATTTCAGGACACAGTTTTCAGTTTTCCTATTTTTATAATTTTGTAAAGAAAAAACTCAACTGAAAATGAAAAGTGAAAAATTGAATTTTATTACTTTCATAATTTTTAATTTTTTTTACAAAATTTTAAAAAAAAAATAGAAAAAAAAATTTGAAAACTGCTATAAACTGGCCTACTTATAGAGCTACTCCTAAATATTCCAGGAAGCCATTCAGGCCCTTCATTTTAAATTCTCTCTTTTGCACCCACTTTCTTTCCCTCTATCTAGCTTTAAGCCTTTCCTTCACATAATTAACTAGCTTCTCCTCCCTATCTTGGTAGTTGAGATTTGAGAACACCTTTCCTTATTCTTCTAGTCCTCATGTACCAAACTATTTCACACCATCTATTCTATTATTTCTGAGTATTTCAGCATCATTGTCCTTTATCATTCTCTTATTTTATTCTTCTTGTGCCTATTCTACTATAAGCCGGCTATTTTCTGTGAGTACTTTTGTAGTTAGCTTTTCAATTTCATTCTTTAATTACTGTAATCATGGTTATCATAGCATCCACTGCCAACACCAACATCCATCAGTTGCAAACTTTCAACTCTCAGAATCACAACCAGCACCACCTCCGTGATGTTTCCTTCTCTTCATACTTGAATGAAGAGACTTATGCTGAATCAAGTCAAAGCTTCAATCCCCACATCAGCAACAGAAAGGATCCTATTCACCAGGGAATAAACAAGGAAGAAGATGGAGAGATTGGGGTGTTTTCAGCTGAAAAGTACTTCAATGGAGGAGGTGAGGTTCTGAGTCCAAGAGTTGCTGAAATAGAAGCTAAGAAGTTCCAATACCATTACCAGAAAGAAGAACAAACAGCTCTTGAAACTGGGAGGCACAACAGTAAGTATGGAACTCCAAGTGTTCGTTCTGAATCAAGTTGGAACAGCCAAAGTGCACTCTTACAAAGTTCTATGAAGGACCCTTCAAGGAACAGGATCAAGGTGCAAAGAAGGAGTTTTCTAGCTGGACTTGGTAGCAAATATTGCTCTTGTTCTGATAAGAATTCTGTTGATGTTAGCGACCATGCAGGTGAAGTCACTTCTAACAAAACTGCTACTAATGGAGTGGGTCATGGAAAAACAACCCCAAAAAAGCCCTTCAATGCTGATCTTGATGCTAATAATTCAGTTAAAAAAATAACTAAGCCTCATGCAGAACTCTTGATCAATAATAAAGATGCTGATTTCCAAAAGCAAGAGAAGTTGGGGGTTGGATCGAATAGAGAAAACAGTTCGGCATTCTCAACCGTGAATTCTGGCTTAAGAAACCAGCTTGTGAAAATGCAAATTCAAGAGTTAGAGAAACCAAGGAAGTCATTGGAAGTGTTTGGCTCCCCAATATTAGAAAGCAGGAGCAACAAGTCCATGAGCTTTGATAAAAGGTTGACAGTGCCTTCTTGGGATGGTCCTCCCAAATTAGAGGAAATTGACTTAACAGAAAACTCTGGTAGTGGAAACTACAATGATGCTGAGAGTGATGCAAGTTCAGACTTGTTTGAGATTGAGAGCCTCACAGGCAAGTCAAACCCCTTCCTTGCTAGGCGAACATCTGATGTTGCTTCAGGCTGTGCCAGCCCCACAACTTGTTATGCACCAAGTGAGGCAAGCATAGAATGGAGTGTGGTCACTGCCAGTGCTGTTGAGTACTCAGCCATGTCAGATTCTGAGGATCAAAGATCAGTAGCAACCATAAGGAGTCCAATTAGGCCACCCTTAGCTTCCTCAAATGGTAAACCAAAAGCTACCAAAGAGATGCATAGAAGGCGTCCTAGCATGTTGTTGGGTTGCAAGAGCCAGAAAGCTGTTGGAGTTGCTGTGGATGCCTTCACAACATGTGAGAAACCGAGTTCTAATCTGCAAATTCGGCGCAAGTCGGACACCATTGCTCAGGTGACAAGATTTCAGGCAGAGGCAAAGGAGGCAAATTTTGGTGCAAGACATGGACAACATGCTTATGCCATTGCCGCACCACCACTGCAGCGATCGCACTCGCCACATGCTTCACAACTCTTGTACATTTAGATGTAGCTTGAATGCTTGTTTATCCTTTGTTGGATTTGGAATTTGTTTCAATTATGTATCTTGACTTGGTGTGAAAGAGTTCTTTATTGTATTGGCTTATGTGTTTTTCCAAAATAATGATAGCATAAGTACAGAAGCTATTAGTCCTGAATCCCAAATGCAAAGATAGCATCTTAATTACCCCCCACCTCAAATGGAAATTGTCTTGTGTATTCCTATTACTATT
This sequence comes from Dalbergia cochinchinensis, assembly GCA_031216125.1. Classification (NCBI taxonomy): domain Eukaryota; kingdom Viridiplantae; phylum Streptophyta; class Magnoliopsida; order Fabales; family Fabaceae; genus Dalbergia; species Dalbergia cochinchinensis. The sequence continues at coordinate 61,659,044 of CM062377.1, forward strand.
CCTCTTGTATTCTTCTGTTGGTTTGATATATACTTCCATTCAGTTTTTTGCAGTTTTCGGTAGGAAACTTGATGAGAATGGATGCCATATATGCATGCATTTTGGTCTCATGAAGAAATATGGGATGTGAAAGGTGACCTCGTATTGTCAAGGCATTAGAAAGTGCCACTTCCAATGAGCTCTCTCATCAAAGAGCCTGCTAGTTGCATTGTTTTTTGTTTTCTTATGCATTGTTGGATCTGATCCTGAGGACCATAGCCATTTAGAAAAACCAGAAATGCATTTAGCATAGATTTTCCAACAGTTTTTTCCTTTTCACTTTTCATGATATTTTTCTTAGAGGACCACTAGCAAAAGAAAAAGAAAAATAAATAAATATGAAAGTGTGCCATTTCCTGTATTGTTGGCTATTATTGCTTACAACTAACAAAAAGGATTATATAAACTAATATCATTCAAATTACATACAACGAAATTTCCATTGAACAACAAAAAGGGGCGCTTGCACTGTCCTTTATCATTAACTTAATAAAAATCTGCTGTAATGATAGAAGATAAGTGCTAAAAATATCTTTCACTTTAATTTTTCTTATGCAATGGATGAGAAAGCTCTGCCAGGAAGCTCATTTTATTCATGTGATTATTAAAGCTCATATCCATGAGAGAGACAAAAGGTGACAATAATGAGGAGCTTTTATATTGGTGACACATCTTCCTAACAGATAACCTTTAAACCTCAAGGATGGAATGTCCTTACAGCAACATTCAACTAGAAAAAAAGCGACACCAAAATATGACCACCAAGGAATGAAGGTTGCTGTATTCAATTCCAAAACTACCTCATAAATAAGGCGGTCCATCATGCTAATCATCTCTTTCTTGTGTGCCATAGTCAACAATCCAGTAATCTATGAGATAAAATAGATAAATAGACATAAAGAGACTAACCAAATTAGTTTGACATGCTAGAAGCATCATGCAATTTTATTCTGATGAACTCAAAATTGATGCTATAGTTTGAATGTTGTGTTGTAATTAATGACTCAGATTCAAGCATATATACATAGCATCTGATTATGGCCTTCTCCCAGAAGAAAGCTCCATTTCCTCTAAAATGTAATAACTTTTAAACCTTTTAATTAAGCAAATGATATCATTCTAGATAATGAAGAGACATAGACAGTGTATAATAATTGCTGAGCATGCAGCGATGTGATGCTGTAGGCAAGAAGCTATTTATTATTATAGATGAAAAACAGATAAGATATTAATGCATCAAAAAGAGAAGATTTACGTACACACAATATATATTGTCATCCTACGAACTTTATTGCTTGAGCAACCATCTATGTGGTGCAAATTAACAGATCAATGGCCCAGTGTTGCCAATCAAATATTAATCAGTTGTCATTTCTTTATTTTCTATGCATTAATTTTCATTATTGACTTAAAAGATGACCTCTGTGAACATGTCATGGACCGCTATAAGGATGATGGCATTTAAGATCTCTGATTTGGCCCCAGTAAGGCCTTTACTTGGAGCTGAAAAGAGCCTCTAAACTATTATAATATGATGCATAAATATTTTAAAATAGTCGATATTATCATATCGAATATTTTATTTATATTTTTAAATATTCTTAATTATATTTTACATGTTTTTAATTTGATTTATGTGGTATCTCCACATTATACTCATGTTGTATCAAATACGCCTATTAGTATCCGTGCAATATAGCTGTTAAGCTTGAAAATTACCCTAGAAAAACTCTCTCTCTCTGTGTGTGTGTGTGTGTGTGTGTGTGTGTGTGTGTGTGTGTGTGTGTGTGTGTGTGTGTGTGTGTGTGGGGGGGGGGGGGGTGGTCGCATTCTAGTGTCCAATATCTTCATCACTAGCTAAAGAAAGTAAATGAGGTATATTTGTTCCTAGTTAGAAGATGAATACGACCTAACGTTCCTGATTCAAAATTCTAACAACCACACATTCTTTCTACACATTTGAAGGGTTTTAGATTGTTGATTTTGATGGACGGCAAAACATGATGGCATCTTATCAATAATAGTGGAGAAAGGATAACAATAACAACAACAGTCCTTTTTATAGAAACTCGATATGCTGAACAAATCCTTGGCCATGCTATGTGCTCGATTCTGCTAGATAGATCAAAATCAAAGCTAGCTATGTTAGCTCAAGTAGTTTGACATTTGTTAAGTCTAGGGGCTCAAATTTTTGGGATGAAAAAGACTAACACTAAGCCAGTTTTATCCTTACAGTGGACTAGTTTGACTCGAGGGGTAGATTAGTCGGCTTTTAGGGTGTATTTGATTAATGAGTAAAAGTACAGGTAAAAGTTATATATATAAATTTCATGTGTAAAATAATGTATCAAGTCTATTGATATGATTTTTATCTTTGTTTTCACCCTCTAATTAGACATGCATTTAAGTAAATCCACTATGCCCAAGTCAAATTAGTTGTTATCGAAAATTTATATAGTAGTGGTTTAAACTTATACAAGACTAGCTAGATATATCCTTGCCTATGCTATGTGTTCTATTCAGCAAAATAAAAATTGATAAAACAATAGTAGGTGTCTGTGTGTTATGCATCTAATTCATACAGTTGTAGGAACAGGGCTGTTGACTCAATCCACATGTGCAACCCTACCAAACCAATGGCAAAGCGGGTAAACCAATGTGGACCACAGCTATATCATTGCAAAATGTGATGCTGCCCTTGGTTGCTAATTGATGGATAAGTGATGATTTGGGGAGAGCTTTTATCGAGTGTGATTTATGATAAATTCTTGGTTGGTAACCTCCCTACCATAAGCATGTGTCAACTTTAAAATTTTGACAGGTGTAAAACTTTGCTAATGAAGGTATATATTGTTTTATTTTAATATAATCCACATATGGTTAGGTTGTATTTAGTATTGACATAAAAATGAGAGTTAAAATTTGATTGATTAGATTCATGAGCAAAATTAATCATGAAATTTTCAGCCCATACCAAACACACCTTGCATAGGAAATTTGCCCTTCAAAATTTTTCATTATTTAATGTGTATGACACGTATCTCACTTTAATGAATGACATGTAGACGTGTGGAGAAAGCATATAGAAACTCTAATAAGGAAGGTAAATCAGGAAAGTTCAATAGCTAGAGATTAAAAACAAATAGAAAAATCATATACAAAATTATTAAAAGGAATCTACATTTTAACGAGTTAAATGTAGAAATGAGCCATTATAGAACACAACAGTGTCATGAGTTGTGTGAGTCAAGTATACATTGGTACACTTGGTGAAGGCGGGGTGGGACTTCCCGATAAATAAAGGCTTCAGCTTTTGGTTAACACATGCCACCAAGAATGGGAGTTTATATACTAGCAAGAGTATAATAGGGCGATTGGGTGGTAAATTTTATAGGAATGTGTACAACTTTAACCGTACAAAATTAAAGTTAAGGACCAACATTTTTACTAGTAAAGTTATTATTATCATTTTTGGGGTTTGTGGAATTAAGTTGAAGTAGTTGAACCACATTGGTTTCTATTTTAATATTTTATATTTTTCATCCTCAAGATTTTATAAAGAAAATAGTGAAACAATAAAAACAAAAATCTTGTTTCTTGTTTTTATTTTTTTCATAATATTCTAAAAATAAAAAACACTAAAATAAAATAAAAATAGGAAATAAAAACAGAAATCAAACAAATCCTAAAATTTTGTATTGTTTTATGATCTTCTTATCTGTTTTTTATGGATTTTTTTTGTCCTGCCTAACAAGTGAAATCTAGAGCCTGATTCGAGAAGGAGGATAGTTGTCATGAAAAAAACAAAAAAAAAAAAAGGAAAGTAAGAGATTCTATCATCAATGTCTCGTCATCAAAAGTGCCACGTTAGTATTTGAAGGTAACTTTGATTGCTGTGTGGATTTTTCGTCTTCCATGTAGGAAGCAGTGCTTCACTATACTATAACTAGTGCAACGAAATTATTTGAAGTGTCATTCATTGACGGATAGAGCAGTTTCGCTATATGGCAATGGACGATATGCAAGATCTTTTGGTGCAACCCGTTTTACTTATTCTAAGCATCTCATCATTTAATTAAATTAAAAAAAAATACAATAAGCTGATCTGATTAATATGAATTTAGTTTTTAACCATTATCTCATCATATATATATATATATATTATATATATATATATATATATATATATATATATATATATTATGACCCCGTGGCTCGTGTTATGTGCCATAATAAAGTAATTAATTTTTTTATTTATACAATTAAATCAATTTTAACGCTATAATTGATATATATATTTTATAAAAAAATAAAAATATTATCTTCTTGAAAGACAAAAAAAAAATTCAAATAACTTACAATTTATCATTTATTTGAAGTTTATAGACACAAGCCTATTAACAAAGGAATAATAAATCAATAGTTCAATTTGTAGCTAGTTGGTAAAATAATAGTTAGTTAGCATTAGAAAATATATTATCATTACACGCGATAAATTTATTTAAAAGGGAAAACTACCATTTTGGCCTCTCAAAGGATTATGTCACCGATAAAATAGTCATAAACTATATTTGTCTATAACCCTCCAGAGATGCATCCTGTTTAACAAATTCAATCAAACATTCATTGACTTCAATTTTTGTTGACAAAAGTGTTTATATTTCATATAATAAGTTAGGTTTGCATTATAGAACCATAATTTTAGTCCCAAATTATCATATATTTGACAAATAGTCTCTTTTATGCAAAGTTGAAATTTGTAGAATAACTACTTTAACCATTAACAAAAATGAAGTTCAACTGACGTTCGGGTGAATTTGTCAAATGAATTGAATTTCATGGGTGAATATAGTTTCTTTCAAGAGCTATTTTATCAGCGATATGCTTTTTCGGGGGCTAAAACAATGGTTTTCCCTATTTAAAATTTATAATTCGAAAGTTTAGCTTAAGTTGAGTCCCAATATTTATTTTATACTGTTAGTATATAGAAATTAAATTCCTTTTTCATTTCATAATTGTTTTTAATTTAATGGTATATATAAAATTTATTATGAAAGAGGGGTTATGATTTATAAACTTATAATCTTCAATAATTATACATTGCATTGCATGTATCAAACAAAAAATAAGAATATAATATATAATATCGATAGCTTATTATATCTTGTTATCTAATATAATATAATATCTCAGACACACCAATAATGAAGCCACTAGGATTGACTTAATGGTGAGGGACTTGGGTAGTATGCATAAGGTCCTAGGTAAAAACACACTAATAATTATTATGATTATTATTGTTATTATTTATATATGAACAAATTTCCAAATACATGTATGCTAATTATTTATTTATGTATTATTGTTATTCATGTATATCATATATTATTATTATTATTATTATTATTATCATTATTCTTTTATTAATTTATATATTATTACTTATATATTATGATATTATTATTCTTTATATTATATTATTTATTTCATAAAATAAAAAATAAAAAGTAGAAGAGGTAGGAAAGCTGAAGAAAGAGAAGCTTACATGTGATTTAGGGTTTAGGGTTCACGATTTAGAGATAGAGAGATAGATAAATAAGACTTTAATTTTAGAGTTTGATTTTTATATATTGATAGTATAAAATTTTTTTATACTGTCATCTAATAATATATTATCATATCAATAAAAGTGATTAAGTCTCTCATCCACTACGTAAAAAGTCATGTAAATTGAATGATTTGATTAGATGACAGTGTAAAAAGTTTTACAACGTTAATGCACTTAATTTTAACGTATTGATAATATAAAAAATTTTACATTATCATTTAATTAAATCTTTTTTATTTTTATGACTTTTCAAGTAATTAATATAAGAGTTAATCATATTTATTCTTGTACCAATACATGATTACTATTACTATATCTAAATTAAGTTTATATCATAATGTGTTACTTTTAAAATAATTGGTTAATGTTTATGCATTGGTTATTATAAAAGTAAAACATTTTCGATAAGTATTTAATTTAAATGCACTTACACTGTAAAATTATTTTACATGGTTATCCAATTAAATTTTTTCATGTGTATGACTTTTGACATAGTAGGATAGGGTCAAGCATGTCTTGCTAAAGTGATAATATGTGAGTGGATGAATATGTAAAAAAGTTTAAGACTATTAGTTCATTAAAATTAAACTATTTTAATAGGAAGATTTAACATTAATGCACTTAGTGTTAAAAAAATTTATACAAACTTCTAATTATATATTACCATTTTAGCAAAAATGTTTGACTCAAAAAGAAAATTATTCTTACAAATATACAATTAAATGAGAATGTAAGACTCTTACATTAATAGTGTATCAAAATTATTCTCTTACCAATATAAAAACCTTGCACTTGCTAAACTATGGTGTTATAGATAGTAATAAGCACAGATCTAGACTCATTAGCAGGCCCAATTTGGTCAGCCCAATACCAAGGCCCATTAACTCAGAAGCCATGGGTCAAATCTCGTCGCCCACCCACATGCACAAACAGCTTGCACATGGTGACGGTTACCAAGTATGCATGTCACCCCTTCTCTCTTCATCCACAATTACGAAGGTGGAGACGTGGGTTTGTGGGTGTAAGTGAGCTCTTGATCTCAATAACCACTCCTAGGGTTAATTTGATAAGTACCTCCATGGCTTCCAAGTATCATACTACATTTTCCCATATTGTACCCTTACTCTACCAAAATTATTGCTCATTGCTTGGTGGAGTCCTTGCAAATACATCCCCCCATTTTTGCTTTGCATTGTCCAATAAGAACTAGGAAGGAGTGCCCATCTTATGTCTACGGTTCATCAACCTTAACGAGGTACGTTCATCTCTTCTCCTTGATACATATGGTATATCATGCACCATTTTATCTAATGGCTAAGATATGATGGCCTATCCATGCACTAATCATCTAGGGTGCATTATAAAGAAATTTCAACCTCCCTCTTCCTCGTTGAGAAGCACTACATTATCACCACCGTGGGTCGTAGCAGAAACCAAACACCATTGCCACTACAGCACCCCTGCCCTCCACCACCACCTACTATGGGAGAGTAGCAGCAACATTGGAGCACTACGTCGCCGCCCTCCACCACCACCACTTGCCGGAATGCCCGCACCATCTGGAACCTATGCCAAGTGCTCCTTCTGTTGTATGGCATGAAGGTTGACATCGACATCCTCCTCCATGCCTTCAAATCTTGTTCGCCACCATCCTGCTTCTCCCTCCTCTATCTCATGGTCAGTTATGCTGAATTTTCAATCCCAGTGATGCTCAAATTCAATCAATGCTAAAATTTCAAGTGAAATTAAGGATCAAATTTCGTATCACGGTGACTTTTCATTTCAAGTTTTGCTAGAAGTTGATGTGTTGGTTTTGTGTGACGGTGGCAATTGGTGTTCATGTCAACGAAGATGACCCTGTCGGCAGTGATGGGGGTAGCAAATGGTGGCAAAGATGGAAGGCCATAGAGGAAGGAGATGGATGAGAGATGTGAGTGGCAAGGCTCTTTGTGGTGGTCTATGTATTTTGGGGTTTATAGATAGTCCTTCATAGTTTCAGTCATTGATTTGTGGTGATCCACACATGATACATATATAAAAGAAGTTATTAATCTAAAGATAAATAACCCCTTACTCGTATATTTTATTAACATCTTCACTTTAGAGAAGCAAAATCCCTTATTTTTGGACAATACACCATAGGCAAAACCTGCTTGCACATTTTGCATATATATATATATATATATATATATATATATATATATATATATATATATATATATATATATTCTCATACGCTTTTCCTTTTCTCAATTGGGTTTCAAATATAAAAATCATTTATTATTCTATTAATGTCAGATCAACGATAGCAGATTGCCATAGTTTTAAGTTATTTTTGAAATAAAACGAGAATAACTGAATTTTTTATTTTGGTACTTGAAATTTATACCACTTTAGACCAATTAGAAAATTACAAAATCGAATTCACTCACTAGCCACTTGTTATTATGTTATCTATAACAATAGATAAAGGGACCGCTAACAATAACTGCTTTTTCGGTGCATAACTTTCTTATATTCTAGAATACCCTTAGCCCATAGAAAGTTGAGGAAGTTACAAATAAAAATCTAAAAGAAGTTAAAGAAAACATCTTTACATAAAAAATTGAATTTAAAGAAATAGTAAAAGTAAAAAATTTGAAAGTCAATCCACTGGTCCTCATAAACATACAGAGTCCCAAACGAATCTCTCTCTCTCTCTCTCTCTCACCGGCCCCTATAAAATTCTTTTTTTGGAGGACGTTTCTATTACTAATTTATTTATGAAAATAATTACTTTCTAATAATTTACTTTCATATTTATCACCAGGTTTATAAAATTATTTTCGAATATCAAAATATATTTTCATATTTTGATGAGTTTTATTCTAATGGTAGAGTATGAGAGTAAAAGATTTCCATAAACAGGGATTGATAATTATCGAATAAAAACACTAAAATATCCATTAATTATTTTTCTTTTCTCTACAATTATAATATCATTAAATATGTTAGGAGTATTTTAAAAATTATGACATATATTCCTATAAATTATAAAGCAAGTTTTAAATTTATTCCTAGGAATCACAAAACAATAATCCCATAAGCATTTAATTTTAAACAAGTTTTCAAAGATATAGGCTTAAGCTTATAATTAAGGATTCAATTCCAAATTGTGCATGAAGAATATCGCGTGATTTTAAATTGTGTATAGAGAGCGTCTTATAATCAGAGACAAAACTCACATAACACATATGTAAACTCTACTTCTTAAGGGGGTGAAAATGACATTATTGATTACGAATGCCCCCATTGTGTTTTCTATGACTGGGAAGTAACACTAAACGAATTTGGTTTCCAAAGGGGTGCCACCAGTCTCACTTTACCAATATGTCACAAACCCTTATGTATTCCAGTGCACACACTGATTATTTTTTGTAGGGGAGGAACGTGTATTGTAATTGTAGATGCAAATAAAAAATGCCAAAATTGCTGAGGCATATGTTTTCTGCAGTAATTGAGCTGTCTGCCCGTTGGCACAAATTGAATAATTGATATTTGTTCTCATTCAATCATAAATAATTATGGGCTCCATGAATTACATGATTAGATAGAAGTCCATATACACACACAACAATCATTTCATAACGGTAGTTCGGCCACAAATTGACCTTCCTAAAAATTAAACCCAGTGACACAGTCGGCAAAACAAACAAAGTGTTTCAATTTAAAAATTGCACTCCGTAAACAAGTGAAACAAAGTAAGACAGCAGGGATACAAGGCATGAATATGAAAGCAGCAGCCAGCAATACAAAGGTTAAAAACTGAAAATAACATCTTAATATGTAGCTTTTCAATTTCCTTATTAAGTCTATCTAGTATGGACAGAAGGGAAAGAAAAATAAAGAAAAGGGCACATCATATGTATATACAAGACATGGTCATCCTAGGCAGTGCTGCATAACAAAGAAAACCAATACTAATACAGATAAAGCATGCTCATCAACCAAAAGAGGCTAATCATCCTTGGAGTCTTTACAAGGTCTGGTTTCAAAACCCCCACCTGCCCTCTTCTCCAATGTGTATGGCATGTAGGTGCCCAAAATCCGGTCCCACATTACAAAGAATGGCTGTGAGTAGTTGTACTTGTTGCCATAGAGCTGATGGTGTACGTCATGGTAAGCCGAGTTGTTGTTGAAAAATATATGGAAAAGGTTCCCGGGGAGCCACAATCCACAGTGATCGTCCACAGTTTTGATGGTGGCAAAGGAGAAGAAGAAAATGGAGGCTCGAGGACTCATGCCAGAGATAAGGAAAGATAATGCTCCACCCACCGTGTCAAGAAGAAGGCCTTCGAGAGGGTGATTGTACAGAGCTCCGAAAGAGTAGGGTACAATGAGTCTGTGATGTTGAGAGTGGATATGCTTGTATAGGAACTTGTTGTGATGCATGTATCTATGCATGAAGTATTGCCACGTGTCCATTACCAGCATAGCAGTAACAAATTGCCGTGCCATAACAAGAAAGGAAGCATTCTGATTAGCAGTACTTTCACTATCACTTCCTGTCACCTACAAAATAACAGAGGACCCAATTACAAATTTATTATCCAGATACAGTAATAAGTTTACAATGCTTCAACGTAGTAAACTCAAGGTCCAACAGGTAGATTTTTCAGTTCTAACAAAATATGCACAAGATCAAGCTAGACAGCATTCCGTAGTTCTTACTTGAAAACCAATTAATTGATTCAAGGACGTCAATGTTGCTAACAACTCATAAACTATAGTGTTTTATATTTACAAATGAAGAAGAACTCGCAGCTTAGTTGGGACAAGCAACAAGATATATCCACTCTACACAATTATACAGCTCAAGTGCTTCTGAAAAAATGGCAATTGACCAATTCCAAGCCTCTGAGAACAATCCACCCCCGCCCCCTCTCTCTCTTCCTTTATCGAAGAAACAAAGATGGCAAAATCCATACATAAGCTATATAAAACTTGTCTAGTACATATTAAGAAAATAAGAACTGTGAACTAAGAAAAAATAGCATATGTGCACTCTAATGATTTTAATCTAGAATTGAGACGTCTTTAATGCTGACAAGGCTGGTAGAAATTTGTAGTCTAACAGAACCTTCCAACAATGAGGCATAGGGTAACAACCTCTTGTAGTCAATTCCCTTTGTTTCCCACTACAACTATTCAAAAGTGATCTATCAATAAAAATTCAAAAGTAAAAAAAAAAGTATATAGCAAACAGTTTCATCTTTTAAAATCTCAGTTTCACAATATTACTGAAACATGATTTACGTTCTTTCTTTATCTTTTTTATTTCTCCTATCCAGCAAACAGATAGGTCGGTCATTTAGTTTTGAAAGTCAACATGCAGCAATTAACAACTAGGGATAGGGAGTCCCTCAAATAAGGATTTAATTTTGATACAAAGACAATGTAAAATTTTTTAACATAATCATCCAATAATGGCTTGGTTTGTTATTGGTTTGGTATTGCTATGGCTTGTTGGAGCTGTTGAATTCTTTGGGCTCTGCAAAAACTACTTTTAAAAAGTCATTAATAATATAAAAGTTGCTCTCAATAAGAATATGCCACCATAGTAGTGATCGATAAATATATTATAAAGTTGCTCTTAAAATCCAGAATGATTATAATGGACATAGATATTAACAAGAATAATTTCTACTTTTATTGTCATTAAAGAAAATGTGGTTATATTAGTCTCTTAAGTTTTAGAGGACATAAGCCAACTTTGAAAAGCACCCCTAACATGAGGCGTTTTCCTGACATTTAAAAGTCACAAGCAAAAACACCTAAACTTTTTTGTTTACCAAATAAAAAAAATTGACTTCTGTTTTTCATGTGTAAGAGCACTCCCTTAGTGAACACTACCAAACCAAGCCAAGGTATGACCACATTATTAAAAGCATATGATTCTTGCAATAAATACAATAGTATATTAAAATTAATCTCAAATAAGCCATTAGGATCACATTTTAAATCAGGGGAAAAGGATGCTATCAGGACACACACCACAATAATCTTTTCTAACACACTGGCCCACCCAAAATGAATACGAAGATAAAATTAAGAGACTGCATCAAAAATCAGAGGATGAAGGGAACACAGAATCTGCAACGTGCTCATTAGAGCTCTATGCTCTTCTTTTCCTTTTCGGGTGAAAGGTACTTATTTAAGTTATTTTGGGTTCATAATATATATGGTGCCACTAAGGAGTAACGCAATTAAGTACATACAGCTATAACTCTCCAATATGAATTAGCAGCCTATGACAAATATAGGCTAAAAAGCAATTCCATTATCTACACACATTGAATTACTCAACATACCCTAATAGCGGATTAAGTAACAAACTGGCGCATACAGAACAGAAATCAAGCCAAATCAAAATCTATGGCAGCAAAATACTGTCACACACCAAACAGACCATATTTTGCTCTTAACTGGATCACCAAGACAAATGCTATTTGAAATTATGGGGTTAACTGTAATATTAAAACACTACCAAATAGAAGATAACTAAAACACTTAGTTTGTTGAACACGTATCTTCAAAAGACATTAGAAGCCAAATTAGACAGCATGTTGGGCATTTAAAACTCCTAAAAAGCAGTTTTGGTAATATAGAGAGTTCAATTAATTAGAGTTCAACCATAATTGTTCACATACAAATACAAATACGTGATGATTAGAACACAGTCTAAAATAACAGTGTAAAAGTGAGTACATGAAAATTAAATTCAACTAATTAACTCAATCATTGCATCCACTTGTGGTTAACAAAAACTACATAAATGAATGAAAGGAAAGCTAGAACAAAAAAGATAGAAACTTTTTCTTTCCACCTTATAAGAAATAAATTAAAAAAAAAAAAAAAACTTACCGCAAACAAGAGAGTTGCGACCACAGCTTGAACTACTTGTTGGAGGAGAACTCCTTTAACCACAGTACCCTTTGACACCAAATTCTTCTCATCTTCATCTTGCTTCGAATGTAACCGGTAGTTCTCAGAAAACAACCCCAGAACAACATAAATCCCTGAATAAACCCAGTAAACTAAAATTGGGGCAAAAGTCCCTAACAACTCATCAGAAATCCCCAAATCCATTTTTAAAAAAATTGAATTTTTTTTATTGTGATTTGATTGAAGAACAATCCACTAGACACGAAACTCGCATGAAATTCAGATAACAAGCTCTATTATAACAAAAGAGGAAACCCTAACCCTTTAATTATTGGGGAGAGAAGAGAGAGAAAACAAAAAAAAGTGAAAATTGAAGCTCTCGCTCCTCTTATCACTCTAACCCCAAATGAATTGCTGGTGTTGCCGGCAACCCCCTATAAAATAACGAACCAATTAAATAGTGGGCAGGTACGTAATCACAAGAGCTAGGGTTCCACGCATAAGGAAGAAGATTCCAAGCAGGAGAGAGAGAGAGAGAGAGTGAGAGAGTGAGAATGTTGAAAACTTGAAATTGCTTGCAGGCTCGGGACTGGCGAAAAGGGCAGGCAGAAAATATCAGGGAATATCATGGGTGTGACGGAAGTGTACTGTGTTATCGTGTACCAATGGATGGATGAAGGGTGTTTGGGTGAAATGGACGGTTGAGATTGGATGAGACGAGGAGGGGAGGGGGTGGAGTGTGTGATTGCGTGTGCAGGGGATTGTAGCTAAGCGCTGACGTTGTTTTATGGCTAACATCGAAACGACGCCGAGTTTGACCGGGCAAGGGATAGCAAGTGGAGTTGTAGCAGTAGCAGGCTGTTTTTGAATGTTCATATTATTATTACTATTATCTGTGGGACGTGGCCGTTTGAGTTGACCCAAAAGACAGTCATGCTTTGAATTGACGCCAGCAGCACGAAAGTGAAACCGGACCGGGGGCTTCTTTCTTGCGAGGACAAGGGGTAGGAAAATTGTACACTATGCTTGGCAAAAGAAGAAAGTGCAAATAAAGAAATAAAAGAAAAGAAAAAAAATTCAGTAAAATTTTATTTTATTTTTATAGATATTAGATGGTATTTATGTACTGCATAAAAAATTAGTTTTTAAAATCCTGCATAATTAAATTTATTTAAATTATAGTAATTAATAATTATGTAAATATTTAATATTATCACATGATTATATATTTTAATCTTGATTATTCATATAAGGTCTAACGATTCAGATTTATCCCCTGTACTTTCATAATAAATCACCCTACCAGACTTAAGCGGTTCCCTACTTTTATATATATATATATAAAAGGATGTAGATATAGATTGATAATATGTAATAGGCATCATGAATACACATGTAAGTATATTGATAAAGCATTTGTACGAGTAAAAAGGGGTGCGAGCTTCTTGAGTCAATCACAAAATTTATGTGTATGGGAAACGAAAAATAAAATTTTATCTTAATATATCAATAATATAAAATTTTATATTATTATTCAATCATATATTATCACGTTAGTAATATGATTGACTTCTTACCTGTTACTTAATAGTCATACAAATGAATGAATTTGATTAGATGATAGTGTAAAAAAAAATTATATTATTGGTATATTAAAATTAAACTAAAAAAATATCCCATAAAAGCTAAAACTAAAACTAAAACTTTATTTCAATTTGATTTTAAAAATTAAAAATGAAATTTGAATTAAATTGATCAATTTTCATACAATAAGAATAAATCTAAATCAATTTATTTCCTTTTAATTAAATTTTATTTTTAATGACTTTTTTATTTCAATTCAGCTTAAATTAGTTTTAAACTTCCTAATACAACTTTCTTATTAGTAACACGAGTTTCAGCTGTGTGTGCATCTCCAATTAGATAGAGATATAAACATAACAAATGTTTTACAACTTTTAAAATAGGAAGGTGCACAAATCTTATTTTAAATATTTATTTTTTTCATATAAAATGCTTTTAAAATGTGGAAAATAATTTAATTTTTATATATTGGCAGCATAAAATTTTACATTATTTATCAATAAAAATTAAAAATAAATATCAAATCATGATGAATGATTATCATTATATATCTATCATAATTTGACACCTATTAAAATTCTAGTAACTGTAAGTCTAAAATTATTTAATGATTTCAATACATATATAATTCATGGAACAAATTGAATTTAGCCGGGAAGGTCAAAGTCCATGGGCAGGTTTAATTTAGGGAAATGGTATATGGAAATTGAAAAAGTGGATACCACAACGTCACAAAGAGAAACAAACAAAATTCTGAGTGCTCGATGATTGGTAGGTGTTTAAAATATTTTTCTTTAATCCATCCCAATTTTCACTTCTAGAAAACATGACATTTTCGGAGTCACAAATCTGCCCACAGTCAAAATCAAAGGATGACTTTGTCTAATTCTGAAGACTTCAGCTCTTTTTTCCTTTTTTATTTGGTAAGGTGAAGACATTAGCTGTATCTTCCAATTTTGATATTTTTATCTTACCTCAATGCATGTATAAAGTAGAGAAATGGTTTTGACATAAAAGTAGGCATCGTGTAAATATAAAGAGAAAAGTACACAAAATGATTGATTCATACTTTTCTTTTTTAATACTCACCATTTTGTCGTCTTTTTCATCGCATCATATCCATTTTTTATGTGCAGATAATGTTTTCTTATAAAATATTATTGTCACTCTCGTAGATTATTTGCTTAGAAACTAGTTATACATATTCTCAATGATACGCAGAGTTTGTATTATATATCAAACTTCAATTATGTCCAGACCAAAAATGAAAATAAAAAAGTCAATTGTGTGATGCTACATTTTATTTTTAAATAGTATTACGTGTATTCCGAGCCGCGTCAATAGAGAGTTACCTTTCCAGCTAAGCCACCAGCGTAGCCATATTAATGTAATATTCAAAGAATTGAATCTTTGGAGGTATAATCGTAATGTCGAGTTGAAAAATACAACAACTAAGTCCTGTAGTCTTGTACGTTATAGTATTGTTATAAATCATGTATTCATTCAAACCATTAATCATGTCCAGTTGAAAGTATGCAAGTGAAAATGTGTATACAGAATTTGCCATCTTTGTAGACGTAAAAAATGTGTATGTGACAAGTTTTGAAGCCACAAACCAATAAAAGTTAAAAATTAATGCCAGTCTGTACAGAATTCTTGCTATAAACTAATGCTTTGATTCAACAAAGCACGACTTGAACAAAATTTAGAACCCTGGTATGTAGATAAATCAACCAGAGATGTTCACTTGTGTTGCAATATCAGTTAATAATGCCATCTTTGTTCATCCTTCTGATACTGTACTGAGATTTCTACAAAATCACCTTTCATCATGAACAAGGCAATAGCAATAGCATCTCACAATGCCTCCAACTTCTTCTGGGTCTCGGGGCCTTCCTTCACAAAGTTGATGAGACTAGTCTGCGTGGTTCGATTGCAAGGTGCTAGAGAAAGTAATTAAAACAAATAAAATAAATTGTCTTACTATGACTGAGCAGCAAAAGGCTGTATTTGTACTTAGTTTGTATGGAATTCCGTACCAACTCACATTTCATCTACTACTGAATGAAATATCAATCTTATTTGACTAAGATCCAAATCACATCCAATAGTAGACGAAAATCAGAATGGTGCTTTATCTAAAATATGTACAAATAACATTTTTCTAGTGAAAGAGAAGAAAATACGAAAACTGTCTCAACAATACCTTCTGTCTTGTTTTTCTTGTTGGATGCAAGCACAGAAGATTTCCACTTCTCATAGTCACCTTTCTCCATTTGTTTGCGTTTTTTATAACTTGAAAGCTGGAAAATACAACAAATGTGAGTTCAATTCCATAGTCAATCCTAGCAACATAAAAGCGAAGACCTTAATATTCACAAATTGGAAAAAAGTGACTTTAAAGCAGAATGTTCAAGCAAAATAACATCCTAACAATTTATTGGTGAGCGTGAGAGCAAACTTATAGGCATTAAAAGGTAGAAAACAAGACTGGAACTAGATTGAGGGAAATTTATTGTTGGCAAACTACAGAAAGAATTCAACTTCAACAACATTTAGTGGTGAACAGTGGACACATGTAAACCCACAACAATTATGGGATGACTTAAGTTCGTTTTATATTCCAAGTCTAATTGTAATTTAGTTGATTCAGTTAACAATGACCTATGCCATAAAGAGAGGACACCATTCAATGAGCAAATGCCATATGTAGCATTGCCCTTGATAAGGTTGAGAAAGTATTCTAGTCTTATGTTACAGAAAACTGGCAAAATGTGAAAGGCAGAAGTCAAAGATAAATTTTTGGTGGCTTTTTTAGTGTCTTAAGTGACTAAATTAGCTCTACGCTGACTCCATTTCATCTTGACTTAATTTTTCAGTTAGTCTATTGAACACTACGCATCTACAATTCAACCCAAAGTCAAGGAAGAACTAAAGAAAACAAGTCGCTAGTATAATAAAGCTATCCAAAATAGGACTTTGCATCTACATTTGGAAATGAAACGCTCAATGATTGGAACATTGATGTGGAAAGAGAAAGCAACAGATTAATTTAATTTTAGGCAGCTTCTAACCATTACTAAATCCAACATTACAGCTAGAGAATACTTGTTACAAAATAATTGACAGAGATATGATAAATGTATTTATTGAACCTTGATAAAAACATGTAGACTTATCTATAGGGATCATTGTGGTGTCCTCATACGTAGTGGTGGTGACAAATTTAGCTTTATTTGAAAAATTGAATGGAAGAGTGTCCCTGAAAATTTCCTCCCCATTTTTACCCCTAACCAAACATACCACAAGAGAAATGACATACCCATGTAAGTTTTAGTAGAGGTTTGTTATTAATACCTCCGGTCCTTCATCAGAGGAACAACCACCATCCTCAGGTCTCCTTTTACCAGGTAAATTATCAAGTAGATCTGCACAAAGAGGGAAGGAATCAGAAAAGAAACTACTTAATGCAAATAACATATTACATAAAAAGAAAACAAACTGAATCTTCAAGCAATCAATGCTGCTCAAAATGACACAGAAGATTAACATTGACAAAAGATTAATACAAATGAGGTATACCTCGATTTGACTTTACTTCTCTGGGATCTTTCTTCTCCTTCGCAACCCCAAAAACATCATGACACAAGTCCTTCATAGTAGTGGAAACCTGCAGCAGCCATGAAACCATGAACATTAAAACTATAAAAAACATCATGTACTACCCATCCATCATAGGAAACATCTATGCAATTATGCATACAGCACTTACACTAGAAAATTCAGATTCAGATGTGCCACAAAGCTCAATTAGCTTAACCTTGTCAAGTTTGAGCTGCAAAAAAAAAAAAGGTAAGATCAAGCCAGAGTAAACGGTTCGTATCTTACACATTACATCAGCACAGACAACTCGAAAGGTACCTTGTGCTTCTTTGCACACAAATAAAAAGCAACAGCAGTAAACACCGGGCGAGTAAAGTCAGCACTTGAGCGCCGAGATGCCGGCAATGAAGAGAGAAACCGGTCCTTATAACTGAAGGCAAAGAAGGAAAATCTCATCAAAACACGAGTAAGCACAGAAATTGGTTCTTGTTGCATTGCAATTTCGAAAGGCTTTTCGTCAAACACGTAACAGATGGTAGGCTAACTGACAACTTACAGCTTGAGACCGTCACGAACGAAAGGGATAATCCGAACACATCCGAACTGAATTGCTAATTCCCTTACATCTAGCTTCATCCTAAACACATTAAATTGAAAAAAAAAATGCAAAAAATAAACAATGGATCTTTTTAAAATAAAACCAAAAAAAAAATGAGAGAAAGGAAAAGAAAAGAAAAGTTTAGAGGAAGAACGCACTTGACGCCAAGGCCGTTGTGGAGTGAATTGTAGGATCGGATGTAAGCCCTTTCGGACATGCCGCTGAGCCTCACCGCACATGATCGATCGAACAGAACCCCCAGCCTTCAAAAGAGGAAAAAAGAAAAAACGCATAAACCTATTAAACAGATTCAACAAGAAAGAAGTAGATAAGTAAAATAAAATGAAATGAGAAAAACAGGTACCTTGTGGCGGCGATTTCCAAGCAGATTAGAGCTTTGGCAACTTCGCCCTGCCATCATTTCATTAAAATTATTAAAATTAAAAAAATAAAGAAGAGAGAGTGCTAAGATTTTATTTAAAAGGAATGGATATTGAAATGGACACTCACGACTCCGATTATGGAGGAATCGAACTGGACGTCGCAGAGGCGACGGAGTTCAGCGGCTTTCCGGATGACGAGTTTGGAGTCTGACAGTCCAAGCTTCTTCGCAATCTCCGAAAGATCCATCTCTTGTTGTCTTTGTTTTGTATTTCCTTTTTCTTTTCTTTTCTTTTTTTGTGTTTGGGGGAAATGGGAATATGAGTTGGTGGTGGTGGTTTGCGTTTTGAAGGGGTGTGAGGGAGGGAAATAGTGGTGGTGATGGGAATGATGAGCGGGAAGAGGAATATGGTTTTGCCATATTTGTGTGTTTGTTTGTTTTTTTTTTTTTTCATTTCTGCGATTCGGTGTTTTTGAATATTCTGGCGCCCACTGTTTGCCGGGAAAGTTTTTGGCGCCCTCTTGAATCTTTATTGCGTTTCGCCATTTTCGTTTTACTAGACTTTGCCCATGTATATAAATCATTTTGTTAATATGTTAATGATTATTTGATTTTAATTATTTATTAATTATTCCATAATTGACATCAATTATTAAAAAAAAAAGACTAATATAATTAAATTAAAAAAGAGAAGACTTAGTAGATTTGAATAAATTAAAATGCTATAACATAGATAAAAATATTTAAATCTTTCACAATTAATTAATAAACCAAAAAAAAAAACCCACAAACAATACTGAACAGCAATAAACCCCTCACATTATCTTATAAAAAAATGATTACATCTCATTCAATTTCTGGAATTAAGTATAGAATTAGAACTAAACGACTTAATCCTAATTTTCATGTTTAGTGTAACATATAGAATTACAATTACAATTCCTTAATCCAATTCAATTGAATTTAAAAACAACTAAAATAGATTGTTCTCAATTCCTAACTCATACCATATGAATTACCAATTTCTAAATTTATTAAATCTCTCTCCTCATTAAAATTTATATAATTCTTTCTCTTGCTATTTACTTTCTAACAATTATGTTATAATTCTTTAATAAACTCAAACATAAAATTTAATATTATAAGCCAATTACATTTCCAAGCATCAAAATGAATCTTGAGTCCCTTAGTTCTCTTTTGGGCCTGCGAGCCCCGTTCCTTATCAAAATAAAAAATAAAACAAAATAGGCCCAACACATCAAATGACATGATAATTTATACACAATGTGCAAAGCCTATGCTGAAAAAACCTTGGCAACATGTAATAGCCAATAGACTAATAGCTAATAGCTAAATTTTAAAAAGAGACTTGAATCACATGTTTATGCTATTCATATCTTTCACTTTCTTGACCGCCATCTCAGATGCTCTCATTCTGTGAGTCAAAGACTCAACCAAGGTCCATACCATTCCAGCAACATTGCAAATCCTCCACGTCGCCAGGCATCACAGCAACAACTCAACATCGCTCGCTGTGTCCTAACACCTGAATCCCCTTGCTCAAATGCTGGCGAGAGTCTGACCAAAAAGTGGAATATGAATTTCCTTGTTCCTACGCCAAATCTCTCTTGTTATCTCGCATCAAATTGTTTATTTCTCTAGTTTATTTCAGAGCAAAAGGGTTATTTTATTTTATCCTTTTTAAGTTGCCTTGTGTTTTAAGCAAGTTTTTGAAAATCATATCAGACTTCGAATCGATGGGAGTAAGGGTTAAGACGTTCAACCGGTTCAATCGGGAGTTCAACCAAAATATAATTGGTATATAATAGAATATGTATTTATATAAATATATAAAAATATAAAATCAAATATATGTTATAAAATAACTTAAAAGTAAATTAGGCATCAACAAAACCCATAGAATATAACATAATTCATCTTTTAATCAAAATAAATATTATCCATATGGATCAAATCTCTTAAGTTACTACTTTCCATATTAGAAAAGGAAAAAAAATTAGGAAATATGATATTTTAGGCTTTTTTATTAAAAAAAACCCAAAATATTGTAATTTTACATTTTTTTGCAAAAAAAAAATTGGTTGAACTGGTTTTTTGGCCCGGCCAGTTTGCCTGGTTTATCGGTTTCCAGACGATTCTCAACTGTTCTTGGACGGTTTTTTGCAAGGTGATTTTCAGGTCCAACCTGGATCAGACAACAGACTGATTCCCAATTCAATTAGTCCGACTGGTTGGTCCAGTTCGGTTCTCAGAACATTGGTTTTAAGAGAAACAGAGAAAAAGAGGGGCAGGTAAATAGGTGGGTAGTTATTGTTACCCTTAAATAAATATCTATCGTCAGTTCATCACTCGCACAAAAGTAGTGTGTCATTTTCTTTTCTTCATTAAAAGTAATAACTTAAGAGTGATTATTATAACCAATTATATTTTATAGGATAATTAACAAATACCACCCTTGAGATTTATAAGAATAATAGTCCACCCCATTTTCATCAAATTCTATCACTCTATTTCATTACATTTCTAACGGCTCAAGTGAGAACCCTGGTTATGTGCTGCTATATCCTTAGAAGAAAAAAAAATAATAGTAATAAAATAAAAACTTACGATTGTTGTGTCTACTGTTGGCCGCCTCATTTTCTTCAAAGCCAAATCTGCATCACTCATCACATTGACTCGGATTCCTGAACATTCTTAGGCTAATCTGTTCAATTCAATTGACTAATAGGAATTGTTCATTCAGTTGTCCATTTATAGCTTGTCGTCTCTATAACTCTTCATGTGATTTCATATTTTTCTTTGGCCACTTTCCACTCTTAATGTTATTCCAAGGTTTCTTTTAGAGTATTGTGCCCAACGTCACAAATTTCACAAGCAATGAAGAACATGATAAGAGATATGTGGACGGATACGAAAGGTCATTGTTAAGAGATAAACTAAGCTTATCCAAGTCATCATCAATATTGAAAAATTCAAGTTAAATTTTACTTCTAGCTTCTAGAAGATTATAGGATAAAGTAGAATTCAAGTTGAATTTGTATTCATCCAGTTGTCATATTTGACTAGTTAGTAAAAGAGTTTCAATTGAACTTTACTACTACTTTACTTGTAGATTAAGCTAGATTTTATTATTATTATTATATTATGTAAATTTGCATATATAAAGGCCACCATATGCACCATTTGTAATATAAGAGAATGATAAGAGTGATATGAGATTGAAGTGAGTTTGTGAGATTTTGATTCCTCTTCCTTACCCTTTGATGTAACATTATGCTTAGAAAGTGAAAGGTGAATACTAGTGTTGTGTGAGATATCCTGGGTGATTAAGTCTTTGATATCAAATTGATATTAGAGCTGGTTAAATCTAGCGCCAATTTGTTCAAAGAGTTTGTAAGGAACAAAAGTGCTTTCATATAAGTTGTTTTTAGAGAGTCATTGTGGCAAACAATTATAATATTGTTTGGCCAGATCCCAAATTAGATGGAAAGTTAGATTATAGCTATTGGGAGATACTGATGGCTACTCATCTGAGGGCTCACAATATTTGGAGCTTTATTGAACCAGGTTTACAAGAAGGAGCTGATGCAGCTGCTCAAATAAGAGATCAATTGGCATTGTCATAAATCCATCAAGGAATAGATTATTTAATATTTGGTAAGATTTTTAATGCCAAAACTACCAAGGAAGCATGGGAGATATTGAAGCTATCATACAAAGGTGTTGAAAAGGCTTAGGAATCTTTAAGTTGAGAATATGAAGCTATCAAAACTGCAATCTTTACGTTGAGAATATCAAAGGTATGAGATATCTAGTTCAGAAACTATTGAGCAATATTTTTCTCGTGTTACTGACATTATTAATAAGATGAGAGTCTATGGAGAAAAGATTCCAGATAGTATGTTGGTAGAAAAAATTCTACGCACTATGCTGATAAAGTTTGATCCCGTGGTGACTACAATATTAGAGTTCCACGTTATAGATAAAATGACAATTGTAGAGTTACAAGATAGTATAGAAAGCCACGTTAATAGAATTTTGGAGAAGACAAAAAAATAACAGAAGAAGCCCTGAAGAGGCAGGTGAATCTAAACAATGATGCTGATTCAAGCTATGATAGAAAAGCAAGAAGTTGTGGCGACAATAATCGCGGCAAAGGCAGAAGAGGTTTCAGAGGAAGATGTCATGGTAGTAACTGTAGTCAAGAAAGAGGCAACAATTTTAGACCACCTAACTAAGGAAAAGGTGGATATTTTAGACCTACTAGCTGAGGTAGAGGAAGAGGAAACAACCATCAGGAGAGAACAAATTTCAACTGCTTTCACTGCAGTAAATTTGGTCACAAAGCTGCTGATTGTAGATTCAGACTAATGAATCAAAATAATTTCAACAATCAAGCCAATGTTGCTAAAAGTTAGCACCAAAATATTGGTGAGAATTCTAATCAGCAAAGTTTATTTCTGATAAGCAATTCTTTTTAAAAAGATGAAAATACGTGGTATTTGGATACTGGTTGTAGCAATCATATGTGTGGCAAAAAGGAGTTATTTTCTTCACTTGATGAGTCAGTTACATTATCCATTGCATTTACCAACAATACAAATATTCCTATTCTGGGAAAAAGTCAGATAGAAATCAAATTGAAGAATGGCTCTCACAACTTTATCTCTGATGTATTTTATGCTCCTGGATTTTATCATAATCTATTAAGTATAGGACAATTGTCAGAGAAAGGCTACAGCATACAGATTTATCAAAGTTTCTGCATGAAATTTGATAAGAATGGGAGATTTATTGCAAAGGTGAGAATGACTTCAAATAGACTTTTTTTTACTAAAAATACAACGTGAAAAATGTTCCTGCTTGAGTTCAATGATACATGATGACAACTGGCTATGGCATATGCATTTTGGGCACTTTCACTTTTCTGGATTGAATCATCTATCAAGGAAAGGGCTTGTTTCTGGTTTGCCAGCCATTGAAATTCCTAATTGTGTTTGTGAAACTTATCAATTAGGAAAAAGCATGGAGATTCTTTTCCTGTTAGAAAATCATGGAGGACAAAGAAGCTACTGGAGATTGTGCATTCAGATTTGTGCGCCATCGAAATACCAACTCATGGTGGCAATAGGTATTTTATCACCTTTATTGATAATTTTAGTAGGAAAACATGGGTGTATTTTCTGAAACAGAAATCAAAACCTTGTGATGCCTTTAAGACATTTAAGGCATTTGTAGAGAAACAAAGTGGTTGCAAAATTAAAATTCTCATAACAGACAGAGGACAAAAGTATCTTGCTTGTACAGATTTCTTTGAACAATATGGAACACAACATTAGTTGACAACCAGATATACTCCCTAGCAGAATAGAGTAGCTGAAAGAAATAACAGAATAATCATGGACATGGTTAAATGCATGCTGAGATTCAAACAAATGCCAAAAGAATTTTGGTCAGAAGCAGTTGCTACTGCAGTCTATCTTTTAAATAGGTATCCTACAAGGAGTGTTTGTGATAAGACACCAGAAGAAGCTTGGACCGGAAGAAGACCATCAATATGCCATCTCAAATTTTTTGGGTGCATTGCTTATGCCCATGTACCAGATCAGCTGAGAAATAAGCTAGGTAACAAATATGAGAAATGCATTTTCATTGGCTATAGTATGAACTCAAAAGCATACAAGTTGTACAATGCAGAGATGAAGAAGGTGATAATCAGTAAAGATATGACGTTTGATGAGAAGGAACATGGGACTGGACAGCAAAATCTCAGAAGGAGCCAATGATAATTCCTGATAGTTATACAGAACCAAATAAACAACCAAAGACATCAACTCAACTAGAATGATCCAACCGACCTTAAAAGAATCATCTGCCACCGGCCAAATTGCAGGATTATGTTGTGGGTAATGATAATGACCCATCTGATGAAGAAATTATCAATCTTGCTTTATATGCATACTATGATCCAGTAAGTTTTGAAGAAGCCTCTAATAATAAGAATTGGAAAAAAAGGCCATGGATGAAGCAATTCATGCAATTGAGAAAAATGACACATGGAAGTTAACTGATTTTCCAGTTGATCAGAAACCTATAAGAGTAAAGTGGGTGTACAAGACAAAGTACAAACTTGATGGTCGGATTGATTGCTATAAAGCCAGATAAGTTGCAAAAGGGTGCAAGCAGAAGCCAGGTATTGATTATTTTGATGTATTGGCACATCTTGCTAGATTAGATACAATTCATTTGATTATTTCATTTTCTACTCAAAATAAGGGGAAAATATATTAAATGGATGTTAAGTCAACATTTCTAAATGCAACTTTGGAAGAAGAAGTCTATGTTGAACAGCCTGCAAATTATGTGGTTCCTGGAGAAGAAGATAAGGTTTACAAATTGAAGAAAGCTCTGTGTGGTTATTTCATTAAGAATGGTTTTCAAAAATGTCCTTTTAAACATGCTTTGTACATTAAGTCAGTTGAGCCTAGAGATATTCTTATTCTATGTTTTTATGTTGATGATTTGATTTTCACTTGTAATAATTTGAAGATGATAGTAGAATTCAGGGAGGCTATAGAGAAGCACTTTGAAATGACTGATTTGGGCTTGATGTCTTATTTTCTCGACATTGAATCTTTCAAAAAGATACTGGGATTTTTATTTCTCAAAAGAAATATATTAATGATATTTTGAAGAAATTTCAAATGGAAAATTCAAAACTAGTTGTTATTCCAGTTGAAGAAAAATTGAAGTTGATGAAAGAAGATAAAGGAAGAACTATGGATCCTACTTATTATAAAAGCTTGATTAGGAGCTTGAGATATTTGACTGCAACCAGGCCAGATGTTATTTTTGGAGTTGGATTACTTAGTAGATTTATGGAGGAGCTACGTGCCTGTCATCTGCAAGCAGCAAAATGAATTCTTCGATATATCAAAGGTACCCTGAATGATGGAATATTCTATGAAAATACCAATGATGTGAAACTTATTTGATATACAAATAGTGATTGGGCAGGTGACATAGAAATAAGAAAAAACACTTCAGGGTATGTATTTCATCTCGGTTTAGGAGTGATATCATGGTCATCAAAGAAACAACCAATTATTGCACTCTCTACTGCAGAAGTTGAATATATAGCAGCAGTAAGTTGTGCTATGCAAGCAATTTGGCCAAGAAGAATCCCTAAAGTATTAAATCATAAACAAACTATTCCTACAATAATATTTTGTGATAACAAGTCAGCTATTGCACTTTGCAAAAATCCAGTATTTCATGGAAGGTCAAAGCATATAGATATCCAATTTCACAAAATTTGAGAGTTGGTGAATGAGAAAGAAGTGGTGATTGATTATTGTTCCACTAAAGAACAGGTTACATATATTTTTACCAAGCCATTGAAGATAGAGTCATTTTACAAATTGAAGAAAATGCTTGGAATGTTAAGTTCTACAAGCTTGGTTTAAGGAAGGCAATGTCAAGAGATAAACCAAGCTTATCCATGTCATCATCAATGTTGAAGAATTCAAGTTAAACTTTACTTCTAGCTTCTAGAAGATTTTAGGATAAATTAGAATTCAAGTTGAATTTGTATTCATCTAGTCGTTATATTTGACTAGTCAGCAGAAGAGTTTCAATTGAACTTTACTACCACTTTGCTTATAGATTAAGCTAGATTTTATTGTTATTATATTATGTAAATTTGCCTATATAAAGGCCACCATTTGTAATATAAAAGAATGATAAGAGTGATATGAGATTGAAGTGAGTTTGTGAGATTTTCATTCCTCTTCCTTACTCCTAAATGGACTATTATGCTTAGAAAGTAAAAGTTGAATACTAGTATTATGTGAGAGATCCTGGGTAATTTAGTCTTCGATATCAGTCATTAAAAAACCATACTTAGCAGAATCCAACGAGTTCGGTATGAGGTTGAAGTTCATTCCTGCTTTTGACTTATTGGCAACCATCGAGAACTAAATAAGCTTCTACATTGGAATGTGGGCATTGAATAAGCAATATATAGAATTTGACACTAAATCTATGAGAGCATTATAGCAAAAATAGTTAGAATCACAATGGGTGGAGTATCAGTCATTGTGGATGGACTAAGTACAAACTAGCGGTGTTTTCTTTAATAGGGGTAAGTGATGAAGTTTCATAATGGGGTGGAGTGTCATCATTCCAAACCTCAAGGGCGGTCTTTATTAATTACCCTATTTAATATAATCTTATTATCGTTAATGTAATAGTAATTAATTCATTTCTTTTTAAAAAAGCTATTTCAGGTATCATTTTCTAATTATTATATAGCTATTAATTAAATTTTACAATTATTTATATTTGTAATACCTGTTCATCCAAAAGCTAATAGTATGGATTTACATATGAAGTACAATGGTTACTCTAAAGTAAAAATATTATAAGCATAATGTTCTAGCATGAGTACTTAATGCTATTAATTACAAACTTAACCTTACTGAAATTCGCAATAGAAAATCACACATTAATTAAACATAAGTTCATAAGTTTCTAGCAGCTACCTTCCATTCAACATTACTTAGCTAACATGAAATCACCAAAAATAAAAAAGAATAAGAATTGAAAAATTCTCAGTAGAAAATGAATGGTTTTTAAATGTTTGAACTATGGTTGGTTTTCATGTCATATCTACACAAAAAATACACAAGGATACAATAACAATATATAACATAATCAGTTATCATATTATAGATAAAATATGCTATGTAATGCATGTCATGCTAATCTTAGTAAAATTATAATTTTTTTACTTTAGTTTTTATTTCTATTTGTCTGCTTATTTCGCATATAATTGAAGGCCTTATCTTAGAAAATTCTCATTTTTTGGTATTGTTCTTTAACATTATGATGATAAAGTAAGATTTTTATCTACACTAACCAAGATAAATAATATAAAATGATCTTATATTTATCCCCCTGCCTTCTCGATGGTTAGCCACAAATTTTGATTAAACATCTTCTTTTTAAATTAGTTCATTGTTATTGTGCATAAATTCACATTAAGAAATGCATAAAATTAATCCATAAATAAAGCTTAAATAAAAGCTCATAAAATAATCAACAAATTAAATAATGAAACATAAAATTAAATAATAAACTAAAATAAGTGCACAAAATATAAATTAATGCAAAAATTTGAAATAAATAAACTGGACTAAAATAATATAAGCTTAACCAAAATAATAAAGTAACATCTCAATAAAATTTATTAAACTAAAGAGTTGTCAATCTAAATATTAATTTCAAAAGGGACTGAAATTATGATAATTTTTATTAAATTTTCTTTTGATATTTTATCAAAGTCCACGAGTTGGTCTTTGTCATAAGTCATAATAAATTTAATATTCTAAATCCACTTAAGATCATCTTTAATTATTTTTAGTATTAGATTTTAATATATTTTACCTCTAATTTATGTCCCTTATCAAAATTTCTATAAATATTGAAAACTCAAACTAACATAATATATATATATATATAAGCAATATCGAAGTACAGTAAATCAATGGGAAGGTGAGGAGAAAAGGTGTAACACCCTAGTAGCTTTAATATATGCTTGAGTTCGCATTTGGATTCTATTAGTTTTTTACCTTTCAACTTTGTGAAAAATTCAAAACTTTTAAATTAATTTACCAAAATTAGTTATATATACACACACACACAAACTTTAAAAAGCTTACAAAAAATGTGACTCTTATTTCGTGAAATTTAATCGATAAGGAAGATGATATAATACATGTGATATCGATAAGATAGTCATAAAATAGAATACATGGTCCATACATAGCACATCCCATACGTCATAATAAGAAAATTCAATACTTGGTAATTATGATAAGTAGAGGTAATTGTTCATCGTAGAACATCTATAAGATAGGAGATTACTCTCAAAAGAAACATTCCCTTACATGCAATTGCAACTTATTGAATAAAAACATAGCCATAAGTACCTTTAAACATAGACCAAAAGATCAGTGTCCAAGTCTAGTTACTCTTGTTGGCGGTGTCAATGCGCTCAAGTTTTTTATTGGAAGCGGTTGATCGGAGAGCAGGATCCTTTTCCAAAGATGGGGTAGCAGAAAACTCCCTCAAATTGATGTCATCAAATATTTTTTGCAAGAAGTATTTTTATTTTACTTTATCAAGAAGTTCTAAGAAAAATGTCATGTTTGCATAAATACTTCTAACCACTTATTTAAAATGAATACTTAACATGAGGGGAATAATTGAGATATTATATTTTTATAATTTGCCCTTCAATGGTAAAGTTACTGTTTTGCCCTTTTTATCAGAAAATGGTCATTTTCATATAAATATTTCTGATCACTCATTTAAAATAAGTACTTAGCATGAGGGAAAATTAGGATGTTACACAAGGGAATCTTTTTAATTAAGTGCTTAGTATTTTAATCAATATTTAGATCCATTTTCATCCATAAATATAAAAAGAATGACAAAAGAAATTATAATGACAAATAATAATGAGCAACTTTAATATAAAATGACAATATGTGAAACAAGTAATATGTCATGACCCGACTTGGGGAACGGGACCGGCACGTGAGGAATCTCATCCCCATGTAAGCCTCCTGATCTCTGAGTCTCTCTATATGCACAAAATAATATACTTTTCATTCCGAAATCATAACTTCATTTAAAACTCTATTAAAACTTTATATCTGAAAATATAAAACTGAAATGCTTAATATATGAAACTCTGAAACTATCTTTATCATACTCTAAAAATCCATTCAACACGTGAACTAAATCATAAATACATCTCAGGTTCATTGTATAAACTCTAATCAAATTCTGCAATTTTAAATCCATACTTGTGAACTGAAAATATACATAATTGTGCAAATATTGTAATCAAATATATAATCTGAAAATAATGCATGGTCCGAATCCTACCTATACATCTACTGGAGCACTCTACTCTAACATGTCTCTAATCTAAGCTTTACTCCAAAGTAAGACTCGCTACTGAAAATGACTGTGCCTGCCAAATCGGAGACTGAGCAACATATGCACCTGCAACTATGAGGAGAGAGGGGTGAGTCAACGGACTCAATAAGTAAGCTCTCACCCATCACCCATATGACACAACCAATGAATATTTTATAATACAATATACATATAACAATCATAAACTATTTGATATTCATGTACATAATCTCATAGAAAATATATCTCTGTATTTATAATTTTGTAAGAAAACATCTCTAAACTCTTACTTCAATGAGAAAATCATTTTTAATATTTATGATGTCTCTTAAATCAAATATTCCCTAGAAAACATCAATAATATGGGATAATATAGTTAACGGTACTCTAATAAAGAAACAGGAATCTCTAGTTATGTCTAATTCATATGGCATAACAAAATCTGTGAACTCTGAGGCACCTAAACAGGTCCCATTTCTGATTTCTCTAGCCTTGGGGGCAACTTGGTATACCAAGGTTAACGGAGTAACTGCTGTTAACTCACAGTTTGTTTCTCTATAGCTAACATAGGTATTCTCAGTCATAAAATACTGATTTCTCTAAAACTCTCTCGTATACTTATGCTTTACTCTGGAAATCATCATAATATTTCATAAATATCTAAACATGATCATATCCATACTCTAACTCTTTAATCAAATCATTTAAATATAAAAACTCTTGGAACTCTGAAAGCTCTGGACTCATACAACTCTAGCAACCTGATTTTAGCATAGCTGTGACTGTGAAATCAGGCTCAAAGGATCATCCGCTTGTAACCATTCTGATTTCAAGAGCCCACAGAATATGTATCTGGCAGTTGCTACAAATCATATTGAATTCCACACTTCTGAGTGTCATAAAAACTGGATTTCCAAAATCTCATTTATCAAGATAATCTTTAGTATTATTATAAAACATCTTTGCTCTATATTATTTGCCAAAATATCTTAACTAGTACTCAAAAATCTTATTTTGAAATCTCTAATCTTGAAACATAGATTTGTCATAACTCTTGAAACAATTTGGATATACTTAAAACTTATTAAATCGTATATTTTTGCACTAAATCTCTTCATGAATATATATAAAACATTTTCATAGCACTTTATACATCAATCATGGTCAAAAATACATAATTCATGCTCTTTGAAAATCATACTCTTTGTCTAGATTGCCATACTTGCAAAATCATATATACATAATCATAATTTCATCTTTAATGTCACATTTGACCATCATCGTGCATAAAACATATTCATAGCGATAAAACTAAGGCTATGAGATCAAATCTACTCACAGTTTGGAGCCGGGAGTATGTAAGCAATACCAACTTGACCTCCGAAGCGTGGAATGGCACTAACAATTGCCATCGAGTAACATAGACTCAAGATTAGTCTCCGCTAACCTTGAGATTACTCCACATAACTCTAATAACATAGGGGAAGTAAAACTGGGATCAGTCCTCTCGCTGCAATGAGCTCACTTGCTGCAGCAAACAACCCTCATTGCAGCGAGCCTTCTGGCCTGCCTGCTCTCTGCAGCGAGGATAACTTGCTGTAGCAAGTGTGCCTCCGCAGCACTCACATCCTCGCTTAACAGTAGCAGAAATGGAGACAATAATAATACTCAAACTCTAGGTTATGAAAAGGAAAAGAAAGGAACAACAAAAACCCATAAATCCCTTATCTTTGATTTTGGAATGAGATGGAATAGAGTATGATTGAGTGGAAGATGGTTTGCAGAGAGTTAGGGTGTAGGGTTTCCGGAAATGGGATCAAAATCCCTACTTGGGGTTTATATATTGGGCCAAAATAAAACAGTGTCGTTTCACTTATACTATGCTATCTTAGCCTATTCGCTACAGCAAACATTCCTCGCTATAGCAGGAGTCTCACTGCAACGACCAAAACTCACTGTAGTGAGGCTGTTCTACAGAATTCTGCAATAACAGCACCCCCACTCCATCCCTTGGCCCTTCATACCACCGGGGATTTCCTGACAATACGGGTAGGCCAAGAAAGACCTTAGGGCCGTACTGGACTCGCCCAAGGATACGTGTACCCAGGGTATCACATTCTCTCCCTTTAAAAAGATTTGGTCCCCAAATCTAAACTTGCATAATTGGAAAATCAAAGAGACGGAAAACTCGACCACATGGGGTTCAAGGATGGGCTTGAATGCCTAAAACACTCTGGCATGACACTCTAGTTGCATTGATTGATACTTTGGGAGGCAGTGCCATTTTGAAGGCCACCTCTCCATTACTCTAGCTGAGAATGCCAATTGTCATATCTAGATGGCTCCGCCACTAAGGGCAGCCCTTTCCCATGAAGGTAACACCAGCTCCGATCTTGACACTTACATATGGCGGCTTCGCCTCTAAAGGCAGCCCTTTCCACGATGCGAGTCCTGGATGAGTGTCTATGCTCCACCATCTCTTGTACGCATTATCTCACAAAGATGGGGTTGAACATCACTCGCATCCTTGCTCTGGTTCTCTTTCTCTTGTGTTTGACATCACTTGATACCATAGGGACTCCCAGTCCTCAGTTTTTGAACTATCACACTCTTTACATGTATCTCATGCATGGAAACCAAACTACTCTATATGCTCATATATAAAGATGCAAAAAAAAAAAATGGCATTCATATATATTACTTTCTATCAGCATTTTTCAACTCTCCAAATCATGTTCATCATCTACGTGCCCATACCTCTAGCATGCATACATGTACTACTTCCATCATACTCATTACACAGGCCAATCAAACAGTCATAGCTTGCTCTAAGAACTCTAAAACATCATACCATGCTAACATGCCTTATTTGTTTCAATGAACTACTCTTCCTGCCTTATGACCCTTAGACCTTAACTAAACTTCTTCAAACATAGAAGCATACAATCAAACATCCAATCGCACACATAACGTGTTTCTTGCTTATCCACTTCTTACTATTAGATTACCAAATTGTGACTCAACCATGGTAGATTTCATTCAAATCCCTCTCGTCTAGTTTACCTGCAAAGATTAGGGGAAGAGGACATGCATCCTATTCATACAAGCTCCTGATGCTACTCTAATCATTTTTCTATAATGCCATCTCAAATAAACTATCATACAAATAAATACATGAGATTTTTTTTTCCTTCATGTTACACAACTTTTGAAATCACCTCATCAGAAATCAATCAAGCTATTCGCTATGGCATAAAGCAAACAATTTAAGAAATTTGCATCCAAATCTCTTAAATCCCATTTAAGCAAAACATATTTCCAAATTTTCTCTTTCTATAAAGAAACTATCGTGCAAACGCAAGGTTGACAAAGTTTTGTGAAAAAGATAGTCCTTTCATCTGGGATTTGCAAAACTTCAGCCAACAGCCCCAACTGTTCATAAAACTCCTTTCTAGGTACTAACAAGGTTTTCAAACCACATGCCAAACTCAATAAACATAGCGACATGACAGTACTTAAGGAAATCAGATTTCACTAAACATGAACATTCAACTTCATGGAAAGCTACTTTACTCCTTATTCCAAAAGGTATATTAGAATGAGCATGCACATGCGTGATACCATATGCTTAACAAACATAAACACACCATTTATTCACCTAAACTCATCATGATAACAAAACATACTGGATTATCGTAATAACATGCAAAACCATGCAACGGGGTTCTAAACTCCATACCATGCGCAAGTATTCTCTAGTTCAACCTTTTAATCTATAGAGTTCAAAAACTAACTATTCGTGTGTTTGTTTCAAATCAATAGAACTCACACAACAAGCACTAAGTATGAAATTACTTTGTAAAAGC
Source organism: Dalbergia cochinchinensis (assembly GCA_031216125.1). Lineage (NCBI taxonomy): Eukaryota > Viridiplantae > Streptophyta > Magnoliopsida > Fabales > Fabaceae > Dalbergia > Dalbergia cochinchinensis. Next base: position 61,692,658 of record CM062377.1, read on the forward strand.
ATTTTCTAAACATCAGGTTTTCTTTCTAATTCTACTTACACATGCACATATAGTGACATACCCTTATTACTTCTTCGTTAAGTTCTAAATTATCATAACAATCCAATCATTCAGGCATGGATAAAGCTCTTAACGATCTGTTCATGTTGATCTTGATCATGGGCAAGAAAACATTCATAACTTACAACGCTTCACTTTATGCATATGATTAGAAAAGAAACAGCAAGTAGCAGTCAAGGCAATTAGATACAACTACTATACACCATGATCCTAGAACTAGCCTAGGAATTCATATCACGCTGCTCACATATTGCGTATGCATACCATACTTACATCATGCAACATCACAAAAGACATCCAAAACTTATCTGGCATTTTATATGATATGACTAATCTATTCTTCATGCATACCATATTCTGATCATGTGATGCTACCATGCACATTCTAAAACTAATCGAGTACTCTACATCATGTTTCTGGCATGTTCCACATACCTTCTATACTCTCACCATGTGAAAATAATATTTTCCACATATGTCATGTAATCATGCATCTTTTAAAATGTGAAATGCATTCTATACTCATGGCATGCAAGGACATAAGTTCCAATGCAAATTATGCAACAATATATTCTTAGAAACATGACATGCAAGATGTTCCCGATATCCAAGATTACTTCAATTAATTTAACACATCAAAACAAAGCATCAATCCTGCAGTATGCCTATATGCATGATTCGTGCTCTCATCAGGATTTTACCTGCTAACTCTAGGTCACTCCAATACGAACTCTCTTCCTCATGTGAATTCTCTTATCTGGTTATCGAGTTTCTTTACTCTTTGGCTCGTAATCCTTTGATATATTAGGAAATCATTCCTTTTGTGCTCTCTACAACTGTATTCGTAGCTAGTGGGTGTGTCTCATAGGCATCGACCTTTATTGGATTCTCTGCCCATTTAACAACTAGGTGTGACCAATCAGTCCACACTAAACTCTGCGATTCTGTCTGGCTATTGCCTTATCCTCTTTGTCATGCGATAATGAGACACGACGAGGAGGGCACTGAGAGACGTGGCCCCAGCCAACGGTACCCACAACTGACCTCTGTCTGAGCTAACTATTTCTGCTTTTGCTTCCTCTTAATGCACTCCAGCTTGGATATGCTTACTGATTATCTTTGACATGTTCGAGATCGGTTGCTCAAGGCATCATAGGGTTGTCTGGTGGCATAGCTCACTTGAGAAGAGGGGAAAAAGATAGGAGACTAACCCAAGAGTTCCAAAGAAATGGCAGAGACTCTTACTAAACTTAGACATGACTAACTTTTCTATAGGCCTCAAATAACATTGCGTTGATGCAAATGGCTGCGGTTCCATTTACATAAATGCTATGCTACTTGTGGACACTTGCTCTAGTACCATGTGGGGAAACTTAAGGCTTTGATACCACTTTGTCAAGACCCGACTTAGGGAACGTGATCGGCACATGAGGAATCGCATCCCCACGTAAGCCTCGTGACCTCTGAGTCTCTCTAAATGCATAAAATAATATACTTTTTATTCCGAAATCATAATTTAATTTAAAAATCTATTAAAACTTTATATCTGAAAATATAAAACTGAAATACTTGATATATGAAACTCTAAAACTATCTTTATCATACTCTGAAAATCCATTCAACATGTGAACTGAATCATAAATACATTTCAGATTCATTGCATAAACTCTAATCAAATTCTACAATTTCAAATCCATACTTGTGAACTGAAAATATACGTAACTGTGAAAATACTGTAATCAAATATATAAATTGAAAATAATACATGGTTCAAATCCTGCTTGCACATCTACTGGAGCACTCTACTTTAACATGTCTCTAATCTAAGCCTTACTCCAAAGTAAGACTCACCACTGAAAACAACTGTGCCTGCCAAACCAGACGCTGAGCAACATCTGCACCTGCAATTATGAAGTGGAAGGGAGAGGGGTGATTCAACGGACTCAGTGAGTGATCTCTTACTCATCACCCACATGGGACAACCAAGGAATATTCTATAATACAATATACATACGATAATCATAAACCATTTGATATTCATGTGCATAATCTCATAGAAAATATATCTCTATATTCATAATTTCGTAAGAAAACATCTCTAAACTTTTACTTCAATGAGAAAATCATTTATGATATTTATGATGTCTCTTAAATCAAATATTCCCTAGAAAACCTCAATAATATCAGAAAATATAGTTAACGGTACTCTAATAAAGAAATAGGAATCTCTAGTTATGCCTAATTCATGTGACATAACAAAATCTCTGATTATGCATATCAACCATGGCATAACAAAATCTCTGAACTCTGGGACACCTAAATAGGTCCCATTTCTGATTTCTCTAGCCTTGGGGGCAACTTGGTATACCAAGGTTAACGGAGTAACTACTGTTAACTCACAGTCTGTTTTTCTATTGCTAACATAGGTTTTCTCAATCATAAAATACTTACTTCTCTAAGGCTCTGTCTGTGAGCTGGGATTTGGGGGAGAAGGGAAGGGAGGGAAAGGTGATGGGGGATTCATCTGTGTTTGTGAATTTTTAGATAGATGAAGAGAGGAATTTGTGGGTGTTTAAAAACCCTCTGAAATCCTTGTTGTTCCCTGGTTTTCGGTTCCCTCAATTTGGAGTATTTTGAGTGTATTATAAATTAAAATTACTTTTTTACCCTTATTTAAATTTTCAAACTACATTATGCCCCCATCACTATCTCTCTTCTCTTCCTCTCATCAGAACTTGGAACCCTAGTCCCATCTTCTTCATCTCCTACAACCGCCACCAGTGTATCACCGTCCACCACCGCAGTGGTCTTCGTCCGCAGCCGCACGTGTCGCCTTCTACTTCGCCAGTAATGTTGTACATTTTGCAACCACCGCCTTCAGTTGCGTCGCCCTCCGCCTAAGCAGCCACTATCGCAGCTAGGTCCTCTCCTTCCTCTGCAAAGGTTTCCTCATTTTCTAGCTTCTAGTTTCTAGTTTCTTTCTTCAGATCTTCTAATTCTTGTGGAACTATTTGTGTTCTCTGATTCTCTGCTATGATTTTTTTTTTATTTGTGGAATCAGAAAAAGTGAGGTGAATCTGAAGGTCATTTGTCTGCCATTTTCATTTGTTTGCCAGGTACTCTCTCATACTCACTCTCAAAACATCCCCTTTTCATTTGTGGGGTTTTCCTTTTTCATTTTTATTTATCCCTTTTTATTTTCTGTTATAAAATATATAATATTGATGTAAATTCAATATCTTGTTGTTATTATTATTGATGTGGTTTTCTTTTTAAGACAAAGGTATATGAGTGCTTGTTGGACACCGTAGAAGCCTGTGTTCTGTTGATGATTTATTTAATCCCGTTTGTGATAGTTGATTTGGTTAAAAATTAGGAAATTTGTGATACTCTTGGTTGTTGGTTCTCTTTGTTTGTTCGTTTATGTATTCCAAGTTTTTTAGAATGAAGTTCCAGTAATTAGAGAACAGGTTTTATGGAAATCTGCTTCTGAATCTGATTTTCTCTTGATTATCTTATTTGTTATTTGCATTAGCTTATAGCTATTACTAGTATTTGCTAATAGCTATTGTCATTTCATAATTGCTTTATGAGAAGGTTTCTTATCCTTACTTCTCATGCTAACTTGTGTTGACCATTGTCATTTATTCTTTCTTTGTGGAACTTGGAATCACTTGTGAGAATTTATGACAATTTTTTTACTGTCAACTCTGCATTTATAGCAATAATACCATTAACCCCTGTTATTTTTTTGCCAGTGTTGTTTCTTTCCGTGCTCTTTTTGGTACAATTTGAAAAAGTTCTTATTAAGACTGGATGAAAGGTAGCTTAACAAAGATTGTGATCTACCAAAAATATCTTTAAATTTGTTCTTAGAAATTTTTATGATAATGTAGAAGTACAATATTTTTATGATATAATAATTAGGATGACCATGTTGTTCATGTAATTAGGAACTGTTCTTGGAATTCTGTACTTTCTACATAAGATAGAGATTTTGATGAAATTTAAGTAGCTGTTACTGAATACTTATTACTGCTTTCATGTTTTGGTGACTTATCACTTTTCTGCATAATGTAAAGTATCACATTATAATGCAATGTAAATGTATTTATAAAATCTGATACTTTTTATCATGTCATTACCTGTATACTAATTGACTGGCTAATTGAGGTAAACTGAATGTTCCCCACTGAACAACTATGCCAAAAGATTGATCTTTTTTAATGCCTGAATACTGATTTCCTTGTTTTGGACCTTGCAGGTTCATGAGAAATTTGACCTCATGCACGAGACATTGTTCCTTACTGTTAATCTTACAGATAGATTTTTGGCAAAGCAGACAGTGGTAAGAAAGAAGCTTCAGCTGGTTGGTCTGGTTGCCATGCTTTTGGCATGCAAGTATGAGGAAGTTTTTGTCCCTGTGGTCGGGGATCTAATCCTTATATCAGACAAAGCATACACAAGATATGAAGTTCTGGAAATGGTAACATATGTTTGCTTATTGACACGTTCTTAGCTTATGCATTTGTAGAGCAAGTGAACAACTCAATATTATACATGTAACTGATATTCTTTCTATAACCCTGCAGGAGAAGTTGATGCTCAACACATTGCAGTTTAACATGTCTATGCCAACCACATATGTTTTTATTAAAAGGTTCCTGAAGGCACATGTACAGCTAGCTACTAACAAAAACAACATATTTGACTTTGATAATTGGGGCCAAATTGGGTTGATGATGATGTTGCACATATGAGCAACTTTGGCTACACATGTCTAGAATCACCCACTGATGTTTAGTTTTATTTCTTTCCTCTTCATTTATTTTCCACCCCTTTCCTTTTGTTATGTTCCAAGTGGTTGGAACATAAACTTTGGTCCATTTAAATTTGTATCTCTCTTTTGTTCCCATTGAACAAAATAAGGGAAGATGATTAGTATTTAGGTTGATTGAATTGTTGGAATATTTGAGTTTCAATTAATGGTTCAATTAATGGAATATTGTTATTTTTTCCTTTTTGCAAGTTGCTATTGTCTATTTAATTGATAGTTATATTTTTTATTTGTCCCTTTTTATAATTTTTTTTTGTAAATATTAATTTTTTGCATGATATTATTATTTTTGTATAAATATGAATTTTTAAAAAAAATTTAAAAAAATTTTGATAGACTTTTTTAAAATAGTAATGAGAAAAGTCATTTTTAGATATAAAAAATAAAAAGATATTTTTTAAAATGATCTATTGTATGGAGTAGAAAGTTTTGAGAGAGAAATAGTTTTTTAATTTTTTTTCCAAAATAATTAATTATTAAAAAATAAAATAATTAAAGATATTACTAAGGGAGAAAAGTGTAAAAAAATTAATTTTATATTTTTTTTAATTAGTAGAAATATATATATTTTTAACTAGAATAGTCAATTATATAAAAATAAAATAATTATTTTATTTTATTGTAAAAAAGAGTAAAATTGTAAAATTAGGTTATAAATCCCTCAATTCTCTTCCCTCTATATGTTTTGCACTCCCAAACAAATGGAGGATCAATCTTCTAAACTCCTTCCTTCCCTCACCTTTCCTTCCCCTCCAATGTCTTTCCTTCCCCTCCCCTCCAAACTCCCAAACAAAGCCTAAAGCTCTCTCATATACTTATGCTTTACTCTGGATATCATCATAATATTTCACAAATCTCTAAACATGATCACATCCATACTCTAACTCTTTAATCAAATCATTTAAATATAAAAACTCTTGGAACTTTGAAAGCTCTGGACTTGTACAACTCTAGCTACCTGACTTTAGCATAGCTGTGACTGTGAAATCATGCCCAAGGGATCACCCGCTTGTAAGCATTCTGATTTCAAGAGCCCACAGAATATGTATCTAGCAGTTGCTACAAATCATACTGAATTCTACATTTCTGAGTGTCATAAAAATTGGATTTTCAAAATCTCATTTCTCAAGATAATCTTTATTATTATAATAAAACATCTCTGCTGCCAAAATATCTTAACTGATACTCTAAAATCTTATTTTGAAATCTCTAGTCTTGAAACATAAATTTGTCATAACTCTTGAAACACTTCGTATATGCTAAAAACTTGTTAAATCGTATATTCTCGCACTAAATATCTTCATGAATATATATATAACATTTTCATAGCACTCTACACATCAATCATGGTCAAAAATACATAATTCATGCTCTTTGAAAATCATACTCTCTGTTTAGATTGCCACACTTACAAAATCGTATATACATAATCATAATTTCATCTTTAATGTCATATTTGGCCATCATCATGCATAAAACATATTCATAGTGATAAAACTAAGGTTATGAGATCAAACTCACTCACAGTTTAGAGCTGGGAGTATGTGGGCATCACCAACTTGACCTCTGAAGCATGGAATAACACTAGCAACTACCATGGAGCAATACGGACTCAAGATTAATCTTTGCTAATCTCTAGATTACTCCACATAACTCTAATAACATAGGGGAAGTAAAACTGGGATCGACCCTCTCGTTACAGCAAGCTCACTCGCTACAGCGAACAACTCTCGTTGCAGTGAGCCTTCTAGCCCGCCTGCTTGCTGTAGTGAGGATAACTCGCTGCAGTGAGTCTGCCTTCACAACACTCACATCTTCGCTTAACAGTAATAGAAATAGAGACAATAATAATACTCAAACTCTAGGTTATGAAAAGGAAAGGAAAGGAAAAACAAAAACCCATAAATCCCTTACCTTTGATCTTAGAATGAGATGGAATAAAGTGGGATTGAGTGGAAGAATGTTTGGGGAGAGTTAAGGTGTAAGCTTTCCGGAAATAGGATCAAAATCCTGACCTAGGGTTTATATATTGGGCCAAAATGAAACGGCGTTGTTTTACTTATACTGTGCTATCTCGGGCCTGTTCACTACAGTGAACATTTCTCGCTGTAGCGACCAAAACTCGGTCTGTGAGCACTTCTGCTCAGTGCAGCAACAAAGACGCCAACTCCATCCCTTGGCCCTCACACCATCGGGGCTTTCCTGGCAACATGGGTGGATCCCGGGAGATCCTAGGGCCATACTAGACTCACTCAAGGACATGTATACTTGAGGTATCACATAATAGTAATAATAAGTGTAGTCATGGTTTTACTTTGTATAAAAATAAATCCATTTTCTATCTCTAATTTCAAATACAGATGAAATTATGTGTACACATTGAGCTTCTTCTTTGTACAGTACCCTCACTTTTTGTTCTCCCTTTCTCTGTCTTCTTTCTCCTCTTTTTTATTTTTTCTTTTCACATCACTCACTTACTAACTCGTTGACACTCACCGATTTTTTTTTCACACACAACATTCTCTTTGTGTCTTTCCTTCACTCATGTGCACATAAACACTCTCACCCTTCCCGTTTTATAGAAAGTATTGGGTGCTTAAGGACCTCCTAGGTAGTTGCAATATATATGTTTTTACTATTTCTATATTACTCATTTTATCTTTTAGCGCAAAATTATACACGTAATTTTTCACATTCAACATAATATTTATTACATATTTTAGAAAATTTTACTCTTAGCTAAGTATAATATACTTTGAGCATATTCTTATCAACTTCGGGGCTTACTTTAAACAATTGATAGGTATATTTTATCTTTTTCGTCTATTCTTTAAATAATTATTAATACAAAATCATCAAATAAGATATTTAATTTTGAGATAGAAATTAATATTACTATCATAGAATTATTTTATGAAAATGCGGATGTTACAATATTAATTTATTTAATACAATAATTTGAATTTAGGTTTTGTTAAGACAATAGTTACATAAACAACATAACATTGAATATTCAAAATATTACAGTAAGTCAAAATAAAAATTTAAAATAATTACTAATCATAACATTTTTTAATTAGGTATACTACTAAATCATAATATACCACATATTAGAGGTGTTCAAGACTCATCTTGGCTTGCTAACTGTCTGGGTCTGAAGCTTAGGTCTAGGTTTGGATCCTTAGATTTGACCTGGTACACTTTTCAGGTCGGGTTTGGGTTATACTTCAAGTTGGTCTAGCTTGCCCCAGCCTTCCCAAAGTTAAAATTTCTTTTATAGTTATATTTATTTTATAATAGCTAATAATAAATTATAAGAGTTTATGTTTAAATTAATACATTTTGGATAACTTGATATTATTTTTATAGTCAGATGATCTGTTTTGAAATATGTATCTCAAAATATTTTTTGAATTTTGTTTCTTACTTGTAAGATTTTATAACTTTATTATGTATAATGTCAAAATCCTCATAGGTTATTTAAAAGCCCGGTTGACCCGATTTAACCCAATCATTTATTAGGTTGGGTTAAGATTTTAAAAAATACCTTGTCTAAAAATTAGGCCCGGTGGAGACTTGGTCCAACCCGTCTCAACTCGTCTCTTATACACCCTTGCGACACATATATACAAAATAAAAAATGTAGTAGAAATTAATTTAATGTATTAAATTACCTATTTTTTAGAAAAAATGAAAAAATGACTATAGTAAAAATTAATTGGTCAATAGTAATATATCCTAATATTATATATTTATTCAATAATTTTTAATAAAGACATTGTATGTTACAAAATAGCTATATATGTTATATATTACAATTTATAAGTATATATTTATTGTTATTTATTATTTTTAGAAAATAAGCAATGTTACATTATTTACATAATTATTGTATAAAATAATTAAATATAAATATCAATGACCATGTAAAACTAAAAATATTTAATTATCCTGTAAGTCCTTATAGTTTTATTTTGGTTCCAATTAGATTCTTGTAGTTTGAAAAATTATAATCAAGTCCCTATATTGCATATAATTTTTTATTTAGATCCTTCTATATACACTACAATACAAAAATGTTAAATTTGATGGATATTGCCTTTACCATTTTCTTCTTCACCTTTGGGCATAAGTTTTTCTCACTGAGATATTCTTACATGGGCACATTTCTAACATATCACATTTGAGCATACTCACAATAAAAATGTGTCTCATAAACTTTATTCAACATACACTCACTCATCTATTAGTCCCACTTGTTTTTTTTTTAATTTTTTGTGAGTATATCTAAGAATAGATTATTAGACTTGTACCTATGCAAGAATTTTTCTTACCTTTGTCCCTCCTTCCTCTCCTAACACCCCCACCCTAAGCACCTTCTACGGCCCTCTTGGAAATGCTTCTCCTATGAAGAGTTGTTTGATGCTACTAATTGCTTTAGTGTACTTTTCATTTTTTACTATTTTTGAAAGATTAACACAATGGCTTTGGAAAAGTTGACTTATGTGTATCTTAATGGGATAATGATTCATTTTATTTATACATATTATTTACATGTTTATCCATAGATTTAGAGATATTTAAATTATGGATATGTTAAATCTGATAAGATATAATAAATCTAGTATGATATGTGAAATCTTGTAGGATATCTGATATCTGTTACTTTCAGATTTAGAAAATCAATTAAAATTTGATTTGAAGAAGATGTGAAGATTTGAAGAATCTGTTAATACCTGAAGAAGAATCATTAGGATTTGGAGATAAAGAGTTTTGAAGATAAGACACTTTAGTATAAATAAGATCAATGACCTAGGTGTATGTTAGTGTGCTAGAACAAATAAGAGATGTATACTTTGTTATGAGAGGGGTGTACAAGGGGCTGAGCTGGGTGTGCAAACAAAATTGGAATCTTGTATATATATTTTTTATTCTTATATAGAAGGAGCTTATTCTTTGGATAGGTGTAGGCATATGATTTGTCAAATTATATTAATTTCATGTATCTCTATACTCATTGTCATCTTGATTATTTTTATCCCTTTGTGTTTTTATTCATATATTGGGTTTAATGGATTCATACGTGTTTGTATATGAGACCTATTCCACTGTGTCATCCCCAATAATAAAGGGGAGATTGTTGAAACTAAGTATAATGAAGTCTCACATTGGTTGAAAATAAATGAAATGAGTCGCATATAATATGGGAGCAGCCATAAATCATTGCCTTAAGGTTTTGGCTTAGGACGTGACATTCGGCCTGGTGGTGTAGTTCTTTCATATAGTTCATTAGTTGTATCTCCCCTTGTTGGGCTTAGTTCTCGGAAAGGCATCAATTGCAGTGGGTAGTATATAATATGAGATGAATCATAACTTATTACCTTAAGATTTTTGGTCAAAATGTAGCATTCGACCCGGTCTTATAGTGCTCCCACTTAGCCCATTGATTATATCTCCCTATGTTGGACTCCTCACCCTAAAAAATTAGTCATGTGAGGCATTCCTTGCAATGCCACTTTTGGGTATTGGATTGACAATGTACTGTCACGATCCGATTTGGATCGTGACTGTCATGTGATAGACAAAGCATAAGTGCATGTTAGATATATATTTTCATTCAAAACATAGTTTAAACATAATTTCTCAAGTTTCATAACCCGAATCCATAGTAAATAAATTCATAAGAAAACTGTGGCTCCAACACTTGGACCATAAAGTCCTCCAAAACATAAGTAAATAACTGTCTCAAATCATAATATCAAAATAACAATGTATGGTTCAATATCTATAATTATAAACCTAACACTTTATGTAACATCCTAATTATTAATCTCTTATATGTACATCATAAATAGTCAATTATTAGATTTCTTACATTTTGGTTTTATATGTTTAGTTTAGTTGAAAATAGTTTTAGTAGAAACTAGAGTGTAAAATTTTATTTTTGAAAACTTAAAACGGCAAGAGCCTCATTTGCAAGTGCATAATACAACTAATAACCTGTGAGCGAAATTACATTCCATAACAATAAACACACGAAAGAACAAATCCTAGATATAACAACACCATATAATAGGATACTAGGATATCATAAGAAAGCATTAGTCCATAGAGGACAACCATTGCCAATACAAGCCATATGAATCATAACATAAGTAAATCCTAGTTAAGAGCCAGTAATAAGGCACGGTCTCAAATGCAGTCATCCATAAGATATAGAAATCTCAAAAACAAGGAAAGCATAAATGATGATCAATAGTCTATATGTTCAAGAGATAAATACAAGATATGCAGAAGGCAATAATTAAGTCACTAAGTGTGGGCTAGCTCCAAGGTCAAGAACTCAAAGAAGTCCAACATCCTGGTTCGGTGGCTCATCTGAAGGCAACATAGAAAATAAAAAGGGGTGAGAATCCAAAAGGAAACTCAGTAGCTATATAAAAACAGTTCAAGTGTCATTGTTATTGTCTCCAGTCACTCCAATTTAATTAAAAGATAAGTGAGCTTACTTTATTTCATTTAGTTATTTCATAAACTAGAATTCCAAAATGACACATATTTTAAGACTTAGGAAAATCACTTGATTAAAGAATAGTAAAGTAGAATGCATGACATCATTAGAATAATTAGAATCGTACAAAATGAGGCATGTATGAAAATGCAGTGAAACAAGTTTTCTTGCATCTTTAGTGCTTTAATTTACTTGAACTTTAGTTCCTTAAACATATCACCCTTTCTCGTGTAGCCTTCACCAACCACATCACCACCTTGGTGACTTAACTATCGCCTATCCTCCAAATCACCTATCACCTAAGATGAACTCAACGTAACTAGTCGTTGCTAGATTTAAATGGGGATAGAGGGGGAGCTTGCTACCTTCTCTAATGTTACCTTGCCCAACCATGTCACCGCCCTGGCAATTTAACTGTCACGTATACTTCGAATCACCTATCACTTATAATAAGCTCAACCTAACTAGTTGGCGCTAGATTTAAATGCGAGATAGAAGGGAAACTTTACTTGAAATTTAAATTTAACTTTCTCACATCTTACCTTGCAACATAATGGAAAAGTTTTATACATTATTAGGAGACATAAGCACAGTCTTTACGCATTTAAATGACAAGCCTAGAATTACCACTCAACATACATAATGGAACATGTCATAGGTCATTAGGAGACATAAGCTAATCTTTATGCATTTAAATGACAAGCTTAGAATTACCACTCAACATACATAATGGAACATTACATAAGTCATTAGGAGACATAAGCACACCCTTCATGCATTTCAATGACAAAGCTTAGAGTATCTGCTCAACATATTTCGGTTTGTATTCCAAAGCCTGTGGAACATGATCCTAACTCATGCTGACGTTCTAATCCACACTTCACTTTAGAATGAGTTAGGCTATGTCATGTGTTCTATGATTTGCTCCATATGCGCATACTCTAATTGTATAATTTCCAACAACTTAACATTTCAATTTGAGACCTCAATGCATAAACATAAAAAGGCTTAAACCAATTGCTGGAGAAAGGATCGGACCCAGCTAGCACTTATCCATTCACACATTCTGATAATAAAATCAACAGTAATATTTCTAATTCCATCCACATATAAAAATTTCAAGTTTACAACATCTAGATAATATCAAATTTAAATCAACATATTTAACTCAAATCAGAATTTTTATCTTTTAATTCGAATAAAGTAGTTCAAAGGCTCCAAATTCTCAATCCAAATACATTTTCTTTACACTCTAACACTTGTACACAAAACAAAAGTCAAGGATGTAAGAAACCAAGTTCACATTGCCACTTTATGGGAAGAACATATATGCTGAAAATTTTTCAGTAACTAACACTATATTACCAAAACATTTCATAACCAAAGGAACTCATTTAGACTCCTAATAGGTAGAGCAATCAAGATTAATCAAGGTTCCTCATCTAGAACCCCAAATCATCACCAAACACCTGAACTATAGTTGCTATAAAAATTTACAGCCTTTAGTTCCTCAAACGTCATTAAAAGAAACAACCCTTAAGCACATGCCCATTGAACCACGACTCATAATTAAATTCCTACACCTGAATATCCAATTCCCACCCTCATATATTATTTTTTTTTCTACATAAAAAAATCCCCCAAACCCCATTCTTTCAGCATATACAACAGCCCCCAAATGGCTAGAAATGTGTTGGAAATTGTTCAAGAAACACAAGGCTAAAGAGATAAAATTTTTCTATATTTATGTCAACCAACACCAACATAAATCCTTCATGTTTTCACCCTTTGTGTCCCTTTCAAACTAGAATTCCAGCAGCAGCAAAAAACAGAAAAACAGAGGTAAAAATAGCACTTAGCATGAATTCTAGCAACCAAAGATTGATATCTATGAGTCACAAACCTTATTTAAACATTATCACCCTCATTAACAGCAAAACAACTCCCAAATACCCATTAACACCATAAATCCAAGATTAAAAAGAGAACACAACCTCAAATCCTCATGTATCATTAATCCCCATCAAAGAACACAAAACCCCATCATTTACACCTCATTTTCGGATTGATTTTTCCAGCATTGATACAACACCAAAACAACAAATTTTAAAGCTCAATAACGCAAAAAAATGGGAGGTTTTCACAAACAACCCTTTACCAACTTGAAGGAGTCCAAGAAAAGGAATGTTTGGGAGCTTGAAGAGGTGAAAAGAAGGCCGATATTTTCCTCTCTTGAGCTTGAGAAGTCCATGACCAACAGTTGTCATGGGTGAAGGGAAAGGCTCTTTTCTCTAATGGGGTTGAGATTTAGTGTTTGATGTTAGGGAGGTGTTGGTGAAGAAGGGGTTAGAGGGTCATGGTAATGGTGGGTGTGGAGGGAAGTGAATATGAGAGGAAGAAGAAGAAGAAGAATGTGAAATGTGTGAGAGTGAAGGAGTGGTTGTAGTTGTTCACTCCTAAGGGCTGGGATTATGTTTTTGTTTTGCTCCATCAAGGTTGTGTGGATATTAGGTGGGGGCTAGGGGGTACTAGTGTAATTTATTCCCAATCTCATAAAATGTTCAAAATAAATGAAAGATAACAAATAAATAGTATGTCTTTCCACTATGATTTCAAATAATTTACATGATATTGGGTGTCTTGAAACTTTAAACTTTTGGGAAAGAATATGAAATTTTAGATTCGAAGGAACTCTAATTTTCAAAAAGCACTAATGTAAGCTTTTAAAATAATTAAACACAACAATTAACATAATCATGTATTTAAATTATTAAGAGGCTAAAATTAATTAGGAATGATTAATTATCCAGTAATTAATTAGTTAAGGTAATCAACTCCTAATTAGACCTAGTTGATCTTAATTAATCACAATTACCATACAATTGACGTAAAATAGAAATCTGAGCATTACAGTTTACATTTTCAATCCTATATTGGATAGGTCATTTAGTAACTAATGCAATTTGACAAAAATGTGTTATTTTGGGCTTCGATGTTAGTTGACTATCATACCAAATGCTCTATGAATGTGAAGTTTCTACCTTAGCATAGCTAAAAGAATATTTGAGGGCAAAAAGTTAACTCTAAGAGCTTATCATTTTTTTTGAAATAAGGATCTTTTTTTACGAAAAAGAAAAAATTCATTAATAAAACGGCAAAACTGCACTTGCAAATCGAAATATATACATCAGAACCAAATTGAGTAAGAATCAAATATCTTTTACACTCTTGATTGACAACGGATAGGTTTCTCTCCTTGTTGCCTGAAGACAACAGATGTCTAAGCATCTTTAATGTTAGAGACTATCATAACGTTTATTGCATCTTGAAGAAAGTATCATGCCTCTTTTCAATATAGATCTGAATGCCTCTTAATTTGTAAGATTGTAAAATGGAAAACACCTATATGGAAAAACCAAAACACTCATAAAAGGTGACAACAAAAGCACCACAAAGGGGATAAGGAAAACACTATAAATGGGATAACAAAATAAAATACAAAACACGAAAAAAGAAGAAGATGATAAGACTACCACCAAAAAATGAAGATGGTAGCCACCTCAATAAGAAGGATTGCTTTAGTTGACAAAGTATAAAGGGGAGGGGGGAATTGGATGGAAGGTGTAGTCTATCCAAAATTAAAACACCATAACACTTTTCCTTCCTATACTTCTCCATTCTATGTAATAGAAAGATGTTAGTTAGCAAGGAACTATTTTAATAAGGAATTAATTTTATTGTATGGTTTATATTAAATTATTTTATATAATTATCCAATTATATATTATCACATCATGAATCTTGATTTTCATTATAACAACAACATAAATTACGCATGCGATCAATATATGCTCAATATTTCTCTTTTTTAGTAGTCCCGAATTCAAGTATTGGGTATAGAGAAATCAATGTCAGAAGAGCCATGCACTCTATAAAATCTCAAATGCTCGAAAAGGATTACTCATTACACGTACAATATGATATTATTTGAGAAAGTAGTTATTATTATTCATTTTTTTTTCTATTTCCACATTTTTTTATTGAGATTTACAAATTAAATTTGTTGAGTGAAAGTCACAAAAAAAAAATGTAGTGAACAATAATTTAATTTACAAATATGATTATATATATAATTATATTAATTTGATTTATAGTACTATAGAAATACTAGAGAAATTCCCTTTAAAATACTGTACATTAGTATTACATCAGAATTGACGTTGTCCACTAATGTTACAACCTTAGACAATTTTAGTACAATATATTTCTTCCATTCCTTATTAGTAGTTGTTCTCCAGAAACCATGTTATTTTGGTATATTGAAAAGTTGATGTATCTGGCTACGCATCAACTTTTCAATGTGTCAAAATTTCATGATTTCAGAGAAAAATTATTAATAAGGAATGGATGGAATGTTTATTAGACTACGCATTAATTATCTTTCTTTGTTTCAGAATTTCCTTCTTTCTTAATTTATAATACTAATATTTAAGACTCATTTAATAGAAAGTTTTTCCACTTATCGCTTCCAAAGTCATTCAGGGTTCGCATTTTGATAACCTTGATTATGATATATTATTAAAATATTCTAGGCATGATTGAATCCAATTCTACTTACATAATTTGCTCTTATTTGATTCGAAGTTGATTTATATCATTAAATTGTGCAACATGTCTTTTTTCTAGAATTTGTAATTTTAAAAGATATTATTTATGAGGCACCCATGATGGGGTGAATATGGAGATGGGAGATGAAATTCTAAATGGGGGAGGAAGAGGGGGCATGCCCCTCTCTTAGGGATACTCATCACCGCTCTATAAATGGCTCATGATATAGTAAACTTATCCACTTATTCTTTTTCATTATTTGACAATTTCAACTTTTGAAATCTATAAAATTTTTATGAATTAGGCTATTTATTGTTAGTTAAAACTCATCTATCAAGATTGTTTCAATATTATAAACATAATATTTAAAATAAAATATAAAACAAAATTTCATATTTACATTTTATTTATTTATTTAATTGTTAACTTATTTTCAAAATAAATTTTATACTCAATTTTTATTAAATATATTTAAATAAATTATATTTCTTTTTAATAATTATCAATAAATTATTTTTTATAATTATTTCGTAGATATATTGAGCAAATGACTAGCTTAAACAATATATACAACTCTCACATCTCACATTTCCAATAAATAAAGAAGGAAATGAAAAAATGAAAGAAAAGTGATACCTCCAATCTTGAGAGCCACTGGCTGCGTCGACCCGCACATAGAATTACCATGAGATAGATCCAATCATTCTGTTCAAGAATTTGGCATAGGAATTTCTCCAAGAACGAAACACCAACAGTGGGCCCATGAATCCCCAAAATCCAACCGCGAATCCAAGTCCCAAGCTCATATAAAATGCTTCAGAGAGAATCGACTCCTCTTCTTCATTTTCAGACACACTTGGCACTTGTTGATGTGTCGGTGCCTCATCTTCCGAGCAAATTTTGTCAAGTGGCTTTCCACAAAGATCCAGATTTCCTTCATATCTGCATGCATTGAAGCTTTGCAGTTGTGTTCCTATTGGGATTCTTCCAATGAGATGATTGTTTGACAAGTCCAATACACTGAGGCGATCAATTTGAGAAAGGCTAGAAGGAATCCTCCCATAGAAATGATTCCTTGACAAGTCAAGAAACTCCAGTGATTTCAAATTTCCAATGTTGGGAGGTATTTCCCCACCCAAATTGTTACTTGATAAGTTCAAGGACACCAATCCCAATAATAATCCGATTTCTACAGGCATTTCTCCTGTTAAATTATTGCTTGAGAGATCAATGCTCTTCAGGAGCAACTCTGGATTTTTGAACACGTCCACTACACCTTTCCACGTCAATGATATGTAGAAAACATACGAACTATCTCTGAACATGTTTTGGCTATCAGTAGAATGACTCACAGCCGCACTCATATCGATGCCCATTCTGGTCATCACAGTAAAGTTGTGCAAACATTTTGGAATTTGACCTAATAAGTGATTTTTGGAGAGATCCAAGAGTCTGATCTGAGTGAGGTAACAAAGCTGTGATGGCAAACTTCCGGAGAAGTGATTCACGCGAAAACTCAAGATTTCCAGTTGATGTATGTTTTCCCCTATCCACGAAGGAATTGGGCCAGAGAGCTTATTTTCACCCACATCTAACAAAGTTAGATTCGTCAAGTTCTTGATGGAGTAAGGCAGCTCTCCAATTAGACTGTTGTTGCTTAAAACTAAAGCCTTCAAATTCACGACGGCACCCATGGAAAGTGGAATCTTACCTGACAGCTTATTATTGCTCAGATCAAGATACTTTAATGACTTCAGGTGATCCCAGCAATCAGGAAGCTGCCCTTTCAGTTGATTGTTGGAAATATCCAAAAGTCCCAAGGCATCCACTTCTGCACTTTTGCCGCATAAATGGGGAGCCAAATCTGAAAATCTATTATGAGAGAGTTGCAATGCTGTTGCTTTCAACAAAAATGGAGGAATAGGACCTTCAAATTGGTTTGAAGTCAAAACCAATATGGGAAAGTTAGCAAGCTTAAATGGCAAGTTTGGAACTATACCTCTCAGGCTATTGCATGAGATGTTCATGAAATACGTATTTTGTGACACATACCAAAACCACACTGGTACATAATCACTAATCCCAGCATTAGAAATACTCAACTCTAACAAGTTTCTGTGATTCCGGAGCCAACTTGGAAAACTGGGACCTAGCTTGCAAGAGTCTAGTCGCAATGATAACAACGGGAAAGGAGGAACCCAGCTGGTGTTAAATTTTAGAGTCAATGTGTTGTGTGATAAGTCTATAAAATTCAAATTGGACAAGTTAGTGAAATGCTCTTCATTGACTTCACCCTCCAAATAATTCCTGTGGAGCCTCAAAATACGCAACTTACATAGCAATCCAATGCTTTTGGGTATTTCTCCTCTCAACCGATTATTGGAAAGGCTCAAGGCTCTCAGGGATGACAAAGTCGAAAGATCAGGCAGCATCCCAATAATCCAATTATCGCGAAGCCGTAATGTTTGCAATGAGCTTATATTCCTCAAGGATGGTGGAATCTTGCCTCGCAGTTTGTTTCTGGACAGGTCGAGATCCTCAAGAGAGTTCATTATGTTGCCAAAATCATGTGGAATGGGACCTTCTAACAAGTTACTAGACAAGTGAAGCACTTGAAGATTTCTGGTGACATTAAAAAGCCAATGAAATATAGTTGATGATATCAACAGATTGTCAGAGCTATCAAGGAAAACAAGAGAAGGTAAATGCTTCACATTCAAAGCAGATGGCAGGAGAAAACTTCTATCTGAGAGGCCACAGTTCTGTAGATAAAGCTTTTGAAGTTTGGAGCTGAAGTTGAAATTACCTTGAAAAACAGAAGATGGTTGGTTATTATCAGAGAGATCAAGGATTACAAGAGAGGGGAGGTTTAAACTGGAAGGCGACATTAAAACAATATCATTATCTGAAAGATAAAGCTCCTGGAGGTTGGAGGTAAAGTTGAACAGCCACATAAATGTTGATGATGTCAACATATTAGAAGAAAGATCAAGGACAACAAGAGAAGTGGACATGTTGGAATTGGAACCAAATAAAGAAACAATATTAATGTCTGAAAGACTGCAACCACTTAACCTCAATTCTCTCAGGTTTGGAAGAAGCTTAGAGATGGCTTGAAGCCAGTAAGGAGAACGGCTAAGATTGCGCAAGCGAATGTCAAGATCTGTCAAATAACGAAGACTAGAGAGCCACTCTGCATCAACATGACTCTGCTCCTTAACTTCGATATCAGAACTGCCACCGAGCTTAAGACACTGCAACATGGGAAGATCCCCAACAACAAAAGGGATTGCTCCAACAAGGGAATTGCTTCCAAGACTTAGGAACCGTAGTTGTGCCAGATTTCCAAGTTCACGAGGGATTGCTCCTTCAATGTCATAATTGAATCCAAGATCCAAATATTGTAAATTTGTAAGCTTCCCTATTTGATAAGGAATGCTCCCACTCAATCCAGAGCTTGAGAGATTGAGATATCTTAACTTGCCAAAGTAGTCCACGGACTCTGGGATGGAAGCTTCCAGAAAGAAATTGTTACTGAGGTCCAAATATTCCATATTTTGCAGTTCAATCAACAAACTGATATCGATTGTACCTATCAAACGTTGGTTGTCCGAACGGTGAAGATCAAGCATCTGGACATGACCTGTTTCATCGCTACATCCAATCCCTTTCCATTTGCAGCAATCTCCGTTGCTCTCATCGTTCCTCCATGTAGATAGCATGCCATCGGAATCTACTAGGCCTTGTGTGAACTTGAGGAGGGCTTGTCTCTCCCTCTCTTTGCACTTTACCTCTCCACTCTGAGTTGTCAAGTTGAATCCATGAGTTGTCAGTGAAGCATGGATTAAAATGAGAAGGAGGGTATAACAAAATTCAAAAAAATAACGGCTCATTGTAGTTTTGCAGATATCTAGTTAATGCAGTGTATGATGAATTCTATGTCTAGTTGTTCAGAGGTGTATATGATCAGTATCTATTACTTTTATAAAGGAATTGGACCCCGTTGACGTGCAAACTTTTCTCAATTATTATTTTTTATTTATTTTTCATCTGCATGACATAAAGAATTATAATATAAAGTAACATATTGACAAAGCAAATTTTTATTTTTCAATTTTTATTTTTAATTTTTCAAAATTTTATTTGTGAAACTAATATCAAAATGCTTATAAATTGATCAGATATCGGTATAGTATTGAAATTATTTAATTTTATAATAATTATTTTAAAAATAATTTTTATAATAATAGGTAACTTTTTTAATAAAAATATTTTGTATTAATATTTAATAATTTGTTAAAATAATATAATTTATGTTATTCATAACGCCGCGATGTGTTTGGCTTCGTGTAGGGAAGAATAATATTTAAAACTATTATTAGTATAAAGTTAAATAAATTTATTTAACATTTTATTTTATTAAATAATAAATTATAAATTTTTGTAATTTTATTTTCAAATATATATTGATTAATTAATTAATTAATATAGAATAAAAAATAAGAAGATTAGATATTTTCTTTTAATAAACATCTTCATTATATAATTATCTCCTCTATTTTCAAAATGCACATATCAATTATATTTTAAGATAAATTTGGTTAATGAAATTGAACCTTTTCCAAAATTAAAGGAAATTTTTATGAAAAATTGATTAACTACATGTCACAAAAAATTCTAAAACTAAGGATTAACTTATTAAATCACTTTTAAAATTATAGATTATAATTTTAAGGGATAAAATGCTTTTATCCTCTAAATTTTAGGTTATATATAATTTACACCTTGACTTTTTGAAATATATATCATGACATTCTGAACTTTTCAAATTGGGAAAAACACCTCTCAGTATAACTTTGGCAACCAATGAAGATAAAATTTATATACAAGTAATCCCCTAATATTTTTAATTTGTGCAATCTGACATCTTATCTGTAAATATTATGTGCAATTAACCTCTCTATTTTTTTATTATATGTAACCCAATACCTTGCTATGATTTAAAATTTTAGAATTTTTTATACAGTTTAAAAAGTTAAGAGTGTCGTAATACACTATTTGAAAAGTTAGATTTTTTGCGCAGTTTGAAGAATTCAGAATATTGTAATACACATTTTGAAAAGTATGGTGTAAATTGTACATGATCTAAAATTCAGGGGAATAAAATACATGTAATCCTAATGTTGAAACCAAATTATTGAGAAAATATAGAATCATAACATTCGAATTTTAATATAAAATATATTTTATTGTATTTTGAATGAAAATTTAATAATTAAAAAAAACTACATCCAAAATTATTCTTTTCTTATCTTTATCTCTTTTAGTTAGCCTCCAAATGGTGATTTTCTTTTTGTAGTGTTGTAAGATTAAAAATAATTAATAATCTTTGAAATTGCTTATATTTTCGTATAACGTCAAAACAAAACTCATATATAATATTAAAAAATTAATATGTATCAAAACATAGAGAGAAATGTTTGTATTTGGCATAATAATATATCAAATTGTATTTGGGATGTATTGTATTTGGATTCTTGGTATTAAATAAATTCACATTTTCCACAAAAAAGATATATTTGTGTATATAAAAAGTTTTATACTATCATTCAATCAAATCATTTTATTTGCATGACTTTGCAATTAGTGGGTGTAAGACTTAATTACTTTTATTGATGTGATAATACAATATGATTGAATAACATTGTAAAAAGGTTTTATATTGTTAGTGTATAGAGATTAAACTCATAAGTAAATTAGAAGCTATAATAATAAAATATTTTAAAATTTTATGTTTAAGAAATAAAATCAGGCAAATACACTTAGTAAGAATTATTTTTTAAAAATTATATATCATTAATAAAATAAATTAATCTAAAAGGAATTGAAAATACAGTTCAATTTTGATGTACCATCAATGCAAAAATATTTTACATTATTATCCAATTATATTATTCTATTTATATGAAATTTCAAGTAATGAGCGTGAGAGTCAATTATTATGACTGATGCAATAATATATGATTAAATGACTTTGTAAAAATCTTTTATATTGTTAGTAGTATATAGAAATTAAGGATCCTTAAAAATAATTAGATAATTATAAAAATAAAGAATTTAAGATAAATATGATGTTAAAAATATTGGTTCTACACATCAGATTGATAACTGGATTAAAATAGACATCAAAATATAAGATAAACCGATTATAGATTTATAAATACTTTAATATTTGTTTATGATTATTTCTACTAAGTGAACGTACATTGTTATATTTATCATAAACGGGTATTGATCAAGTAATAGCAAATTATAAAATTATGTTTGAAAAAAAATGCATTCAATGTAATAATGGATAATAGAAATATATTAACAAATTGTATGAACAAAATGCATAATGAAAAACAAATACTTTACTTTTGAGTTTGCATTCAAACTTTGATCTTCATGTCTGAGTCAGCATTAAATAATTTTAAATAGTAACAATGAATTTAAAAAATTATAATAATTAAATGTGATGAATTTATTAATGCAAAAAAAATTAAAATAAATTTTGGTAACCGATAATTAAAACTAGCATTGAATACCCACTGTTTGAGTTTCACAATAAAAAGTTAACCTAGTGTTAAAAGTGGTCCAGAAAAAACTTGGGCAAAACCAATAAACTAATTTTTTTTTATATAAAATACATTTGTAGAGGTATTAAAACTATGATACAATTGCAATTAAAACTTACTATTGCTGGGAATTAATTACAGGATATTAATTATAGGTTATGTAGAGGTAATAACAAAGCCTAATTAAATTTTTAGAAGAAAATAGAGGTTGAGACTTTTGAAATTCAAAAGATGAAAAGACTAACCTTTGAAATTCTTTAGTAGTATTATTTTTAGGAGAGTGGCTATTGCCACTTCATTATGCCTATTGTTATTCCCATTACATTAAATTTTTATTTAGATTTGCCACAATACCCTTCTTTCATTCTAATCACATAAACAGTTAACATAAACTATGTCAAAGTAAATAGTTTTTGCTTACATTTAAATTTAATATATATATATATATAACTTAAACGTACATAATTTTCCTATGATCAAAATATACTTTTCATATTAGATGTATAACTATAATTGAGAATTTTATATTAGCCTTTATACTATTCAATTATGGATTAAAAAATTAAACCTTTTTGAATTTGAGTAAATAGTTATTTTGGTATAAACATGCTCAATTTTAAATTAATTTGATTTTAATAAAAAAATTTACACCAATTTAGTTGTAATATTTTTAATTTTGACATTAATTTAGTCATTTTATTTATTTCTATCTTATTGAAATAATTAAATTGATGTCAAAATAAAAAATTATTAGGATTGAAAATGATGTTTACTCTCTAAATTTCTTCTCATTTAGGTAAGGAAATAATTTAATATATCATATTATCTCGATATTTTTTTAAGAACATAAATAACAGATAAAAAATTATAGAAAAAATTATTAGTCAATATTAATTATCACATGTAACAATGAGTTAGTTATTAACTCTAGTTTATTAGGATATTAGTTAATTAATCTTAGTTAGCTTTAACTTAGAAACCGTGTGTATGTTCGGCGTCACCCCTTGTGTATATATACTTCTTTTCTCAATAATGAAAAGTAACGTTTGTTTTCATTCTGCTTGTACGTGATTATAGCAATGAACTAGGTATTTTTTTGTTTACTTAAAAAAAATTAACTATAAAAGGCTAAATTTTACAAACTAAGATATTTATAGTTGTATATCATGATTTATTAGTACATATTTTATTATTCATTTTATTTATTATTTTTCAAAATTTACTTAATATTATATTATTTAAGTGGTTATTGAACAAAAGATAAAAAATAATATCTATATTTAAATAAATATTTGAAATAAATTAATTGTCAATACTCTTAATAGCTACAAACTATCTGAAAATAAAAAAGAGATAAATATTAAATTTATAAATAATTAAATTAATAATAATTTTTTATAATATTATAATAATTAATAAATATATAGTTTATATTAACTATTCATGTGATTAGAAAGGAAAAAGGGTATTGTTGGAAATCCAAATAAATATTTAATGTTATAGGAGTGACAATATGCATAATAGAGTGACAATAGTTACTATCTACTTTAGATATAGATATATGATATATGGAGAGTTATTTGTACTCAGAATAGATAAAATACTATGCATATTCACATCTCATTTATCATTAGATGGAATGTGAATTGTATTTTAATGGGGCTTACATGTTATCCCATAATGGATAATATATGAGTCAGTATAGTATTTTATGTATTGTGAGTATAAATAATGTAACTCTATCTAAAATTGCTTCGTGAATCTCTCAACTTTGTGGTCGTGTAGGAGGAGATGTTTTTCCTTATTTAAAGTATAACTTAATTTTTTTATTAACTTTTTTGTTTGATAAACAAAACAACTAAATTGTTTTTGCTCTAGATTTGCAGATAGCAATGTTCACAGACCCTTTTTCAAATTTTTTGAAATCAAAGTGACATTTATAGCTTTTTGTCTATTCAATTTTTTACTTTCCAAAAATAATTTTTAATACTTTTAGAAAGGCTAAGAAGCAGTTTTTTAAAATATCTAGAACAAATATTTTTCTTACTTTATATTTATTTATAAATTAATTTTCAAAAATTATCTATATATATATATAAGTACTTAAATAAGTTATTTATCTAAATAAATACTTAAAAGCCAATGGTGCTTTTGAGATATCTCATGTGATATTTTTTAGAACTAATTCATATCCTCTGAAATTTTAGACTAATATAATCTCATTATTTTTAATGACAATAAAAGTAAAAATTATACTATTTAGCATGTCCATTGTAGTCATTTTGAATTCCAAAAATAACCTAATAATATATTTACCAAACACTTTTATTATTGTGGATTTTTCTTATTGAGAATAATTTTTATATTATTTTACTAGATGATATTACCACAATGTTTTAAGAGCAACTTTTGGAGACTACAAGGAGCTTGGCAACTCTCAAAAAGCCAAATTAATACCAAATCAAGCCTATAATCTCTAAAATTTAGAAATAAATCTTCTAGTGTCCTAAAACTACAAAATGTGTGCCTGAAACTACAAAATGTGAATCAAGACAACAACAGAGTTCATTTCTATTATAGTGTCTTCACGTTTTTGCTAATGTGTCATGACATATTAGTAATAAATGTAACATCTCACTTAGCTTTCAGAGGTGATATAATTGAATGACAAATCTAAATTGCTAACATAAGTCAAATATATTGATAATATTACTTTTATGTGAAATTCATAATATAATTTTCAATTATATTTATCTTCATGTAATTGTAGAAATCAAGTAGAGTGTCAACCTATTGTTTTTATGTCAAATTAAAATGATGAACAAGTAAAAATATGATAACTTAAGAACGTAAATAGTGTCAAAACTAATATTACTTATATTTATAACTTTAGACACGAAAACATAAAGTCTTAAATTTTAAAGACCGAACTAATTCGCATCTATGCCTTTAAAGACTAAAATGATCGTTTGCTTGCTTAAGTCTTGTAACCCAAATTACAAGTAAGAAAAATAATGTCTCGATTCTCATCAAACGGAGGAGACCAATCAAAACAATTGCTTGACTTTATGTCCTTTGACTAGAAACAGGATCTGAAAATAGTAAAGTGTCGTAATCCAAATCACAAGAAAATAATGTCTTGATTCTCATCAAACTGAAGCTTGACTTTATGTCCTTTGACTGGAAACAGGATCTGAAAATAGTAAAATGTCGTATCCCAAATTGCAAGTAAGAAAAATAATGTCTCGATTCTCATGAAACTGAGGAGATCAATCAAAACAAAAGCTTGAGTTTATGTCGTTTGATTATTAACAGGATCTGAAAATAGTAATATATATTTCTGTCAAATCGTATATATTTCATATGATATTTAATTGTTTGTTCTTAGTGGGACCATTGTATCATATTGTTATCAAAGAAAATATCTAGATATTTTATGTTTATTTTAATTAATTCACAATTTAAACCAAAAAGTAATTTACAATAATGAGTTTTAAAAAGTTATTTTAAAGAATATATCAAATTTAATATGTGCAAAAAAAAAATAGTTGGATGCAAACTTGTAAAAGTCGGCTCAAATCACCCAATTGATTAAATGAATGGTTGAATGCAGTTTTTTAACGGCTAATTTGAGCCAAGTTTTACGATACTACATCCAACCATTCTTTTTGCACAAATTTAATTTGATATTTATAAAAAATAACTTTTTAAAACTTGTGATTGTAAATTATTTTTTATTTCCATTGCACATTATTTTAAATACACAAAAATGATCCATATATAATCTTTGATGACAATATGGTACAATGGTCCCATCGGGGACAAACAATTACATATTCTTTGGACATGCATAAAAAGGGGGAAGGGACGAATGATCGAAAGAAATCGGTATGATTGATATTCCTTCCATCACTTGGTTTTAGGGGGAGAGAGAGAGAGAGAGAGAGAGAGAGAGAGAGAGAGAGAGAGAGAGAGAGAGAGAGAGAGAGAGAGAGAAGAAAATTGTAGTTGTCATGATGACAAGAACTTTTTCTCCTCTTACTTGAGCAGAAAATGGTGACTGAGAAGAGTGTCACAATTATATATATATAATATTACATTCATATTTTTTTTAGACAATAAGATAGATTATCTTACATGTTTTTTATATATTATCTTTCTTCTTCTTTTCTCTTCTATTTTCCCTCCATTCAAATGATAAGAAAAAACTTTCTTTTCTCTCTATTTTAACTTTCTTTCTTCTCTTTTTTTCCTCTAATTTTCCTCTCTAATGCAAACAAATTATTAAATATCACATGAAACGTAGATGATTTGACAGAAAAAATATCTATTCTATTGTCAAAGGACATAAAGTCAAGTTTTTGTTTTGATTGATCTCTTCAATCTGATGTGATTCAAGAGCTTAGTTTTCTTACTTGTAATTTCGGTTACAAAACCTAACAAATAAGCAAGTAGACTATCATTCTAGTTCTTAAAAGGAATATATGAAAATTGTTTTAGTCTTCAAAATTTAAAAACTAATGTTTTTGTCTTTGAAATTATAAATATGAGTAATAGTCCTTGATTTTATTGTTGTTATTGTGTCATCACTAGTGTGTCATGATAATTGACATAACAATCATAGGTTGACATTTACTTGACTTCTACTGATGATTAAATTACATTGAGATAAATACAATTGAAGACTATAATACAGATTTCATATAAAGGTAATATTACTAATATATTTGACATATGAAAGCAATTTGAACATGTTATTCAACTATATCACCTCTTAAACTAATTAAGATGTCACATCTACCACTAGTATGTCATTTATCATGACACATTAGAAAGAACATGAAGACACTGTATTGGAAATGGACGTAGGTACTGACTTGATTCACGCTTTGTAATTTTATAGACTAAAAAGTTGATTTCTAAATTTCAAAGACAAATACTAGATTTGGCAATGTTAGGCTTTTTGAGAGCTACTAAACTCATTGGGCTATCCAAAAGTTGCTATTAAAACAAATAGTGGTATTACATGGTAAAATAATATAAAAGTTACTCCTAATAAATAGAAATTATAATTACATTATAGTCTTTGGTAAATATATTATAAAGTTGCTATTAGAATTCAAAATATGTATAAATATATAATGGATATAGATCCTAAAGAGTGTAAATTTTACTTTAGTTCATAAAAAAATAGTGAGATTATATTAGTCTTTTAAATTTTAGAGGGTATAACCTAGATCTCAAAAGCATCCCACGAGTTACTTTGAAAAATAGGTAGCCTAGCTTTTGAAGTTCTACTTGGATAATTAACTTATTTAAGTCCTCATATAAAAAATAACTTTTAAAAAATTTATATTTAAATATGAAAAGTAACATTTTACCCCCTAAACTATATATAGGTACAATGTACAATTCAACTCCAAGACTTTTTTGAATGTGCAACTGACCCTTCCATTAATTTTTTTTATCAATTGTTAACAAAAATATCTCAAATTCAAGAAAAATTAAGGTATCGAGTTGCACATTTAAGTGACTTTAGGGCTCAATTTGTGCATGTTCTAAAGTTCTATAGGGTATAATATACTCACTTTGGTTAAAATGGACATTTGTGGAAGTTAATAGGGTTGATTTGCAGTTTTTTTAAATTTTGAAGTTAGAGTGTATATAACCTATAGTTAGGGGTAAATGCAATTTTATTATTTAAATATGAAGTAACAAAAATATTTTTTCTAATATTTTAAAAAGTGTTTCTTGAACTTTTTAAAAGCACTAAAAATTAGGTTTGTATAAGGAATATTCCTCGTATATTCCATCTCTATATCAAATATTCTTAGAATATTCCTTATATATATTAGGAATATTCTATTTTTTTGTAATGGTTATTATTCACAGGAACTCAATTGAAAATTTTATATAATATAGGGACTTAATTAAAAATTTTAAACTATAAGGACTTGATTGAAAATTGAGTAAAATTATAGAAACTTGCAAAGTAATTAAGCCTTTTTAAAAATAAGTTTTTAAAACTTATGATTGTAAATTACTTTTTTTGTTTAAATTGTGAATTAATTAAAATAAGCATAAATATCTAGATATTTTCTTTTCATAAGTATATGATACAATGGTCCCACCAAGAGCAAACAATTAAATATCAGATGATATATATACACACACATACACATAGTATTTTTAGATCTGTTTCTGATCAAAGGACATAAATTCAAGTTTTTGGTTTTGATATGATTCTAGACCTTATTTTCTTACTTGTAATTTGGGTTACAAGACTTAACAAATAAGTAATTAAACAATCATTCTAGTCTTTAATGGTATATATGCGAATTATTTTGATCTTGAAAATGTGAAAATTAATGTTTAGTGTCTGAAATTATAAATATGAATAATATCAGTTTTTTACTATATTTGTGCTAGTAAGTTATCACATTTTTACTTGTGTGTCATCTTAATTGACATGATAACAATAGGTTGACAATCTACTTGGCTTCTACTACTATATGGGGATAAATGTAATTAAAGACTACATTATAAATTTCACATAAAAGTAATATTATTAATACATTTGACTTGTGATAGTAATTTAAACTTGTCATTCAACTATGTCACCTTTGAAGCTAAGTCAGATGTCACGCCTATCACTAATATATCACTTATCATGACACATTAGCAAAAACGTGAAGGCAATAGAAATGAACTCAGGTATTACTTTGATTCAAATTTTGCAATTTTAGAGACTACAAGTTTTTTTTTTTAAATTTCACATATCAAAGGCTCAATTTGGTATTGATCTGACTTTCCGAGAGTTACCAAGCTCCTTGTGGTTTCTAAAAGTTGTTATTAAAATGTTATAGTATTATTTGGTAAAATAATATAAAATTACTCTCAATAAGGAGAAGACACAATAGAAGTAATGTTTGGTAAATATATTATAAGATTATTTTCAGGATTCAATATCACTATAATGGATATACTAAAGAGCGTAGTTTTTACTTTTATTATAATTAAAAATAGTGAGGTTATATTAGTTTTTTAAATTTTAGAGGGTATAAATTAGTTCTTAAAAATATTATATGAGATGCTCTCAAAAGCACTATTGACTTTTAAGTTCTTTTATATATATATATATAAAGTTTTAAAAAATAGCTTATGAATAAATTATTTTATATTTAAATATAAAGTAACAAAAAAATTTGTTTTAAAAAGAGTTTTTTAACAACTCTAAAAGTATTAAAAATGACTTTTAGGAAGTAAAAAATTCATAGAAGACAAAACTGGACCAGACCGGCCAGTCGACCGAGTTAACCAAAAATCGATCACCTAATTGGTTTAATTGCGCACCTGAAATTGGATGGACTCAGAATTGGGCAAAATCAAGAAAACTGATAGACCGGCCCAGTTTTTATGGTTGGCCGGTTTGGATCCTTTGACTGAAAAAAAGACTAAATCCAAAATTGGTCTCTTAGATTAGCACCGAGGAACAAGTTAGTTGATCAGATCTTAAAAATCTTAAATTGGTCTCTCACATTTCAAAAAAGGGGACAAATTGATTCATTCGTATACACAGAAGGGTCAATTTGTCCACTTTTTAAGTGTATGGATGAACTAATTTATACCCTTTTTTGAAATATGAGGGTTCATTTAAAATTTTCAAAATATAAAGAAATAATTTGTCCCTTAATACAAATCTAAACAACTAATTTAAGTATTTAGTAAAAATAAAAAAAGGAAAACGCATATCGTTGCGTTTCAGCCTTTTGAAAAAGTAAAATTAAAAACAAAAAATTTGAAGCACCGTTTCACTCTTAAGCCTCACTTTCACCTCACACTTCTCATCTCCTCTACCAAATGCCGCTGGCGATCAGTCCGCCTAAGCACCACCGCCGTCCGCCTCCACGACGCCGCTGCGCTCCACGACACCACTGCCTCTGCTCCGCAAAGCCGTTCATTGCGTCAATGCTGTTCATGCTCGCAGCTTTCCTCTACGAAGCCCTCTAAGAATATCTTTTTAAGTGGTCGTTTTTATTTTTGAAATTTTTTAAGTATTAGTGCCTTGGACGAGGATTTTTTTTTTTTGGAAGTATCAGATATTCTTGCTTGATGATAGATTTGAATTTTACGAGGAGGAGTGATACATTACCATCACTAAATTTATATCATATACTTATATTAAATAAAATATTATAAATTAGTATATAAAAAATTATAAACTATATATAAAATATTATAAATTAATTTATAAAAAGTTATAAATTAAGATAATATTACATATTGATTTATAATTTTTTTATCTTAATTTATAATTTTTTAAATTGGTGTAGGTATATAATGTAAGTTAATCGGTGAGAATTTAATATTTCTGAGCATTTGGCTAATTGGTTGGATCAACGTCCACGCAGCAAGAAGAAAATTTCCTCACTATGCTTTTGAAACTTGTAATTCAACTTCGGAAATTTGAAAATTTCGTCCTTGAAATGTATGCTTGCAAAATGACAGTGGCAAGTTGCAACATATCCAATATCATTTCATTTCTTTTGTAATGTGTATGTTAGTCTGAATGACTTAAAATAGATTTTTACTTTTGAATTTATTATATATATATATATATATTTACATACATATTTTTATATTTTGGTTGGATCTTTAAATATTTAAACCAGTATTCTAACTGGTTCGATAGTCAATTTGATTTTCTCTTTCTTGAAAAAAAAAATTGTCTAGGAAAACAAGGCAAAAAGTAAATAAAAAAATGTGACTTTTAATTTCAAAAAACTTGAAAGAAGTCAATAAACACCGCTAACCAAACAAGTACTAAAAATATAGAGCAAAAAATTCACACTACAATTTTAGATACTAGAGCATTACCCAAAATGAGCACGGGTCAAATAGTATTAAAAATGACTTTTGAAAAATAAAAAATTGAATAGGCAGACAAGATAAAAAACTAAAAATGTGATTTTTGATTCCAAAAAATTGAAAAAAAACCAATAAACATTGCTATCCAAACAGGTTTAACTTTGTATAGAGCAAAAATATTTTAATTTTTTTGTTTATCAAACAAAAAAGAATTAAGTTTTTAATAAAAATTAATTTATACTTTTAATAAGCATAAATATCTCCCCTACACCACCAACAAACCAAACCGAGATTCACGCTGCAATTTTAGATACTAGAGCACTACTCAAAATAAGCACTAGTCCATTCCATATCATGACAAAACTTCAGACATTCTTTTTTTTTTTTGATTGAAATGGCGTTGGAAATTTTGACCATATGATTAAAGAATAAAGTGAGGTGCTCTTGATGTTCTTTCTTTCTTTTTTTGATATTTTCATTTCAACGACTTTGAGAAGATCAAGTAATCGCTCCCTGCACCAAGCTAAACATTATAAATAATATAAATTAGATTATTTTAACACATTATTGATACAAAATATTTTTATTAGAAAAAGTTACGTATTATACTAAAAATTATTTTTAAAAATAATTATTACAAAATTAAATAATTCGAATACTGTGTCAATATGTAATTAATTTAAGCAATTTGACATTAATTTTTCAAATAAAAATTTGGAAAATTAAAAATAAAAGAAATTAAAAAATAAAATTTTGACATTTAAGTCTTGAGAGTAAGTATTTGCTTTGTCAATTTATTACTTTTATATTATAATTCTTTATGTTATGCAGATGAAAAATAAATAAAAAATAATGATTGAAAAAAGTTTACACGCCAAAGGGGTTCAATTCCTTTATAACAGTAATAGATACTGATCAAGTATACAGCTGAACAATCAGACATAGAATTCATCATAGACTGCATTAACTTGATATTTGAAGAACTACAATGCGCAGTTATTTTCTCGAACTTTGTTACACACTCCTTCTCATTTTAATCCATGCTTCACTGACAATTCATGGATTCAACTTGACAACTGAGAGTGGACAGGTAAAGTGCACAGAGAGGGAGAGACAAGCACTCCTCAAGTTCACACAAGGCCTCCTAGATGACCATGGCATGCTATCTACATGGAGGAACGATGAGAGCAACGGAGATTGCTGCAAATGGAAAGGGATTGGATGTAGCAATGAAACAGGTCATGTCCACGTGCTTGATCCTCATGGCTCAGGCGAGCGATATTTGGCAGGTGCAATCAATCTCAGTTTATTGATTGAGCTGCAGATTTTGGAATATTTGGACCTCCACTGAAATGATTTTTATGGCAGTTCCATCCCAGAGTCCATGGATTACTTTGGCGGATTAAGATACCTTAATCTTTCAGTTTGTGAATTAAGTGGGAGCATTCCTTATCAACTAGGGAAGATTACACGCTTAGAATATTTGGATCTTGGAAGCAATTTTGACATTGAAGGAGCAATCCCTTATCAGATTGGAAACCTCTCACAGCTCAAATATCTTAATCTTGGAGCCAATTTTCTTTCCCGAGCAATCCCCCATGAACTTGGAAATCTTGCAAAATTGTTGCATCTTGACCTTGGAGGCAATTCCCTCGTTGGAGCGATCCCTTTTGTTGTTGGGAATCTTCCCATGTTGCAGTGTCTTAAGCTTGGTGGTGGCAACTCTAACATCAAAGTAAAGGAGCAGAGCCATTCTGATGCAGAGTGGCTCTCTAGTCTTTCTCATTTGACAAACCTTCACTTCAGTTTGGCTAATCTTAGTCGTTCTCCTCACTGGCTTGGAACCATCTCTATGCTTCTTCCAAACTTGAGAGAATTGAGATTAAGTGGCTGCAGTCTTTCTGACACTGATATTGTTTCTTTGTTTGCTTCTCATTTCAGCATGTCTACTTCTCTTACCATCCTTGATCTTTCTTCTAATATGCTGGCGTCATCAACATTTATGTGGTTGTTCAACTTCGGTTGTAACCTTCAGGAGCTTTATCTTTCAGATAATAATGTGTTTTGACGTTTCCTTTCAGTTTGAAC
Organism: Dalbergia cochinchinensis; assembly: GCA_031216125.1. NCBI lineage: Eukaryota > Viridiplantae > Streptophyta > Magnoliopsida > Fabales > Fabaceae > Dalbergia > Dalbergia cochinchinensis. The sequence goes on from CM062377.1 coordinate 61,726,247, forward strand.
ATTCCCTCTCTTGTAGTCCTTGATCTCTCTTATAATAGCCAGTTGTTTTCTAATTTTCATGGTAATTTCAACTTCAGCCGCAATCTTCGACAGTTTTATCTACAAGACTGTGGCCTTTGGGATAGAAGTTTTCTCCTACCATCTGTTTCTAATGCTATGTGTTTGTCTTCTCTTGTCTTCCTTGATCTCTCTAACAATCTATTGATGTCATCAACTATATTTCACTGGCTTTTCAATTTCACCAGCAATCTTCATGAGCTTCACTTATCTGGTAACTTGTTAGAAGGCCCCATTCCACAAGGTTTTGGCAACATAATGAACTCTCTTGAATATCTTGACCTATCCCATAACAAACTGCAAGGCGAGATTCCAACATCTTTGAGGAATATAAGGACACTGCAAGAATTATTACTTCATGATAATGGGATTACTGGCGTGCTACCTGATCTCGCAAGCTTATCATCCCTGTCGTTTTTAAGACTTACCAATAATCAATTGCAAGGAGAAATACCTAAAAGCATTGGATTGCTATTTAAGTTGGAGATTCTGATGCTAAACAAGAATTCCTTATATCTCATACAATAGCTTGAGAGGCATAATTCCAAACTTGCCAGTTTACGAGCTTTCCCATATTGATTTTGACTTCAAACAAATTGGAAGGTCCTATTCCCTCATTTTTGTTGAAGGCAACGGCATTGCATCTCTCCCATAATAGATTTTCGGATTTGGTTCCACTTTTATTCGGCAAAAGTGCAGTAGTAGATGCCTTGGGAATTTTGGATGTGTCAAACAATCAGCTCAGTGGGCAGCTTCCTGACTGTTGGGATCATCTAAAGTCATTGCAGTATCTTGATTTGAGCAATAATAAGCTGTCGGGTAATATTCCGCTCTCCATGGGTGCCCTTGTGAATTTGAAAGCTTTAGTTTTAAGAAACAATAGTCTAATTGGGGAGCTACCTTACTCCATCAAGAGCTTGACCAAGCTAAGTTTGTTAGACGTAAGTGAAAATAAGCTCTCTGGCACAATTCCTTCATGGATAGGGGAAGACCTACATCAATTGGTAATTTTGAGCTTTCGCATGAATAACTTTTCTGGAAGTTTGCCGTCACAGCTTTGTTATCTCACTCAGATCAAGCTATTGGATCTCTCAAAAAATTACTTATCAGGGAAAATTCCAAAATGCTTACACAACTTTACTATGATCACTGGAATGAGCACTAACATGACTGCGAATGCAATTCATAATTGCCGCAATAATTTTACTGCCAGTTGGTATGTTTTCTACATATCATTGGTGTGGAAAGGCGCAGAGGACATGTTCAAAAATCCAGAGTTGCTCCTAAAGAGCAATGATCTCTCAAGCAACAATCTAACAGGAGAGATGCCGACAGAGATTGGATTGCTGTTTGGATTGGTGTCCTTGAATTTATCAAGTAACAATTTGGGTGGGGAAATATCTTCCAACCTTGGAAATTTGAAGTCACTGGAGTTCCTTGACTTGTCAAGGAATCATTTCTCTGGGAAGATTCCGCCTAGCCTTTCTCAAATTGATCGTCTTACTGTATTGGACTTGTCAAAGAACCACCTCATTGGAAGAATTCCAATTGGAACACAACTGCAAAGCTTCGGCGCCTCTAGTTATGAAGGAAATCTGGATCTTTGTGGAAAGCCACTCGGCAAAATTTGCCCAGAAGATGAAGCACCAACACCTCAACAACGAGTGCCAAATGTATTTGACCATGAAGATGAGGAGTCGATTCTCTGTGAAGCATTTTATATGAGCTTGGGACTTGGATTTGTCGTTGGATTCTGGGGATTCATGGGCCCGCTGTTAGTGTTTCATTCTTGGAGAAATTCCTATGCCATATTCTTGGACAGAATGATTGGATCTATCTCATGGTAAATCTATGTGCGGGTAGACGCAACCAGCTGCTCTTAAGAGTCAAGATAGAAGGTACTACTTTTCTTTCATTTTTTTTATTTATTTGTTTCCTTCACTATTTGTTAGAAGTGTGAGATTTCTATATCTTGTTTGGATTAAGATAGAAGAAAGTGTTTAACGTTGGTCTAATAAGAATGCTGTACTAAAATTCCCGAGGTTGTAACATTAGTGGACAACACAATCAATTATCTTTTTTAAAAAAAGGGAAGAACGCATCAATTCTGGGAAAAATAATTTATATATGGTGTTTTTAGAGGTAATTTACACAAATATGAGAAAATGAGTAAATTTATTTGTATATGGTGTTTAGAATCCGCTAATGAGAGATTCTGTGTTATTGAATATGACTTTTAGTGCGGATTCTATAAAAAATATTTTTTTATTGAACCCGTCTTTAGCGGATTCAATAAAATATTATTTTTTACGCTGAATTTGCGACGGATATTGATGTGGAACCCCGTGGATATTAACCTTGAAACCAGCTTGCCAGTTGATATGAAAGATAGGATTAAGCCAAATAAAATACTCATGAGGAATCGCTCTACCTTGTAATCTCTTGGGATTGAAAACCAAATAAAATGCTCACGAGGAATGCTCTACCTTGTAATCTCTTATTTAGCTTCACGATGCAACAAGTAAAGGAATCGCTCAAATCTCAACATCTTGAAAATTTACGAAAGAAACTAGAGAAATTTCATTCAAAATCAAAACTCCGGTGGCTACCAAGTTTGGAAGTCTTTATACCTCTTATTTAGGTTAAACTAATTTCCTAACCCTACTAGAATAGGTTCAAATCACTATCCTAACAATTGGGCTTAACAAACATAAAATAAAATAATTCTAGAGATATTTTAAAATGTAAAGTAATAAACTAAATTAATCAGACTTGGCCCAATATGACCAAAATATATTGTCAATACAAATTCACTAATAATAATATTTCTTTCTTCTAATGCTGAAATGTCCATTTTGCCTTCTTAAGCTCGTATCATTCCCTTCTTCCTCAAAAAAGATTCATCCTCGAATCTTGTAGTAATTTCCACTTGTGTTGCTAGCACCGAACATGGTCCAGGATCAAACACAGCAGCTTCAAATTCTTTCAACAAAGAGACAAAATGATATGGAAAATTTGGATGAAATGTAGTAGCAAACAATGAAACTTTTCTGAACCAAATTGGAATAAAAGCATGAATGTCGAACAAAACACCCTGCAAATCCTTCTCCTTTGCATATAAACATTGTATCCCCTCAACTATAGCACCCTGCTCATTTGTCACATGCTCTACCCTGCTTTGCACTCAAATGGCCTTTTCTTTGCATGCTTTTCTCTTGTAGCCTCTATTTGCACTTCATTTTCTAAGACTTCACGCTCTAAATTCTCAAGAGAAGATTGCTGACTGTGGATTGGAGCAAGATACACCTCATTGGGAGATGAGGGCACAATAATAATATGTGCATTATGTTCGAGGGTGTCTTCCTCATGAACTTGTAAACCTAATACAGGCCTAGTAGCAATAGGTTCACCATTCTCAACATTGTCAACATGTTCATCATTAGTAGAGCAATCCTTTAAGGATGGTGCAACATCATTTTCAACAGACACAAACCATCATCAGGATCACACACAATTTTACCTTTTCTAATATCCAAGATTCTTTTGACTGAGCAATCATATGCACAAGGACCCAAGCCCAAACATCGAAAGCACATAATATCAGAATGACCCGAAGTGGTAGTAGGAGAAGATAAATTAAAGGTACCTTTGTCATGGTGTGATTTTGGATACTTCTTCTTCATATTATCCCCAACTCTTTTATGCCAAACAAAATTAGCTGCATCAAGCTCCCCCACAAATTGCTTACGAGAAGAATCACTGTGACGATATTGGTTTCGTGGAAAAGCCTTGATACTTCCCTTGGACTTAGATTGTGACACCTCCTGTAGTCGCGCTTCCATATCATCTAATCTACTATTAATTTGCTTAATGGTCTTATACATGAGCTTTATGGCATTCACTCTATCAGCATTTTCATCACTCCCAGGTATGTTAATAGCCATTTGAATAACCTAACGCCTGAAACTGATACCAATGATGCGGAACCCCGTGGATATCAACAAGAAACCACGCTGTGATTGATATGGAAGATAGGATTGAAAACCAGATAAAATATCACAAGGGAATCACTCTACCTTGTAATCTCCTATTCAGCTTCCTGATGCAACAAGCTTAGGGGATCACTCAACTTCACTTGTACGCATAAAGTTTCTGAAAAGAAACTAGAGAAATTTCAATCAAAATCAAAACTCCGTCTCCGGTGACTACTAAGTTTGGAGGTATTTATACCTCTTATTTAGGTTAAACTAATTTCCTAACTCTACTAGAATAGGCCCAAATCACTATCCTAACAATTGGGCTTAACAAACATAAAATAAAATAAGTCTAGAGATATTTTAAAATTTAAAGTAATAAACTAAATTAATCAGACTTGCCCAATATGATCAAAATATATTGTCAATGCAAATTCACTAATAATAATATTTCTTTCTTCTGATGCTGAAATGTCCATTTTGCCTTCTTAAACTCGTATCAGATATAGTGTAAAAATATTTTTTTATCAGTGTCGAATCTGCCTTTGACGGATTCTATACTGAAAACATCATATTGTGTAAATTTTTTCCAAAACACCATATTGATGTAAATATACAACCCAAATTCCATATAAAAACAAAATCCTCAATTCTGATATAATGTTAATGTAAAAGATTATATACAATAGTTGTAAATTAAATTATGGATCACTCCATTTTTCTAGTTGTGACTTTCGATCAACATACTAAATTAGTGAATCTCAAATCACACACACATATAAATGTATAAAATCGGATTTTGCAAAAATATAAATTTTTGACGTGCCATTCATCTAAACTATTTGGTTTCCTCTAATTCTAAGCTCAATTATTACACAGTCATTCATCATATCATACAACCAACCATATCCCCAATAATTTGGCAATATCCATTTCACCATTCAACTATCATCAATTATTTTTAAAGAAAATTTCATTATGATTTCAATTTTTCAAAAATTATAGTCATTTTGATTTGATAATTTTTAATATAATCAATTGTATTAATTACTCCCTTATTATAACCGATCATCATAATGGTCCTTTAAAAAAAATGATCCTTCGTCTCTTATTTAACGTTTTCTCTATTCCCTCTCTCATACATATGATATTCTCTCTCAGGCCTTTTCATTACTTGGTGCCAACAGGTGGCAACACTATATGAGGTGATGTGACAAGAGTATGATGCAAGATTGCTTACGAACCTAATGCGTTGGAGATGGAAATGATGAGCTTAGCCAGAGCGTTACTCCGACAATGAAATTTTTATTGTCATGAGTATAAGTTTTATTAAATAATTAGAAAGGTGAATTCTTCTTGCCATATATTTGTGAATGATTTGTATATTTATGTAGTTTTTTTTTGTTATGATATGTATAGTGATATTTTAATGAATGATTTTTATGTAAATACATACCCATTTGAAGAATTTATCTATTTTGCCCGATGACTATGACAACAATACCTTTAGAAATATTATTATTAATTTGCTTTCCCAATCTGAAGTTAATAAAAAAAAGTTGATTGTTTTATATTTGTATTTGCAATAATTATTGTTTTTTTTTTAATTTAGTAGCCTCATAAAGCAAAAGAGAAATGCTATGTTCTCTGTTATGCAATTCTTTAATAGATTACATAATCTCATACCTGATTTTCCTCCTATTGTTTGTGTAGGCCTAATTTTTGAATGAAGACCAAAAATGATCCCATATTGTTTTCCATTGAACTTGATATATAGTTGAATTGGATTAGATCATGGTTCAAATGACTCAAAAAAAATCAAGGAATAAAAAATTTTAGACTGTCTTCTTCACAATTTATGCTACAAACTGATTCTAAAATTATTTTTAAAGAATGCGATAGTCACACCGATCATTGAACTTTGTATTGAATTACCACAAAATACATTACATGAGAACTATAATTGATACATTGAAAATTATTTTTTAGATTTAATTTGAATTTTTAAATTCAAAATTGAGATTGTATTATTAGTAATTATAAATATAATTGATTGATTATAATTGATTCTAATTTTTTTTATCGATCAACATTCCCAATTTTTGATTTAATTAGATAAAGTAGCATTTTATATATACGATTTGAAATTTGTAGAGAACAATATTTGATATCGGATTTGAAAAAATTAATTCAGATTCTTTTAATTTATTTATTTAGAGATTGTATCGATTATAATTATAATAGGTATAATTAGTTATATTTTATTATCAATTATGATTCATAATTTTTATCTGATCATTTTTTGGATAATGAAATATCTTATTTTTTTTAGATTTGACAGTTTCTAAACTTTGGATTTTGAAATTGAAATTAAATCATTAATATTAATAAATATTTGATTGGTTATATTTTATTCTAATTTTGTTATGAATTATGATTGCTAATTTTTATTTATATGAGTATATATTGTTGTAAAGAATACTATTTAATATAGAATTTGCAAAAATAATTCCGATTTTTTTGTTCAGGCTATTTGTTTAGATATTTTACTAATTATAGTAATTGTAATAAGTATAAATAATTATATTGATCACCAATTATGATTCATAAATTTTAATTAAATAATTTTTAAGAGAATATAATGTGCTATTTTTTGCTATTTGTAAAATTTTAAAATTTTGAAATTATGACTAACACATTGTTATTAATAAATATAATTCATTGATTATACTTGATTCCAATTTTATTGTCAATTATGATTATAAATTTTTGGTTAAACCAGATATATTAATTTTTATATATATGATTAGACATTTATTTAACATAATAATATTTGTTATATAATTTAAAAAATAATGAAATTTTTTTGCATTATTTATCTATATAATGTATGAATAATAACTACCACTCCTGATCCATAAGCTTTTATTAAATTTTTTGCTAGAGAATATAATATGTTATTCTTTTAGGTTTTGAAATTTTTAAAATTTTTGAATTTGAAATTAAGATTAAATTTTCAGTAATAACAAATATGATTGACTGATTATACTCAATTCCAAATTTATTATCAACCATGATACCTAATTTCTAGTTCAATAAAAGATACTAATTTTCTATATATGATTAGATTTTTGTTTTAAAGAATAATATTTAACATATAATTTTGAAAAATTATATCATTTTTTGGGTTGGGCTATTTATTTAGAGAATATAATATGTTATCAAATAATAATTTTTTAGACAATAAGATCTGTTATCTTTTTCATAGAATATAACACGTTATCTTTTTTAGATTTGAACATTTATAATTTTTTGGATTTGAGATTGTGATTAAATCATTAGTAACAATAAATATAATTGAGTTGATTATACTTTATTACAATTTTATTTTCAATCTTAATTCATAATTTTCTTTCAAATCAAATACACTTATTTTCTTTTAAATTAAATATCTATTTTAAAGAATATATAATATTTGATATAGGATTTGGAAAAATGAAAGCAGATCCTTTTTGTTTGAGCTGTTTATTATAAAATGTATTGATTATAATAATTATAATAATAATTTAATTATATTTTGTTACCAATGAAAATTCATAATATTCTATTAAATTAGTTTTTAGAGAATATAATATATTATTTTGGTTTTTTAGATTTGAATATTTATAAATTGTTTTAATGAGATTAAATTATTAGTAATAATAAATACAAAATCAAGATTGACTCCATCATGAATGGGACATCTCCAATTAGTACAAATTAGCACTCAAAATTTTTTCTTCTCCAGCAATATTTTCTTATTGGTCAACCACGAAATCAACATTTGATTCAATAAATGATATAAATTGGCATATGATGATTGAAAAGGCCAATCATAACATTTTTATTAATAATAAACATAATGATTATCAATAATCAGTAATTTTTTTTAATAATTCAATCTGATATGTAATTCATGGTTAATTGATTTTAACTTACTTTGATTATGATTGGTTAATTAATTAGTATTCGATTGGTTAAGTTTTCCCAATTATTGGATCCTTATTTTAATATATAGTATTGTAGCCTATTTATATTATCTATTCTTCTTTACAAAATACTAACTGATCTACATCTCTTTTCCCTATTATCCTTTCATAAATAATTAAATTATGATTTAGTAGAAAATATAATTGTACACTCGAACATATTAAAGCACAGTTATTTCTCAAAAATATTTAACTCTACTTTAATTAATATGTTATTATCAACACCTTATATATATTGTCAGCATACAGTTGATCAATAGTTTTGATTTTTTTTCTTCATAATATTTATCCTACATGAATGATATTTGACAAATTATCTATTTATGGTTTTACACCACTTTTTTTTCCAAATATTTATTTCCATTGTACTTTATAGAATTTAATATATTTATTTAAAAAATGCAATAATTTTTTAACTACATGAACATGCATATAATATAATTTTTTTAAAAATTTAAATGAATTTAATATTTAATATATATTTTTTACTATTAATCATTTCGTGCATCGCACGGGTCAAAACCTAGTATAATTCTAAAATCAGGTTTTGCAAAAAAAAAAAGAAATGGTTGATGTGTCATTCAATCAGGTCATTTGGCTTTCTGTCCATGAAAAGACATTAATTACATCAATTTTCATAAAAATAGGATTAAAAATTTTTAATAAAAAATCACATATTAAGTATTTAATTTAATAGGAATTTGATTTTCAAATGAATCTATTTTTTTTTTATAAGAATAGGATTCAAATATTATTTTAAGAAAAGAGGTTAACTGCATCATCAGTTTTTATAGTAACAAGATTTATACTTTTTTTTTAATAAAGAAATCACATACTAAATATTTAATTTAATGAAAATCTAATTTTCAAATGATTCAGACCTTTAGGAGTAAACATCTAAATTGGTTCCTAACAATTTTATTGATGGACAAAGTGGTCCCTAATAAAAAAAAATTAGTATTGAGATCCCTCATAATTGTTAAAATATAAATCTCTGATAATTTCACTGATGGATAAATTGTTTCCTGACTAAAAATATGTGTTGAGGTCCTTCACAATTGTAAAAATATGACAAAAATAGGGCACTATATGTCCTTAATTAACATTTTCAATTTGATAGACAAATTAGTCCTTAATAAAAAAAATATTAATGTTGAGATTTTTCACAATTATAAAAATAAGATCCTCTTGCGTTATTTTGTAATATATAATCATTGTGCTCTTTTAAAGAAATAATTATAAATTTATAATATTAGTGTTATAGTGCCTCAAAATAAGGTAGTGATAAAGTATGGGGAATTCAATTCTAAATCATATTCCTTTTCTAGAACGATAAGCTGCGGACTAAGGGTTTTTTTTTTTTTTTTTATAATGGGTACATTGAAGTATTAAAATATTTAGGGGAGGAATATGCAAAAAAATACAAAACAAAAATAAAAAGGGTATTTTAGTTATTATTGATTAGGATTAATGAATGTCATATAGATCAATAATTAAAGTTCACATCTGTATTCAATATTTTTCAGATGAATTAGGGACCTATATGTCATTTTCTTACAATTGTGAGGGATCTCAATACTAATTTTTTTTTTCTCAGGAACCAATTTATCCATCAATAAAATTATCAAGGACCTATAATGTCCTATTTTTGCAATCGTGAGACTCTTCAACAGTAATAATTTTGTCGGGGACTAATTTGTTCATCAATAAAATTGTTAGGGACCAATTTTAGTATCTACTTGACTTTTTATTTAATAGAAATATGATTCAGATATAATTTTTTGAAAGACATTAATTGCATCAATTTTTATAGTAATGGGATTCAGATTTTTCAATAAAGAAATCAATACTAAATATTTATATTTATAAGTATTTTAATCATAATATATATATAACTCCTAATTATATATCTATAGCTCAAAATTATTTTTATTTGATTATCTATTTTAAGTTCTAATAAGAATATTATTTATTTTTTGATTAATAATGTTACTATAAATCAATGGCTCGACAAGACAAGGGAATAAAATTTTTATGACTTATGCTAAAAATCATATTTTATATTATTGTTTTTAAACATATCAGGCAACATAATAATAACGGATCACTGCATGATATCATAATTATTTTTCACTCATTTAATATATTTTTAATATCAATCATGATGCCTCTCATATATTACACACGTGATGACATTAGGCATTTTTTTAAATAAATTATTTGAACAGTAAAATTATACAAAATTAGTAAATTCTTATTCAATTCAATTTTTAAGCGTAACTACATGATGATTGCAATAAGTGTAATTTATTTTAATTTATACCAATCATGGTTTAACCAAAAATTAAAAATTATGGTTGATAATCAAATTGAATCACTTATATTCAGATATTTGTTTGAAATCATTGACAATCAAATATACTAATTTCTCTTTCAATTAGATATTTGTTTAAAATTTTTCATTAAATTAGTATTTTGAAATTTTGAATTTGAAATCGATATCAATATTAAATAATTAGTAATTTCCGTCTATGTCATTTATTTTGATTTTCTTCTAAACAATTTTTTTTGATTATGTTTAATTAATTTATAGAATATACCAATTGTATTATTTATTATAATAAATATAATTGATTATAAATTATTTCAATCAGTAGTTCTCACTTTAAATTTAGTTGAAGATATACTGAATTCAATTAAGATGCTATCTTGATTTTTATTACAAAAAAAGGTGTTACAAGTTGTTTTTTTCTTTCATGTTATTTACCTAGGAAATGTACTAATTAGAAAATAATGCGAGTATAAATTACTTCAATTTGATTATGAATCATAATTCCTGATATTTTTGTTAAATCAAATATACTAATTTTTCTTTCAATTAGATATTTGTTCGGTTAATATTAGAAATATGATTTGAAAAAATGAAATTATTTTTATTAAGAAAAATCACATCAGGATTTTACATCAGCTGGCTTCAATTTAACGTCAACTATATTGAATTCAATTAAGATAATATAACTTTTTGGTTCAAGTTATATTTTTGGGGAATATACTAATATACTAACTATAAAATCAAATTGATTATGCTTGAAATAGGATTTGTTAAAAATAAAATAGATTTTATTTTACCAAAATTGCATCAAATTTACACATCTTTTTTTAGTCCTACTTTATAGATTTTTGAATTTTGATTGACTAATTATAATTTATTTTCAAATTTATCATCATTCACAATAATTATCTAATTAGTTAAGTCTTCTCATACACTGCGTATTTAATTTTATTCAAACTGACGAAAGAATAGTATTCTAAGTTAATAAATTATATGGCTTTGCATCCATTCTTCAGTTGATAATCGGGTAACTTCTTCAAGATCAGTTGGAGTTTCAGCTGATAGCAAATATGAATCTTGTCAATCAGACATACAAATGAGAATCCAATTAGAATCAATTTTAATTGAGAGATAGATCTGATTAACATAATTTATTCTAAACTATAATACAAATTTGAAGAATTTCAATAAAACTAAAGAATAAAATTATTGTTATCTTATGCAAATCACTACTATGACAAGTGCTCATAAGAATCTTGAATTACCAAGTTTGAATGAAACCTAGTAGAAAAGGAATGATACATCAATTAATACAATTTTTTATAATTGTATATATTCAAAAACAAAAAAAGGCAATGAAAGGAGTATACTGCATACATAATCAATCTTGTAATTGGTAACAAAAGTTGATATACTTTATTGATCCAAACACAACTTTATCACTGTGATAACGCATTGCCGAAAAGACTTCAAATTCTCAAGTTTGATTGAAATCTTAAAAAGGAGCCTTTTCTTCTTGAATGAATCTATCTCCTTTGGAAGCCGATTCTTATCACCATCTTGGACCATCTCCAGTGACATAATATTTAGCATACTGTCCAATAAAGAGTTCAAACAATGCATATATTTACCGTTGACATATAAGAAGCTCATCTTTTACTAAATCATACCTCAATAACAATATATAAGGTGATAGAAGAGCGATCAGTAAGGCTCTAGATAACATGCTAGGGTAGATTGCTCATTATTTTGTAAATGAGAATATATAGTATAAATAGGAATGATGATTAGTACATGATAATTTATAAATTAAAAAAAATCTAAATCTTATTCCTAGATAAAAAATATGATTTATTTGAAAATCAATTTTGTGTTAAATTAAATTAAATTCATCAATTACCAAAACCAAATGGTGTTCATGTACTTGCTAAATCAACATTGATATCAAATTCAAATATTGACCTACTTGTTTATAATATACTTTTACATTGGAAATCTAATACTAGTACTAATACTAATCATTTACATTTTAAAATCTATTTTATTAAAAAATATTGTAATGCAAATCATTTGCATTCTATACCTATAAGTCAAAAATAATATTTTTTTTATCATAAAGTGATTTTATTAATAATATTTCATATTTATACTAACTTTTTAATCTTATTCCTACAAAAAAAGATTTATTTGAAAAATCAGATTTTAACAATATTTCAGATTTTTATTAACATTTGAATCAAAATCAAATTTTATTAAAAAAATAATAACTGAATCCTATTCCTATAAAAAAAATTCTGAATCCTATTCCTAACAAAAAAACAAATTCATTTGAAAATCGGATTTCTATTAAATTAAATATTTAGTATGTGATTTTTTATTAAAAAAATTGAATCCTATTGCTGTAAAAATTGACACAGTTAATGTCGTTTCATGGGTAAAATTCCAAACGTTCTGATTGAATGACACGTCAACCATATATTTATATAAATACAAACATATGATATGATGAGGGAATAAACCAAAATGAGTAATAATAACAACTATCTCAAATAATATTGAATCGTATGTGTAATTTCTTTCGATTTGCCACAAACATCCTATTGTAATAACTAATCATAGCATTTGAGATTTTGTAGAGTATATAGCTATTCTGATGCTAGGGATAGAAGTAAGTCAAGCAGCTTGGTAGAGTCATTGACCTAGCATACATTCAACCTTGTTTAGCCTTGCTCATTTAATAAATAAACTAGGCTAAGACTTTTTCAAAATGCTTCTTTAGCTAAACAGGTTAGACCTAGACAATGAAAATAGCTTCTTAGGCCAACAAACTGACCTACGTATATTATTATTATTGTTATTGTTATTATTAAAACCTAATGATAATAGAAATATTTTAATCAATTTAAAATATATTTTTTAAATTGTTTAAGAAACCTTTTAATTTATTTAATTGATATATTTTTGACATATTTAAAAGTATTTTGGCTTATTTAAGAGAGTAGGTGTTTTAGTTTTTCAAAACATTCATAATCAAGTAGGTATCTAGATAAGTTTTCAGATTAGATCAAATTTTTAAGAAGGCCAGGTAGGGCCATAAAAAAGGCCTAGGTTAGGTAATAAGCCTAATCTAAGGCTACTTTCTAAGGAATATAAGCCGTACCTATTTAAGCCAATTCTAGCCTAATCGAGTCTATTTTCACCCCTATTTTATACTAATTATTCTATATCCAATACTTAAACATGAAACCACTAATTAAGAGGAATACTGAGCTTTTATTAATCGTATGTGTAAGTTCTAATCTAGTTATAATGAAAATCTTCATTTGTGATATGATAGCATATAATTAGAGATGGTATAAATCAATTTAATATAAACAGTACATTAAAATTCATTCCTTATATATTTAAATGTTGCTTAGCTAAGCCGCTTGGATTGGTTTAGTGGTGGTGAGGGGTTTGGGTAGTATGCATGAGGTCGTAGGTTCAAACCTCATTGCAAGCAATGTAATTTCTAAAGTAAAAAAAAAAAGAAAAAGTTTCCTAGCTAATTAACACTTGTTAGGTTTAATATTTTGATGATGAATATTTTTTATTAAGTGTATTATATATTCTGATTTGATTTGATCAGTTATTTATGACTTTGATATATGTATTTGATCCTTGTCAAACGAATTCTTATGCAAAATACTTTTGAATTATTTGGAGCATCAACAAGGAATGAAATCAAATGCCAATTGGTGACATAAATGGCAAAGAGAAGCATTCAAAGATTATTAAAGTATTTAACCAGAAAAGGGAAAGACTATTAATGGTTTGCGCTGCTATGGATGATGCAAATTGAAAAGGAAATATTTAGAGGATTAATTACGAAGGATATTGCCATATTGAAATGATTGGTCATGGTAGTTTATTTGTGGAAGAATCAATCTTGTAATCATTGATTCAACACAATAATTAGAGATGGAAGGTTTGCTAAATTAGAGAAAAAGAAAAGATTGGCAGTGACATTTATTCCCGTATGCCTCCATGGTACTTGACTTTCAATATTCATCAAGAAGGGAAAGCAAGGATTCAAGAAAAAAGAATAAGTTAGCAAATCGAATTCCAAGAAAATCACAAGCAGGATTCATGCCACAAAGTTATAAATGCTTTTTTATTTAAGAAAAGAAGCTAGAGCTAGAAGAGTAGCCAAAAAATGAAAATATACATCACCAAGACAATCACACGAGCCTATTAGTGTATCTTGAGCTTCATTGTTAGAACTCTTCAATTTTCTCAAATTTGGTTTGTAATAGAAATTCTGTGAGAATTGTTTTTGTAGTTTTTGTGAGTGAAAAAGGTTAGTATTTGACTAAGTAACTCAAAGAATAATAATGAGTGTCTTGAAGAAGCTATTAAAAGAGCGAATCTTTGTTAGTGAGGAAAAGGACTCGTCTATGTTGGTAAGCTTGAAGATGCTTTGTAAAAGACTACTTTTAGGAAGCTTAAAGAATTTGTTTGGCATACTGCCCTTGAATGTGAGAGTGAATCACTAGACAATAAAAACCATTGTGGTGTAATTTGCTTTTGTCTATTTAGTGGAAAATCCCAAAAGTCGTGGGTACTGGATGTAGATTCCACATTAGAATCGAACTAGTATAAAAATCACCAGTACATGCTCTTTTGCTCTCCATCTCCTTTTTACACTTATATATATGCATTACTCTTAATCTTTGATATAGTTTTGATATAAACTATATAATTAGTTCAGTCAAAAGTCTCATATATATATTTAGTATATTTTCTGTTAGATCTTGTATACTATTGTGAGCTTTTTGCTTTGGCTATTTGGTGTGCATGAAAAATTTTTAAAATACTAAGGACTTGATTCAGACTCCTCTTTTCAAGTCCTCTGGTACCATCAACACCCCTTTGTCATCATCCATTGTGAATAGAGAAGTATAAGAAGGATTATGGTGCTTTGAATTTGTTATTGCTCGCTACCTAGGGCAACGGAATCCGGGAAGCAGAGCGCGATGTAAAGGGTGTGAAGGGTCTCTCCTATCAGGTTTTCGGTGAACAACCCAAACGACAAGAAGCTCTAATTTGGAAAAGAGGACCTCAAAAGCAATGTCTTAAAGTTGGTCCGAGATGCTCCCAGGAGTCCATCTAAGGCAAGGAGCCCGAGACAAGCACGAATTGAGCGCATGATGAACGCGGATCTAGATGCATCTTCTTGAAAGATTTCCCTAATAGTTTTTGTACCCTTTGTAGAGTACAGCTCAACTCTAAATCACCTATTTTGCACGTATTCGCACGATATAAATAAGAAATGGAAAGTACAACAATGGCAAGTCATTCATTCCCTTTGTCCCTTCCCTTTCTTTTGGTACTTTCGTTACCTTGGGCATTAGAGTCCTTGCAGATACCTACCTTGACGCTAGACCCATCGACACCCAGCCAAGCCACCATCCGTACTAGTGGAGCATATAACCGGCATTACAATACATAACAAAATTATTTTTAGGAAATTTTTTCTCCTTTTAGACATTGTCAAGCAAAACAATACTTCTTTGAAAAATATGATAAGCTCTTTAGAGTTAACTTTTGCCATCAAATCCTTTTTTAGCTATGCTAAGGTACAAAACTATGTAGAAATCCATGACTTTCAAATGCGCTAAGCAAAGTTTTAACCACTACACATTCATAGAGTATTTGATATGATATTCAACTAACGTGAAACAAAAATAACATATTTTATCTAATTGCATTAGTTACTAAATGGCCTATCCTATAGAATTGAAAATGTAAAGTGTTGGATTTATAATTATAAATATTTTATTTATTAATATATTTAAATTTAAATACAATTTTGTGGAATTATTTTTTTAAAAAAGGGAAATTCTATGAAATCTTTGTGAGCTTTATGAGTTCCAAATTATTGTACACACGGGCAACAAATAAAAATTAAATATCCATGTAGATTTATAGTAGTGACACATCCATGTAGCTTTTTTTTTTCCATTTCACGGCTATCATTGTTGTCCTGTTTACAATGTACACTACCTGCACTTCCAGTGTGATTGAAAATTCCTTAAATTGAATTCACTTAATTATTAGAATTCAATTCTTAGATTTGAAATTAAACTTAACTCAAGAATCGAAATCTCAAGAGACTTCAATTTTATCAAAACCTCAAAAGTAGATCACATTCAAATGAGTTTGTAATCGCTCCCAAAAGTAAGTGACACTAGCAAGTATACTAGGTCATCAAGTAATAGAATAAAAGAAAAGGTTGTCATACCCACAGAGATAATTCAAGTACTAATTATAGTTAATTAGATGACAAGTTGAACAATTGAAAAGTGATGATATCAAAAGGAAATTAAAGGTTAAAGTGCTAAAAAGATGTAATTGGAATATGAGAGTTGATCGAATGAAATGCTAGGATGATTTACTTCAACTATGTGTAAACAATATGCAATATAAACTTTAATATTCCTTGTTCAAATTCAACTAAATAATGGTAGGATCCCTATGTTTATTAAAAGTCTTTCTCAAGATGATCAAATGCTACTTAATTAAACACCCAATCTCTTAGCATGCTTAATTCCAACTAAGTGATTTAATTCTCAAGTCCTTAAATACCACATGAATTATGTTTGCCAACCTCTAGGTGTCATTCAATTTATAGCATTGCATTTATAGACATGGCTCTTACTTATTTTCTCAAATTTATAATAACCCCTATAATCCTAAACTGGTGATCAAGTAATTCAAGATAAATAAATACAAATACAATGCTTACCATCAAATAAGAACAAGACATAAATTCATTCACATTAACATAATATCAAACACATAAGCTCAATAAATCACCCTAAGCAAAGAAGGTTTGATTACAAGTCATGAAAAATAAAAACAAAAGCAACATAAAGGAAGGAAAGATGAGAAGAATCCATGAACAAAGAAAAATACACAAGGAGTTGAAGAATCAATCCTTAAAAAAGTCTGCTCCTCAAGTTCTTGAAGCTTCAACATCTAGTCCTCAATGCTCTAGCCTCCTCTTCCCCAAAATTTTGCTAATGATTGTTAGCTCCAAAACCCTATCAAAATGCGCTAATTAGTTTTGAATGATGATAAAGCCAATTTAAAGAAAATTCTTTGAAGAACAATTAATGATTGTCTTGAGTTTCTTATAAGATTATAACAGGATTCTATCGTTTAGCAAGAGTAAGGTTTACTCAAACGAGAATAAAATTCACTCTATATGTGTAAACATGTTTATCTCACGTTGAGAGATATAAACTGAAAAGGAAGTGAATATTATATCCTTATTCAAGCTTAAAAAGGCTAACAATTTAAAGAAGATATCAGCGCCACAAGAAACCAAGTTTTGAGACTTTAGAAAGTAGCACTGGACATCAGAAAGTACGCTTACAATGAAGATATCAAGCAATCTCTAAAGACCAGATGTTTCACTATCTTCAGTCAGCATAATCGCAAAACTTTCATTATCATAACGCTTGGATTGAAGATTAGAAGATCAAAGTTTCTTCAAGGATCTGATACCGCAGTCAAAAAGCTCACTTCACTATGGAGTGCTGAACATTACTAGAAATGGAGGAAAATTTGGATTTCAAATTTGAATTTGAATTTGAAAGAGTCAAATCTCAGTGTCAGAACTGGCTGATCATCTCTTTTGTCTTTGACGTAAACTATCCTAAGTCCAAGAAGAAAAAGTTCAGAAACCATGGTTCAGAAAGTAAGAGCAGTTTTCTGAAGGATACTGGAAACCTCTATTACACAACAACTTCTGTAAACTGATCTGATAGACAAACAGTCTATTCTTCTAGATTATCTTTCCAAGATATAAATAGAAGATCAACACGTGTCCCTGGAAAATCTAATCAAAGGCAACGGTCACAAAGAATATCTTCTATAAATAAGCGATGCTGTACTCAAACAAAAAGAGAGAGACTTCGCTCATAAAGAGAAAACTCTGAAAAAATATCTCTTCATCTCCAGTAAGGCTCATATCATTATGTGATCAGATGCCTTACTTGTAAAAATCTTCTTTCTATGTTCTTAAATAGATTTATGTTCTTCTTAAGAAGAAATGATAGAAAGAAGTCATTCAAGTTTTCCCAAGATCTTTTCATGTATATGTTAAGGAACTTGAGTGTAGATTAATTTGAGTGGTAACCCAAACACAAAACCTTTGTATCCTCGATCCGGTAGTGATCATTGTGAGATAGCTTGCAGAGGCTAATACAAAATTACTTGCAATTCAACAGTGAAGTGTTCTTGCTAGTCACAGTTTAGCTTGAAGAGACTAGTTAAAGACTACTTTTAACAAGACAATAATAGGCTAGTTAAAGACTACTTTTAACAAGACAATATTAGACGTAGGTAGTTTTGGCCGAACTAGTATAAAATCTCTTATGTCTCATCTTCTTCTCCCTGATCTCTTTTATCTTTTTCTCTTTTGCTCTTTACAGTTCAATACCCACTGGTTTAAAGCCTATAATCATTTTGTTATGTTTTACTAGTTGAATTGTGCAGATAATGTTTTAGGGCTTTACGTTATTTATCGTTTACTTCAGAAATATACTTTCTGAAACTACTGATTGAGTTTTCATTGCATTACAAGTTATCATAGTTGATAGTATTTGTTTTTAATATTTCAGATAAGTAAAATGAAGCAAAGCACAATTCAACCCCTTTTTTTGTGTACTCTTTTACCAACAATGATGTCATAGCTCTCCTGGCAATGCATTTTCCTAAGTTTTTGTGCTAATTATGGGCTGCCATAGTCAGTACAGAGGCCCAGTTTACATATCAAGTTTGTGCACTCATGCTATAGCGTGGCTATGGCTACATTGAAACATAGCTTAAGTGAAAAGATCATAATTCTGACAACAACCCATGCTATAGCATGGTGTTAGTTTATGGAGCCATGTTCCAGCATGAATTTCTATGCTCTAACATGGATTTTTGACACACTTTTAGCTCCAATCTTTACTCCTTTGCACTCTTAGTGCAATTTCTTCCCTAATTCTTGTTAAAAAAAAAACTATTAAGCCAATGGAAAGCAAATCTAGAATCCAAGATTAATCTTGACTGTAATAATGCAAGAACTTGGATCGGAAGGTGTAAAAAGACAACTTAAAAAAACTATAACTAAGTATCAGCAAGTTGAAAGTTTCAAGAAAATTAAAGAAAAACATAAGTTTGATATGGTGTTGGAACTATAATCTAAAAATTGAAATTTCCAAAATAAGTTTGTTTGAATATAATATTTTGTTCTTGACTTATTTTCATGACTCGACCTGAGAACTTAACCGGCACGTGAAGAATCACATCTCCACGTAAGCCTTCTGGGTAACATATCTCCTTAAATATATAAAATATACTAATATTATATTTAATTTATATTTTGACAACATAATTTCCTTTAAATCTTTATCCAAATATTTACTCAAAACCTGATATCCAATTTCACAAGACTGAAATACCTTAATATAGAAAACTATATGACATCTCCATTAAACATACTAACCATGAAAACTTGAACTATTTCATCACTTGGATCTTAATTTTAAATCTGAAAATCAACTTAATACTTGAAAATTGAGTCACAAATATCTCTCTGGCTTGTTACATAAACTCAAATCAATTTTACCATTTTAAATCTAAACTTGTAAACTGCAAACATATACATAACTATTTCAAATACTAAAATCAAATACAACATATGAAAATAATGCATAGCTGGATCCTGCCTGCATATCTACTGGAGCCCTTTAATACTAGCATGAACCTATACTAAGTCTTACTCCAAAAGAAGACTCACCATTGGGAAAAACTGCGTCAACCAAACTGGGATGAAACTGAACTTGTCCCTGCAACTATGAGATTAAGGAAGAGGGGTGAGACAATGGACTTAATGAGTGAGCTCTCACCCATCACCTACATGGAACAACCAAGGATTATACGTATAATACCATGCATGCAACAATCATAATTGATTTGATATTTAAACACATATCTATATAAGAAAATACTTTCCTTCCATAAATTCGTAACCAAGCAATTGTAAACTGACAAGCAACATGAAATTATTTTAATTAAGGGTGCAGTAGAGCGTCGGGAAACAGCATTTGCTGAGCTAAATAAATACATATATAATAACAAAAGCTGTAAAATCAAACAGTCCTTATCGAACAAGCTGTGTGTACCTAACTAGGTCCCGTTTTCTATGTATTGCTGACGGGTGATATTGTGCTCGGATGGACAACTTGGTACCAAGGTTAACGATCTCTTCACAACCAGTAACTAACTGTCTATTTCTTTATCCCTACCATCTAAACTAGTTTGATAAAATCATAGTTGAAAAGTGAGTACTCTGTCCCTAGCGAAGCAGAGCCCCTAAATTCTTAGTACACGGAGAGTTCTGGATTCATATAACTCTAATAATCTGAATTTAGTATGACTCTGGTTGTGAAAATCGTGCCCAAGGGATCACCACTTGTAGGCATTCCGATTTCAAGCCCACATAATATGTATATGGTAATTGCTATGAATTATACTGAATTCCGTACCTCTTGGTACTATAAAACTAAAGCTTTAGGTTTATATCTTAAACTAACATATTTTTCCATATACTTGAAATTTATAATATCCTAGTTCAAAAGGCTGGGGTTCTAAATTATGAAACTTGGAAATCATATAACATATTTATTCAATAGTTAAATCATACTGTGTTTTGCATTTTCCAATATATATATATATATATATATATATATATATACTTTAATTGAATATTCTAAAACATAGTTTGAAAACTAAATCTTGAAAACATAATAATGTCATAAATTCCTAAGAACATTTTACAACCTGGCATTTTGCTAAATATATGTTTCTCTGTAAATCCTTTTCTTGAACTTATCGCAAAAATTGAAATTTCTAAAATCATATCTTAAACTGATACATAGCATACAATATATCAAACATGGTCCCATGATTTTTTAGAAACACATTTTTGATGCTATCATCACAAAATCATAGTTCTTGATATTCCTAACATCATGTGTAAAATCGTATTCTCATATCTACTTTCGTATTAACAATCATAATGCATAAACATATTCATAATGACTAAAAATAAGGTCATGAATTTGAACTCATTCACCATTTGGAGTAGGGAGTATATAGATACTACCAACCTAGCCTCGAGAGCTTGGAATGGCATCAACAGCTGACTTAGAGCAACAAAGACACATGAATAAGCTCTAATAACATCTAGAAAACCCTAAAACAACTCTAACAACAATGGGCAACACCCATACTTGACAACAATAGAGAATAGCAACACCCATTACATGGGGAAGGAAGAATATGGAAGAAACTAACATATACCAATAACAAGCACTTACCTTGGATCATGGAGGAAGAGGATTTGATGTTGGATTGAGTGGAAGAGAATGGGGAAGGGTTTGGAGAAAGAGAGTTTCGATTTCTGAGAGAGAGAACTTGAGAATAAGGGTTTTAAAAGGGTTGGGGGTTCACTTTTCAAAATTGCGTCATTTTACACTGTGCTGTTATCGGAGGTCCTCGTTACAGTGAGTAAAGCTCGTTGCAGTGAGCCAGCTGAAGCAGCCACTTGTTGTAGCGAACATAGGTCATTGCAACGAGCCTAACTCGCTGTAGCGAGTCTATTCTACAAAATTCTATAGCAATAGCACCTAAACTTCATCCCTTGGCCCTTCTTGCATCTGAGGCCTTCCTGGCTATATGGATGAGTCCCAGAGACACGTGTATTAGGGTATCACACTTATTAATAAAGGATAAAATAATAAAAATAAAGAAATTAATTCTTTTTAGACACATTCTAAATCAAGAAATTAAATTAAATTCTTTAATTTGCTGACTTATAAAAATAGAGGAAAAATTAAGAATAAAGATAATGAATAATAGAGAAAAAAGGAAATCATATTATTGATCATCTCAAAAGGTATTATATATGGAATATCCAAAAGGATGAGACATACAATATCACATCAAATCGTAATAAATTCTATGTAATATAATCAAATCTTAATGTGAATCAGCTAAAGATATGGGCATCCATAAATAAATAATATTTCATAACACTCCACCTTGGATGTCCGTTATGGATACGCCTTGTTAAATCCTCACTTAGAAAAACCAAGTTGGAAAAAAATCTTGGTAAAGGGAAAAAAGAATGCAATATCCTCATGGAAATATGGGATTGCCTCATTAGAAAAACTTGTCAAGAAAAAATCCAATGTGATAAAAGTCTTAATCAAGGAAAAAAGAGTACAACATTTCTCCCCTTTTTTGAAATATCATTTAAAATCGCATAATCATTACATTATAATTTTGTGCACCATTTCTGTAAAGAAGAGATACATAATAACTCAATCACTTGAACAAATTGGACCTTAGTTACTCATGTAAAGTTATGGAAGTTTCTTCTATGATAATCTACATGATAGTTTGAACATGTTGATCCATTGCCCTTAGTTAAAAAGATTCATGGGCTTTGTGTATTGCACTAATTTCTCCTTAGTTTGAAAAAGTAATAGATCTAGAGTTTATCTTGTGTATCTTCAAGATATGATCATATACTCATATATAAAAGAAACTTGTTTAATATCTGCCTTTTATGCAAATTTGATAAATATCCCGCATGCTAATCCATCATAGGAAATAGATGTAATTTATTCATATAAAACTTCATAAGAGTTTTCTCTATGTAAATTGATTGACAAAGAAACATTCTGTTTGTTAAATGCTTGATCTACAGGCTGAGACAAAAATTTATCCTTTTGAGATATTTCATCTTAAACTCTTTCCTTAGATCTTTTACTGCTTGGGAACTTTTTCGGGAATTCCACATCTATTATAACGAACGCAGTTCTAAAATTCCTTGTAAACACGCATAATGGATTACACACACACACACAATGAATTACACACACACATGACAGATCAAAACCAAAACATATATAATATGCATTTAAGAAATCAAGAATATAGAAATTTATAACATGTCATCGATATATCATCAATTCATAACTTCATTTTCCTATATTGATACTCATTTGTATCCCACATGTTTTGCACCTTCTAGATGTCTAGACTACAGGTCCAAAGACTTCATATTTTACAAGCGAGCCAAGTTTAGCTTATAGGACTTCTTTCAATTTTGATCAATCATTTATATGTTGATACTCATTGATGATTTTTGGTTCAATATCCTCATATTGCATAACGTGTAGCACTACATTATTTTCAAATATATTGTCAAAATTAATTCCTTGTCGGTTTCATCCTTTTCTATAAAGACATAGTTTTTTGAGATCTCGTCATTTTCAATCACTATTTTAGGTACCTAAACGTCTTCTGGTGTTTCAATTGTACCAAAATTTTATATTACAATAAATATTCTTACTATGTCTTTATCTTCTTCAACAGGAGGATAATCATCCTTCATATCATCATCTGGCATCTTTGCCTCTCTTCTTTTTCAAGAATTTTCATTTTTTAAAACCGGCTAGTCCATCATCCTTCTGGCATGTAATTTTTGCATTGATCAATTGTCCAAAAAGGACACCAATTCAAATTTGGACATTTTCAGCTAGTATATAGGATTCAGTTATCCTTTTTATTTCAGAAGATGTATCTGGCAAATCATTTGCTATTCTTTACACATGTATAACTTGTTCAGCTTCTAATTCACATTGCCTTGTTTGAGGATCTAAAGAGAGTAATTCAATTTATCTTTTCCTGTTGTTTATTCTCTCCTCCTAATGTTGGAAATATTATTTGACAATATATAAATTGAGCCTTAAAATATCTCCATTTTGTATTTCAATCCATTTGACTATAAAAGGAGAACCATATCCAACTTATAACCCTAGTTTTCTTTAGAATCCCATTTAGAGAGATAAGATGGGCAATTAGAACATATATTATACCTCTAAATTTCTTAAATGGGAATTATTTGACTATAGGCCAAAATAATTATATGGGAGAGAATTAATGACAATTTGTTAGCCTTGTACAAATAATTGCTATGATATATAAAATAGTATTCTCCCAATTATAAATTGGCAGATTTGTTCTCATGAGCAAGTTGTCTAACAATTAACTAGAGGTTTCTTATAAGTTAATTATGCTAACCAACTTTTTCTATATATAAACATGAATAATTGAATGTTCAATATTTATAACATTGGCTTGCAAGCAAAAAAAGATTGTGAAGTAAATTCACCATAATCATCAAGATAAATTGTTTTGACTAGATTATTAAGAAATTGTGCTCTTAATAATTTAATTTGCACAATTAGTACCGCAAGTTTCATGTTGTGAAACCATATGAGCACACATGTAACTATTTCATAGATGCATCTCTTAAAATCATAAAATTTTTGAAAGGTCCACGTGATGGGTTGATTGATCCACATATATTACCTTAAATTCCTTCTAAGATTTTAAGGGATTTAAATCCAATCTCTGTTGGTAAAGATCATATAATTAATTTAATTTACTTTGAAAACACGCTGCATGAGAAACTTATTAAGCTGAAAAATCTTCTAGTTTTTCAACCAATGCGCATATGAGTTTTTAGGAATTCATTATATGATTATTACTTTAGGATGTCCCAATTGATCATGCCAAAAGATAAACCCTATCTCAATTACTAGTGTTTATGATTTTCTTAATGCTTTAGAGTGACTGGCCACCATTTAATTGTTTTGTTGGTTTGCAACAACTGGAAACAGAGTTTGTTAACAGAGTTTCTCACCATAAATAAGTGATCTAAGCAAAACTAGAGATAGACAAACTCCATTTGAGCGATCAACCTAGGGACCAATAGAATGTCAACCTGTATGTGTTTTGTTCTAATACATGAAATCAATTTAGAATAAAAGTGTTGCTTCACCTCGAGTGGCTGTAAATAAATTAGTGGGAACTTGACCGTGAGTTAATTAGGATAAAATAAATTAATTGAAATTCATGGTAAATACGTCTACAACCGGTGAAGTTAATTTAGTTAGTGTCCTTCCATTTGCACTTTTGGTGTTCTTCGCTTTCGCGCTATTTTCTTATTTTTCATATTTATTTTATTTTATTAAAATTTCGGTTTATTTAGCTAGTGTCTTCCATTTGCACTTTTGGTGTTCTTAGCTTTCGGGCTATTTTCTTATTTTTCATATTTATTTTATTTTATTAAAATTTAAGTTTTATCTCTCAGTAACTCTCAATTGTCCAAAAGGTGATTCTTGTTGACTACACAATACTTTACCTATCCTCGAGAGAATAATATTGTATTCATCACTTTATTATTTGCGCGACTCTATATATTTGTCGAAGTCGCATGATGGTTGGAGCGTTAATTCACGTGTTAAAGTTTGTTTTCTTTCAAAAAAGTAAAAAAAACAAAAAAAAACATTTGGTTAAGTTAGATGTTTTTGTTATTATAGATGAGGTGAGTGCAGTTTTAACACAAGATCAGGGTTGGCAGTCATTTTAAAAAATCTCAAGAATAGTTTCTTTATTTTACTCTAGTGTTAAAAAGTACAGTTAAATGCAATTATAATCTAAATATTAAAAATGTATCTTAATTGTTTGGTATATATGGAATAAAAAATGAGAAAAAAATATTCACTGATATATATATAAATTTTTATATGTTTTTCTTGGATAAAGTATAGGCTGTTTCTTGCCCATTTACCTTCATATTGAATACACTCTAGATATAACAAATTACTTTTAAAATGAGCTAAGCCATTCCCAATTATCACGTATCTCTGGTAAACTTTAAACACTTTCTGGCATGCTGATTCCTTTTCAAATCCAATACGAAAGGCAGGTTAAGACTTCTAAGACAAGCCGCAGATTCCATGTGATATAATGTTATTTAATTAAATTATTTTATTTTTAATGATTTTTTAAGTAATAAATGTGAGATCCAACTAGCTTTATTGATATAATAATATATGATTGAATAATATTATAAAAGAATGTCTATCGTAAGTACATTTAAATTAAGGATTAGGATCAAGTTATATGAATATAACTTTAAGAAAATGTTACTTCATTGAATAACTTTTTATTGATGTAAATTTTTACAAAACCTACTATTGAATTAGAAACTTATATCGTATAGATCATATTTGTAAAATTTTAAATTAATTTAAAATTATTTAGCACAGATTTTTTGTACATCAAAATTAAAGTAATATATATACTTAAAATGAATAATAATAAGAGCTACATGATTATACTGCTATTGATATTTAATTTTTATGAAATTTGATACAAATAATATTTATGATGAATAATTGTAATTCAATGATTAAATCGATTAAAAATTTATTTCATTAAAACTTAAGAATGATATAACTTTACGTAAAGTTATATCCATATAACTTATTCCCAACCCTTTACTATCTTTTGCTTTTCCCTCATTAACTGAATTAACGAACAGAAGGGCATTATACCGAAAACTTGTAATTCATTTTAATCAAAAGCAAATTAATCCATCTATCAACTACTTATCTTAATTTACTCAGCTCTCATTAATTAAACTTTTGTTTATTTATTTGTACAACTTTTTTTTTTGTTGGCGGGGCGAATGTGATATTGTGCTGTGCACTGCCAAAAAATGATAGAGGCGCTGAAAATATTCAACTGCGAAGCGTGAAAAGACCAAAAAGACAAAGAAACGTTTCGCACAGCCGCATCATTCTTTCATGAATAATCATCATCATCATCATCACCATCATCTTGAAACCACAAGTAACTGTTCAAAACCAATCCCAACCCATTTTTGTAAAAGCTTCGTATTTTCGCTTGATCACTTTAATTCCCTCCAATGATTCATCATCATCCTTCACCATTTCTCTTGAAAAAGTAGAAAAATAGAAAGAAAGAAAAAAAATATCATTTTTATGTCAGCTTTTTTTGTTACACCATAGATCTTCAACCTTTCTTCAATCCAAAGGGTTTTTGGATTCTGGATTGGAAGAAAGTTTTGTTTTTGGGTTCTGGGTATTTGGATTTGGGTTAGGATTAGGAGGGGGATAAAGATGAGTAACCAGAAGAAGAGGAATTTTCAGATAGAGGCGTTTAAGCACAGGGTGGTCATGGATCCGAGGTACGCTGAAAAGACATGGAACATTCTGGAACATGCAATTCATGAGATATACAACCAAAACGCCAGTGGTCTCAGTTTTGAAGAGCTTTACAGGTTCCCCACCACCACTAACCTTCTTTCTCATCATTGCCACTTTGATGTTGTTGTTGTTTGCTGGGAAATTTTGTCTTAGATTGATATGATTCTTGTTTCGTTTTTTATCATAGCTGTGCAATTATTTGGCTTGTTTTAGGAGATATAGATATGGAGGTGGAGTGGTCATAGGATTTGGGGTCTATTGTAATGTTCAAATTCGAACCCAAGAAAAAAAAAAAAAGCATATTCCACCATTTCTGGGGTTTACCTTTTTTTGCCCCTCTTTTTAAGGGTTGTTGAATTTTAAGGGTATCCTCTGTAGCTGTTGTTGAACATGACTGCATGTGAGGCATGTTTATTGGGCCTATGAAGGTGCTATTCTGGTGCTGGGGATGAGATACTATGATGGTGCATAGTTACATCTTCTCAATTGTTGGACTAGTTCATTACTTATTTGTACCCTTTATCTCTCTCATCATAAGTTCCTTCATGTGTTTCATATTCTTTAATCTTATGAGCTCTTCTGTGATTCTTGCAATATTCTTTTAGGTTATAGAATTTGTACTTCGTGGGAATTTGCCATTAGTAGCTCATTTAGCAGGCAGTTTTAAAAGACTGAGCAATGTTGCACGATGCTTTGCTGAAACTCTGTCTTGGATAAGTGAACTCTTATTAGGATTGGAAAATGATAGATGTTACGAATCCTTATTCATGAAACAACTTAGGAATAGGAAAGTGTGAGAGCAGTGGGTTGTGTTCTCGTTAATAACAAATTTTCTCTCTCCTTCTGTGATTGATTGTACGACAACCAATCATTAAATATTATGACAACCAATCATTAAATATTATGAAATTTTTTTGTACCATGGGGCACTGCTGTATTAGGATATAATGAGCTGTGTTCCATAAACCTTTGAAAAACAGTCATCATTTGCATTTATGATACATGTTTTCTTGATGTTTGACATTGTATTATACTTTAGAGTACCTTGTTACTTGGTTGGAGCTATCCCTTTTGTAGCAAGCCTTGGGCCTAAATGATGTTAACAAATCGTTGCATCTTGCATGAAGGGAAGGCTGTGCACTACAAGAAAGGAAAATAGGGATCTATCAGAATTGAGTAATGCTATATTCTCCACATCATCCTAATTAAGAGCATCATTATTTCATGAACTCAATTATGAATGGTGTGGCTATGGATTTTGATAGCAAAGTTGTTTGCTTTTGAAAACATCACTAAGCTGACATTCAATGTAAAAGATGCTGTACGGCCTAAATTATTTTTTTGTGCCATTTCACAATGAAGCATTTCATACACTTTAGCATTTTTCTTATGTAAAAAGCAAAGTATCAAAAGCAGAATAGTTAATAGCGCATGATGGCGGTGCTACAGCGCCATCACAGCGCTTCATGACATGGGACTGCTACAAGAGCTACGTCGCATCGCATTTGAAGATCGCGGCTTTGAAAGCAGCGATTTGCAGCTGAAATAGTAATGTCACAGCCAGAATTCCAGGGGGAGGACGGAAAACCCCACCCTGTTCTGCTCGTCACTCTTCTTGTCTGTTCAGCATCCCTGTAGCTTTGCTGTTCCCAACAATGATGTCATTTTCACCCTTCATCTTGTTTTCTAGTCCCATAGCAGTGCAACTGCTATATCCCTTCTAGTTAGGGTTTTTCAATGTTGAGGGAGATCCCCATTTTTTTTTCTTCCTGAAACCTTTTTTATTTTATGGTTGGTCGGAAAAATTTGTTTGGGCAAGTATTATTTGGGCTGGGCTTGTTTATTCTCTTTTGTTTATTTGAATTATTTCTTCTTTAAAATAGAACTCAGCTTTTCATATAAGTCTTCTAGGTTTAACTTCTTTTATGGGTGATGGTATGTTGAACCAAAAAGAAAAAAAAAAGGATGATTGTGTGTTTTATCTTGTTATTTATTCACTAAATTAATGGTACTTACATGTTTAAAAGCATAAATTATTACTTTTGATTATTAATGATAAATATATATAAAATTGGGGTAATATTTTTTGTTTTTGAAACATGTGGTATAGTTACACAAAAGTTCTCTATATTTTTTCAATATAGTGTCTATCTCGCTACAGTGTTATGTGCTGCTATCTGGGATTAATTATTAAGATTGAAAGGAAAAGCAAGCAACATTAAATATATTGGAATGCAAAAACATTTAACGTTTTCTTTGTCAAGTTAATACGAGGATGAGGCTGGTTAATTAGGATGATATGGATACTTAGATGTGCAAGCTGTAGTTGGACATTGGTTGAAACTTGTGGCCCACTTTCCTTTTTATCCTTTCCTTGATTGCATAGCTTATACATTCTGAACCAATGAATTACTTTTGCATATAAGATGAATTTGGTATATGAACTTTCCTGATGGATATCTGTAGTACACATCAAAAAAGATATAGTGTTTTATGTTTTCCCTTTTCGTAAGGGAAAACAGATTTTACGGTTCTAATATTCTTTGCCTTTGTTGTTGTGTGGATTTAGAAATGCATACAATATGGTTCTTCACAAATTTGGTGAGAAGCTGTACTCGGGGCTGGTTGCCACAATGACTGGACACCTCAAAGAGATAGCTCAGTCTATTGAAGCCACTCAAGGAGGTTCCTTTTTGGAAGAAATGAACAGGAAATGGAATGATCATAATAAGGCATTACAAATGATTAGAGACATTTTGATGTACATGGATAGGACTTACATCCCCAGTGCACAGAAGACCCCTGTTCATGAACTTGGCCTGAATCTTTGGAGAGAGAATGTTATTTATCCAACCCAGATAAGGACTCGGTTGTTGAATACTCTTTTGGAATTGGTACACTGCGAACGTGCTGGTGAAGTTATTGAGCGAGGACTGATGAGAAATATAACAAAGATGCTAATGGATTTAGGTCCTTCTGTTTATGGGCAAGAATTTGAGACTCACTTTCTTCAAGTTTCGGCTGAGTTCTACAGGGTAGAATCCCAGAGGTTCATTGAGTGTTGTGATTGTGGGGATTATCTGAAGAAAGCTGAGAGGCGTCTGAATGAGGAAATGGATAGAGTGAGCCATTATTTGGATCCAAGGACTGAAAAGAAGATTACTCATGTGGTGGAAAAGGAGATGATTGAAAATCACATGCAAAGATTAATCCATATGGAGAATTCTGGATTAGTAAACATGCTTTGTGATGACAAATATGAAGATTTGGGTAGGATGTATAACTTGTTCCGCCGTGTTCCTGATGGTCTATTAAAAATACGTGAAGTGATGACTTCACACATCAGAGAGTCTGGTAAACAGCTTGTTACTGATCCGGAAAGGTTGAAGGATCCTGTTGAATTTGTGCAGAGGCTCTTAGACGAGAAAGATAAATATGACAAGATTATAAACTTGGCTTATAACAATGATAAGTCATTCCAAAATGCTTTGAATTCCTCATTTGAATTCTTCATTAACTTGAATCCTCGATCTCCAGAATTCATTTCACTATTTGTAGATGATAAGCTTCGAAAAGGTCTGAAGGGGGTTAGCGAGGATGATGTAGAGGTTGCTCTTGACAAGGTGATGATGCTATTCAGGTTCTTACAAGAAAAAGATGTGTTTGAGAAGTATTACAAACAGCATCTGGCAAAGCGGCTATTGTCTGGAAAAACTGTTTCTGATGATGCAGAACGAAGTCTCATAGTTAAGCTCAAGACAGAATGCGGATACCAGTTTACGTCTAAATTAGAGGGCATGTTCACAGACATGAAAACCTCTGTAGATACAATGCAGGGCTTTTATACCAGCCACCCTGAGCTAGCTGATGGTCCTACACTTACTGTGCAGGTTCTGACAACAGGGTCTTGGCCAACTCAATCTAGTGTCACATGCAACCTGCCTGCTGAAATGTCTGTACTTTGCGAGAAGTTTCGGTCATATTACCTTGGCACCCGTACTGGCAGGAGATTGTCTTGGCAAACTAACATGGGCACAGCAGACTTAAAAGCTACCTTTGGCAAAGGTCAGAAGCATGAGCTAAATGTTTCCACTTACCAAATGTGTGTCCTCATGCTGTTTAACAATGCGGATAGACTAAGCTACAAGGAGATTGAACAAGCAACTGAGATTCCGGCTTGCGATCTAAAGAGGTGCCTGCAATCATTGGCGTTAGTAAAGGGAAGAAATGTCCTTAGAAAGGAGCCCATGGGTAAGGATGTCGGTGAGGATGATGCATTCTTTGTCAATGACAAGTTCAGTTGCAAACTATACAAGGTAAAAATAGGAACTGTAGTTGCACAAAAGGAATCAGAGCCTGAGAAACAGGAAACCCGACAGAGAGTGGAGGAGGACAGGAAGCCCCAGATTGAGGCGGCTATAGTGAGGATCATGAAATCGAGGAAGCAACTCGATCACAACAATCTTATAGCCGAGGTCACTAAGCAGTTGCAGTCGCGATTCCTTGCGAATCCGACGGAGGTAAAGAAACGGATTGAGTCTCTCATTGAGAGGGACTTTTTGGAGAGAGATGATAATGACAGAAAATTATATAGATATCTTGCCTAGAATTGGTAAGCTTGTTTATTTCGGTGAAAGTTACATGATACTAATGTTGTCTTGTGATCTTGTTAACAGATCCATTGATTCTTAATCTATATCATTTTGTTCTTCCTGCTGGTCATGTTGTTTTATCTTATTATCTGAATCACCTAACATTATGTCTTTCCCTCGACCACCCCTTTCGACTTATTTAAGAGTTCAGTGTGTGGAAGTTTTTGCATAGTTTGTCGTGACAACTTTGTTGCTCGCAGCTGGGAGGTTTCACTAAAATTATCATTGTATTCAAATAAAGTATGCGATGCTTTTATAATCTTTACTGTATTTAGAAGCCACTATGAGTGGGTCAGTGGTGTGGGACTTGTATAATTTGCATGAAGTCATAGGTTAAATCTCATTGCCACCAACGTTCGAAAAACAATAATAATAATATCTTTGATGGCCAGAATTAGTCGTTTGCATGGAGATATGGTAAAAAGGGGCAAACCTGACCAGTCAACTTGTTTAACCCGCCGTTACCTTTTGCATCCCATATTTTTTAGATAGGTTGAAGTTGCTAGGCCCGTATAATCCACGAGTTATAGTGAGAGGGGTGTGTTGACCCATTGGATGAATTACTAGTTCAGGGGATTCTTGATAGTTTGTGATGTGTTTTGAGGTTGCATCTTGATGAGTTTTTGGTTATATTCCCTTTTTGAAGTTTTATGCATTTTCTATGTTGAGCTCACGTGATTTTGCATGAACTTGCCTTAATCTTCATTTTGATATGATCATATTGATTGAGTAGTTGTTAAGCTAGTTAATAGATTTATTAGCATGTTTGATAAACTTAAGGGAGATTGAGTTAGTCATTTTATGGTTAGGTTGAGGTGATTGGTACTTGGGATGATATATGTATGTTAAGGGTAAAGACTTAAGATTCCAGCCACTTGCATATTTATCTTAATCTATGCTACTTAGTGGAATTACTTTGTTGCTTGTATGATCATATAAATAACTAAATCAACCAATCATCATATGCTCGATAAAATGCCAACTAAGGATAACATGTTACTTACTTGAAATCATCCTTTGAACTAGGATTCTTTATTGTCAATTTTTATCTCAACTTATTGCTATTACTCTTTATGATACAAACACCCTCTCAAAAAAAAAAAAACTTAAATTAATTAACGAACCTTCCTAGGGGAACGACCTTGGTTGCATTATAATGTATTTTAGTGTAATTGAGCTTTTTTTTTTCATAATTTCTAATTTGTTGAGGTAGCGGCAATCCTCTTATCATAGTGCCTACGAATTGTGGTTGTTTCCATCTAACGGTCTTCCTATAGATTATTAATTTACCATTTTTTTAATGGAATCAGTTTAAAAAAAATTTCTTTTATTCTATATTTTCTCGCAATATTTATGGGGTTATAGTTCCTATTATGGATGGAACGTTGGCCCAAACCTATAAAAATTATGCTCTTCTATTTTCTTATGTTGTTTATGTTTAAATTAGATCACTTAGTTTTCATATCCTAAAACAAAATAGTTCTCTTGGGTCAAGATATTTTTATACACCGCAAGTAGATTTTCTATTCAAAATTATTAACTAAGTTTAACATTGATAATATTAGCTTACCAACCAGCTATAAAATGAACAATTGATTGTATATCTGTGTTAATAGAATCATATCTATACAACTCGAACAAATAATAAATTGTGTATTAATAATTTTTCTTCTATGAAAATAATATTTAATATTTGCAATAAAATATTTATACCAGTTGTTGATTTTATTGTATAAATTAAAAATAGTTACTTTTGTTACCGTGCTATGCACGGGGTTATGTACTAGTTTAACCGGCCAATTCAAAAGGCGAAGAAGCGTCAAGAGCTCATTGGCAAGTATGCAAAGACACTTCTTGTGCTGGTAAATAGCAATCTTGTACTCGATATCTTTGATGGAAGGTTGAATTACTTCTTCTATAGTGGTTAGAGAGGTGCGTTGATGATTAATCTACTTTGTTTGCCTCTTTTTTTTTTTTTTTTTTTCCTTTAGATTTGTGTTAAATGTTTGAAGTTGACATTGAAGGATTTGTTTGTTCTTGTTTGTTGCAAGCACCTTTTGTTCACTTCTTCGCTTACAGAAGTGGATTGAGGAAAATAAGGGGACATGTGGCAGTCTTGTTTGGATCAAAATTTTCCAATAACCATAACATATTATATTGGATAAGGATGGCAAATTGATCTACTCCACCGACAACGTATAATGCTATAGGAGGGTTTTTTTTTATTTTTTTATAATTCTCAAAAATCGAATTATGTTGTGTTTACAATTATTGACATAGATGAAAATAAAGTTATTAAATATCCAATACTGTGTAATTTTTTTTTTTTTACACAGTAGGAAGATAATGTTGGTTTCTCACTAAAATTCAAAACACGAACTCAATTTTAGATTAACAAAAAAGGAGAGAATCCATTCGCGTGCATATATTTTGCACTATAATTTGGCTAGTTGAATGGATTTAGTCAAAAGGGAGCTAGAGAATCTTCCAAAACTTTGTTGATGAACTTAGTTAGCGCATACCCAATTGATTTCCAATAGTTTGACGGTTTTCTTCTAGAGAGACATGCTGTCTCTCGATAAATGGGTTCCTGCACAATTTCAAAGAGTGGTTGGATGTGATTCAAATATATTTTCTAACAAGCTGATTGTAAAGAGCGAAATACAGAGGGCAAAAAGAAAAAAGACCAAAAGTAAAGGCCAGAAAGATAAAATGCATAAAATTAAAGATGAGAACATGAAAGGGCTTGTGTTTGATTAATTGTTTCTTACAATTTAAGTATGAAGCTATTTATAGACATAAGAAGCCGTTATTAGACACAAATCGTACTAGCCACATTCCAAAATGCGTACCTACATTCAACCTAGTAGCTAATAACATTCAATATTAAATAATATTTTCTCGACAAATTTCACCTAAAATAGTAATCACCTCAGCTAACTTGGCCTATAATAATAACTATCAATTGATGGCTTTGCTAGTGTCCTATTTTGTAAAGAGTAGTTTCCACTCCCTATAACAGCCTCCCAGAATAGTTATTCAACAATTTCTCTACTATTTGAATCAAGAACTACCTTCCTCTGCTTTTTTTCCCCTCCCCCTAAAAAATGATTGTAGACTTGGTCAAAACTCTTCTTTCAAACTATTGAATCACATTTCTCCTTCAACCAAGATCCAAACGGGTTTGTGAGTGGTAGACTGTCATGGGGACTACTTCTTCAACAAGAAATTCATTCTCTTGATTAATTGCTAACATTGTAATCAGTTATCTGTTATTTGCTTAAACATATTAGCCATCATCAGAAATCAAGCTTTAACATCCATAAATAACTATTTATATGGATAACCAAGCCTCATTAGAGCCTTAATTATAAAAGGAGGGAATCCTAATGAGTACTCAATTAAATATAACAAAGCAAAAATAGGAAAAATAATCAAAATAGTATTGAAAGACCTTTTCTAGGGTTGAAGAGTTCTCAACTAGGGTAACATGCGCTATCTTGTCAAAGCTTTTGTCTTAGGCTTTCCATTGATATACATGAATAGTCATTTTGATATGTTCGGAACTCAACCAATGACTGATTAAAGCTGCAGCAAGTGATTTTAGCTTTTTGAGGTTATTTCAAGTCAAGTTTTCTTCAACAACGCATTATGCATGTGTCATCAAACGTCACCTATTCAAACCTTAACTATTTGTGGCTGTTGGCTAAGGTTTGATTTGGTAATACTCTCCAAGAGAGTGCTCTTGCTTATTGAAAAAATAAAAAAATAAACGTTGTCCAACTTTTTATGTTTAGTAAGTAGAAAAACCAAGGTACTTTCAATCCGGGCTTTTAAACACTAAAGATGCTATTGGGAGCACCTTATGGGTTGCTTGTACTTTTCAAAACTGATTTATGTTCTCTAAAACTTAAAACATTAATACAATTTTACTCTATTTTATAATGATAATAAAAGTAAAAATTATCCTCTTTAATATCTATATCCATTTTAGTTACTTTGAATTTAAGAGTGATTTTATAAATATTTACTAAACAATATTACTATGACTTTTAAGAGCAATTTTTGGTAAACATAACCAGCTCAACAACTCTTAAAAAGTCTCAACAGTATTAAACCAAGCCTAAATCTTACTGTTAATTAATCTCTTAGCTATTTTCTCCACGAACATCAACTACGCTCGTATATGCGCAAATTTTGAGTGTTAACAATATATGAAAGAAAATTGGGGAGTGTTATCCAATGTACAAGAAATTAAGTGCTCAGCAAACATCGGCTAGGATTGTACTCTGTCTATTTATTAACTTTTCAGATTGATGTACAAAGTTACTGGTAAATCCTCTCATCATCAAAGATTAATAGCCATTTAGATGAACATAGCACAATAGTAGCTTGTAGTTCATTAAGACCTAATAAATTTTTGAGTAAACCCCAAATTGATACTTGATAATTTTAGCATTAAACAAGTTGGTCCTAACAACTAGAGAGTGTTAATTTAGTC
The DNA here is from genome assembly GCA_031216125.1 of Dalbergia cochinchinensis. Taxonomy (NCBI): domain Eukaryota; kingdom Viridiplantae; phylum Streptophyta; class Magnoliopsida; order Fabales; family Fabaceae; genus Dalbergia; species Dalbergia cochinchinensis. The sequence continues at coordinate 61,762,980 of CM062377.1, forward strand.
ACTGACAATATTAAAAATTGGATACTTAATAGTCATTGGATGAAAAATATCAACAATGTTCGTAACAATTTCATTACTAGACAAATTGATCTGTAACGTCATTTAAAAAAAATTTCCCCATTCCACATCCCCTTTCTTTCTTCTTTGATACTCTTCATCACTACCATCACCACCTCTCCAATGTGTGGTAAAAGGGACTTTTTAAGGGAAGCTCTAATTGAAATTTGTGTTAGTTATTCTTGAGAATACTTTTATTCGTTCAAGAATAAATGATTTCGAAAGGACAAAAATAATTATATCTATTTCATAGTGTTGTGCCACTGGTACCATAGGTTCCCTGCATTTCATTGCATTCTCTGTTTCTTCATCTTATTAACTAAGTCATTATTTGTGTTTGTCTGAGAAATGTCTTCCTTGGCTGAAGTGACAACATTGGAAAGGGAACTAAGTCCATGAAGGTGGTGTCAAGAAGAAGCCACTAGCGGATTCAAGCCCACGATTTTTGGTTACGCACTATAAACGTTATCAAGCATGAAGCATCGTTGTGGAAGAAACCATGGTTTTCAACCCCAAAAAAGAATAAAATAAAACCCAATTTTTCTGCATTGCCTTTCAATGGTTGAACATTTCAGCAAGATGAAAGTGGAGACAGAAGGTGAAGGGATAGAAAAATGGATGACTCAAGGAGAAAAGGGCTAACCATTGAAATGAAAAATTGAAAGCTAAATAAAGATAACTTAGTAATTTTTTATTATTTTAATGAAAGATAATTTAGTAATTTTTTTTCATTTTAATGAAAACCATAAGACAGTCCCAAACATTGGTTGGACCAAGGTAGAAGCCACCTGGGTTATGGAATTATTGATGATAATGAGTGAGCTGTTGCGCTTTGACTGAGTTTATGATAGTGGTAATGGTAGTGAGGGTGAAGTTAAAGAGAATAAAGGAAGGAAAGGATGGAAGATATATATATATATATATAAATGATGTTAGAAATTAATTTATTTAGTAAAAAATTACCATTAATACCATTAATTTTTACCGTCTAAAAACTTTTAAAAACCTGTTTGGTTTAAGTTTTCACTTTTTAGTTTTCATTTTCAGTTTTCTAGAATTTATAAAGGAAAAATCTGAAAATTCTGAATTTTCAGAATTTTTAATTTTTTCTTTACAAATTCTGAAAAATTAGAAAACTAAAAATGAAAAATGAAAACTGAAAACTCAAAGTAAATAAACCCTAAGTGTCCAACTTTTAACATTACTAGGAAACAAGTTGACACTTTTGAATTATCAATAACTAACTTATTCGATGCTAAAATTGTTAGAGATCAACTTGGGATTTACTATAAAATTTTCCCAAGTATTTGGGTGAAAACCAAAAGCTAAAATCATCGTCTCATTCAACCGTCGAAAATGAATAGTACATTTGTATCATTATCAGAACGGTACATATGGATAATCTTCCGTGGATTAAATAAAATTAGTGAATCCCCAACAACCAATATGCAGAAATTAGTTGCAAACATTATTTAATAAAACTTCAGCTGCAGCCAAGTTTATCACATCAATGTTTGTGCCAACATGCATGAAAATTCGGGAGAATAACATTATTCATCCACCCAAGCAAACAACTTGGAGCTACAAATTACATGTAAAGCAATTGCAAACCTGATTCAATCAAGGAAAAGAAAAGAAAAATCAAAACTTCAAGATTGCCCGTCGACCATCACTCATAGGTGGGAACTACGCATTTGGATCGAGTATTCGGATTTGTATCTCAGAGAACAACTTTACATCAACCCCCCATAACCTGCTTTGACAAGTTTAAAAGTTAAAACATTTATTTTTCAAAAATATTAAAATCAGTTCATATTCCAGGAAAAGAGGGAAAAACAAAAATATATGGAATGATAAGCTACTAAGGCACTTGTGCCAATAAGATTAGCCATGATCACTTCAGATAAGAAAGCTCTTACCAGCAATCTATCCCCACAGCATTAGCCCCGAGTTTATCAGCCTTTTGATCATCTCCAATGTGCAAGGCCTTGCAAGCTTCTACATTTACTTGATCTAAGAAATGAACACATAAGATCAGTTAACTTCATGCATTATTGCAACAACGGTTGGCGTGACAGGAAACAATGCCACTTTTTCCTCAAATTCCATAAAATAAAATAGTCTTCCAGCATTCTCATAGACATGGCATTTTCAAATCTTGGTGTAGGACTAAATAAGATGAAAATATTAAAATGTAGGGTGAGTTTAATAGTGGGGATAGAAATGAGGATAAATTTTCATGAATTAAAATCTAATACATGAAAATTTGCCTCCCATTTCTACTCTAATACCAAACTCATCCTCAGGGTTTGTTTGGACTCCTCCTTAGTGCCTGTTTGGTATGGAAGTAAAAATAAAGTATAAATTTTCATAGATAAACTCCACATATAAAATTATATGTGGAATCTATCCACGAAATTTTACATTTTATTTTTATCCAATACCAAACATACCCTTAAAGTTGTGGCCAAAACAGTCAATTCATATCTTATCCATGTATTGTACTATTATTCCTTACAAGACCTAGTGAGTCGGATAAGGCATCCTTCTTGTTGAAGTTTCTTACGAGTGTTCCCTCAAACAGCCATAAACTATACTCTCACTAGTCCAAAAGGACGATGTTCAGTTTTGACTTTTGATGATAATATTTTTCCAAAGAATTTCTAATTATCAAACACACTGGAGGCATTAGAATTTAGATATGCAGGAAGAAGCAAAAGAAAATGCTGTGAAAAATGGTATTATTATAAATACTAACTCAAGGAAAATATGACACTTATCTACCATTTCTCATTGTTGAGCAAGAAAGCTGAAAATTGATTACTAACACGCTAAGCTTCATAATTTTGTTCTTTATTTTCTTTTATTTTTTTCCCCAGGGAACAATGGGATGGGGGATATTATAATCATTTTATGGTCAACAGAATATATACTGACATATGGCTTGCCAATTTAAGTGTGCTTGAAGGTAACTAATAACCATATATACCTAGAGCAGCTTGAAATATTCTTGGGTCTGGTTTTTCATATCCAACCTCCGAGGATATAATGACAGCATCAAACCTGAAGTGAAACCAAAAAACTATCCATTAAACATTTTGAAAGGTGTCTACACCAGACTTCGTAGATTTCAGCAAATTAAGAGGATCAACAAGCATTCGTAGATGAACACCATTGCAAAAATGTCAACAGGAGACTTGAAAATGTAAGAGTTTAAGTAACAGCATATTGAAGGAATGACTGATGCTCACAGATTCAAAACATTAAGATCCATCAATAGTTTCCTTAGGCGGGAGTCGAAATTGGATACAACAGCCATCTTAACTGTATCATGGCTTGTCATGTTAGCAAGGACAAACTTTGGAGAAGGTAGACAACTTAAGGAGTTAACAATGCTAGTGATTAAAGTAAGAAAAAAGGAAAAAAAAGAAAGAAAGAAACGTTTGATTCATGAGACCTCCAGCATCCTTGAGAACAGTAATTGTTTCAGAAGCTCCATCTGGAAGATGCCACGCATCACCTTTTGCATAGTACTGACATGGACAACACTTAAAGTTCAGACATAAGTGTCTGTCATACTATTAATTTGAAAATTGAAAGCAAATGTCAGATACTTTAAAAACACTCTCCTGCTAATTTATTTTTCCTTTGTAAGTATGCAACAATATATAGAACAGTAAAAATAATGTGAACATTCAAAAAGACTGGAATCAACAAAAAACATTAAAACCAGCACATCATATTAAAATCATGGCTCCAAGGTTTAGATAGGTATGGATTAACTTTTGAAAAATGATCTTGGCATTATACAGATAAATTAACATTGGTTGGTAGAATAATCATAAATTCAAAAAGATGGAAAAACAAATAGAACATCTGCTGTCACAAAAAAAGGTCACCTCATAAACTTCCTCAAAATAATCTTCATCACTGCAACCGGTGGCTTCAGAAACTACAAGTTTCCAAAATGGCCTTCCATCTCCCTGTAGTAAATACAACATAAAGAGTTCCTATTAGTGCCCATGTAAACATATTTTTTTCCCATCAAATGGCTTTATGTTTCTTATATTTTCTCCGCAGAAATTAAATGTGGGACTAGCTTTCATGTGAGAACTGTGCACATAAATGTAAAACCATGATAACATCAACAACGAGGAAATGGTTATAATAATCGAAAAAAAAAGGCCCCAAAAGTGACAGAAAGATGCTGAACAAGATCAAGCATGCCAATTTGCAAATCATAATATTTAAATTCCAGCAAAGTGGTTTCAGTGAAAGAACTAATTTTTGGATGGAAACTACTAAGATCCACTTTCAGCTAAAGAACAAGCTTAGAAATGTTTTCTAATGAACCATAAGGATAATGGACATAAGCCCAATATATTGTGTAGGAAATCGCTACAACTTTCCATAAACTATATTCATAGTCATACAACATTTTCTTATGTCCCTTCAAGACAAGGGCAAGCTTTATGAGCACAGACTTACAGTTGATGATAGTACATATATTTTCTATACACTGTCCTTGCAGGTCACAAAACCATAGCTCAATGGATAATTGGTAATAATGGTAGTCAAAGTAGAAAAGTCATCAGAAGAGAACAGTTGTAGAATGAAGTTACATCCAAACTTACTGAGCAATCTTACAAAACAAATTATCAAAGGAAGAGCATAGACCTGGTACCGTAGCTTTTCAGGCCAAGGAGCAGAAAATGCTCTTTTAAATCCTTGCTTTATCTCAGCTGGAGTCACATTCAAACCTGAAGATAGACGTGGCCAACACATTAATCCAGAATTCAGAATGCTAAACATTCAAAAGGAAAATTTAGTACTAACAAAACGCCTTCAAATTTTCATGCAGGCAAGTAACTAGTACCAAAAAGTAACATAACCCCGTAACTTTTGTTTTGTGGTTGCCCAAAGTATCCCTCACTCAAAAATTTAAGAGACTAATCTCCCGAGTCATGTCAGGCATCTAAGCGGAATTCCCTTCCAATAATATTTTTTCCACACACATTATATCCTGAACCTAGAATCACATGCTTAAACAACTTGAGTCCCTTCCATTAGAACCAACACCTTGTTGGTCTCTTATGTTGTAATTCATTCATGCATTGTCACGTCATCATTTTTATAGTCTACCGAAAATGTTTGAAACCCAGGATTGTTATTTTCATTGTTAAGCCTTCCGTGTCTTGGTCTCAAATTTTGGTTTTGGTCCAAGATTGCAGGGGAAGAGTCATTAATTAACAAGCAAAATAAAGGACTTAATTTCAATACACTTACAGAGACAGAATTTTCTTTTTCTTTTTTTTCAGTCATCTAGCCATGTGATATCACATCATCAAATATGATCAACTTTCACCAACTACTTGAAAAGTCATCCAAAAGAAGAGATTCGACAAGATAAAAGTGTAAAACTCTTTAAGCTGCGGCCAGTGCATCATAATTAAACTCTTAAAAACAAAACTAAGCAACTAACCATATTTGCTCCCAATAGCAGCATAAGTTTCCTCAACTGGCTTTTCCAATTGCAAAAGGGTGCCTCCAGCATCCAACAGCAACGCATCATATGCCCTCCCACGAAGACTTGATCCACCTGGACAAAAAAATAATAATAATCAAGCTAAAAAAAAAAGGAAAAGAAAAGAACCATGCGATCAACTTTTTCCAAATTTTTTGTGAGGATTGGCAACCGACCCATATCGGAGTTATTGAGGAACAATAATCTAGTGCTGTAAAGTTACTGCACACAAAAGAAAATGGAAAAGAGGACCTTTGTTGATGGGTATTGAAGAAAGTCGAAGTGAAGTGGGAAACTTGGAATTGGTGGTCCGTTTGAGAGCTCGGAACAGAGCGTTTCCGTGAGAGCATCTCGTCAAGGCACTAGTCCCCATCGTCGAGCACTATGCGACCTTAGCATTCTTTTTGTTTTTTTTTTTTTGGTAGATACATGGAATTAACCTTCAAATTTGAGAAATTTTAGTAGGTAATAAACATCACAAACCACATTGAGTTTTGGCTAAACCGCATTCTACTTCATTCTCCATTAAACTTAAATAACTAATAAAAATTATTCTTTTAATATAGTTTTCTTCTTTTTATATAGTATATGATGAAAAATACAAGTTCAAAATATTTAAGTGTTTTAAAAATATATTTTTTTAATTTTAATAGTTGATTAAATTGGTAAATAATTACTAGGATTAAAGAAAATAATAAATTACATCAATATACGTTATAATTTTAAATAATAAATATTAATAAATGTTTATGGTAACAATAAATACAAATAGTAAAATTTTTAAATAATAACATTTATTTTAAATTATAAATAAATAATTCGTAAATGTTCTTATTTTGTTATAATTTTTCTTTTTTGATAAATATTTACTATGATTGGAAATTTTTGTGATAGTGAGATGATAACTGTATATAAATTATATAATGTAAAATTTTGTTTTTGATAAAATATAAAATCTTATATAATGTCATATCAAATATTATATAATATTAATATTTTAACAAGTTAAATACTATTATATATTATCCTATCAGAAATTGTGTATATTTGGATTGGCTTTTCGTAATAAAAACTGTGTGTATTTATGAGGGTGCTCAGATCCACAAATTAGGAAAAACATTTTTAATTAAAATAGTATTTTTACCAAAAAAATTTTGAAAGGCTACTGATATCAAGCTTCTAAAAATAAAATATAAAAAGCAAAAGTGGTTTCTAATAAAATTATATTTTAAAATTATCTCTTACTATTATTTATAACTACAAACTCTATCCTCTGTAAAGACCTTAAAAATACTTCCTCGTCACTCTCACTCCCGCTTGACGTCCACCCGTATGCATTCACATTGCTCTGCTAGTATTATCTGGGCTTGGTTTTTTTTTTAGGGTACACTCATTTTCACGTATGTGTACTTACCAAATTTTTTGGATTGGAAAATATAGTATAATTAGAAGGTCAGTGTCAGAAAATGTCAAATGAGATGCGTTAACTACAGATGTTTTTCTTATCATGTGTTATGAGAAGTTTGCTATTGGAAATAGGGCTCATGTTAACATCAACAAGGAGGTTGGATGAATATAATTACCAAGTTCAATAAAAGCCTGTCATAACTATGACCCCAACTAGTCATAACTATGACCCCAAAAACAAAGTAAAAAATAGGTGAGATTTTCTAATTGTTGAAATTTTATTCTTATTCTTTTATGTAATTTAGTTAAAAAGGGATGTTTTTATTCTTTTTTATCCAAACAGATATATAAGTATTTTTAATGATTAAAAATACTTGTAAGATTATCTATCCAAGCATAAAATAATTTTTTATAAAAACATAAAATTCTACTAAAAGAAAGTTAAGTTTAAAAAGTACTATTTTCAAAAGTCAATCTAAAGTTCTAAACGTTTTCTTATTCTATCAGACATACTAAATGGATCCTTTAGAGGGGTATTTAGGCAAACTACTTGAATGAATTACTAATAATGTAGCTTTAAATTGCGTAAGATAATTTGTTTCAACATTTTTATTAAAAGAATTTATTGAATCAATTTTTTTTAATACTACTGAAATTTTAACTTCAACTATATGCAACTATATATGTGTTTACAATAATTTAGTGATAAGTGTATTTAATTTTAGGGCTAAATGCATTTTACCCTCCTGAATTTTATGTCATGTGCAATTTAAATCCTGACTTTTCAAAAACATGAATTATGACATCATAAACTTTTCAAACTTTGCAAAAAAACCTACTTTTCAAATGGTATATTATGACACCCTGAACTTTTCAAACTATGTAAAAAACTCTAAAAAAATTTAAGTCATAGTAGGGTATTAGATTGTACAAATTAAAAACATCATGGGATAAAATGCATTCATCCCTTAATTTTATTAATTTTAACAATATCTAAAGATTTGATATTATTTTTCATTCATTATATAATATAAAATTTTATAATTAATTTTTTACTCTCTCATCAAATTGAGTTTATTTTATGGTAATACAAAAAATTCATAAGCTATAAATTAAAATAGTACCAAATAGAATTATATAAAAGTACGTTAAGTGTCACATTTTTCACTTTTTTCTACAATTCGGTGGATGCATGCGATTCAAGCATGTTCTTCATATGTGATGCCTTCTTAATATTAACAACAACCCAGTAATAAGAGGCATATTATATATATATATACACACAAAAATATTGCATATGATATTTAATAAGTTATCACAAGATGGTTTTATAGAAACATTTTGGATAAAACTCTCATATTAATCCCTGTTATATTTTATATCAGATAAATTGGTCGCTCTAGAAAAAAAAAAGATAAATTAGTCCCTTAAGAATCATAAAAATGATCAAATTGGTCCCTATACGGAAAGATTAATTTGTCCAATTTTTTGAGTTAACTGAATCTGTAATGTCCCATTTTCACATTATATATATATAATTATATTTAACTATTAAATTATATATGCGTATATGATTAAAATATATTATATTAGATTATATAATATAAACATATATAGTAACATATATCATGTAAAAGAAAAGAAAAAAGTCGTGAAAGACTTAGGTAGGTCTTTGTAAAAGAAAGGAAGCCCACTTATAGTCTTTAAAGTCAATTAAAGGAGAATAAATAAATAAATAAATAAGAACAATAACCAAATAGTCATGTAAATAGTTAAAGAATAGCTACTAATTCTTTAAAGAAAGATGGTATATATATTAATAGTTACAATCAAAAGGATATTAAAACGTAGAATTAATATTTAATGTAGTGTTGTGATATCTTAACAAAATAATAAATTTTATAGAAAATCTAATTATATAATTATTATTAATGACTAGCGACTCGACAATCACTGCAGTGCCTATCGAGTCGTATTTTTTTACTTTTAGAAATTATTATAATTGGTACTAAATATTATGTACAAAAACTTTACCTTTATGAAATAGATATTTAAAAGATAATATAATATATCCAAAATATTAAAAAAAGAGTAAAAAAATTGCAATTATTGAGAAATGGTTAAAGAGAGGGATACATAAAGAGAGAAGTTAGTTGAATAAGGAAGTAAAGAAAGAAGTGGGTTGTATTATGGAGAAGTGGTTTGAGAAAAAGTAATAAAAATGGAAAGAGAATATTAAATCTGGATTTCAAAACAATTATGATATAAGGTGTGTGGACTTCAAAATAAGTTTTAATTGAATTAGGAGTCATTAAAAAATAGTTTGGTACCCCCAATCTCTTTTTTATAATTGTATAGATAAGCATAGAAATTAATAATAATAACAACAATAAATAACTGAACAAATAAAGAAGGAAAGTAATAGAATGAAGAAGACGACTACATGTCACTGTAGAAGAAAAAAAGGCTAAACAAGTCAAATAAGTTTTGACAAAAGGAAACAATATGGAAGGTGAAAAGAAGTTACATGATAGCAAATTATTATCTCTTGTGCAATTTAGACAAGATTAAAGAGTTATCGTTCGGATATATGTAACTTCAATTTACGCCATTACATTATTCAATACGTAAGAATTTAGATTTTTGTGACATTTTGAGTGCACATCTTACGCTTACTGCAACAATAAATAGGGGATGAGTGTGGTTAATTTTAGCATGGGCAAAAAATAAAGAACTAGGTTGTGCGACTGCCAAAATAGCACAGTAGAGAAGAGGATGAGTATGAGTTACATAAATTGAGTATTTCAAAATCAATAAGGTAGGGAATGAATCCATTTGTGAACTAACAATCACATTTGCATCTAGTTATTATTAGCCATCTTCTAATACAACTCATTTATATTAAAGTTATTCAATATTGGCAAGGAAGGGATACATTATCTCTTGCTAGTCATGACTCTCTCTCCCCTAAAATTATTTCTAAATAATGGCCACTTAACTTTAGCCTTGATATTTTTTGCTACTCTTTCCATTTTTATTCTTCCAATCATTGCCGAGAATGAAAGTCATATGAAAGTTAGGATTGCCTTGTCCTTTTTAGTGTATGCTAGTGGCATATTGGTCATGTAGGGTTTTTGAAACAAGTAACACATAACATGATCGAGTAAAAGAAAATTACCAAATAAAACTCCCAAAATACACATGAAAAGCATTGTTCATATGTCATAAAAAGAGAACCATCTCGTGATCAACTCAAAAACCTCTCTAGGCTTGTGTTCATGTGCTACATGACATCCTCCCTGCAAGTAAAGGTTGTTATTCAAAGTTGATAAATATAAAATGAAAAATATAAAATAAATTTTAAAAGGTTAAAAATAAAGGAAGGTCTATGCTATGATTTGAGTCAAATTTTACTAAACACCTTTCGATTTGAAAATATAACCTAGAAATTTTATATTATGAAATTAGTTATTCATTATACTTTGGTCTTTTTTTTTTTAACATTTAGTGAATATAAAAGTTTAATACAAGATTAATACAAAAACCATTTAAAAACACAAATGAGCTCTATTACTTCATCTCATCTAACTACCCTCATGATTTGTATTTTCGAGAGCTATGTTACACCCCTTTGAGAAATTTTACTTCAAGCTTGAATTAAGGAGCCAAAGGTTTAGAATTGGGATTTTTACTATTAGTTCTAGTCTGGATTAATCCATGGTTATTGTAGCTAGTGGGTTCGTGTTTAATAATATTCATGATATTATATCCTTGGGAGGAGCAACCTTTTGGCCATGCAAATCCTTAGAGTTTGCAAACAGCCTCCATTGAGTACTGAGTATATAGAAGTTTGGGGTAGGGCTGGAAAATTTAATCAAAATAGAGAGTATTTTTGTCTAAAATGTTAGTCACATGTAAGTTTAACAATGCAAATGGATGGAAGGTTAATAGATGGACTTTTTTGCACAATTTGGAAATCATAGGAGGTCACATTGCACGTTTTAAAATGTCATGATTTAAATTACATATGGTCTAAAGTGTAAGAGGATAAAATATATTTAACCCTTAAAAAAAATATAGAGAAAGCAAAATTTTTTTGTCAAATTTGAATTGTTAGAACAATGTGACATTCTATTAAGTTTTTTATGAACAAATGAGCTCTATTACTTCATCTCATCTAACTACCCTCATGATTTGTATCATGGATTATGAAAAAAATCTTCTACCTAAGAAGTATAACTTTTTATCAATATAACAAAAATAGTCTACTGCTAAGAGTTTTCATACACCTTTTGTCCTACGTCACTTTGTGCAACGCTAAATCATATTTAGAAATTAAAGAAAATATTGGTTTTTCTAATTATATTAACAATAATGATGATGATAATTGTGTAATTTGTTTTTGTTGCATATTTTTTCCCTTAAAAGTTAGCAGTTAAATAAGATGTTAATTTATCTAACCTCATTCTGCCATGAAATAAGAAAGCTTGGTTTGCATCTTATCTTAGAAAAACACAAACTAAAATAAAAGGTCAAATAATTTATTTGGACAAGAATTCTCTAAAGTGAGTATTTTATTTTAGAGAATAAAGTAAAGGGATTTCAATTTTGGATTAATAAAGTTAGAAGTTGAGCTTTTTTCACTCTACTAATTTAAGGGTAAAACTCCTCACTTTACTCTCTGAAGTGAAATCCTTAATTTAGAGGATCCAAATCCAATTTATTTTACTTCTACCATTACTAATAACAACAAATATAGCAATAACAACAACAAATATAACAATAACAAGAAGAATAATAATAGGAAACTTTAAGTGTTACTTGCCTTAACAATAGCATAAGTTAGGTCATAATCATTCTTTTTGTAAGCCTCTGTATACCTATATAGAAAGGAAAAAAGATCATGCAAATTATTTTTTTAAGTTTTTAATAGAATTTAGAACTCGAAAAATCTTGTTAATAGAAAATTGTTCAAGTAAAATCCATAAAATTAAGTAAAAGGATAACTGACCCTGCCACTTCATTGTCAACGAACCAGGCACGCCAAGTAATATTCAAATTCAAATTAAGCAACTTTATCATAGAATGTGTACTGAGGTGTGGTACCTTCATGTCAAGATCGGCACTGTAAAAGAAAAATAAAAAATGGCTTAATCAAATATGTAAAACATGCAGAAAAAGATCAAACTACCTTTGCAATAGCACCTTTTTTTAAATGGAACATAGTAATAATGATAAACACAAGCATTGGAAATGCGAGATTGGTTACATTTTTTGTGACTTAGAACACAAAATTTGGAAGAAAAAAATTATTGGGCATTTCTAAATCTGTACATTATGCTTTTATAAAGTACAATAATACGAAACATCTTAGAAACTTACCAGTAAATCAGAGACCGAAGGTTTGTGTTGGTGAGATTGTGATGATATTCAACAACACTAGGAACATTCTTTACATATGCAAGACTCTTATTCCATCTTTGAAAGTGCTCTTTGGTTCCCTGTATATATAACACGTTCATGGTCCTTCAACTCTTAATTTACATTTTCTTGATTAACATATCATTAAAATATGAAATGTAGGTTGATTTTTATAGCAAAAATACCATCTTTTTAAGCCATCCATTGAAAGTTGTTCTTTCTTGTTTCTTGTAACATGTAAATAAGATATTAATTAGACACACACCAAGCTTATCTTTTTTTCCCCTTTTTTAAATGAGAAAAATATAGAAAACCTATTTTTTAAATTGCTTTTAGCATAAGTTCCACCTTAATTGATATCTTCAAATGTATGTTCAAGCACAGCTTGTACATCTCAATATTGTATGCATACGCGATACACTCATATTAGATAAATGGTACTTTGAGAGTAAACCTAATTGGTGTACTATTTGGGCTCACGGTAAACTTTGAACATGTTAATTGGTAAAACTGCTTTTAATATAATTATGGTTCATATTATTTTTGTGACAGATAAACCTATTGCTGGTTTTCAGCCTACTATTGGTGTACTGTCTTTTCAATATTGAAGTAATAATACTTTTATTGATATTATTATTATTATTAAGAAGAGCTAATATAAATGTTGCAAAGTTCTAATTAAATTTATCACTTTATCTCTATATTTTTATTCTCTTACATATATTTACTATTAGCCTTTTTTTCATCTTCTCTATACCATTACAACCCATCCATCAATCGCTTGTTGTGCACCACCTGCATGCTATCACCATCCTTTGCTCGCTTTTGATGTCTTGCCACCACTCTTGGCATACTACTTATTGTTGGTTATTGGTTGTCACCTATCATCCGTCATCACTCACTTGTCGTTGCAAGTCATATGGTGCCCACTGTTTACTCTTAGCCATAGAGAAGGTGATACAATTCCATTATGTAACAAAGTATTTTGTAAATGAAGTAAAAAATTACCTTATTCAAACAAAAGAATTTTAAGATGAAGGGAATTAAATTGAAGCACTTAAATTTCTTTGCATTTTAAATCAACTAAAATTGAAGAATATTTCATCCAGACGCACGTTCAATTTATAGCAAGTCATATTCTTGTAGGCATGTGGTCATTATACCATACAATCTCCCTCTTGAAATGTGCATGAAAGATCCTTATCTATGCTTAACCTGGATGATCCCCAGTCCAGATAATCCTAAAGCCAAGATTGATGTCTATGACGAAACCTTGATTGATGAATTGAAAAAATTATGGTATGAAGGTGTACTGACTTATAGGGCTATACAAAACCCGACCCACCTTGAAGACCCAATCCGAACTCGGGCTATTTAGGCTGGGTTTTACCCGGGACATGCAAAACAGGGACAAGTCGGCTAAAAAAATAAGACAGATCTGTGATTTTTGTGACCACCCGGTCAGTGTTTTGTTGATTTTTATTTTTTTTACCCTGTCAGCCTGTCACTCTCATTCACTTTTTAAACTCAGAGACAAGACAACACACACTTTTCACCCTTCCTTTTTTCTTTCTCGATGCTTGCCTCTAGAGAGCACAAAACAGGAGTCAGCCAACAGCCGAGGAAAGAAGGCAAGGAGATGTCTTCTCAAAGTTGGAGACTCCAACCAACAAACTATTCTCCAAGACTCCAATGTACAACACCCATTCTCCTGTAAGCTGCTGAAGCTTTGCTGGAAAAGCCCCGCATCCAGCCGCACCTTTGCTGGAAGAGTCCCGCGCCCAAATCACTGGAGCCTCACCGACGAAGATAGGCACCACCACCACTCCGTCCTCATACCTCATCACCTCATTCTCCTCCTGTAAAGCCGTGGACTAAGGCGAGGAAGGCATCTCCTCTCTGATTTCCTCAGGCGAAGAAGGCACCACCACTGTCATCATAGTCACACCTCATTGCCGAAAGTCCTGCACCGGTGCTGCTGCCACTGCCACACCAGCATCCTCCTTTTCCTGAGTCTTGCACTACTCCACCCTTTGCACAAATCTTATGGCGGCATGCACACCTTCTTCGCAGCCATAGACACCAAAGCCCCCTTTTCATAAAAACCGGTAACAACATATACAAGACACAAGTGAAGTGATTTTTGGTTTATTTTCATTTTTTCTCAACTTTTTGACTCTAACTTGGGCTTTGTTTTGGGTAGCAAAGGAGAGCATTGCCATATTTGGGCTTTGTTATGATTATTTTACTACTAAAAAAATGAAAATTTAGTATTTTTTTTTAAGTATTGTCTTGTTGGTTATAATATGAAGTTATGAACAACTAAAAATAAGAATTCTAACTCTCTTGTAACTATTTTTAGGGGAGCTTATTTCATCCATCTCATGATTTCAACTTGGCTTTGGTGAACGATTGGTGGAGCTTACTAATAGCCACTAGTGGGAGTCTAAGGTAAGCCTAAGACTTGATAACTCTCTTAGACCCTAGTTGTTTCACTTCTCATAATTCATATTTTAGTTTTGTTCTATGGGCTAAAGTTTGTATTTTGCTTTTGTTCTATGGGCTTGTCACTTGTGGGTGTTTTAGCTCAATTTACATTTTAACAAATGATATTATTCAAACCAATTATTGTTTTAATTCAATGTTGGTAATTATTCACTATTTTTCTTGCCATTAGGTTTAGTTAAAAACAAATAGAAGGGGGAGAGCCATTTGATTCAAGTTCAGTTAATGAAATTGGCAACATAGTCTCAAATCCTTTAACAAACACAAATGCCAATATTTTGAACTCAACTACTACTTCAGCTCCACCAATAATTAGTGAGAAAAATTATAGTGAGAAAAATAAGGGTGAAGAAGAGGCTAATAAGGGTAAAAGGTCAATCGGTTAGGATCATTTTATCAAGTTTCCTTTGGTAGAGACTAAAGGAGAACACAAGGCCAAATGTAATCATTGTCGTGCAGTGTATAGTTGTCACCCAAACAAATATAGCACTAATTCAATGAATAAACACTTACATAGGTCTCATAAATGGATATTTAGTAAAGTGGAAAAGAAGGGGACACTTCATGGGTATATGCCAAGAATTGGTGAAAGAGAGGAAAATGGTCTATGCATGAAACATGTAGGTTATAACTTGGAGGATTATAGGAGGGTTGTGGCTGAATTTGTGATATGTGATGAAATGCCATTCAAGGTTATAGAAGGATATGGGTTTCACAAGATGTTAAATCCATTAGAGCCTAAATTCACTGTCCCATCTAGAGTGACAA
This sequence comes from Dalbergia cochinchinensis, assembly GCA_031216125.1. Lineage (NCBI taxonomy): Eukaryota > Viridiplantae > Streptophyta > Magnoliopsida > Fabales > Fabaceae > Dalbergia > Dalbergia cochinchinensis. Next base: position 61,778,662 of record CM062377.1, read on the forward strand.
TTTCAAGATATTGTTATCAACTATTTTTAGATGAAAAGAAAAAGCTTAAGGTTTGGTTTATGAAATCATGCATCCGTGTTTGTTTAACAACGGATTGTTGGACATCAAACCAAAATTTATCCTACATGTGTTTGACTGCGCATTTTATTTATGAAAAATAAAGATTGCAAAAAAGAATTATTAACTTTTGCCTAATTGAGAACCACAAAGGTGAAACCATAGGAAGGAAAATTGAGAGATGTTTGAGAGAATGCGGAATTGAAAATATGTTCACAATCACAATGGACAATACAAGCTCAAATGATGGGGCAATTTCATACTTTCAAAAGAAATTAGATGCTAAAGGTGGGTTGGTGTGTGAGGGGAAATGTTTACATATGAGATGTTGTGTTCATATCTTAAATTTGATTGTTAGTGAAGGTATCAAGAAGCAACAAACTTCCATAGAAAGTATTAGGAATGTTGTTCGGTATGTTAGATCTTCTCAAGGTATTGTGTGTTTAGATGTCCCAACTAGGTGGAATTCCACCTATTTGATGTCAGAACAAGCAAAGAAGTTTGAAAAAGCTTTTGATAGACTTTATGATCAAGAGTCTAATTTTAGGAAATGGTTTCGCGAGGACAAAAAGGGGAAAAAGAAAGCTGGTCCTCCTACAAATTCTAATTGGCAACGTGCTAGAATACTTGTTTAATTTTTGAAAATTTTCCATGAAGTGACTTTGTGTTTCTCAGGCTCCTTACATGTCACTTCTAACAAATGCTTTCATGAAATTGCATCAGTATAAACTCAATTGATATCATGGAGCCATAATCATACTGAGCTTTTAGGGACTATGGCATGTTCTATGAAATCAAAGTATGATAAATATTAGGGAAATGTTGAAAAGTTTAACCTATTGCTGTTTGTTGCTATTGTTTTGGATCCTCGATACAAACTTGATTTTATCACTTGGACTTTAGAGGATATATATGATAAGAAGTTGACTACTAATATGTCTATTTTGGTTAGAGACACATTAGATTCATTGTATAAATTTTATTCAAAAGGATTTTCTAATAAAAGTGAAGATGATGGGGATTCTTGTAAAGGTCTTGATTTGGATGAAAGCTTTAAGGGGTTATCTAGCCTTAAAGGTGTTTTTGAAAATGGGGTCAACACTTGGAAAAAACAAAAGAGGGCCAAAGCTAATTTAGATAGTAAACCAGATCTTGAGAAGTATTTGGCCAAGGACACAATTGAAGAGAATGATTTTGGAAATTTTAACATATTAGATTGGTGGAAAACAAATTCTTCAAAGTATAAGATCCTTTCGTGATACCTTGGGCATTCCAGTTTTAACAGTTACATCTAAGTCTTGCTTTAGCATAGGTGGGCGTATGCTTGATGTCTTTCGAAGCTCTTTTGTCACCAAAAATGGCTGAAGCTCTAATATACACTCAAAATTGACTATGCCCCACTGGACTTAAAGTTGATGATAAGGATTTTAATCAATTTGATAGCACTAAGAGTATTATTGATGGTTAGTTTATAACATCGTGATGTTTTCTTTGTTGATCCATATAAACTTTCATATGGAATAGGCTAACTTATGTGTTTTGCAGATGTTTCAAAGAATGCATCCCTATTACAAGGAACAAGTTTGCAGTCACAAAACATGAATATAAACTGATGGATGTTCATTACCTTTAGTCTTTTGGAATAGAAAAGCTCAAATGACATTTTGCTGTAGTATTTTTTTGATATTCAGTTGTTGGATAAAATTTAACATTGTTTTGGTGTGTAGAAGGCCAAAATGCTTAGATTAAAATCACACGAAATTTGTAATGCTGTAGTTTTTTTTTTTGGTATTCAACTGTAGTTTCAAATCAGTTGTTCTTATGATGTATAGAGGCCTAGAAATGTTGGATTAGAACAATAAAAAGTCATTTTTGCTGTAGTTTCTTTTTATATTCAATTGTAGTTTCAAAGCATATGCCATTAAGTGTATAGAAGTCTGAAAGGCTTGGCTAAGGAAAACTATGAATATGATCAACTCTAAAGTAAGTTTATTCAATTCCAATGAATGCAGCAGAGCTTAAGTAAATTTCTTGCCTTCGCTTATTTTAATTCAGGGTTTTCTAGTGGAATATCTTTTCTATTCTTCTGGTTAAAAGTTCTATGACTTTACTTCTTAATCTACTTATGTTTCTTAAGCCATAATTGTGATTGAGAAAGTAATTTCAAGAGCTAAGGAAAAAATAGATAGGATTTAGAGTGAACTAAATCAACTAAATGTTCTAGGGAACTATAATTTTGCTGGTTCTATCACTACTCACCACTAGTCCATATCTACCTTGTAAGTGTCCTATATATCTTTCCAAACCAACCAAAGTTTTGACCTATTAGAATTCCATTTCTACTAATCTTCTCTTCCTATTATTTTTTTTATCTGCAGGTACATCATCTAGATTTGTTTACCCCTACAAATAGAATTTTTACCATTCCTATCCCATTCTCTCACATTTTATTAATATATATATATATATATATATATCTTGCTTCTATTATCAAATCTATATAAGACATCTGTTTTTATACCATGTGCATGAAGAGACATAAAGAAACAACGTGCTTTGATTATGGGAAGCATTCAATCAATGGAGTGAAGTTGTGTAATTTTTTATTAGTTTAGCTACCAATGCCGAGTATTAATTCTTTCACTTATATTAGCTCTATTGCAATTTGTGATTTTGCACTTTTCCGATCTTATATATGTGCTATATAATGTTGTTTTTCCACTAACATGAATGACTTAAATATGAGTTATTTTGCTTCTATTGTGCTGTTGATAGAAGTTTGGACTTTGGAACATTATTGAGATTGATTGTTATCATCCCCTAGTCTTAGGCACAATTGCTTTTTTTTTTCCTCTTTGTTTTTGGAGATGTTGAAAAGAAAGATGTTTAAGAGTATTTAGCCCGATTTAGGCCCAGTGTGTACCCGGTCTTAATCCAGCCCAGACATGATTGGGTTTACTCGGGTCTAGGGTCAGGTTAAGGTCTATGAAATTGGCCCGGTCAAAATATAGGGTCGAGTTCGGGCCAAGTCAAACCCATCATAACTCATTGCATGTACACCCCTACTGACTTATGATGTTTCCATAAGGCAAAATTTCATGTTGAGGAAAACATTGATGTGGACTATCAATGACTTTTTAGCTTATGGGATGTTGTTAGGATGGATGACATGGGGGAATTGACAAGCCCAATCTATATGGAGGAAACAGAGGCATTTACATTGAGGGTTGATAGAAAGAATTTATTATTTGACTATCATAAAGGTTCTTAAATCCTGACCATTCATTCGGGCACTATAAGTATGTATTTAGAAAGAACACTATAGAGGATGATAAGCCTTTACTTATTCCAACCAGCAACTAAGTTTGATAAAGAACTAGGTGCCTTCCAAAGATAGTTGAAAAGGGTAAATCCATAAGATTGCTAGGATATGAGGTAAAGCAAAATTGGACCAAATAAAGTAGATTTTGGGAGTTTCCCTATTGGAGAATAATTTGGTTTGTCATTGTATTGATGTGTTGCATGTTGAAAAAATGTGTTTGATATTATGATATTATGATGGACACTTAAAGAATCAAAGACAATGAGAAGTCAAGATTAGATTTGGAAGAGTGCTATAGGCAACTTGAGTTGAATTTATGAGAAATAAGAGATAGTCGTGTATGTAAGCCCAAGGCTAGTTGCACATTGAACCCTATATATAACTAAATTGTGAGTAAGTGGGTACAAAAGTTGAAGATACCCAACAATTATGATTTGAACTCAAGTAGATATGTGAATGTTGCACATGGGAGTTTTTTTGCAAGAATAATCATGATTGTCATGTATTTATGGATTGCTTACTTTCCATTGCATTTAGAGAATTTGATACTCCTATTTGAAAGCCATTAACTGAGTTGAGTGAATGTCTTAGTTATTTTTGCTTGTTTACTTTTAGGGCTGAAGACCTCCTAATGATGCAGAAGAATGTTCGTATTATTCATTTAAATTGGAGAGAATCTTTCCTCCTATGTTCTTTGATTCCATGGAATACTTGCCTATACACTTAGCATATGAAGCATGGGTGTATAGGCCAATTCATTATAGATGATATCTATCCATTTGAAAGGAACATGAGAGGCTTCAAAAAAATTGTTAAAAATAGCGCTCAGGCTAAAGGATCCATATATGAGTCATATATCTTGAAGGAAATGTCTTTCTTTTGCTCCTATAATTTTGAGGCATGTGTTCAATCTAGAAGAAAAGCGTTGGTCAGAATGATGATAGAGGTGAAAGTATCAGCCGATATTGTCTATATTCAACCAACCTCGTCATGCTATTAGGAAACGTAAAAACCATTAATTGTCAAAGTAGGGGGAAACATGTTGCATTATTTATGTTGATAAATTGCAATGAAATGCAACCACTTAAAAAGTAAGTGACATCCATGTATGACTCTTAATTATTAATATTCTCTTATAAATAAAATATTATTTTACTTTTAATGTTTACAGATGTTTTGAACAAGTGAATGGCCAACATTGACTTGAACAATTCCTAGCATGATTGAAATCCTATCTATGTGACCTAGCTTTCAATTGTATGCTAAGTTTGAATATAATTTTTTCATAGTTGCTTGATTGTACCAATGATATAACTTATTTACCCTTACAAAGTTCATCTTGAGGCTCTACTAACAAAGCTGTTAATTGGATCATATATCACATAAGCGGATATATGTTTTATACATTTGAATGAGAAAAAGAGAGAAAACATACAATAGAAGGGTTTTTGTCAAAAAGGATTCGACTAGGGAGAGGGTAATAAGTATGGAGTGCTTAGAGACGTACTCCAGTTTGAATGTTTAGGTGATGAACCTAAAAAAAGGTAGTGTTGTACAAATATGATTGATACGACCTAAGATGTCCTAATGAAACATGTGTGCACAACCAAATAAAATAACTAAGGTAAAAAAAATCAAAAGATGCATTGCATATGATCTCTTCATTGTTTCTTAACATGTAAGATAATTTATTATGAACCATACTTTGGAATGTGCAAATCCAATTGGAATGTGGTTATCAAAACCAAACCTAGGGTTCGAGTTGAGGTTGAGAAAGTAATTGGTGAGATTTATCAAGTGAATGATCCAATCTCTTCTCACGTAATTGTTGATATAGAAGAACTAGCTTGCCTACAATCTGGTTGAGGTGAGGTGACAAAGTTGACATTTCCAATCAACAATTAATGAGAACAAACAATTAGAAGGATGGTAAGGAAAGAGGCCGAAAAAGATGAATTTGAGGATGATGTTGAAGTTGAAAGTGAAGAGCCTTAAACTTTTTGATTAAATGAGGTGATAAATGTATATTGTCTTTTAAATTACTTTGCTGTTTTTCCATTTTGTGTTTAAATTACATGTTACATTTTTATTCCACTTTTTTAATCTTTGTATTAAAGCTATTTATCAAAGGATTGTTTGGATATCATTCTATTTCTTGATTTTAACTGTTTTATTGACATGCATGTTATGGTTTGTTTTCCATATGCATTAGATAGAGACAGAGGCAAAGGTACTTTTACTTTACTATGCTCATTCTAGAACCAAAGAGTCTACTGTTTCATGCTTAGTATGTCATTAATATCAATCATCGTCTAAGGTTTAACTTTATCAATTTTTCTTGTAATTTTTTTTTACATATACATGTTTTTCCATTGTTTCAATTGCAATCTATTCTCTAGATCAAGACACCTACTTCAGGAGAGCTATTTATTGAGACACAAATAAGGAAAGGAAACATGATGCAATTTGTTGACCCCATTTGAGTAGACCTAATTAAGTTCTAAACAAATTTTTCAGTAAGTTGTTTTTCTGTATTTAAATTATTATTTATGTTGTATAATTATAATTTAATTAATATTCTTGTAGGTCTAGTTCAAGTAGCGCATTGACGAGGTCAGGTTCCAACAGACCCAGAAAAAAGCATAAATAGCAGTGAGCCTCGTTTGCCAACCCATTAATAAGAAAATAGTATGGGAAAAGATAGTTGATGGTCTTTACAATAATCGAATATACAACACAGGAACATTCTATGCGGATAACATGTCCCCAATTAGGAATCCCAATTAGGAGCTCTAGGCTTAAGAAAAGTGGATACAAAAGTAGTACTAAGGACTCCGTGAGGCCAATAATGAGTGAGAAATATGAGAAGTAAAATATTATAATCTCCAGGATAAGGGTTACCTAGAGAAGATTATTAAACTAATAATGGATGAGTCAAAGAGGGACAACAAGAAGCTAAAATAATAGCCAAATTACGAGACAAAGTAGAAGATAATGTGGAAAATGAAGCCCTATTACAAGAGGATTTAGGCAGGCAATTTGAGACGAGATCCTGTATCCTTTGATGACTCCACTCTTCTAATGATGATGATGAGGTCATCAACTATTATACATGTTGCACTCCTTTTTACATTTTTTATACTTTTTAAACATTACTTTGTTTACTATTTTTATGTCTGCTTGTATTTATTTTTAACATTTACTCATAGTTATGTTTAGTGATTTAACTATTTTATATTTTTGTTGAATTTCATGTACTATTATTAATTATATTCTTATATTAATTTCTAAATTAAAAGCTAGAAATCATTAATTTGTAGATAAATTTAAAAGTTAAATTAATAATTATGGTTATGTAATAAAAATACCAAAAATTAAAAAAATCCCAAAAAATTCTAATTAAGATTAAATATTCCCATGGAAATTATGGTGGGTTTGCATTAATGGACCATTTTCCTTTACAATTTGGAGCATATTACATCATTTGTTTGTTTAATTGATTGATATATGATAGGTTCGTGTTTTATCCTTATTATGCACCATTGAATAAATTCATGGTTAGTCACACCATTTTTTATGAATAAGTCTGAAGTTTTCTGTGCTTTCAATATCTTGTTGGGAGTGCTATTTGGTTATAGGAACTTTCTAAGTTAGTGGATTAGCATCGTAAAGGGACTCAGAGCAATTTTGGATTACATTAGTTGTAGCTGGGACTGTCATAGCGATCAATAGAGAGTGATTTCGTGTATAGCCAAATAGCAAAACTACTATAGTTGTCCAAGACCACTATATCAGTCATTAGGAAGCTAACTTTATGGAGCAATAGGGGAGACTACTATAGCGGTTATGCAGTCATAATTCAGTGTCAGTGAGTTTTATTTTTATTCGGTCAATCCTGTTTTTAATGTAAAAATGCTACATTATAAATAGCATTAGGCAAATACTTCTAACATTTTTGGACACTTGACACTAGGGTTACCATTAGAGCTCCTTCTCTACTCTTTCTTCTTTACATCTTTCTACTCTATCTATATTTTAGGAGCTTCCAATCATTATTTTGGCTTTCGTTTTGGATTATATTTGTACTCTCTATTGCATTAGTTGTAATCATCCATCTATGGAAGAGTAATTTTCTTTACCTAGCGTAAGAACAATTGAGGATTGAGAATTGTGATTGAGATTTGAGCTTTTAATGCAATTTGTGGTTGATTTTGCATTCTCTTTTTTATTTATCTCTCTTGAATCTTGATTGAATATTATTGTAGTTGTGTTTTTTAGAGTAACCTGATTGTGTGTGCATTTAGATTGTGGGTTACATGCATGAGTAAGATTCTATTGGGATATTTGATTAGTTGATTAAATTACATCTGTTTGGTAAGGAATTAAAATTACAAGACTAGGTTATTGTAATTAGTAATTAAAGTAACATAGGCTCATAGAACTATGATAATGAATTACTAGTGCATGTTTAGTCAAACCCTTAGTTAGGGATATACTTATGTGACCACTAAGTAAATTGCATTATTCGATCAATGGTGTTGAAACCAAGATTAATCTAGGGTTCTGATTAAGGTGGATGTAGTAGACACTAGACGAAGCATTGTTTGGGTCAGCAATTGAAGAAAGATAAGAATCTTAGTAAAGAAGGGGATGGAAAATGATGATGTGTAACATAATTCACTTAAGGAAAATCTGATACCATCTTGATAATTTTAGAATCAGAGAAAAAAGGAAAGAAAGAAAGAAAGCTTTGTGTAAGACTGGATTATCATTGATTGCTTTGAACTGAAACAATAATTCTTGGGTTTGTTCCTTTGGGACAAATGCTAGTATATATACAAGGTTAGATAAGAGATGAAATGGTGATTGTAACAGACTTTAAGTGACAGAAAGTAAAATTAAATAACTAATTGGCTTAAGACTAGCTAACTTACTAACATAATGATAACTAACTAATTAACTAACTAACTAACAGGTTAGTTATCATCCAATACTTCTAATCATTTATTGTTACTAAAAAATAACATTGTCGAGTTGTGGAGCCATAACCTCATTATCTAAGTTGAACATCTTACTCTCATCTAGACCTTTAGTATGTTCATCATCATGAAATTTGTACACCATCACCCTATTAATCCTTAAAAGTTCTCTAATTCTATGAACTACAATATTATATAAAATAATAAATAATATAGTATGATAATTAAGTGTTGAGAAATTTAACAATTTTATGAACAATATGTGGGTTTCTTTTTTTTTTTTACTTTATCTTTTCATTTTGAAGCTTGATTAAAAGTAAAAAGGGCCTCAAATTTTGGTTAGAATAGCACAAATACTAATGTGATAAAGAGGAAAAGTTGAAGTACTTCATGTTAATGCCTAAAATGGATTAAAAAAAAAGGAGAAAATATAAATTTGATGTGCACTATTGAAACAATATAGTCATTGCATGTTTGTAATATGTACTAGTATGTGTTAGCTTGTATGGCTCACAAATTTAGGATGTTTAATTTTCAAGTTATTCAAATGTATTATTTTGTGCTTTATGGATAGTACATGGCTTAAGATATAAACATGATAACTGAGTTGTGTCCTCACACTTCTTCAATTGGTATAAGTTTGAGCTATGTAACAATATAAGGTTTTAATCCAAAAAATGCCTTTTTGTTCATAATTTCTCATTTCCTACAATCTTACTCTTTATATTCATCAAAAGGCTAATTATGGACCTCGTTTATGATTTGCTCAATCACATTTGTCCTATGCCATTGACAAAAATATTGACAATAGGGTTGATTTTTTTGGAGTTTTAAATTTGAAGTTATTGAGAATATCTAGGTATTTCAAGTTTAGGAGATTATTGCAGCCTCTTCATATACTAAAGCAAAAACACATTAAATTTACCAGAAAGTCAAATTTTTAGTGTAAACTATCTTATATAAGGGTAGGAGTATAGTAAAATAGAAAAAAAAAACAAAAAATAAAAAATTGAACATATGGAGAAATATAAAATAACCAAAGAAGTAAATGTATATTTTAATTGTGTTAATATTACCTCTCTAATATTGAGAGCCTTTTGAACATTTGGATCATTTGCCCATAATTCACTAAGTGCGTACTTGTCCTCCTACATGAATATTACAAGTTTCATGAAAATAAAAACATATTATTTAAGCAAAAATGTATAGTTAAAGAGAGAAAGAGGGTTTATGTACCTGACATCTAAAAGTTGTTTGGTGGACATTTTTAAAGCCTTCAAACATGCTTCTGTGATTCTTAGAAGATGCCCTTATGCAACTTGGTTGTAAAATTTGATATTCATCTACATAACGAACTAACTATAATGTAATAAAGTATTGCATGTCAGGAAAGATTACAAAATAATTCACAAAGAGAAATATTTTTAAAATGTAAAAATGGATTCTAACCTCGGAGAAGGCTTCGTAGTCTGACATACATGCTATATTGCTAGGATTGAGATTAACATAATCACCATCACAATTAGCTTTCATTGACTGTAAGCTCAAAATAACACATTCATAGTTTATATAAAGACAGGGTCTATGAAAATATTTGGCTTTACCATTGTATAAAACTTTAAAAAGATATATATGCATGTTTCACCATAAGAGAAAACTCAAATATTGGTAATTCCACTATTTGAATAGTAACCTCATATAGCTCATCTGATATAAGTGTTCTTTGGTGAGCGAATTCAATTTTCATGTTGTTATCCATGTACGTGTCAGTTGCTGGACTTGCAAGCACAAAACCCTAGTGTAATTCAAGGATGGGTTAGAAAATTCACTACAACATATTCTATCCTATTTCAACTAATGAGTAAAATCCCAACTTCATTTTGAGTGACAAAAATAATGTTAGGTAATAAAATCTTTAACACAAGCATCTAAGACTCAAAAATAAAGATCAAATTACTCAAAGATTAAACAAATTAATTCTTTAAAAGCACTAGATTATGTCCACAAAATGATATAGTGTAAAATAGAATTATATTCGTATACTTTGAAGTTGAGGAATAGCGAGCGCCCACTTTTGTAATCTGCAAGTTAGTAAACTATATGTCAAATTTTAAGCAATTTGAAGTAAAATAAATGATAATTTCATTATAGTTTGAATATAGACATTGTAAAATTCAAAATGTTCACCTTTATATACTTTTTGAACAAGAAGAGGAATAGGTATGCCTGAATATGAACCACCACCAATGTAAAGTGGATTGAATCTAAATTGAGGGTGATCCACAAGCCACTTCATTGACATGTAGAGAAAAATATAAAAATAATTAGAAAATAAGTTAATTGATTGCTTCTTGCAAAGCAATTATTTTTTAAAGAAAATGATGATTGTAAGGTAATGTGAACCTTTTGTAGAAAATCATAAGTATGTTCCATCCATTTTTTGTCATTACTATAATACCCTTGTTGGGTTTTTGAATAAGAAAATCCTGTGCCAACGGGTGCATCGACATATAATATGTTGAGCATCTGTAAAAATATATCATGAATTAGTTTAAAGGATTTGATACTAAAAAAAGAGAATTTATTCATTACTATCGAAAAATAGAGAATATGAGAGTGATGGATCAATAACTTTGCATGATTAAACATTGTATGTGTTAGTGAGCTTTATTTATAACTGTATGCTTACTAGTTGGTCATTTAATTGACTAATATTAGCAGTTAGCTAGTTAACTAAATTATCATTGTATTGAATATTGCATCTAACTAATAATAACTAACTAACTAACAATTGAGTTATTAATTGGATAACTAAATCATAGCCAACATGATCATGTAACATGAGCATTAGCTAAGGTGACATATGATACCACCCACATGTTGAGTAGTTGATATTCAACATTTGTAGCTTGAAATGATGTGTTGGGATGAAGGTAGAAGACATTAGTTTGGGTGAAGGTGTGTCTCTTATCTACTTAAAGTAATAGATTGACATTAAGCGGATGAGGCTAACTTGAATCTCTCCTAACTATTTGACAATCAATCTCAATATGCTTAGTCCTTTCATGAAATATAAGATTATCACTATGCGAATAGTACAAAAATAGTCACTTTAGATGCAGGTTGGAAGATGATGATCAAGGTATAAGTCCTTGTGTAGATCAGTAAGCCATAGGATTTCAAATGTCATACTTGCCAAAACCCATAGTCTTATTTCCTCAAGATAATTTGGCTGTTGTGTTGTGTTTATTGTGTTTCCAATAAATGTGAGTATGACCATATTTCCAATAGATGAGAGTATGATCAAGGAATGTGCAATAGCCAATAATGGATCTTTGAGTCTTTACAACTTGCCTAATCAAAACATGAAAACTCTATGAGCATTCACTATTAAGTTGATGGCTAGGAAAATATCTGTGAGGTAAGTGTTTGAGATATGTCACGATTCTAATCATAGCCAAATAATTAGCATTCATGGATTTTAATAGAAATTAACTTAATTTTTAGACTGCAAATATAATATTAGGGATTGAAGTTATTAGATATAATAAACTTCTTGTTGGTCTTCCATATAAGGCCATATCACTATGAGGAATACCTTGGTTTTTTTGGAGTTGTAGGATTATTCTATAGGAATGGTGGGTTGTTTACAGGGTAACATGCCAACATTTGAAAAGATCTCACAAGGCATATTTCCTTCATGAAATATAAATGGATTTCAATGATTGGCAAGAAAGACAAATTGTGGATGATCATGTCACGTAGGTTTTGATGATACTAAACAATGAAAATGGTTGAAGTCAAATAATGCGATTGAATAATGAAGACTTGGTGCAAGATCGAGAATGGAAGAGATTTATACGACTTAGGACTTCTATGCTAGAATCATTTTAGTGATAAGAGTAAATAACCCATGTAGTCCCTTAAAAAAATTTTACAAGACAATTTAGTCCATCAAAAATTGAAATTAAACTCGCAGTCTCTCAAGATTTTAATAGTATGACACATTAGTCCCTCTATATGTATCTGATTTTTAAATACTAAAAGAATTTCACATTAACCAATTCACATGGTGTTAAGTGATGTATACATCATTTGAAGTGGAATAGAATTTAAAATGACTCATTTTGGTGGTTAAAATTCATAAAATGAGTCATTTAAATCTCTATTATAAGTTACAAAGTGTTTCATTTTATGCAATTTTAAACACAAAAATTAGTATTTAAAATAACTTCATTTAGCTTGCCTCTAATATTTTAATGACACGTCATCATTATACTAAGCTACAGTGTAAGTCCATTAATGAAAAACTAATAGAGGGGCTAATGTGTCCATCAATCTTGAGGGATCACGAAATCAATTTCTTTTCTTGAAGGACGAAATAGCTCGACATGAAAATCTTGAGGGACCAAATAAGGTATTCACTCTAATCTTATTTATCATGGCTATTTTTTTGAGGAAAAAAAAACTATTTTTATTTTTAAATGTCGAGATAGGGGTTTCAACCTTTGAAATTGTGCTTTGGCTTGATTAAAGTTGTGTTCTTAGGAAAAAAATTGGGGCAAATCAAGAAAATCCTACTTAAGTATGTGGGAATTAATTTAATGATGTCTCCATTATAAAACCATTAAATATTTCAAAAGGTCATTGAAAATAAGCTTTATTAGGTTCATAGCATTGTGGTAATCAATTGTTATAAGCTAGTAATCAATTATGAGCACCTTGTCTATATACATAGCCCTATGGTAATCAATGACCAAATATAAGAATCAAATATGATAAATGCATAAAATACAATAAAAACATAGAAGATAGTATTAGATAGTTAATTTATCCTTAGGAGACCAAGAAATATATATACTCTTAGTTGATATAGGAATAATTAGCAACGTTTGTAAGAACATAGTGATAATTATATGCTCCTATGAAAAAGTACTTGGGGAATGGTCTAGCTATAAGGAAAGGTAAGGTTCTTAAGCATGTCCAAATAACGCACTTCTCTTTCCTAGAGATCTGTTTAATACTTGATTAGTGGAAAGTATATAGCATATCACGACACATTACAAATAGAAAATGATAATATATAGCCAGTTCATGAAGCATGATATTAGTAATCATTAGGCTAATATTATTTAAGACATCAATAATATGATAAAAAAGTTAATAGTCTAAAGAATAAATAATTAACAAAATAATAAAATTATTTAATAATTCTTATAATCGAAAATAGTAAGACACTTCTCCCAAATAATAATACCATTAATCAATTAACTTATGAACTGAAACAAATAAATTATAAAAAGTAATTGATTAATAATTCATAATTCTTAAGTAAGAATAGAAATTATGTTAAAACTATTCATAAAAGAAATTCAAATAACTAAATAGATAATAAAAATTCTTCTTTAATCCTTGTTTGAATTTTATATATATATATGTATATATATGATTCTATGTGTATGAGTGTGATTAGAAAGTTATAGCCATGTTTCATGCATTATTATAGTATTACCCCATAGAACATGACATTGCATTGCATATAAATCATATGAAAGTTAAAGGTATTAAATTAAAGATTAATAATTAAAAGACACTGTAGGGAATGATCCTAAGGTAAGCATGGTGACTCATCCCTATGTACCACTATCTGCAAGGATGATCCTAAGGCAAGCATGGTGACCCTTGTTAGGTTTCGGAATGAGCTTACGTCCTTATGTTTAGGGTTATAATAGGTTATCTGTCATAAGGCAGGTGGATGTAAAAGCCGCTGGTTACGAAAGATGCCGTAATGCTCATGGATGTATAGGCCCTTGGTTACGTTCAATGTTAAAATATGAAAGATAATAAAGCTTAATAAGTAAAGGTTAAAGATGCCAAAGTAAAGAAAGGTAGATTTTGTATATAATTGGATTATAGGGTCTAGTTATGTATTGAATCGAAGTAAGGAAGAAAAATGAAAGCATTTTAATGTCATACATCATAGAAAAATAGTCTATTATGCCTTGAAATTTGACCTACATGATTCAAGTTAAGATTATAGTAACATATGTACCATGACAACATGTTTATAATATTTTATGTAGAAAATGTATGATCTTTTATCTCTATGCTATGTTATGTGCTCTTCTACTTGCATTATGGTGTGATATTAGATGATTGTTAAATTTTATGTCATCAGAAGCATATTAAAATAAAGCATGTATAACACGGACCACTTTGACTAATAAGAGTTTCAAAAACCATTATAAACCAACCTTGTATGCTTCGCACATTTTCATAAATTAAATGCGAAGTGGCCAGAGTCAACAATGATACATGACACAAAGGGCGGAAACCCTACTAAGAAACCTGGTTTCTCATCTCCTTATATTTCCATGTCAAATACAGGTGAATCAATAGGCGTGAGCAAAGTTTTGCACTAGTACCCCAACCACCATCATCTATTATGATCAAAACAGGAGGGGTAGAGTGATCGCTACTACTGTGATGCACTACTTAGTGTTGAACATGGATTGTTTCATTTCAATGATAGAGCTTCCACCACCACCTGCACCAGAGGCTCTGCTGGCATGTTTGCTATACTGAGGGCCCAGATTGTATCCGAGAGTTCAAGGGACACGATACAATCTGTATGTTATCTGCAGACAGGGAGTAGGTAGAGGTCGATAGTACACATCCAGATATATCTAGTAGTCTAGTAGGTTTATATTTTATGTTCTTTTGTCTTTCTATTTATGTTTTATGGCCTATTTATAAAGACTAAGCAATGGATTGATTTACGAACTAACCTTATTTATTGTAATCAAAGTATTATTATGTTTCCTTACGAGATTATCCAGCCTGCCTTGTCTTTTGTCTTTGCACCATCATGTGAGATACGGCACGTAAATCAATTTGTTTTAGGAACTACTCTATGGGCTCTTATTTTTCAAAAGATTTTAAAAAGGAAAGGTCATCGTATATTTTTAGTAGACTAATTTGAATAATCTCTTAATTTTTGCAAAGTATAAGTAACATCTAATAAAAGTCGTGTTAAATCTTGATAAAAACACATAAATTATTAGGATGTTAGACCCCAAGGTTAGATGCACTTAGGAAGGTCAATCCTAAGCTAAGGAAGGGTTAGGTAAGGTCTATGAAAGGTTCAAGGTAGGACAATTTTTAGGCCAACTAGGCATGCTACCATATGCACTAGAGCATGCAACAACACGCAACTAAAATTCTTATGCCATGCTACACTATAAGTCCTTCTCTGACACGGTGCATTTTAGTGTCAAGAAACCTGAATTTTGACCCTCCCTCCATTATAAATATGACACATCATAACACCTCCAAACATATTCTAAGAACCCCATCCGCTCTAGTGCCAATTTCTCTAGAGAGAATACTTAAGTTCTTCATCTTCTCTTCAGTCCTTCTATTCTTTCCTCCTCCAGTAAGTATTCCTTCTAAGTTCCTTTATGGGTTGTGGCTTTAGTTGTCCTTTGGGATTAATGCGGTAAGTTTTCTCCTTCTTTTCCATATATACCATGACATGCCTAATCCTTTGTCTCTTGTTCTACGTCAATTTGGAATGTCATTCCAATTCCCTAGGATCCCGTGGGCAGTGGAAAATGAACTCCTGGCTATGCACGATGAGTGGATAGTTTTTCATGGTTATATTTTATCTATTAAAAATATTTTAGAAAGCTATTTAATATTATATATCAATTGTTATAGCTCAAAAGATAAAGAAAATTTAGTAGTTTATTTATTATCATGAAAATCATTAATTTCAATTTATTGTATTATATTTACATGATTCTAGGAGCTCAAAAACCATAAGATTATTTTACAATGTGTTTTTAAAATCATGAAATCATGTTTACTCATGGACCATTGTTATTGTATGCCTATTTGTTCATGCCTGTTTTTGTTGCGTCAATCTTTAGAACATGTTTAACATGTAATATTTACAAGTTATCAAGAAAAATTTTATTTAAATGCAAGATATCATGATTTACGTGATTATGTTTACCTGGGAATAATTTGAGCAAAGCTATGAATTAACAGCAGAATGATAATTAATCTTGATATACCAAGTTGCTCGCCTAGGGGCAATCTCCACCTACTGGGGTTATATGGTTCACCCAAGGGACCTTGTTAACATGTATCATGTATTCATGTTATGAGCCTTGAGAGGTTTGAACCATAGGATAGAATGATGGTGTTTCATGATTCATGATATCAGGATTTCTCTATCACAATAATTCCCTAATTATATGCCTTTAATTGTGAATGTTTATTATGACTTAATATGACAATGGTTAATTGAATGATGTGTGATTATTATTATTATTATTATTATTATGTATTGTTGATGCATTATCGTGTGTGATTATTTTATTTGTTTGTTCCCTGTGATTTGTGAGTGATTATCTAGTTACTGAGTTTGATGGCTTATCTCTCTTCTTTCCTTTTCAGATCCAGTTGTTGGCATAGACACCACTCCCACTCCATCTCAATAGTTGTCGACAGCTTCTAATGGTGAGCTTTGTTTTATAGTGAAGCCAACTTTTTAAAGTGCTTCAGTGAGTATGCAAGCATGGTCCACGGACTAAATAGACACTAGATTCGTTTCAATTAAGTTATGTTTTATTTTATTTTATGAATCATGAATTACTTATTTAAAGGATTTTATTTATTTGATTAATTTGATTTATGAAAATTTATGGATTAAAGAATTTAGTTATTTTTAAGATAATTAATTATTTTAGTAGTTTATTAAATCACATGAAAATGATATTTTCGAATGCCACAATAGTATGAACATGTTAGTAGGTTTGCATGAGGGGCAATAAGTGCCTGTTAGGATTAAATTGGGTCGTGACATTGAGTAGTGATTTTTGTGATAGCTCAAAGAGTTTAGACAAAAGAATACTCCATTATAATTTGGAGAAACTAGTAAAAGATTAGTATTTTGTAAGCCTAGAGAGGTTTGTACGAAACAATTCATAGTGAAAAAATTGTAACCTGTTATTGGGGACTGGACATAACTGGTTGGTCAAACCAGGATAATTTTTATGCGTGAATCTCTCTATCCTTTATCTCCACATTCTGCTTATTTTCAGCTATTTCATTTATATCTATGAATTTTTATTTCTTGTTCTTTTTTTTTCGCCCTGTGAGAAACTTCCTCTTTCTAACATAAACGTTTCCGTATTCCAAACGTCTACTTGAGAATATTTGTTTAGAGTTTTCAGGACTTAAAAGGTTTTTAATGTCATGATATGCTCAATCCTCTTCTCGTGACATCTCACACTTTCATTATAATGTGATATCAAATGTAATTGAGACATGATTTCACGGTTGTAAATTAACCATTTTCATTTCAATATTGATTGCCCATGACAATAAAATAAATGTAATAATGAAGTAATAGTAAAATCTCAAAAAAGAAAAAAGGGAGAGAGATAATATCACTATTGGAAATCGACTCCATAATGCATACCTTAGTCCAAGCATTTGGATTCAATTTGAGTTCTGGAAAAATCCCATTAAAATCTTCATAATTGAACTCTAAAGGCCCTACAAATTGTTAAAAAGTTAATTCATAACCAAGAGAGTAAAAAAAATCAATGATACGGTATTCCAAGCGGGCCTGGGTCTTGAGAGTTTTCCAAAATTAGAGCGGATATAAACCCTTAAAATAAAAAAACTACTTAGCGTGATTTGTCATATGTGATCTTAATTAGCCTCTGCTTGCATTTTGTACTTCTCCGGTTCTACTTTTTGTTTTGTATGATAGCTGAAATACCATACCCACCACTCCTATATTTCCAACATTAGGTTTACAAAATATTAACCCACTTCTATAATCTTCATTTTTTTTATTTGTTGTCATTTTGTTTTATCTAGTGATGAGAAAAATGGACTCGCCTATTTGATAAAAATAAAAATAAAAGTTGATGATTAGTTAAGTTGTTTGACCTAGGTACGCTGGAAATGGCATAGCTCTAAGGAACCGGTCAAACCGGTCCAAAATTAATGAAAAACATGACTGATAAACCAGGTTAACATGATTTAAATATTTTTCCAACGAAAAGAAATAATTTGAAATCACTCAACAAAAGGAAACATTTACCATTTTCATATAAAAAGCCAGAAAGGGCAGAGGAACCAGGACCTCCGATGAGCCAAAGTAGAAGTGGATCATTCATGGGACTCCTTTCAGACTCAACAAAGTAATAAAATAGCTGCACGTCTTCTCTATCACCAACTCCAATGTATCTATAATACAACATTATCATATGATATAATTAATTGTGGACAACATTTTTATGGGTATATTATGATAGATGATAGATTTGTCTCTAAAAACCGAGGCAGTGAATTTTTAATACTAGTAACTGATATACTTTTATGGAATTCATTTTTATTGGAAAATTCTATAAAAAAAATATGTCGGTTTACTTATAAAGATGAGTTTGATGAGTGGTAAAATTTGAGTTAAAGTTTTTATGAATAAATTTCATATGTAAAATAATTTTATACATGGAGCTAATCCATAACAAATAAAAAATTTCTCAATTTTACCCCTCAACTAAACATAATCTGAAAAAAAATGTCTCTATAATTTCTACTTTTCTATTTTCTCTTCATAATATTATAAGAAATTTGAGTGTTATGTTTTAAGCGTTTTAGTGTAAAAGCTATCGTCTTTTTCTTTATCCTTTTTCATGTACACTTGTAAAACTTTCACTAATACATTAAAATTCTAAAAGAGAAAAAACTAACACTCATATCTTCAATAGTAGACTAATATCCATTTGGGCCCTTAGATATATATAGAAAGTAAATTAATCTTCAAGATTTGAAAATCTTTTATTGATCTCTCTGTATACAATACTTTTTTAATTGTACTAATCCATATAGAGAGATAAATTTATCCTTTTTTTTAAATTGTAGGGATCAAATCAATAGAGAATTTTTAAATTTTGGGGAACTAATTTGTCTTAAAAGTAAAATGAGAATTTACTCTTAATAATATCATGATGAAAAAGAAAAACAAAAGACGACAGTGACAAATTTTCAATCTCCAGTTCCCTAAATTTTCCTACATAATTTTCCAATAAACTTCTTCAACCAAAGGAAAAAAATAAAAGAAGTATTAATTGTGAGTTTTATGCTCAAAGTTAACTGTCATCATCGTTGCCATTGAACCACAAGAAACAAATCTTGGAGGAACGTGCTGGTCCGAGAACGAAAAAAATACAAGAAGCAAAAGTATGAAGCAATAACTACTGACCCGGTTTCCAACATGAATGGAAGCTGACCAGCAAAACCTGGTAGATTCTTGACGATGAAATGTGAAGATGCAATGTGCAATAACAAATGCAGTGAAGTAAACAAAACACACCATGATTTCAACACGTTAACCATTGTGCCACTATACGATGCCAGAAATGGAGAATGGAGCAAGTAAATATGTAATGAGATGCATGCAACGAAGGGAAATGATTGATATATATATATATATATATATAAAATATACTTTGAAAATTACACTATTGAGATTTGCGCTGTTCATTAATAGATGCAGCGAGTAAAATGGTCAACACGAGTTGTACAGTTGTATTGGATGAATTCTTTTATATTTCCGTAGATCTGAAGGTATTCTGTTTATTACTCCCTCGGTTTCACGATAATCTTAATTTTTTGACTTCTTGTTATTTTTAGAATATCAGACTATTTAGGCTATTTAAGTAGTATTAATTTTTTTTTATTTATATCTTTAGTATTAATATGTTAGTTAAGTAATTAATACATTTATCAAGATGAACAATAATGACTATATAAAAATAACTTTATCAACTCATATAATTTTCTATATTCATCAAGATGCTATTTTATTTTTCTTAATATGTGTTTTATTTGATTTTTTATAGTTATTGCGACATAGATTGAGTATTTTACAAGACCGTTATCATTAAAAAAATCCAGATCAATTAAAATTGTATGGAATATATTTATCATAGGTTTAATTATTCCGCAGGTCTCTGTGGTTTCACTTAATTTTTTATCAGGTCCTTATAATTTAAAAGTTTTTAATTAGGTTCTTATATTGTATAAAATTTTTCAATTGAGTTCTTCCCATTAACCTCTATTACAAAAATATCTCAACAATACTATAGTGCACCTAATGAAATCAAGCGTACCAAAAAGCTTATTAATCAAAACTATCAATACACTCTTTAAACATATAGTCTATTATATGAAACATAAGCCAAGCACCAAAAAACCAAAAAGATAGGGTGGCAATGGATGTGCAATTGTTAGCTGGTGGTGGTTGTGACGAGACGGTGAAGGGTGAAGCAATGGGCAAATCGACACTTGCAGTGGTGTCATCATAACTTTCAAGTACATCACAAATCAGATCCGGATTTTTCCTCTTTAGGAGGTGCAAACTGCCGAGTGAGACGAGATTGAGTCCAGGGATCAAGGGATGCTTTCTGTGGTGGTTGAGGAGTTGGTGGCTTTGTCTGTCTAAGCTCATTTTCTCTGTCAATAAACCTGTTCACATACCTTTTTCAGAAAGTTCCAATCCTAACTCCTCATTTGAAGCAAGCTAGAAGATTTGATGGATTAAAGTTGCTCGCTATAACAACACAATATACTAAGTTTTGTTCACTGCAACAACACAAGAATTAAGCAAACAGGTGGTATTAAGACCAACAACAAACCAATCAATTTTGTCATTTTTTATCTGGTAGGTGGCTTGAATGAGTTGGCTATGGTGATTTGGACGGTGAGTGATAGGGAGGGAAGATGGATGGTTGTTTGATGATTTTGGTGGGTTGCTATGGTGGTGGGTGGTAGAGGGGGAAGATGGATAATATAGAAGGAGATGAAAATTGATGGAGATGGAATATACTAAGAATATTCTTTTTTTAAATAACTGTTATTATATTTAAGGATTTAATTGAAAAATTTTATATAATATAGGAATCTGATTAAAAATTTTTAAATTATAAAGAGGTAATTGAAAATTGAGTAAAACCACCTACGGAATAATTAAACCTTTATCATATATCGTTAAATAATTAACATCAATAGCATCACTTGAAAAGTACTTTTTAACATACTAGCTTATCCGTAAAGTAATATGATGAGTTGTGTCCTCAAAAGCATCATTTAAAGAATGACGAGTTGTGAGTTTTTTTCTTTGGATGAATCAAATATATGTACGGCTAGAAGCAATGATTAATTCTCTTTGAAGTGTAGAAATCATATGCATAAGTTTTGTCTTTGGTTACGACGCCAACCCCTCACTCTGTTTGCAAGAATTATTTAGGTGGGGAAGGAAAGGAAGGGAAAGATTTTGAAGGGAAAACTTGTATTTGTGAGTTTTAATAATTGATGGAGGAGTTTGAAAGGTTTTTAAAACCCTTCTTAACCTTCCATTCACTCCATTTTGAGTTTTCTCATTTTAAAAGATTTTTGGTGAAATAAAAATTGAAAATACTATTTTATCCTTGTTAGTTTTAATCGATTTCAAAACAACCGCGGCAAAACGCCTCTCTTACACACACAAACCGTAGAATCAGATCTCTGTGTAACCTTCGTATGCGCGTAAACCCTAATCCCCTAGAACCCTAATCCCGATCCTCTTCCAATCGCGTTTCTACCCTTCTCTGTTTCTGAAATCTCGATGTCAGGTTCGCGTTTCTAAACAAGCAGGATCGCGTTTCTAAACAAGTTCTCAATTCTTTCATCTAAGGATCGCGTTTCAGACCAGATCAGCTTCAGCCTTCAGCTTCAGCTTCAGTTTCGGATCGCGAAATGTGAGTCCTCTCTCTCTCATTCGTTCTTTGCATTTTCACACATTCATTTTACGTTGATCCTCTCATCACTCTCGTTCTTGTGTCACCGGCTGTCACGTTTCTGGCGGCCACACCTACCTCTCCAGTTGCCGTTTGACCGCCGCACCGCCTCTGACTTGCAGGTCCCATCCTCTCTCTCTCTCTGTTAATTGAGTCTTTACTCTGCCTTAGGCTCGCTATTGTTGCTATTATTGATTTTGCTTTGGTTTAATCTGTTGATTTAGTTGACACTATGATATGAGATGCTTATTAACTGTTCAATGAAGAACAATCGCAGCATACAAAACTTTGCTGTGCTATATAATCGCATGATATGAGGTGCAAGCACTTTGAGATTGGCGGTGACAAATAGGGAAAGGGAACCTCTCTGTTCTAGGCGGAGAATTAGGATATATCAGTTTGCTATTTTTTGTGCTGTATTGGAGTGTTTTTTGGTTTACCTGTGGATTTCCTGTGGCTATATTTTGTTACTGCAATACCATTTTGTTATCATAACGAAGCTGTTCAAACTTCAAAACTGCTAGGACATATGGACTATTTTAGTCATGTATACCATTTCTTGTCGTATCACATGAAGTAATTAGTTTTCTAGTCATACCAAGACATGATAACTTTGACCATGGTTCTTGATTTTGAATGGCTTAATAGCTGTCCAAAATCTCTCAAGGTTTAGGTCTATAAACTATAATGAGTGACATTCTGGAACAGTTAGAAAGGGTGAAAATCACACAATTCTCTGATAAGATAAATAGATTTTGGAGTGAATCATCATCTTTGTTTTTTTGGTTTACAATGATGAATTAACTAATGGGACTGCCATCAACTGAGAATTATTGTGAGAGAGTGTATCTTTTCCCCATGTCAAAAGAAAATGAGGAGTTTTCCACAGAGATTGTGCAAAGGGGTGTTGAGAACTCTGGGCCAAATGCTGGCTCTCTTTCTTTCTCTGTGAGAGTACGGCCTACAATGCCGGATTTCCTTAGTTCAGTGAATCTTAGGTATGTGAAATTGGGTTATGGCTACCTCATAAGCCATCACTTGTACTTATTGCTGGCACCGCCACTCCTTGCTGCCTTGATTGCTCATATTGGAAAGTTCACTTGGGAAGACCTCTGTGAGAGATTTGACCTCACTGAGGCTCTATTTATATCAGCACTTTTGTCCCTAATACTATATTTTTATGTTGACCTCACACCATGGTCTACTTGCTTGCTTGATTTTGCATGTTTTCGCCCTCCAAACGAGTACAAGGTAAACACACCTTAGAGCATGTTTGGTGCCAGATTATTTCAAGGAAATGAATATTTTTTCTTCAGAAAAAATTAAAGAACGTCTCCTAACCCTTTTGATCATAAGCAATTTCAAACCAATAGTACTAATCTAATCCAGATGCACACATGTTAATTAGCTTTGAGATTATTTAGTTATGAGAAATGCTAAGATATTGTTGAACTCTCTGATGGGACTGCCATCAACTGAGAATCTGATGTTAAGTCCCTATGCAGAATATAGATGGTGAAAAACCAACCAAACATAGTGTGCTAGCTGTGTGGATGAGAGGGCTTACATAATCTGCTGGGGGTTCCAAATGATAGAATAATGATGAGTTGTGAGTTGTGTCCTTGTTGCAACTCACTCCCGAAACAGCTCTTCTTCACTACTGCCTTCGGGACTGCCATTTTGCTAAACAAATCTGGCATTGCCATGGCTCGGATGGATTGAGTGATTGGGGGGATTCTTTTCCTTTAATTCGGAAGATTTTAATTATCTGAAAGTAATTTTTAATAATAAATAAAATACTATAATTTAATACAGATGGATAATTTTGATAAATTTGTGGTTATTGAAACAAAAATTATAATTTCTATCTGCAAAAATTAAAGTTCATATTACAATTTCTATTAACTGGTAGCTAAATTTTTTTTTATACCGTTAATTAATAAAACTATCCTATTTGTATTATTTTTCAATTAGTGATATGAGATTTAACCACTTTTACTTATGTAGTGATACATAAAATTTTACATTATCAGCAATAGAATTTAAACTATTACTATATTATTTAAAATATTTAATTTTTATAATAATTATCTGAACTATATGTAATCCAATTAGTGCAAAGTAAAAAAAAAGAAAAAAAACAGTTGGGCTTGGTGGAGATGACACCAATTTTGTCAAAGAAGAAGCTCAAGTGGGCTCATTTGGTTTCATCACAAAAGTGGGCTCTTTGAATTATGGATTAATCAAATAAGACCAATGTTGTGGGTGCAGGTTAAAGTTACATTATTACGCCTAGCAAACAGTTAGTTATTTATCTAGCATCGTACTCAACCCATCCAAACATCTTGTTCATCTTGTCGACCCTGAATAGCCATTACCGGAGGGGGAAGCCAGCCGGCCGTTGAAATGGCAAGCTACCTGTGGAGAAAATATGCGGACTATTTGTACACAAAATGGGAGAAAACCTTTCTTTGGGACATGGTTGAGCCTTACAGGAGGCCCAAATCCTTTACTCCTTTGGTCACTATTTATGTTGCTGCTTTCTACACTGGGGTCATTGGTGCTGCCATCACTGAACAACTCTACAAGGTTCTTGTTTTATTATCTTCTCGATTTTGTTCCCTTATTTCTTTTCCTTTATCTGTTTGGTTTTTTTTTTTTTGTCTCAGCTGTAGCACTAATTGGGTGTTAGTAGTTTAATATAAATAATTGTGCCAGATGATGTTAATTAGTTGCATTTCGTGATGGGTTTGTGGGGTGAAAAATGTTGAAGGTTTTATTACATCACAAATGGTAGTTGTTAGGGTGGTTCCTTGGACTTAGGCTGTAAATGCCTATGGCTTTTCCGTTAGCAGTGTGATGGGTTTTTGAACAATAGTGATCCTTAGAGAGAATAAACAATAATTGGGGGTTTAGTTTGTTTGGTGAAGCAACCTGAGATGTTTAGAACATTTTGAATCCAATGGGGTTTTCTAGTGTTGGGGTTCTTCTCGAATTCGAGTTCCAAAGGTTTTACTGGATGATAATTTGGATGCTAGAAAGCATGATTCTAACTGCTTGCATCCCGCTTAGTAATTTGTTTTGATGAACAACTTCTGTCATTCTTTTTTACTTCTTTTATCTTCCCAATAATCAGTTTTCATCCCCCCCCCCCCCCCCCCGGCACGGTTCCTCTTGCTGTTTGTTAATGGAATTGCAAATTTTGCCATTTTGATTTTTAGATATTGTTGAACTTTGGGTGCTTCATATTGAATGTCAGGTAGAAATTTTAAAGGAATCTTGATTTTTGGTTTGCTTTTAAGTGCATCTCCCTTTCCTTACAAGATCCTGATATAGGACTACTTGATCAGCTATTTGAAACTTCCGTTTCCTTTCAATTTGGAATTTAAATAGTGTCATGATTGGCATTATATTTTAGTATTTAGTTTTTATTTGGAGTATTCAAGTGGAGCTTTGGGATTAGTTTCAAACAGCTACTTGGTTGGTTTTATTTCAAATTTTCTATTCTTATCCACCTGTTCAATTGTTTTGATTTTGCCTTTACCTTGCTGCTGCTGTGCTGGTGGAGATTTGAAGGTTTCAAAAAATTTTATGCGACACAAGCATTTGCATTAGTTTATAGTTGCTCTGTAGTCTGTACAAAAGTCTACTAGGTTCTGAAACTGCTGTATGGGTTTGGGCATTTAGTATTATTTTAGCAATTAGTTCCTTACTGTTCTTGTGAATTTAAATTATTTTCTTTCATTTCAATTTAGCGCCTTTTGTACTGTTGTTTGGCTTTGAAAACCTAAGTTTTACATCTCTTTTTGTAATCTTTCTGACAATATCTGCTTCATCATACAGTATTTTTCTGGTTCATTTTCTTAGTTCATTTATGACATGATACTATTGTATCATTTGATCCATATAGTTGATCCCATCTAGTCGGATAAGACTTAGTTGTTGTATCTCTCCTGAGTTGTGGTAGCTTGATTGTGACAAAATGCTTCTTCTGTTTGACTTTTGTGTTTTTTATGGGGTTTGTGACTCCAGAAAAAGAAGGCTTGATAACTGCCTTATCATTTTTAGTTCAATTTGCTATATAATTTTGGTTTTCTTTCCTTCTACTTTTGAACTCTGGTTCATATCATCTCCTGGTTTTGTAATTGATGCTCTATCTTGTAATAGAATAATAAATGAACTACAAATATGAAATATCTTTTGTGTTTCTCTAAGAAATTCATTGTCATTTATTTCTTCTGCTTCGGAGTTAGAATCTCCTCTTTTATTGCATTTTATTATGCCCATTCTTGTTCTTTTGAATCTGAGACAAAATTAAAGAACTATTAACTAAGATAAACTGACGAACTTAGTAAAAGCTGTTGCTTTAGCTGAGGAGTATTTTGATCTAGAGTATGATTAATTTTTTTGGGAAAAAAAAAATATGATTAGAAATATCACCTTACTTTTGCTTTGTATTACATGAATCGCAGTATGGTAAGGTATGGTACAAAAAATATGATAAGAAATATCACGTTACTTTTCGTTTTAAATCCCACCTATTCTCTCACCATATATATTCCTATTGTCACCCAATTTCTCATTCCCAGGTATTCAGTTAGTTAGTTAAATTGAAAGGACTCCACAACATTCAACCCCCGGCTCACTATTCTGTTTTCCCAGAGTACCCCTCAACTTTCTTTTATACACTTTAATCCCTTCAGGGACTTGTTCTAGGTACCCCTCGGTGCTCCTTTAACTACCACCTTGTCCTCAAGGCGGAATGAAGATAAACTCAGCTCAATGTCTTCAACTAATTCCCATCAACTCTGGCATATCTTCACATGAATAATAGGATGCATCATTGATTCAATGATTCCGGGGGAAGCTTCAATGTATAAGCCACAACCCCAATTTTTTCCAGCATCTCAAAGGGCCTATAAAACCTGAGGCCAGGGACTTCAATTTATATGGCTGAATCTTGAGGTACACCAGGTCTCCCACCTTGAACTCAACTTCCCTCTTCTTCTTGTCTGCTTTAGCCTTCATACGGTTGTGGGTTATAGTTATTTGCCATTTAAACTCTTCCAATATCAAATTTCTTTCATGTACCATTTGGTTAACTTCCTCTGTGGGTGAAGGGTTGGGGGTGAAAGAATATATTTTGGTAGGTGAGGAATGAGGGAGTCAGGAAATTAGTTACTGGGAGTTTGAGATAGTGGTACCTATTGAAGATCCTTAGCCATTACTGTTTCGTTGCATTTCTTCTGTATTTCATTTCCTTCGAACTTCTTGCAGAGACATCACACTAATATTTCTGCAGAAGCATCGATATAGATCTTACTTTGTTCAATTATTCTGTGTCTCTATTTCCACTTTCTACCAGACAGTAGACTTCGTTTAGGCAAAATGCTCTTGCCGTTGCCTAAAGTAGTTAATTATTGTTAGCTGATTATGAAAATCATTCCTTAATTTGTAACTGGAATCTCTGCTGTAAGTTTGCTCAGTGTCTACAAGTATGGACCGTCTAAAATGCTACATTGCATCACATAGAGAAGGGGAAAAAAAAAACTTCGTTTTGGATAGAACTTTTGAGCTAAATTCTGTCTGGCTCTATAATTAATAGGAGTTTGTCTTGGTTACATTTATACAAACACATGCATTTACTCTCCGGGTACCTGCCTTTTGGCAGTGTAAGTGGGGAGCTGTGTGCACTTTTTATTCATGCCTCAACATGGAACATCAACTTTTATTTGTACAATCATTTGATAATTAGACTTTGCTTAATTGATAATCTCATAGATTTGGTGGGATTGGTCATTTTGCGACTTCCATGGGTAGCGTCAACCCCCAAGCACATCCATCCATTTTGGTGAATTCTATACTTGCTCTTTATCATGTGCTGAGAGATAAGGTTCCAAAGGAAAAACTACTAAAGCAATATTCTAAGAACCAGATTCCCTCGGTCTAAACCACATTCATAGGCTTGCAACATACCTGCCAAGTAATTTGACGTCAAGAACCTTTGTCAATTTTATTAGTGCAGGAATGATTGCTGATGTTGGAGGCATATCACTTGATTATTTCCTAATCATGTTGTCATGAAATTTTCCATATCTTTTGCTGCATTTTAGATTGTCCTTGAAGTTCATAGTATTAACTTTAAATATATGAGAATAATCTACATGTGAAAATCTCTTTTATAAAGTGGATTTTACTCTACAGGAAAAGTATTGGGAAGAGCACCCTGGGAAAGCTGTGCCTCTCATGGAACCAAAGTTTTATTGGGGTCCGTGGAGGGTAATGAGAGGAGAGGTTCCAAGATATGAATAAAAAGGTCTGGATGCATGTTTTGTGTTCACTTCCAGTTCACCTCATATGTCACTGTTTATGATTACTGAATGCTTGGCTTCAACAGAAATTTACTACTGTATACATACGTTTATGGACAATGCTAGCCGATGTGGTTTGATTCTATTATACACTGTCAGCATGTTATACTTTTACTAGAGAGATATGTGAGAGCATAACAAAACATGACAACATCATTCATAATATCCACAAAACACAACCATGGCAAAACACGTAAGGGAGAAAGTGGATTATAGGGTTTTCATTATTCTCTTGGCTTTCATTGAATCATGACCTATCATATTCTTTAAACATTATACCACCCTCAAAACTTTACTCTTGTAGGACATGCTTATTCTTATATCGACCGTCGTCGTCCTTACACTTGACTTAAACTGGTGAGCAAATGGAGGTTCATTGGTGCATCACCTTCCCTTTCCGAAGATCACGTCCAAGTGCCCTTACTTGAGACTTAATATTTAGTTATATGCCATTCAACATCATGCATACAAATCAGCAGTTCACAAATAGCATTTATGCCAAAATCATCATTCATGGATAATCATACCATAATTTCATAATCAGCACTCAGGTAATCATGTCATGATGTCATAATCAACACTCATGGCTAATCAAATCATCATTTCATAATTCACATAAGAGTAAGATCAATAAACCTCACTTTGGCTTTCTCGTGTGACCTACACGGTCACAGGACATCAATTTCATAATTCTCTTTTGGGGCGTTTGGATGGGATTCTAGAGGGCTAAAAATCAAGTTTTACCATAAGTAAATTATTTTTTGATATATTTGAATAATTCTTTTAAAACATGATCAAAATCTAGGAAAAAAAATCATTTTTTAGATTTTTTTTTCAGACGTTAAAAAAAGTAGCCTTAAAAGAAAAGCTTCAGTTTTTTCAGTTATATATAAAAAAAATTTTAATTTAAAATAGCAAAAGACAAAATAAAGTCTTACGAGTATGGTCCAATAATGAAGTTCGAGCTTTTATCCATGCCTTCTTGTTAGCGTATTCGATAACTTGGCCTATTTGCGTATTTTGGGTTTCTAAGTCTTTTATGTTGAATTTCTTCAAGTAAATTGTTTCGCTCTCTTAGTAAGGTGACATAAAACCTTAATCCACTCTTTACTTAAATTAAGAGCTTCACTTCCCTTAGTATTCAAGGACATGCAAAAAATCGACGAGTATATTCTGTCAGAGATTCCATCAGTAACTTGCGAGGCTCTTTTAGTGAAATAGTTGGGCCTACCAGAATATAGAATCAAGGGTGACCGTTCTTGAGGTTTAGTAAATTTATATCAAGTATTCTTCTATTTGTAAAATTGTCATTAGAAGTCCTTGAGTTAAAACCACCCTAGCCTCCATGGAGTTATTAATTCACTAATCTGAGTGATAAAGAAGATAAAATGGAATATGTTCTTGATTAGTAATGATGATTAAAATATTGTGCCCTTTTTATGATCCTGTGAAGATTAAACTTATAATTATAGCTTTAATTAATGAATCAGTAATTGCAAGGGATATTAGTGTAATTGCAGCAAATTTTAGGAATTTTTAGTGATGATTTTACAAATAATGGGTAACAGATATAATTATAGTATACTGCTAAAGTATATCTACAAGTAAAATAAATAATAATTTGTTTAAACAAATGAAAAGGAAAACAGTTACTAATCGTTTGTTCACAATGTTACAATTTTCAAAGAGGGCTGAATAAAATTAAGCATGAACAAGCATAGGTGTTGTGTTTCGTGGGTCATGACTCATGACTTTGTACAGCACCATTTTGTGTTGTGTGTTAGACATGCACCATTTGTGTTGTGTGTTGGACACGACTTTCAGGTTGAGGTTTGTACAACATGTGCATCGAGTTGTGGTCGTTCATTTGCGCCACTATCATCTTCTGCCAACACCCACCACAGCTTCCTCTCCCTCTTTCTCCTCTACGTCTCGACCAACACGTCCTCCACCGTCATGTCGTCTTGGGTAACTGATTTGGGGATTCAGAGGCTCCGAAAAAAGAACTCTTTCCATGCAAAGTGATGGACTTTGAGTGTTTGGCCCAGACGATTTCGTTGACCAAATCTGTCTAAATGAAAGACATTTTATGGATTTTGTTTTGCATCTTCTTTTCTTTTTTTTGTTTGGGGTATATCTCCAGTTAGCAGCCAAAAACTAATCCCCTCAAAGCGTGTGAAATCATCGAAGTGAGTTTTGCCTCTTCCAACAAAGCCTCTTTCTATACACATGGCAAGAGTCGAACTCTTGACGCATGCTTAAAGGTCCCGGCCATCTTACCAACTGTATTGGACTTTATTGGTTTTTGTTTTGCATTTTTTAATCCTATTTGTTTTGCATTTTTAATCCTAATGTATTGATTACATGTTTAAGCAACTTTTAAATTTATGTTTGTGACCCATTTTGACATAAAATTTTAAAAAGACCCCACTTCAGATGTGTTATTTCAGTCATCATGTGGTTCTAAACATCTCAAGAACTACATAACAAGTCCTGCAAACAATTTTCATGATCTCGATAAACATGATTAAAGAAATAGATATAATAAGATTTTTTTTTCTTTTAACAGGGTATGCCATTATGGTAAAATAAGCAACCATTATGGTATCATAAATAAACGTGATAATACTAATATAATCATAGTTTTTTTGGGGTTTGGGTGATAAATAGATTTTTTCTTTTGTTAACAATAAATAGAATTTGAAATCTTAGGGGAATTCTGCAAAGCACTGTGCCAAGTATGGTGTGTCATACACCTTGGCCCACAATAGAAGATCTATGCATTGATATTTGTCTTTTATAGTGTCATTGGCTGAGATGCAATTTGATGACCTGTAGTCCCCGTATATCATTTTGAATTAACAATTTCCATGATCAACTTGATCAAACCCCACTCCCAATTCAAAAAAAAAAATGGAAATATTAGTTAAATCTGGGATTCAAGAAACCTTCCTCCTTAGTTCTTGAGTTGGTAGACGTGGATTCAACCAGAAGCATATTGAAGGAAGAGGTTGTAAAAACACTGTCACTCATGCCTTTGGGGTCCATCATGCACAAGTCATCGCCTCTCTTGCCACATTGACATCGTCCTCCCACTCCCCGTCGTCGTCCCTGCCACCCACTTTATCGTCAACATCCATGAAAGATCTTCAAATGGAACGTTACAATTGGCAGCCACTGGCTCATTGTTAGGAAACACCACTTATAGCAATTTTTTTTTTCTTTTGGATTTTTGGCTATGCAATTGAATTTGTGGATACTTCCTTCTATGCTATTTGCTTTTGGTGAAGAAAGAAATATGTGATAATAATTTGTAGAATTTATGTAATTAAACATATGGTAGAAAATGGCA
The DNA here is from genome assembly GCA_031216125.1 of Dalbergia cochinchinensis. Classification (NCBI taxonomy): domain Eukaryota; kingdom Viridiplantae; phylum Streptophyta; class Magnoliopsida; order Fabales; family Fabaceae; genus Dalbergia; species Dalbergia cochinchinensis. The sequence goes on from CM062377.1 coordinate 61,810,605, forward strand.
TATTGAAAATGAATGCAAGAATGATTGAGCAGACTAATAATAGCTACAGACAAAACTATACATTTATATTGTATAAAGAATTTATAACTCTTTTTTTCTTTGCTTGTTGAACTTGGTTTCTCTATTGTCATTGTGCTTTCTTTTTTGAAGGGATTTTCAATTTTTTTTTTGATTTGGAAAAAATATGAGAGATTTGTTATTTAGTATTATTTGAATCCTTATTATGATAGAGGGGTGCTTGTGATAATTGAAAGTGACAATGGCTAAACTCAAGAGAAAACTCAGAAACCTGTATCCAAAACTTCAGAAACCATGCTATAAAAATTTGCAAACCATGCTGTAAAACCTTACAGATCGTGATAAAAAACTTGTAAATCTATAACACACAATACCTCTACACTAGGATATTCATACCATTTGTTTGATTATCATCGTGACCATCATCATTTTATTTGTAATTAATTATTAAGAAGATTGATCATAATTTCAAATTCAACCAATTCTATTATGTTAATTTTGATCATAGCTAAGTAAAAAATAAGAAAATAAAAAGGAAAAATATTTGTAACTCTTTTTTTTTCACTCGTCAAATATGGATTCTCCATTGTCATTATGTTTTCCTTTTTGGAGTGATTTTCAATTTTTTTTATTGATTTGGAAAAAATGGGAGAAATTTATTATTTAGTACTATTTATATCCTTACTGTGATAGAAGAGTGCTTGTGATAATTGAAAGCGATAATGGTACTAAATTTAAAGAGAAAAATTATAAATCAAAACCAAAAGACTTGTAAACCATGCTGTAAAAACTTATAGACCGTGATAAAAAACTTGTAAACCCATAATACACAATACCTCTATACTAGGATATTTGTACCATTTGTTTGATTATCATTGTGACCATCATCATTTCATTTGTAATTAATTATTAGGAAGATTGATCATAATTTCAAATTCAACCAATTTTATTATGTTAATTTTGATCATAGCCAAGTAAGAAATAAGAAAATAAAAAGAAAAAATATTTGTAACTCTTTTTTTTCCCTCATTCTTCGAACATGGTTTCTCCATTGTCATTGTGCTTTCCTTTTTTTTGCGGGGTTTTTAATTTTTTTATTTGGAAAAAAGGGATAAATTTGTTATTTAGTGCTATTTGTATCCTCATAACAGAGGAGTGTCTGATGATTGAAAGTGACAATGGTGCTGAATTTGAAATGAAAACTTGTAAATTTAGGCCAAAATCCTTGTAAAGTATGTTACAAAAACTTGCAAATAATGCTGTAAAAACTTGTAAACTATAATAAAAAAACTTATAAACCCGTGACACACAATACATCTATACCTGGATACTTGTACAATTTGTTTGATTATCATCGTGATCATCATCATTTCATTTATAATTAATTCTTAGGAAGATTGATCATAGTTTTAAATTCAACTAATTCTATTATGTTGATTTTGATCATAGCCAAGTAAGAAATAAGAAAACTAAAAAGGAAAAATATTTATAACTCTTTTTTTCCATTGCTTATTGAACTTGGTTTCTCCTTGCCATTGTGCTTTCCTTTTTTTGGAGGGATTTTCAATTTTATTTTTTGACTTGGATAAAAGTGGAGAAATTTGTTATTTAGTGTTATTTGTATCCTCACTGTGATAAATGAGTGCCTGTGATGATTGAAAGTGACAATAGTGCTGAAATTGAAGAGAAAATTTGTGAATTTAGATTAAAAAATTTGTAAACCATACCGTAAAAACTTATAAACCATGCTATAAAAACTTGTAAACCTTAATAAAAAAAACTTACAAACCTTGATAAAAAACTTGTAAACCTGCGACATATAATACCTCTACACTAGGATACTTGTATAATTTGTTTGATTATCATTATGACTATTATTATTTCATTTATAATTAATTATTAGAAAGGTTGATCATTGTATAAATTTCAAATTCAACCAATTCTATGATGTTAATTTCAACCATAGTCAAGAAAGAAATTAAAAAATAAAAAAGGAATATATTTGTAACTCTATTTTTTTCCTCACTCGTCGAACCTGATTTCTCTATTATCATTGTGCTTTCCTTTTGGAGGAATTTTCTATTTTTATTTGAAAAAAATGGGAGAAATTTATTATTTAGTATTATTTATATCCTCACTGTGATAGAGGAGTGTCTGTGATAATTGAAAGTGACAGTGGTACTGAATTTGAAGAAAAAATTTGTAAACATACGCAAAAAATTTGTAAACCATATTGTGAAAACTTGTAAACCATACTGTAAAAACTTATAAACCATACTATAAAAACCTGTAAACTGTGATAAAAAAAACTTATAAATATGTGACACATAATACCTCTGCACCAGGATACTTGTACAATTTATTTGATTATCATCGCGACTATCATCATTTCATTTGTAATTAATTATTAGGAATACTGATCATTTTATAAATTTCAAATTCAACCAATTCTATTATGTTGATTTTGATTATAGCCAAGAAAAAATAAGAAAAATAAGAAGGGGAAATATTTGTAACACTTTGTTTTTCCTTGTTCGTCGAACCTAATTTCACCATTGTCATTGTGCTTTCCTTTTCGAAGAAATTTTCATTATTTTTATCGTGAAAAAGGGAAGAAATTTATTATTTAGTATTATTTATATCCTTACTGTAATAGAGGAGTGCTCGTGATGATTGAAAGTGACAGTGATGCTGAACTTGAAGAAAAAACTTGTAAACATATATACAAAAAAACTTGTAAACCATGATAGAAAAACTTATAAACCTGTGACACACAATACCTTTGCACCAGGATATTTAGACAATTTATTTGATTATCATCACGACTATCATTATTTTATTTGTAATTAATTATTAGGAAGATTGATCATTGTATAAATTTCAAATTCAACCAATTCTATTTTGTTGATTTTGACCATATCCAAGAAAGAAATAAGAAAAATAAGAAAGGGAAATATTTGTAACACTTTGTTTTTCCTCGCTTGTCAAACTTGATTTCACCATTGTCATTGTGCTTTCCTTTTTGGAGAAATTTTCATTATTTTTATTGGGAAAAAGGGAAGAAATTTGTTATTTAGTATTATTTATATCCTCACTTTAATAGAGGAGTGCCCGTGATGATCAAAAGTGAAAATGGTGCTGAACTTGAAGAGAAAGCTTATAAACATATACAAAAAAACTTGTAAACCATACTGTAAAAACTTGTAAATTATACTGTAAAAACTTGTAGACCATGTTATAAAAACTTATAAACCATGACAGAAAAGCTTGTAAACCTGTAACACACAATACCTCTGCACCAGGATATTTATACAATTTATTTGATTATCATCACGACTATCATTATTTCATTTGTAGTTAATTATTAGGAAGATTGATCATTTGTATAAATTTTAAATTTAACCAATTCTATTATGTTGATTTCGACCATATCCAAGAAAGAAATAAGAAAAATAAGAAGGGGAAATATTTATAACACTTTGTTTTTCCTCGCTCGTTGAACCTGATTTCACCATTGTCATTGTGCTTTCCTTTTTGGAGAAATTTTCATTATTTTTATTGGGAAAAAGGGAAGAAATTTGTTATTTAGTATTATTTATATCCTCACTATAATAGAGGAGTGCCTGTGATGATCGAAAGTGACAATGGTGTTGAACTTGAAGAGAAAACTTGTAAACATATACAAAAAAAACTTGTAAATCATACTGTAAAAACTTGTAAACTTGTAACACACAATACCTTTGCACCAAGATATTTATACAATTTATTTGATTATCATCACGACTATCATCATTTCATTTGTAGTTAATTATTAGGAAGATTGATCATTGTATAAATTTCAAATTCAACCAATTCTATTATGTTGATTTCGACCATATCCAAGAAAGAAATAAGAAAAATAAAAAGGAAAAATATTTGTAACACTTTGTTTTTCCTCGCTTGTCGAACCTGATTTCACCATTGTCATTGTGCTTTCCTTTTTGGAGAAATTTTCATTATTTTTATTGGGAAAAAGGGAAGAAATTTGTTATTTAATATTATTTATATCCTCACTTTAATAGAGGTGTGCCTGTGATGATCGAAAGTGAAAATGGTGCTGAACTTGAAGAGAAAGCTTATAAACATATACAAAAAAACTTGTAAACTATACTGTGAAAACTTGTAAACCATACTGTAAAAACTTATAAACCATGCTATAAAAACTTGTAAATCATGATAGAAAAGTTTGTAAACCTGTAACACACAATACCGCTGCACCAGGATATTTATACAATTTATTTGATTATCATCACGACTGTCATTGTAACGTCTCGATTTTTACTGCTATACAAAATGACCAAAATACCCCTAGGTCATTTTCTACACAAGATTTGAGGCCAAAATGGTCCAGCCATCTTCAATAGGATATTTTGATATTAGAATAACATTATATGATGATTAAATAGCAATATGTGCAAAAATCGTGATTTTCAATTTTTCAGTGTGCAAATGACCAAAATGCCCCTAACGCCATTTTTACTAAATCAAGACTGGCCACCTGTGCTATCCTCAAGGGGTTAGTTTTATGCTTGAAGGGGATTATGTGTGTTATGGATATTGTAGATGTGAAAATATCAACTTCAAATTTTTACCGCAAGTGAAATTACCAAAATACCCCTGTGGTAATTTAACACGGATTCAAGAATTTCTGAACCTAGTCATCGCCTCGGGAGTTCAAAATGTTTATTACATGTGTAATTTGATATTTGAAAATGTTCGGTGGTTTCGGGAATTTTTACGCTAAATTACCATTTTGCCCCTAATTAACAATAAATGAGCTTTATTTACGTAATTAAGTAAATATAGGCAATATTAGCTCTAATTAAAGATAAATTAATTTTATTTATTTATCTTGAGTCAAAATAATTATTTGAGATAATTTTAAAGCATAAAATTATTTTAGAAAATATTATTTTTCTTTTCTTAATTAAAAAGGGTTCTTAAGACACATAATAGGAAATTAGTGTATTAAATTTCTTTTTCTTAAAAATAAAATATATTTTAGATTTATTTATTTTTTATTACTTCAGATTATTTGCACTAAAATTCCACTACATATGTTGGCTATTTAATTTTGTAATGGAGCACCTTAAATATTTGATTATTAAGCACTTACTTTAGTTTATCAATTTCTTTTCCACTAACACTTCTTTCTCAAAAATAAAATATATTTTAAATTTATTTTTATTTTATTACTTCAGATTATTAGCACTAAAATTTCCACTATAAATGTTGGCCATTTAATTTTGTCTTGAGGAATTTTAAACTCTTGATGGTTAGGGCCACTTACACTAATTTATCATTTCTAAAACCATTACAAATTAAATACCCATCAAATATATGTCCTACCACTCACAAAAATTGAAAAAATACTCCCATTATAGCCATTAATGCAGCTGCCTCACCCCCCAAAATCCCTATAAATATGTGTTTTCCAAGCCTAATTCACACACAAACATTCATTCTTACCATTTGTATTTTTTGTTGTAGTCTTGCTCACAAAAATTAGCCAAAAATCCTCTCTTCTCTCTCTAAATACAAAGCTCTCTTCTTCTTCCTTCTCCACCTCCAAGAGACTCCATTCTTGATATCCATCCAAGTTCCCAAGCTCAAACAAACACATACATACCATAAACCAACCCCTAAGCACCTAAACTTTCCATATCCAAACACAAGAACACAACAAAAATCCTCCCACCATTTCATCTTCACTTGGCCAAATATATACATCACTAAGATCATGTTTTTGTCATTGATATCTCATACAAGATCAAGCTCTTGCTTTATTTAACAAAGAAACAACTTGGTAGGGATTTTATTTCATATTCTTTCTTTTGTTCTTCCTTTATATTTTCGATTTTTATGATTTGATAATGACCATGGTTTGATGATGAGGAATCATGGTGGTGGTTGTGAATCCATCATTTAAATGACCTCTAAAGCCCAAGATTTAATTCTTGATGACAAAAGATTTCTAAAGGAGTTGCTAAGCCTTGAGTTTTAAGCTTAATAAGACATAAAAATGAACTTGCATCCATATTTATGTTATAAGTTATTGCACATCATATTTATATTTCAAGCTTTGCATAATCATATTTATATTCCAAGTTATCACTTTAATTATTGAAGATAATAATATGAACTTGCATATTCATATTTACTTTCAAGTTATCACCTAAATCACAAATACCTAAGAATGAATTTGCATCTTTATATTTATATTTCAAGCCTTGAATTTCATATTTATATTTCCAAGTTATCACCTTATAATGATAATAATAAGGTTACAAGACAAGTTTATGATTCTAGTTATCATTTAAATCCTAAAGTTCAAGATTTACTTGTTTTATTTTAAATGACAACTTTGATCATGGACACTTCTCATCTATTTATTTTTGGCACTTATATAATTTTGATTTAAATCTTGATATACTTTATTTTTAGGTATGATCTTGTCTTTAAATTTGTACAAAGAAATTTTGAAAGACCTAGAAATTATAAAGGATTAAGAATACGGTTTTTCTCATGATTTTAAATGCTAAAATTTTAGTATTCTGATCTAATCCTTTAGAACTGGAAAGGTTACTGATTTAGGATGTTTAGATGAGTTTAAATCGCTAATAGTTATTGTAAAAATTATTTTTGGTACCATAGATGCATAAAGGGTAGTTACAAGTGTTAGTTTGGGCCGTTTTGCAAAATGCAGAAAGTTGTGTTTTGAACTATCAATTATGTTATTTCAGCCAAATGATTTTATTTAAAGCTACTAATGATGTTGAATGTGTCCATGAGTCCAAAATACTATTTATGAAGTTTATATAAAGTTTTAGAAATTTCGATCAAGCCGTTAAATATTAAAAACAAGCAATTTTACATTTTGACCCCTAAAATGTATTGAAATTTGGTTTATGGCCTTAAAAGGTTTTTACGATGAGTTTATAACGGTTTCTAATAGTTATATGTCTATTAAAAGTATTGGTTAATGTTAAAGATCTCTAGTTTATGAGAAGGTGTTACAAAGGGGTATTTGCATTTTGAACCGTGAACCTTTGAGAAATTGTGATTTGACCCTTTGGGGCTTAAGCGTAAATGTTGATAAATTTGATGGCATGAATACGGTTGATATCTTGTGAAGGCTATATTCATGTGTTGAAACTTATGTGGCTTATGGATATATGCAATGAAGTATGATGCATGTTTATGTAGTTTGCTATGGTATGTTATAATTATGTTTGATAAATTGAGATGCATGATTCCATGAAGTTTATGAGCATGAAATGTTGAAATGATGAGTTATTCATATTTACATCTCTATATAACATGCCAAGGTTAAAGGTGACATAAGACACATGGAAATGATCCTCTAGACTCCCCGAATTAAAGGTTATGAGAGGTGATTCATATAGGAAATGATCCTTTAGACTTCAATTAAAGGTTATGAAAGGTGATCCTAATGCCCCTATCCCTGCACCTTAAGAGTCGGGAATTTATCTTATCAAAAGGGATAAGAATACGCTAGTGACGACTAGTGAGGTGATGAGCTCATAACCTAGAACTCTCGAGAAAAGAGAGGAATTATAGGCGTGCCCCCAAGGAAAAGAGAAAGAGAAGTTTAAGTCACTTGTAAGAATGATGATCATGATGTTCTTTATATCATATGCATTGTTTTATGAATTTTATGATATTATGTATATGATATTGACATGCATCCATGATTAATATGTTGCATTCATGACATTAAGATTCATGCTAAAAGATACGGCCTCTACTAATGATATTTAGAACTTAATAAATGAACCTTTATATATATGTTCACCCATTTTCATAATTAAACCCGAGATTCCCTGGGACGATGACGATGACACTTGTGTTATAGTCGGAAGCCCTACGTAGATTCTTTGTATAAGTTTCTCATCCCTTTTCTTTTCCGTGTTGTCCTGCATACTTAATGAAGGTGTAGTTCGTGATTTGTCTTGAGAGTGGACGAGAGCTACAGATAACTTCCTTTTGGATATTTTTCCTTAGAGTAATTGTATCTCAGTTATCTGTTTGTATATTATTGACGGATATATATTGATGTCCTTAAGATTACAAGACATCACTATTATGATACAGTTATTGATATGTCATCATTATTTGAGTTATGTTATGTTATGGTTGTATTCTGTGATTTACTGATATTCGCTTTCTAACATCTCTTACTGGTAAGGTAATGACGTTAGGTATTTAGTATGTCGCTCACGATTTCTTATTTAAGTTCAATAAAAAATTTTACCCATATTTTTACTAAAGTATTTTAAAGAAGTTTGAGTTAAAAACTGGAACAAAAAAGTAATGACTAATAATTAACTTAAATGCGTCTTAGGCGTGTTGAGTTAAATATTAGGGTGTTACAGTCATCATTTCATTTGTAATTAATTATTGGGAAGATTGATCATTTGTATAAATTTCAAATTTAACCAATTCTATTATGTTGATTTCGACCATATCTAAGAAAGAAATAAGATAAATAAGAAGGGGAAATATTTATAACACTTTGTTTTTCCTCGCTCGTTGAACCTGATTTCACCATTGTCATTATACTTTCCTTTTTGGAGAAATTTTTATTATTTTTATTGGGAAAAAGGGAAGAAATTTGTTATTTAGTATTATGTATATCCTCACTATAATAGAGGAGTGCCTGTGATGATCGAAAGTGACAGTGGTGCTGAACTTGAAGAGAAAACTTGTAAACATATACAAAAAAAACTTGTAAACCATACTGTGAAAACTTGTAAACCATACTGTAAAAACTTGTAAACCTGTAACACACAATATCTCTGCACCAGGATATTTATACAATTTATTTGATTATCATCACGACTATCATCATTTCATTTGTAGTTAATTATTAGGAAGATCGATCATTTGTATAAATTTCAAATTCAACCAATTCTATTATGTTGATTTCGACCATATCCAAGAAAGAAGTAAGAAAAATAAGAAGGGGAAATATTTGTAACACTTTGTTTTTCCTCACTTGTCGAACCCATTATCTGGTGAAAGAAATATTTTCTTTTTGGAAGGATTTTTATTTTTTTTATTTGGAAAAAAATGTGGAGAACTTTGTTATTTAGTGCTATTTGTATCCTTACTATGATAGATTAGTGCCTGTGATGATTGAAAGTGATAATGATACTGAACTTGAAAAGAAAACTTATAAACTTAGATTAAAAAAACTTGTAAACCATACTGTAAGAACTTGTAAACTATCTTGTAAAAACTTGTAAACTGTGTAAAGCAAACTTGTAAACCTGTGATACATGATACCTCTACACCAAAATTTTTTTACAATTTGTTTGATTATCATCATTTTATTTGTAATTAGTTATTAGGAAGATTGATCATTGTATAATTTTTAAATTCAACAAATTCTATTATATTTATTTTGTTCATAGCTAAGAAAGAAATACAAAAAACAAAAAGGAAAAATATTTGTAACTCTTTTTTTTTATCCGTGCTCATCGAACCTAATTTCCCTATTGTCATTGTGTTTTCCTTTTTTGAAAGAATTTTTATATTTAAATTTTTAAATAAATAATAGGTAATAATAATTTCAAGAAACAAGATGTACATAATTATATTTGCTGGGCAGGTACTTTTCATTTTAACAATGAGGTGCATAGACATTGAGCAAGAGTATTATCAATGTCACCTATTGAAAAATCGAGACAATGATTATGTAAATAGTACAATTAAATTTTTAAGAAAAATAAAATAAAATGCCTATAAAAAATAGTAATAATATAATTAATTAACTAATATGTACTCATTCTTACAAAAGTAAATAATTTTTCACTTCATAATTACTTTAATGTGAGAGAATATTAATTAATAATTTACTTTAGCTATAGAAGCTTCCAATTAAAAAAATATTTTTGGTGTGATACTTTTATTGGTGTTGACACAATAGTGTTTTGCATGTCATTGATAATTTTCATAGGAGACAATATACTGTGATAGTGATCGAGGGTGCAATAAAGAATTAATAAATAATTTGAATAAGGAAATATAAAACTAATTTATTGTGAATTTAATTACCGATTGTTTCTCTTTCTAACCTCTAATACCAAGCCAAAGTACAAAGTGTTTCACACAGCCTTCACCGAAATCTTAAATCTGAAAACATGACAATCTGAAATTTAGTATCAGGTAAACAAAAGATAACAAAACATATCCCCCAAAGATAACAAAAGATACGGGCTTGGATTTTCAGTTACATCTTACTTTTGATTGAAGTAAACTATTTTACTTATAAATAGAGGATGGAGTTGCATTAATAAACACAAAACAATATAGAAAGATCAATCAATCAGTCAATCAATCATATTCATTCATGGCTTCAGATTCCAAGAAACCAGTGGTCGTTCGTGAGGTCTGGGCTTCAAACGTAGAGTCAGAGTTTGCACTCATTCAAAGGATTCTTCCTTGTTACTGTCACGCTGCCCTTGACACGGAGTTCCCCGGATTCGTGTATGTCCACCCGGAGAACATACACTACTCTAAGATCCCTCCTTCCCACAACTACAAAACCATGAAGGCCAACGTTGACGCCTTGAAGCCCATACAAGTTGGGCTAGCGCTCTCAAATTATGCCGGTAAATTACCCGACCTTGGAACAGACTCATGCTACGTTTGGCAATTCAATCTCATGGACTTCGACATTGAACGTGACCTCCATCATCCCGATGCTACATGCTTGCTGCAATCACAAGGGGTTGATTTTTCCAAGAACAGGGCAGAGGGAATTCCATCTCGTGTGTTTCGGAGGTTGTTCTTTGACTCAGGATTCGTGTTTTATAGGATGAACATGACATGGGTCACTTTCCACGGCTATTACGATTTCGGCTACTTGATCAAGATCCTCACTGCTAGGAAGCTGCCCAATTCGATTTACGCGTTTAAGTCTCTCGTCTATGATTTGTTTGGGCCGCGAGTTTACGACATGAAACACATGACTAGGTTCTTTTATGGCCTCAATGGTGGTTTAGCAAAATTGGCCAAGACCTTGAAGGTTCCTCGCATTGCTGGAAAGAGTCACCAAGCCGGCTCTGATAGTTTGCTGACATTGCAAACCTTTATGAGATTTAGAGATGTTTATTTTAGTGGAGATGGTGAGACAGACATGCCCATCACTATGTTGGAAGGCGTTCTATATGGTTTATAGACAGTTATTTCTGGGGAAGTGTCCTGTGATTTCTTTTGTAATATTACTCTTGATGATTTACTTTTTAACAATATTTTAGAGACGTAAAAATACATGTGTGTATCTGTATGCTTTGTTTGAGGTATAGAAGAACTAATTATGGACTCTTAGATGGAAGGTTGTTTATCTTGTGCTCTTTCCTTCCCCATCCCTTCTATTTGTTTCTGTTTTCCTATCATGAAATAGACTCTCTTGGCAAGGGCGTTGATGAATTCGATTGTGATTGTGTTGTTTATGTTGTGATATTATTGACGCCTTTTATTTAATGACTAAATGTTTATGAATTTTCTTGATGCTTTTAATTATTTGATCGCATTGTAAATGATTTCTTGATTTGCAATGATTAGAGATAAAGTTTGTAAGCATAGTTTCTTATCATAAACATTATGAATTGACCGAAGACTAGCGATAGACAAGTACAATCCATGAATTAGTGTTATCAAACCATTGAAGGTCACATTTTTTTTCCTAAATTAGTTTGTAACCAAGAGATTAGTCAATCAATTTAGGGTAAAAAGAATTACTAGAACTTGAGAAACATTAGTCAATTAATTGAGAAACACTTGAAATTAATTTAGGGAGTTTAACCATCAATCAAGATAAAAATAATAAACCCAGTCCTCTGTGGTGCAGTTTATATAGAGGCAGTGCCATCAGCCATTTGTGCTGGCCTCTAACTGCGGAACAGATATATTTTAAAACGCATCATATTTACCTTTTGTTTTCTAATTCACACGTCATTTCACGATTGTGTATTCGCACCAAATATCTTTACCCTTAATGAATAGTAATTTAAGTTGACTTAATCCGTGAGCCAAGCCTGTTCCACCAATTATGGGCCAGAACCAACCAACAGAAGAACAAATTGTTATGTTGGTCAAGGGGCAGAAAGGTATTGCATACGACCAAAAAAAAAAAAGAGAGGGTATTGCACACGAGGCTGTAGTCTAGTGGTCAAAGTTTTTTTTCTTTCTTTGCTGACAACTTTGAGAGAAAGGTTTGTTTGAACCGCATTAGTTGTGCATAATCATTTGTAACACAAAGTTAGAATTGTGTAAAAAGATTTCCCTAACTCGAATAGGATGCTATCACATCCAGCTAGCACACAAAGAGGTTTTAACTATAATGGAGAAATCGAATACATCAATACCATTATTTTCTCTTGCTGATACCACTGCCACAAGTTTAATATCTTCCAGGAAACAATACTAACACAAGCAAGATTCAAATTCATATACATGGCCTCAGATATACAAATTTCCATTCCAGCTTGCTGAGAACCATTAACAAATGTAGCTTACTATGAAATCCAGCTTGCTGAAAGTCACCATTATTTTTTCAATTGCTGATGCAGCAAGATTAATTTCTTCCAGCTAAGCATTCAAGCAGCAGAAGCCAATCCATTTGATGACCTCAAATCCCTTATTGAATAAACCCTTCATTTTGGTCCTTCGGAAATATAATGGGGGACAAATTAGTCTCATTGGTCCCTCATAATTTAATGAAGGACACGATCCACCTTAAAAACCATGTATAGAGAGACCAATTTATCCCCTTTTCTAATTTGTGACAGAACAATAGAGGAATTTCGAGTCATGAGGGACTAAAATGGGTATTTAGTCTAGTATTATTTAATCCATTCTAGCTTGCTGATAAAGATCACCATTATTTCCCCTTGCTGATGCCACGAGATTAATTTCTTCCAGCATGAAGCATTGTACTAGCAGAAGCCAAATTCGTGTTCAATCAGATGGACTAATCACCAACAAATCCTAACTCATGAATCCACCTCTAATATCATTGTTGAGCTACAAGTTATTGACAATGCAATAAGAGATCGTTGGTTTTCTTTTTATTTTTCAGCTCAAACAAAAAAGGTTTGAAAATCAATATGAATCCTCTCTAACACACCCCACAACGAAATAAATCTGCTCAATTGCTGATATGAGTAGAAAAATGCACCTATAACTTTTATGGAATTCCTCTATCTTTTATCTTCTATTGAGATCAACATGGCATAAGTTTCAGAAGCTAAAAACCTATGCTGGTGGATGTTAACTTGAACGAAAAAAAAAAAAGAAGTGAAAAAGCAAATATGATCTGAATTTTTGTATTGATGCGAAGTACATGAACTGTAACATCTGGATGATTGTTTCAACACCACATCCTAACAAAAATTTACTCAATGCCCAATTTAGAAATGTGGGGGGCTAATAAACTGTCAACAGGAAGATCAAAAAACAAAAAAAGAAAAAAGAAAAAGACAAACAAACAAAAGAGAGAAAGAAATCAAACATTTCAAGTGAAAGAGTAGAGGTTAACAAGACAGAAAAGAGGTGAAAAAAGCAAATATGATCTGAATTTTGTATTGAAGCAAAGTACATGAACTGTAATATCTGGATCATTGTTTCTACATCACACCTAAGGAGCAAAAAGCTATTCAATGCCGAATTTAGAAATGTTGGGGGAGGGCCAATAAACTAACAATAGAAAGATAACAAAAGAATAAAGGGTAAAAAAAGACCTTGAAAGTCTTCTCAAATCCAAAATTCCAAAGTGCCTCAGCCATGAGTATTAACAGCTTCCCACAACAAGTTCTTGGGGACAGGGTTAGCCAGGTCCCTTGCCTGCAGTGCAGCAGTCCTTAGTGTCCTAATTGTCCACTGGTTGGCCTCCCAGAATGACAAACTCCTGTAAGGCAAATCATGCTTCTTGCAAAGGTCCCTCACCAGTGGTGAAACCTTCCTCAATTGGCACCTTGGCAGCCTCGGGAACAAATGGTGCTCAAGCTGGAACTGCAACCCACCAAAGAACCAATCCATCCAAGTTGAGCAACTGATATCCAATGTCCCACTTGTCTGCTTCTCAAACCAGTCATTACCATTTGGTGGCCCAAGATACACATCTGCAGCAAAGTGGTTCAAGCAGAACTGGATGTGCTGGATGGAACAAACAGCAAAGCTAGCAAGCACAAACATAACCCTCTCAGCCACATTTGGCAGTGATGAAACAAGGAGAGGGAACCAAGTCCAGAACACAATGATCCCCAGTATGTTCAAGGCTCTACCAGGCACCTTTCTCTTCCTTGAAAACAGCAACAAAATGGTCTGCACATACAAGTTGATCCTTGCAACGCACATAACAGGATAGAAAGTCCAGTGCTGGTAACTGATCAGGAGCCTGGCAAAAGAATCAAACTTTAGCTCCCTGCCATAGAAACGAGATGTCATTGAGTTGAAGAAGCGTGAGGAGACAGCAAAGATTGGCATGTGCTGCAGGTCAGGGTCATGGTCAAGGCTGTTGCAGGCAATGTGGTGAGCATTGTGAGTCCACTTCCACCAGGCAATGCTGATCCCAGTCAAGCAGTTCCCAGATAGGATCTGTGCAAATCTGTTGAACCCTTGGTTGGTCATGACCACATAGTGGCCAGAATCATGCCCAACATAGGCACTTTGCATCCAGAGCAACCCCAACAGCATCCCAGAACCCAAATGGGCCCAAACACTTGTGCAACACATGACCCCATAGACAACAGTGAGGAGCATGGCAGCAACAGATGTGAGGGTAAAGGAGGCGACATGCTGCTTCTTCTCAAAGAGACCCATCTTCGAGAACTCAGATGCAAGCCTCCTGTAATCCCTGGAAACATCAGAGACCTTGAAATCGTTGAGGTGGTAGCCAGTGAAGAATTTGTCAAGGTGGCTCCATGCAGTGCCAGGGTGGTAGGCTATGAATGCATCTGTGACATCCTGGCCTGCAAGGTTCAGGATGGGAACATCACCACCAGGGTGGTCCTTGGCCCAGTCTGTGACATTGTAGGCCTTGCCTTGGATTGAGATCCACAAATCCCCTGGCTTGTTGTGACCCCTGAGCTCCTCAGAGGTTATGTACTTCTTCTCCTCCTTCTCACCCTCCATGGTGGTGCTTGTGATCCCAAACCAGAACAAGACCACAAACAAGAAACAATAAATAAACCCAGAAACACACAATGAGAATAGAATGGTAACAGATTAACAAAAGCAATGGGAACAATGAGAGGGTATCAGGGGTTGCGTGAACATATATATAGATTAAGATTGGTGGTATCTAATTCTGCAATGCAAGCAAAAATCCAAAACCAAGGAATCCCCTTTTTAACTGAAATGGGGTTGTTCACAATGACAACCCCATTGACAGGGATTTTTTTGTGATTTGATCTGTCTTGGGGTTGAGGGATCTAATACCCTTTCTGCCCCTGCCCTCTATCTCTATCTCTATCTCTATCTCTGCGTGTTTATAGCTGTACTTGGGTTTTCGTTTTATTGTTAAGACTTAAGAGAGTTTTGAGTGTTTTAACTTTTAAGGGTGCCAGAATGCACGTTCCACTCCAGCACATAAACAAAAGAGGTTAGGTCATTTCTAAAGGAAAAAAAAAAAAAAAAGACTTGTGAATATGTATTTCTTCCCATCTTTCATTTTAGTTTTTGTCACTCTTAAAGTCTTTTGGTTGACCCTCTTTTATTATATTTTTAGTTCGTACGTTATGTATTTAAGTTTTCAAAAATAATTTAAAATATGTATTTAATCATTATAAATATTAAAAATTTTATTCTTTATCCTTATAAATATCTTAAAAATCTTCCTATCAAGTCTCCAGTGAACAATATATATTAATAATAAGGACTAAAAAACATAATATGAGAAAAATGTGGGACTTGAAACCCCTAAAAAAATTAGAGGGACTAAAATCAAAATGGCACGTATTTAAAGGGACTAGAAACGTGTTTAAGGGGGAAAAAAACTATTATTACTTGCATTATTTTTAGTAGCTGCAGCAAAACAACGATGTTATTGTTAAGTTGTTTGGTTTGGTTTGTTGAGTATCCTCCTCTAATAAAGGTGTGGCTTGGAAGACTTACAAGGACAACTTTCCAATGAGAATTAGAATAATGATTTTGAGAGTGTGGCCCCCATGTTTATTGTAGCAGAATGAGTGATCCTGCACTGGATTTGTGGTTCTTACTGTTTCAACTTTCAACGGCTTCAATACCAGAGGGTTAGGGTATGGTTGCATTTTCAGGGCAACTCGAATCAGTGGAGTCCATAGATATTTTTGGGTAACATATTTTGCGTTGCGGTGCCCGCAGAATCGCTGACCAATATATGTTATTAATAGACTGAGAAAACAACAAGTACCGTGTGCTCACAAAAGAAACAATGGACATGTTCATGAGTTCATCTCAATAAATGAAGCTACAAATATGATTGTGCGCACGTTACTGTGCACATAATGATTAATAAATTAAAAAATCAATTGTTGTGCCGTAATTACATAATAATAAAAGATTAATTTTAAGTTAAGAGTTTTATTAATTAGTGGCCCAAGAAAAATAATTAAGAAAACCTAAAAAGATAGCTTTAAAGTTTTTAAGTAGAACTCTTGCATAAAAAATATTGAAACTCATCTTCCTAATGTACTGGTTAAATAAAGTGTACGGGTTAAATAAACTCACCTTTCTATTTTTAATTCTAAAGTGTACTGTTTTTTTGGGTATATCCTTAGTGTACCGGTGAAATAAATCCTTAAATTAAATAAATATCTAGTTATCTATTTTTTTATTTTTGAATAGTTGCCCCTTTAAATTTTTTAAAAGAATAATTATTCATTTAAAAAATTTAAGAAATATTAATTATTTTTTCAATAATACCCTATTAAATACTGTGGACTTATTAGTAAATGAAGAGAAAGAAATTAATAGAGAAAGAATAATTTAGTAAATTAATTTTAATTTTTTTAATATTAACATTTTTTAATTATTTTCTTAATTCTAATAAGAATTTAAAATTGGATAATTATTCAAAGATAGAGGTAATAATTTTTTTTCAAAAGATTCAAATAGATACATATACTTAAAATTATTTCAATTGAGCTCCAGATTTTAAAAAATATTTGTAATTAGGTTATTAGACATGATGAAACATAATATTCTAAGGGGTTTTGCTATTGAATGCCGTAAGGATATTTGCAATGCATTGAATGCATTAAAAATTTTAAATTTTTTTTATTTTTAGCTCCATATAAAGTGCATTTACGTCGCTTTGCAGTAAAAATCTATTCTAAGATGTTATCTATTCCCTCCTTCACTTACAAATTGTCTTTTAAGATTTTAGCACATGAATTAAAAAATCATTAAAAATACACAAACACATGTCAAGAAAAAAAACTATGTTAACAAAATTATCCTTTTAGAAAATTATGCAATAATTATTACTATGATAATTTTGTAGGGGTGGAAGAATATATACGAGTATAGAAATGAAAAAAAAATTAATATTACCTTTATTTCTAAATATGGATCGTTTTTAGTGTTTTTTTTTGTTTCAACTTATAAGTTGTTTTCAAATTTGAATGGCTCATTAATTATATTAAATCTATTTTATTTCTTTATTTAATTGGAGAAAAAATAAGTAGAGTTGAGTTTATTGAAGTATTTAATTTAAGAGAAAATAAGTGGAGGTTGAATAGAAATAAAAAAGTATTTGTATCATTTATTTTTATTTTTTAGAAAATTAATTCCATCAACTTAATTCTTGTGCATAATAAAAACAAAAAACTATTATTTACACTCATTTCACATGGAATATCGTATTAACTCATATCACATAGAACACTATATCAACTCACATATCATCCATCATTAAATGAGATATAGATCCTACTTGAATAAGGTTCATATGTTATCTAATAGTAGATGAGATATGAATCAGTACAATAATCAATATATTATGAATACAAATTACATGACTTAAAAAAATTATATATATTAAGAAATGAATGAAGTATTGTTTTTAAAACTCTTAAATTACAGATAACATTAAAATTTTTAACTAAAACGACACTTATAAATAACGAAGAGGGCAGAGACACTAGCTAGCCGCAAGTAGAGCTGGGTATACGGACCGCGATCTATGGACCAACCTGTTTAACTCATAACCCGCATGAAAATGGACCAAAAAAATTTTAGTCCGCCAACCCGCAAACTTTTCTAATCCGCACAGCTTAACCCGCGGGCTAAATGGGCCTGGCCTATGGGGTTCGCGGACCAACCCGCTAACCCGCATTAGTGAAAGAATGCTTCCATTTGTGATATTTGTTTATATTATTGATGGATGGACTTTGGTGAATTGATTTATTTTATTATTTTTTGTACTTATATTTGGTAAAATATACTGTATAAATATAAATATATAATATAGGGTATAAAAAAAAGTCAAAAAAAATATGAAAGAAAAAAAATGGGGTTATGTGGGCTGTCCGCGTTTGGTCCGCATTCAGTCCGCACAGTCCGCATTTGGTCCGCTTCGTCAGAATCGTCCGCGAATCGATTATGCGGACCGTCCGTGTCCGCAGTTTATGTGGACGCGGACCACCCTATAGCCTAGTCCATTTATTAAATGGACCGGTCTGATCCGGCCCGTTTAATTGTGGTTTGTCACAGACCGAGCTAAACGGACCGAACCGATCCGCATACCCACTGCTAGCCGCAAGGAGAATACCTCGTTGCTGGGGCCCTACTTCCCCCCAAACGCCTTTAACCCATACTGTGAAATGTATTTACCCACACCACATAATATTTGGCTCATACTGCATTGTATAGTAAATCGCGTCCATATAAACAAAATTAATATCCATCTATTCTTATATATTACTTGATTGTTTTCACGTTTAGTAGTTAATAGGGGTTAGCTCATCTAGTCCATGATTCTCAGATTTTTTTTCTATTGGCATGTGATTTATAAATATCTTATAAGTACTTAATAAGTTCGAATGCATGGCTTGACTCTAGAGTAAAGTGAGCTTTATTGGCCCTTTAACCTAAATTTTTTTTTTCTATCAATAAAAGAAATGTGTGCTATTTCTTTTTTTTTCCTAATTTTGTTTGGAAATCAGGGAGAATTTCTATATAAATTTAACCTATAATTCAATGAATAAATAATATAGATTTCATTTGACCTATAAAAGAATAATCACTAAAAAAAAGATGGTTTGTATCAAGATTGAGTTCATGACATTCCCTCATATATTAGGGATCTTCTTGTATTTGACTTTGGTGGTTAAATATACTCATTTCTTACATTTTTTCATAAAACAAACTATTACTTTTTAAAAGGTCTTATTTAAAAATTTAATTAAAAATATTTTTTTCCCTAAAATCTCATCCAAATTTGCCCTATGCTTTAGCTACTAGTTTTTTCTTTAACAAATTATTTCTTAATTTTTTCAGTTCTCCTTTACTTAAACCATAGGATTATATATGTATAGAATTTCTAGGAATACCCTTGTTTATTATTGTTGAGTAGAGAGGTTGAGGGGGTCAAAATGCAAGAAACTTAAACAAACCAAATAACAAACCACAAAAATGGCCCAAATACCATATATTGACCCAAAATCTTATCCTCAAACAAAGGGTTGGTATCACATCCAATTAAAAAAGACCACTATGGCCCAACCAAACTATCAGCTCTGATACCACTTGTTGAGCAAAACAATTGATTTAGGGACCAAAAATTAGGAAAACTTAAACAAATAGACCAAGTAATAAACCACAAAAATAGACCAAATAACATATCTTGACCTAAAATTTAAAACAATGAGTTTATGGGTTCTCTTGTAATATATATACTATTCACTAAGTCTAAACTTAACCGATATAAGACTCCAAACTTACAATTAAAACTTATCATCATCTACTGTTTCTTGTGTTTCACAAATTCGTGAAAAAAGGTTGAATAGAAATATGAAATAATTGTTGTTTTTTTTTTTTAAATCTTTTGATCATGAAAGTTGGTTTTCAATTATATTACTACAGTGGTGAGTGTTACTGACTTCCTTGACATACATTGTGCTGATTGTCGGGTTGTGTTTTAAGTTGATCATTTTCAAACCGTGGTATATGAGCTACACACAATGATTCTGGAAGAAGAAACACTAAATTCAAAAGGAGAGAGAAGCAAAGTGGAGAGAGAGAAGGTGATCAAGAATGGGCATAGTCTCATTTCTGCATTGGAAGAATGTCTCAAAGCTTACAATGAGTTAATCTAATCCTATCTGATACATGAACAACTTATTTATACATTGAGTTTTGGCGCCAGCTATTGTAACTGACTCAACTAATTCTAACGGTCTTGGTTTGTGGGTGGGTGTGCATCTGTGGATGGTGATAGGAATCTTCATGTGATTTAGCTTAACATGAAGGGTTTATCTAATCAGTGTCCTAAGAATATTGGTTAAGGAATCATGAATTAAAAGTTTTATATTGAGAAGATGAGTTTTTAAGTTTTATGAAACCAATTTAAAATTTCTGAAATTTTTTTTCCCCTTAACCATTATTCTTATTGCACTAGTTAACAAAACCCTAAAATTAAAAGGTCTCACATAAACGTCGAAAATGATAAACTTAAAACGCAAGCCGACAATCACCAGTACATCAAGGAATCAATAAGGAGTGTTTGTGATTGACAGATAAAATTGGGATAAAAATTTAAATGAATTAATTCCACATTTCCATGTATAAAATCATAGATGGAGTCCAGGTATCCATAATCAAACACAAGCCTAGTATTATAATTAAATGAGCAAAACTTCAAATTGATTCAATATTATGGTGCAATTTGATTATTAGAAGATTAATAATTTTCTTTTTAAATTACCATAAAAATTAGTCTTTATGTAGAAATCCTAACTGGTAATTTAAAGTATTATAATATCGATTTAATTTATAATATGTAAAAGTGAATGAATCAAAATTAAAAAAGCTGTGGTTTTGAAAAATTTTCAAATAGTTAAATTTATTTAGGTCCAATTGTCCAAACGACATAATACCGTTAAAATTGACTGTTGGCACAATCCGTTTTACTTGTAAAAGTAGAGCTGAGTTTACTCATTTTACTGCTTGTTTGGTTTGCCTCCAAACTTAATTCCTTTCAACTGGAAAAAAAAAAAAATGCTTCTCAATGCACTTGTTTTTTAGGTACTGAGGGCATGGTTGGTTTAGATTTTGAAAGAATTTATGTTGAGGGAATTGATTTTAAAAGAATTGATTTATGTTTGGAAAAGATGGTGGAAAATTGAGTTTAAAAGAATTTAGTGAGATGAAAAAGTAAAAGTTAAAAATTTTGGTTTTTACTATAATCAATTTTTTATAAAGTAAAATACTTTTATTAGAAGTAAAAAGCCAAACCAAATACTTTTATTTATTCTTTTTCAACCCAATTATAATCACAGCAATGGAGAAGTTTGCAAACTAAACATGCTGTAAAATTGTTACTTTTCCGTAAGTACTTATGGTTTTAAAATAAAGGTATTTTTCACTCAATCTAAACTAATTTTTTTTTAATAAAAAGGAAAAACTCTGCTCGCATGAAAAAAAAATGGTTGAGAAAAAAAAAGGGGGGGAAATAACAGATGTGGCTGATGAGTCACGAGGTTCGGTGGCAATTTGATGGTCCCTCGCCACACCAAGCCTGGATTTATTCTTGAACCATCCCCATCTCTTGTCCCTTTTCCTGAGGAAAAAAAAATATATGAATCAAATAGTAGATGATACTTGGGGCTAAGTAAGAGAAAAAAAAGTGAAGAAGAAAATTGGCATGGACGTGTGATGCTCCTAGACTTTGATATAGCTTTACGCGGGCCCTTCAATTTGACAGGGTTAAGGGTCAACCAGCAATTGATGGCCTAAAGCGTATAACAGCTGGAGACATTCAAACACATGAAATAATAATCAAATCTAGCTTAGTTATGTCACAATAATAATCAAATCTAAAATAAGCAAGTTACGAACACGTGTAAAATAATCAAATGTAAATAAAGAAAGAAGGTATCGAACAATATAGTAATACTGTAGTATCTATGAAAAAGGTGCACTATATATAGACTATAGTATTTAAATTTTGGATAAAAAAAACTATAGTATTTAAATTTAAATCACACTGAGACAGAATTTAATTGGGAATAAAGATGAGAAAAAAATCTATAATTATATTTTATATGTAATTTTATGTATACAATTCATCAGTAAAATTCTCTCTCAATTTTTATATACGAATCAAACACATTTTCATAAATTGTAATCTTATAATGAACCTTTTTTTTTATTAAACGCGAACTTTATTTATAATAACGTGAACTTTATTTATTATAAAAAAGATTTAAGTTCTAAATTTGGCACTTAAAGAAATTACTTGATCATCTGTTAAGGGAAAAGTTCATCCTAATTCAGGGCGTAAAAATATGTCTTTAGACTCATTAAACACTTAGAAATTTAAAACACTTACATATCATCCAGAGAAACCTAAGAATTGAACCCAAGTTATGACAATATATAAATAAATGATCCAAAAAAATTATATTAAATAAAAGTTAATGATGACCTGTACTTGATACGGCATATAAATCATACAAAATTAATCTCAACCTTAACACGTAGTGTTTAATTTCGATTTCTTTTTATTTCGCGTGTGGAATTGAATTTTTTTTCATTTGGTATTTGGAATTGAGTATAGAATTAAAAGTTAGAAGTGAAATTAGATAGTTTAATTCCAATCACTACAAGAAACACTCGGGTTACTAATGGATTTATTAACAGAAACTAAGGAATCCAAGCAAAAAAATTTTTTTTTGGTTTTCGGTCATTACCGATGGATTTTTTGTCAGTAATCCATTGATAAACTTCACGCTAAGCCAGGAGAATATTGGCACACGAGTTATCGATGAAAAATCCATCAGTAATATAAAAAAATTAATTCAGAATTTAACTTTATCAATGAAAAATCTGTCAGTAAACTATAAGGATTGTAAAAATGTAAAATATAGTTGTTACCGATAGAAAATTCTTCAGTAATTGATCGTAGGCTTCCCAAATATTCTGCTTAAATCTTCAAACCTTATCGACCAAACTAGAAAACAACAAACTTCTTTAGAGTTATCATTTGCTCTAGAAATACAAGATGTTAGTTCTATCCAGAAAGAGCATTAAAATTATTCAAATGAAACCTAGCTGTGAATTTCAAATTAAGATGTTAATATCAAGAGACTAGGGTTACAATTCTATTTGATTACTTAGATAAAAGTGACAATAATGAACAAATGTTTTTCGATAGCATCTATCCCTTCTTTGTCAACTGCTGGGGAATCTACGGGCAATATCCTCCACTATGAAGAAACAATTCTTTTTAAGACAAAACAACCCGGCCAAAACTGATTCTCATTTGCACTTCCAACCCAAAAGATGAGTAGACAGATCAAAAGTGCAGCAACGGCTTTAGCAGCAAAGACTTGTACACGAGGTTAAAATAAAAAATTTCCTTATGAAAATGATTTCTGCTACACCTGTTAAAAAATAAGTTTTAAAACTTTGTGATGAGGTGTTCAATTTGTGTAATACACTTACAACTTCTAAGCTTATAAATTGATATTGCTTTAGAGGCACAAAATCATTCAATTATTTTGAAATATCTCATTTGATATTGGTACTTGTCTCGTACATACCTCGGTCCAAAGATGCGAGGGAGTTCATGTGCCAAGATAAAGAATATCTAGCAGGCATGCATGGTGGCAAAGATGATGGGACTTAATCGAGGAGTTTTGGACATGTCTACTATTTTTTTTTGTTTCATTAGAATGCAATGTGATGCTGTATTTTGTATGATTGTATTGATACCATTGATGTCATCTTTTACTTTTGTGTTTCTTTAATTCAAACTTTGTGGAAGCTCCCCTACATTTATAAGGGTGGCTTGTTGCATTTGTATTTATTTTACATTTCGAATTTAAATTTGTTACGTTTAATTATTGAGTATTTTTTATAATTTATTATTATTAAATATATTTATATATTTATAATTATCATAAAATAAAAAATAAGCTCTTAAATAATTAGGTAACATAAAAATTGCTGATTATTTGTTTTAAAAAAATAGTTACCAGTGGAAATTCTGTCGGTAAAATGCAAAAAAAAAATCGAGTAATATACAAATCCATTGGTAAAATAGAAAGGAAAAAGTAAAATTCCAAAATATTACCGATGGATTTTCCATCAGTAAAATAGAAAGAAAAAAAATAAAATTTAAAATGTTATCGATAGATTTTTTGTAGGTAAAATAAAAAAATAAAATTTAAAATATTACCGATGAAAAATCTGTCGGTAAATTTAAAAAGGGAAAATAATATTTAAAATATTAAATATTACTAATGGAAAATCAGTCGGTAAAATAAAAGGAAATAAAATTTAAAATTTTAGAATTTACAATTATCAACGAAAAATCTGTCGACACGGCAGTTCTTTTGGTAGTGAATTTTCATTTATGGAATTTAAAAATAACTAAAATGCATCATTTTCATTCTTAACTTATATCCTATATTCCTATGAGAAAAATCAATTCCATCACCCAGGGGCATTTGTTTCAAGACATGTCTTCACATTCCCAGGAATGTCATTATAGGAATATAGCAGTCTGTTTGGCAAATGTTTTTAAAAACTGTTTTTGATTTTTAAAAATTAAAAAACAAAAGAACTTGTTTGGTTGAGAAATTTTTCAAGCCATGTTTTAAAAACAAAAAAACCACAACTCTCATTTTAAAAACATGAAATGGGAAACATTTTCAACTTGTTTTTTAGTTTTGATGTTTTTAGATATCTGAAAGCGCGGTGTTATTATTGTAAATATATGAACTTATTGTTCTTGCACATCTTCGAATCCTACTAGGACATTTCTCATTTTTTTTTCTAAGTTGCTGCTCGCGTTCATCTTCAAGGAAGAGCTCCCTCACTTGCACGGCCTGTCCCCCACCCATCGACGCGACCTTTCTCACTGCCGTCACCTACAGCTCCAAAGACCGCCTTTAGCGTAAGCAATGATCGAGGCACCACCGCGAAGGCTTTTCTCTCTGAGCTCTGAGACGCGCGAAGGCCAACGACCTTCTCTAGCCTGCCGCCTCGACCTGCGCTCCCAAGACTGGCAAAGGCCCGATCCGTAGTGACCAGCCCCCTCCGGTGGCTACTAAGACCAGTGAAGGGCAGGTCCACCACGACCAGTGACCAGCAGCAGCTCCCAAGACCAATGAAGGCTAGATCCGCCGGCCCCGCCACCTCTGAAGCCCAGCTCCACCAGCCCTATAATGTGCTCCCTCAGCTCCACCTCAAACCAACTTTTGCAAAGCTCCGCCGGCAAGGGCACGAACCAGCTTTTGTGACCAAGCTTCTGCGAAACTCCTCAACCAAGCTCCTCCGCGAAGCTCCACCACGAACCAAGCCCCTCCGCGAAGCTCCGCCACAAACCAAGCTCCTCCGTGACGAAGCTTATCGGCGACCAAGCTTCTGCAACAAGCTCCTCTGCGAAGCCCAGATCCGACACAACCCGCCACCGGGCATTGATGTTGTGGTTAATCTTGGCCGCGAGGTTGAAGGTGGCAAAATGATGGTGATGCTGGAAGGATGGGTGGTGTCGGCGAAGTGGAGAGGAGGCAGCGTGAAGGGAGGCCGCGGCTCCACGATCGAGGAGGCCGTGGCAGTTTCTGTTTTTGCTTTCCATTCTAATTTTTTTTTTTAAATTCTGAATCTATGTTTGATCATGTGTGGATTGGGATTCCATGAGCTGAGATGTATTGTTGATGTGATGATTGTTGATTTGTTGCTGAAAATGGATTATTGCTGTTTGATTTATGTTGATTTGAGAAGGGATGTGGGACTGGGATTGTTTGGAAATTGGTTTGGTTTGTTGTTGTTGTTGTTAACAAATTGGCAAGATATGGTTACCAAATTACAAATTGAATGTGACTATAAGAAAATCATGAATAGCTTATAAATGGATTTATAAATGTAAAGTTGTGTTAAGACTATTTTTAGAATAGGAAGTTGTATTAAGATTTATTTATTAAATATGTATGGAAAATATTATTCACAAGACATATAATAGTTAAGGGGTTTTAAAATTTGTCATTTATATTTATGCAATTTGCTAAATAGTTTTTTGTTTTATTAGTTTCAAAAGTTTCTTCTAAAAAAATTATCCAATTAAATTTTCTATTTTTTATCATTATAAAACTATTTTTGAACTTAAATTGACAAACAAGTTTTTTACTTTTTTTTAAATTGAACTTAAAAATATTTTCTAAAACAGTTTTTGAAAACAAAAACAAAAAATCACTTCTAAATAGCCCCTAAGGTTCTCATATCTAGTGCATAGTTTTAAAAAAATATTCTCAAGCAAGTTGTATTCCCAATAATGAAAATTTGTCAATTTTCATCACCTCTCCTCAAAATTTACTAAAATGTCTTAAACAAAATTAATTGCAAATAAAAACTTCATGCATTTATTTTTTGAAAGTTAAAATATTAAAATTTAAAAATAAGTGTATTTATGAACTAAAACAAGTCTTCAAAATATCAAACAAATATCACATGACTAACAACAACAACATTGCATAATTTTGATTTTAGAAAAAAAATTTAAATTTTGAATTTTGAGGGTTTAAAGATTATGAATTTGCATATTTAGATTTTGAGATAATTTGGCATTTTGTAGGTAATGGAGTAATGAATTTAAATTTAATCGACTTGTATCCATTTAATAAGGTGTAGTGAGAGTTCAATAGGTGGATTAAGGTCATACGTATTGGTTTGGTCAGCATGTGTACTGAAGCTCTAAACAATTATAGGCTGATGGGCCTTTTCTTACTAAAAAAAGAGCTATAATTTGTGTGTGGAAATAATTTGAAAACTGATGGAAAGGTTCAGAATGACATGTAAAGAAATAAGTGGAGGAGGGTTTATATTTATAGAGTAAAAATAAACATTAAATAATAACAACAATAATAAACATAATATCATTGATGCAATGACTCAACATGTTTGGTTTTGTGGTGGCCTCCCAGTGGGCACTGGAATCGATTGTGGCAGTTTGCTAACATGTTTGGTTTCCGGAAGTCAGTAACCCAAAATCGATTCTGGCCACAAAATCGATTCTACAGTGAAGTGAAAATTTTTCACTTTCATGGTTGGTTGAGTGCAATTACATGGGGTGTAACGAGAACTGATACATAATTATCATCATACTTATATCATATATTTAGATGAAGCTAAAAATTATAAATTAGTATATAAAAATTATAAAATAATATATAAAAAGTTATAAAAAAATATGTAAAAACTTTATATATATTGATTTATAACTTTTTGTATACTGATTTATAATTTTTTTATATGATGATTTATAAATTTTAACTTTATGTAAGTGTATAATGTAAATGTAGTAATATTTTTTTTTTCGATTGTAAATAACCACCAGTAATATTTATTATTTTGTCCTTTCATCTCCATCTAGCTCATCTACTTCCTGAGACAAACCAATCACTCTTTCATCCTCCGTCTAACCCATACTGCCGCACCTCAAGCCATTGATCACCACCATCATCGCTAGCCCGTCAAGAAGCCATCGCCCCCACCGTGCCTGCATCATCAACTTGTCACCACCCCATAGTCAGGAAGCCAACATCCTCTCCCTTTGCCTTGGTGTGCTTTGCCTTCTCAACCTTTTTAAGAGATTAATATATTACAATATGGAGGAGTGTTATTTATACTCATGGGATGTGAGGCATCATACCAACTCACATTCCATCCACCATTAGATGAAACATGAATCTCATTCAAATAGAGTTCACACCTCATTCAATTGCAAATAGTGTGTGAGTCGATACAGTGTCTCACATTTTATGAGTACAATTATCATTACCCAATATGTAGAGTTTGCATCTTTTGTTGCACTTTTTGTTTGATGTTGATTAGTTTGATTGTTTGATGTCATGCTTGCTTGGACCTGCATGCATAATTGCATATAATACATACCCTTAGTCTACATCAATAAATATTCAGTGTAGTTGGGTGCTTTTATCGAAAAGAAGCACAAGGAGGCAAGTATGATGCATGCCGTGCAAGTTTTGGTAAGAAAGTGTAACTTAGAGGATTAATTGACTTTGGATTTGACTTCTTGTACTAAATTTACCTTCCAGAAAAATAAAATTATCAGTTGCTGAGCTAAAGTGAAGGGTATACCTTGTTCATGCTTCATGGACCCTGATGAGGAGCTGAGCACAAGTGGGTGTAGGCGAGCACTGTTAGGATCAGGCCGGTATTAGAGTGAAATTTGACTTTCCATAGCTTCTTTGCAAGAGTAAGAGTTAAAGCTGCATTCAGTTCTTTCCTCTTATGCATTGCACACCACAACATATGCTTCTTATGTTATCGACACGCCTCAGAAAACCATGATATTTGTTAATATAATCATAATTAAATTTTATATTAAATAGTAGTATATAAGTTTTGAGATAAATATTCATCTCATAGCACAATACAATATTAATTAACGTAACTACACAAGATGAGTAGGGATTTGTCATTTTCATCATTTGGAGCAGGCAATAGAATCCAAGGAAAGACAGTTTGGACGAAGTAATATTCCAAGTAAGCCCTTTTTTGAAATTATATATTTAAAAGTAATTTTGATCATTATTATTCAAATATTGTCACTTTTGTCAAAATTACTTCTACAAAAAGTTGTCAAACATGAATCATTTTAATTTAAAATCAATTCTACCTGAAATGAATTCAACGAAAAAAAAAAATCCAATATGCTATAGTCGAAATAAAATTTACTGGCACATGATGACAAGTATTACATGATAACTGACTTGATTTCCTTTCTTGCCATGTCCCCCGATTGATTGGGACACGTCCTGGCTTCTTGATCCTGAGTCGTGTTGCTGCAATAGCTTCACAAAATGAGACTTGCATTTGGTGAGTTATTACTTAGAAAGATTTAATTTTTTTACAAAAAAAAAAATTCATTAGTTGTCGGTCAGAGCATATAAATTAAATTAGATGTATTTTATGTTTTTAAAATTTAAAGTTAGAAATTATTCTCAATTTTATGAAATATGTGATATCAAATGTAAACAGTTAAGTAAATAAAAAAATGTAAATTATTGATTTAATTTAGAAGTTATCAATATAATACAAGTAATTTCTCATTAACCATGAGGATTAGTACAGACAGTAGCTATTTGGATTCTTTAAATATTTAATTAAGGGTTCAAACCCTGAAGGTATGTAAGAAGGGGGTTTCATGGCTAGAAGTTTATCCCTTTAAAAGAGCTTCTACTTTAAAGGGATTAATTACTGCTGTCGGTGATGGACACCTTAGACAACAAAAAAGTAATTTCTTATTAAGATTCATGCCTTACTCTACTTTTATGTTGAATTAAGTTGTTTTGAAAATAAATTTGCTTTAATATTTTATTTATATGGGAATTAAGTTGTATAAAATCTTATTCAAAAGAGTTAATATTTATTTTAGTCCTCAAATTTTAAAATAAGTCAAACTAGTGCTTGATATTACAACATGCAAGTCATATTAGTCTTTTCAACCCATTTTTATTTCACATTCCATCAATTAAATGATAACATTTAACATTAAATAATACTTTGACATATTTTATATCATTTGAAGTATAATTAAGTTTAAAGTGACTCATTTTGACATTTAAAATTACATAAAATAATTTATTTAAATATCATTTTCAAGTCATAAATTAAAAAAACTCATTTTTACAATTTTAGATACCAATTAAAATAAATTATTTTAAATTTTATTATATTTCAAATGACATATGGTATGCTAAGGTCAAGGTAGCTAAGATTGAGATTTTTCCTAGGATTGGATGAGAGATACAAAATCATAAAACGTGAAATCGTAACACAGATCGTAAGATCCTACCAGAATTAACAATGACATTCATATGCATATATATATATTTCATATAACATAACATAAATAAACAAAAATAGCCACAATTAACAAACTTAAATTTAAAATACGAATAGTCCAAGAATCATAAGCTATAAACTCATAATCCATAAATCATTGCATAAAGTGGAATAAACCCTCAAGTTTTTATATCATATAAACTAAAAACATTAAAGAAAATAACCAAACTGATGACATGTTCCGATGACACCAGCAGAACCTCCATTAGCCCTCACACCAGCATTATCTGATGACATTTTCCCCCACCTAAACAATACCTAATATAAAATCCAACACAAAAATACTTTCAATAAAAAAATTTAAATTTTTAAACTGTATAATAAAAGTAGGACAACATGCATTACTGTTGGAAAATCCCAAGGAAAAAAAATGTTTAAAGCTCACCTTGTCCTCAAGAGCTCAAATTTGTGAGAAAGGAGAGAAAGATCGACAACTAGCGATGGCTATGAACTGCACCGGAGAGCTCTAGCGCCGGCTATTTTTAGGTGTCGACAGTCGTCAAGTAGAGAGAAGATAGGAAGGCTGGATGAGTTATGGATAGAGATCAAGAGAGAATGAGTAGTTCAGGAGACCGAAAATTGAAAAGCTTGAAAAATGAAGATGGAGACTCATTGGAGAGATCTGAGAAAGGGAGATATCGAGAGTGTGAGATTTGAGAAAGGTTGTTAAGGCTTGGGCTTCAGCTAGATTGTTTGTGAAATGGGCTCGGGTTTTCTTCCAATTCAAGTTTGGCTCTGCTCAGCCAATGGATGTTCCTGGGTCGCCAAGATCACCCGATTTCAACGCTTCCATGATCTTCCCGGCGATCCCAGAGTGAGCGGCGGTGGCGGCAAGTTCAAATGTGAAATCGGGATTGCCCAGTGTTGGTGAGATCGTAAAATCATGCGATTTCACGATATTACACTCGATCTTAGCTACCTTGGTTAAGATATCACTTTAAGTTATATATCATTATTTAATTGACACAATGTTAAATGAAAATGGGATGAGGGATAACTTGACTCACTTTTACAATGTCAAGAATTAATTTGACTCATTTTGAAATATAAAGAATAAAACCACTCACAAATATAAAGTCTAGCCTAAAATAAGTATTAACTCTATTCAAATTTTATATTTATCTATCATTTTCTTTAGTTCTATATTAGGAGATTTTTTTATTATCTTATTATTCAATCAATTTAATTTGTTTTAATTAGTATAATAATTGAAATACTTTTTTAATACCAATACATTTATATTAAATAATTTTTAATTTTTATTATCTCATTATTTGATACTCTTTTTTAATACCAATACATTTATATTAAATAACTTTTATCATCTCATTATTTGATGCTCTTTTTTAATATTCGTGCATCACACTAGTCCAAAAATGCTAGTGCGAAAAGAAAAAAAATGACCTGTACTTGATACGGCATATACGGAACAGCCTTAACATTCAACATGCAATAGCGTTTAATTTCAATTAAAATTAATTAATGATTCCTACCTTCATAATCAGATCGCCTAATCTATCAAGTATTTTAAAAAAGAAAAAAAGATCGCCTGGGCCCACCTCACGTGGTTGTTGATTGAGGTTTCCACCGTCATTTGGGGAACATGCCAACTGGCTAATTTTCTAACTAAAAGATGGTACTAGGAACTTAGTTTAAGTATTTGTTAATGTCTTAATTTCAACTTTGCTGCGTTTTACTATTAATTAAGTTTCTAATTTCAAATGCGGCAAAATATCCATCCATATAAATTTTTCTTGGAACCACGGGCTAGAGTGACTAGAGTTGCGGAATTTTGGTTAGAGAAGTGACCAGAGTGATAAATAATCATCCAATATTTATTTTGATTCCAAAAATTATATATATATATGCTTTACTTAAATTCGTAAAACTTAAAATGGAAATGGAATAAAGGAGCAAGAGAACTAAAACAAAAAACAAAAAGGAGTAAGCTAAATCATGCTATCACTAATTTAAACAGGAATGAGGAAATCCTAGAATAAGATATGGATATTGATCATAGTAGGCCTAAAGTAAAAATAGAAAAATCATCACGAAAATATCAGCAAACAAGAATTTGGATTATCTGAGGAAATTGGTAAATTAAAAAATTAAAAAATTAATTATCTTTAGATCAATAATTTTTATTACCTATAAGTCTCATTAAATAATATAAGGGTGATTAATTTCTCATTTTCTCACTTAACCAATCTCCTCACTTTAAAATAGTCAAATTTTAGCAAATATTATTAAATTTTATACTCAACTAAAAAATCATACAAATAAAATAATATGATTAACTGACTGTATAAAAAGATTTTATTTTATCAATATATTAAAATCAAACTCACTATATATTCACCATAAAAACACAATGAAATATTGACAAATTAGAACTTTTTATATTTCTTTACGTAGTTTTGTTTTTTCGAATAAAAAAAAGCTTATTTTCTTTCTTGATAGGAATATTTTTATTTTTTTTAAGAATTTAATTTAAATATGCATTTAAAATATTTCTATACTATCATCTAATCAAATTCTCTTATGTATATGATTTTTGAAGTAATGAGATGAAAATTAATCATATCATATTTTATTAATGTAATAAAATATAATTAAATAATTATATAAAAAAATTTAATATTATTAATATATTAAAATTAAAACTCTTAAAAAATATTGGTTTTGACACAAGAAGGGCTGAAGCCCAAGAACCAAACAGCTAAATTAACGATTCGGTTTTGTTTTCTGATATTTTTCATAAACTGATATCCAGTTTAGTTTAGTGACCTCCGTAAGATTTCTATTTTTGGTCGAACGATCTCCACGAGATTGTCATTCAGTAATGCTTATCTGATATTGTAGGGCTTGCCTTGCCCCGGCTTGTGAGATCCATTTGTTTTCCTTGGGCTTTGGCCCTCCTTCCTCTCCAAATAAAATAAAACGAACGATTAGGGAAAAGAGGACTATTAGAATGGATTAATGTCATGAATTGAAATTAAAATAAAGTTCAATTCTTTCAGAAGAATCCATAAATAACTCAGAGTCAAAAGATCTGATTTGTCCCTAGAATTAGAATTATTAATTGATATATTCAAATACTCTTTAGACTTTATCATATATTTCTTTCTAGTAACTATCATGATATTTTATTAATAAGAGATAAAATAGTCAGTGTTCAATTAATTTTTCGACGTATCCTAAACCAAAAAATTAAAAAAATAAATTATGGATATTTTAGCATTTTTATTAATTCAATTTTAGTAATTCAATCTAGGAATATGTGTTATAATTTTCAAAATCTCCTTAATATATTTAATGGTATCATAATTGTAGAGACATCAAAAAAGTGAAATAAATAAAGGATATTTTAATATTTTTATTTGATAATTATTATTATTTCCAAGCTATGAAAACTTTTTATTTCCGCCTTCTATCATCATGGGAATGTAATCTGCTCAAAATGTAGGAATATCTATTTCTTGAAAATAATTGATATCCAGGAATAGTCCTATAAAAATTTGCAAAAAATATAGAAATAAATCATTTCCAAATAGATTATTCCCAGAAATAAGTTTGTAAAATTTGAAACAAACTCCCCTAGATGATTCATGCCCGCTTTGGGTCGGTCAACTTGATGGTTCGAGTACTACTTTTTTTAATAATCTGCTGTACATGCAAGTTGTCACTACTTGAGTTTGGATCATTTAACCCATTTTTTTAAATTAAAAAAATTAAAATTGAAGACAAATATTGGCCAAAGATAATATTTTTTTCAGTTCATTTCACCATTGTATCAAGTTATCAATATTTAATTAAAAAAAATATCAAGTTACATTTTACATTCTTAGATATAGTAAGAATAAAATCACTATTTACTCATGGATTATACCTTTATTTATTGACTTTTCGCATGGACTATAAAATTGAAAAAAAATATTGAACAAGAGAAAATTGGCCTGATGAGTCAACTCGTGGCACAAATAGGTTGAACTGAGCTAAGACTTTTTTAACCTGAAATCAACTTAATCCGAGAGGTGATTCGGCTAAAAAACAACCAGACCCAATGTGGGTCCATTTTGACAGCCCCACATATTGGTGTCAATTTTGTGCTTTCAGTCATTCAAATAATTCCAAAAGGGAGCTTTTGAATGAAAATTTATATCCCTTCGCCCATCCAAAGTTGCAGATTTGAGTGCTAAACTTAATTGAATAATATATAGAATGATTTTGTTAATATTGCTGAATAAACACTCTCACACTGATAATTAAGTTTTAATAGAAAAATTATAATCTCTAATAAAAACAAGCATCCTATTCTAATTGATATTTTGTATATATTCACAAATCCTAATTAATCTTTATCCCAAGAATATAAATTATAAGTATTTAAATAAATCTCAACACACGCAATCTCAACAAATACCAACTGCAAATTTATCTAAGGTTTAGCACACCATGATTCGTTTATTCTACTTCTGGTTTCTAGTTTATGTGGAGGAGTACAGTTCAGCCGAACCTGTATTGCGTGGAATCTTAGCATTATTGTCGTTAGAGCTAGTGGTTTATGCTCAACAATTATTCTTTGGTAGGAACCATTAGCTCGAAGTCAATACTCTTGCAAGTTGACTAGGATTTCCTCGAGTTGTAGCACAACTACATGCTAGGACTTGATGAACGCAATACCTTTATTTAAGCTAGAACAACCTCGCTAGTTGATCTACTTCCTTGTATGGAGAATAAATCATTTTAGGGTAATGCTTCAATTAGACCCTTCATATTTTATCAATGTTTCAATTTAGTTTCAAATATATATATTTTTTTTCCTATTTACATTGTTAATGTTTTCAAAACATTTTAATTTTGTCCTTTTCATAGAATATGCCCAAATTATAAATGAAAAAGATAAAATAAACGTTAAATTATCATATTAGAAAGCTAAAATAAAATATAAAATGTGACCCTATAATATTAGATGATTATAACAAGACTTAAATGTCAAGTTTTCAGTTAAAATTTGGATATATTCAATCAAAATGATAAAATTGAAACGTTTCGAAAATATTGGGGACATCTATAATCTATCTATAATACCAATATTTCAGACTTTTATAAGGAAAAAATTTTCAAGTATCATAATGAGAATGATTTAGGGCTATGGTTGTTAAGAAGTTAATTATTAATTATTTTTTTGAAAAAATAAAACTAGAATTATTACATATTATTATAATATCATTGACAATAATTAGTATTTAATAATAGGATTGTACTATAAAAATTAAAAATCTCTGAAACTTATTGTCATTTAATTAAATCTATAATCTATATCTATAATACTAATATTCAAAATATCTTTGAAATAAAGTTTTCTAAGTGTCACTTTCAGAGTAATTTAGAGCCTACAATTTTTATAACTTTAATAATTAATATTTTTATAAAAAATTATAATCATAATTATTATATATTATTAAAACATTATTAAAAATTATCAGTATTTAATAGTAAAATTGCATTGCAATAACTGAAGAATATTTTTTCAGATATTTTCTTGCAATTCAAATTTTTGCATCCATTTTTATTTAAATTCATTATTATAATCAGTTTCACATATGCTTTTGTGGTGGATACCTTAGGTTCACCTGAAAACAACATTGAAAGTTGGCATCTCAATTTCATCTTAGCTGATAATGTACCATTTTGACGTGAGTATTCATTTGATTTCTATTTTTTTATTTTATTTTTAGACGAGAGGACCATCTCAATTTGTACATGATATTTTGAATATATTTACTAGGATTTTGATGTTATTTATGTAGCAAAGTGACAAGGCTATGAAACAAGAAAGATTTGATGCAACAATTGTGTGAATTAAAGAAAAATAGGAAACTTAACAAGAGATTACGAGAGTTTAAAATTGATATTATGAGTCACAATCCTTTGTTGCAACGGCATGATCTTCAACTACTGCAAATCTATAATCTATCTATAGTAATTTAAGGCCTACAATTTTCATAATTTTAATAATTTATATTTTTATATATATCATTAGAATATCATTGCAAATTATCGACAACTAATAGTAAAATTAAATTGCAATAACTAAAGAATGATTTTTAAAATATTTTCCTACAATTCAAATTTTAGCATTCTATTTTTATTTTATTTCATGATTATAATCAGTTTCATATGTGCTTCTGTGGTGAATATCTAAGGTTCACCTGGAAAAAAAAATATTGAAAGTTGGCATCTCTATTTCATCTTAGTTGTTAGTGTACTATTTTGGCATGTGTATTAATTTGATTTGATTTTATTTTTGTTTTATTTTTTCGATGAAAGGATCATCTCAATTTGTACATGATATTTTAAATATATTTACAAGGATTTGAATGATATTTACGTAGCAAAGTGACAAGGCTACAAAACAAGAAAGATTTGATACAACAATTATATGAATGAAAGAAAAATAGGAAACTTAACAAGAGAATAAGAGAGTTTAAAATTGATATTGTGAGTCACGGTCCTCTGTTACAACGGCATGATATTCATCTACTATAAACCTTGAATATTCAAAGTTTATAACAAATGACCTTGGTACTTGATTTGTACGAGCTAATCAAATATGTAAATTAAAAGTCTTTTTGTCAAGTTTCTATATTTTTGTTCACTAAAGTTTGAAATTTAAAATTTAGTAATTAATGATATTCTTGGGTCTATTAATAATAGAAAATTGAAGAAATGAAGTTTTTGAACTTTCATATACCCGGAATCAACTTTAAAAATTGAGATTTGAATTGATTTACAAATCAATTATTATGTTTAAAATCGACCTGTTGGTCATTTCGTGGTCCTCTGCTAGTACTTGTGGATTCAAGGGTACACGAAGAGGAACACCATTTGCTGCTCAAACCACAGTAAGAAATGCTATTCGAACAGTAGCAGATCAAGGCATGCAATAAGCAAAAGTCATGATAAAAGGTCCCAGTCTCAGAAGAGATGCCGCATTAAGAGCTATTCGTAGAAGTGGAATACTATTAAATTTTATACGGGATGTAACCCTTATTCCACATAATGGGTGTAGGTCCCCCAAAAAAAGACATGTGTAAAACGAAAAATAAACATAGAGAGATTGGATTTCAAGAGAAATAAACAACTCAAGGATTTGGAAAAAAAAACAAAGAAAATAGATTACTATGGTTTGAGAGAAAGTAAGAGTATCTACTCAGACACTACAATGGAAGTGTGTTGAATCAAGAGTCGACAATAAGCGCCTTTATTATGGTCACTTTATTCTGTCTCCACTTATGAAAGGCCAAGCCGATACAATAGGCATTGTGATACGAAGAATTTTGCTTGGAGAAATAGAGGGAACATGTATCACACGTGTAAAATTTGAGAAAATACCACATGAATATTCTACTTCTCTTCTATCTACTATAGGGATCATCCAAAAAGCAAGGTATTTTAAATGTATTTATACGAAAAGACCGACATAGATATTATGGGTTAATATTTTTTTTTTCATGTCTTTCATTTCTGAATTTATTCCGCAAAGGAGCCAAATGAAACAAAAGTTTCACATTCGGTTTTGAATTAGAGACGTTAAAAATGATGAACAAACGTCGACTATAACCCCTAGCCTTCCAAGCTAACAATGCGGGTTCAATTCCCGTCTACTATATCATAATCTAATTCTCTATATAATAATTATATATCTATATAATAATAGATATAATTTTTTCTATATAATATTATAACAATCCATAGAAAATATATATATAGAATTTTAGAATAATATACTCTAGAAATCTATATATATTGAACCATATAAAATTTAATCGAAGTTAAAAATTTCAATAATTCAATTTATTGTGATTTATTAAATCAAATCAAAATATGTCTAAATCAGCTAACACATCAATATACATATGTTAATCCTATCTACAATATTAATTTATATTAATTTTAAATTATATAGTTTATTTTTTAAAATATAAGTGTTTAAAAAAAATTAAATCAAATAAGTTATGTTACTTTACTTATGTACTCCTAATTATCAATTAATTAATGTTATTATATATTGTTTGTACCTATTGATAAAATGATAACATATATATTTATAGGGTAATATTATCTTATCAATAATATTGATTTATTCTTAATCTACTAAAATCAAGAAGATAAACTAGTAAATAAATAATCAATACCATGTCATTTTTTTTATAATAAGGATTGATATCATATGTAATCATTTTAATTTATACACTATTTTTTATTTTATATGTTATTGCAAGATTCAATATATAATAGATGTTAGACGTTATTTCAAGGTTCAGTATATGATAAATATAATCCATAATATTTAAATCAATATGTACACATTAATTTATAATATTTGTTATAAACTAAAAATTAAGTCTTGATTTACTAAAATGAGATAAATGACTCATTATATAATAAGAGTATTCACTATGATTGTTTATCAGTTTTATCTTATAACTGTTTTACTATCTTTATTGGTTATTTTTGTTTTAGCTCTTTTTTATTTTAGTATTATATTTATAGTCTCATAGTTAGTTATCACTTTTACATAATGACATTCATAAAAATTAAAAGAGAATTTTAGAAGCATTTATAAAGATAAAAACTAAATGTTTAATATTCATAAAACTCAAATTCATATTTTAATATAGTTACATGGGGCTTAAACTCAAAATCATAGTTTTTAGACTCGGACCAGTGATCGACTCGGTCAAGGCACCGGGTCACTGGTTCAACCGGTGGGTCATTGATCGAACCGGTTGAGTCGGATTTATACAAAAAAATATAAAAATTTAAATAAAATACAATAAAATGACAACTAATTAATAATTTAATACTCTTTAAAGGGTCCAAATATAAAAGCATAAATAAATAACATAAATTCTAAAATATTATTCACATTTCACATTCACAAATCACAATTGACAAGTTCAAAACATAATTATACAAGCAAATTTACAAAATTTTATATCACAAACTCATAAGTTATGACAAAACAAATAAAGTTATTGCATTTTTCTATAAGTCAAATTAGATTATTTTTCAAGGTTTTTGAAAAAGTCATCATTTAGAACAACAAAGCAAAAAAAAAGCAAAAAATAAAAATAAAAAGCAAAAAAAAAAACTCGACTAGTTCGATCCGGTTCGACCGGCCGAGTCACCGGTTTTGATACAAAACCAGCTGAGTCAAACCGGGTCGCACCAGTTTTGATGCGGGACCAATCCAAATACTAACTAGGACCGGTTTCATGACCGGTTCACCGATTTTCCAGTCAAACCGGTCGGTCCGAATCGGTTTTCAATACTATGCTCAAAATGACAGAGACCAAGCAGTTATGAAATTATAATTCCCTTATTTAATATAAAATTGAACCTTAAGTATTAAGTTAATGTGATTTTAAGTTTTTTCAAATTATCCATAAAAAATGATAAATTCATGGTTAATGTTATTGATTTTTTTTTTTAGTTTAGAAACTTGATATATGAATAGAAAAATTTTCTCATACATTTCTTAAATAATAATTTTATTGAAGGTATAAAGGAAATTATTGAGTTAGTTGAAATTAGTTAAGGAAACTTTTTGTTACATTATTAATAACAAACACAATGAGTATGTTGCAATTTATATGGAAGTATGTTTGGGAACTTTTAGAAGATGAAGTCTTATATGATCAAAGAAGATTACTAAGGAATCAAGGAATGCTTTAAATTGTAATTTAATTTTTTTATCAATAATTTTAATATTATATTTTTAAATTTTAAAGACAAATATTACTTGTTTTAGGATAACTTGAGGAGTTCATATTGTCATAAAAAATGTATTTT
Source organism: Dalbergia cochinchinensis (assembly GCA_031216125.1). Taxonomy (NCBI): domain Eukaryota; kingdom Viridiplantae; phylum Streptophyta; class Magnoliopsida; order Fabales; family Fabaceae; genus Dalbergia; species Dalbergia cochinchinensis. The sequence continues at coordinate 61,850,628 of CM062377.1, forward strand.
TTGTATGTCCTTATATCCCAAGTTTATAGCTAAAGAATTTATTTTTAATTGAAATTAAAAAGTTACTTAATTTAAATGGAATGTCTTTGAAAGAGTTTAAGTTCATATCATACCCAAATAATTCTTTATTCAATTAATTTTAAAGTCATCTTTTAACTGAAGAGCTAGAATATGACATAGAACATTGTCTGATGATCTTAAGAGATACTTATCTTCAATGAATAAAGTTCAGAGGATAATTTATGATCATATAATGGATTCAGTAACTACTAAGAAATGAGATTTTTATTTTGTATATGGTTATGAAGGAACTAGAGAAACATTCATTTAGAGAATATGTATGAAAATAATGTAGAAGGAAATGATTAAAATAATATAAATTAAATTTATTCATTATTTTTATTAATTAGAAAGTGTATTTTTATGTTTTTATAAATTAAATATTTTAATTTACTAAAAATACTTAAATGGCTAGGGATGATAAAAAAATCATCAAAGTGGGTATCCGCAAGGATTATTTGAAAAAAGAGATGAGAATAAGAATATGTTTAATCTTTATGGGGATGAAATGGAGTCACTATTTGTTAAATAGGGTAGGAACAATGAATGAGGTCCCTAGTCTATGGAGACATGTCAATTTTTTATTTATATAAATTATTTAAATATCCACTTATGTGTGTGTGTGTATAAGAAAATCTTAGGACACATCAATTTTTTTAATTATCCTTATCGAATTTGCATTATATATATGTATTTTTATTTTTAGTTTGGATTATGTTGCATTAATAATATTTGTTATTATGCATATTTATGTTTCGAATATCAAAATACTTTTCAAATTTTCTCTTTTTAGAATTTTTTTAATAAACTCGCGAATATCTCATGGGGATTCAAATCCCTATGGGAAATAGGAAATAGGGATGCATGATAAGGATAATAATGGGAATGTGAGGCAAAATTTTAAACGGGGACAGAATGCGAGAGGCATATCCTATCTCTCATGAATACCTATTGTTATCTGTATTAATGATATATAATATTGTAAATATATCTACTTATTCTATTTTATTGTTTATCAATTTCAACTATCAAAATGTATAAAATTTTCATAAAATAAGTTTTTTATTGTTAGTTAAAAGTTATCTACCAAGATTTTCACAACCTTATAAATATGATATTCAAAATAAGTTATAAAATAGAATGACTCATTTTAGATCAATACTCATTTATATATTGTTCATTTATTTAATTATCTAAATATTAATTTATTTTCAAAATAAGTGAATATATTCAATTTTCTATAAGATATATTTAAATATATAATTATTTATTTTTTATAACAGTTGATAAACTATTTTTTATTATCATCCCATGCATTGCACGAGTTAAACAACTAGTAAATAGAATAAAATAAACTTTTGAAATTAAAACGAAACCTTAATAAAATATTAGTAACCTAATTGAAACTTTACCCATCTTTTTAATATTAGTTTTTCTATTTACAATTATTGGAATACGAGACCTTGTTTAAATTGAAAGGAAGCTATTTGAATCAACTAGCATTAATGGTTTATGTTTAACCTTACTCAATGGAAAACTCCAGTTATGAGTTTCCTGGAATTAGATTACGGATACATGAATTATCTACTGCCAACAAAATTCTGATTAACCTTAAGATGACTCCAAGGAATGACAAACAACTGCTTTTGTGTCACTTCTCAAATAAAATAACGTACCACTCATGGGTTCATTAGTGATCCTTTTTACTCTCTATTATTTTCCACCCTTGAATCAGGATAATTATATTTACAAATACATGTAGTTGTCCAATAGAATCATCCACAACTTTGGCTTTTATATGTAACCATAATGTTATTCTTTAAGGCCCATTAGTTTTTTCAGTTAGGATGTAGTTGTAGCGATGTATCTTGAATGGCTGTGGTTGGTGTTGTCTACTTGACTTGTTCTGTTTAAACAAAACGTGGCAATTGAGAGGGTTATTAAAGTTTGATTTGACAAAGTTACTGTAAGTTAAAATTTTACAGCACATACCTCTCTTTTGTCTTCAAACCATATCTCTCAAAGTTTAAAAAGTTTAAAATGATCGATAAAAATACATAAATAATTTTATATTCTAATATATTCTTTATATGATTGTCTTTTTTTCAATAATACAAGAATCGAACCCTTGAGTTTGGTTATATGGCTCCGATATTATATAATAAAATTATTTCTCATAAAAGTTTAAGTGGATGGTAAAGATATATAATTAATTTTATTATAAGGTGACTTCTTGCTTTCAAAGTAAGACACCTTTTTCTTTCTTTGTGAAAATATGTAGAAAGCGCGCACAGTTTAAGATGGTTGGTGAGACATAGCCATTAACACTTCTCTTGCTGTGTCCTATGTTTTATGCTTCTATCTATTATGTTTGATTGAAATTATATTCAATATTGTCGGGGCAAGTTTCTCTTCTGGTTCTAGTATCTTTTGCTTTTGTAGGCGACCATGTGTGAACAGGTTGATGCTTCAACAAACGCCGTCCTTATTTTTCTGTTCAAAGGGACATACTACATTTTCTTGTGATGGTGATTTTTAAACCTTTGGTTCTAAAACTTTAGATCAACTTATCAGTGTTTATTGAAAAAGACATGCACATTGTAAGGCTTTTATTCTTTAAATCAAACTTTGAGTTACACAGCAGGGTATTGCATTTCCTTCTCATAAATATAACTCAATCATGTGCTCCTCATGAACTTGTAAACACAATACTTCCGAAGTATGTTACCCAGCGCTCAATAACTAGGATATTCCTTCAAAAATTTTACGTGTGAATATTTTAGTGTATTCAATTAAGGATATTCTATACTATTAATTTTAATAATTCTGATACCATATACTTTATGGCATTTATCATGCTCTTTAAACACCATTTTGCATCATAAAATTAAACATGGCATGCATCATGCTCCAATTATTTTTTAGTTATTATTTGGTAGAAGTTACCAAGCAAAACAAGTTACTGGACAAATTAACATTCGATTTTCTTCCTCCAATCTCTATTTTCTGAGTGTTTTTTTTTTCTTTTTCATATTACGTCTGTCCAACAGGAATTGCAGACAACCATTAACTATAAAGATGATAAAGTTAGCGAAACGTAACTTACTACTTATAGTCAATGCAGTTTTGCATTTATGTCGTTCCATTTGTCCCCTACTTGACCTTGATAGAATAGACAAACTTTCACCTTGTGGTCACCATTGTTTTGTCACTATAAGCTACCAATAGCATCAGCCTCTTCTCCTTACAGTATATAAGTTTTTTATTCATTATTACTTAAATCTGTTGCAAAATGGAAACGGCAGTGCCAATAGCCAGTGATAGTTTTTCATACAGTTGGCTATCAAACAGTAATTCCTCTTTTGAGGGCCTTGAGGATCCTATCAGAAAATCTATTCACAGTTCCTATGGAGGCACCCCAGAAGAATTCAACTACAGTACTTCAAACTCAGATAATTCACTAGCTGAATGCAAAAACTTCAATTTTGATACTTCTATCGCTCACTCTCCTGTTGTTCATGCTGATGAGCTTTTCTCTGATGGCATTCTCAGACCTGTGATTTTTGGCCTTCCCAGAGTAGAGTCCTGCAATACCCCAGATCCCACTCAAACCAAGCTTGGTTCTTCTTCCCTTTGTTCTAGAACTGTTTCTCCAAGAACTGTGGAAACTCATCATGGCTTCCTGAAAAGTTGGAGAAAATCAACACAGCAAATATTGGTATACTTTTTGAGGTGTGTTAACCAATTGTACCAAAAAGTTGGGTGCTCAAGGAAAAGTACTAGAGTTGATGATATTGACAAGACAGATTGGCAAGTGAAAGGTTTGAGCAGCTCACAGCAAGCACCTCCAAAACCAATTACAAGCCATCCTATTGGTGATTTGCATGATCATGAGAACTCAATTTATGAAGCAGTCCTCCACTGCAAAAGATCAGCAGGTAGAATCATGCTTTTGTTTTATTTTGTTTCTATTTAAAGGGAGGGAGGGGGGGGGGGGGGTTCTGTCAATATATACATATATGTATAAATGTTAACCTTGGAAAATTAAATTCCTCCTCTTCCTTATTTCACGAAAATGATCTTTATTCAGGTAAATAAAGGAGAACTGCAGAAGAAGGGAGTGGGCAGCTCCTAGAAATGAATGGCGGCAGCTTGAGCATTCCAAGTTTTTCTTAGTGTTGGTGTAGTTTCTCTCTTCTTCTCCCTTGAATGTTACCTATATTTCTCTGCTGCAATAAGCAGTGTTTGTGCTAGATACCAGCTGTTGAATTTAATATCAAATGTTGGATCTATGAAGATAATATCACAAACTATGTGCTTCTTTTTTTTTTTCCTCTTCGTTTTCTACTAGACAAATGTTCATTCACCTTCCTTCCATGTTTTTTGTTTATTTAAATGTCAATAAAAATTGGCAGAAGGCTTTACACTAGATGTTTCTAAGAACTAAAGTACCCTGAGCAATCAATTTGATACTTCTGTAGCACATAATCTCCAACAAGAGAAATCGGATGTCCAATTTGTGAACCTTGAATTATAAGCATAAAATAACAGGGTTTTAGCTAATAAAGATCATCATCAAAAGGCACTCACCAGGTCCCTATATTCTCTCTCTTCAGCAGTATATCTTTCCCTTTTCAATGTTATTTTAAGAGGTAGGGAAGCCTCTGATCTTGATACCTTATGCTTCTGAAAGAACCAGATTTTGTGCCTCTACTAGTTACAAATACAGCAGGATGGCATTCCATGGAACAGTGGTTTAGAGTAAATTCTTGCCCGCATATAACTCTGACACATTAAATTTAGATATTTACAGTAAGACTTAGTCTCACCGATTTTATTCAAGATATACTCACATGCTTTTAGGTTCCACCAACTTTATTGTGACTATACTTAAATATAACGCATTAATTTTGTATCTATGTGAGAATTTTTCTTTCTGGCTGCTCTGCTGTCAGAATCTCCACCAGTTGATGTTTACCTTTCAAAACCTTGCAACAAATAAGCCAGCAGGGAACCTTATCAATTTAAAAATAATATATTCTTATCCAGACGTGAAATAGCTTGGGAATGTTTGCACTTTGCAATAAAGCTCAATATCACCAGAGAAGAGTCTATTCAGACACATTCAGGCAACTTTAGTGGACAGGTAAAAGGTCAACCTGAAAAATTTTACAGGAAAATTGGTGTGTTTCCAGCTCTATTATTGATGTCTTGGTATCATTGTTCTTTTATGTCATTGACATTTGCTGATGTTTGGCACAAAGAGAGGGGGGTTTTCATGTGCTACCCTTTGAAAATAAGGCAGACAAGGAGGGCACAAGGGACAAACAATGTTTGGAGAAAAATTCATATCTGACTATCACCCCAATTCCTGCAGCTGAATTGCATTCTGTGTTTGTTCTCTTGTTGGAAGTTGGTTGCTCCCTTATCTAAGCTGAACCACTAGAAAGTGACTGTGGTTATCACTTTGCCCTTCACTCCAAGCCCATGAAACGTAGCATAACTAATGAGGACAAGATGTCACTGCACTGCATTTACTTGTGCTCATGGAAACAGTGCACATCCCACTCAAAATGTGGCCTCACTTCAAACATGCTCTTGACAAAGGAAGTGGCTGGCGGTTGCCATGGCCCCAACTGCAGTTAAATCTTTTCTTAAATATTATTTTGTGACCTAAAAGTTATTATTGTGCTCAAAATTGTCATTGATTTCCGATAATTAGAGTAGACGGAAATCTGAAACAAATACAAGTAAAACTAGTGAAATTGTGAAAGAGGTTTAGATTCTAATAATTTGAACATAAATGCGATTTATAACAAGACATAATAGTATTTTTTGATTCATGTGGTCGACTCAATCTCATAGAACACACGGCCTTGTTGCTGTAGTAGTATTGTGAGACATAAACAATTAAAACTGAAAAGTGGACGATTTAAACTCATACTTATTAGCCCCTTCAAGATAAAATATCTAACTCCTCCCATGCAGGGTGCAAGCCATGAAAGAATGATGGTAATAAATATCTAAAACTGTACAGACTTTTTAACGCTGAGTGGTGCATGGTTTCGCCTATGGTAATACCTAGTGTGTGGTATACCACACTTTTTTAGGTGTATCATAGCCTTCATCATGACAGTTTTGTCTATGGTCATATAAAGGCAATGAGAACAAGAGAAAGTAGTCATAGGACACAGCAGGCATTATTTGGACATCAATATTCTTATTTCAAAATTTAAAAATAAATATTCAATTATGTCGTTATTGAATATGATGAATTGGAGCTCACTCTCATGTCCAATGGTGATTAGAGGTCGCTATTGAATAATAATAATAATAATAATAGCAAAATTATTTCTTGTATATAAATGCATTTCTGTAGCTGAAATATTCATTTCAAAAACTGCGGAGGACAAGTACACTGTGCACCTGTTGCAATTGCATTGTGAAATTTCAACCATCCACGTGATGTACACGTGCATTGTCAGCAAATTTGGGATTTAGAAAATAATAAAAAAGCTTATTATTATTTTCCCTTCAAGGATAGACTCCTCCAGTCCGTGAAGGGTCCCAATTTGAAAAGAACAGCACGGGGACCAGTTGCTTTTGTGCCACCTCCATGCTGCTCATGTTATCATTTTCTTACAGTTATATGAAGTTGCAACATAAGAGAAAAATGTTTACAGCTCAATTGCAGATTAAAATGTTCCAACAAGACAAGCTGAAGAACATGCCCGTATTGAGTTGGAATGTTCTGGATTATGAGGTCCTTGATTGGTGTTGATTTTTTATTTTCTTCATTTTTGCGTACGTACTTTCATACTCTCTTTTGTTTCCTTTTATGCATGATATTGTTTCTCATGCTGTATATGTTGTCCCATGCTTAGAACATGCTTTTTGTGTATCACTTTTAGAGATTAATTTATATACATTGAGAATGAAAAATAATTTTAAGCTGTCAACTAATAGGTGTGTGTTTAGTTCGGCGTTTTAAAACCATTGAACCCATGTTAAGAGGACACTGAGCAAAGATATTTATGTTTCGGTGATTTTTTATTAAGCAATTCTAACGGGGTTTGAAGTCGTTCAACCTCAAGCCAAAAAATTGCTGCTTTTGTCTTGTGTTGGGGGAAATCACAAATTTCATAGTCATAATATACTTTTCATTTTTCATTTTTATACTTCTAATTGAAATAATACATGAAAAATTTATGTCCCTTTAGTAATTACACATTGAAAAGTGATTTTGATCAATATTACCAAACAATATTCATTTTATCATAATCACTTTTGAGATAAAATTTTCAAATATAAATCACATTCACACTAACTCAATTTTAATTAAAACCAATTTTTTAAAATAAAGTTGAAGTAAACTCCCATTTACAAACTCTAATATAAATACACCCTAGAACTTGAAAAATAAAATAAATATTGGTAGATAGTCATTATAACACTTGGTTATTTATCATGATTGACTATTTTTCTTAGATTTCATTGATTAATAATATAAAATTAATTTTATATGATATAGAGTTATTTTACGCTATTAGTTAATAAAAATTAAGCCCTCGTTATCAAAGTTTCAAGATAGTAAAAGAAGAAGAAAAAAAGAGTGAGCAAAATATATACTAGGAATCAGGATTTGTTTATAATCAAATCCTCTCCATGAAGGCTTTCTTAAGGAAGGCAAAGTGCTAATAATTGTACAAAGTTGTTGGAGTTCCAATTTCTTTACAAAGTGGATGAGGTCCAAAGTTTAAAACCCCATTTGTAATCAATATAATTTTTGAAATATACAAAAAAAGAAAAACTCCTCTCCATGAAGCCTTCCTTAGGGAAAGAAAAGTGCTAATAATTACACAAAGTTGTTGGAGTTCCAATTCCTTTACAAAGAAAAACACTTACACAGATATGAATACATACCAGCACAGCCTAAAAGCTTATTGTCGGTCAAATATTGGTTGAATTGGTGAGATCAATATTCTTTCTTTTTATTGGCTAACAGAAAAAAGAGAAAGTACATTTTTTTTCAAAAAATCTAACGTTGCATAAAAATTCAACATCACATAAGTAATTTCGCACTAATTTTGTACAAAATTAATTTGTATACGTTCTCTATTTATTAGAAATAGGGCCCCCTCCTCTTAATAAGTAAAAGGAGATCATCTATATATGTTAGTGTTTTGTAGTTGTAGGCTCATTTTGATAAGGAAACGTTATTAAAGATTAAGATGTGTTAAAATTCAAAATAAATTAATGAAATATTGTTGAAGAATTAAGTCTAAATTACTAAATCCACTAATTGTCATTCAAAATGCAGCTAATTATTATTATTTTTCCTCTCTAAGAACTCATGCCACTGTTTTATATTTTGGACTTTGGTCATCTTAATGTTTTTATTTTTATTTTTTCAGATCATCTTGATGCCACGTTTTCTCTTCTGGTCAAATGACACTTTTTCTTTTCACTATTTTGGTCGAACTTGACAATTGACATCCCTTCTTTAGTGGGTTTCCCGGCTTCTAATCGGACCTCACTGGGCCCAATGACAATGGGAGAGTGAACAGCTGAATGGACTACATCGAATTCTTAGGCCCAATCTTTAAAAGAAAAGAACTTTAAATACCAAAATGTCAGAAGTGGGATTTGAACCCACGCCCTCTCACGAGGACCAGAACTTGAGTCTGGCGCCTTAGACCACTCGGCCATCCTGACTTTGATGTCCCCATGTGCTCCTATATTATTTATTTAAATTTAATTTAGCAGCAAGTGTGATTACATTGCATCGTCGCATCGATAATTTTCTAATTCTAATTTTTTTGTTCTGTAATTTTTCAGTTGCTTTTTATTATGCCTTTCGCTTCTTTAAGTGCTTTGTATATTTAAAGGAGATTAACAATCGACACAGGATATATATATTTTTTTGAAAAAAAGTAAAGAGTTGTTTGAACATTTTACATTTTCTTTGCAAATTAAAAACAAAGAAGGTGATCACATTTACATTTCCTAATCCAGTTTTTGTTTTTGTTTTTCCTCTGTTTTTTTTCACCAAAAAATCCAGGTCTTTTTTCAAAAATAAAAATTGAGTAAAATGAAGTTATAATTTCATCCATTGAGAGAAGACTTCATTACACCACCATCTCCTCCATTTCCCTAAGAAGTAGAGAAAACTAATTTATTATTTTTTTCATACTTATGATTTATTTTTTAACAAAATATCTTTTGTTGATAGTTATATACATATATATATATTAAGTTTATTTTATATATACATGTATTTAATTTAATATTTAAAATTTTACTATATTAAGATAATAAATTATTGATAGAAACAATAATTTCCAATAGTCATTTTCAAAAAAAATAAAAACTACATATTTTTCCAGCCGTTGTTTTATGATATTAATGTATATAAAAATAAAAATATTTTTTTTCAATTTCATATTATAAAATTGATTGCTGAGAAAAAAATATAATTTTTCAAAAATAATTATTACAAATTTTTATTACTATTAATTATTTTTACTATTGATGATTTGTTTTATTAATATAATAATAATAATGTAAATATATATATATATATGTATCATCATTTTATATTATTATAATCTGCATATATTTTATTTTATAAAAATTTAATATCTATAACAATGTATATAGGAGAGCGGAGTATATTTTAAAAATAAAGAGGAGGGCAATGTAATAATATCATAATTCAAAAGAGACATTGTATTTTGCTCTCAAATTTTCTATCAAATATGGTGACACAGGTTTCAATGCTATGTTTTGTTTACATTATTTTTAAGATTTTATGTTTGTTTTAGACTTCTTTGACTGCCAACAAGATTTTATATGGAGATTAAAAGTTCGTTTTAATCCCTAAAATTATAAGTATGTTTCACTTTAATCCATAAAATTTCAAAACCAACTATTTAGTCCTCAAAATTGTATTATGTAGGTTTACTTTAATTCCTGGTCAAATAAAAATTAATCAAGTGTTATTATTTTATTAATGTGACATTTTAAGTGATATATTATATGCCATGTGTTGTTGACGCATTATGTTAGTTCGACATGATATTCCACTTGTTGTTAAAGTGACACAATATTAAAGTAAGGTTATATTAGCTCATAAAATTTCTGCATGTGTCAAAACTCTCTTTAAAATGTTGTAAAATGTAGGGTGTAAAATTAGGAGAGAAATTAGTGAGTTTAAAAATATTGAAGATTTAGATTTTATCAAACGAACAAAGAGAAATTTGAGATTTTGGGACCTTTTTTTGGACACATTTATAAGTTTCAGAGACTGATTTGAACCTATTTTAAATTAATGCCACGTTCAAAGGATACGTGGCATGCCATATATTCTTAACATGACACATTAGCAACACATGGCATGCCACGTGGATCAATAGTACATGTTAGTGACACATTCATGCCACCTCAATAAAATAATAATGGTTGACTAATATTTATTTAAGAAGGTATAAAGAAACCTAAGTTATGCAATTTCAAAAACTACACAATTAATTTTGAAATTTCAGATATTAAAATGAAACGCGCTTATAATATCAGATACCAAAGTGAACCTTTACTTATTTTCATACTTACCAATTACACATATAGAAAGCAAATAAAAAAAAAATCATTTTCCAAACAATATCTTAAACAAATAAGTGCTATATTATGTAAATATCTGCTTGTTTGGCAGTTTTTGGAATGCTCTATAGAAAGGAAGATTACGACAACTGTGTCCTAGTCTATTATAAAATGACACTCGACATATTTTGCTTGCAAAGTGCAAGTTATAATATGGTTTACGTGTATCTGTGGATGAAACAACTTGCGTTGAAATTGTGCCCAAAGTAAAGTGCGCAATTCGAACTTCATGTCCCTTGGGCTTCCTAATTGCTAATTGGTGACGTGTGACAACCACCATGTTTTGTTCTATTGCCCGGACGACTGCAAAATAGAAGAAATAATAAATATTTTATAAAACAATATTTTTCTTAATTGACAAAATATTATTAAATTATCGCATTAATATGTTGTCCCCTTTTAAAATGTTACCTTCAAGCTACAAGGCACTATTCCAACAATTTATTATTATTTATGCACAAAGTATGTTTCATAGTACTCAACAATCCATCTTTTTTTTTTTTTTTTGGATAGACTCAACAATCCATATATAAACTTTGTAAAGGCATACTTGTATATGATAAAGTGTGTATTTACTAATTTGTGTAGAATATACTGCTACGCGTAAACACGGCACAAGACAAGGACTCGGCAGTGAGCACGCCACTCACGTTTTCTTTCCTTCGTGTATTTTTCCATAGCAACGGTACGTGGTGCCGCCTCATGATTTTATGAAGCATCATTCTTTGTCCGGTGCATTGGTCCAAACTCCCAAACTTTCAATCCATATTTTCCTTCTCCTTCCATTTTTTTTCCCCTTTCTATTGAGAAATGGTTTTTGAACGCATCATGCTCGACGCACATGTGACACTCAGGATGAGTGGGTAAAATATTTGAACAAAAGAAATTTAAAAAGAAAATCTTGAAATGTGTTTTAACTTGATTTTGCCTTGGTGCATTGAGGCAGTACGTTAATAGATGCGTACACATATCATTACTCTTTTTTATTTCCATATCTAACTTTTATACTAGTTGTGGCCACCTTTCTTTATTGGGCAAGCAATTTCTTTTTAACATTTGTAATTTCACGTCAATTTAATCTAACATTTTAGATTTTATCATCAATTTGACCTTAATAAAATTCTTAATGTTAATTTAATCATAACATTTTTATTTTTATATCAATTTAATTATAATATATGTTATCTGAGATTAATTTAATTATTTATTTAAAATTAAAATTCATCAAAATAACTAAATTAATATCAAAATAAAAATTGTTAAGACTAAATTAATATAAAAATTTTATTATGACCAAATTCATGTCCAATTAAAATGTTAGAATTAAAGAGATTTTTTACTCTTCTTCCATTCTCCTCTTATTTTATTAGCAATATTAAGATTTATCTAATCAGTACTCTTAAAATATTAGTTAAGGAATCAAAATAGAAATTTATATATTGAAGAAATGAATTTTAATATGGGCAATATTATTAAAATTTAATTACCATGCATCAATAATATAAAATTAACTATATTATCACATAAATTATAATAATTAACTTTTATATCTATTTAAAAAATTTATCTAAATAAAATATTTTAATTGAACAAGAGAATAAAACATTACACCGTAATCAAAATTAAACCGATTTTATAATTATAGATTATAAATAAATATATAAATATATCGTTATCAATATTCATGCGAGACCAACCTACCAACTTGGCACTACTCTCTCTCCCCTTCTCTCTCTCTGATCCGTGACGAAGAAGAAGAAGAAGAAGAGGAAGATGAACGTGGATCTGGAGTCGCTTGCAGAGGCTACTTCTGGGGCCATAGGATCACTGCTGAGCACCACCATCCTCTACCCTTTGGATACCTGCAAGACCAAATACCAAGCCGAGGCTCGTTCCCATGGTCACCAAAAGTACAGGTACCACCTCACCTTTTTCTTTTTTCATTTATTTATTTATTTGATCTTTGTCTAATCTCTTTTTTTTTATTTGCAAAATTGCCCACTTTTGATCCCTTACCTATCATTCATAATTCACTTCCTGTTCTTCATGAATCTTTCATATTCAATTTAATGTGTTCATGGTTCACCTTGTTAATATCGCTTGAATTTTAACACCGTCTTGGTTTGGAATTTGTGGGCTTGGTCATGTTGGGGAAGGGCTCTTATCTTTTGTTATGATCAATTATAGTTTCTTTATGTAACCCAAAAATAAGAAGTTTTTTTTTCTTCAAAAAATTATGTCTTTGTATTATGGTTCTTTTAAGAGGACGTGGTGACAAACTACCTGCATAATTTGATTTCTTTTTCCTGCCTTTGGAGGTTCATGTATTTTTCTCATGTTACCTATCCAATGAGTCTTAGTACTGAGAGTTTTCAGGAAAAATATACTACTGTTTTTGGACCTGGGAAGGTGAAACTTTATCTGATCAACTTTTCTCAATCAAATTCTTGAATGATTTTAATTGCGTTGTTTTGGTCCCTATTTGTACCTACTGTTAGAGTAGTGCTTGTATGTTAAAACTTCTAGAATGTCCAGAAGCACCAATCCGGATCAGCATTAATCATTTAAACACTCAATTGAGAAAATTGGAAGTAGAGGGACCAACTTGTGGAAAACTATGTCTTATAAAGATCAAATCAGCATTGCAGCTGTGTTAATAATTTTATGTTTCTTTATGTCAAATTGTCAATGAAGCATGGGAATGGAGTTTCATGAATTCAATTTTGACAAATGACAAGCCTATACCACGTGTGGTGTGACAAATTGCATAAAAAATTGTCATTCAGTAGTTATCAGAATTGGCTAGGTCGATTACGCAGGTTTATTGATCTTACCATTGACTGTTGTGTGACAAGACTAGCCAGCAGATTATATGTCTTTAGTGTGTATATATATATACACACACTTTGTTTCATCATTATTGATTTCAATTTTTCAGGAATCTCTCTGATGTTTTATTGGAGGCAATATCAACACGTCAGGTGTTTTCACTTTACCAGGGCCTTGGAACAAAGAATCTTCAATCCTTCATTTCACAGTTTGTCTACTTCTATGGTTACAGCTACTTTAAAAGACTTTATCTGAAAAAAAGTGGCTACAAATCCATTGGAACAAAAGCAAACTTGGTAATTGCTGCTGCTGCTGGGGCTTGCACAGCCGTTGTGACTCAGGTGAGGCAGCATTAACTTTTCCAAGTTTAACAGCGCATTTGAAACCTTTCTTTTTATATTGTTTGGATCAGAAGCTATTGATACCAAGTATTCATCATGTTCGTATTGCTGTCTGGTTATGGTGAAATTGTGATTCAAATCTTTTATGGTTATGCTTCATTGTATGATGTTAACTTTGTGATTCATGCTTGGATGTAGAACCAGGAGAGGATCTAATGCATCTTTGGAATAAAACATGTTCGGTCATGTTATGCAGAAAAAAAAAACTATTAAGCTTGTAATACTCAGTCTAGTATGTGATTGGTCTATAGTACATGATGTCGGTTAAGGATCTGCTAGTAAATCATGGGTGTCTAGTCTATTATTTGTTACTGTCTATAACATATTATTATCTGTTTGTCCTTTGTTATGGTGTGCTTGAGAGACAAGGTATCTTATCCAACTTTGTAAGTTTAATATAAGGGTATCTCATTGATGACTATATAGCCCCTGGATACAGCCTCTTCAAGGATGCAGACAAGTGACTTTGGAAAGTCTAAAGGGCTATTGAAAACCCTTACAGAAGGTAACTGGAGTGACGCTTTTGATGGCCTCAGCATTTCTTTGTTACTGACCTCAAATCCCGCAATTCAGGTGAGTCAATCTGTGGTTTGTACATACTGAAATTCTGTATCATGTTTGTTTGCTTTCTGTTAAGTGTGGTTTGTAAATACTGAAATTCTGTATCATGTTTGTTTGCTTTCTGTTAAGTTACATTTCATTAGAATCGATCTTTGACCGAAATAGCTTAACTTGGTACTACCTTGTCCTTCAGTATACAGTGTTTGATCAGTTGAAACAACGAGCACTGCAGAATAAACAAAACAAAGATGGTAGAGGAACATCTCCAGCATCCCTTTCTGCATTTATGGCCTTTCTTTTGGGTGCAATTTCCAAGAGTATTGCTACCTGTTTAACTTATCCGGCTATAAGGTGTTTAAGTGTTCATTCCTACTGTTTTTGGCTTGTGAACTTAAGTTTCCAGGACCCTTCTGAGATATCTTTTTTGCATATAGGTGCAAGGTAATCATTCAATCTGCAGATTCAGATGAAGCAACTTCCAAAAAAGAGACCTCCAAAAAAGGGATAAAGTCACAGAAAACAGTCTCTGGAGTACTCTACGGAATATGGAAAAGGGAGGGCATATCGGGATATTTCAAAGGATTGCAAGCTCAGATCTTAAAAACTGTTTTGAGCTCAGCACTCCTCTTAATGATCAAGGAAAAGATATCTGCCACCACTTGGGTGCTTATACTTGCAATTAGAAGATATCTATTACTTCCAAGGGGTAGGGTGAAAAACTTGTAAGTTACAATAGGAGTTATTGGAGGAAGAAGCTTCAATCCATTGTGGATGGTGGATCTTGTTTGGTGCAATGTGTGCATTTTAACAGATACATCCATTTCTTCTGAGATGAGACGACTCAGACGTGGTAGAATTGTGGCTTCTTTGTGGTCCTCTTTCCATAGGTTTTTGATGTAGAATGGCTAGTCCAAGAAATTATGAAAATTCTGATAGAAGCTAAGCAAGGATGAAAGTCTTCAAATAAATGCATTGTTAGTATTGATTTGTTATATTTCTTGTTTTGGATTTTGGTTCTTTTATATGCTGTGGAAGCGCACATCAGAAGTGTGTTAGTGAAGAGCAGCTTAGGAGCTTTATAAATAAGCACCCTTTTTTTAGCATGTACTCACTTTGGTTTCACATTAATAAAATCCGAGTTATTTTTCCTAATTTTCTTGTGCAGTAGATTCTTCTTCCTTTTTTTTTTCTTTATTTTAGAATCTTTCTTTAGACATGAGGTGATTGCTAGTGTGTTACTTAGTACCTTTAGTTGTGTGTCATTTTCTCAAGGGAGTTACTCAGTACCTGACGAGTTTCTTTAATTTTGCTGCTTTCTTTCTGTTTGTTATAGTTTAAGAAGATGGCTTACCCCTCTTTCCAATTGGTCACAATTTCTCCTTAAATTCATCCTGTTGTATTAATAAAAAATTATTTTACCCTAAGTTGCTCAGGATGGAAATATCTATCTGCATCTTCTTTCTTATCCCCTCTGTTTTGTGTGCTGTGTCTTCTCATTGATCTATTTAAATTTTAAACATAGTTTTGTGTCCTGTTCTTATGTTTTAAAGTGCACTCTCGAGTTGAGTTACTTGTTTTCCTCTTGTGATGATGGTTTGGATGCCATTTTGAATCACTTGCTTGTTTCTGTGCATCTTATGTCTGGTTTTGTTTGTATGTACATACATTGCGCAAAACCAATGGATGGTTTAGGAAGGATTCAAACTACTATATAATGTATGCAAATTTGATATTTGTTTTAGCTTTTGCAATGCTGATATGATTGGAATATGGTGAAGAAAAGTCAATGAACTTTGTTAATCAATTGCTTTATTTTCTTCAAGTGAATGGTAGGCTGGTAGTTCCAACGAACTGTAAAGTCCATTCTGAAATTAACAAATGATTGGTGTAACTAATCATTGTTAATTGTTTCATTGTATTTTCTAATGTAAAAAGTAAAAACCCATGCACAATGTTTTGCGACACCATGAAGACACTAACAGTGTATTGTTAGCTTGTGACTTTCATTCACCATTTCTGAAAGACAGTTATGGTACATTAAAAAATATAATCTTTGTGGATGAGCAGGAATTTGTTTGGTAGAATCATGAAACAGTAATTGGCTGATGTGGCTAGTGATTGCGATATTGTAGCTCACTTTGTAAAGGAGATTGATTGGATTCTGGATTTGTATGATTCTATGGATGAGAAATTTAAGCTAACTGTTTCCTGTTACATTTTGATTTAGGTATCTGTTATTTATTTATTTTATTTGACATATGAACTGATTAGGAATTGTATGTGGAAAACATGTTTCAAATTCCAAAGGTACATGTTTTATGCTATTTTGGCCAACTAGATTTGTTTCCCTCTATTTTGGGAGAATTTCTAAGTTGGAATCACTTTGGGGATATTGTTTGTGAAGCTGATACTAAATGTGGAAAGCCTCTAGGCCTGTGGTGTTTGTTTTCGATTTTCCAGTTTTGTTATTTTGTATGATTAACCAGTAATTTATGCTTATCCTGTAATGTTGTTTTCAACAATTTTTTCTTTTGGTAAATATACTTGAAAGGAAAGATAGGTTACTTCAAGTAGAATTGTCATAAGGTCCTAAAGGGTCAAATATATGCTTGGAGGATTACTTTTAAGGATGTTTCTTCAGATGAAGCTACTCAATACTCAACTAGTCTCTATCATTAGGAGCTCTCCATAGGGAAAGGTAACTACTACATCTGTATACTTATAACTGTCTCCTCCAAAAACAGTTAAAATTTGATATACTGAAAAATCAATGTATTTGGAAATAAATGTATTCAGACACATTAATTTTTTAATGTACTAAACTCTATCCATTTCCAAAGAAGATAATTATAAGTGGACTGAAGGCATATCTATTAAGAAAAACAAGAAGACATAAGGAGTGTCTCACATGGATCCTTGTAGCTTCTAGTAGATATTCCCTCTATTCTTAAATAATTGTTTATTTTATGAATGCTTTTTGTCCAAAAATATAATAATATTAATTAATTTTTTCCATAAATGTCCTTATTTGAAGAGAGAAGGAGGAGAGAGAAATTGGTGGAGAAAGAGAGAAAGGTGAGGTTGAAAAACAAAAGGAAAATTTAATAAATTATTTTAAATTTTTTTTAATATTGACTTCTTCTCAATTATTATTTTAATTTCAGTGCATATTTATATATTTGAGGATGGAGAGATATCTAGATGAGTGAATTAAAGCTGTTTCCAAAAAAGAGTGCTGTGTGACTTACTTGACTTGGAACTTGCTCCTTTTTGTTTTTACAATTGGTAGTCTTCTTTGTTTAAGTGGTGAGCTTGGGTTTTAGCCCGTTTCTGTTTCTTTGCTTGTTTGCATTTGGACCTAATGTTTTTATTTCATCAATAAAATAACTATCTTCGACAAAAAAAAAAAAAAGAAGAGTTAAGCTAATGTGAGTACAATAGTACTTTTTAAGTAGTAATTGACAAATAGAATTGAGTGAGTATCGTGAAGCCAATTTATGCATATTATGGAAATTTTGGTGGTGGACATTATATAAATAAGCTTTACAGGGGGAAGAGTGAACGGCATGAGAGACTGCGATGTTTTGTTCAACATGTCTAAATTCTGGATTGTCTTATTTGACTGTGGTTGATTGGTCGTGGAAGTAGATATGCTTCCGCCTTAATTGATTTGCTGCGGAGGAAAAGGCGACGCCATCAGCAGCGGTGGCCAACAAAGGCAGCGACGATGCTCTCCATCAGCGGCGGATAGGAAAGTAGAGGCGGAACAGCAGAAGCGGCGTCGCTACACGGTGGCAGAGTCGCTTGGAGAGCCGCCTATGGTGCTGGTGGAGAGAGAAGCTTCCAGAATATTCTCTGATGGGTGCTACCTTAACGGGCCAAACCCACACAATGGAGGAAAATTTTGGGCCCAGATTACTGCATCCAACCCAAATTACTGATTGTAGAAGTGGGTCTTCAATTTAGACTTCAACAATGGGCCCAAATGAAAAATTTAGAGAGGATTGGGCTTAAGTTTTAAACAATGGGATCCATGAGGTAATTTTATTTCCGGCGCAGTAGAATAGAAAAGTAGTAATAATAATAATATAAATACATTTAGGATAATTTTTTTTAATTACAATTAGGATAATTTTTTCCAATCTAATGCTAAATAAGCAATTAATATTATTCTAAAACAGAGAGTGTAATTATTAATATTATCTCTAATTTTATTCAGTTATTAGTATTAATTATTATATAAAATAATTGTTGATGTTAATTAACAATTTTGAAGAACATTATGTAATTAGTAATAAAAAATTTATAATTAAGTATTAATTTTTATCAAAGGAAAAAATATTAATTATTATATAAAATAATTATTGAGGTTAATTAACAATTTTGACTAACATTAGTTATGATATTAATAATAAAAAAATTTATAATTAAGTATTAATTTTAAAAGGAAAATAACATTAATATAATAATTGACTTTAATTAACAATTTTGGCTAACATTAATTATGCTATTAATAATAAAAGTTATTATAAGTAATGATTAATTTATATTAAAATAATTTAATATGATGTTATGTAATAATAATTAATATTAATCAATTATATAAATGATATTAATTATTAATAATAATAAAATTCACTAAAAAAATTATTAATAATAAAAGGTATCTTTTTTTATTTTTGGCAAGGGCTTTTGTAATTAATTAATTAATGCTTAATTGTAGGTTAGTTTTCAAGCTCATTCATTTGTTTGAAAAAAAAAACACCAACAACAGCAACAGAGAAGCGTATATTTGAAGCAAAAGACTGCCTTTAAATAGCACAGTGAGACGGCTTGCCGAACACATTCGACGCTTTCTTCATTCCATAATCCATACTTACTCGATGCTTCCAGCCTTCAATTGTAAGCTTTTCCATTTTTCCTTTTTCTCTTCTGTACTTCCCCAAATTTCATTCCCAAACAGCGTTTGTTCCAAGCGTGGCTTCGAAATTCACGAACTTTTTGAACCAAGACTAACATTTTAGTCTCTGAAAAATACAACGGCGACAAACCTGTCGGATTTGAAATTCCCAATGGTCTCTCAATATTGAAATAAAAAGAGGACGAACAATCTGTCCCATTTACTGGATATTGAAGGACCATTAGGGAATATCAAATCCTGCGGTTTACTTTCGAATTAGAGAGTGCTTCACCAACAAACAAGAATCTTATAAAGAAGAAGCATTTGATGTTCCGTTTTGTGGGCTCATGTAAATTGCTCTAACATGGGAGGCGGTGATTTTTTTTAATTTTTTGTGATATGAACTAGGGGGCTGGTGGTGTCTTCTGTTCTCTTGGTTGCTACAAAAATGCCGGAAGATGCTGTTTACGAGCATCCTTTGTTTGGGGGCAAATTATCAAGCACGTTCCCCCACAGGTTCCAGGTCATTGATCAATTTTGTTCTTTTTTTTTATTATTATTATTAACTATAAACCATCTGTCTAAATGCACCTCGTCCTTTGATGGTGGTGCTGCAGGTGCGTTAAAAAAATTTCTCCCTTTGGAAGACAGTTTGTGTGACCTTAGTTTTGCTGAAATTAAGATTCTGGTTTTCTTTTTTTTTTTTTAAGGATGTCAGCAACATTCGACAAGTTCCTGATCATCAGGTTTGTCATTCTTTCTCTTTTGATTGGATATCATGCTGTGTATGATTCTTTTGCTAACTTGTTTTGGGTCTTGGTTTTTTTTTTTTATAGGAGGTGTTTACGGACCCGAGCCGCGACGAGAGCTTGATCTTTGAGCTTTTGGAATTGAAGCACGATGTTGCTGATAATGGAAGTGCTGTTTGGTTTCTGCAAGACCTTGCTAATGAGCAGGATGCTGAAGGCAGTGTGGTATGCCATCATTCGACTTTAGTTTCTTAGGTTATATAGGCTTAGGAGTGTGGCAATGTATTGCCTATCAGCGAAGAATGCTCTTCAAATGTGCGGATTGTGCTGAGAGTAGTGGGCATGTATTTTGATTTTTTTTTTTTTAATTGTTTTGCCATAGTACTGGGTCCAATGTAAAGGGAATTGGCTTGCTTGGTTGGTTAAGTTCCCCTAAGGGTGTGTTTGGTAGGTGGTGAAATTGGGGGTGAAATTTCCATAGATGAACTCTATGTGTTGGGATGAAATTTTCATAGATGAGCTTCATGTGTAATACATAGAGTTCATCTATGGAAATTTCACCCCCCATTTTTATCCCATACCAAACACGCCACAAGTGTGATATCATTTATAGTCTATATCAAAACACCTGTTGGGTAGTGGTAGTAAACACATGGCTTAATTTAAACATTCAACATTGGCCGTAGTGTTATCTATCTATTGTAGCCAGATGTTGAGTATTAAGATCTTTAACTTTATCTGAATGCTTTCTTTGTTTATTAGGAGATTTAGCTGTCATTGATTGGCAGACTCTATTTCTCCTTTCAGCATACTATAATGTTGCATGTAATCTTTCTTCCTTTTAATGCCTGAATGATTTGATTTGGTGGAGTGATATCTATGCTTTGTGTATGTTTGTGTACAAGCGTTATCCCCCAACACATTGGGAAAGGAATTTATTTTTGGAAGGGATAGCTTTCCTTCATTTTAATTCACTTGATGTCTTATTTGTTGCATAATTTTTTTGTGTCTCTTTATCATCTCTTCTTTCTAAATCATTGCAGGTTATTGAACAGTCTGGAGTCCTTGAAGCACCTGGCTTGATGTACAATAATGCACCGGCTGTTGTAACAACTGCAGTAGGCCAAATGGTAAAGTTTCTATGCTTGTTTTTGACTTTGGCCTCTGAATTTGTGTTATTACATCGTTTCCTGGTCATCCAAGTCATTTGAGGGCCTGCAAATACAATGTTATAACTTCAAAATCTAATTGATTCACTTAACTACGTGCTTAATCAACAATATTTGTCATCTGTTACTCTTGATATTATTTGAATACCTAGCATTAGTTGACTACCTGAGTAGTGTAAGCCACTTTCTTTTCCTTGTTTAGTGTGAATTATATCTCCTATTTTAATCTTGGCATCTTGGCATCCATTCCACTTTATTGTTAATTTGATATTATCCTGTTCACCCGTTTAAATTTTCAATTAGTATGAGCATGCTTTGCTGCTTTCTCTTTGGAGGCCGTCTGAGATTTCATATCCTGCATACTGATGCTATGAGAAAGAATCTGATATTTCATTAATCTGTTCGTTTCCCACATGTTACCAAAATTATCCCAATTTCTGAGTCTTTGCTTGTGAACACAAAAAACTCCTGAATTTGCAACTTTGGGACAAAAGAAACTGTGGCATTATATATTTATTTTGATAGGCCTCCATTAGTGTATGAGGAAGGGAGGAAATGGATGCAGGGACAAGCCCTTGTCTACAGTGAGGGCAGGATTCCAAGCTAATGACCAGCAGCGTAACAAACTGCCATCATGGTTGTGGAAAGCGGGTGAGGGGGAAATGTTCTGTTATGGGTGTGTGAGGACGAATGTAAGGAGAGTAGGCTAGGTGGGTGAGGAATTACTGAGGAAGGGTTTGGGCCTTCTTTGGGCAGGGAGGAAGCAGGCTCCTCAAAGATTCTGCATTGTTTGTCATTTACATATTCTTTCTATTTTCTGTTTCAGTGACTGAGAGTGAGCAAGTCTCCTTGTAATTTCAGTGAATTATTGCAAATTCTGGAATCAAATATCTGTTTCCTAGCAAATTTCCTGTAAAATTTCCATTTGGATTTATTTAGATTTTCTATCAGATGTTCTTCTTGATGTTGCATAAGTAGATATAGTTCATATGATTTGAGAAAAATGATGCTTCATTAGACCAATTTATTTTGACATATAATTATGTACCTATGAGTGTAAAATTTATCTGAAATTCGATTTGATATGCTTGATCAGGAAGATTATATCACATGATTCAAATGTTGGATGGATAAATTCAATATTTATGAAAAATTATTATAGGGATAAAGTTTACAATACCTATTCATGGAGTAAGGTGATCCTATATATTTTAGCTATCCGTCTGTTTTATTTTCAGAAGAGATAATTGATGCCTCTTTCAAATGGCCCTTTTAGAGTGTTCTTTATATGTGTGTGTGTGTGTGTGTCTTTCATAAGAGTTTTTGATTCCATAGCATTCATTTTTACTCCTCACTTGCTCCAACTTCTATGATTATTGCTAGGCAATTTCTAAGGGACGACAAGGAAGGGAAGCACAAAATATCGTCAAAGTAAGCTCTGTTTTCCTTGGCCTGGCTTTAACTTCCGCGCAAGCTAGTTTGACATTTTTCTGACATTGATTGGTCTTGGGTCATTCCAAAATCTTCTCATTTCTTCAGGTTTATTTGGCAAATCTGCGTCTTCGAGGAGTTGATACTGATGTGCTGGTCACTGCATATGAGCCCATTGTTATAAAGTAAGTTTGTTGAATATCTTTTTCATAACCGATAAGCACTTTGGAAAACTTTTTTGGTACTGCATTTGGGCCATGTCTTAACTAGTGACTGATTTGGTGAGTTGGGCTGAACTATAGATGGGGGTTCAGGTTTGATTCAGCTTTGGCCCTTCTCTCTATGTGATCATTTTAGATCTAGCCATGTTTGAGCTAAGAGACTGTAGGTCAAAATTAGAAAAAGAAATGGATTAACATATGCATTCGCTTATGTAGTTCTTTTTGGTGCCTGCAGCCCTTTGAGCGAAAGTGCGGACACAGTTGGCGCTGGTATGGCTGTTCCTGCAGCCCGAGCTGGATGTATGCCCATGGATGAAGTATTTAAACTAGCTGTAACGAGCTTCAAGGTTTATGACTGGGGTCTTTTTTGTGCAACAACCTAGGTGTGCTAGGAGCAAGTTGATGATCAGCTATGTGGACTTAGAAACATTTTTGAGTTAAATTTTGAAAATAGGGGCTGTTCCGCCTTTGATCATTCTATATTGCGGCCTTTTTGGGTATTTAGTTTACATTCAATTCTGTCATTAGCTTGGTAGGGTTCTCAGCTGCCTAGTAACTGGAGAGAATATTATGCTGTTTAGAAGTGTCATTGACTTTTTCCATTTCCTTGAGGTGCTGGATAACTGTTTGCAATGTCCTTTTAGTTTATCCTTTTGGTTCAAATTTCTTTATATGCTGCTTTACTTCTAACAATTTGGGACGGAGCTATCAGCACTGTGACTGCAGCACAAAGGGCCAAAGCTATCAGCTTGTACATGGTGGGGTTGTGTTATTTACCTGGAAAAAGTTGCCATTTATATGCAAAATGAAGTCTTTGTTGAGGAAAATAGAGTGTGATGTAGATGGTCATGGAGTTTATTCATATTCTACAAACCCGTGGGTTCGTTTCTTGTTGACTGTTGTATGGTTTCCGTATACGGGTAATGACATTAGAACCCCTTGTAGTTGCTCAAAGAGCCTGAAGGCTGTGCCTTGGTTCTAGTAGGATAATCCGTGTCGAATCTTCCTAAATTTTCAAGTATAAGAAAAAAAAATTGTTTAGTCTTTTATTGAACCTCAGAAAAAGTTGTCACCTAATTTATAAGCAAAAGCCCGCAAAAGAACTTTTACCATAGACACGGACAAAAGCCCTCAACAGAACTTTTACCATAGACATGGACACTCGAACCAACTATTAACATGTGTATCTTGTGTATCATTTACGAATGTACTTATGTACTTATTTCTTAAAAGTGTCTATACACGTGGTTCACCAATTGGTTAATTTGAGTACTTAGCATGAATAATGTCTACCTAAAATATTCGTGTCTTTGAAATGATTAGATAAGTGAACTCTTTATGATTTTCATTTCACTGCAAGCGAGCAGAGCATGCCATGTCTAATCGAAGGATGAAATATGAATAATTGGCACATAAAAGGGTTACTTTTTTGTCTTTGGATTCAAATTGTTCCTTGTCTATTTTCAAGTGGTTGCCCCCATCTTGTGATGGTGGAGTGATAGATCTATTTTCTACATAGCACAACAATTGTCTCTTGAAGTATGTTACCATTGGTCAATCAGGTTCACTGTATAATGGAGGCTACTATGTGGCACCTTTCCTTCTCGCAAATACGACAGAGCGATAATAGACAAGCATGCTTCAATGCATGCATTTGCACCTAATGAAAGCTACGTGTACAATTAAGGGTCGAAAATTCCCCAAGAAGGCAAGGTAAACGACCTTAAACCTCGAAAGGCCCAATTAGAAGAACCCAGGGCCCTAGTTTTCACTTTTCTCCCATCCTTTTCCATGGAAACTCCTCTTGTCCGAAGGCATACACGGTAGGAGTAGTATGTCCATTATATACCGGGTAGTGAAATCTTATCATCACCCTAATGGGTTAACTCATTCGACCAATCTTTCATTTATATATTATCATAATTTATATTCAATTCACATGTCTGTAAGCATGTCCAAAAATAGATTGGAGTGATTATTTTTCTTAATTTAAATCTTATTTTATTTTTTCAAAAAAAATAGTAGCAATTCCAATTTTTGTATATTTGATTGATCATGTAAATTTCTTTTGATTGATTATGTATGTTTAATTTAAATATACAATAGCATCAACCAAGTCTTGTCTTGCAAGATGAAATTAGCTCCATGAATAATTAGATGACATCATGAACCAAGTTCATAGTTAAACCATCAAACCATCAAATTCTAGATTTCTTCAATGGTTTCGCTTGCAAATTTTCTTTAGTTTTTATCTTTAGCTATTTGCAGATTTTCTCCATTAATTAGGTCTCTTTCCTATATAATTAACTTTCTATTGAACTTCATCAAAGATAAAGATTAAAGCATGATCCTCTCAGCACCAAAAGTTAACTTGAGAGAATTCGCATTCATTTCTTTTACAAGTAGCCAAAATTAGCACTGTACAGAGGTTTCATTAGGGCTGTGTGAACTGATGAATGATGCAAGCCAGTGAGTAGTAAGTGACCATTCCATTGGAGGTGGCGCTCTAAGGACCCCAAACGTGACGACAATGAAATTATGGTGAGTCAATCACGTGTCATGCAACTAGTTTGAAAATAATGCATTCTGTGGGCCCTCCCAATAAAAATATAGGATATGGCAGCCTTCTTAGGACATATGGTTTCACACATTGTGAATGCAGAAACGAAAACTGCCGTAAATTATTGGTGAGCAATCAACGTCAAATCATTGCTGAATCTTTCTAAATCAGCAGCTGCCACAAACACATAGGTCTAAGCACCCATGTCAATGAAGAAATTAATATTAAAATCTACTAGTAATAAACTTTCATTTGCGGGATTCTTTTAATAGAAGTTTAAAGCGAGGAAAAATTAACCTAATTCTACGATAAATAAACTATGAATTTAATTTTCATATGTTAATGTAAAAACCTTTTTATATTAATATTTAATCATATATTTTTATATTCCTAAAAATATTTGACTTAACTATATATTTAAAAATATTATGAATATAAATATAGGATTTCCAGAAATATTTTTATAAAATTTAAAGGTATCGATATATTTTAGTTATTTATGACTAAGAATATATCACATGTCTCATTAGCCTAATTTATTAAAATGTAGAAAATCAAATATTCAATTACAATCATTAAAAACAAAAAGATACCACTATTCTATAGGTGGCAAAAGAAAAACTAGAAATATATGATTAGATATATTTATGAACAAAACTTATACTGACAATATATTAAAATTAATTTCATAAATTATTACTTTCAAAATGAAATTTATACTTTTATTAAAGATTTTATTATAGATTCAATTTTTTAAAATTTTATATATAAAATTTATTTTAGGGAAAATTACAGGAATTTTTCCTTGGGTTCCTTTATAATTATACTTATTTCCTTCTAATGTTTGAGACTATATATAAATAATTTTTTAAAAGTTTTAAATTACCCTCATAACAAAAACAAAAACTATTTTTCTTTGTTAGATCAAATGCTTATTACTGCACCAAAAGTTATAGCTATTAGTAATTATGTAACTTTATTTTCTTAAAATTTCTAAGAATCATATCAATCTTGAGGGTATCAACTGGGGGATTTAAAAACATGATTTATTGTATAGTGATATGATGGTGATTTGTATAAGATTTAGGATCATGCTAATTTATTTTTTATTCTTTGTATTTATTGCTTTAGGCCTGTAAATAGGCACCTCACCCACTGAAGAATCATCTCAATCTACTCAGACACTACTGCTATCAAGAATATATACCACAAGGAGTAGCAACCAAATCACCATGTGATGAGGAGGTGAGGAACAAAAAACACAAAAAAAAAAAAAGAAAAAGGAAAAGGAAAAGGAAAAGGGTTTCCCAAAACCATCATGGAGGAGAGGATTTGGGTGGGAAGGAAAAAATGCACTGCTAGGGTTTTTCAAAGACAGTCTCTGGTTTTTTCTTTGTTTTTATGTAGGAAAATCTAATCATTTTTCTTGGGCTCGAGTTGTGGGTTACTTCTGGTGGTGACAGGGAACTATTGATCAACAGCTATAGTAATGAAAAGTTGGTTCAAATTTTGTTGGTATAAGGGCATAAAAGTTATTTTAAACTTATAAGGGATATTATTCTAATGACAAAAATAATTGAGAGTGATGAGCATAATATTAAAATTAGAAGGGAGTAAGTGTAATTATAATCATAGAGAAATTAAGGAAAAGTTCATGTAATTTGTCCTTTATTTTATAAATGTAATTCTTTTGAAATTTGAGTTAAATGAAAAATAAATAAATTCATAAGTTTAATATCCTAGAATTCAAATTTTAAAATATATATCTTCAAAAAATAAATGTTTTGATGCAAAAAAAAATCTGTAAAGTACAAGACATAAAAATTAAAGAAATTTAACATGTTTTACTCTAACCCTAATTTAGAAAAATTACTAACTATTACAAACTTTATACATGAAAGTTGAGGGTGACTAAAACAACAGGAAGATTATTTATGATTTACCCGTTGTACAAACCACTAACAACTTCATTTTTGAAACTTCAAAATCCACTATAATTTTTAATTCTTAATAATTCAAAATTTAAACAATTACAAGAAGAATTAATTATCCTGTCTAAACGGTTGAGTTGAAGTGCATCCACTCATTTCAGAAACATCTTTTCTCATAGGCACAGTAATCAATGGACTTTACTTTGATGATCATTTTCGCATTCAGGGACAAAACTGCGTTATGCATATTAATGAATTAATATTAATTAGTCAGAAGGAAAACAAGGTAAGCGAGGTTGAGAAGAAGACTCTGCCGACAGTGACGACGACCGTGGAGTCAATTTAGCAGCATGCCGACTTCTATTTGTGGGTAGCACCCTAAAGTTATGTGTCCAATTGTCCATATGCTCCATACTTCAAATATTCCAGCAGCTTCTCAACAGTATTTTTTTTCTTTTTCTAAAAAGAAAATTAAAAGAATGACAAGGAGGGCGTGTAGCTAGAGCATTTTTTTCCCCCTCTTTTGCTATGTCAATAAAATGTGGGCCGTACAACGAGGCTTCTGTCGTTCTCCCTCTATCACTCTCACTCACGCTGTTCTTCTCAATAAAACGTATGAAATCTCTCCGTCAAAAAAGATAAACTCATAAAATCTCGAAACTAAAATATCCAGTGTAAAATTCATTGGGATTCTCGAGGAAAGATCTTTAAAACAAAAAGGGTAAACCTTTATATAGGGATTCTTCAAATTTTCAATTCAGGTATTTTTTATGAGTTTAATTTTAATGCACCGAGAGTATAATAGCTGCTATTTTGTTTTTATCACATTACATACCAAGCGAAAAACAATTAAATTCGCAAAACATTTACGGTTATGAGCAGATTCGTTCATCCTTCATATGTGATTGGGTATAAAAATAATGTTTCAAGTCCATGTATCCCTAGATAAGTATAGTATGGCCCTAGGGCCTCTTGGAACCCATTCATGTTACCAAGAAAGTCCTAGATGCGTGAAATACCTCCAAAAAATGAAGTAGCATTTCTGAGACTGTTTTAGCTATTAGGGACCGCTATAGCAGTTGTGGGGTGTGCTTCAATGGTTTTGATCATTGGAGACTGCTATAGTGATCATACGTGCATGATCGTGGTGCTTTGTCTTCTATTGACCATTATAGTGGTCTTGATACCAAAACATACCAAAATGACACAATTTAATTAAAATGCACCCAACACTATATAAACTCATCCCAAGCCTCAGGAAACACACCTCAATAGCTGCCTAGCATCCTCTGCCTCCCTCTATCACATTTCTCTTTCGTTCTTCCTCTTCCCTAAGCTTTCAGTAAGTGATTTTCATGGATTTTGCTAGTTTTCTTCCGCTTTTCTTTTTCTCACAACGTTCTTTCTCTTTGTCTTTCCCACCAATTCAATTCTTAATAAATTTATCATTTGTTTATGGTTTTCATATACTCTGGCAATTACCGATGTCATTCTTGCTCTCCGAACCAAGTTAGAAGTGCACTCCCGATTACTAACGGAGAATGAGTTTAAGCTCATGACCATATTTTTTGTCATTATTAGTACTTTCTCAGCATTATATAAATTGTTTATTAAATTCTATAACAATTGATGCCAAATATGTACTTTCATAGATTATGTCAATTTCAGAAAATTATTGTTTATTATAAAAATATTATTTTGAAAGCTCATGAGACCATACTTGTTGTTTGTATGCATTAGAACTATTTTTCTTGGTTTAGAAAATGTATGAAACACCAGTTCAGTATTACTGAATAGTGAGTTAACGGCTACCTAATTCGAGGTTTGGGGTCTCATTCATCTAGTTAATTTGCATGTGTTAATCGCATGTTTGATGGTCGTTAAGTTAATTGCAGATTTGTTGATAGTGATTGTACTAATAACTTAAATTAGTTACGCTTCATGCACGTGTTTGATGATTTGTGCATTGTTGATAGGTATGCCATTGATGACACTTAGAAATCCTTGAGCTATAGTCTATTTGGTTGATTTTAGTTAGTTTCTTTCTCATCTTCATTTTAATATTATATCATTTAAAAACCAAAAACCCCCCAAATTTTCCCTTTCTTTGTACTTTTGATTAGATATTTATTGAATATTCACGTGAGACGACCCGAGTTGCATCACTATACTACATTTTTTCTACAATTTGATTTTGTTATAAACTTTTATTAATTTGATTTACAGTGAAAACCGTGACACTCTTGTGCACTGTCAATAGTATCATATGATTGGATATTAGTGTAAAACTCTTTTATACTAATAGTTCATCAAAATTAATCTTATGTATAATATCAATTTCGTATTAATTGTGAAAACATACTATTTGCTTAATAACTTCAACTAAAATTGAGAGTTTTAATGCTTTGGGGTAGATTTTTTTTTTCAACAAAATTATCCAATTAACTATTTCAGTTTATTATAATCATGCTAATACAACCCAAGAATTTCACTTTCAAACATAACTTTTGGTACCAAATCATCCGGCAGTGCACAGAAGTCTTTTGCGATATGACCCTTGAGGAGTCAGGATCACCATCGATCGTTACCATCACTTTCAATCCTAATTTTACATATACTAACCCTCTCAGTGACATCTTTGAAGCTTTTGGTTTAAGCTATTTTAAATCTTAAAAATCATGCATATAACAAAGAGTAAAGCACAGGCAAATCTATGCAGAGTTTCGAGACCAAAAAAGAAACAAAATTATAGAGATAATAAAGTTGCTCTTTTAACTCGTATTGTTTATATCCATCATGTCAAAATCTCACCCTTGCTTTTGTCCTTTTCTCCTTTACCAGAATTCATTTTGCATAATTAAAGATATTTTATATTCTTTTCATAAATTATCTATCTTGTTGGAGCCACATCTCTAATCATATTGAGTTTTGATAAGCATTACTGCTAAAGCAGCATTAAATTATGTCCAAAACCATATTCGTGTATGATGTTATGATAGCATATAGATAATCTAATCTATAAGTGCCTCAAAAAAGGGATATGAGTTCAATCAGGAAGAAATTTGGAGGTGAAGGGATGGATATTGGCACCTAGTGCTATTATTGCCCACTAATCATTCAAAGTAAGATGCTGAGTTTGTCACATTACCACCTACTTTGTCTCTATCCGAAAGAGACTTAACAAAGATATCACGACACTAATGGCTTATAAAATTCAAAGATAATTAACTAATAGGTAATCACTGTCATTTTAAACAATCAAAACAGTCTCTTCCTTAACTCTCATGTTTGATTGGAATTCTTTCCCCTTCTTTTATAAAGCAGAATTTGATTTTGAAACTCCGAAAAATATTACAAATAACTTTGTTTTACGAACAAGACAAAACCTTCAAAATTTTGTTAGCTTGAATTTAGGGTACGGGTAATTTTAATAATTAAGTAATGATGTATGATAGAGATAAACTTATAGAAAGGGAGAGATTAAACAAATAAGTGATCAGTGAGTATAAGTTTGATTTAAGTTTCTCATCAAGATTAAATATATATATTTTTATTGTGTAAACATTACTCTTTTTTTTAACAAAGTATTTGGCCAGAAATTAAAGCTTACCCATTTTTGAGGAAACTATGGAATGTGTAGTTGGGAATAAGCACTTAATGCATAGTCAGCCATTCTACTTAATACTACGTCACAATTAATATGGATATCAAGGAGCATATGGGACCGTTGGCATGGTCAACAAGCAAAGTCAATATCATTTTTAAATATTGAAAATAAAAGGGCAAAAAGTTAATGATCCCTAGCCAGTTTACTCAATATCGCTCATGTATTGTAATAATTGAGGTTATATTTTTCAGGATTAAATTCATTTCATCCTTTTACTTCTTGTAATTTAGATCATAATATTTTAAAATGTGCAATTCGATTTCTTATCGTTTCCAAACAGTGCAAAAAATGCTCTTCTATTAACTTTCTATCTATTTGCACCATTAAGTTGTCTTGTACCTATCACATGATGTATTTTATAAAAAAAAAAAACCCTCCTTTTAAACAAATTTCTAATCCTAAACCCTTCCCTCCCCTCATCAGAAACTCAAACGCACACCCATCTCTCTCTCTCTCTCTCTCTCCCATCCTCAAATCCCTGCCCCAAATTACCAAATGCACATCCATCTTGTTTAAAGGGAGGCGTATTTCCATCCATAAAATATATCATATGATATTCACAAGACAACTTAATGATGTAAAAAGATGGGAAGTTAACAAAAGACATTTTTTGCACTAGTGGGAAATCATAGAGGGCCAAATTAGGAAAAATAATTTGTATATAGTATTTTTACAGATGATTTACATAAAATGGATAAATTTATTTGAATATGGTGTCTAGAATCCGTCAATAATAAATTCTGTGTATTGAATTTAACTTTTAGTACGGATTCTGTAAAAAATATTTTTTTTATTGAATCCACTAATGCTAAATTTGCAACAGATTCAGTGTAAAAATATTTTTTTTATTGAATCTGCCAATGACGGATTTAGTGTTAAATCTGCCTTTGGCGGATTCTATACTGAAACGGATTCTATACTGAAAACACCATATTATGTAAATTTTTTCCAAAATACCATACTGATGTAAATACACCACGCAAATCTCATATGCAAAAAAAGACCTACTAAATTACACGTTTTAAAAAATTGGTATCTAAATTGCATATAGTCTAAAATATAAGTAAATAAAATACAATTAACCCTATTTTTTTTATTAAGTGAACATTTTGTAGGTATCTATATAAATACTCAGTAAAACAACACATAAGCCCCTATGTTCTAAATAATTTAAAAAAAAAGCACATGGAGAGGATGCTGTTTTCTAGACAATTTAACAAAATTCATTTAGTAGTTTTTTTAATAAATTTTCTTATAAGTTTATTCTATAAACTTTTTTTTTAACTATTATTAACATTTTCATTTAAATTAAAAGATGGTTCTGTTAGGGGGTCACTATCAAGGGTGCATGTGGTGGTGCTATTCAGGATGCTCATGGAAGTTCATGATGGGACTTTGTTGCAACTTTGTACTTATGAAATGTGATGTTATCTGTGCTGATCATAGGGTGTGTTAAAACGTGAACAACTTCGACTTGTTTGGAAGGAAATTGTTGTGTACTTAGCTTTGATTGTGTTGGTGGAAGTTGTAAGATTGTGTTGCTTACATAGTATGGGATCTGCCCCTTGATAAGTACCAAAACCACACGAAAGAGAAAATTAGAACAGTACATCGAATTTTAATTTGTATATTACACTCTTCTTCAAATAAGTAAATCAAAATTTATTCTTGTCTTACAATACATACAATTTTATTTGATTAATTAGGTTGTTAACTCCATGTAGTGGACATATGCTCTAGTATCATGGTCGCAACTCCACAACTTTGGTCACATTATTTTTACCCAGAAATGTAGAGGCTTTATTGTCCAACCAATGAATAGACAATAGTTATGCAATGAAAGTTTGAGGGTATATTTGATTTCATAAAATATTTTTATTTTTTTAGCACAAATTAGTAAGAAAGATATTATATTATTTTTACTCTAACTTTTATTTTCAAAATTTTATAAAAAGTGAGAATAACAAAAAAAATAATATCTCTGTTTAAAAAATTTTAAAATAAAAAGTAGATAAACATACAGTGGTATTTTTGCAATTAATTTTGCAAGTAGAACAAATTTTCTACGAATCAAACATACTCATAGTTTTTTTGTGAGAAAAAGTTTCCAATCCCTTTTGGCACTCTTCACTAGGAGTGAAAATAGAAAAGACTATGTTAGACTTTAACTTAAATAGGTTTGACTTAAAAACAATTTGAGTTTGAACTTATTATATGGCATAGACCTTTTTATAATCTTAATCTGACCCTTCTTGAATTTTGACATAACTTAAAAAGCTTATTTACATACCTACTTAATAATAAAATTTTTAAATAGTGTAAAATGTCTACTCTTAAATAGGATAAAAGACTTTTAAATATGTCAAATAAAATCTAATTATTATATAAATATTTTTTTATTAGAATGTTTCAATTTCAATATGAATATCTTATTATGTCTTTTTTGTTTTAAGTTTCTGTTTTAACATTTAACAGTGACGAATGTTTTTTTTCGTAGTTTATTCTCTTTTTTCAAGACCAAACATTATTAAAACTAGATAATTTTGACTTGAATATCGAAATGGAACAAAAAAATTTCTCTTTTGTAGTTTTTAATATGTATATATATATATATGCTAGGTTAAATAGGCTATTTTCGTTACATATATAGCCTGATATATTTAACTGAAAATACTTTTTAAAAAGCTTTAATCTAATTTATTTATTAGAAAAAGTTTGGCTAAATATTAGAATAAATGTATGTTAGGCCGAAGGACTTGACAAGTCATTTAACCTATTTCTATCCATACTCTCTATCTGATCTTAGCTTTTTTATTTTTCTTTCTTTTTACTTTTGGTTCATAAAAAAAGTAAGCGACATGATGATTATAAATTTTAAAATAATTTTATCATAAAATATTATCATGTAAACGGTAGCATCGAAACAATGCTACATGAGATTCCCAAATTTAAGTTCCGGCTGTAAATGTTTCATGCTAGTAACAAAAGTACTATAGTAATTCATTTAATTTGAAAATTTTATATTGACATCCACTTCAATACCCTTCGATCCAATTCTAATGGGAAGAAAAACAAGTCGTTAGTGATGTCACCCAATTAAGAATACAGAAACTAGATTATAATTAAAATAAATAATGAACACAGACGAAACAATTAAAATATGCCACTCCAAAAAGTCAAAAGAAAACTATAATTTTCATTACTGGGCTGATGAGTAACTATTTGACTAATGTCTCAAAGGAATCCACAATTGTCTTGACTCTTGAGATTGAGGCAGAAAGAAAAAGCCACGGCAGTTGAATTCTCTGCACACCTCCAAACTCTATTTGCGGTTACAAGGCACAATGGAGCCAGCCATGGCATGTATGAATGGCCCCACTCCAGTACTGTACCAACGTGCATTACTTTTAGTGCAGGGTACGGTAGCAAAAACACCATTCAAAATCTAGTAAAGTAAAAGTATTTCAATTTTTCAAAGGGAAGGGCCTTAATTAGCTTTCTTGTTTCCTCGTTGGCTCTTTGGCCCAACGTTATGGCATATGCTATACACGTTGTTAAGCTATAACCAGCCTGGCATTCGTTTTGGTTCCTTTTTAAGGTTTTGGTGGGGATGGCCTAGGAAAGGTCGATATTGCCCTCCGAATTTAAGATTGTGCAATTCAAGTCCAACCTGTCATTCCTTCTGCTTTATTTGATGTATGTGATTATCTCTTTATAATCCTCTTATATATTGCGTTATCATACGTAATTTCTCACCATAAAATTCAAATGTTGTGTCCAGTGGGGTGTAAGTGGATCCATCCAATCCATATCAAACCAATTAGATTGATTTGGGTTGATTCGGATCATCAGGTGATGTTAGGTAAAAACTATTTAACTCTGATAATAATTGGTTTGAGTATTAAATTTCTTTAATATCAACCAGATGACTCAATCTAATGCATATTTATATAATTTTTTTATTTTTTCTATATATAATGTGTTCAGTTAATAAATCATACTTTAATTATGCCTATTTATGTTATTAAACTATATATATACACGTCAAATTAATAAAACTTTAGGAGATTTAATAGTGTATCTAATAACATATTATTTTTTGCATCTCTACAACTATCCTAGATCATGAGGACGGTATTAGTGTTGTTTATCTTGAGAATAAATCATCTTACAATAATAAAATCAATTTTGATAAACGGTAATTTTAAAATATTATATCGTCAATCAATTTCATTTTTTAGGTATGATTTTCGAGATAATTATATTATATTTTAAAGAGTGTGGGATATTTTATTGAATTAATTTAAAAAGCATTTGAATTGATTTGATCAAAATTAGCACTTTTTTATCCTACAAAGTATTAAAATAATCCTTACGTACAGTCTAAATAAGCACACTTCAAACTTTATATATCATTTCTGTATTTTATTTCTTTGCAAGACCTCATTTAATAACAAACAATTATAAAAATTAAATATTTTTATTAATTTTTACGTGAAAAAATTTTCTATAATAAATGATGATTTGATAACTATAAAACAATTTTAATATCAGCATACCAAAATTAAATCTTATACAAATAATTGTTGCTATTTAAAAAGTTACGTGCACTTCATATTTTTAGGGGTGTTTATTTGGTCGGGTTAACCCACAAATCTACGGATTTTAGCCCAACTCAACTTATTTGAGTTAGATATATCGATAGGTTAAGATTTGGATTGAAAAATATCTATCGTATTAGGGGTGGTTGGGTTGTAATTTTGAACATTTTCAACTCACACAACCCAACCAAACCTTTTTTTTGTTGTCTAATTTTTTTTGTTCATGTAGAATGAAAAAATAGTAAAAAAAGAAATAAAAAGGAAAGTTGTTCTAAATCTTTTCGCGTTAAATAATAAAAGAAAAACATATTTCTTAAATCTTTCACCAATTTAAATAAATAAAAAATCACACCATCCTAAATCTTGTAATTCAAATTAAATAATTAAAGGGGTAGCAGCGAAAAAACTAAAGAGGTAGAATCTTATTATGTTTTTATGACTTATGTATGCTCTTTTGAAAGCTTCTAGAAGACCGGTTGTTTTATAGTTTTAAAATATTTTCATAGCTAATTTTTTTTCTTTTAAACGTATATCAAATCTATTAGTTTAACCCAACTCAATCTACTCAACCCTTTCATGAGTGGATTGGATTGGGTTTGGATAAAAGGAAAATTCTTCCCAATCAACCCAACCCAACCCACTATTTGAATGAGCGGATAGGGTTAAAAGAAAATACTAAAAATCCAACCAACTTAACCCACGGACGCTCTTACACATTTTCATCAAATTATTAAGACTTAAAGATGTTTTTGACTGCGAAAAAATAAGTGAATATAATTTTGGGTTTGGTATCTAAACATTTTTTGTTTGGTTATGGATCAGACATTTCTAAAACTACTTAGTTTTAGTTCCTATCATATGTGATTGTAGGTTGTTATGTATGAGTGAATGACCTAATCTTTTGTCAATCAATTCAATATTTGACATAGATAATCTAATAATAGGAAT
Organism: Dalbergia cochinchinensis; assembly: GCA_031216125.1. Taxonomy (NCBI): domain Eukaryota; kingdom Viridiplantae; phylum Streptophyta; class Magnoliopsida; order Fabales; family Fabaceae; genus Dalbergia; species Dalbergia cochinchinensis. The sequence goes on from CM062377.1 coordinate 61,887,315, forward strand.
TAAAAAAAGTAGCTTCAGAAATGTTTGGATTGAAACCTAACAAAAAAGAAAAAATTTAGGGGCCAAAATCAAAATTCATTTATTTTCAGGGACAAAAACACAATTAAACTAAGACACAAATGCTACATTGCAAGTAGGGAGCACCACCACTTTGTTATCCAATGGGTGAGATTAGAGGGTTTACCGATGCACTGATTAGTTGTGGCGCACTGTAGTAATTCTTTAATTTTTGTTAGGTAGTTGAATTGCGATTAACTATATTTTAAAAATGACCAAAAATTATCTATATGATCTTGGAAAACTATGAAAATTTTTTATTTAATTTCAAGATCATATAGATCAAATTTTATTTAATTTTACAATTACATACATCAAATTTAGAATTATTGCAATGTAATACATATATATTTGAAAAGTGACCAAAATTCATCTATATGATTATGAAATGTTCCTATAAAGTTCTGTTTAATTTTAGGATTATTATAGGAATAAAAATCAGCTTAATTTCTGATCACTTAGATAAAATTTAGAAATTATCATATGTATTATATAAATGATGTATCCATACACCACCAATCCTAACCATTGAATTTTTGGGGTGTGTGATGCACCTTGCAAGTGAGGTCCACCTAAGACTGACCTTAAAACAATTACTAATTAGAAGTGCCGTATGGTGCACCATAAATCTATTTTTTTTTAGTATTATCCAAATATTATTATATTATAGTGATCGATATGATACCTATATCAATTGAAACAATCTTGTATGCATAGGCAAGAGATTGAGAATTACATTACAATAATAAAATAATAAGAATAAGACTAGACATTAGATTTGCACCTTTCAGAATGAGCAACCGGCTTGACCGAAAATGGTACGAAAACGATTTATTTATAGCTCAGTAACCACCAATATTCCGACAAAATTGCTGTGCATGATTGAGCTGATATGGATGGTAACTGGTAAGCCATCCTCATCACCGGCATACATAGGTAGCAAAGCACGTGACCTGCTTTCGCCAAAGACTGTGGTATGTGATCATTAACAAGTACTAGTCCTTTTGCCCCATGATGAGGGCACTATTTTACTGTGCATTCCCCCTTGACTGTTATACTACGCTAGTATATATGTCACAAAAGGGGAGAAAAAAATCGGACATGAAAATTTCTTTCTATTTCTATGTATAAAAAGATGAAAAAAAGAGAGGAGGGGGTGGATTTTCATAAAAAGGGTATTGCATGTGTCATATGCAAGGCATTCATAATATTCTCATGCTTTCATTAGTATAGTCTACTATTTGCGGGTCATATATATATATATATATATTAGAAGTTTTTAGAGGGATGGGTAAGATATATTACCTATATATACATGATCAACATTATAATATTGGAAATAAAGTAAGAGATGTAAATTGGTTGGCTTGTGATTTGAGTGAAAAACAATTTTGAATGATCAAATTTAATTGGGTTGGTTTGATTTGGCTCATTGGATTAAAATAAAAAAATATTTTTTTTGTTCCTTATAACAACGTAACTAATTATGATATACCAAATAATGATTGGAAAGAATAAAATCCTTACACATACACAGGGAAGATAAAAAATAATTTTCTTATTAAAAATTTAAGAGCAAAATTTTGAAAGCTTAAAAATAAATAAAAATGTATAGTTGATCTAGTGATTAGGTTGAGTGTTTAGATAGTTAGGATGAAAAATCATAAATCTAAAAACAAACTAATTATTGCTAATTTGGTTTGATTTCATTTTAAAATTAATTGATTGCCCAAATCATTCCAAACCAATTTCATTGATTCAGATCAAACTTTTAGGTTGATTTTATGAATTTAATATACTTAGGCTTGATTGTTGAGGCTTTTGGAGAGGCTGACTTCTACAAAAGCAAATCTCAAAAAGCATAGTAGTATGTTTAGTAATAGTATAGGAACCGGAGTCATGAATCAAAGATGCGAAGAACACTAGGAAATAGAGAAAGTTTTGCTCAGGATGTATGCCTTTGGCTTGTATTTTCAATAATGACATCTTACACCTGAGAGCCACTTGTATAAGAGTTTAGTCTAGCTAGAATTTATAATAAACTTCACAATCCTGTTACAACAGAACTAACAACACACTTACTAACTCTTAATAACTATTAGTTATTACTAACTGCACATTATCTATCATCCCCGCTAAAACTCATGGATGATGATGACTGGACCTTGAGTCTGTGCTTGAAGTTGTTGAAAAGGGGAGCTGACAAAGCCTTGGTAAGTGTATCAGCAATTTGCTCAGTGGATGGAACATGAGACATACAAAACTTGCTTTTTCATAACTTTATCCCTAACAAAATACAAGTCAAGCTCAAAATGCTTGGTCCTATTGTGCATAATAGGGTTGACTCCTAAGAGCACTGCACTAATGTTGTCACAGAGAACTATAGGAGCCTTGAAGGAGTTAGATACATTTCTTTCATCATTGACTGGATCTAAGTTAACTCAAGAATAACAGAAGCAAGGCTCCTGAATTCTGCTTCTGTACTAGATCTCGATATAGCTAATTGCTTCTTGTTGAACCAATATATTACATTGCTTCCTAAGTAAACATAGAAGCTAGAGGTTGACTTTCTATCATCAATGTCAGAATGCCAGTTTGAGTCACAGAAGGCTAGAAGCCTTAACTCATTGCATGGTTGAAACACAAGCCCTTGATCTGTGGTTCCTACTAAATACCTTAGTATTCTTTTAACTGACTTCCAATGAACATCAATAGGGTTATGCATGAACTAGCTAACCTTGTTCACTATGTAGGAAATGTTTAGTTTATTTAAGGTTGCATATTGCAAACCTCCAACAACAGATCTATAAAGAGAAGGGTCTATGAAAGGGAAATCATCGTGTACAGACAACTTTTGACCAGTGCACATAAGAGTAGGCATAGGTTTATCTGAGGACATTCCTGCTTTGGTCAATAAGTCTTTCACAAATTTTATCTAAGAGAGTTGAATTCCACTTTTGTCAGTGTGTTTAACCTGAATTCCTAGAAAATAGTTCACTTCCCCTAAATCCTTCAAGGCAAAAGCAAAATTCAGTTGAGTGATGAGGGTTGAAATTTTAGAAGGATTGGAGCCAGTGATTAAGATATCATCTACATACACTAGGATATAAATGATAGAAGTAGATGAGTGCTTTAGAAATAAGGGTGTGTCTAATTTGGCATTGTGGTTCAAACTATTGAAAAGTTGAGCTCAACTTTCTATACTAAGCTCTACAAGCTTATTTTAGCCCATATAGAGCTTTAGTTAGCTTACACACATGGGTTGAAGGAGACAGAACAAAGCCTACTAGTTGCACCATGAACACATCCTCCAAGAGATTCCCATTTAGAATTGCATTATTGAAATTAAACTGCCTTAGTTTCCAGCCTTTTGTGAAAACAAGTGACAAAACCAATCTAATAGTAGGTGGCTTGATCACTAGATTGAGTACCACAATGTATTCTAGACCTTCCCTTTGATGAAACACTTTGTAACAAGCCTGGCCTTGTGTTTTTGAACTGCACCATCTGGATTTCTTTTGATTCTAAACACCCATTTACACCCTATAAGCTTGGTTTAAAAAGGTGCTGATACTAATTTCCAAGTATCATTGGACGTATGAGCCTTGTACTCCTCTTGCATAGCTTTGAACCAGTGAGGAAAAGTTAATGCTTGAGCCACAAATGAAGGTTCATGTTCTGTCAGATTAGGAACAGAATGTGCTACAGTTGCTGCATATGTTTTTAGTTTGACAATTCCATACTTAGCCCTGGTTTGGATAGAATGAGCATTGATAGGCACTGCTGTTTTGGATGGTTTTACAGTCTGGCAGGGGCTGAGTGTCACAACCTGCCTAGAGAACATGACTGGCACGTGAGGACTTAGATCGCCATGGAAGCCTCTAATAATAGGACCAACTAATATGCATAAATAAATCGAATATATTCAAAATATCTCAAGTTCAAACAAGTTTCATGATTCTGAAAATATTTCCCATCATAAATACTGAACATAAAACTACATAAAATCCATAACTCGGGCCAAAGCCAAACATAATTAAATAAATGACTGAAATTCTGAAAATAGTCAAAACAATATAATGCATGTTTGGGATCCTGCCTACACAATTATTAGAGCACTACTAAACTGACATAACCAACTGTAAGCCCCACTCCAAAGCGAAGCTCACCAAAAGAAGTTGCAACACTACTGGGGAGGATCCTGTGATGCAATTGAACCTGCAGCTATATCTGTAAGGGGAGGAAAAGAGGGGTGAGTTCATCAAAACTCAATGAGTGAGCCTCCACTCACAATCCATATGGGACAACAATAAAGATACATAACATATACATGCAACTTGATGTAAAACATTTTATATATAATTACATATGACTGTATTGAAAGTAATAAGTTAACTAAATCCATAACAATAACTAATAAAGAAATATGAATTATTTTGTACATAAGTATCTGAGCTAAATAGTTGAATCTAAGCCAATGACTAATCTAATGGGCACCTAACTAGGTCCCATAAATGGACAACACACTGGATTCCTTCTGTGAGTGAGCTAGTCCTTTAGTGGACCACTTGGTATCAAGGTTAATAATCAATCCTACAGTCATTAACTCGCTGATCTGTTTCTCAATAATTATTGGCTAAAAACTAATAGGAATAAAATTCAATATTCTTATTATTCGTACAAAACTAGAATTCATGAAATATTCTGGCTGATCTAAATCATATATATAACAAGTATGATCCCATGAGTTTTCTAAAATAATAATTTGTTATGATAACTGCAAATAATATTTTTCTAAGATTTCTATAATCCATAAAAGCATATTTCTTGGCATAAATTATTCTAAAACTTCACAAACAATTTATATAATATAAGAAAATAATAATAATGACCAAAAGTATGGTCATGAACTTAAACCCACTCACAGTTGGTAGTTGGGAGTGTGCTTCCACTATCAATTTGACTCTGGGGAACTGAAATGGCACCGATAGCTGCCAAATAATATAATGAAAATATAAACAATTTGACTTTATTATCCAAACTGAGTTTGGAATGATGGAGAGGAAAAATATTAAGAGAAAATTGTGTCTAATTGTGTCCAAAATTTCAAATTAGATAGAAAAGGGAGGTTCTAGCTAAATTCCATGGAGATCACTTACGGAAAGAGATTAATTGAAGAAAGTTGAGAGAATCACGTTTTTCTCTCTAAGAAAAATTCCTTCGACGGTTAGGGATCTTAGAAAATATTTGGGAATATTATGATGTGCCTAAAATATATTAGGAGTATAATAAAAGAAACTATGACGCGATCCGGAACAATGTGGACCTATAGCTTGTGTTTCAACAATTCTCGAGTTTACAAACTTTCAGTTTGAAAACCAAACTTCCATCTGAGAGTTTATATATATATATATGAATAATAATAATATTTAAATATAACTCGTATTACGCATTTTGTTATTTTATATATATATATATATATATATATATATAATATTTAAACATAACTCATGTTATGCGTTTCGTTATTTTATTATTAAATTACATAACCGTGCTTCATGTTTTCGGAAAATAATATTACTAAAACGTAATATGTTATAATATTAATAAAACTTTTACCAAATAATAATAATAATAATAACTCATATATCACTAAATTTTATTTTTGGGGTATCAAATTGAGGGAGTATAGGCTAATGGAGCTAAGGGAGAGGATTGAGATGGCAATTGATTTATAATTGGCATCTAAATCTCCATGGTTCCTAAGTTAGCCACTGTAGTAGTAGAAGAGGAGGAAGAAGCAGATGATGCAAAACCTGCAGTGGAAGAACTAGAGACAGAACGAGATACATTATTAACAGTATTGGCAGGTGTATGTAAAACAATATGAGGAACAATTGGGATACTAAGGATAGGTGTTAAGGGGGAGGGTTGAGTTGGTGTGGGACTAGGAATTGGTTGAAAAGGAAATTTATGCTCATTAAACAAAGCATTTCTGGACAGATATACTTTACGTTTGGTGACAAACATTGTATCCCATATGTTGACCATGAGGAAAGTAGCCTATGAAGACACATTTTGTGGGACTTGTAATCAAATTTATGTTTGTTGTAGGGTCTTAAATGTGGATAGGAAGTACATCCAAATACTTTTAGATGAGAATAATTAGGAGTTTAGCCAAAGATGAGTTCATGTTGGGAAATGTTGTTTATGGTGGGAGAGGGCAATCTATTAAAGATATATACAGTTGAGGTGAAGGCTTCATGCCAAAATTCAAGTTGTAAAGAGGCTGTAGCTAATAAGGAAGGTCACATTTCAATTATATGTCTATGTTTTGATTCTACACTCCTATTTTGTTGGTGAGAGTAAGGACAACTAAACCAATGGTGAATATCTTGGTCTTTCAAGAATTGTGTAAATGTATGAGATACATATTCTCGACCATTGTTAGTTTGCAAAGCCTTAATTTTGAAGCTAGTTTGATTTTCAATGAAGGTTTTGAACGGCACGAAGGCTTAGAAGACTTAGGATTTGTTCATCAGTAGGTAAAGACATGTATATCTAGTGCAGGCATCTATAAAACAAACATAGAATCGCTAACCTAATTTAGATGAAACTGGTCCAAGACCCTAAACAGTAGAAAAAATTAGATCAAGTGGATTTTGATAGGAATTAGGTGATGGCAAGTAAGGTTAGTGATGCATTTTTGCTTTACAACAAGCATCACAAACTGAAAATGAATTAGCATTTTAATTGAACTTTATTGGTATATTACAAGACACTAGAATTTGTGAGAGAGTTCTATATACAAGGTGGCCAAGTCTCCTATATATGCCACAATTGAAAATTTACACCAGAACTAGAACATTTAAAATATCGGGCAACAGATAAGGTGAGTGTTTTAGGAACATGCACATTTTTAAACCTATAGATACCATTTTTAAGAATGCCTTAGAGTAATAGCCTCCTAGTTTCCTATGATTTTACAAAGAAGTCATTGGGCCAGTAGCAAACTTTGATACAGAAACAAAATTCTTTGTAATCTTTGGAACATGCATCAAGATTTTGAGTTTAAAGAAAGAATTAAAAGACGAAGCTTGAAGAGATTAATTGCCAACACTATTAATATAAATACTTGTACCATCTCCAATCTGCACATGTTCTGATCATGCAAAATTTGAGTTTGTAAGTAAGCTGGTGTGATCAAAATTTAGATGATGAGAAACCCCAGAGTTAGGGTACTATGCATCATCAAAAACTATAAAAGAGGTGGCAAGATATGTAATGCCCCGATTTTCTGTCTGAGTGGAAAATGACCAAAATGTCCCTGAGGTTATTTTCAGCCCGGAATTCGAGGATGGTCGGCCCGGCAGTTCTCGAAGGGCCAACTCAATGTTTGAAGGGGATTGAATGGCCCTTGAGTGGTTTCGGAGGCGAAAGTCTCATTTTCTGTAGTTTCGAGTCAAAATGACCAAAATACCCCTATAGCGTTTTTACGCGGGTAAAGGTGCCATTTGAACCCGAAACTTTCCCCGAAGGTTTAAAACAATATTTTTACATGTTTAAAAGTATCTGTTTGAGTCCCGGTGGTCCCGGGCAGTTTTAGTGCAAAATTACGATTTTGCCTCTAGAATAGTGTTTTTGAGCTTAATGATGTAATTAAGCAAACCTAAGCAATATTAGGCTCTAATCAAAGATTAATTAATTTTTATAATTAATCTAGAGTCAAAATAAGCTATTAAAATTAATTAGAACCTAAAATTGCTTAGATTAGATTTAAATCTCTTTTTAAAAACTCAAGATTTCACTCTAGGAATCTTGAATAGTATTTTCTCTCTCCAATTCCTTAAATCAAGGAATTGTGTCTAGAATTGTTTATACACTAAAATGAATTTATAACTCACTAATGATGCAAGACCACTCCTTAAATATGTTTTGACAACCTTGATTACCCATTTCCTCACCTAAACACTTTCTTACAAATTCCTAATCTTAATCCTAATCAAAGATATACCTAAACACAACTCTAAACCACAATTAAAATGCAAGAAAACCCTCCCCCATGGCTGATGCACTTTCGGCCCTTTCTCTCTCAATTACATCACATGTTGATTTATTTCTCACTCAAAGAACCATGCTTGAGCCATACCTTGAACCATACCTCACCATGCCTCAAGATCACAATATCTCACCTCATGGAACTCATGGGGCTGCCCTTGAGCTGTAATGGCCGAAGCCCTCTCCCCCCATTTGCACCTTGCATTTGTTTCATTTCTCTATAAATAGCATGTTTGGGTGAACTTGCATCATTTTGGGTTCATTTGTTAAGTGTAAGTTTTCAAAGAACACTTCAAAGTTTCCTTTTTCTCTCAAGTTCAAGTGTCCAAGTTCTTCATCCTCTTCTCTCATCCCAATCTCCAAATCACTTGGTAGGAATTTTCTTTCAAGTATTTTCTTTATTTAAGTTCCATCTCTAGTTATGTGATTATGGTTTCTCTCGAGTCTTTTTAGAACTTTCTCTCCCTCTCCTTTTTCTTTATCATTTTGGCCATGGGCCTTTGAGAGCAAAGGAATGAGAGCTTGATGATGAGGTTCCATGATGATAATGTTCATCACTTGAACAATTTCTAAACTTGATCTTTGTTCTTAAGCCAAAGATGTTTTTAGTTTTTCTTCTTGAACCTTGAAACCTTTCACTTGATGATGTTTTAAAATGATTACATGAACTCCATGATGAGGACTCATGATGTTGGTGTTATTGCATCATCAAGATCATGGTCTCTAGAGTTTCAAATGATTCCTTTTCTTCTTAAAAGTTTCGGCCCCTTTTCCTTTTCTTTCTTCACATTTTCGGCCATGTTGGCCAATAAGGTTCACAATGGCTTGATGATGAGAGCTTCTAGATGATGACTATTTGTTCATCACAATGAGGCCTCTAGAGTTTGAGTCTTAATAAAAATGCTATTTATGACCTCATTTCAAGAAAAGAAACTTGTGTTCTAAAGAACCCTTGAGGTTCACTCTTGTCTTTACTTTATCTTGCCATGATAAGTTTGGGTTGAGGTTTAAGTTCCTTTAAAGTCTTTTATGAGCTCTAATAAGAAATAAAATGGACTAGCATTCATATTTAAATTCAAGCTTATGCATTACATATTTACTTTGAGCTTTGCATTCATATTTATTTTCCCAAGCCATCACTTAAAGTTAAAAGATAAAGAATGGATTGCACCTCATATTTACATTCTTGTCTAACATATTTACTTTTCATCACTAAAGAACATAAAGATTTAAAATGAGAGCTTACACTATCACCTAACTAAATCTCAAAGCCTTTTTATTTCGGCCTTAAAGTCGATTGTTGCTGGGCCTAGAGCACTAAAATAAAGAAATGAACTTGCATATTTATATTCCAAGTCTCGCATATTTATTTCAAGCCTTGCATATTTATATTCAAGTCTTGCATATTTACTTTAAGCTCTCACTTTACTTTGTAATGAAGAATAAAAATGAAGTGCATAGCATGTTTAAATTATGTCGTCACCTAAAGACCTTAGAGCTCAAAGACTTGCCCATTTTATCTCAAGTTAAAGTCTAATGTGGAGGCATTCTTTGAATGCATAATTTCGGCCATGTAGTGATGATGAACTTGGAAGGAGATTCATCTAGCTACAAGGGCCAACAATCTAAGTTTTAAGATTCTCATTAAAGCCTCATGAAGTTTATGAGATTAAGACCAACATGACTTATGAACTTAGTACTCTTTTAAAAAGGGGATTAAGTGGTCACTGACCTAAGGATGTTTTTAGTCTCTTTTACAAAATAAAATGGTTTACAAAAGAGTCTTAGAAGTCCTAAAAATGATTCCAAGAGAAACTAGCAACTTATGTGTTTTAAAAATATCAAGTTATGCATCTTTTTGGGACTTAATGTTTCGATTCTTCCATGATAAGTTTGCTGCTGTGTGATGATGTTTTGATGTGTTAGAATGTGTGAAAATTATGTATGATGAGGTAGGAACATTTATATGCATGATATGAGAGAAACTAGCTTTCTAGAAAAATCGTAACGTCAAGATTTAGCATAGTTTTAACCCATTTATTTTTGGACACTGCCCAAACTATTTCAATGGGAATATAATCATATTAGGATTGTTTAATCATGAAAAATTTGGTTACAATTGAAGTAGGATTGAATTTTAACACATATAGAGAAACTAGTAACTAGAAAACCGTAAAATCGCAATTCTAGAACTCTTAATTTTTAGAATCTGTCCAGCAACCTTATAATGTAGAGAACATGGCTTATAATTAGTTCTTAGGCATAAAAATGCCTCATAATTGGTTTAGGTCGAACTTATAGCGCCTTAGACGAAGATAGAACCAAGAAATGGTCTAAAACGTAAGTTTTAGAACCCCGCAATTATAAGTTTATAATGCTGCCCCTAAGGAATGATATTGTTCAGATTTAATAGAGAGCATAAATAATAATGAGATATGTTAGAAGAGAACCCTTGGGTGCATAAAAAGTTGATAGAAGATGATAGGTTAATTACATCACAAGTTTAAGGCCTGTAAGGGTCAAAGCATAAGATACCGTAGGATCAAGAGCATAATGAATTTTTAATGTTGCTTATGAACGTATGAGAATGATTATGTGAATGCATGAAATTATGATGGAGATGCATATTTGAATGACTTATGTGGCATAAAGCAGAATTTGGAAGAAATTCGGTATGCTGCAGTTATGCTGCCGAATTTCTGCCAAATTCGGGGACTTAGAAAGTTTTGAGAAAACTATGAGATTTTTATTATGAGGTACTAAGGTGAGTTCTCGGATGACATCAGTTCGGCCGAGCACCTCCAGAGAACTCATATGACATCGGTACCAGGATGAATTCTTGGATGACATCGGTTCGGCCGAACACCCCTAAGAAATGTCCCCTAGCCCGTATTGAATAAGTCGAGATTATGTTTATGATTATGTTACGCTTATCAAGATTGATAAGTAAGAACTAGGGACGACTAGTTAAGGTATGAGCTCATAACCTAGAGATATGACACGTTTTGGGTGACACCGGTTCGGCCGAGCACCCCCAGACGAATTGTCTTTTAGGGTGGCCTATGAGGAAGTAAAGTATGATGTTTATGTCACAAAAGTTTCCCACATGAGAATTTAATTGCCACTTTATGCCACTATTATGATGTTCTTAAAGTTACGATGATTATTCTTCCATTAAGTAGAGCCATGCATTCATTCTTTAATATAATTGCATCCATGTCATTAAGAATCATGCTAAAATGAATGGACCTTGGCTAATTGTGTTTTAAAACCTAAAATTAGACATTTATGCATGCTCGCTTATTTTGTATACTAAACTCAAGATTCCTGAGGACGTAGATGATGACACTTAGGTAGTAGGAGGCCCTGCTGAGATTCTTTAGCAAGTTTCTCACTCCCTCTATCTCTTTCTTTCCATCACGTCTTCAGATGGCGACGTTCGTGATTTTCATGGACACCCCAACGTGGGAGGTGCATCATGATCCGAACCACGGGTCATACCATTTTATGGGTCGCTGCGTCATTCGTGTATTTATGTTCGTTGGACGGCCCTTTCGTCACCCCATACATAGCCATTAATTCTCTCCTGTCTCACCCTTCGGCGACGACCTCGTGTTCGAGCGCGCACGCCCTCGAGAAGAGCGGATCCGCCGCACCCCACCGACAACTTCTGCCATCCGGGACTACCCACAGTATGTGCCCCATTCGCCCTCATCATTCTCCGAGATGGACCCTTCGGAGGACTCTGCCACTCAGGTACCTTCCGAGGGATCCTCCCCCACCGTGCCGATGGACGTTGGGCAGGGTAGTGAGCCTTCTGTCGCTCAGCCGGTACATGGAGGACGGGTGAGGATGATTCCCCGCAGTGGAGCTCACGCCTGACCGATGCAGCGCATAGCCACTCCGGCCGAGATAGCCCAGTGGATTGGGTACATCCCTCCTTTCCAGAGAGGCCCGCAGTAGGAGATGACCGTCGCGTTCTGGTGCCCGAGCTTTGACTAGGCTTGGATACCTTCCTTTTATCTTAAGGCTATCTATTTGTAGGCGCACTAGAGTTAGGAGAGTTTCTTTTATTGCCTTTGTTGTACTTTCGTTTTCCATGTATTTCTATCCCAGTGTACTAAACTAAGCCCCACTCTCCATGAGTGGGCATATCATATAATATTATATAAATATGCAGTTCAGTTCTATTGTGATGTGCCTTTAATTGCTTATGTCATGCTGCTATGCGATGCTTGCTTTATTTCCCTTCGTGCTTTATTATTTATTGTGTCGCGCGGCTCTCACTTTGCTTTTATAGTTCAAAAAAAAATTTACCAGTATTTCCGCTAAGTATTTTAAAGTAATAAGGAAGCTATGACATAACAGACTAATGATTAATCTAAATATGTTCTAGAGTATTGGGTTAAAAATTAGGATGTTACAAGATATACTCTTGGGTTGTGTAAGGAAATTGAAGGTGGTAAGGGTCCAATGGCAGCTTGATTTGGATTTTGAAACCCATGATATGATCGAACCTATGATAGCATTGCCATACCATATGGCCAATCTTTCCACATTGCTAGCACTGTGGTTTACTACCTTGCTGCCAAGATTCCCCCTTGAAAGAATTATCTCCACTTTTTCTACCAGCATAACCTCTGCCATAGGTTGGTTGTTGAGCCATAAACTTGGAGTTTTGAGTTTGTGTTATGTTTTCTTCCATAGTGCTTAAGTCAACCTTTCAAAACCTTTCAATAAGGGTCTCTTGTGCCATTAAAAGAGCTTCAAGCTCATCTATTTTGAATGTTTCTACCCTAGATAAAACCATTGTAATCAAAGAACTGTAATCTTAATTGAGACCATCTAGTATTACCTCAATGTGATCTTTAGTTATGATAGAAGCTCCCACAAAGGCTAAGGAATTGATCACCTTCTTTATTTTAAGCAGATAATCCACTGCACTTTCTCCTTGTTTCTTAATGGATTTCACCTGCAATTTTAGTTGCTTGGCTCTTGCATGAGTCTTTAAGGCAAAATACACTTCAACTTTATGCTAGACTTCTTGAGCAAATTCATAGTCGACCATTCTGCTTGTGAAAGAAAGCTCCATCCATAAAGGCTAATAGCCAAGTCAACAAGTGGTGATCTTGCTGCTCTCATTCCATATACTCTTGTGTTTCTTTTTCCAACATCATCTTCTTCAGAAGCAAATTGCTGAGGAACTTTTTCTTTGCACAGGTGATGTTGCAATTTGTCCGCTTTGATGGTGAACAAAGCTTGATGTTTCCAAGAGAGGTAGTTCTCTTCTTCCAGCTTCATGGATATTAGATTTGAGAGGGTCTTTAATGCAAAGTTGTTGGTGCCGTTACAGCTGCAAGTGCAACAGTAGTCACAGAAGGCATGATGACCTTAGGTTTCTTGGATCGATGGCTTTGATACCATATACTAGAGTCAAGGATCAAATATGTGAAGAACACTGAGCACCATATAGAAAAATTTTGCTGAATGTATGCCTTTGGCTTATATTTTTGATAATGACATCTTACACTTGGGAGCCACTTATACAAAAGACTTTTAACCATCTAGAGTTTATAACAAACTTCACAGTTTTGTTACAACATAACTAACAACACACTTATTAGCTCTTAACAACTATTAGTTATTACTAGCTACACATTATCTATCAAATAATACAGATGTTGATCTCAGTAATTAGAACTCATAGTAATATTATTTGGTAAAAGTTGCTATAAAATTTGGTTTGGCTAAGTTTACTAAGATAAACAAAGCCAAGAACACATATTTACCCTTTGATCTCAAGAGCAGGCAATTACACCAAGAAGGAGAATCTATCCTTTGATAATAGATTCTCCAAACACTAAACTATAATAAGCTTTGGACTTAGTTAAAGTAGGAATTTTATTTATGAAGAATTGAAATTGTGCAATATCAACACTAATGCCAAATAACATGGAAACATAAGTTTATAACTAGGTAAATTATACTACACTATGCCTAAAACAAGAAATAGGAATCTAAGATAAAAAGTAGTAAAAGTTGTGTATATGACTTGTCATGTCCCTTTTTCCAACTCTTTGATCCTTTTATATCAACTCCAAGATTGATTTGTTTCAACCAAATAACTGTCTGTGGTAACCATTTGTGTGATACTTGTAGTTACACGTGTCTCGTGACCCCAAACAGCTACCACGACTCCACACTTACATTCTGAAACCTCACTATAACTGCTCACTCTCAACGCGGCTTGTAATTGGCATAGCTTGCTCTCAGCCATTGTAACTGTTCCCGCCTAACTATTGATACGACTTGTAATTGGCACGGTTTGTCATCTGCACGTCCTTTTAGCAACCGCAACAATTGCTTCAAGGGCCACCTCTTTTAATCATCTCAGGTTATTGGGCCCAATTTATTAGCCCACTTTATTTTGGGTGGTAACAGTAAATATATTATAAATTGCTCTCAAAATTCAAAATAATTATAATGAATATCTAGATATTAAAGAAGATAATTTCTAACAACTTTTATTGTAGCTAAATAAAGTAAGATTATATTAGTCTTTTAAGTTTTAAAGAGTATGAACTAATTCTAAAAAGTATCTTATGCAATGCTCTTAAAAGTATTGCTGACTTTTAACAGTTAGGAGCAAGAACACCTTAACTATTGCCACAGTAATTAAAACCGGACCGGACCGGCCGGTTCGAACCAGAAACCGGTGAACCGGTCACTGGACCGGTCCGATTCTTTCAATGGATCGGGAAAGCAGCTGACTCGGTCAACCTTGGTCAAACCCGGGTTGAACCGACCGAGTCACCTTCGAACCGTGCTGAACCGAACCAGTTTGAACCGTGTGCCTAGCTTGTACCATACCACCGCACATCCACGCAAGTAGCGCCCAGCCCATGAGAAGCCTTGAAAACCTGTAATAAATCAAAAATGTCCAAGAGAGGAGTCGAACCCATCTGCTCTTGGAATGGAAGCGCCACGCAAACCACTGCGCCGTGTTGTTTCTTGTTATATAATGTATGTTCAAATATATATATTAGGATATTACATTCAATTTGTGTATTAAATTTTTATTTTTATATATTGATTTAATAAAATCTGGTTCAACCGGTTTGACTAGTAATGACCATGGTTGAATCGAGACCCAACGATCCTGCCTCAACCGAGTCGACACGGCCCTGGCTCGATAACTATGACTATTTCTTTTCTGTTTATCAAACAGGAAGATTGATTTATGTATTTTTCATAAGTCAAAGCTCTCCCAAGCATAGACCACTGCCAAACCAAACCTTATACCTCTAAATAGTATTGCATTCTGATCTGCTCATGTATAGAACCAAACTCTTTGTTATCGAACATGAGCTAATATTAATCATATATATTTATACATTTCATTACAATGTTGTAATTCGTTCGCCACCTGAACATGTTAGCAGATGGCAGCTACGCAGGCAAAATAATGATGATGAACCCCATTAGGTTTCTGAATAGAACGTGATTGTGTCGTTAGCTATATTGACAATGCATGAGATAGCCCACAAATAGTATTGATTCCTTTCTTAGAAATAAAAGTGTGCGTTGCTACATGTGAATGAATCAAAAGCACCATGAATCGGTGGCATGGCCATGGTGAGTTAAAAAGCGCGTCTCCAAGTGTAGGGGAATATTGACATGAATAAGTGTCATTTAGAGCCGGGCAAGTTAATCGTGACACAATTCAGAAAACATAATTGGAAGATTGAGACACAAATCGGTTAGAGGAATTGTCATTATCGAGTCCAAAAACTGCTATTAGTGACATGTGCGAACAATGTTACATCTTAATTAATCAATCTTTTATAAACCACATAGTACAGTGTATACAATTGCAGTGTTGGATATGGTTTTATCATTTTGTTAGGTATGTTGGTTGTTGAAATGTAATTGTACTATGCCATTGGATTGCGGTGTCATATAATTTCCATTTTCTTTGCTCCCTTAAAAGTTACACTTGGGCCTTTTGGCCACATGGGGTGACACGTGCCATGCTTCAATCTTCTCTCTCATGGTTGTTTAGCTTTGTATAATTATAATAATTTTTCTAAGTCAAGTTGCAATTTTTTTTAGCAAGCTAATAAGGAGTAGGGAAGAAATGGTATTATGATGGCCAATTTTATTTAGAAAGTGGATGGATTTTTTTATTATTAATTATTAACCACAATGTTGCCGATAGGCAATGACACAACAATTCTTTGTGACGTGAACTTTATGACTTTATGGAAAAGGCTGATCATAATATTTTGAGGTTTGAAAATAAAACTTTTGAAGGACCACATTTATGTGGTGACTTACATCTATATATGACGCGAAGACCTAGTTTGGCAATGTCAGTGATATCTAACATAAGATTTGACAATTAGCTTTGAAAACGCGTCTACACGACTATTAGAGATATGTAATTAGGCACCACTGGCCATCGATTGCTCTTGAGGATTGATTTCAAGATCAGTTGAAACATATGAAATGACGATATATATAGCAAAAGATTTCTTTCTTTTATTTTCTCTTTTTCTTTCTACCCGAAATACTCTACCCTTTATTTAATCATCAGTTCGCTGTGCACTCCTAAACTCGTAAATGTTACTTTATATGATCAACGTGCATGTACATTCATTGATTAACGGACTGAAAAATACATTATAATAATTTAACATCAATTAGCTGAACTCTTATTGTGTACATGTTGTTATCACCAATAAATCAGTTATTATATATTGACTAGTAAACATCAAATAGTACGCAGGTAATAACAACATTTTCCTTAATTTATATTATTTGATTTGTTACGCAGAGGAAATTAGAAAACAAGAAACGTTGAGATCTAAGAAAGAAACTTGAAGCTTATTCACAAACAAAACTAAGGCTAATAAAGAGAAGTTAGGGGGAAGTTGAATTCCACATTTCTCCTAGACTCGATCCAATTTTAGCTAAAGCATCAGTACTATACATGGTTAGGTCCCTAACATCATGTGCAATAAAGAAACTTGCCAGTGTGTTACAATAAGAGCACAAATATCCAGAGCGCGATGCTATGAAAAGCAAGAGTAAAGTACAACAGTCTTGCAGCAGCAATAGCTTCGCAGCATGAGAATTCATTTCATGGATCAGTAGTATTTACATGTTACTCGGAGATGGGTGAAAACTAAAGCTACATCCACTACATCCGTCTATATATTCAGTTTAATGAGAATACTAACAAGATAGCCTATCCAAAAGTGAGTGTCCAATTGTGATACTCACTCCATTACTTTTAAATATGATGGGTGAGTAGATAAAGTTGGGATCATCATTATATCCAACTGATAGAGTAGATTTTTCAATTAGATACCCATCTTTAAATGTTGGAGCAGCATCTTTGGAGGAAGAAATAGACCTAAAATGCTGGCTAGTGTTAACTCTAGGTAGAGGTGAGGGGAGTGAGAATGAACAAGGGAATAACAAATGCAGAAGGGGAAAGCTCAGGCGGTGAAGGGCAAAGGAGGAAGGGCGAAAGGGCAATGATGAGTTGAATGAGATGGGATCCACTTGATTATCTTTTATTTGGCTCAGTTTATTTTTGACTTGGGAGTTTGGGTCCCATTTCCGGCCTCCACTGTCTTTATGGATTGAATGATAAAGAGCACCGCACGTGGAGTCTGAATCAAGGGACTGTCCATTGTCCAACCACAATCAAATGACACCCTGTATTTATATGTACATTTCATCATTTTGTATTTCATTTCCTTTTCTTTTCCCCTCCAAATTTAATGGCAAACAAGAAATAAAACAAAACCCATTATTCTGAATTTACAAAGCAGTCCCCACAAAGTTCAAATATTTCCAGAACTTATGTATATGTTTTTTAATTCCATTTCTAAGCATTGACAATATATATATATATATATATATATATATATATATAGAATAATTTTATACATATGCCAAATTGTCAATCAATAGAAATTTATCTAGCATGATTTAATATTTTTTAATTTCTATTAGTTTACAGTTTAAAATTATTTTATATTATTAATGTATAAAAATTAAACCCATTCTATAAGATCATCTATATTTTAAGTATACTAACTCTCTACTAATTTAATATAAGTTGGGTTGACTCATAATGAAAATAAAATTTTCTTAACCCTAAAGCTTTTTCATTGTTAATTACACTCAAAATCAAGATTTTATTTAAAAGCTGTAACAAGATCTAAAGCTAGTTCCAAACATGTGGTATAAGTCATTCTTTGTATTCACTTGATTATGCACTTAATTAGTTTCTTCACTTTTTTGGATTTAATCATAATAATAGCAATAATAGAGAAAGCAAAAACGGTATGTCGAAATGGAGATAAGACTGTTGAAAATAAGGAAAGGGTCATAAAATGAGAGAAGACTAAATTGATTCCAATCAAGATAAAGGAAGGGAAAATACAAAAAGAAAGAGAAAAGATGTGCTCTTTTAAAAATTTTACAGAGAGCCCTTATTATTCCCACTCATTATTTTTGTTGCTTAAAGCTTGCCCTCGTCTCCCTTATCCTCTATCATTCACTCTCTCTCTCTCTCTCTCTCCCCCCAAAGAGAGAACAACTCAGCTGCAATCTCCCATCTCAGAGGAAATCCATGCTCCACAAACACACACACACAGAGAAAAGAGAGACCCACTAGCCCACTAAGCGATAGAAATTGAGGGTCACCTCCTACACACACATACTGAGAGAGAGAAAAAAAAAATCTAGTGCCACTACTCCATCTCCCACTATAGCTGCTACAACAGAGAAACCAAAAAGGCAAAAAGAAAAAAAAAAAATTTATTTCAACGAATAAACCCCACTCCATTTTTTTTTCCCTTGGGAAAAAAAAAGGTCCTTATAGAGAAGCTTGGTTATATCATCACAACCACAAGATCATCATGGAATTGGAAGCTGATCATCATCAAAACGGGATCCGAAGCAGGCCCAATTTCCCTCTTCAGCTCTTAGAGAAAAAAGACGATGACGACGCCCCGGAGCAACCATGCTCCACCGCCGCACACGACGGCGCCTGCACCACCACCACCACCAACAGCCTTAGTTTAACGGAGCAGCAGCCGAACAAGAAGGCGCCGCCGAAACGGACGTCAACAAAGGACAGGCACACAAAGGTGGACGGCCGCGGCCGCCGGATCCGGATGCCTGCGGCCTGCGCCGCCCGGGTGTTCCAGCTGACGCGGGAATTGGGGCACAAGTCAGACGGTGAGACGATCGAGTGGCTCCTCCAGCAGGCGGAGCCGGCAGTGATCGCCGCCACCGGCACCGGCACCATCCCCGCCAACTTCACCTCCCTCAACATCTCGCTCCGCAGCTCCGGCTCCACCGTGTCAGCACCGTCGCACTACTTCCGGGGAAACTATTTCAACCCTAGCACCTTCTCCTCCGCCGCCGTAGCAGCAGCCGCCTCCGGAGGCAGGAGCCGCGGAGGCGGAGACTGGGACCGAAGCATGGGCATGAACATGAACATGGCTGTGATGGAAGATTCTAGAAGGCTGTTGTTCCCCGGTTCCTCGGAGAATTGTTCTAATTCCATGGTGTTGAATTTCAACCCTAGCGTGAATGCCGCTCTACAGGCGAAGCCGGAGCTCAGGGAAGACGGTGGGGGAGACGGTGGCAGTGGCGCCGGCAGCGGTGGTGGTGGAAGCCTTGAGTTGGTGGATTGTGATGGAAGTTTGGGGAGAAAGAGAAGGGTGGAGCAAGAGGTTTCACATGTAGGAAGCTACTTGTTACAATCTAGTACTGCAGGGTCGCTTCCGGCGAGTCATGCTTCCAATCCTGCGACGTTTTGGATGGTGGCGGGTCATGGCCACCAAGCCATGAATGGCGGCGGCAATAACGGTGGTGATCCCATTTGGGCTATTCCCTCTTTGGGGAATAGTGGAGTGTACAGAGGGGCTATGCCTGGTGGAGTAGGTGGAATTCATTTCATGAATTTTGCTTCTCCAATGTCTCTAATGCCTGGTGGACAACTAGGCTCGGGGATGGTTGGTGGCGGCGGCGGCGGCGGCGCCATGCTTGGTGAAAGCAACTTAGGTATGCTTGCAGCCCTTAATGCCTCCTATAGGCAGATTCCGACCAACGGCGTTTCGGAGTCTCCGGCGAGCAACGGGCATCAACATCATGGAGGTGATGATGGCCATGAAACAACCAGTCAACAACATTCCTGAGGATCAAATATTTACATGTGTATGATCGATCTTATCATGCTAGCCTTCCTTAATTTTCTTTTTGTTATCAATTAATTTCTGCTACTACTACTATTAGTGCTACTAATGGTTTCTATAATATATTTTATTATATACATATATAATTATATATGTTATCTCCACTTTGCCAAAAACACGCAGGCTCAAGTTTGATTGGTTTGATATGCTGAGTTTCAATATTCGATTTTGGTGTGATTTTGCTGAAGATTATGTTAGGGTTTGAGAAGAGACATACGTATATTTTAACAGGCTTATTATTCAACTATACAATTTTGCAATACGGCTACTCTATTAAATTTGTGTTTAATTTCTTATTAATCCGATCATGGTTTAATTTATATCTGGGACTTGTTGCTTGACACTGCACTATGTGCACCAATCACATATGATCGTTTGGTTTAGTGTGCAGTACACATACATATACTTTAGTCGGGTTTAATGTTTTGTTATGGAGTAATTAATTAATTTCATAGTATAATATTAAAAATGCTAAGTGGGCTAATTAATTAATTAGCCTCGGTTAGAGGAAAGCTGGGTAGGTTTAACAAACTCGTTATAACGATCTATTATTGCTGGGGAGCAAAAATTATTAAGGTACGAATTTGATCTTTTTACTGCATTGAGTTGAAAAGAAGATGCTGCCATTCTGGTGAGTACTGCAAACACTGTCACATGCATGATGCATCCCTTATTGCTAGCTGCAGTTGTGCGAATTATGTATGTGTACTATATAGATATATAGCTAGGGACCAATGTATATAGATGCTTTGGATATATAATGAAAGAGCCCACTTTCCTGAATTCCTGAGATGATCAATTTCACGAGGGCCTTTGAATTGTAGCTCTTCAAACTCAGGTGGTGTGACTTATGGTTTGGCCATTGCCTAAAATTGATATATAGTCACTGGCTGAACAAGAGCTTCATTCTTTCTCTTTTTCGTATAAGAGATGGATGATAGCTTGGCATCATGGCTAGAGTTCATTATATGTGGTACGGTGCAAGGAATATGTAAGTGGCAAATGATCTTCTAGGCTAAGAACTCATCATTCATCCACCTATTTGTACCCTTTGCCTCTATTATTCTGAACTGTTGTTTTCTCAAAATTAATAAGCTAGCTATTCCAAAAGTGGGGGGTTTTTGTGAGATCGGCATAGTAAATTTGTTCAGTGACTCTCAGTTTCAGCCCCACATTATTGTTTTCTTGTAAGAGAATTAAGAAGTTAGGCTTTAAGATAGCTTCTTTCTACTTTTCCCTTTTGGCTTGTTGCACATTAATCTTAATGTTAGTTTAATGGATTTGGAAGTTTTAGATGTTTTTAGAATAAGAAAGCAAAAAAAAAAAAAATTATGCTGTAATGTTTCATGGATGTCACCTCAATAATAAAATTAAAAATGTTGTTAAAGTTGGAAGCAATTATAACCTATATGTTTGATGTGGCAGACATTATACGGTACAATATAAGAATTTCTTTCTTATTCTAGAAGCATATAAAAATATCTTTGGACTGCTTTACATAATCTTATCTTTAGACAATGTGACTAGATTATCTTTATATGAACTAAAAGTACACTAATATCAGTTTTGAGTAACATTTTTGCCTTATAGTGTATTTTGCATATATAGTTGAAAGGTTTAAATATCTTGTTTCTTTTTTTTTCTTTAATTTAAATGTTGACAATGAAAAAAAAAATCTTTTTTGTTCTCTTCTTAATTGACAACTACTGCTTTCTTGTTTGCTAGCATTTTTGTGAGTTATCACATTTAATAACAAGACATCAAGTATTTGAATTTATGAAGGTAAAAGGGGTACTTATCCTTTATGAACTTAAAAGTAAACATAGAATTGTTGAACCTAATTAAACGGTAATTTGCAACCAAGCATTGGCTCAACAACTGCATCAATACAAAAAAAGTTTGAAGAATACTAAACTAACAAAATTTTACTGATAAAATTTTCGGCAGAATAATATATATGACATTATTTTTTAACCATTAGATACACATATGAGTGATTTTTACTCTTTTAACTTATCCGACCATCCTCCTTAATTAAATCTTGACAGATCACAGTGACTATTTTGACAAATAATTCCAAGTTTACTTGCAAAGACTTGGATTCTAATCTTAGGTTGGATTGCAAGATCATTACTCCAAGGTAATCGGTTTGACTAAGCCTTGCTAAGACTTTTGACATTACTTACATTGAAGTAGCCTAACGAGGAGTTGGTTAGCATCTCTTCTCCTAAACAATTCCATACATGAAAATATAGTATACTTACATTTTAGTGAAAGAATTCTAATTATTTATCTACTCAATTTGTCACCTATATATATATATATTTTGAATTTTTATTTTTTGGTGATTTTTAGTTGGGGCAACGTTTGTGCAGCAAGCACATTGAACATGTGAATGTTTCTTCCCTTTAATCTTCTATATATCAATATAAGGCTATCAGAAATGAAACTAAAATGAAACTAATTAAAGATTGTTGTTGGTCTCCAAAATGAGTATTATTATTCTTACATAGTAATAGTGGACATTTTTTTTTGCATACGTGGATAAATGAGAATTTTAGTTATGTACGTGGAATCTTTCCATGAAAAAAAAAATAGAAACTGTACGTTAATAATAGTATATTTTAATTATGTGAGTCATAAATTTATCTAAAAGAATTCTCATACATTATCAATTACCTATAACATTTTATAAGAAACGTAAATAAAATATTCACAATTATTTAAACATTGATCTTAGATAAGTAGGAAAGAAAATATATGAAAGCTATAAGAACAAATTTGCATTCAAAATTAACGAAGATCCTCACAAAAAGATAAATAAATAAAACTGCATTAAAAAAATTAATGATCATCATTATCAAGGATCTCTGCATCATGGACCAGAGTTTCTATGCACGTCCATGCATTAGCAAGCAGTGCATGGCGTAGTACTTGCTTAGGGTCGGTAAGAATCCTTCTAGGTATGGTAGATGGGGACCGAGTAGTTAAGTAAACGATGAGTCTCCACCAAAAAATGAAAAAGGTCAGCGATGAGTACTCATGCGCGTAAGCGTGTACTGCAACAGTACATAAATGATCATCAACTACTAGAAGCAAGTGGTTGCTTTCGAAAAAAGAATGTATTATAATGATTTTACAGTAAAACATTATTATTCTAATACCCAAAAATATTTTATCATCTTTGAATATGATAAATAAATGTAAAAAATTTTAATCATCATTACATTTAACAGTAATAGAGTGGGTGTCCCAATTACACATCCATTTTTATTATTCAAATAGCAATTTTATTTATATAATAATAATAACAATTATTAGGGGATCTTACAATTATTAGAGAGCATCAAACGTTCCTATATATATATATATATATATATGATATGATGTGTCCGTTATCCAGCTTTAGAATTTCTAGCAAAATGGATGAAGTGAAATAAATTCCAATATGAAGATATCATGCATGGTGTGGGATCAAAGAGGTTAAAAGCTTTTAACGATTTCAATTTGGAGATTGTCATTACAGAATATGCATGGTCGTTATATATGTAATCCTAGCTCTTTTAGCTTTGAACTGTCAATTATTAAAGGGAAAATACTAGATATAGAGACGGAGCCCGAAATCTTGAAGGAGATGGTCAAATTGATTAATATAAATAATATAAAATAAATTATCATATAGAACGTAACAATTATTTTCAATCTAAATAAATATATGTATCAATATATCATTTAACATCAAAATAAAACTTCATACACGTTTAACTAGTATTAATAAGAGAAAATCTTAAAAATGTATTTTAGAAATATTTATATATTTCATACTCACATACTATATATGTTACTACACCAACAAACTTTTGTTATTTGTTATATATACTACATATAGAGATGACTATTTTTTTATGGGTCATAATATAAAATATATATAATTATATGATAAAAGTGTAGAATTTTGAGGGATCATAGCCTTCACTGATCCCCCCCCCCCTTCCCTCCGCCTCTTACTAGACCATTAGAACTTTGTTAAGAATCTTATATTTAAAATGATGTATCATAATCATTAACTTTTAAATTAGTTAGTGAGATATACAATTTGATTTCATTTAACAATTATTATGACTTCTATTAAAAATTATGTATATATTTTTTTTAGGCATATAACATTACTCTTTATAAAGTTATTAAGATTTGATTTAGTTGCCATGAAAAATATGGGTACAAGGATCAAATTCTTAAATACTTGACTCAGATGAAAAGATTCTGATCGTATGTGTATCATGGTGAAAATATACTCCTATATAGACCGTTCTTGCACTTGTTTTGATTATTTATGATTCGAAGTCAAGTCTTATAAATGAAAAGTTAACCCAAATAAAAACAAGTTAGCTGGATTTCAATAACTCCAAATAATAGTAATAAAAAATATATATGTAAAAGATACAAGATGATACGATGTGTGTACGTGACTGAATTCTCAAACGTGTGATCCAGTTATGTCAATTATTTGGGACCAAAGTCTGAGAAATATTTTGTGGATTCTTCGTTTAATTGCATTTAATCGAACGGCGGGAGGGAGTTGATTGAGATGTATACAGGTCGACCTAGATATAATCGGACAACAACTTTTGAAAAATAACATTCGTACTTACATAAACTAGCATTACAGATACGTGTGATACATATACATGTTAAAATAAAGATATTATACACTGTTAACATACACCAATTAAACTCATAAAAAAACCTATTTAATAAAAAATTAATGAAAATGATAGATAAATATAAAATTAGACTAAAATTTTATAACAACTTAGTATATCATATAAACAAACTATAAAATCAAATGTATAGAATTTCAAAACAATTTAGTTAAAACGTAAAAGTAAAGTACGACATCAACTTCAACAAAAAGATACTTTTATTTTACTAAGAACTTTTAAATTAAATCAACAATTTACATTTTATGAAGCGATTGGAGCAACATCATTCGGATCAAAGAGTTAGAACGCATTTCAACTGACTGAGGGACAGGATCCCAAACAAAAAAAAAAGGGCCAGTTATTATGCAACACTTGTTATGTGCTAGTAAATTTTTATTTTGCTAATCACTTAGTTGTTACATTAACGATTTTTTTTATTATTTTATTTTTACTTCTACTCATAAATATAAACCTTCTCCCACTTATTTCGTCGCAATTCATTTCGATATCCTTTCCGTTAATTACTTTTCAATTTATTTCCACACAAATTATAATTGTCTAGTCTTCTGAAAAAATGTTTTCAAATCAATTAAGTTTAAATTCTTTACCAAGTTATTTATGAAATTCCAACTTCTCTTAAAATCCAAATTTCTAATTTTTAAATTTTAAATGTCGTTCAAAATCAAAATTATGCAATGTTTTTATTGTTGTTAATCATGTAATATTTTTTTTTGACAGTTTAAAAACTTGTTTGTAGTTCATAAATAAATTTAGTTTGCATTTTAATATTTTAACCTTTAAAAAATAAGTGCATGAAATTTTTATTTGCAATTTGTTTTATTTATAACGTGTTTTGAATAAAATTATTCAAAAAACTTAAATATTATATTTTGTGTTATTCAAAAGTAAAATTACACATTAAAATATATTTATAATAAATTATTTGGTAAATATATAGATTTATTTAAGTTGAAAAACATGCGAGAGCACAGTTGTGATCCTTTGTTGGAGAAAATAATCACATTATTGTCCCACTTCTACTTTTTAATGATAGATTACTAACATGGAAATTAGTGGAACCAAAAATGGGATAGGATTACGATCGACTATCTATTGGAGTCAAGATATTCTTAGTACTAAAGCATAATAAGATAAATCATATAAAAAATATAATGATATAAAACATTAAAATAATCATGAAAGAAGTATGTAAGCTTACAAATTGATTTTTATTGGTTTGGTTTTAGATTTAAAAAATAATCATAATAAACAATAAAGAAAAAAATAATGAATCCTAAACAAAAAATCAAAAATCAAAGACACACACATATATAATAAGGTGTAATGAATTGTTTGTGGATAAATACTCAATGGATCATAATTGTAGCAAAGTCAAGTATAACCAAATGAATTTGAAAGACATTACTCCCTTTGTGCTTGAATAATTACTCATTTTATAAATTTAGGTAGTATTAATTAATTATTTTTAATAATATACTTATTAAATACTATTAGTGGAGGAAAGAGGTAAGTACAGGGGGAGAGAGAAAGTCGAATTATTGAAAAGAAAAAAAGACGATTCAATAAATTATTTTTTATTTTTCCTAACTTTGATTAATTTTCTCCAATCATTTCCTTAACTCTAGTTCCCATTTAAAACTGGATAATTATTTAAGGACAAAAGAAGTATAAAATTTTCAAAAAGGAAACTTATTTAAAATAGCAAGTCTCCAAGTTTAGCAAGTTTTGAGGTTTTGTCGTGTTTTGTGATATATATATATTATGACAATCAGATAGAATCTCAAAACACCCAAATAAGTGTGACGCATATAGAGGTTACGGCAAAACAATGCAAACAAAAAGCCCCATGTACAACAAAAAGTAGGCCAAGTGTCTTGTTGAGGTCTTTAGCCTAACCTACATTTAACATAATTTGGCCTAGCCTATTTACTAAACAAGCTAAAATTATAAGCTTTTCAAAAAGCATTTTTTTGTAACTAAATGGGCAAGGCTCCGAGCAATGAAAATAACTTATTAGGCCTAACAAGTTGGCATACTCATATTATTATTATTATTTAAGACAATTTAACGATAATAGAAATATTTTAATCTATTTTAAAGTATACTTTTTCACTTATTCAACAAGCCTTTTGGCCAATTTAAAAATATATTTATTGGCCTATTTAGAAGTTCTTTGACTTATTTAAAAGTAGGTGGGTGTTTTGGTTTTTTTTTCAAATAATAATAATCACGACACAGGTCTCTAAAATAGACTTTCAAACCAGGCTAAGCTTTCCAAAAGGTCATGCTAATAAAGCCACAAAAGAAGCCTATGTTAGGTGATAGGTCCAAGCTTAAGCTACCAGTTGGGAACGTAGGCTAAGCATATTTAAGTCAAGGTCTAGCCTAATTTAACCTATTTCCATCCCTATATGAAAGTACAAGACAATAAGAAAAAAAATGCTAACAAAAACCATCAAAGAGGACTCAATTGCAATTGGAAGCACACTCACCACAAGAAGCAAATAGTACTTCTACTGCCTTCCTTACTTGCCTCCAACTCGAACACGCTTTGCCCTAGCTTCCTATTCCATATGAAGTTTAGCTAAAACAAAATTGAAAGAAACCATGGCAATGAAATAAAAAGTAAAAAATATAAAGAACTTGTGTTGAAAATCTACCACCAGCACCTTGATGTAAAGATCCCCATGTCATCAGGCCACACAAACCTTTGTTACACAAAACTCTCGATCATCACTCAGATCCACCTCAAAGCCTCCACCTTAAGAGCCACCACAGTCAAATCTCGACCTAAGATGAAGAAGAGGGCTCCATTAGCATCACTGCTGCACAAAAGGCGCCACCTTGAGACAACCAGGACATCACAAGAGAGGAATGATTGAAGGGACACCAAAATGACAAGGGAGGGTACATTGTCGAGGACCTAGTCTGTCATATCACCACAAGAGCTTCCAAGGCCCAAGGTAGCCACACCAAACACCTCTACAGAAGTTCTTGAACATCCACTATCGCACCCTCATCTAACCTGATTTGGAAACCAAGAAGCCATACCAAGAGTAGCCACCGATCGACCACCCCTAAGAACCACTAACAAAACCGACCTACAAACCAGATATGGGACATAAATAGAACCTGTTCTGGCACAACCACCGCATTCAAATAGCACCTTAACAATGGTGAGCATGAGAAACTGTTGCCACCCAAACAACCATATCCATATCTAAAAATGAAAATGCAACCTCAAAAATGAAAAAAAAAACTGACAAAAATAAGGAAAGGAGAACAAAGGAAAAGTGCATGGTGATAAGGCAAAAAATAAGAAGAGGGAGAGGGAGAAGGGGAAGGGGTTGGGATAAGAGGCGAGGTGGCTCACCACCAAAGAAGGAACACGACCACCCCCGAAGATGTTCTAGGGTTTCTTAAACACTAAACAATGTGAGAGAGAAGAAGTCTAGTCTAAACTTCTATTGATTTGTTGATTTTTTTTCCATAGTTTAATTAAATAATCCTATTCATGAAGTTAGCTATGTATTTTATGTTATATTCCGTTTTCTGTGTACTGATATTGTTGTTGAATATTCAGTGTTTTTTTTGTACTTCTTTCTTCAAGATTCAGTTGTATTTAATTATGAAAAAAATTATACTATATAAAAGATGTTGAAAAGGATGGAAAATAAAATATTTATTTATTTTTCAAAGAAAAAATATTAGACACTTAAAATATTTTGTTAGAAACTGTGTCAAAATAATGTGAGATGAATAATACCTCAAATGAATAATTGACTCAATTATTACATTTTATTTAATTACTATCATGATTCCTATAAAAGTTCCAATTATATTATTCTGATCATTTTATAACACGCTGCTGTTTTTAAATATGCTATTTTGGTATTTTTTGCAATGTCTTTATATTTTACAAGCATGATTTCATAAAATAAATATAATTTGCATGATAGGAAGGGATATAATATGTATATTATATCATTTTTCTTTTTTAGAGTATGTAAAAGATTTATAATTTCTCCAATCCCTTTACGCAACTTATTCAGCAACAAAGAATTCAAAATACGTAAGTCCAAATGAGTAAGGCTTGTTATGCACTTCTTCTTTCTTTTCTTTATATATTCAAATCATTTCTTGAATATACTTGATGATTCTGTTAGCTTAATTATACTTTATCCAACTTGATCCATATTCCCTGACAAACTACATGACTTGTTATATTTGCCTCCTTTTCACATCAACCAATTTGGGCATGGATTACCACCTCTGATATGTGCTTACCGTTTAGTAATTAACAAGCTAAGAAACATACATGTACCGGTTATAAGGAATCTTTTATCGTTGAAACTTTCCATAAAGGTTTCAATATTATGGAGTTTCGTAATAACTCTTGGTGTTTATATTCAACAAATGTATGGATATAAATATTAAATGTGTGGAAAACAACAGGTTTACTTGTAGGCAACTTATACTTTCATGAGAGTCAAGAGTTCAAATACCAAAATATTTGTGTGCAAAGAAAAAAGGAGGACAAAACTATTCATCTTTTAGTTTAATTCATACATTACGCCGGTAAGTAACTAACTAACTAATTAACTATATATATATATATATATATATATATATATATAATCCTTTATATATCTTTTGAGATCATTGTTAAAGAAATTAAACTCTTAACGTGACATAATAACATATATTTAAATAGTAATATAAAAGACTTGTATATTATTAATATATTAAATTAAACTCTAAATGATATTTGACTTTTTCCGATAATTGAGAAAAACTTAACTCTTCAAAGACAAGAGCAAATAGAGCATATCAAGCTCTCAACGTAATAGAGTAAAAGAAAACTTCACTACTCAAGGCATAAGAAACCTATCACTCAAAAATAAGAAAAGGCGCAACTACACGAGATTCAGTAAACAGAAATGTCATACACAAAAATAGAATACAAAACCAAGCGTCACATGAATTTCAATCACAAGAAAGCACCCTTGAGTTCCACAAGATCACTTTGGGAATGACAAAACATCATGAATTGCCGGCAACACCGATGACGAGAGCACAATTTTGTTGTCGTATAAGGCATCAAAACGATGTCATTTTGATGCATTCCTTCAAAATATACTTAGGGGCATTAGGATTAGTCTTCTACCAAATTTCAAACGCGATTGAACCCATTCCTCCGGTGATTAAAAGGCTGCCACTCATCACCCTTCATTGTTCTATTCACACCGCCACTGTTCGTGCCACCATTCATTCTGCCGCTCGTGCTGCCATTCCTACATCTGTTCATCGTCCTCACGGGTCCATTCGTCTCATCATCATTTACGTCGCTTACTCCTAGTCTCCCTTGTTCGTCTTGGCTTGATTCTCCCCGCCATTCGTGCCTCTGCTACTCGCTTCTTTCGTGCGTCCGCTCACATCTTTTGCCCTTCAAGGTTGGTCCTTGCAAGTCACCAGTTCCCTTAATCCCCTTTTGCATAACCAGGTAATGTAAGAATCCATATGTAGACTTGTATATATTATTGTATATTGTGTGCTATTATAAAGTTTGACTCAAATAAAAGTGATTTGATAAGGATAAGTTAATGGGTCTAAATCATCCCATTAAGTATGGACTTATTATGTGTAAATACCATATTACCCAGTTACTAATTTTATGATAGGCTGAATTATAAACTATGGTTTATAGAGTTATAAAAGGTTATGGTCCCCAAATTATATGCACGCCTCTTTTCCTGACATCCCATCATCAGAAAAGGGAGAGCCGCTATCTCCGAAGGATGTGTATCAACTTAGAAGATCAATAACCACATGTCTAAACACCAATAGTTTCTATGGATGTTCAGGTACGCTTCTTGATCTATTCTTCCAATTTTCTTGATGATTTAACATGGATGATCTTGAGATTATAAAGAACTAAATTTCTAACAAGTGATATCAGAGCAGTCCATGATTGAATCAAATAAATGATTTCCTTTTTCATTGACATTTAGATTTCAATTTAGGGTTAAAATTAAAAGCTGAATAATTTTTGTTTGGCATGTGAGTTGTCACTCTTGTTTGGTCTTTTGGCATATTGATGCGTAAAGTAAAAGGTTCAATTATTTGTTCATTTACAAATCTCATTGACATTTGGAATACTATATATGTATATTTTTCATAAGGTATGTACATTCCCTTTTCTTTTATTAAAGTTGTATTAAGAACATGTGTGTATTTTAGTTCTTGTTCCATAGAGAATTTTGGTAACAATTATGAGGGTTTCAAAATAAATTGAACATGCTGCCAAAGTAGCCTATCATGTCTAAGTTAATTTATTTGGAATATAAGGATGATTGGGAGCATGTTATTTTTGCGAATATTGATTGGCCCAAAGAAAAATTAGTATTTGACCGAAGTACATGTGCACTTGTGGTAATCAATATATGGTGATTGTCAAGTTCCATGTGAATGATAAGCCAATCCAAAGATAGGGTTATTATTTGACAAGATTTATTATCATTATTTGATTACTACATAGATAATTCATGCAAATGTCGACCGGCCCAAAGGAAGGTCTATATCTGGTAGAATTATATATACAGTTGTGATCATGGCTATGTGATGGTTATTAGATTCCATGTGGGCAATAAGTTGGTCCAAAGATAGACTTGTTGTTTGATAGGATTTTCCATCAATTCTCATGACTACATTGAGAATACCACTTACTAGTTAATATTTCTGTCCAAAGACTAAATATTAATGTTGTGCTAGGTATCTTGTGATGAGCCCTACCATTATTTGAGTTTATTTGAATTCATGTGAGTTTGTTGTTTTGTTCTGATTTTAATATTATATCTGTCAATATTAGGCTGTTCCTATATTAAATAGGACCAATTTTAAGGAATTAATGGAAAGAAAGTGTTATGATCGTTCTTGACTACTTGGATCTAGACTGTGCTCTAAGGAATGAACCACCCTGCTCCTCTTATGGATAAAAGTTTCAATAAGGATTATTAAAAAAAAGATTTTGAGAAGTGGGACCATTCAAATTGCACGAGTCTTATGACCATGTAGCATAAGGTTCCAGAAAAATTCAAGGGCAATATGTTCGAAAAGGTATTCAGTGCCAATAAATTTCTTAAGGATTTTTTATTTTTTATTTTTATCTTTTTTAAATTAAAAAAGTAGGCTTTGTTAATATTAATAATGTTGGAATAAGTGTAATTTTATCGAATCTTTTTTTTCTTGATAAAGTATAGAGAAAGATAAAATAAAGTCTATGAGAGTATATTATGGAAATGTCTCATCTTGCTTCAAAACTAAAGGCATTAAAGTTGGAGCTGTTTTGTGATATACTCATGATTTAGTTTTAATTTTTCTTTTGACACAATTTACTTAGTCTTTAGTTAATTAAAACAGCCAAGAGGACAAATAGTTTCTTAATGAATCATGCTGCTTTTTTTATTGTGTACAAAAAAGAAAATATGTGTGAAAGTAAGAAAAGGCTAAAAGTATTTATTGACAAGTATCTTTGAGGATAAAGTATGAAAGAAAAAGGATAAAGTTGCAGAAAGTTTACCTTGAAAAAAACAACAATAGAAATAAATAAGAAATTTAGCTGTAACTTCTATTAGACTAGTGGACTTATAAAGAATTATTGTTCCAAATATAACTTTTGGCATATAATGAAATACATACTTCTCTTTTGGCATATAATGAAATACGTGAAGGTTTGAATCTTATTGGATGCAAATGAATATTTAAAATCAATAGAGATTCGAGGGTAATGTGAAGAGATATAAGGCATATCTTGTTACAAAAGAATTCACTCAGAAGAAAGACATGAATTAAGAAATGACTTTCTTTTTGATTTTATAGGAAGGCTTTTTTCAGATAAAAATGACATTTGTAAATTACTTTGATCCAAGTTACATTAGATGGATATTAAGATTATGTTTCTCAATGGTAACATTGATGAGACAATTTTTTTTATGGTGTTATCAGAAAATTTTATATTGAGAAATGCAAAGAATTTGGTTTGCAAATTAAAGCAATCCATCCATGAGTTTAACTAAGTTCCTATCAATGGCATTACAAATTTTATCCAATTGTTATCTCGTTTGGTTTTGAGATAGATGAAGTTACTTATTGTATATGCCTAAGTTTAGTGGGAGTATATGCATTATTTGATTTTATGTGTAAATTGTATACTGCTTGCCAATTATGATTTAGTTTACACAAGAAATTTATATCAAAACAATTTGAAATAAAAATCTAAGGGACATCTTTTTTGCATTAGGGATTTAGATGCATCAAAATTGCTATTGATGTATTCTTGGATCATCACAAAAGAGTTGTATTGAGAAGGTAGTTAGAAAAATTGGCATGCAGTATTGGAAATCAAGATATACCCTTATTACTAAGGAAGAAATGTTTAGTCTCTGTTAATGCCCATAAAGCGATTTTTGAAATGGAAGAAATACAACAGATTTCTTATGCTTCTGCATTTGAAATTATAATATATACTCAATTTTGTACATGTTTGGATATTGTGTACACTGTTGAGAGGTTAGATAGATATTTTGATAATGTGGTAATGGATCATTGGATAGCAGTCAAATAGATCTTGTGTCATCTTCAAAGAATAAAACATCACATGTTCACATGTGGGAAGTCGGATAAGATTAGAGATCATTTGGTATTCAGGCTCTGACTTTGCTGGATGCAAAGGCAATTATAGATCGAGTGTAAGCTATAATTATATACTTATTGAAAGAGTAATTTTTGAAAGAGTATTAAATAGATACTTGTTACTTTTCCAATAAAGTAATTGTGTTTAAAGCTTATTCTGAGGCATCCAATCATACAATATAGTTGCGAAAGTTTGTCACAGGGCTGCAAATTATAGATGAAATTGAAAGACTACTTAAGTTATTTTTGACAATATGCTAGCAGCCATATATATTGAGAGGAGTACAGAGTGAGAAAAGTGTATATAGAGCATAATAGCATAAATTCCATAATTGCATATCCACTTACTAAGGGACTGACACCCAAGGTCTTTCATGAGCATATTGCTCATATGGGTGTGATATTATTTTATATGATATGTTGTTTCAATAGGAGTGTGTATTTAGATGCTCATATTTTAGACAAATCTTAAATTTATGGATATTTTCTGCAGAAATAAAGTATTTGGTGTTGTTTTTTACTCTGATTATAAGTATATGATTTGATAAGGAATAAAGTTAGACCGGTTGGAAATAGACATGTTAGATCACATTACATGCAATTTCCATACTATGCATCCATACTTGATCTATGTCATTTGGTTATGCTAATATATGTGACCATGGATGGACATAGTTACGATACATGTAATGAAAGTCACCTTAATCCTATATTAACATAATTGATGGATGAGATTATTAGGAGATATTTTGATCATGATAGCTAATTTAGAGCTCATAAAGTTACAGTTCAATATACAATGTGTATATGTACATACGTCCAAGTGGGAGATTGTAAGAATCTGTATGTGGACTTGTATATATCATTGTATATTGTGTGCTATTATAAAATTTGTCCCAAATAAAAATGATCTGATAAGGATAAGTTAATGGGTCTAAATCATCCCATTAAGTATAGGCTTATTATATGTAGATACCATGTTACCTAGTTACTAATTTTATGATGGGTTGAATTAAAAACTAGGGTTTACAGAGTTATGAAAGATTATGGTCCCCAAGTTATATGCACGCTTCTTTTCCTGACATCCCATCATCAGAAAAAGGAGAGCCGTCATCTCTGAAAGATGTGTATCAACTTGAAAGATCAATAACCACATGTCTAAATACCAATAGTTCCTATGGATGTTCAGGTACGCTTCCTCATCTAGTCTTCCAATTTTCCTGATGATTTAACATGGATGATCTTGGGATTATAAAGAATTAAATTTCTAATAGGTAAGGTTTGGAATTTGTTTGTTTAAGCTTTCAATTTCTTTGCTAATTGGTGTGGTGTAGGTCCTGCCTTTGCAAATTGAAATGTCAATTGGTATGGAAACGTGAAATTAAAAAATCCTTTGTTAATTGGTATGAAAATTGAAACTGGAATTTATTGTTTATTGTTAACTGGAAATGATACTATGCTATTCTAAGTTTTTAACTGTGATTTTGAGTTTGAAATTTTAGATGGATTTATTTTAATTATCAATGTTAATGTTTGATTGTGGGAAAATGTTGTGTGTATTTTAGGATGCCTGAAATTGTTGGGTTAGGGACAGGTTTGTGTGTGGTTTATTATGGATTTATGGTGTTGTAATTTATTAATGTTTAACTTTGAAGTTGATGTTCTATTTAATTTTTTTTCTAATATTAGGCAAACTCATACGAGTTTACGAGTCGAGTTTACATAGGCTCCACGATTTTGCTTAAACTTTCAAGTTTGATTACCTTGTATCTCCCAGTGCCACAATAGTAATAATATTTTCCACAAAATAACATTTTTCGTAATTAGTCCCATGGAGACGAGCTTGCAATTATGAAAAGTGCACAACAGTAATCCACATGGTCTCAAATTGTATATATCACCTCAATATTTCACAAAATTTAATAGTAGCAACATTGCACAATAATTATATAACAATAACCACTCAAAGAGTGACAAAATTAATTCAGTAAGCTTGTTGAATCAAATCTGAGAGTATGCATAAATATTAAGTGCCTAGTAACAATAATAACATGCACAAAAGTTTTCAGAACAAAAATCAGAAAGTACCATATTATTTTCAACAATTCAAATATGGAGTATATCAAAATAAATATTTTTGGTACCCAAAAAATGAATTAAAAATTACTGAAAATTCTAGAACATCAAAATACCCTAACTGGAAAAAAATGGTGAAAAATGGGCCTTCAAGTGGGCTCCATGCGCTGCATACGCTTCAAGGCACAAATGGGACACGCTCTCATGTACTGTTCATCGTCTTCCTCATTGAGACGGGCTTGGATGCGACCCATGAATACCAAACTTGGTCATCGTTAATTTCTCGCTCAAAACTCAACTAAATCGTGTGATTTTTCTCTCATTAGAACCACAGGAAAAGGATCTACAAAACCCCTTAAGATTCGTGAAGAATCATGGCCTATAATTTCCAGGCTTCCTCAATGAATTTAGGCACAAGTTCTTACAGTTTTTGGTTGATTCCTCTCTTAATCCTTAATGAAATTTCTTGGTTTTGGTCTCTATAGATTCGATAATTCATGCTCTATAAAACCCCTAATTGTGTTTTATGAATTGATCATAAAGTTCAATTTTGGTTTTGAAGCTAAAAGCAATTTAAAGAGTTAGGGTTCATCACAGTTTTGCTAGAAATTCTCACTTAAATCTCATCTAAAATTCACAATTCATGCGTCATTAGATTCGTGATTCAATACTCTACGAAATCCCTAAATTAGTTTGGTTAAAATCAATCAATAAGTTATAGCAAGGTTTCAATTCAAAACTGCTACAATCTAGGGTCCATTACTTTCACCCCGAAATTCTCAATCTATATTCAACCATTTCGTATGATCTTGATGTCAATTTGTTCCAAATAAAATCAATAACAAAAGCCCTAAATTAATTTTGGATTTAATAGGATAGGATAAAAAAATTCCAATTTGGAAGTTTAGGGATCTAGCTATTTACTTTGACTTGACCAATACAACGACAGAGAAACTAGCAGAGACAGTGACTACTCTTATTTCACAAACAATTAGAATGATTAATGATGTGTCAATATCAATGGGGCAACAGACACTTGTTGTATGGCTAGGAGCAAGGCCTCATCTCTTGTGTCTGATAGTGATGGGCTGAACTTTCCTTTTATGATTACCCCAAACACAAGACCCAATCAAATTAACTAATAAGTAGTGCCAAATGTTTTAATTAAGCCCAACAACATAATTATTTATAAAATTGAACTATACAATATGCTTCATAATTTTGGCATAAAATTATTCTGGTCATTAAATTAAAATTCACAATTGATTTATGTAAGTCCACAGTTTACGATTAAACCAAGTTATTGATAGCTTTAACATTTTTTTGATCTGGACAAAAAATGTTTGTCGGAGGATGGTTGCTTACTTTAGATGTTGTGATAGACCAAGCCTTCAGCTGGTGATTTGGAGTTGAATCCAGGGAAGTCCATACTTTTTTAAGTTTTTTTTATTCTTTCAATGTACGTGGAAAAGGCATAAGCTTTTTTGGAGTTGAACCCAGTAAAAGTGAGGAGCAAAGACGTCATCGAAGAGGAAGGAAAGGTGCAGCGGAGGATGGAGGAGGGAGGGGAAAGCAAGGGTGGGAGTAGTTAGAGTAATGCGATTTTGACACCCATTCAGACACTCATCATCATATCCAATGGTTATAAAGTGTGTGTTTGAATAGACACCAATTTTTTGTGTCAAAATATCATTATCCGAGTAGTCAAGTGCGCTTAATTAATTCTAAAGCTTATTTTTACAAAAAGGTTTAATTCTCACACCCTGAAATGTAATCTAACAAACGCAAATGATGACTGCGCTTATCATTAATGGTTTAGTTAAGTGAGTTCAGTAGGAAGAGTACTCCACACATCTCACGCGCTGGTCACTCAATATGGGCAATATCACCA
This sequence comes from Dalbergia cochinchinensis, assembly GCA_031216125.1. Taxonomy (NCBI): domain Eukaryota; kingdom Viridiplantae; phylum Streptophyta; class Magnoliopsida; order Fabales; family Fabaceae; genus Dalbergia; species Dalbergia cochinchinensis. The sequence continues at coordinate 61,925,093 of CM062377.1, forward strand.
TAAGCATTGACCACCAACACCAGCAGAGCAATTAGCCCAAAACAGACTTATCTTGCATAAACGTGATAAATACAAAAGCTCTAAACGTATGACCAAAAAACAAAAGCTCTATATGCATATTATTTTAAGCTCCGGTGAAATTCAACCCATGTATTTATTGTTAAGTTGAAGCTTTATTCCAATCTAATTTTTCACCGTTCGTCTATATTCATCAACAGGAAAGGCACTTTGTCGCGCGTAAGGAAATGTTCACGTCTGAATTCTGATCTCACATCACATATAGGTCCAACTGTACTGCTGTTTTTCTTTATTCTGCGGAGGATACCCGTCCTTGTTTGTCAATGCTGTTACTGTGTGAAGTTGAAAATAAACTTGAATACAAACAGAAACCCATTAAGGATCACCCAAATAAACGGTTAGATTGATCAGAACGTGGGGCCTAGGGCATAATTTCAACTTTCATCATGCATGTATATATATATATATATATATATATATATATGTATATATATATATATATATATATATATATGTATATATCTGTCTCCAACCAACGCATAATTCATTCTCCACATAAGAGATAATTTGCGCAATTTCTTTTTCTTGCCTTCTTGATACACATCGCTCACGAGAAAAAAGAGGCCATATATAATTATATATAGATTCATTGGCTGATCTCACAATTTATATGTAGCAAGTGAGTATTTGGGGAGGACATGCAGCCAACATAGCAAATAATATATATATATATACACACGCGAATAATATTTGGTGTATAACAAAATTTTATAACAAATACACATCATATATTTTATCATTATTAGATGTGATGTGTAGTCTCCACTCATCACATCCACTGATAATAAAATGTGTGATGTGTATTTGTTGTATAATTTTATTATATACTAAACATTACTATGTATAAATGGTCATAGTTGGAGCTGTTGCAGGTAATAATTATAGTTGGGAGAAATGTTTGCATGTTTTCAGAGTATTAATTGCATATCCTTTGTATTTAATAATAAAATGATATTTCAATGACGACTAATTTTCAACTTTATTTTTAGTGAAATATCACTCTAATATTAAATATGGAACACATTCAATTAGTGTTCATGTAGCATGCAAATATTTTTCTATAGTTGAGGATTAGTAAACAATTAATTGATTAAGGTTGCAAGTATTTGGGACTACTTATGACTCGTTGAGTTTAATATCTATTACTTTACAATAAATTTACATGTTTAATAAAATCAGGATCCTCAAAATGCAATTCCTGTTGCAATAAAAGGAAAAAAGAAAGAGAACAAACGGGTCCTAGAGTTCAGTTAGAGTTATGACTTGTGAGGATGATATAGCTGTAAATCATTTACCTTTCGTTTAATTAACCACTTGTCAAATCGTTGTAGGTCATGAAAAGGAATGTGAAGAGAGGAAGTTATAAAAAGTAGAAACGTTATATGTGATATGTAGTTGAAACTTGCTTGTCATGTGTAATTGGAAGAAAAACAGAAAAAAAAGGCGGTGGTTGGTCTTAAAAACGTTGTATTAAACAAGCAACGTCTTATTAGTAGCTTTTACGCAGGGACATTCCCCTCAGAAAAGAATTCTTCAAGGTAGTCTACGACATTAACGTACGTATATATTTTGTCATAGCCATAGATGTGAGTGCTGAATATTTTTCGCTCTGATCATAATTTTGCCTACAAAGTCTATTGCATTATTAGCGTATTGTCCACCTATAAGGGTATTACTGTGAGTGTGAAGACAGCTAACTATAACAAATTTCTAGATTGCATCACTCTGATATCACCGACAACTACATTTTTGTGCCTTTTCAACTACTCATAAAAATCGGTGGAATTGCCAAATACTCTGTACTCTATTGTTTTTTCTTTTTTTTTTGTTGTACCCCTGGTCAACTCTCTCTCTCTCTCTCTGTTTTTTTTTTTCTCTTCAATGCACTCTCCATTCTTTTTCTTTTAATTTAGTCTGGACTTTAGGTTTCTTTCCTCGTTAATTAAAGATTAAAGCAATAATAATTTATTTATGACGGAGGTAGTAATGCTCCAAAATTTGATATTTTGAGTTAAATTTAATATTACAACTAATAAAAACTATATAATTATGGATAATACACATCAGAGCAAGGAGAATTATGTATCAAATTACATATGTACACGATAATTAGTGATTGAAAAAAACATATGTTCATGAAAAAAACATATGGAACCAAAGCATTGAAAACAAGAACGCCCATTCTACTAGACAAGGGCCATCCAACTCTACTTCGTGGTGCACATCAATACATTAACAACCTATAAAAATTGAGCAAAAGGGATATGAATTAACCAACATGAAATATAGATGTGGAGATAGAAAGGAAGAAGAAAAAGAGAAAAAAAAAACCCACTTATAAGAGGTTGCTAAAAAACTCCATAGAGGGAATGAGCTATATCTTTGGAACGAATAATTTCATGACATAATATCTTTACTGTTATGACTAAATAGTTTAGAATTTGACTCTTATTACTTCCATTCTTCTAAAAAAGTAATTAAATTTTAACATAAAGTAAAGATATACATGTGCACCGCATATCTACGTTTCAAGTCAAAAAAAAAAAAGGGCTGTTCTTTGAAAAAAAAAAATGATTGAAGGGCGGAGGTTTAATTTCAGTCGTAAATGCGGAGAATAGACCAAAAAGAAGTGCAAAGTGGTGTGCTTCACTTGAACAGAGGGTCCAGCATGTCCGATAGAGATAAACGCAACCATGACTTTTGAAACCAACAAGCAAAAAACCTTCACTCATATTTTGTAGGCCCAACACCCATTGGAGTAGCCCAAGAATGTCCCAACCAAAAATATGCAGAGAAATATGGCTTTTCTAGTAAATGTTCCTTTTGATATCTGAAATTATATATATGATTTATTTTAATTCTTAAAATTAAGAAAATATGATTTTAATACTTGAAATTTTAAAAAGTGATTCAATTTAATTCTTTTGGTGATTCAAGTTAATCTCCAGGGATAATAGTATAAGGACTAATTTGAATCATTTTTTTAAATTTTAGAGATTAAAATAATACTTTCTTAATTTTAGGAGTTAAAATGAATTATGCATACAATATTAGTGATCAAATTGAATATTTACTCGTGTTTTTTCTTGCCATTTTGATTTGTCATTTTGATAAAAAAAAAACTCAGTTTCATCTTTCCAATTTTTTTAATATTTAAATGTATGGAGTAATTTGAAAAACATACACGCTGGATTCAAAATAATAATACTTTAAAAATTAAATATCCCACGCAATGGATCAGCAAATAAGAATAAGTGTTTTATTTTCCAACATCAATATGACCGCCCAAATATGAAAAAGATATCTTTGGCACCTCTCTTCGCAAGTTCACATTGCTGAAATGCAACGCCCTTGTTTTATCATGTTACATGATATTTAATGGAGGCACCTATGGGAATCAATTTGATTTTTTGATTAAAAATCACAATCAGGCCAAATTATTTTACAATTGCCAAAGCGTAATTCATGTCTCGAGGAATAAAGATTAGATGGTGTTGTGTATTTGGAGGCTCAAAAATAATAAATAAAAAAAAAATTATTTTACTAAAATGATAGTAGTGTGTTTGTACCAAAAAAAGAAATAAAATGATGAGTGTGAGATGAGAGGCATGGCTGGCTGGTACTGCTGACAGCTATTGTCACTCGCTGCGTAGATTATCTCAACATACGGTCCTCAAGGAACAAAAAATTGCTTTTTAAGCTACCCTTATAACAAAGAGGATCAAGACCTTAATATATTGCTTGCTAATATAAGAGGGCTATGTTGCAAGCAAAAAAAATATACATAAAACTGAAGTTTAGATATGTTTTTGATATTTATAAGTAAATTTTAGTTTTGGTTTTTGAATTTATTTTTTCGGGTCCAAATCTATTAAGATTGCATGGTTTTAGTCTTTGTTGTTTATACTGTTAATTTATATTGAATGTTAAATTGGTTAAAAAAAATTAGAGTGATTAATCTCTCAATATATGACCAAACACTTAAAAGGATTTCTTCCAATTGTATTTTTTTATACACATAATTCTCAATATGACTAATTAAAACTACATGTCTAAAGGTCAAATCTCTTTCATTCACGTTAATATTTTATTGATGTGTATGAGAGGATTCTAATATAAGAAATAATATATTTTCTTGTAATAAATAATTTTAATATACTAATTATATAAATTATTTTTGTATTGTAATTTTCACACCATTTAACTAATGGGTGAAATTTGTTAATGTACTCATATATAATAGTCTCTTTGTTTCACTTCATCTGTCAAATATATATATATATATAGAATAATAAATAAATTTTAATAATGGTATGAAGTTTTATAAATGGACAAGATTACTCCTATTAAAATCAATGTATTCTCATTAATATAATTGATACAATTAATTAGGTCAGGGATAATATTAACAAAAAATAATTAATATTTTTTTGATATTGTAAGTGGACAAATGTTTCAAAAGTATTTTATTTAATAGGATATATTAATTTATTCATTAGCATTTTACTCTATTATTAATATATTTTTTAATATTTATACTCATCTAAAAGTGATGGATATTACGAAAGGAATTGAGTATTTTATAATCAAATATTTTCTTTATATTATTTTGGGTTCGATAACTACTGTAAATCTGGACATTTATATTTTATCAAAAAAATCTAAGATATTATATGAAAAAGCACAAAACAAAAAACCATATTTCGGTGCTTCTTTGCATCAAAAAATGATTTCGGTGCCTCTTTTGTCGTGCATAATAGAGTAAAGATTCTCCGAAAAATCAGTACTTTTCCAAGGACCACCTGTACCAACTTTCCCACATTTTCTTGCTTACTTTTTAGTATCACTCCTTTTCAAGCCCACACTGTTCTTCCTTGGCTCCATTTCAAACCCTTTTCTTTCTCAGTTCCACACCACCATAAGGTGTTTTCTGCACAACACCATTGCAAGACATGGGTGCTTCTGGCAACAACTTACTCCAAGTGGTGGCCAAGAACTTCGATGTTCTTGCACTGTATGTCTCTTTTTACCACTATACCCTCTAAGCTTTGATACCATCGCATTATGCAGATTCATACTATTTGAGTGCTTATGACACTGAATTATTTCGATCTGTGAGTTACATTCTTTGTTTCACTTTTTTGTCTGCAGGCCCTTGGTCACTCTTGTTTACCCTTTGTAAGTATGCTCTTTGTTTTGGTGATTTTTGTTCTACAGTGGAGCAATGTGTGTCTGAATCTTTGGTTTGTTGACACACCCTTCTGTCTGTTTTGATAGATATGCTTCAATCAAGGCCATAGAGACCAAGTCAATTGCTGATGACCAACAATGGCTCACATATTGGGTTCTCTATTCTTTGATAGCTCTATTTGAGCTCACATTTGCCAAAGTTCTTGAAGCGTAAGCTTTTTATTCTTAAGAGCAATGCTATTTAGTGTTGGGAAAATTAGTTATAATAACTTGTGAAGTTGATTTAAAAAAAAAAGGTGTAACCACTCATGAATGGTTGTAGAGAGAGTAGTCTTGAGAGCAATTAGACACATCTATCATATGCATCCAACCAATTATTATCAATTTGTATGACTTCCATGAATTGCTTTTCATGTAATTCAGCATCTTCCTACTGCTAATGAGTAAATGCAGAAATTATTGTCCATATTTTTGCTGACTTGCAATCATGTTATGCAAGAGTTTGCTTTAGTCTGCCTAGTAGACAATGCTTTACCTTCACAACAAGAGTTAATTACATTTGTCATCATGGGTAAATTCCATTTTTAAGTGCACAACATTTGTATAATATAAGTAAATGATTCAATTGTTGAATGTTATCTATCCTCCCTGTCCACTGCTTTATAATGGCTTCACATTTTTAAGAACGATCATTGTTGTTCAAACTCACATGGTGGTTGCCCTTTTTATTTTTATTGTTTGGTAATGATGGAAGATGAACATGATTTATTTCTTTCTCTCTTATATTTTGGGAAGTTCTGCTTTAATTGTACTTATCCAGTGTAATTATGTTGGTGATTTCAGGCTTCCCATATGGCCCTATGCAAAGTTGATACTTAGTTGCTGGTTGGTTCTGCCACACTTTAATGGGGCAGCACATGTTTATAAGCACTACATTAGACCATTCTATATGAATCCACAACTTCCGCAGATGCCACGGATGCCGCAGATGCCACAAAATTCTCAAATGTGGTATGTTCCAAGAAAAAACATATTCAGCAAGCAAGATGACGTTCTAACTGCTGCTGAGAGATACATGGAAGAGCATGGAACAGAAGCGTTTGAAAGACTCATAAGCAAGGTATCATTCTGCACACTTTTGCTTCTAAGTAGTAGTTTTTAAAATGCTAATGTCTCACTATATATGAGAAATATGGGCTTTGGGACTTCTCTATTTGCTTATGTTGTTGGTCAAAATTTGTTCCATCCTTGAGCATGGATAATTCAAAATGTGTAGAACTCTTATATTTAGATATGAATCAAAACTAGGACTTCGATCTTAAAGAACTAAATAGTCATTCACAGATTATATCTCCTAAGAGGACAAGACTCGACATAATTGATATTACATTCAATTACATCCTTCTGGGGTAGATTATATTGTGAAGCAGGGGATATCTGTCTATCTTTTAGTATTCTGTTTTGATGCATGAAGAGTGCTAGAAAGGGGAGGTACCCTACCAGGCAAGAAGCGATTACCCTTCACCAAGGATCCAACCAATCAGGGATATGTGCAATGCCATCCCACCAAACTGTGCTAGTGAAAGGCCATGCAGGGTATTCATTGACCTTGCCTCGTGCATGTCATTGTAGGACTTTAGTAGCTCAAAGGACTTGAACCAATGCCATAGGGAGCCCTCCCTTGAGGCTGGACCCAACCCAACCACTTGCAGTGACTTTTTTATTGGCAAGATTTATCTCATTAATTGGCACATAATCTGTGTATGATATTACCTTCTACCTGTGACATAGATATAGTGTATGAAACCTGCACTAAAATAAGAAAAGGAAACGTCACAGCTGGTCGATGGCAGTCAAGATTTCAATTGTAAATTGCATTTTGTTGATTCTCATGCATTGAACTTATATGGTGTTAGTGGCCCATTTCTAATGCAATTTTCACATAAAAATATATGTGGCCATGCTTATTCTAATCATAAAAATATCTAAAACTTAAGTATTGTTGTTATGCAGGACAGAGAAGCTAGATCAAGGAAGCATGGAAATTACATGATCTTTGATGATGATTATATATATTAAACTGTGCTAACACAAACTTTCTCATGGGCTATGTTGAAAGTTGTTAATACTTAGTATTTATATAATGCTATGACTTGGGAACATTTGTACTGGCCATGATTTTCAGGACATTAAATTTTTCAGTAGACATTCACGTAGTCCAAGTTGAGTTCAGTTAGCCTGAATTCATAGGTAGAAAGGTCAACAGAAAAAAAAAAAAAAAAAAAAGGAAGAGAGACGGGATTGGAATCCCGGAATTTTAGAATGCTTTCTTATGTGTTCCCCTTTCTCCTCTACATTAGTGATGTTGAAAGGTGAGATATTGGAGGGAACCAAATCCATCTCTTTCAGGAGGTTCAAAAAAGGAATTGGTTTCTTACGATTCTCACTTGCGGATTTAACTTTTTGCTCCAGCTTCTCCACCTCACTCAGTGGAAGCCGGAGGTGAGATGTTGGAGGAAATTAAAACCCAATGCTTGCATGCATGAATCAACACAGTTGAATTTAATTTTCTCCAATACTCAGATCCCAGCACAACACAAATCAGATTTAGCAACAAGAACTATGGCCTTTATTGGCTTCATTAGGATAAGCTTCCTAGAGCTCAGGCCAGAATGGCATCATATAGCAAAAGGGCATGGACATTTCATTAGATAGGACCCTCTAGAATAGGAAGAGATGGTCAATGGTCATGTGATTTTGTTTCCAGTGTCAAATCAGGTTGTACTCTGGCCAGCTTAACAAATTGAACTGTGTGCTACACATACCTGTAGGGTCCGCAGGAATTTATTGACTAACTTTTTGATAATGTAGGAATTATAATCTCACATGGTGGGTCATCCATCTTAATTGAGCCATGCACTCATGGGTTTTAAGAGGATCTTCTCTCAGCGATCCTTTAGCTGCTTATTATATATATAAAAAAAGTCGTAAACATGCCACTGGCAAAGAATGATTTTTAGGTTCTATTTGGTTATTTTCCGTTTTTATTTTTTCTATTTTGAATTTTCAGACTTTGACAAACTAAATACTGAAAATCCTAAAAATAATTAAATCCTATTTTCTGCTTTTACTATTTCTTTTATAAAATTTTGAAAATAAAACACGATGAAAATTCCCTAGTTTGACCTTTTCCACCTTGTCGTTTTAATGGGTGACATGCTTGTTCAATTGTTACTTGGTGTTGAAAATCAACCACATAAAATTGACAATTATTTTATTTTAGCAAAAAGAGGAAGGAGAATTAATCACAGACAGACAGAAGTCATTGTATTTAAAATCACAAGAGGACAAACAATACTGTAGCACTCACCACCTTCGGGCCAGTGAAAATTTGGAATTGCTATCCCTGCTTTAAGTAAATAGATATACCTATCAACACTGAATATATCTTACTAAATAAAAATTGTGTGTATTCTTTCAATCCACACCAAGAGACGAGAAGGTTTACACAGCACCGTGCAGTATGTTGAATCCATCCAAGCTATAAAATGAGAAATAGCCTCATCAATGATTTTCTGAACCTCTTCTATAACTCCTGAGGTGACCACGTCCAATAGTAGCGATGTGCAGGTTGATATATCAGTAGCCATGTTCTTCTCCAGTATTACCTTCAGCTTTTCTTCTTTTTTCCGGAGAGAAAAAAATCCATGACATTGAAAATAAGTAAATATTCATTTGAATCCGTGAAATTGAATACATGAGTCATTTTAGTTACTAAAATTTGGAAATCAACCTTTTAGTCCCACAAATTGCAAAATGTGAAAAAAATTAGGCCCTAATTTTATTATATGAATATATAATCACATTTTCCTGGACCTATCATGTTAACTGAAATACTAATGAAAGATTGAAATTCTATTTGACTTGAGAGGTAGACATATTTAAAAAATTGGTCAAATTGGTAACATAAATCAAATATTAACAATGTTAATTATATATAAAACTCATCTCATAGTCTCTGGATATTCTTGCTTTCATGCAATTTAATTGCCAAAGCTAATGTGGAATATGAGTACATTAGGGCATCTCCAATGATGTCTCTCTCTTGATCCCACTTGTGACCCTATTTTTTATCACATTATTACCACATTCATGTGTCATAAAAAGTAAAAATATCCTAAGAATGTCCCTTCTCCAATGGAAGGGACCCACTTTGGTCCCTACTATAGCCTATATGATTTTTTAAATTAAAAATGAATCGACATATTTATAAAATGTTTTATTCCCATATCTTGTATTATGTAATTTATTTTCAATTTGGATGAAAATATAAAATTAATTTTTTAAAATGTTTTGTTTAAAATAAATTTTAATAAATTAAATTGTAGAAAAATATTTTGTATATTTTTAAAAAATTCAAAATATATAAAAATGTCAAACAAATATTTTTTAAACTAAAACTAGTCTTGAATGTATTTTTAAAATATAACACGATTAATAACAACAATGCATAATTAAAATATGACCAACAGCATTGCGTAATTGAAATATTATATAACTAGAAACTATCCTTGACGAGCATTGCAGAATTGCCAGAAATGTTCCACCAAATCTGTTATAGTTGCCGATGCTTTTGTCTATCATGAATTCAAATATTGTTTTGGACATACCTCTCGTACAAAGTAAAACTTTCTTCATCCTGCTCTTGCTGTAATAAGCCATTGTCAACATCATCATAAAAAAGTAGTGGAGAAAAATTTCCAAGATATGTGACTCTTTCATCCACAACGATAATACTATGCAATATAATACATGCTCTCATTATTTTTGCAAGCTTCACTTTCTACTAGAATCGTGCAAGGCCATATATAATCGTAAACTGAGCTTGTAGCACTCCAAATGCGTGTTCCACATCCTTTCATTGCCCTTCTTGATATTTTGCAAACAACTTTCACTTATCTCCTTATGGTCGAGATATTATTCACAAATGTTACCCATTCAGGATGGATACCATCTGTTAAATAGTATCTCATGATATAATTGTTACCATTCATAATATAATTTACTCATGTGCTCGACCATCTAAAACTTTAGCAAACACTCTAACACATTAATATCATTGTTCAAACCGACAACTTTATCCAAAGGTCTGGTGAAGCCATAATTTCAAGTACTATAGTTGCAACCCCATGGTAACAACTCATGAACATTTCTTTCCATTCTTTAGGGCAGTTTATCCACTACTACTGCACGCAATCGATGTAGCCATCATGCTTGGAAAGCAACAGTACTCTGCCATCTATAGCAAGCATTATACATCGTTTGAATTTGATGTTTGCAAGTATTTAGACTCAAATACCAATACTACATCTTCGATGAACTTATCTAAGCACTCAATTGTAGTGCTTTCGCCTATCTGCCCATAATCATCAATAGCATTAGCTGATACCCTGTAGGTCAACATATGCATAGCGGCCATGCATTTTTGCAATGGAGATAACTTTTTCTTATCTGTTGCATCAACCGGTTGCTGGAAATATGGATCAACATTTGAGAAAGCTTCCACTATGCGAAGAAAGATATGTCTTCCCATCCAGAACCTTTGCCGAATGTTTTGGAAGAGTACACCGGATTAGGTGCAAAATGGTCATTGAAAAGACATTCATATCTTGTTTCACAGTCTCTATCTAGGTTCCCACAACGAGATCTGGAGGAAAAGCTTTATCTATACCATTCTAGAACTAGTTGTTCAAGTTGGCGCTTTTGTGAATCATTAAGTATAAAATCAGCAATCCATTCATCCAGAGACATGTTATCAAGTTGATCTAAATAACCAAACAAAGCATTGTGAAACAAGTCCTCAAAAGACATGTTATTTGGTTGACTAGAGTTTCTGGCCATGTGTACTAATGAAATTTTAGTGGCGGTCATCAATGAAAAGGTGTTTGAGAGGAGTTATTGGGTGTGAATGAGATTTAAGGTTTTGAACAGATAGAGGAAAGATGATACGAGCAAATATGGATGAGTGGTGCTCCATATTTATAAGTTGTTTCCCACAACGATTAGTTTTGTAACGAGTATTTATGTAACAGCTACTTTTACAACGGCTACTTTTGTAATGGCTAGTTTTTCATAATATTACATAACTAAAAATGCATAACTAAAACGTTACATGATAATAAAAATAAGTTAGAAACCTAAAACCACTACACTAAAAAGACATTGTCACTTTGCTAGATATGCTCCACCAATACAATTGACACTTAAATTAAAAAATGTTTTTCCATGATTTTTTGCAAAAGTTTATTATGAAAAGATCTCTGCTTTTCAATCATAGTAGAGGTGTCTGTATAAAGTATTTGCATATATGTTTCCTTTTCCCTTATCTCTGGCTTATTTTCCTTCACCATCCTGTCTTTTTCCTTTACCATCATCATCTTTTTCATGAATGCCATATCGTTTTCCTTCTCCGCTAACTCCATTTCCTTGACTTTCTTAATATCCTCCCGGATATATAGCTTGCTACCTGTAATAGATTTAAGTGTGTAATTTTCCCTTACTCTTTCATTTGGATGATTTGGTGCCTTAAGGACAAACTGGATACTCCACACCAACATCCTTGCCCATTGGTGTTTCTGGATTTGACAAGGATAGTACACTCTACAATCGCTTATCTTTGTTCTCTTAGAACATCCACTTAGAGTTAATTGAGTTGTCCATTTTTGTTCCTTTCGAAGTTCATTCCAGTGAATGTGAGAAGTGCATTTTTTCTCATACCTTGTAAAATAGAATTCATGAGCCAACTCCATGATTTCATCACTATTTGAACTACTTATTTTTTGAGATGCTTGATCATGGCAACCACTAAATTGTTGAGCCCTTGTTTTGATTGTATGTCATGGCTTCTTCATTGCACCAACCACTCTTTTGATCAAGCCACGGTTGTTTTCCTCGCCATACACATGTATTCAGTTCCAAAATGCATCATTTTTTTGGTCAGTATTGGCCACAGGATTCGTTGATATATTTAGCCATGCACTTATTAGTAGCTAATCCTCTTCCCATTGCTGTTGACTATCGTCTTGCACACGACCTTCAAATTGCTCATCAGTAAGGTTGATAGCATTTGTGAATGTCATGAACTTGAAGTCAAATTTTTAGGCATTTGAGGAGATGGATCAGATGATCCACCAACATTTGTTGATCTTAATCCTGATCCCGATCCTCCAACTTGGGCTTGAAATGGTGAAATTGAAATGTTGATGAATTTCGACTATTTGATAAAAAAGGAATTTGAAAATTTGAACGAATTTAAAAATTAGAAGGGACTTCAAAATTAGAATTTTGAAGGTTTGAGAGATTTTGATTTGGGAAGAAATTTGGTATTTGAAAATTAAATTAAAATTTGGATTTGGATTTTGAGAGTTTGAAGATTGTGAATTTTGAATATTAGAATTTTGAGAGAGGTTGAAGGTTTGCAAGCAATTGAGAAAATGTTTAAATTAAATTGATTTGGATCCACTGTTCGTGAGAGAATAAAATAATAAAATCATGAAAAATAAAATTAAGAAGTGTTAGAGGTAATTAAGAAGAGATGTGAAAGGGGTTGATATTTATAGAGTGAAATATGAAATAAAATGAAAATTTTCAAAATATCACCGTTTGTGAAAATGGTAAAAAAAAAAAGGTACAAATTCAACTCAAATTTCTAAGTTGGGATGGTCTCAACTTTGTGGGACTCTATACTCTCTCTCCTCGTCCTAGTTCACTCTCCAACGGTGTCCCTCAGCTATCACTAACAATGCACAATAGTTAGGACTCAAATTTGCAACTATTGGAGCTGCTCTCACTGGCATGTCAATTAGCATAAAACGTTAGGAAAAATATGAGAATATAATAACTATTGTGACTAATATAGACTAATATAACTCGCATTGTACAATTTGAATAGCCAAAAAGTTAATTTCTAAGTTTTAGAGACCAAAATAACTTATGTTTATAATTTTGGTGCCTATATTTAATATTTACTCCGTTGAAAAGCACTAGCCTTATTTGAGTACACAATTGTCACTAGTGATAAAAGATTCTCAGTTGGAAACACTGCAGAGTTATGCCTCTTCTTAAAACAATATAATTAAGTGATCTTTCCTAAGAACTGAAAAACTTAAGCTAATTGCTAGAGAAATATGAATAATTTTATATCTAACAAGTATTGCTTTGGCTTAAAAGGTTATTGCTACGCAACTTGATGTTTATTACTTCCTTCACCCTTTTCAGACTTTTTTGTCTGTCATATTAACGCTTTCTTTTATCATGCCGGAATCCGTTACTCTCATTCTTTTTCTATTTAACTATTTTCCACAGAATACCCATAATCGTTGAAAACCCTTTATTTCGTCAATTCTCATCTATGCAATACCGGCAATCTGTCATCTATAATACTAATATTTTAGAGTCGTTTGAGGGAAAGTTTTACACGTGTCACAATGAGAATGTTTTAGGGCCTACATCTTTTAAGAAGTTGTTCATTAATTTTTATGAAAAAATAAAACAGCAATTATTACATATTATTAGCATATCATTGATAATCATCTGTATTTAATAATAGGATTGCATTACATTAATTAAATATCTTTAATTATTCAATGTTGAAATCATGAATTATATTGATAAATTAATTTCATAATTTTAGTATTAATTTCATATCTAAAATTCTTAGATTTGATGTGGGGTGGTGATTTTCTTTTGAATACCATTATATTAAATTTATGAAATTCAGTATATAAATTATAAGAAAGATGCAAAATATATGCACTAGGTTATATCATTTACCTTTTTATCAATAATAAGATTATGATGAATTTAATTATTTAAAAGCAGAATAGTTTTTTGTGTCATTATTGATGATATTATTTGATTATATATAGACTAATTTAATGATTTAAAGACTAAGAATATGCCAATTCAATAATATATATATAGATGTATATATGCAGGTGAAAATGAAAATTCTGGGATCACCTGGAATGACTATAAAATTATACTTTCAATAACCTCTTAGCTCTAGCAAATAATTTTGATGATTTTATATTTTAAAAGATTTGAATGAATTTTAAAAAAAATTAATCATACAATTCATGACAATTTTGATAATTTTATACTTTAAAAGACTTGAATGAATATTTTTTTAAAAAATTTAATGTTAAAAAAATTAAAAAAATTGGAGAAGATTTAAAAAAAATGATAGAGATTTATCAGAATCTTGTTTATAATTAGAAGTTATTAATGATTAAGATTCCATATAAAATTTATTGATCGTATAAATCTATTATACTAATATTTCAAACTCATTTCATGAAAACTATTATATATGTCATTCATATAGTGATTTAGGTTTCACATGTCATTGATACAGTGATTTAGGCCTCACTTTTTTTAATCTTTATGCCTAAATATTTTTTAAACTTAATTTATAATTTACTTATTACTTATTTTTCATATGAAATAAAATTAGATATTACAAACATTAAAAAATTAAATACTATAATAATTAAATATTATAATTTGCACTAAGAGAGAACTTATGTTAATATAATTATGATCTATAATTAAATTAATAACCCTTAATAGTCTCACATTATAAAGATAATACAAAAAGTTATAAAGAAAACATTTTAAAAATAAATAAGCTTTAAAATCAATATATTTTTTCTTAAGAAAATAGGTAGGTCAAATTGTTAATGAATTGCTAATTGATTTTGATTTTGATATGATAATAATTGATATAATGCTAATATTTAAGACTCATTATATAAAAAGTCTTCCATGTCTTATTTATAGAAAAATTATGCCCCACCATTTTTATAATCTTAACACTTAAAGTACGCTTTTGAATTCAATTTACCTTCTAATTATCAATTTTTTTTTCCAATCATACCTTCATATCTCTCTACCATTAACAAAATCAATATAAAAATAAAAATAAAAATAGCATAAACAAAATTATAATTCAATATATTATAGTATAAAAATTATATATATATATATAATTATAGTATTAACAATAACAAACCTATTATAATTATATTGCATTATTAATATTTATTATCATAGATATTTATGTTTTGGAGTTCAAAGTATTTTTAAATTTTTTTTTAATAAACTTGTAAATATCAATAGAGATTCAAATCTCCATTCGAAATGAAAAATGGAGACCCGTAACAGAGATGTGCATGAGAATGGAGGTAAAATTCTAAACAAAAATGGGATTAGGAGAAATTTTCTAATTTCAAATGTAGAACTTTTAAAAATCATAATGAAAATTTATCTATTTACATATATCATTGTATTCTATTTAATTTTTTACAACTTAAATATTCAAATCTATCAATTTCATAATTTTTTCATACTAATTGTTTTGAAAAAAATACCTTTAATTTTTTAACACTAAAATATTTAAAAAAATAAATTCTATAATTTACACTTCTCTGATAATGATATTAAATATTTATTAATTTTTAAAAAGTAAATAAATATATTATTTTTTATTGAAAAAAATTATAATTGACATACTGCTCTAATAATTGAAATTATATAAGTTAGAATTATAAATGATTTTTTACTAATTATTCCACATTAATTATAACATATATTTTAAAATTAATATTTTAATTTATTAAAAGAATATACAAGGAAATGACGTGTAATTAAAATCATATAAATTAAATTTACGTATTATTTTTATATTTATAAATTAAATATTTTAATTTACTAAAAAGATATAAACGACTATGGATGATAAAAAAATTGAAAATGGGTACACATGAAAATTACCCAATAGAGAAAGGAATTGATACATATTTTACTTTCATAGGGATGATCTATATATATATGGGAGCTAAGTCCTTGTTTATTAAACGGTATAGGGACAAGGATAATACATCTTTATTTTTTAATTATTTTTATTATATTTACATTTTATATATATTTTTAATTTTAATTTGGATTATGTTACATTAATATTGTTTGTTATTTTGGATATTTATGTTTCAAATTGTAAAATATGTTTAAAGTTTTTCTCTTTTTGAAATTTGTTAATAAACTTTTGAATACCATGGAGATTTAAAATCTCCACGAAAAATGACAAATGGGAACCCATATGGGATTTATGAGACAAAATTCTAAATTATGATTTTATGAGCAGATGAGACATATTCCATTTCTCATGAATACTCATTGTTGTCCCTATAAATGGCTCATGATATAATAAAATTATCCATTTATTCTTTTTCTTTATTCAACAATTTCAACTTTTGAAATATGTAAAATTTTCATAAAATAGGCTATTTATTATTAGTTATAAGTCATCTATCAAGATATTTTCAATCTTATAAACATGACATGCAATATAAGATAGAATGATACATTTATATTTTATCCACTTATTTAATTATTTAACTATAAACTTACTTTTAAGATAAATTTATATACTCAATTTTTTATAAGATATATATAAATAAATTATCATTTATTTTTTTATAATAATCAACAAAATATTTTTTATTATCTTCCCGGGCATTGCACGGTCAAACGACTAGTTTCACTATAAATCTCAGTCCACCCTATTCCACGTGGCAGTTTATAAATTTCTTTCTCAAATAACGTAGCCTAAATAACAAATGATCAGCAGGGGACAATTTAAGACAAAACCATGCAATTATACAATGGATACATTACAAAAGACCGGCAGAGTGGGACAACTTCAAATGAAAACGCATTGCCCCGTGCAGGGTTTTGAGCATCAACAAACATTTCATGAAGTACATCTGTTGTCAGCAAAGGCAAAGCTGCAATCACTTTTAACTTTCCTTTTATCAGCCAATGTTTCATGCTTGAATGAAATGTGATCTATACACTGTAAAAGAGAACACATGATACTACATAACCAAACTACCTTCCATCAAGGGGAATGTAACTCCTCTCAACCGAGGTCTTCTCCTCCTTAAATGGTTGAGTAGAGGGATCAGATAGGCTGGGTACCCGAGAAACACTACCCTTCCCTCTCTTAGCATTGGGCCCCACCACCTCAATCATGTATTTCCACCCATCAATCGGCCTTCTCCGGCTAAATATGTGAGTCTTGATAAAACTGGCGATCTGCATACCATTTTTCATAAGGTAGTGAATGATAAAAGAGCAAAGGGAAAAAAAACAGAAAAAAACTGAGCATGAAATGCTAAGATAACTGACATTATGCAACAAGTAAAAGGCGACATTTGAATGAATTTTGGGACACACCTGAAACTTGCTATAGGCAATTCGACGCTCAAATTCCTGGAGGAGTATATCTTCTTCTCTCTGCGACATCTCCCATATATTTCCATCTTGACCTTTTGATATTGTTTCCCACCCATCAGGCATGTTTTTGAACTCAGAAGTCGGCACTTTTGCGTTGTTCAGATCATTGTTGCCAGAGTCAAAAATGCTACAAGTGTTCAGAGCATTAAGTACAACATGCACAAATAGTAAAGCATGTCATATATGAGAAAACTGAAGATGTTGAAGGCAATAGTTATGATGTTCTTAGACATGGAAAAAAAAAACCACAAAACAATAAGACCAAAGAAATTCAAGGTGGCATGGATGTGCATCTATATCAGTGGGTTAACATGGGAGAATAATGACATTGACATCAACTTTTTATTAAAAAAATGTTAAACAGTTGTAAGTTAAATAGATAACTAATGTAGAACTTTGTCGAATCTTCGTGACATGGATTAGTCATAAGTCAATATATAACAAAATTTAGAGAGAGTGAGGGGATTTGGAATCGTGAACTGAAAGAAAACACATATATTATTACCCAATATAAGAGCCTCTTGAAAAATAGTGCTTCTTTAAAGATTGTCATCTACTACCTTCTCTCCATAAGGCAATACAATATTGTTGGAACTTCAAATGGTACTTGTTAGAAATATAAAACCAATCACAAGCCTTCACCTAAAGCTCAAGCTATTGGAAGGATTGATCATTAATACAATCTCAGACCCTATATGTCTAGGTGGCAATGAGTTTGATTCTACCACCCCATTTCATCCAAATAAAAATTGAATTTCAGCACAAAGTACTACAGTTGGCCTATACCTTGTCCATAATTCAAGACTAATGGGCTCTTGTAAAATGGGGCGTGTTAGGGATATAATTATAAGCCAATGACGAGCCTTCGCCTAAAGCTTAAGTTACTGCAAGAGTTGGACATTGACAGTACACAATGGAAAAAACACAACAGAGGATCAATCTCTTGAATCTGATATTATCAAACAAAGTGCACCTTGCTCAGTTTCTTTACACATTACAGGTTATGCTTTACTAGACACATGTAATTGTAATAACCCATGTATTTTATAATTTTCCATTAGCTAGAAAGTATAGTTATGCATTATAAAAGATATGTTTCTCAGCTGTTGAGCCATGTTTTAGACATAAAACCATCTATAACACTAACGCTCAGAGCAACATATAAAAGCACATTCCCATTCACCAACACATTCCACTGAAACTTTACATGCATTACTTACTACTATGTCAATAATAGTTATAGATTGAGATCTATAAATCATGTCAAGGCCTCATGAGGTGCTATGCCATGAACTAAACTTCACCTCCAAAACTATCAAGGCCTCACAAAGCCAATGGGGATTGAATTATCTGGTCAGCATTCCACTCAAGCATTGCCACGACTTTAAGTTCAATTCTTGAGTTTTTCCATTGGTGGATTATCTTTAAGTATCTCATTGGGTTAAAGGCATACCCTGATCCTAAACTAAGACAAGTCTTACTTGCAACCTATACTTCACTAACATGGTCAAAGCTACATCTAAAATTCTCGTACATATGCATGCAGCAACTCCAATCTAACTAATAGCGTGTATGGTTCTGTTTTTGTATGACTGATTCTAGGTAGAATTGACTTAAATGTAAAGTGACTTATGTTTGGTAGTTCTTCCAAAAGTGATTCTGACACAAAGTAATAAATTTTCACTCATCCCATAATCAATTCTATAGGCAAGAATTGAGTGTGATATCTCAAAACCAATCACTATTAAAATTAGTAGAATCAATTCTAAACCCCACTCAATGTTAATCCAAACACACTATAAAAGACACACAACAAGTTCAGTTCAGAATACTTTATCCTAATTTAAAATCCAATTAAAGATTATCACACCATGCATCAACACTACAAAACCTTCCATTACAATGTTAAAAAAAAAATGTGCAAATTTCAACAACAAATTACTTATATAACAAACAGAGAGAGGGGCATACTCGGAGCAGCTATCAAGCAATCTCTGAATGTCATCGCCTCCAACGGAACCACCCAATTTGGCCTCCTCAAGCTTCTCAATCTCCTTCACCCACAATCCAGCGTGCAACATCTGCTTCCTCAACCGGTAATCCTTCTTCATGCTGTCCACGCTATAAACCGCACCCTTTTCCAACTTCTTCTCTTTCTCCTCCTTCGATCCCTTCCTCCGAGCCTCCCAATTCTCGTTCATCTCCTCCACGAACGCCTTCGTCTCTGAGTCCGCTTCCGCCGCCACAACTCCTCCGACGCTGGAGGCCTCCATCGGCTGCGGCGGCGACGACGACGACGAAGGGAAGTTAACGTCGGTCTCCCACGGCGCTCTGGCCTTCGGCGTAAGGTCCTCCGGCAGCCACGCCGACTCCCACGCCTCGTTCCACTCGTCTTCGCCGTTGCCGGTATTGCGCCCCGACGACGTCGACGACCAGAACCTCGTTGCCGTGAACGACGATGCGTTTAATTGCTTTGATTTTGGGATTGAGATGCTGGTTGCGATTCTTCTAAACGCCTGCATTTTTTTTTATTTGTTATTGAGTTTGTCCGATTTTTTTTTTTCCCCGTTGAGGGAATTTCGGGGTGAAGTGCTATTGCTTGTTGGTACTCAGATATTGAAGCGGAGAACAGTGAGAAAGATGGATGGTGTATTGAGAGAGAGAGGGTAGAGCAGAGAGGGGGTTATTCGGCCTTGGGCTTCATATTTTGCATTATGGGCCTTAAACAGGCCTATAATGACCAGCGATGTCTCCCAAGCCAAGGGGAACTGAGAACCCAAAAACAAAAAAGGAAAGAAAGAAAGAAAATAAGGTGGGTGGGAAGTTTCTATTTTTCTTTTTGTTAAAGGGTGGAAGTGATGGCTCAACTAAGCCTGACCATGTAAGCAATAGTTTCTATTCAATTACTCATAGCCCAAAAACAACCAATTGCTAGGCCTCCTCCCTCTTCCCTCCTCCCACCTCTTGTTTTCTCTTCTTTTCACACCAATAGAGTCTTTCCCTTTTAATCACAAGGTGTGACACAACTAGTAGGGGCTGTGTTCCCTTAACCATCTCCTCCCGGATTCAATCCTTACAAGGATGGAAATAGAGTGTCACCTGTGGCTAGAGTTACCCCGTTTGGGTCTTGCAGTACTCAAATCTGGATTAGTTGACCTACTGGGCTGAACACTGGGTGGGAAAGTAAAAAAGAAAAGAGTCTCCCCCCTTTTTTTTTGTTGAAGGGGGAGCTTCCTCCTATGGAGGGGATCTTTCCCTTCATGGAGGTTTGGTGACTCATGAATGTACTACATTGGCTACTTGTGAATTAAGTGAACACCATATAACTATAAAATCGTGTAGACTCATTATTTTGATGTTTTGGGTTAAAATGTGGTGTTAAATTAAATCCGCAATTGTGATTATTTGTATAATCAATATTAGAGATCTCTGCAGATTTTGGACTAATCCTAGATCCTTTAATATTGAAAATTAACACAAAGATACTCTTACTAAACAATTTAAAAATATAAATAAGTTAAAGCTTTCAACCAAAAAAAAAATGTTACATCTTCAAATCAACCGTGTCCTCAAGATCGAGAAAGAAAACAATTTATTCCTAATTCCAATTTACAAATGTTTTTGTTTGCCAATTTTTTTAAAAATAAGTACATATAATGCCCACGATGATCCTATTGCCAAAAAAAGAAAAATTCCATGGGCCAGAATCCAACATGCACCAACTTGGACTTGACCAAGAAAACGGTTCTTGTTATTAATGTGCCAAAGCTTTTCTCTCATCATTTGGGAATTGGCCCCTAGCGCAGCTTCCTCTTCAATAAAGAAAAACCAGTATTCATCTTTCTCGCCAACGGGCACCGTCCCTTGGAGGATTGATCCTCTCTATGTTGAGTTCCGTAGCCCCCTCTTATTTCCCTTTTTTTTTAATAAATGATAGTAGCTTAACCACCCAATGAAGGAGAGGAGCAATAGATGAATTATATATAGAGCTCAGTTAGGCATAAAAAATAACAAAGATACCCATGTGAGAAGTCTAGCCCCCTCTTATTTTCTTCTCTTCTTTGTTATTTCTTATTATTTTATTTTGTGCCTATGTGTGTTTCACTTACTCATCACATGAGATTTGTTTTTATTTTCCTTCTAATAATATATCTTAATAGTAGCAGTGTTTGAATGGTGAGACGGGAATAAAACTTATTGTACTCATATTTTATTCTATAATTATATTACTTGTATCTTCTAAGTTAAAATATTGCCATTTAATATATAAAATAACTATATGAGCTATAATTTTTAATTAAATTAAATTTCCTACATGTATCATTTATTTATATTATATTTTTATTTTTTAATTTAATATTAAACCCCAAATTTTTAAGAACAAAAATAATAATATTATTTAATTTTGAAGGTATATTTTAAAAATAATAAAATTAAAAAAGACAACATTAACATCATAATGTATACCTTTTTAATGATTTCACAAGTAAAATTAATTTCAATCAATATTTTTCAAATAACATTAATTTTATCACACTCAGTTTTAAGATAAAAATTTCTAAACATAAATCACACCTCACAAAAATCATTTTTTTTTATTAAAATCAAGTTTATAAATATAGGCAGATTGAATATTAAATTTGCAAATTCTAATCCAAAGACTCTAGTCAATTTTATTTTTCTAAGTTTAACATATAAATAAATTACAATATAGTATTTTAAGTTAACAATCTATAGTAGGAATGACTATTGTCGATCATTTTGTCTATTGTTACTTTCTTTTAAATATTTTTATTTTAATATTCCTAGGGTATGATTAATTAAAAGATGTGTTAAATCGTTTTCTATCATTATTCTCATATTTCAAATTATATTAATAATTATAACAATTAATGTTAAATGGATAATTTGATAATTTTTATTAATTTATTTTAAAGTAAATCAATTTATTGTTCTTTGAATGTTTTAATATTTTAGACCAACAAAAAGTGAAAAATTAGGTAATGTGCAGTTTAGCCCCTAATTTTTCAAATATGCATAATGGGTTTTCAAACTATGCACAACGCATCTTATGTTAAGTTGTAATCTAAATTTTCTGATGAGTCATCATGTACCACTCACATGCATGTGGGCCAAATTACCCTCACAATGTTAAACCTCAATCCCCAATTGATTCCTTCTATATACACATTTCACTCTATTCCCTAGGGTGAAAGAGAAAGGGGAGAGAGTAAAGTGCATTTATGGAATAAATGAATTGAAAATTTAGGATTTAGAATTGTGAGGGTAACTTTGTAGGAGGTGTGCATTTTGCACAATTTGAAAACCTTAAGTATGATGCATATTTTCAAAAATTAGGAGCTAAAAAATTACATACAATCTAAAGTTTAAAAGGTTAAGTACCTTTTTTCCAAAAGAAAATTCCTTTAACCCTTTGAGTATGTAAGGTAAGAGGTACACACCTTTGCAACTAGTTTAAAACTAATGCAATTTGATGAAATTAAATTTCAATAGAGATAATATTTACATTTGATAATTATGGAAGAAATAAAATTTGAACATATTTATATTTAAAGGATTTTTTTTTAATCAGTTTCGTAAGGACAGTGATTAAAGATTCTAAAAAAATAAGCTGATCAGGAAAAAAATGTGATTTTCGAGTTAAAATAGTAAAAATAAGGGGTGGCAAATTAATAGAATTTTAAGTTAAATACAAAATTTCATCGAAGCATGTTGACATTTTTATTTTATAAAAGTAATAATATATAGTTTTTCTTTGTATTATACTAAAATATAACTTTTGGTATTGATTGACAATTATTGTAAATAAAATTATATTTTGAGTTATAATTTATTTTTATATATTTGAACTATACATTTTATGTACTAATTTTAGTTTTTCGCTTCACATCACTGTTTTAATAAAATGGACAATTTATTTGCAAATTAAAACTTATCTTTACGTTGAATTTAATTCATCCCTCCAAAAAATCTCAAAATATTACGAAATAGAGGTATGTTACCTGATCGTACTACGCTTGCCTCAAAGGGTAAAAAGAACATTTCCATTTTTGAAAAAAAAAAACTCAAAGAATAATATGTTGATTTTATTTTAAGAGAAAAACACTTTCCCCTTGAGACATGTCAATGTTACACTCCCTTCCCCAGCAAACTTTAAATAAGCTGCACTTTAATTATTTTCCAATTTTTTCATTTTTTTAAGCTTAATATGTTTTTTTTTTATCAAACCACACTTTATTAATAGTTATACATATTAATTTTTTTCATAAAATAAAATATTAGAACTTATAATAATAAAAAATATTGATATTATGAATAGATTTAATAAAAAATTATATATTTAATGTAATGTTAAACTTTAGAGGTAAAAATGATTTTTAATAATTATTTTTTAAAAAATAAAACTTTATATGTTCTTAACTATTAATTTTATAACGTTAAATTACATTTTCATTGCAAAAATCATATAATTCTTCTCATTACGTTGTTCGTAATTCATCGTTATATACACTATTAAAAATAATTTTATTTTTATGTATATTAACATATAAAAAATTATGTAATTTTAATTTTTAAAAAATAGTGAAATTTTTATTAATACTAATTATTTGTTCTCTTTGTATAGTAACAAAATTAAATATATATTAAATTTTGTATTATTTTAAGCCCTTTTTTCTCTTATCAATATTTTATGACAATATTTTGTTTTATTTTATATTTTAGTTATTTTATATTTTATTTATTTATTTTATTAAATTAAAAAACTTAATATTTATAACTACTGATAAAGGGTAATTTGGTCAAAATCAAAATAATAAATTTGGGAAAATAGGAATTTAATGAAAAAAATTGACAATAGATTAAAGTTTAATTTGTTTTAACTTTGTAAGAGATGAGAGTGTATCTTTTAAAAATAAAGAAAAAAAAGCAGTTTAATATTATTATCTCTTAAGAAAGAGGATTATATTTTACTTTTATCTTAAAGTTAATAAATTAAATATGATTAATCTCTATATGTAATACTTCATCCATTTTTACTTCATTTGTCAGATAAAAGCACATGTATTAAGGAAATAATAAATGAATTCTTGATAATCAATCAATCAATATCAATAATATATACAAATACAAACTTATAAGGGACACGTGTCATTCTATGGTTGATACATCAAGTAGCATAAATCAATAATCACTAATAAATAAATAATATATATAAATACAAACTAAGGACACATGTCATCCTATGGTTGATTCATTAATTAGTATAAATCAATAATCAAACAATCAATAATATATCAATAATCAATCAACACCAATAATCAATAATCAATCGTATATACCGATACGAACCTCTAAAGGACACGTGTCATCCTATACTTAATCCATCAATTAGTATACATTAATAATCAATCAGTTAATAATATATCAATAATCAACGATACATACAAATACAAACATGTAAAGGACATGTGTCATCTTGTGGTTGATCTATCAATTAGTATAAATTGTTAATCAATATTAATATCAGTAATTAAAAAAATAATCAAAAAATATTATTGCAATAAATGCTTTCAATTTTAAAATAAGAGTTTAATTTTGATGCTCTAACAGTGTAAAATACTGTCATCCAATCAAAATATTTAGTTTGGATAACTTTTTAGGTAGTGAGTATAAAAATTAACTATCATGACTTGTGTAGCAATACATAATTGAATGACTGTGTAAAAGAAATTTACACTGTCAATACCTACCAATTAAATCCTTAAAATAAACAATCAATTATTTATAAATTTGAAATACCAATCAATTTCAAATCAGAATTTGTGGCTTTTCATATTCGTTTTTTTCCTTTCCTTTTATCTTCTCCTACAAGCTTCATTTTCTTCCTCTATCTTCCTGTATGCCTTCTTTTACTCATTTCCGATTCTCATAATATCTCTCTTTATTTCATTTTCTTCTGTCTATACTCTGAATGCTTCATCTTCCTTTACCCATGTATTCCTCTCACTTTCATGGTTTTCTGTACACTACACAATTCATTTTTTTCTGCATATTGTGAGTTCCCTTTTCTTTCCATTTGATTCGACTTCTTTTCCTTTTCCTTCTTTTCTGATTCTTTCTCATACTGTGATTCAATCCAGTGAATTGCTTAAAGGAAGGAGACTCTTTGCACCTTTACTGTTGTTCTAGGATTGAAAACGACTATTGAAGTCTCAATCAAAAGAAAATGAGTTATTTTGAATGTTTGTTCTTTTTTTTTTGGTGTGACTCGATGTTGGTTCTGATATTGTAAAGTTTATTTCTATTTCTATGAAACCTAAGGGCTTTTCAGTTTTATTTTTTTTAATTTTGTACCTATGTTATATTTAGAACTTAAGTTATTGATGTGTCTTGTTGATATTTAACGGATAATGTATTTAGTTATTTTGGAGTTGATATTTTATTCGTAATTTTGGTTATAAAGAAGTTCTCATGTAATGTAATGAACATGAGTTGAAATGAGATGAATTACGACTATAAATCTTCATAACCAGAAACTTCGATAGCGTGCTCAATCAGATACTCTGTTAAGTATCTTATCTTTAATGAATTTCTTTTAATAAGCTATATTATCAGATCTTTAGTTCTTTCTTTTGTTTTTAGTTATAGCAATAGTTTTTAAATTTGGACCGGTGATTGGCTCGGTCAGACACCACATCATTGATTCAATCGGCAGGTCACTGGTCAAACTGGTTGAATCAGATTTATAAGAAAAAAATAAAAATTTAAATAAAATACAATAAAATGATAACTAATTAACAATTAGACAATCTTTAAGGGGTCCAAATATAAAAACATAAATAAATAATATAAATTTCTAAATATTGTTACAAATAAACTCACAAAGTTTTATATTATAAATCACAAGTATGACAATATAAACAAAGTTACTATATTTTTCTATAAGTCATATTAGAATTTTTTTTAAGGTTTTAAAAAAAGACACCATTTAGCAAAAAAAATATCCGATCCGACTCAACCCGATCCAACTAGCTGAGTTAGTAGTTTTAATACAAACCCAGCCGGGTCACACCGATTTCGATGTGAGACTGGCCCAAAGAGTAGCTTAGACTAATTTCATAACTAGATCACTGATTTTCCGACCCACCTGGGCGGTTTTCATAACTTTGGTTATAGGTAAATAATGAGTGAAGCAATAAGTATGAAAATTTGAGTAAATTCTAGGATGAATGCATTAGGGATAATTTGCAATGATAAAGGATTCAATAATGCACTTCAATAAATGAAAGAACCAAGCATAGAAAAATATACATAGCATCAAAAATAGAAAAAGAAATGAAGGAACCTTATTGTCGCTAACCACACATTTTGTTTCTACAGTTATTAAGTACTACAGGATTACTTATATTTGAAAAATTTATGTAAAGTTTCAAAAGTTTGAATCAATTAATAAATTTTAATTTAATAGTTTCTGAATTTTAAAATTTGCGTAAGTTTGGTTCAATTTATTCAATTATTCCTCATAATTAGTTTTCGTAAATTCTAATTGAATTAATTATTTGAATTTAATTCAGTTAATTTTGTAAATTTTTATTCGAACAAATTTTAGACCTTGACTCAAATAATTCCATAAATTATGATTCAATTAAGTATGTAAATTTAATTTTAATATCAAATTAATTATGTAAATTTGATTCAATTAATTCAATTAGTTTCCATATTTAGATTTTTTTTCTATTGTTCAAGACGAAAATGTGGGATGGATGATAACTTTTTATATTGTTATTTGTTAGTTAGAAAGTTTGTTTTGACAATATATTTTCATCATTTTGTACCAATATATTTTAGTAATAAATGACTATTTTAATGATTATTGTTTGAATTTTATTTCACACATCTAATATATAATATTAGATAAATGTTATTATTTAGAGAAATGTTATAATACTCTATTATTCATGTAAATTCATGTGGGTCAATTTATCAACATTATAATGCTCTATTATTGTTGATTTCAATTTGGATAAATATTATTATTTACATTTTCTTTTGTTGTTTCGATTTAAAATTATGATTTATTAGAAAATACTCTATTATTCTATTATCAAATGCTTTTAAAGAATATTTTGCTTAAAAATTATTTAATATGATTTTTTTATCATATTATTTACTCAAAAAGAGAAACGGTGAGTAAGAAGGAGAGAATGATAAATATGTTATTACTATTATGTTTATTATTGTTTGTTATAATTATTTGTTATTCATAAAATATCTTTTAATAATAAATTTTATAATTTTTTTATCAATGTATTTTGATAATACTATTTATTTGTTAGTTTTAAGGCAAAAATTTACTTATTTTTATATATATTCTTATATATCAACAAACATTGTTTCAATACATTTAAATATGTTTTCATATTGAGAAAGTGCAAATACAGCAAATTGTTTATATTGATGTTGATGCCTATTAATTGAATTATTATTTGTTGGATACAGTTGTTAAATGTTCATTTACTATTTCACTTTTAATTTCATTTAATTATTTGATAACAATATTTCTTCATAATACATATCATATATGTCAAATCAATAACTCCTATCATTTTAAATATGTTAGTATATAAAAAAAAAAAATCAACAAGCAAATTGATAGCCTCCTTGCATTGGATGGGTACTGTACTTGTGGTATAACATTGTGTAAGTGAACAAGATCGCCCCCCTTGAAAAATACAAGCGCATATAATTAATTAAAGTAAGTAAATACAATTAATTATAATAAGAGTAAAATTGGTAAAAAAAATTAATGCTTTATTGATTTGACAAATGGACAAAAAAAAAATATAAAAAATGACAGATGTTATGCAGCAGAAGCAAATAAATACACGAACAAACTCTCTTTTAATAGAGAAAACAACACAAGAAGAAAAACAATATAAAGGAGTAAAATTTAACGTGGTTCAGCCTTAACTGCCTATATCCACGACTCCTATGAGGAGTTTCAAATCTTTTACTATCTGCAACTTTTGAACGGCTGAAGCTGCAAATCATTTTTACAAATATTTCATCACATAGATAATTCTTAAAAGCTACCTATATATATATATCACTCCCACTTTTGGAGGATGACAAAACTCAAATAACTAAAACCATACTTATAGGTCAAAGTACTAGCAATACTTCTATTTCTTAACGATGTAAGACTTTGGGTTAAATCTCAACAAATCATCCCCTTAATCTAAAGTCTTGCAAAAAAACTGACTGCAACAACTACCTCCACAAAAATTCTTCTTGTAAAACTTGTATTTCATGAGTATTCAATGGTGTAAACAAGAGTCCTATCTGCTCTATTAACTTGTACTGCCACTGCATACGAAACACGCCGCTTGGCTTCTGCATTACCAAGAAGACTTTCGACACAAGTTCTTTTTACTTGCATCGTCGTTGCTCCACGAGACACGCCACCTGACTTCCATATTGCTAGGAAGACTTTCGACACAAGGGGCCTCATAGATCTAAAAACTACCATTCTAACAAACACTCAACCATACCCAACTGACTCGAACCATAGGTTTTGATACCACTTGTTGGGCAGTGAAAACAAACAAATACAAAAACAAACTGTCTCTTAATAGAGGAAACAATACAAGAAGAAAAACAATATAAATGAGGCAAAATATAACATGGTCCAGCCTTAACTGCCTACATTCATGATCCCTATAAGGAGTTACAAATTTTTCACTATCTATAACTTTTGAATGGTCAAAGTTACAAACCATCCTTACAAATATTTCATCATAAAGACAACTCCCAAAAGCTATCCATATGGATCACTCCCACTTTTAGACGATGATAAGACTCAAATAACTAAAACCATATTTATAGGTCAAAATACTAGTAATACTTCTATTTCTTACTGATGTGGAACTTTGGGTTAAATTTTAACAATAGATAAAATGAAATTGAAGGAGTATTAATCAATACACCAATTCTTAAAAATAATTTGAAATATAAAATAATAAAAAAAATTTAACACAATATTTAATTAATAGAACTTTTAAATATTAAAATAAAAGTATTAGAAAGTGAGTGATAATAAATAAAAAGAAATACTCCATTTTCAATTTTCAAGGCAGCCTTTTTTTGTTTTGTTGTTTTTTTGGTCGAGAGGCAGCATCTAGAAAGGTCAGAGAAGAATCTGGGTTGGAACTTGGAAGTTTCAAAGACGGATGGGTCAAGTATTTAGTTTGGGTCTCCAGGTCAAGAATGAATGAATAGGAGGAATTACATGGCGTGCACGGCAAGGGGCCCTTTATTTTCAAGGCTTTGTGGTCATCGTCTTGATTTTGAAATCAACCACATCTAGACTCTAGATTATGGAATTGGACCTAAACAATTAGTAATCTCTTTATTTCAGATTGAATATTTTTTTAAAATTTTATACTTGTTTCAAAATAGTTATTACTTTATAATTTCAATAAAATATTAATTAACTTATACTAATTCTCTATTTTTATCTGCATTAAATTAGATAATCTATTTCTCTTTGTTATGTTCTTTTTAATCAATCATAATTTTTTCAAAAGGCTCATTAAGTTTTTTAAATTATTTTCTTAAATAAAATTATTTAATGTTTTTCTCATTTTCAGTACACTAACCTTGAATGGTATTTACTTTAAGGGTTTTGCTAGGCTAAGGATGTAGAAAATGAAAAGTTTGAAAAATTTTGATACATTTAATACCTTGAAAACTTATAAAATCTCCTTTTTTTTTTTCAATACAAACTTTTCTTTCCTTTCACGTACCTAAAACTTCATTCTTAAAGACATGCAAGTGGTTTTTTTTTTAGCAATCATCATCAATGAATTATTTACGTAATTTTGGATTGAGAATGATAGTGAACGAAAGTTTATAATGAATCATAGTAAACTTCATTATGATCAATTAATGGAAAAATCGAGACGCAATGTAAATCTGGATTTGTTCAAAATTTGCGTATGTCCTTCTTTGTCGTTGTGTACTTACAAACAACAATATATCTTAGTCTAGAAGCCATGGTTTGAACAGCACACATTCTCAATATGTGAGAATAAGCATAATATTAATATGGACCAACGATGATATCGAATAGTATATAATTTATATTAAAAATCATAGATAAGACAACGACTAGGCTATTAATAGACTCTGGACATTTTGCAAAAACAACAGAGTAAATAACATCTTTTAATTCTAACATTTTTAACTTTATATCAATTTAGTTTTAATAAAAAAAATTACATTAATTCATTCTTAACGTCTTTAATTTTGATATCAGTTTAATTATTTTTTTGTCTTTCAGCTTGAGTGACTAAATTGATATCAAATAAAAAATATTATGACTAAAGAGGTTATTTACTCATTTGCAAAAATATAAATCTAAACCACTGATGCTCGTTTCCCTTAATTATTAGTGGTCTCAAGTTTGATCCCTCAAAAAAAATCATGCTTCTTATGAGATCTCATCAAATACTCAAACATAATTGCTTTCAATAGGAAAATACGTGTGGGAAAAGGAATTCAAATGTGCATGCCACAATTGTAGAAAGATACTCTATTCTTTTCACTCTATCTATAAAAATAATAAAATAAAATACATAGGTTAAAAAAATAATAAATATATTTTGATAATAGTAAAAAGGTGTATGAGTGAACCATATTACCTATATTAGAATATAAACTTATATGATTACAATATTATTAAAAAATAACTACAATGAATTATATTTGAAATAGTATTGAAAATAAAAATAAATAAATGTTTCTTGATATAAGAAAAGAATAGATATTTTGCAATAAAAAAAAAATAGATAGTTGAAATGAAAAGGAAGGAGTATGAAATAGTGACTGAAAATTGACCACTTGTTACTCTTTTCGTCGAAGGTATAAATGTTTTTTAAGATTTTCACACATAAATAAAAAGATCGTTGAAAGAAATAAATAAAAAAATTATATTGATAAAATTCTTCTATTAGACAATTATGCAATAATTATTATAAAGAGTCAGCGTGTGTGAATGAGAAAATACGTGTAAGAGTAAAAATGAAAAAAATAGAATAGTTTAATGTTTTTTAAAATTTTCAAATGACAAATAATATTTAACAAATATTTTTTCTAAAAAGACATTTATAACTGAGTAGAGAGGGTAGTAAAAGGGTTTTTGTTAATTAAAATTGTTAGGACAATGGCTAAAAAATTAAAAGTATTTTTTAAAATTTTTAATGTATTAAATGTATTATAAAGTTGAACCATGAATTATAAAACTTAGACATTTTATTTTGTAATAAAAAAGAAATTTTTAAAATAAAATTTAAAAATAAAATGTTATTTAAGGAGTTTAACTTCTATGCATTGATCGTATAAAATTTTTTTATATTATCATCTAATCAAATCATCTCATTCATTTGACTTTTAAGTATTGGTGGAAAAATTAACTATCTTAACTTATGTGATAATATATAATTAGATAATAATATAAAATAATTTTATACTATTAGTGTATAAAAATTAATTTCTTATTTAAAAATGAAAAAATTAATTCTTTAACCAATATCCTAGATCTCCTTAGCAAACCTTTTACAATAACTAGGACTTTGGACCAGCATATACGCTAAATTACGCCTAATGCACGGTATATTTCAACTTTAGACCAAGGGCCACACCGTTAAATATCACTGGTATATACTAGAGTAGTACTGAGTAGTGCTTTTTTGTCTTAATTCATGTTTTTGAGTTTGTTCAGAAAATGACTTGAATCTTGAAGCAGATTATCTATCTTTGACTGATAGGCAGCCATTGCGGATTAATGTGCAATGATAAGATCGTAGGAAGCTCCATAACCATTTCTCAGCACCCTCTTTGATGGAGAGTTTTAAAATGATTAATTAGTTTCAGGTAATTCTATAAATCTAACATGACTTCATATGCCCTTGCGTGTATTGGTAAAACTATGACGATTAAATATAAAATAATTATTATTTGATGCAAATGTAAGTGATTATAAATAAAAATGCATTTAAATCATATTAACACGGCACAAATTGAAATTATTTTTTGGTATCACAAAAATATTGATTTCATCACATTAAAATGAAAAATAATAATTTAAAACTTAATTAGCTTAAATTATTGTAAATAGTAAAGTAAAACTCATTTATTTATTTCTTTTAGTATTTTCATCATATAAGAATAAAAATATTAAAAATTATAGTATAAACATTTATGAATATAATTAAGTATATTCGGCGTCAAAATTAAATAGGGTAGGATACTCTGTAAGAATCTATATGTGGACTTGTATATATCATTATATATTGTGTGCTATTATAAAGTTTGGGCCAAATTAAAGTGATCTAATAATGATAAGTTAATGGGCCTAAATCATCTCATTAAGTATAGGCTTATTATATGTAGATACCATCATATTACCCAGTTACTAATTTTATGATGGGCTGAATTAGAAACTAGGGTTTATTGAGTTACAAAAGGTTGTGATCTCTAAGTTATACGTACGCTCTTTTTTCTTGACATCCCATCATCAGAAAAGGGAGAGTCGTCATCTCTAAAGGATGTATCAACTTGGAAAATCAATAATCACATGTCCAAACACCAACCAGTTTCTATGGATGTTCAGGTATGCTTCCTCATTTAGTCTTCCAATTTTCTTGATATTTAACATGGATGATCTTAGGATTATAAAGAACTAAATTTCTAACAAGTGGTATCAGAGCGGTCCATGATTGAATCATTATGAAATAATTGATTTCCCCTTTCATTGATATTTGGATTTCAATTTAGGCTTAAAATTAAAAGTCGAATAATTTGTGTTTGGCATGTGAGTTGTCACTCTTGTTTGGTCTTTTGACATATTGATGCGTAAAGTAAATGATTCAATTATTTATTTATTTACAAACAAGGATTTTTGTTGTTGATATTTGGAATACTACATATGTATATTTTTCATAGGGTATGTACATTCTATTTTCTTTTATGAAAGTTGTATTAAGAACATATGTGTATTTTAGTTCTTGTTAGATAGAGAATTTTGGTAACAATAATGAGGGTTTCGAAATAAATTGACTGAAGCAACATGCTGCCAAAGTAGTTTCTCTTGTCTAAGTTAATTTATTTTGGAACATAAGAATGATTGTGAACATGTGGTTCTTGCGAATATTGATTAGCCCAAAAGAAAATTAGTATTTGGTCGAAGTATATACACACTTGTGGTAATCAATATGTGGTGATTGTCAAGTTCTATGTGAATGATAAGTTGGTCTAAA
The DNA here is from genome assembly GCA_031216125.1 of Dalbergia cochinchinensis. Lineage (NCBI taxonomy): Eukaryota > Viridiplantae > Streptophyta > Magnoliopsida > Fabales > Fabaceae > Dalbergia > Dalbergia cochinchinensis. The sequence continues at coordinate 61,959,058 of CM062377.1, forward strand.
AATAGGCTTATTGTTTGACACGATTTATTATCAATATTGGATTACTACATAAATAATTCATGCGGATGTTAACCGGCCTAAAGGAAGGTCTATATCTGGTAGAACTATATATACAATTGTGATTATGGGTATGTGATGGTTATTAAGTTCCATGTGGGCAATAAGTCGGTCCAAATATAGACTTGTTGTTTGACAGAATTTACCATCAATACCCGTGACTACATTGAGAGTACCACTTACAAGTTAATATTTCTGTCCAAAGGCTAAATATTAATGTTGTGCTAGGTATCTTGTGATGGGTCATACCTTTATTTGAGTTTATTTGAATTCATGTGAGTATGTTGTTTTGTTCTGATTTTAATATTATATCTGCCAATATTAGGCTGTTCCTATATTAAATGGGACTGATTTTAAGGAATGGAAAAAGAGTGTTATGATCATTCTTGGCTACTTGGATCTAGACTGTGCACTAAGGAATGAACCACCCCGCTGCTCTTATGGATAAAAATTTCAATAAGAATTATTTAAAACAAAATGATTTAGAGAAGTGGGACCATGTAGCATAAGGTTCCAAAAACATTCAATGGCAATATGTTCGAAAATGTATTCAGTGCCAATAAATTTCTTAAGAATTTTTTATTTTTACCTTTGTTTTAATAAAAAAATGGAGACTTTGTTAATAGCAATAATGCTTGAATAAGTATGATTTTATCGAATATTTTTTTATAAAGTATAGAGAAAAATAAAATAAAGTCTATGGGAGTATATTATGGAAATGTCTCATCTTGCTTCAAAACTAAAGGCATTAAAGTTGGAGCTGTTTTGTGATATGCTCATGATTTAGTTTTGATTTATCTTTTGGCACAATTTACTTTGTCTTTGGTTAATAAAAACAGTCAAAAGGACAAATAATTTTTTAATGAATCATACTCTTTTTTTATTGTGTGCCAAAAAAAAATATGTGTGAAAGTAAGAAAAGGTTAAAAGTATTTATTGCCAGGTACCTTTAATGATAAAAGTATGAAAGAAAAAAAATAAAGCTGCAGAAAGTTCACCTTGAAAGAAACAACAATAGGATTAAATAAAAAATTTAGCTGTAACTTCTGTTAGACTGGTAGACTTATAAAGAATTATTGTTCCAAATATAACTTTTGGCATATAAAGAAATACATATTTCTCTTTTTGTTTGTTTTAAGGTTAACTTTTGACATGTTTGGTGGATAGATTACAGTTTAACTATCCAATTAAGTGTGTATTAAAGAGAAACAAACAATCACAAAGAGATTTGGTATTGGCAGATCTTCAGACGCCTTTGAACTTATATGGTCATTTGTGGATCATTCCATGTAGTTTCCTGGAATGATCAACAATATTTTTGTTGTTCATAATCAATCTTTAAGTTATAGATACCTTTATCTCATTTGTGAGAAGTATGAATCACTGGACATGTTTAAGGTATTTAAGGGTTATATTGAAAATCAAGGTAAAAGCATTTGGGCTATCAAATCTTACATGGCAGTTAATATTATGGTAGATATAATGGACCATGTGAACAATGTCTAGGACCATTTGCTAAATCCTTAGAGGAATATAATGTCGTCTCATAATATACCATGTTGGATGCTATTTTAGCATAAATAGTGTTAGTTAGAGACAAAATAGAATTACAAGATATGGTAAAAAGTATGATTAGTCAAACTATCCTACCAATATCACTCTGGGAAGAGGCATTAAAAGTTACAACCAATATCCTTAATAGAGTTCCAATCAAAGTAGTGACCAAAACTCCTTATGCATTATCGATTGGAAAATTTTTCAATATAAAAAATTTACACATTTGGAGTCGTCCAATTGAAGCAAGGCTTTATAGGCCAATTGAAAAGAAACCGAACTCAAAAAATGGCCAATGGCTACTTAGTTTGGATAATTTATATAGTCTAAGGGGTATAAGCTTTATGATCCCACAATTAGATCAATATTTCAGATAGAAATATTAGTTTTCCAAGGATATTGAGTTTGGAGGGATAAACAACGATAAAAATAATGTTAAAAATTTCCCAATAAAGACCAATAACGTACTCTTGAAAACAAACTCAATAACCTCAAGAACAAATGCCACTAAGGAGATCAACTAGAGAAAAGAGAAGTGTGACTTCTGATAATTGTTTCATACTTCTCCAAGAACATGCAAAAGATAATAGATTGTTGGAAAATAATACATTCAACTTCCATCATACCATGAAAAGTATTAACTCTCAATTGTGGATTGATACTATGGGTGAATAAATTTAGTCTATAAAAGACAATAATATTCGGGAGCTCATCCCATTACTTGAAGATTTAAATCTTATTGGTTGCAAATGAATATTTAAAAGCAATAGAGATTCGAGGGTAATGTGAAGAGATATAAGGCATATCTTGTTACAAAAGATTTCACTCAAAAGGAAGGTATGAATTAAGAAGAGACTTTCGCTTTGATTTTATAGGAAGACTCTTTTCAGATAAAAATGGCATGTATGAATTACTTTGATCCAAGTTACATTAAATGAATATTAAGATTATGTTTCTCAATGGTAATATTGATAAGACAATTTTTTTTATGGTGTTATCAGAAAACTTGATATTGAGAAATGCAAAGAATTTGGTTTGCAAATTAAAGTAATCCATCCATGAGTTTAACTAAGTTCCTATCAACGGCATTGTAAATTTCATCCAATTGTTATCTCATTTGATTTTGAGATACATGAATTTGATTATTGTATATGCCTAAGTTTAGTGGGAGTATATATATTATTTAGTTTTATGTGTAAATTACATACTACTTGCCAATTATGATTTAGTTTACACAAGAAATTTATATCAAAATAGTTTGAAGTAAAAATATAAGGGACATCTTTTCTGTATTAGGGATTTGGATGCATCGAGATTGCTATTTGTGAACACTCGATTTTGTCCGGCCCATAAAACCAAAAATCAAAATTAGCATATTTTAGAGTTTTGTTCATCTAGGGACTCATGTTAGCAACTTTGTTACAAATTATTTCAAGTCTCATCCACATTTCTTTGTTGTTTGTTGTCATTTTACTTTTTTCTTATTCTTTTGTTCTTTTTCGCTTCATGTTTATATAAAAAATAAATAAAAAAAAATAAAAAAATAAAGGAGTCACGGGCTGTCTTCAGGCTTCTCTCCTTGTTCTCCTTTCCCCGAAACAAGGCCGTGAAGCATAGGGGTAAGGGAAAACAAGAAAAATAAAAAAAATCGAATGATGATGTCCTTGAATTTTTGGTTCCCCTTTCGGTAGAATTGACAAAATGCAAAGAGAACAATATAGATATGGGGGCAGATCATCAGGGGATGAAGATACAGAGAAAGTTTCGAAAAAAAGAGATCAGAGCACCAATTTAAGAGAACCTACAAAGAAAATCCAGTAACAATTCCAGTCATAGAGTCCAGAAAATACAATCCAGCAAAGAAAGAAGATCAAGGTAACAGAAGGAAAAGAATCATCATCTAAATTTTCTTAAAAAAAAAAAGAAAAAAAGAAAAAAAAGGATAACGACGCAGAGGGAGGCCGCGGCCTCTCCCTCCACCGCCGCGGCCTCCCAATCTCTCTTACCTTCAACCACCACCTTTCCATCACCTTCAACCACCACAACAACACAAACCACCACCACCACCTCCCCATACCATGACCGCCACCTTCCCTCTCCCCTTCCCCTGCAACTCATCATCATCATCACCATAAAGTCATCATCATCGCGTCAACCTCCTCCCTGCAACCACCATGCGCGGCCAGCTTCAACCCAGCCACTGCACTTCACCACCGATCCGCCACTCAGCTACCAAGCCACTGAATTCACCCGATCTGCGATGTCCACCGCAAGCCCAACTCCCCACCACACCTCAAGCCGCGGAACCTTCTTCCACTCCTGTCACCGCGCCACTGCCACCGCACCTCGATCTGCACCGCATAGCCATCCCTGCACACAAACCAGCCATCAAGATGATAACAAAAATCAAAAGAGAAAGAAGCCAAAGACAAAGAAATGAACCACCCGGCTCAGTCACCCTTCCTTCCCTTCACGACGCGGTGGCGTCAGAGCTCCTCCTTTCCGCGGCGCTCCCTCCTCTTCCCTGCTTCCCTCCCCTTTCGCGTGGCCTTCCTGATCTACCTCAACCTCCATGAACTCCTTCACCTCAACACCATCGAACCTCCGCACCTCCCCTGTCAACCATATGTTCTGTTCTCTCTTCTTCCCATCGCAACCCAAACCGTGATGAACCCATACACCACTTAACCTCCACATCTAAGTCACCCAACCTCCACAACCTCTACGGGTTCTTCATGGAAACCACCACCGAACCCATCTTCCCTTTGAACACATCACCGCCGCCTCTGTACACCATGGTCACTGATCTTTCTCGGCCATCGATTTGTACCCTTCGCCGGCACCATCTGTGTATGGCCTTCCTCTCCTTGTAGCCACGATGGCCGCTTCTCTCTCGAGCTTTCTCTCACTGCTTCCTTTCCCTTCATTTCGCCGCTTTGCTCATTCTTCATTTGTCCCCTCTGCGTCCTTGTTTGAGTGTGAATAGGAGAAAGAATTATTTGTTTATGTAAGAGGAAGAAAGAATTGTGTGCGTGTACTGGTGTGAGAAAGAGTTAAGAAAGTGTGTGTGTGAGTGTATGTAGGAGAGAGGTTGCCATCATGCGTGACAGAGGGAATGAGTTTTATTTTTTATTTGATTTATTATTATTATTATTTTTGTGTGTGGATACATGGTACGAGAATATGTTATGTGGGTGTATAAATGAGTGAGTAGGATGATAGATTAGGAGAATTGGATTTTTTTTTATTATCATTATTTTATAGGTTTTGTTTCTATTTTGTTGAATAAATTTTAAATTTAAGTCTTGGGGTTGTGTTTGTAAGGTTAGTTTTTTTTATTCCTAGGTTAATTTGCTGGGTTTGACATTTTATAGATTGGCTTGATTTGAGATTTGATTGTCTAGTTAGTTTTTTTTAGTCTTCGGGTTTGATTTAGTTTAGGCATAAATAAAATTTCTTTTTACTTTGAGTTCATAATAAAAATTTTGACATTTTGATTAAAAAGGGAAAAAGAATATTTGTAATATATTTTCTTTTACTCTTTTATTTGAATGAAATTAGGTAAATTAACTGTAAAAAAAAAGGGGTAAATGATTTTTTTATTTATTATTATTTTGGATAAATTTAGTGTTAATGTTTCTATTAATTGAAAAAGAGAGAAAAATAGTAATTAGGACTTTTGTTTTCTTAGTTTAATTTTTTTTTTATATGTTTTGTGGTATGTTTACGTTTATGTTTATGAGTTAATTTTATTTTTATTAATTTTTATTTTTATATTTTGATTGAATTAATTGCTTAATTTTGCTTATTTTACTTTTTTTTAGTTTAAATATTTTGTGCTTATGTGTTTCGATCAAAATTAATTGTGTAATTGTAATATTTTGCATTTCTAGTTTAATTATTTTACATATTTTGTGTATTTGCGTTTGCGAATTACTTATTTAGTTTTGTTATTTTATGTGATTATGTGTTTTGTGTGTAATTAGGTTATGAATTATTTTTTTTATTTTGGTTTAATTATTTTATGTGTTTATATGTTCATTTAAGTTAATTGTGTTTAATTTTATAGGTTCCCGTTAAAATTAGAATTGTGTCTAAAAAGAAAAGTTTTATCCATTTTTGATTCAAAATAAGTACTTGAGTACTTTATTGAAATTTATTCATTTAATTAATTGATGAATTGTAAGAAAAAAAATAGAGTTAATTTGACCGCGACGGTTTGTTAACTTTATATTTTAGAATATTTTAGCTATGACAGCTTGATATTCTAAAATTCCCTTTCAAAATTAGATTTTCATAATATTATTTTGTTTGAAAATATTTTATTATTACTTCTTTTTATATTAATTTGAGTTAATTATTAAATTGTATATATCTCTTTTAAGAATAAAGTTAATTTGACCGCGACGGTTTGTTAACTTTATGTTTTAGAATATTTTAGTTGTGACAGCTTAATATCCTAAAATTCTAAATTTCCTTTCTTTAAAAAAAATATATAAATTCCTTTTAATTTTCTTGAAATAGAAAATAGATGTTTAAAGGGGGTTATTGATTAATTTGCACAACTAATTGTAGGTACCGTCCGAAGATGGGTGTATTAGGGTGCGTGGGATTAAATTCCTGCCCTTCCCTATACATAACCGACTCCCGAACCCAAACTGGTTTCAAAGACTATTTTCTAAAAAATGGGTTTTTCCAACGTTTTCCCAATTTTAAATAAACTTGGTGGCGACTCCAATATTATGAAAAAAACTTCTCTATCCTTCGCCGTCCCCGTCGCGATCCCGGTTGCGACAGATGGCGACTCCACTGGGGACTTCCAAGAGAGTCAGGCCTGTTTTAGCTAATTGTGCAAATTAAATATAGCCTTTTGACATTTGTTTTCCTTTTCTTAGTTTACTTTGTATAATATTTCTTTCTTTATACCTTGTCTCTTTACAGAATCTTACATTTCATGTGTTTGATAGCTCTATTTGTTAAAACCTTAGGATAGATGACTGTTAATTGGGTTCTGTACGTGTTGTTTTTGCAAGTATTAGTCATGGGTAGTCTTAGGATTTCAGGTTTGTATGCTCTCTTCACACACAACACTTACACAATAATCACACGAGCGGGGCCCTATACCCGGGTCTGAGTGTAACTTGAGATAGGAAAGAGATTGTGTAGCGATAGCCATTTTGGATGTTCATCCTGTTTGGTTATCGCGAAAATCTCATCTAGAGTGTGATTCTTTCATGAATGCCCTACATCTAGCGGTTCACCTGCTGTTATGGGTAACGTTCTGAAATGAATCTTAACTCTAGAGGCCGTAGAACTCTGAGAATGTAGACCCACCCAGTGAAAGTGTTCACAAGGTAGAACGACCATAGAACCATAGAATTAACCTCCAGAATTTACCTCATATAGGACACAAAGAGAGTATGCATTTTCTTTAACTCCTATCTTTGCACATAATTTCCTATCTTTGTTCTTTGTGCATAATTTCTGTTCATTTCCTAAATTGTTTACTTTTCCTTCTTTCATTTAAATCAGTTATTTTCTTTCTATTACGACAGGTTTGTTAGAAAGTTGAACTGAGATCTTATTGTGAGTATCTTTGGGAAAATGGAAACAAATATAGGACCAGACAGTCAGAAAGGTGAAAAGTTGAAAAGAACTCTACGTCTCAAAGCCAAGATACCTGACATAAAAAACCTAAGATCTTTGGGTCAACTGCTAAAGTTACCATAACGCCTGTCTCTCACCAGAAAGTATGGAAAGATCTTGAATCTCTTAGAAGTGGAAGAGCAGGAAGAAGCAATTACAAAGACTGGCACAGTATTATGATCCTCCGCTCCGATGTTTCACTTTTCAAGACTTCCAACTAGCACCTACCATCGAAGAATTTGAGAAGATTCTAGGGTTACCATTAGAAAGAGAAAAACCTTATTATTACCAAGGCCATTATCCTTCTTTACAAACCCTATCAACTGTCCTAAGGGTAGGTGTAAAGAATCTGCATGAAGAACAGAAATGTAGGAATGGGACCTATGGATTCTCAAGAGATTACCTGGAAGAGCACATGCACCATCTAACACAAGCAGAAGATTGGGATACTCTTGCAGATGTACTGGCCCTCACCATCTACGGCACTGTCTTATTTCCGAACATTGAAGGCCTTGTAGACTTTGCGGCTATTGACGTATTCCTTGCTCGCAAGTTCCATGGTCATAATCCCGTTCCAGCCCTCCTGGCAGATGTTTATTGTACTCTGAATTTTTGCCATGAGAGAAATGGTAAGAGAATTTTGTGTTGTTTACCGATGCTATATGTGTGGGTTACTTCGCACATGTTTCAGAGGAATTACAAGGCGCCTTGTCCGATTGAAGACCTACGAATGCATAATATCAAGAAGAAGAGTGGACAAGAGTGGACTCAAGACCTGGCCAAATTAGATGAAAAGATGATACGATGGTATCCTTGGAGGGAGGATGGTCAAACTCTGATCTATCAGTGCGGAAGCTTTCCAAACGTACCTCTCATGGGTACCCGAGGATGCATAAATTACAATCCTGTCTTGGTATTACGCCAACTCGGTTATCCCATGATGGGACCTCCTTCTGAAGCTGCGGTTACTCCGTTTGTCTCATATTATCAAGACTCCAATGACCTTGGCCTATTGCAGAAAGTCCGATATGCTTGGAATAAGATCGTCCGAAAAGGAAAAGAATTGGGAATGAGGAGTTGTGCTGTGAGAGAAAGTTATCATCAATGGGTGAAAAACAGGGCACAAGAGATCAAGATGCCATTCAGGGTCATAGCTGTTACTCCTCTGGACGATGCATCAGCATGCCGCTTTCATGAAAATGAGGAAATCAAAGAAGTGAAGGAGAAATTAGACAAGGTTGAACAAGAAAATATGCAAATAGAAGCTGAGTTGAAAAGTGTCCGCCATAACTACACGACGTTAAAACGAGAAAGCACTGAAAAGGACCAAGCTCTAGAGGGAACAAGCAAGAAGTTGAAGATGGGGCACGAACACATGATGAAAACCAAGGAATGCCTCAAAGCTGCCAATAAAGAGCTAGGACTTCGGAGACAGGAGCGTGACAAAGCGTTAGCTGAAAATCAACAAATGAAGGGATTACTCCGAAAGGCCAAAATTGCTGAAGAAACTGCGCTAAGAGGTGAAGAACAAATGAAACAACAAATGGAAGGATTGAACAATGAGTACCAAAGGAAGATTGAAGAGCTAAGCCAACACATGCATGATGAGATCATGGAATATCAAGTTGCTCTGGAAGAAGAAAAGGAAAGAGTTGCAAGTTTGGATTCTGAAATACAGCATCAAAACCACATTATTCATGAGCTGAAGACTCGCTTCTCAAACTTGGCAGGATTGGCTAATGCGGCCATCGAAGATGTTCCAAGATACTTAGGATTGGCCGAGCAAGGAATAATCCCTTTCAAGACCCCGATTGGGATTAGCAGTTTTGTTGACTACTGTAAAGACTTGATTGGGAGAATGAAACAAATGATTGCTGAAAGATGTTGAGAAAGGCCTTTATGGCTTTATGATGTATTTTCTTTTCTCGTTTTGGAAGTGAATGTAAAACAAAAAGGGGATGACAGTTACAATGCCCCTTGATGAATAAAAATCTTTGTTTCCCTACATTGTGTTGGTCTCATAGCAATACCCATGACTTAGTACTTTTGAACGAGACGTTACGAGAGCGATTATCATCAAAGATACTCACATCAAGACTCAACTCGATCATTTCTAACAAATAGCCATGTTTTTATCTTTTACTTTTCACTAAAATTGTTTTATTCTCAAGGTAAAAATCTATCACAATTGGGCGCCCAAGGAAAATCGATACCGATCAAACTCGAATTCACAATACCAGAGCCCGGACCAAAATGGCTGGAGGGAATGGTGACGCAGAAAGGGGTATCCCAATCACAACTACTTCTGAAGTAGGAAGAAATCTGAGCGATGAAGTTGATGCGGTGAGAGGAAAACTGAATGAACTGTCAAACAACCAAGGAAGATTGGAGGATATGATGCGGGCCATACAAGAATCACTTAACCTATTGGGAGCTCATTCAGCAAATGTGCAACCAAATACCACGACACTGAGTATGCCTGTGGTATCAAGTGCAGCTTTAAATGTTACCCCGGGGATGAATGATATGGGTGAAATTCCGAATAACCTCCATGGGCAACCACCGCCTGCGATACCATTGGTAATCCCTATTGGAGAAGGCTATCGTTCTTTAGAAAATGTGCAAACTCATGGGCATGGACATGTTACCCCTGTCTGGGAGCAACCTCGCGTGGTCATCCAGAAGCAACCATCCTCCTCAGAGAACAGTCATGCAGAGGCAGAAAAGGGAAAGTTCAAAGAGGAATGGATGGAGAAGATTCAAGAGCAGATTCGGGCTATTCATGGACCTAGCCCCTATGGGTATGTGGAAGTTGAACAACTCTGCCCTTCTACTGATGTAGTAATCCCTAGGGACTTTAAGGTTCCTGACTTCTCAAAGTATGATGGGACGGGTAATCCTCTTTTTCACTTGAAGAGTTATTGTACTAAGATGGCGATATGGTCAAAGGATGAAAAATTTCTCATCAACTTCTTCCATGAAAGCTTGATTGGACCTGCTCTGGAGTGGTTCATTCAACTAGACCACTCAAAGATTTCTAGCTGGAGAGAATTGGCAGATCTGTTCATGAGCCAATACAAGTTCAATCTTGAGGTGGCACTTACACGGGAGCAATTAAGCTCTATGCAGAAGAAGAAGGATGAATCATTCAAGCAATATGCTCAAAGGTGGAGAGCCTTGGCTGCCCAAGTTCAGCCGCCGCTCATCCCAACTGAAATGTGTTCTTACTTCTTGGGAACCCTAGGATCCCCTTACATTGGGGCAATGGCAGGAGCAGCATACAAAGACTTCTCTGAGTTGATAACTGCTGGAGAAAGAATTGAAAGCTTAGCAAAAGCCGGCAAGCTTCCCATGAGCAGTGAAGACGCAAGAAAAAGTTTCCCACCAAGGAAAAAGGAGACAGATGTGAATTATGTGCATGGTCAGCAATCCTTCGTCCCACGATACACACCAACCCGGCCACGATCGTACCAAACATATATCCCTCCTTACCCACCATACCAAGCCACACCAACCACAAACACTGTTCCATACCCCCGACCCCAAGTTAACAACATCCACATAAGGCCATACCAACCAACCCGCCCAACATACACCCCAGCACCTCGACCAAATTTCCAAAACCAAAATCGTGTCGATTCCCCAACTTCCCACCTTTCCCAAAGCTATCAATTTCGAATGCTGATCTATTTCAAAAGTTAGTTGATGCTCATCTGATCTCGGCATATCCTGTGCACCCATTAGAACCACCATACCCAGCTTGGTACAACCCAAACCTGACCTGTAAATACCACATGGATATAGCAGGGCACTCCATTGAGGACTGCGAAGGTTTCAAAACAGCAGTAAGAAGGTTAATTGCTTGTGGGAGACTAGACCTTCAAGAAGATTCGAAGCCAGACATTGTTAACAACCCGATCCCAAAACACGAAGGAGGAAGTCGTGTGAATGCCTTGGAGGTGGAAGAACCCCTGATTAAGAAAGTTCTGAATCTTCGAACACCAATGGAGGAAGTGTTCAATGGCTTGAAGGAGGCTGGGTATCATATCACAGCATCTGCATCCATGATGAAAGAGAATGAGAAAAATGACACAAAGTCGAGCTGCATGTACCACTCTGGAGGTTTTGGTCATGATATAGAAAGTTGTTGGGGTTTCAAGGCTCGAGTACAAGGGTTGCTCAACCTAGGTGTGATTCAAGCAAAAAAGAGGTTGAATCTCCCTGAAGAGGTAAATGTGATCGATCGCTTCGTACTCCGCGTCCCTCCATTGAATCGAGCTCCGAAACCAGAAAAGGTGGTGATCACCGTGAAGAAACCAGCACCATTCAGTTACGAGAATACACATGCTATCCCTTGGAACTATGAAACTAATGTGGAGACAAATGGAGACATAGGGGAAACCTCGAAAGCCCAAACAAGTGAAGTGGTAGCGGAGGTAAAGGGAATAACAAGAAGTGGAAGAATTTATGGGCCCGGAGAGCTGGAAAAAGGAAAGTTTGTCGAAGAAGAGAACGTGGGAAAGGGTTTTGGTGCAGAAAGAAGGGGAAAAGAAGAAAATGAAGAAGAGGAGTTCCTGAAGATCATGAAACAAAGTGAGTACGACATACTAGAGCAATTGAAAAAGACTCCTGCTAGAATCTCCCTGTTGTCATTAATCTTGTCATCTGAATCTCATCAAAAAGCAGTGCTAAAGGTTCTGAAAGATGCTTATGTGAAACCGGATGTCTCATTGGAGAATATGGTAAACATGGTGGATCCAGTAAAGCGTGTCAATATGATCACTTTCTTAAACGAAGAGATCGTATCACAGGCTAACCCGCGAGCACTGTATATAACCCTTAAATGCAAAGGCTATATAGTGCCCAAAGTCCTCATTGACGGAGGGTCGGGATTAAATATCTTGCCAGCGTCGACATTGAGCTACTTGTCAATAAGCAAAGACGATGTTTCACCGCAAGTGATGATCGTGAGGGCTTTTGATGGAGCAAAGAAAAACATCTTGGGGGAAATAGTGCTGCCATTGGAAATCGGCCCAAGCCAATTTGAGGTCTTATTCCAAGTGATGGAGATTGAGTCTGATTACAATATGCTGCTGGGAAGACCATGGATTAACAATGTTGGTGCTGTTCCTTCAACCTTGCATCAAAAGGTTAAATACATTGAAAATGATTCAGTCGTTACAATCCATGGAGAGAAGGAAATCATTGTATCTAAACCTGTCTCACTTCCATATGTTGAAAATGTGGAGTTAGTGGAAAACAGCTTATGGCACAGTATGGAGGTGGTGGGGTTGAAGCAAGAACAGAACGAGCTCCCAAGGCAAGATGTCAATCAGATAGTGGCTCATATCATGACCAAAAATGGTTATCTGCACGGCAAAGGACTGGGACCACGGTTGCAGGGTATCAAGACACCTCTACCTATCCCAGGGAAGCCTAACCGATTTGGTTTAGGATATGAGGCGTCATTGGAGGAGCAGATCAAGACCATGGCTCTTGAGCAAAAGAAACCAAAAGAGAAGATGAAACAGATCCCTCATCTGAAAGAGAACTTTCCTTACCCGGTTGAAGTAATTGTGGCTGAAGAAAGTTATGAAGCTAGCTGTTGTTCAACCATCAATATGGTGGATGTCGAGAAGCCTGAAGAATACAACAATGCTTATGCTATCAACCACAATGAGATGCTAACGAATTGGACAGCCGAACCAATGATTGATGTTATTACTTCAAAGTAATCATTTGGGATTGTATTAATTGTATTTGCTTTTATGTATGCTACTTTGAGACATTATTTGAATAAACTTGCATGTTTATCCAGTAATTTTTCTCTTTTCCATCCGCTATTCTTTTCTTTATCATTATTTCCTCAGACCATTAATTTATGCCTTTTTATTCGTGTTTTACCCATTATTTGTCTTGGCATTCCAACCTACCGCAATTACTTTCTAGGGATTTAAGTGTAGGAATTTTGCCACATGAAAGGGATTTTGAAGGCCAATCAATTGATTCTCTTACTGCACTTGATTGCAATAGCTATGAATCTGAAGAAGATGAAAAAACTGTTGAGAGATTTTCAGGGTTGCTAGAACACATGGAAAAAGGATTTGACTTAGACAATGAGGTGATCGAAGTAATTAACATGGGCACCGAAGAAGAGAAGAAAGAGCTGAAAATAGTGGAGAATCCTGAGCGAACAGAAATGATCGCCTTGTTCGAAGAATACCTGGATATCTTCGCATGGTCTTATCATGATATGCCAGGACTAGATCCAGAGATTGCTTCACACAAGATCCCTTTGTACCCAGAAGCTGAGCCGAAAAAGCAAAAGTTGAGAAGAATGCGGCCTGATATGTTGTTAAAGATAAAAGAAGAGGTGACTAAACAGCTAGAGGCCGGGTTTCTAGAGGTGTTAAGACACACAGATTGGGTGGCTAACATCGTGCCTGTGCCTAAAAAGGATGGGAAGGTTAGGATGTGTGTTGATTATCGGGACCTGAACAAAGCTAGCCCGAAAGATGATTTTCCACTCCCTCACATTGATGTCCTTGTTGATAATACGGCCAGGAATCACCGATTTTCATTTATGGACGGATACTCCGGGTACAATCAAATTCTCATGGATGTTCATGACAAAGGAAAAACTACGTTCATAACTCGGTGGGCGACATTTTGCTACAGTCATGCCATTCGGGTTGAAGAATGCTGGTGCCACTTACCAACGTGCTATGGTTGCATTGTTCCATGACATGATGCACAAAGAAATTGAAGTGTATGTTGATGACATGGTCGCTAAGTCTAAAGAGGGAGAAAGTCACGTGGCAGTCTTGCGAAAGCTGTTTGAAAGGCTCAGAAAATACAAGTTGCGATTGAATCCGAATAAATGCATCTTTGGAGCTTCCACAGGGAAATTACTGGGATTCATTGTCAGCGGAGAAGGGATAAAAGTGGATCCAGATAAAGTGAAGGCCATACAGGAAATGCCAGCCCCCCGAACTGAGAAGGAAGTGAGAAGTTTTCTTGGGAGGCTCAACTACATTGCTAGATTCATTGCAAATTTGACTAGTACTTATGAGCCTATATTCAAGTTGCTGCGAAAACATCAACCTGGAGAATGGAATGAGGAATGCCAAGAGGCCTTCGATAAAATAAAGACTTATCTAATGAAACCTCCAGTTCTAATTCCTCCTACGCCATGCCGTCCTTTAATACTGTATCTCACAGTGTTACCTACTTCACTCGGGGCAATGTTGGGGCAATATGATGAATCTGGAAAGAGAGAACAGGCCATTTACTATTTGAGCAAGAAGTTTAATGAATGTGAATCTCGCTATCTGGCAATTGAAAAGACCTGTTGTGCGTTAGTATGGGCTTCCAAGAGGTTGAGGCAGTACATGTTATACTACACTACTTGGCTGATTTCTCGAATGGATCCGTTAAAGTACATATTTGATAGTCCTCATGTGTCATTGAGAATGTCAAAATGGCAAGTGATGTTATCTGAATTTGATATCAAATATGTTACTCAAAAGTCCATCAAAGGGAGTGCAATTGCTGATCATCTAGCTGAAAACCCTATGGAGGGTGTACAGCCCACTATGCTTGAATTCCCTGATGACAAAGTGTTGACACTAGAAAGAGAAGATGAAGAAGAGGGGAATGTGTGGAAGATGTACTTTGATGGAGCAGCCAATATGAATGGATGTGGAATAGGAGTCGTAGTAGTCTCACCGGTGGAAACAATACCCAGTTTCCATCAAATTAGACTTTGAATGTACCAACAACATGGCAGAATATGAACCATGTGCAAATGGTTTGCAAGTTGCGATTGACTTGGGAATCAAAGAACTAAAGGTCTTTGGAGACTCTGCGCTCATAATCTATCAAGTTAATGGAGAATGGCGCACAAAGGATCCGAAATTGGTACCTTATCAGAAGCATTTGTCTCAGTAAGTTGAGCGCTTTGATGACATATCATTCTCTCATTTAACTCGGGACAAGAACCAGTTTGCGGATGCTTTAGCGACTTTGGCCGTGATGACTAACTTGAAGGTCCATGCTAATGTCCAACCCATCCATGTAGAAGTGCAAAGTGAACCAATTTATTGTGGCAATGTGGAGATTGAGCCAGACGGTCAACCATGGTATCATGATATCAAACAGTACATTCAAAGAGGAGAATACCCAGCAGGTACAAATGAGGTGGATAAGAAGACAATTCGAAGACTAGCCATGGCTTTCTTCCTGAATGGTGAAGTTCTCTACAAGAGGAACTATGACACGACTCTCCTCAGATGTGTAGATGCTCATGAAGCTCGAATAATCATGATTGAAGTTCATGAAGGGATCTGTGGAACTCATGCCAATGGACATATGATGGCACGCAAAATCCTAAGAAGCGGTTATTACTGGTCCACTATGGAGAATGATTGTATCAGTTATGTTCGGAAGTGCCACAAATGCCAAATATATGCAGACCGAGTTAATGCTCACCCAGTTCTGTTGCATAGCATGGTGTCTCCTTGGCCTTTCTCGATGTGGGGCATGGATGTTATCGGCCCGATTAATCCCAAAGCATCTAATGGTCATCGTTTCATCTTGGTAGCAATAGATTACTTCACTAAATGGGTGGAAGCTGTTTCACATACCAATATCACATAGAAGGTGTTTCTCAGATTCATCAAAAAGGACATCATCTGCAGATATGGAATTCCAAAAAGGATCATTACAGACAATGCTCCTAACCTCAATGGTGCTGAAGTTCAGAAGTTCTTTGAGACTTTCAAGATCAAGCATCAGAACTCAGCTCCTTATAGACCTCAAATGAATGGTGCGGTTGAAGCTGCAAATAAAAATATCAAGAAAATCATCGCCAAAATGGTTGTGAACTACAAAGATTGGCATGAAATGCTGCCGTATGCTCTGCACGCGTATCGTACTAACATACGATCAAGCACAGGGGCAACTCCTTTTTCATTGGTATATGGAATTGAAGCCGTATCTCCTATAGAGGTTGAAATCCCTTCGCTCAGAGTTTTGATGGAAGCTGAGCTGGAAGAGTCTGAATGGGTGAAAGCTTGATATGAGCAATTGAACATGATTGAAGAGAAGAGGCTTACAGCCATTTGCCACGGCCAGTTGTATCAAAGCAGAATGGCTAGGGCTTTTAATAAGAAAGTCCGCCCTAGAGATTTTCATCCAGAAGATTTGGTTCTGAAGAAAATTCTTCCTAATCAAGAGGACACACGGGGAAAGTGGGCTCCAAGTTATGAGGGTCCTTACATTGTTAAGCATGCATTCTCAGGTGGAGCGTTGATTTTGCAAAACATGGAGGGACAAGAATTGCCTAAACCAATCAACAGTGATGCCGTCAAAAGATTTTATGCTTGAAAAGGTGTTTAAAAAGCCCGTTAGGTCGAAAACTCGAAAGAGCGACCTAAGCAAAAGTTAGGGCAAAGTAAATACTTAAAAAGCCTGTTAGGTCGAAAACTCGAAAGAGCAACCTAAGCAAAAGTTAGGGCAAAGTAAATACTTAAAAAGCCTGTTAGGTCGAAAACTCGAAAGAGCGACCTAAGCAAAAATTAGGGCAAAACAACAAAACAAAAGAGCTTGCTAGGTTGAAAACTCAAAAGAGCGGCCTAGGCAAAAGTTAGAGCAGAAAAGATAAGCATCTTTCTTTGGCTTAAGCTAGCCAGAGCAAATTTTGATAATCCAGTGAATCAAGCGGATAAGGGCTGAAACTGGGGCAATTTTGAAAAGGAATTTGAAGACATATCGTCGGATATCATGGCTATGGTGTTCAACTTGCTTTAAGAAGTCAATTGATTGAGCCATAAAGAACCTAAACTGGGGCAAAATTTTGTGTTTCCCAAAATTTTATCTTTCGCATTTCTGTTATTCAAAGCATTTTGTCATCTAATACACCAAACAATGAAATTCCCATTCAGTTGATCCCTCTACCTTCCCTTTGAATGCATGTTTATTCATAATGTCTCAAGTAGGATAAATTTAAGCTTCAATTATACGATTTAATAATGTTTACAGCAATACATCAATGATTAGTATTAATTCAGAAATTTCAGCTAAGCTTGACAGAAAAGTAATCATCCTTCTGAAAAGGGAAATAGGAGAAGAATAAAAATGAGCAAGGTCACAGAAGAAAAGAAAGCCTTTGTTGCGCCAAAAGGTCCAATTCTAAGATTACGAGTTTGATTGGTTAAAGTTCTCCTCAAGACTTGCCCGATTGGGTTACGGTTAGTTTTTCAATATTGTATAAACTGAAGGTGGATAATTCAAGGCTTTTTGCATAAAATTTGAAAAATAAAAAGAAAAAAAGAGATTGTTTTCTTTTCCAATTTACATTTTCAGTCGGCCTCAGATGCCAATTTACGTTTTCTTGTCGGCCTCAGCTGCCAATTTACGTTTTCAAGTCGGCCTCAGATGCCAATTTACGTTTTCAAGTCGGCCTCAGATGCCAATTTACGTTTTCAAGTCGGCCTCAGTTGCCAATTTACATTTCTAGTCGGCCTCAGTTGCCAATTTACATTTCAAGTCGGCCTCAGTTGCCAATTTACATTTCTGTTGGCCTCAGTTGCCAATTTACATTTCTGTTGGCCTCAGTTGCCACTTTACATTTCAGTCGGCCTCAGCTGCCAGTTTACGTTTTCAATCGGCCTCAGATGCCAATTTAAATTTCAGTCGGCCTCAGTTGCCAATTTACATTTCAGTCGGCCTCAGCTGCCAGTTTACGTTTTCAGTCGGCCTCAGATGCCAATTTACATTTAAGTCGGCCTCAGATGCCAATTTATGTTTTAAATCGGCCTCAGTTGCCAATTTACATTTTCAGCTGGCCTCAGATGTCAATTTACGTTTCAGTCGGCCTCAGATGCCAATTTATATTTTCAGTCGGCCTCAGTTGCTAATTTACATTTCGATCAACCTCAGCTGTCAATTTAATTTCTAGTTGACCCTAGATGGTCATTTTATATTTCCAGTTAATCCTTTTGTCAGCTTTTAAATTACAGTCTTTGCCGTCTACTTTAGATTTCGGTCAGTTTGTACATTTGTACTTCACTTTCTCATAGGTGCATATTCTTTCGCTATTTAAATCAAGATTGTTTACATTTCATGCATGGCCGAATAAAATCATTGTTCATGTCTTTACTAATTCCTTATGAGGATAATGTGTAAAGTTTAGATTTTTCATATTCTCCTATAAGAAATAAGTAAAGAGGGGCAACTGTGAACACTCGATTTTGTCCGGCCCATAAAACCAAAAATCAAAATTAGCATATTTTAGAGTTTTGTTCATCTAGGGACTCATGTTAGCAACTTTGTTACAAATTATTTCAAGTCTCATCCACATTTCTTTGTTGTTTGTTGTCATTTTACTTTTTTCTTATTCTTTTGTTCTTTTTCGCTTCATGTTTATATAAAAAATAAATAAATAAAAAACAAAAAAATAAAGGAGTCACGGGCTGTCTTCAGGCTTCTCTCCTTGTTCTCCTTTCCCCGAAACAAGGTCGTGAAGCATAGGGGTAAGGGAAAGCAAGAAAAATAAAAAAAACCGAATGATGATGTCCTTGAATTTTTGGTTCCCCTTTCGGCAGAATTGACAAAATGCAAAGAGAACAATATAGATATGAGGCGGATCATCGTGGATGAAGATACAGAGAAAGTTTCGAAAAAAAGAGATCAGAACACCAATTTGAGAGAACCTACAAAGAAAATCCAGTAACAATTCCAGTCATAGAGTCCAGAAAATACAATCCAGCAAAGAAAGAAGATCAAGGTAACAGAAGGAAAAGAATCATCATCTAAATTTTCTTAAAAAAAAAAAAGAAAAAAAGAAAAAAAAAAGGATAACGACGCAGAGGGAGGCCGCGGCCTCTCCCTTCACCGCCGTGGCCTCCCAATCTCTCTTACCTTCAACCACCACCTTTCCATCACCTTCAACCACCACAACAACACAAACCACCACCACCACCTCCCCATACCATGACCGCCACCTTCCCTCTCCCCTTCCCCTGCAACTCATCATCATCATCACCATAAAGTCATCATCATCGCGTCAACCTCCTCCCTGCAACCACCATGCGCGGCCAGCTTCAACCCAGCCACTGCACTTCACCACCGATCCGCCACTCAGCTACCAAGCCACTGAATTCACCCGATCTGCGATGTCCACCGCAAGCCCAACTCCCCACCACACCTCAAGCCGCGGAACCTTCTTCCACTCCTGTCACCGCGCCACTGCCACCGCACCTCGATCTGCACCGCATAGCCATCCCTGCACACAAACCAGCCATCAAGATGATAACAAAAATCAAAAGAGAGAAAGAAGCCAGCACAGCAGCGAACCACCCCAGCTCCGTCACCCTTCCTTCCCTTCACGGCACGGTGCCGCCGTAGGCTCCTCCTTTCCGCGGCGCTCCCTCCTCTTCCCTGCTTCCCTCCCCTTTCGCGTGGCCTTCCTGATCTACCTCAACCTCCATGAACTCCTTCACCTCAACACCATCGAACCTCCGCACCTCCCCTGTCAACCATATGTTCTGTTCTCTCTTCTTCCCATCGCAACCCAAACCGTGATGAACCCATACACCACTTAACCTCCACATCTAAGTCACCCAACCTCCACAACCTCTACGGGTTCTTCATGGAAACCACCACCGAACCCATCTTCCCTTTGAACACATCACCGCCTCTGTACACCATGGTCACTGATCTTTCTCGGCCACCGATTTGTACCCTCCGCCGGCACCATCTGTGTATGGCCTTCCTCTCCTTGTAGCCACGATGGCCGCTTCTCTCTCGAGCTTTCTCTCACTGCTTCCTTTCCCTTCATTTCGCCGCTTTGCTCATTCTTCATTTGTCCCCTCTGCGTTCTTGTTTGAGTGTGAATAGGAGAAAGAATTATTTGTTTATGTAAGAGGAAGAAAGAATTGTGTGCGTGTGCTGGTGTGAGAAAGAGTTAAGAAAGTGTGTGTGTGAGTGTATGTAGGAGAGAGGTTGCCATCATGCGTGACAGAGGGAATGAGTTTTATTTTTTATTTGATTTATTATTATTATTATTTTTGTGTGTGGATACATGGTACGAGAATATGTTATGTGGGTGTATAAATGAGTGAGTAGGATGATAGATTAGGAGAATTGGATTTTTTTTTATTATCATTATTTTATAGGTTTTGTTTCTATTTTGTTGAATAAATTTTAAATTTAAGTCTTGGGGTTGTGTTTGTAAGGTTAGTTTTTTTTATTCCTAGGTTAATTTGCTGGGTTTGACATTTTATAGATTGGCTTGATTTGAGATTTGATTGTCTAGTTAGTTTTTTTTAGTCTTCGGGTTTGATTTAGTTTAGGCATAAATAAAATTTCTTTTTACTTTGAGTTCATAATAAAAATTTTGACATTTTGATTAAAAAGGGAAAAAGAATATTTGTAATATATTTTCTTTTACTCTTTTATTTGAATGAAACTAGGTAAATTAACTGTAAAAAAAAAGGGGTAAATGATTTTTTTTTATTATTATTATTTTGGATAAATTTAGTGTTAATGTTTCTATTAATTGAAAAAGAGAGAAAAATAGTAATTAGGACTTTTGTTTTCTTAGTTTAATTTTTTTTTTTATATGTTTTGTGGTATGTTTACGTTTATGTTTATGAGTTAATTTTATTTTTATTAATTTTTATTTTTATATTTTGATTGAATTAATTGCTTAATTTTGCTTATTTTACTTTTTTTTAGTTTAAATATTTTGTGCTTATGTGTTTCGATCAAAATTAATTGTGTAATTGTAATATTTTGCATTTCTAGTTTAATTATTTTACATATTTTGTGTATTTGCGTTTGTGAATTACTTATTTAGTTTTGTTATTTTATGTGATTATGTGTTTTGTGTGTAATTAGGTTATGAATTATTTTTTTTTCTTTTGGTTTAATTATTTTATGTGTTTATATGTTCATTTAAGTTAATTGTGTTTAATTTTATAGGTTCCCGTTAAAATTAGAATTGTGTCTAAAAAGAGAAGTTTTATCCATTTTTGATTCAAAATAAGTACTTGAGTATTTTATTGAAATTTATTCATTTAATTAATTGATGAATTATAAGAAAAAAAATAGAGTTAATTTGACCGCGACGGTTTGTTAACTTTATATTTTAGAATATTTTAGCTATGACAGCTTGATATTCTAAAATTCCCTTTCAAAATTAGATTTTCATAATATTATTTTGTTTGAAAATATTTTATTATTACTTCTTTTTATATTAATTTGAGTTAATTATTAAATTGTATATATCTCTTTTAAAAATAAAGTTAATTTGACCGCGACGGTTTGTTAACTTTATGTTTTAGAATATTTTAGCTGTGACAGCTTAATATCCTAAAATTCTAAATTTCCTTTCTTTAAAAAAAATATATAAATTCCTTTTAATTTTCTTGAAATAGAAAATAGATGTTTAAAGGGGGTTATTGATTAATTTGCACAACTAATTGTAGGTATCGTCCGAAGATGGGTGTATTAGGGTGCGTGGGATTAAATTCCTGCCCTTCCCTATACATAACCGACTCCCGAACCCAAACTGGTTTCAAAGACTATTTTCTAAAAAATGGGTTTTTCCAACGTTTTCCCAATTTTAAATAAACATGGTGGCGACTCCAATATTACGAAAAAAACTTCTCTATCCTTCGCCGTCCCCGTCGCGATCCCGGTTGCGACACTATTGATATATTCTTGGATCATCACAAAAGAGTTATATTGAGAAGGTAGTTAAGAAAATTGGCATGCAGTATTGGAAATCAAGATACACCCGTATTACTAACGAAGACATGTTTAGTCTCAATTAATACCTTTAAAGTGATTTTTGAAATTAAAGAAATACAGAAAATTTCTTATACTTTTGCATTCGAAATTATAATGTATACTCAATTTTATACATGTTTGGATATTGTGTACACTATTGAGAGGTTAGCCAGATATATTGATAATGTGGTAATAGATCATTGGATAGCAGTCAAATAGATCTTGTGTCATTCTCAAAGAATAAAACATTACATGTTCACATGTGGGAAGTCGGATCAGATTAGAGATCATTTGGTATTCAGGCTTCAACTTTGCTGGATGCAAAAGCAACTATAGATTGAGTTTAAGCTATAATTATATACTTGTTGGAAGAGCAATTTTTGAAAGAGTATTAAATAGATACTTGTTGCTTTTCCAATAAAGTAATTGTGTTTAAAGGTTATTATGAGGCATCCAATCATACAATATGGCCTTGAAATTTTGTCACAAGTTGCAAATTATAGATGAAATTGAAAGACTACTTAAGTTATATTTGACAATATGTTAGTAGCCATATATAATAAGAAGAGTATAGAGTGATAAAAGTGTCTATAGAGCATATTAGCATAAACTCCATGGTTGTGGCTCCGCTTACTAAAGCACTGACACCCAAGGTCTTTCATGAGCATATAGTTCATATGAGTGTGATATCATTTTATATGATATGTTGTGCTAGTGGGAGTGTGTATTTGGATGCTCGTATATTTTAGACAAACCTTAAGTTCATGGATATTTTCTTCAAAAATAAAATATTTGGTTTTGTTTTTCACTCTGAGTATAGGTATATGATCTCATAAAGAATAAGGTTGGACCAGTTGGAAATAAACATGTTAGATCACATTACAAGCAATTTCCATATTACACATCCATACTTGATCTATGTCATTTGGTTATGGTAATATATGTGACCATAGATGGACTTAATTATGATACATGTAATGAAAGTCGTTTTGATCCTATATTAACATAATTGATGAATGAGATTGTTGGAAGATATTTTGATCATGATATGTGGGAGATTGTAAGAATCTATATATTGACTTGTATATATCCCAAATTAAAGTGATCTGATAAGGATAAGTTAATAGATCTAAATCATCTTATTAAGTATAAGCTTATTATGTGTAGATATCATCATGTTACCAAGTTACTAATTTTATGATGGGCTGAATTAGAAAAGGTTTACAGAGTTATAGCACGCCTCTTTTTTTGATATCCCATCATCAGAAAAGGGAGAGCCGCCGTCTCTAAAGTATGCGTATTAACTTGGAAGATCAATAACCACATGTCCAAACACCAATCAGTTCCTATGGATGTTCAGGTACGCTTTTTCATCTAGTCTTCTAATTTTCTGGATAATTTAATATGGATGATCTTGAGATTGTAAAGAACTAAATTTATAACATACTCCACATATTGTTTAGATTTTTTAACATTTTATTACTAGATTGCAAGTCAAGAACCATTGTAGCAAGAGATTAGTGTGTGTGTGTGTATATATATGTATATATATATATATATACCCAATTTGAGATTTTTTAATCTGGATGATATTCTAAATTCCCTACATTTTTTTTTTGGGTTACTCAAATTCCTTACATTTTAATCTCATTTTCACTTTTTCCTCCACCGTATTGCTGAAGAGATTTTGAATGTGTCTCTGATCATACGGAAGAGTTTGAGCACATCTCTCTATGCCAACTATCTCTTTCGCCCTTTGCCATCAAGCTATAATCATCGTCAACTTGTGAAACAGTGAGGTAGCGATTTGAAGATTATTCCACCCAATTACAATTTGCCAATTTGTGTCGGCCTGTGAGGAATGTGACATGGTTGAGGAGTCAAAATCTAAGTTTTTTTTTTTTTTAACATATTTGACAACAACACTTTGGCCTTTGGCTCTTATCTTTGTATTGAAAAAAACGATTTGATTTGAATGACAGCTGATTAAATTTAAATATTAAGTAAAATAAAGACTTTATTTTGTAAAAATAGTTATTATAACAATAACAATTCATAAAAAAATAAAATAAAATGATCGAAAGGCAATTTGTCAGTCATAAAATAAAAGAAAATTATAAAAAGTTAAGTTATTATCCTTACTAGATCTGATCAAGATGAGGCCTTCCTTAATTCATGTCCATGTGAATTCAATTCAAGAGCGTACAAAAATGATGAAGCCTTACTATATCCAGCATGCTTAATATAATGGAAGGTGAGCTATTTATATTTAAGCTATTTATGCCTTACCTATTCATTTTAAAAATCTATAATAAGCTATTTAAAATAATGTAATTCAAGCAAATAAGCACAAAATCTAGTGGTAGATTTCTATATGTCTCAATGAGCTATAAAAGATTATGAATTCGATTCTCATCTTTATCCTTATCTCCTAATAATATCATAATTAAAAATATCATCTAATTCAAAATATTTTAAACAAATAAAACTAGCCGAATTACAGGTTAAACGTATCAAAGAGAAAGGTAGGGCTTCAAATAAACCACCTTTGCACATGCTTCAAATAAGCATAACCCTACTAAATAAAATTGAAATTTAAAAAAGATTTAATTTTTTCTTTGGTCCCTAAAACTTCAACAAGTTTTGATTTTGATCCCCTAAAAAAAGTTTTCTTTGATTTTGGTCTAAATATTTTTAAAACAGTTTGATTTTAATCCCTAAAATTAGTTTAATTTATCTCTACTAAATGCTGAGCTGGATTATAAAAAATGTGTTACCTAGTCATATATGATTGCCTTTAGTCGTACATAGCATATCATAACCATATGTATCATTCTAAAATAAATTATTAGGTTTAGTAAGATGTATTAATAAGTTAGGTTTAATAAGTTATTGATCGAGTGAGAATTTGGACACATAGGATCATTATATAGTATATATGACTATTGGCTACCATATAAGCTTGGAATATGTGGTTTTTTTTTGTCACCTAGCTTACTATTTAGCACAGACCGATTAATTTCAGGGATTAAAATTAAACAATTTTAAAAATGTTTGGACTAAAATTGAATAAAATTTTTTGTAGGGACCAAAACTATATCTCCATGACTTTTCAAGACGAAAAGATATTTAATCCTTTTAAAAAACAATGAAATATTGTGCAAATAAGTTAAAAATAGATTAATCGATCAAAATCCAGTCAACCAACAAAAAGTCGTTGAACCGATCCAAGAAATAAAGATGGCCAAGGATACACCTTGGCTAGTCAAGGACTAATGGATCTCCTAGCTTGCTCATCAGAAAGAGTTTTAGACGGAATAGGTACAAAGCAAAGTGTCCCATAGATATTTACGTATAATTTTCTTTAGCGTAAGAAATTCATATTCTAAACAATGTGGAATTTAGGTGCGTGCTTGCTTTTTATTTGTATTGTTTAATACTTTTTAAAATTGTGAATTACCCATAAAACTACCCACAAGTTTCTACATTTTAGTGGTTAAATGGTTAGCCCCTCCCTCATATAGGGGTCTTATGTTTGAGTCTCTATTTCTATTAGACAGGTTAGGTTGGGTCCAGTTAAATACAAGTTAGGTCACGAGCAACTAATAAGCCATGTGACCTGTCCCTAACATGTAAAAATGTTTTCTGGTGAAACATTTTAAAATAATATTTTGATTAACCACTTTATATAAAATTTTGCCCTTACCAATTTTTTTTTTTCCAATACGTGATGCATTTAAGACTCATCACCCTCTAAACAAGAGCGATAAATATTTGAATTAACCATTCTAAATTTATGCTTGCTTTAATACAAAATTTTACTTAAATTTTTAGAAGTCTGTTAAATCTTAAATCTTATGTTTTTCGCTCTTTTTTTTTCAGCTGAGTATTTTACGAATTTATAAATTCAGTCATTCAATATAAATTTAAAATTTTAAGTATTGAATCAAGAAAGTTTTAAGTTCTTTTAAAGAACCTTTAGAAAATGATAAACCTATGTATTAGGATTATTAGAAATCAATCTGTTAAATTCAAATGTTGATATATTAATAAAAAAATATATTTTTAATACAAAAGTATAAAAATATTATAAGTTAGTCATACTAGCCAATTTTTTCTATATGTGAACATAAACAATTAGATATTCAACATTTATAATATTGGCCTGCAAATAATAAAAATTTGAGAGATGAATTCACCAGGATCGTCAAGATAACTTTATTATCAAGAAATTATGCACTCAGTAATTTGCACAATTAATATTGTAAGCTTCAGGTTGCAAAATCATAAAATATTTGAAAAGTCAACGTGGTAGATGAATTGATTCACATATTGTCGCAACCGGGATCGTGACGGGGACGGCGAAAGAGAAAGAATTTCTTTGTTTGAAAATTATTAGAGTCGCCACCAAGTTTATTTAAAATCGGGGAAACATTGGAAAAACCCATCTTTAAAAATAATGATCTTTGAAACCAGTTTGAGTTCGGGAGTCGGTTATGTATAGGGAAGGGCAGGAATTTAATCCCACGCACCCTAGTACACTGGGCCCTGACTTTACCTTTAATTAATCAGGCAAACTAAATAAATAACCTTTTTCAAACACTTATTTTCTATTTCAAGACAATTAAAATAAATGAGCAAGTTTAAATCGAAAATAAGTATATAAATTACAAATATTTACAAATAAGAGAAAAAAGAAAATTGATTTTTTTATTTTTTTATAAAGAACATAAAGGAAAAACAAATATTTTTGGGAGAATTTTCAGTCATTGCCTATCACAACTCAAATGGCCAGAAATATATCGAGTTAACAATGTTCGTTCACGGATAAATTAACTCTTTATCTACAATAACAAGAGTTAAATAAAGTATTTTGACATAAAATTATTAGGAAAAAGAACTTATAAATAAAACAAAATACATAAATAGCATAAAAAATTTAGGAAAATCATTTATAAATAAATTAAATGGTGAAAAGTTAATTGAAGATAATTTTAGAATATTAAGCTGTCACAGCTAAAATATTCTAAAAACATAAAGTTAACAAACCGTCGCGGTCAAATTAACTTTATTCTTAAAAAGAGATATATATAATTTAATGGTTTACCTCAAATTAATATAAAAAAACAAAGTAATAATAAAATATTTACAAACAAAATAATATTATGAAAATCTAATTTTGAAAGGGAGTTTTAGAATATCAATCTGTCATAGTTAAAATATTCTAAAACATAAAGTTAACAAACCGTCATGGCCAAATTAACTCCATTTTGAAAAGACTTTGAATATCGCTCGTCATAGCCTAAAATATTCAGGACATAGAATTAACAAACCGTCACACTTAAATTAATCCTATTTAAAAAAAGATTAATTAACTCAAATTTTTGTAAAGCAAATTTATTCAATTGTTTATTTAAACCCAAATCCATAAAAAAACATTTTAATATTTTTTTTAACTGAAATTAGCAAAAATACATTAAAAACCGTTACACAATTAATTTAAACAAAACACCTAAACATATGAAATAAATAAGCTAAAAAAAACATAAACACAATTACACCAATAATTTGAACAAAACACATAAATAATTAACATTAAACAAAAGAAGACTAATTCGTAAACATAATCATACAATCAAACAAAATGGATAAGATAATTAAATAAACAAATAAGGGTCGTAATTACCATTTTCTTCTTTTTTTTTAATAGGAAACACTAGCACTAAACACCCAAAATCAAGAAAATATTAGGTCACTCTTTTTTATTTTATTTATTTATTTTTTTTATAATTTATTTATTTAATTCCACTCAAATAAAAAGGGGATAAAAGAGAACACATTATAAGTTAAAAAAAAAAAATTTATTTTTCGAATCAAATAAAAACCCTTAGTTTATTTTAGATCAAAATCAAACCCAAAACCAAAGAAGTGAATTCAAGAACTTAAATTAAAATAAACACTAATCACACAAACACGAACACAAACCTAAACAAAATCAAAATTTCACTTAAGATGAAATAACAACTAACTAAAATATAAATAAGGAATGAAATTTAACTTAACTTAATTCTATTTTTTATTAATATAACATAAAAATAAACACTAAAACATAAAATAAAAAAAAAGAAAATAAAAAATAAAAAAACTCACTCTCACCTCACATGCACACACTCACCAAACTCTCTCGGCACCCTCACACACACATTCTCTTCTCACCGACACTCTCTCACACACGCGCACCACTCACAAATAAACTCTCTTTCTCTCACGTACACACACTAACACTAAAACCAAAAGGAAAACTCTCACACACACGCAGCCAAGTAAGAAAAATCAAAAGAAACCAAAGCTAAGGAGAGAATTTGGGGAATAAGAGAACCGAGAGAGAGGGAGAGAGAGCGAGGGCAGGGGAAGGCCGATCCGCCGCTGTAGGGGCGCGGCAGCTTCTCGCGATGGCGAGAATCGTGGGGTAAGGCCACCGTGCAGGGCCACCGCACGAAGAAAGGGAGGGGCGGTGCTTGACACGCGAGGAAGAAGACCGGCCGAGGTGGAGCAGGTCGGAGCGTGCCTTGGCGGCGTGAGGAAGGACGCGGAGAGTGGTTGGTCGGCGCAATCGGTGAAGGGAAAGGAACGAAGGGACCGCGGATTGATGGGGAGCAAAACCGCATGGAGAGTTGGTCGAAATGGAGTGGTGGCTGGCTGAGGTTTCCGCCCGAGAGGTTCGCGGTTCGGTGTGGTGGAGAGGTGTGGGATGAAGGTGGAAGGCGGTCACGGTGACAGGGACTTTGCGAACTGAGGCTGAGCTCTGGAGGTCACGCGGTGGTGGTCAAGCTAGGCAGATCGGAGAGGAAGGCGTCAGGTGGTTCGCACAAGAACGAAAGGGAGACGCTGCGATGGTGATGGCTTTATGGTGATGTTGATGGTGAGTTGCAAGAGGAAGGACCGGTGATGGTGGTTGGTTTGGTGGTGATGTTGATGGTGAGTTGTAAGAGGAAGGACCGGTGATGGTGGTTGGTTTGGTGGTGGAGGTTCAAAGGGATGAAGATGGTGGTGGTGGCTGAAAGGGGGAGAGGCCGCAGCTTGATGATGATGAAGATGAGGATTCACGGTCGCGGTGGTGGTGGCTGAAACCACCGCGCCACCTCTTCCCTTTTTCAAAATTTTGTTTTTTTTTTTTTTTAAAAAAAAAAATCTGCTGTTAATGTATTGATGATCTTTACCTTGTTACTGAACTGTATTTGCTGGACTGTGTAATTGGTCTGGAAATTTTGGTTTCTCTGCAGGTTTTTCAATTGATCCCCCCTTTTTTTTAGTTCTCTTCCCCTATGTATATCTTCTGTGTTCTCTCCTTTCCAATTCCACCGAAAAAGGAAATAAAAACCTCCAAGACCCCATCATTGTGCTGGTTTTGTTTTTCATACTTTCTCTCATCTCATGCTTCACGAGCTTGCTTCGGGGGAATCAAGAGAAGGGGAACCCGTGAATTTGGCAATGAAAGGGAGGAGAGGAGCTTGAATGGAGGAGCCCGTGACTCTCTCTCTCTTTTTTTTGTTTATTTATTTAATATTTTTTATCTTTGAAGTAAAACAGGTTTCAACAAATTGGGTTTCTTCAAAGGCTGAATAGTAAATCAAAAAAAAAAAGGGATGGGCTGAAAATAGCATAAATGGGCTAAAAAAAGTTTTTGGGTATCATGTTAATAAAATTGGGCTGAAGATGATTTTTTTTTTTTTAACAAATAAACAAGAACAAAAGATTTTTTATTATTGGGCCGAATAAAATCGGGTATTCACAGTTGCCCCTCTTTATTCATTTCTTATAAGAGAATATGAAAAAAACCTAAGTTTTTATATCATCGTCATAAGGAATGAGTAAAGACATGAATATCGATTTTATTTACAATGCATGAAATGCAAACCATCTAAATGCACACGGCAAAAGAAGATGCACATCTTAAAAGAGTCAAATGTAAAGGCTAGCAAGAGTCTAAAGCAGACGATGCTGATCAAAACTTACAAACCAACAAGTGGTTGATCGAATGTAAAATTGGCAACTGAGGCCAATTGAAAATGTAAATTGGCAACTGAGGCCGATTGAAAATGTAAATTGGCAACTGAGGCCGACTGAAAATGTAAATTGGCATCTGAGGCCGACTGAAAATGTAAATTAGCAACTGAGGCCAGCCGAAAATGTAAATTGGCATCTGAGGCCAGCTGAAAATGTAAAATGGCATCTGAGGCCGACTTGAAATGTAAATTGGCATCTGAGGCTGTCTAAAACGTAAAATTGGCATCTGAGGCCGACTGAAAACGTAAATCGGCAATGAGGCCGATCGAAACATAAATCGCAATGAGGCCGACTGAAATGTAAATTGGCATCTGAGGCCGACTAAAAACGTAAATTGGCAACTGAGGCCAGCTGAAAATGTAAATTGGCATCTGAGGCCGATTTGAAATGTAAATTGGCAGCTGAGGCCGACAGAAATGTAAATTGGCATCTGAGGCCGACTAAAAACGTAAATTGGCAACTGAGGCCAGCTGAAAATGTAAATTGGCAACTGAGGCCAGCTGAAAATGTAAAATGGCATCTGAGGCCGACTTGAAATGTAAATTGGCATCTGAGGCCAACTGAAAAGGTAAATTGGCAACTAAGGCCAGCTGAAAACGTAAATTGGCATCTGAGGTCGACTGAAAAGGTAAATTTGAAAAAGAAACAGTCTTTCTTTTTTTTTTCAAATCATATGCACAAAGCCTTGAATTATCCATCTTCAGTTTACACAATATTAAAACTAACCGTAACCCAATCGAGCAAACCTTGAGGAAAACTTTAACCGATCAAACTCATAATCTTAGCATTGGACCTTCTGGCACAACAAAGGCTTTCTTTTCTTCTGTGACCTTGCTCATTTTTATTCTTCTCCCATTTCTCTTTTTAGAAGGACGATTACTCCTCCATCAAGCTTAGCTGAAATTTCTGAATTAATGCCAATCATTGATGTATTGCTGTAAACATTGTTAGATTGCGAAATTGAAGCTTAAATTTATCCTGCTTGAGACATCATGAATAAACATGCATTCAAAGGGGAGGTAGAGAGATAAACTGAATGGACATTTTCATTATTTGGTGTATTAAATGACAAAATGCTTTGAATAACAGAAATGCGAAAGATAAAATTTTGAGAGACACAAAATTTTTGCCCCAGTTTAGGTTCTTTGTGACTCAATCAATTAACTTCTTAAAGCAAGTTGAACACCATAGCCATGACATCTGACGACATATCTTCAAACTCCTTTTAAAATTGCCCCAGTTTTTGCCCTTATCTGCTTGATTTGCTGGACTATAAAAAATTGCCCCAGTTTCAGTTGCCAGCGAAGATGCTTATCTTTTCTGCTCTAACTTTTGCCTAGGCCGCTCTTTTGAGTTTTCAACCTAGCGAGCTCTTTTGTTTTGCTGTTTTGCCCTAATTTTTGCTTAGGTCGCTCTTTCGAGTTTTCGTCCTAACAGCTTTTCCTTTTGCTTTGCCCTAACTTTTGCTTAGGTTGCTCTTTTCGAAGTTTTCGACCTAACGGGCTTTTAAACATCTCTTCGTGCATAAAATCTTTTAATCGCATCATCAAGTTGATTGGTTTAGGCAATTCTTGTCCCTCCATGTTTTGCAAAATCAACGCTCCACCTGAGAATGCATGCTTGACAATGTAAGGACCTTCATAACTTGGAGCCCACTTTCCCCGTGTGTCTTCTTGATTAGGGAGAATTTTCTTCAGAACCAAATCTCCTGGATGAAAATCTCTAGGGCGGACTTTCTTATTAAAAGCCCTAGCCATTACCTTTGATACAACTCGCCGTGGCAAATGGCTGTAAGCCTCTTCTCTTCGATCATGTTCAATTGCTCATATCGGGCTTTCACCCATTCAAATTCTTCCAGCTCAGCTTCCATCAAAACTCTGAGCGAGGGGATTTCAACTTCTATAGAGATACGGCTTCCATTCCATATACCAATGAAAAGGAGTTGCCCTGTGCTTGATCGTATGTTGATGCGATACGCGTGCAGAGCATACGGCAGCATTTCATGCCAATCTTTGTAGTTCACAACCATTTTGGCGATGATTTTCTTGATATTTTTATTTGCAGCTTCAACCGCACCATTCATTTGAGGTCTATAAGGAGCTGAGTTGTGATGCTTGATCTTGAAAGTCTCAAAGAACTTCTGAACTTCGGCACCATTGAGGTTAGGAGCATTGTCTGTAATGATCCTTTCTGGAACCCCGTATCTACAGATGATGTCTTTTTTGATGAATCTGAGAAACACCTTCTGTGTGATGTTGGTATATGAAGCAGCTTCCACCCATTTAGTGAAATAATCAATTGCTACCAAGATGAAACGATGACCATTAGATGCTTTGGGGTTAATCGGGCCGATAACATCCATGCCCCACATCGAGAAAGGCCAAGGAGACACCATGCTATGCAACTGAACTGGGGGAGCATTGACTCGGTCTGCATATATTTGGCATTTGTGGCACTTCCGAACATAACTGATACAATCATTCTCTATAGTGGACCAGTAATAACCGCTTCTTAGGATTTTGCGTGCCATCATATGTCCATTGGCATGGGTTCCACAGATCCCCTCATGAACTTCAGTCATGATTATTCGAGCTTCATGTGCATCTACACATCTGAGAAGAGTCGTGTCATAGTTCCTCTTGTAGAGGACTTCGCCATTCAGGAAAAAGGCTATAGCCAGTCTTCGAATTGTCTTCTTATCCACCTCACTTGCACCTGGGTATTCTCCTTTGAATGTACTTTGCTTGATATCATGATACCATGGTTGGCCTGGTTCAGTCTCCACATTGTCACAATACACTGGTTCATTTTGCACCCCTACATGGATGGGTTGGACATTAGCATGGACTTCCAAGTTAGTCATCACGGCCAAAGTCGCTAAAGCATCCGCAAACTGGTTCTTGTCCCGAGTTAAATGAGAGAATGATATGTCATCAAAACGTTCAATTAACTGAGACAAATGCTTCTGATAAGGTACCAATTTCGGATCCTTTGTACGCCATTCTCCATTAACTTGGTAAATTATGAGCGCTGAGTCTCCAAAAACCTTTAGTTCTCTAATTCCCAAGTCAATCGCAACTTGCAATCCATTTGCACATGCTTCAGATTCCGCCATATTGTTGGTACATTCAAAGTCTAATTTGATGGAAATCGATATCGCTTCCACCGGTGAGACAATTACAAACCCGATTCCACATCCATTCATATTGGCAGCCCCATCAAAATACATCTTCCACACATTCTCCTTTTCCTCGTCTTCTCTTTCTAGTGCCAATACCTCGTCATCAGGGAATTCAGGCATAGTGAGTTGTATACCCTCCAGAGGGTTTTCAGCTAGATGATCAGCAATTGCACTTCCTTTGATGGACTTTTGAGTGACATATTTGATATCAAATTCAGACAAAGATCACTTGCCATTTTGACATTCTCAATGACACATGAGGACTATCAAATATGTACTTTAACGGATCCATTCAAGAAATCAGCCAAGTAGTGTAGTATAACATGTACTGCCTCAACCTTTTGGAAGCCCATACTAACGCACAACAGGTCTTTTCAATTGCCAGATAGCGAGATTCGCATTCATTAAACTTCTTGCTCAAATAATAAATGGCATGTTCCTTCTTTCCGGATTCATCATATTGCCCCAACATTGCCCCGAGTGAAGTAGGTAACATTTGTAAAGATACTGATATTAAAGGACGGCTGGCGTAGGAGGAATCGTGAATCGAGGTTTCATTAAATAAGCCTTTATTTTGTCGAAGGCTTCTTGGCATTCTTCATTCCATTCTCCAGGTTGATGTTTTCGCAAAGAACTTGAATATAGGCTCACAAGCACCGGTCAAATTTGCAATGAATCTAGCAATGTAGTTGAGCCTCCCAAGAAAACTTCTTACTTCCTTTTCAGTTCGGGGAGCTGGCATTTCTTGTATTGCTTTCACCTTGTCCGGATCCACCTTTATCCCTTCTCTGTTGACAATGAATCCCAGTAATTTCCCTGTGGAAGCTCCAAAGATACATTTATTTGGGTTCAGTCGCAACTTGTATTTTCTGAGTCTTTCAAACAGCTTTCGCAAGACTACTACATGACTTTCTCCCTCTTTGGACTTAGCGACCATGTCATCTACATACACTTCAATTTCCTTGTGCATCATGTCATGGAACAGCGCAACCATTGCACGTTGGTAAGTGGCACCGGCATTCTTCAACCCGAACGGCATGACTATGTAGCAAAATGTTCCCCACGGGGTTATGAACGTAGTTTTTCCTTTGTCATGAACATCCATGAGAATCTGATTGTACCCGGAGTATCCATCCATGAATGAAAATCGGTGATTCTTGGCCGTATTATCAACAAGGACATCGATGTGAGGGAGTGGAAAATCGTCTTTTGGGCTGGCTTTATTCAAGTCCCGATAATCAACACACATCCTAACCTTCCCATCCTTTTTAGGCACAGGCACGATGTTGGCCACCCAATCTGTGTGTCTTGACACCTCTAGGAACCCGGCCTCTAGCTGTTTAGTCACTTCTTCTTTTATCTTTAGTGACATGTCAGGCCGCATTTTTCTCAACTTTTGCTTTTAAGCTCGACCTCACAGGTACAAAGGGATCTTGTGTGAAACAATCTCTGGATCCAATCCTGGCATATCATGATAAGACCATGCGAAAATATCCAGGTATTCTTCAAACAAAGCAATCATCTCTGTTCGCTCAGGATTCTCCACCATTTTCAACTCTTTCTTCTCTTCTTTGGTGCCCATGTCTATCACTTCGACCACCTCATTGTCTAAGTCAAATCCTTTATCCATGTGTTCCAGTAACCCTGAAAATTTCTCAACAGTTTCTTCATCTTCTTCAAATTCATAGCTATCACACTCAAGTGCAGTAAGAGAGTCAATTGATTGGCCTTCAAAATGCCTTTCATGTGGCAAAACTCTTATACTTAAATCCCTGGAAAGTAATTGTGGTGGGTTGGAATGCCAAGACAAATAATGGGTAAAGCATGAATAAAAGGCGCAAATTAATGGTTTGAGGAAATAATGCTAAAGGAGAAGAATATCGGATAGTAAAGAGAAAAATTGCTGGATAGACATGCAAGTTTATTCAAATGATGTCTCAAAGTAGCATACATAAAAGCAAATACAATTAATACAATCCAAAATGATTACTTTGAAGTAATAACATCAATCATTGGTTCGGCTGTCCAATTCATCAGCATCTCATCGTGGTTGACAGCATGAGCATTGTTGCATTCTTCAGGCTTCTCAATATCCACCATATTGATGGTTGGACAATAGCTAGCTTCATAATTTTCTTCAGCCACAATTACTTCAGCCGGGTAAGGAAAGGTCTCTTTCAGATGAGGGATCTGTTTCATCTTCTCTTTTGGTTTCTTTTGCTCGAGAGCCATGGTCTTAATCTGCTCCTCCAATGACGCCTCATATCCTAAACCAAATCGGTTAGGCTTCCCTGAGATAGGTAGGGGTGTCTTGATACACTGCAACCGTGGTCCCAGTCCCTTGCCGTGCAGATAACCATTTTTGGTCATGATATGAGCCACTATCTGATTGACATCTTGCCTTGGGAGTTCGTTCTGTTCTTGCTTTAACCCTACCACCTCCAGACTGTGCCATAAGCTATCTTCCACCAACTCCACATTTTCAACATATGGAAGTGAGACAGGTTTAGATACAATGATTTCCTTCTCTCCATGGATTGTAATGACTGAATCATTTTCAATGTATTTAACCTTTTGATGCAAGGTTGAAGGAACAGCACCAACATTGTTAATCCATGGTCTTCCCAACAGCATATTGTAATCAGACTCAATCTCCATCACTTGGAATAGAACCTCAAATCGGCTTGGGCCGATTTCTAATGGTAGCACTATTTCCCCCAAGATGTTTTTCTTTGCTCCATCAAAAGCTCTCACAATCATTACTTGCGGTGAAACATCGTCTTTGCCCATTGACAAGTAGCTCAATGTCGATGCTGGCAAGACATTTAATCCCGACCCTCCATCAATGAGGACTTTAGGCACTATATAGCCTTTGCATTTTAGGGTTATATACAGTGCTCGTGGGTTGGCCTGTGATACGATCTCTTCACTTGAGAAAGTGATCATATTGACACGCTTTACCGGATCCACCATGTTCACCATATTCTCCAATGAGACATCCGGTTTCACATAAGCATCTTTCAAAACCTTTAACACTGCTTTTTGGTGAGATTCAGATGATAAGATTAATGACAACAAGGAGATTCTGGCAGGAGTCCTCTTCAATTGCTCCAGTATGTCGTACTCGCTTTGCTTCATAATCTTCAGGAACTCTTCTTCTTCATTTTCTTCTCTTCCTTTTCTATCTGCACCAAAACTCTTTCCCACGTTCTCTTCATCAACAAGCTTCCTTTTTTCCAGCTCTCCGGACCCATAAGTCCTTCCACTTCTTGTTATTCCTTTTACCTCCGCTATCACTTCACTTGTTTGGGCTTTTGAGGTTTCCCCTATGTCTCCGTTCGTCTCCACATTAGTTTCATAGTTCCAAGGGATAGCATGTGTATTTTCGTAACTGAATGGTGCTGGTTTCCTCACAGTGATCACCACTTTCTCTGGTTTCGGAGCTCGATTCAGCGAAGGGTCGCGGAGTACGAAGCGATCGATCACATTTACCTCTTCAGGAAGATTCAACCTCATTTTTGCTTGAATCACACCTAGGTTGAGCAACCCTTGTACTCAAGCCTTGAAACCCCAACAATGTTCGACATCGTGTCCGAGACCTCCACAATGATATGCACAACTTGATTCCAGATCATATTTCTCTTCCTCCTTCACCATAGATGCAGGTGCTGTGATGTGATACCCAGCTTCCTTCAAGCCATTGAACACTTCCTCCATTGATGTTCGAAGATTCAGAACTTTCTTAACTAGAGGTTCTTCCACCTCCAAGGCGTTCACACGACTTCCTCCTTCGTGTTTTGGGATCGGGTTGTTAACAATGTCTGGCTTCGAATCTTCTTGAAGGTCTAGTCTCCCACAAGCAATTAACCTTCTTACTGCTGTCTTGAAACCTTCGCAATCCTCAATGGAGTGCCCTGCTATGTCCATGTGGTATTTCTGTGTCAAGTTCGGGTTATACCAGGCTGGGTATGGTGGTTCTAATGGGTGCACAGGATATGCCGAGATCAGATGAGCATCAACTAACTTTTGAAACAGATCAAGATTCAAATAGATAGCTTTGGGAAAGGTGGGAAGTTGGGGAATCGATTACGGTTTTGGTTTTGGAAATTTGGTCGAGGTGCTGGGGTGTATGTTGGGCGGGTTGGCTGGTATGGCCTTATATGGATGTTGTTAACTTGGGGTTGGGAATACGGAACAGTGTTTGTGGTTTGGTATGGTGGATAATGAGGGATAGGGGTTGGGTATAATCGTGGCCGGGTTGGTGTGTATCGTGGGACGAAGGATTGCTGACCATGCACATAATTCACATCTGTCTCCTTTTTTCTGGGCGGGAAACTCTTTCTTGCGTCTTCGTTGCTCATGGGAAGCTTGCCGGCTTTTGCTAAGCTTTCAATTCTTTCTCCAGCAGTTATCAACTCAGAGAAGTCTTTGTAT
This sequence comes from Dalbergia cochinchinensis, assembly GCA_031216125.1. Classification (NCBI taxonomy): domain Eukaryota; kingdom Viridiplantae; phylum Streptophyta; class Magnoliopsida; order Fabales; family Fabaceae; genus Dalbergia; species Dalbergia cochinchinensis. The sequence goes on from CM062377.1 coordinate 61,996,793, forward strand.
GATGCCCCTGCCATTGCCCCAATGTAAGGGGATCCCAAGGTTCCCAAGAAGTAAGAACACATCTCAGTTGGGATGAGTGGTGGTTGAACCTGAGCAGCCAAGGCCCTCCATCGTTGAGCGTATTGCTTGAATGATTCATCCTTCTTCTTCTGCATAGAGCTTAATTGCTCTCGTGTAGGTGCCACCTCAAGATTAAACTTGTATTGGCTCATGAACAGATCTGCCAATTCTCTCCAGCTAGAAATCTTTGAGTGGTCTAGTTGAATGTACCAGTCGAGCGGGTCCACCAAAGCTTTCATGGAAGAAGTTGATGAGGAATTTTTCATCCTTTGACCATATCGCCATCTTAGTACAATAACTCTTCAAGTGAAATAGAGGATTACCCGTCCCGTCATACTTTGAGAAGTCAGGAACCTTAAAGTCCCTAGGGATTACTACATCAGTAGAAGGACAGAGTTGTTCAACCTCCACATACCCATAGGGGCTAGGTCCTTGAATAGCCCGAATTTGCTCTTGAATCTTCTCCATCCATTCCTCTTTGAACTTTCCTTTTCTCGCCTCGCACGACTATTTTCTGAGGAGGATGGTTGCCTCTGGATGACCACACGAGGTTGCTCCCAGACAGGTGTAACATGCCCGTGCTCATGAGTTTGCACATTTTCTAAGGAACGATAACCTTCTCCAATAGGGATTACCAATGGTATCGTGGGCGGTGGTTGCCCATGGAGGTTATTCGGGATTTCACCCATATCATTCATCCCTACGGTGGCGTTTAGAGTCGCACTCGGTACCACAGGCATACCCAGTGTCGTGGTCTTTGGTTGCACATTCACTGAATGAGCTCCCAATAGGTTAAGTGATTCTTGTATGGCCCGCATCATATCCTCCAATCTTCCTTGGTTATTTGACAGTTCATTCAGTTTTCCTCTCACCGCGTCAACTTCATTGCTCAGATTTCATCCTCCTTCAGAAGTAATTGTGATTGGGATACCCCTTTCTGCGTCACCATTCCCTCCAGCCATTTTGGTCCGGGCTCTGGTATTGTGAATTCGAGTTTGATCGGTATCGGTTTTCCTTGGCGCCCAATTGTGACGAAGTTTTACCCGATTCAAAACAATTTTAGTGAAAGGTAAGAGATAAAAACATGGCTATTTGTTAGAAATCATCGAGCCGAGTCTTGATGTGAGTATCTTTGATGATAACTGCTTCCTCGTAACGTCTCGTTCAAAAGTACTAAGTCATGGACATTGCTACGAGACCAACACAATACACAGTAACAAAGATTCTTTTATTCATGAAGGCATATTACAACCATCATCCTTCTTACATTGATTCTCACAACAACAAAAGAGAATACATTGTAAAGCCACAAATGCCTTCCTCAAAATCTCTCAGTAATCATTTGCTTCATTCTTCCAATCAAGTCTTTACAATAGTCAACAAAATTACAAATCTCGATTGGGGTCTTGAAAGGGATTATTCCTTGCTCGGCCAATCCTAAATAGCTTGGAACATCTTCTATGGCCGCATTAGCCAATCCTGCCAAGTTTGAGAAGCGAGTCTTCAGCTCATGAATAATGTGGTTCTGATGTTGTATTTCAGAATCCAAACTTGCAACTCTTTCCTTTTCTTCTTCCAAATAAGAACTTTGATATTCCATGATCTCATCATTCATGTGTTGGCTCAGCTCTCCAATCTTCCCTTGGTATTCATTGTTCAATTCTTCCATTTGTTGTTTCATTTGCTCTTGGCCTTTTAACGCAGCTTCTTCAGCAATTTTGGCCTTTCGAAGCAGGTCTTTCAATTGTTGATTTTCAGCTAGCGCTTTGTCACGCTCTTGCCTCCGAAGTCCAAGCTCTTTGTTGGCAGCTTTGAGGCATTCCCTGGTTTTCATCATGTGTTCATGCCCCATTTTCAATTTCTTGCTTGTTCCTTCTAGAGCTTGATCCTTTTCAGTGCTTTCTCGTTTTAACGTCGTGTAGTTATGGCGAACACTTTTCAACTCAGCTTCTATTTGCACCTTTTCTTGTTCAACCTTGTCTAGTTTCTCCTTCACTTTCTTGATTTCTTCATTTTCATGGAAACCCCAGGTTGATACATTGTCCAAAGGAGTAATAGTTATGACTTTGAAGGGCAGCTTGATCTCTTGAGCCCTATTTTTCACCCATTGATGATAACTTTCTTTCACAGCACAACTTCTAACTCCCAGTTCCTTTCCTTTCTTGACAACCTTGTTCCAGGCGGACCGGATCTTCTGGAATAGGTCAATGTCTTTGGAGTCTTGATAATATGAGACAAACGGAGTAACTGCAGCTTCAGAAGGAGGTCCCATCATGGGATAACCAAGTTGGCGTAACACCAAGACAGGATTGTAGTTTATGCATCCTCGGGTACCCATGAGAGGTACATTTGGAAAGCTTCTCCTTCGATAAATCAGAGTTTGACCATCCACCCTCCAAGGATACCATCGTATCATCTTTTCATCCAATTTGGCCAAGTCTTGAGCCCACTCTTGTCCACTCTTCTTCTTGATATTATGCATTCGTAGGTCTTCAATCGGACAAGGCGCCTTGTAATTCCTCTGAAATATGTGCGAAGTAACCCACACATATAGTATTGGTAAACAGCATAGAATTCTCTTACCATTTCTCTCATGGCAAAAGTTTAGAGTACAATAAACATCTGCCAGGAGGGCTGGAACGGGGTTATGACCATGGAATTTGCGAGCAAGGAATACATCAATAGCCGCAAAGTCTACAAGGCCTTCAATGTTCGGAAACAAGACAGTGCCGTAGATGGTGAGGGCCAGTATATCTGCAAAAGTATCCCAATCTTCTACTCATGCCAGATGATGCATGTGCTCTTCCAGGTAATCTCTTGAGAATCCATAAGTCCCATTCTTACATTTCTGTGCTTCATGCAGGTTCTTTACGCTTACCCTTAGGACAGTTGATAAGGTTTGTAAAGAAGGATAATGACCTTGGTAGTGATAGGGTTTTTCTCCTTCTAGTGGTAACCCCAGGATCTTCTCAAATTCTTCAATGGTCGGTGCTAACTGGAAGTCTTGAAAAGTGAAACATCGGAGTGGAGGATCATAGTACTGTGCCAGTGCTGTGATTGCTTCTTCCTGTTCTTCCACTTCTAAGAGATTCAAAACCTTTCCATACTTTCTGGTGAGAGACAGGCGTTGTGGTAACTTCAGCAACTGACCCAAAGATCTCAGATTTTTAGTGTCAGGTGTCTTGGCCTTGAGACGTAGAGTTCTTTTCAACTTTTCACCTTTCTGACTGTCTGGTCTCATATTTGTTTCCATTTTCCCAAAGATACTCACAATAAGATTTCAGTTCAACTTTCTAACAAACCTGCCGTAATAGAAAAAAAAAATTTGATTTAAATGAAAGAAGGAATAATAAACAATTTAGGAAATGAACAGAAATCATGCACAAAGAACAATGATAGGAAATTATGTACAAAGAAAGGAGTTAAGGAAAATGCACGCTCTCTTTGTGTCCTATGTGAGGTAAGTTCTGGAGGTTAATTCTATGGTTCTATGGTCGTTCTACCTTGTGAACACTTTCACTGGGTGGGTCTACATTCTCAGAGTTCTATGGCCTCTAGAGTTAAGACTCGTTTCAGAATGTTACCCACAATAGCAGGTGAACCGCTAGGTGTAGGGCATTCACGAAAGAATCACACTCTAGATGAGATTTTCGCAATAACCAAACAGGATGAACATCCAAAATGGCTACCACTACACAATCTCTTACCTATCTCAAGTTACACTCAGACCCGGGTATAGGGCCCCACTCGTATGTGATTAACGTGTAAGTGTTGTGTGTGAAGAGAGCATACAAACCTGAAACCCTAAGACTACCCACGACCAATTCCTGCAAAAACGGTTCAAACGAACACGTACAATATTCAGTAACAGTCATCTACCCTAAGGTTTTTACAAGTAAAGCTATCATTATAAATATGCACATGGAAAGCAAAATTCTGTAAAGAGACAAAGCATGCAACAAAGTAAAATAAGGAAAGGAAAACAAACGTCAAAAGGTTATATTTAATTTGCACAACTAAATAAAACAGGCCTGACTCTCTTGGAAATCCCCAGTGGAGTCGCCATCTGTCGCAACCGGGATCGCGACGGGGACGGCGAAAGAGAAAGAATTTCTTTGTTTGAAAATTATTAGAGTCGCCACCAAGTTTATTTAAAATCGGGGAAACATTGGAAAAACCCATCTTTAAAAATAATGATCTTTGAAACCAGTTTGAGTTCTGAGTCACATGTATAGGAAGAGGCAGGAATTTAATCCCACGCACCCTAGTACACCCGTCCTTGGACGGTACCTTTAATTAACTGTGCAAACTAAATAAATAACCTTTTTCAAACACTTATTTTCTATTTCAAGACAATTAAAATAAATGAGCAAGTTTAAATCGAAAATAAGTATATAAATTACAAATATTTACAAATAAGAGAAAAAAGAAAATTGATTTTTTTTATTTTTTATAAAGAACATAAAGGAAAAACAAATATTTTTGGGAGAATTTTCGAGTCATTAAGCTATCACAACTCAAATGACCGAAATATCGAGTTAACAAGCCGTCACGGATAAATTAACTCTTTATCTACAATAACAAGAGTTAAATAAAGTATTTTGACATAAAATTATTAGGAAAAAGAACTTATAAATAAAACAAAATACATAAATAGCATAAAAAATTTAGGAAAATCATTTATAAATAAATTAAATGGTGAAAAGTTAATTGAAGATAATTTTAGAATATTAAGCTGTCACAGCTAAAATATTCTAAAAACATAAAGTTAACAAACCGTCGCGGTCAAATTAACTTTATTCTTAAAAAGAGATATATATAATTTAATGGTTTACCTCAAATTAATATAAAAAAACAAAGTAATAATAAAATATTTACAAACAAAATAATATTATGAAAATCTAATTTTGAAAGGGAGTTTTAGAATATCAATCATTATAGTTAAAATATTCTAAAATATAAAGTTAACAACCCGTCGCGGTCAAATTAACTCCATTTTGAAAAGACTTTGAATATCGTCGTCATGACTAAAATATTCCAGGACATAGAATTAACAAACCGTCACACTTAAATTAATCCTATTTAAAAAAAGATTAATTAACTCAAATTTTTGTAAAGCAAATTTATTCAATTGTTTATTTAAATCCAAATCCATAAAAAAACATTTTAATATTTTTTTAACTGAAATTGGCAAAAATACATTAAAAACCGTTACACAATTAATTTAAACAAAACACCTAAACATATGAAATAAATAAGCTAAAAAAAACATAAACACAATTACACCAATAATTTGAACAAAACACATAAATAATTAACATTAAACAAAAGAAGACTAATTCGTAAACATAATCATACAATCAAACAAAATGGATAAGATAATTAAATAAACAAATAAGGGTCGTAATTACCATTTTCTTCTTTTTTTTTAATAGGAAACACTAGCACTAAACACCCAAAATCAAGAAAATATTAGGTCACTCTTTTTTATTTTATTTATTTATTTTTTTTATAATTAATTTATTTAATTCCACTCAAATAAAAAGGGGATAAAAGAGAACACATTATAAGTTAAAAAAAAAAAATTTATTTTTTGAATCAAATAAAAACCCTTAGTTTATTTTAGATCAAAATCAAACCCAAAACCAGCAAGTGAATTCAAGAACTAAAATTAAAATAAACACTAACCACACAAACACGAACACAAACCTAAACAAAATCAAAATTTAACTTAAGATGAAATAACAACTAACTAAAATATAAATAAGGAATGAAATTTAACTTAACTTAATTCTATTTTTTATTAATATAACATAAAAATAAACACTAAAACATAAAATAAAAAAAAAGAAAATAAAAAATAAAAAAACTCACTCTCACCTCACATGCACACACTCACCAAACTCTCTCTGACACCTCACAGACACATTCTCTTCTCATCGACACTCTCTCACACACGCGCACCACTCACAAATAAACTCTCTTTCTCTCACGTACACACACTAACACTAAAACCAAAAGGAAAACTCTCACACACACGCAGCCAAGTAAGAAAAATCAAAAGAAACCAAAGCTAAGGAGAGAATCTGGGGAATGAGAGAACCGAGAGAGAGGGAGAGAGAGCGAGGCGAGGAAAGGCCGATCCGCCACAGTAGAGGCGCAGCGACTTCGCCGTGGCGAGAATCGTGGGGTAAGGCCACCGTGCAGGGCCACCGCACGAAGAAAGGGAGGGGCGGTGCTTGACACGCGAGGAAGAAGACCGGCCGAGGTGGAGCAGGTCGGAGCGTGCCTTGGCGGCGTGAGGAGGGACGCGGAGAGTGGTTGGTCGGCGCAATCGGTGAAGGGAAAGGAACGAAGGGACCGCGGATTGATGGGGAGCAAAACCGCATGGAGAGTTGGTCGAAATGGAGTGGTGGCTGGCTGAGGTTTCAAGTGCGGAGGTTCGCGGTTCGGTGTGGTGGAGAGGTGTGGGATGAAGGTGGAAGGCGGTCACGGTGACAGGGACTTTGCGAACTGAGGCTGAGCTCTGGAGGTCACGCGGTGGTGGTCAAGCTAGGCAGATCGGAGAGGGAAGGCGTGCGGTGGTTCGCGCCGGCAACGAAAGGGAGACACGGTGCAGATGGTGATGGCTTTATGGTGATGTTGATGGTGAGTTGCAAGAGGAAGGACCGGTGATGGTGGTTGGTTTGGTGGTGATGTTGATGGTGAGTTGTAAGAGGAAGGACCAGTGATGGTGGTTGGTTTGGTGGTGGAGGTTCAAAGGGATGAAGATGGTCGTGGTGGCTGAAAGGGGGAGAGGCCGCAGCTTGATGATGATGAAGATGAGGATTCACGGCCGCGGTGGTGGTGGCTGGAACCACCGCGGCCACTCCCTTCCCTTTTTCAAAATTTTGTTTTTTTTTTTTTTTAAAAAAAAATCTGCTGTTAATGTATTGATGATCTTTACCTTGTTACTGAACTGTATTTGCTGGACTGTGTAATTGGTCTGGAAATTTTGGTTTCTCTGCAGGTTTTTCAATTGATCCCCCCTTTTTTTTAGTTCTCTTCCCCTATGTATATCTTCTGTGTTCTCTCCTTTCCAATTCCACCGAAAGAGGAAATAAAAACATCCAAGACCCCATCATTGTGTTGGTTTTGTTTTTCATACTTTCTCTCATCTCATGCTTCACGAGCTTGCTTCGGGGGAATCAAGAGAAGGGGAACCCGTGAATTTGGCAATGAAAGGGAGGAGAGGAGCTTGAATGGAGGAGCCCGTGACTCTCTCTCTCTTTTTTTTGTTTATTTATTTATTATTTTTTATCTTTGAAGTAAAACAGGTTTCAACAAATTGGGTTTCTTCAAAGGCTGAATAGTAAATCGAAAATAAAGGGATGGGCTGAAAATAGCATAAATGGGCTAAAAAAAGTTTTTGGGTATCATGTTAATAAAATTGGGCTGAAGATGATTTTTTTTTTTTTTAACAAATAAACAAGAACAAAAGATTTTTTATTATTGGGCCGAATAAAATCGGGTATTCACACATATATTATCTCCTTAAGGAAGGAATTTAAAACATTTAAATCCAATCTTTGCTTATGAAGGTTATATAATTAACTTATTTTGAGAACACATAGCACAAGAAAAGTCATTTGAATAAAGAATCTTCTAGTTTTTTAACAAATGCTCACATAAATTTTTAGTAATTGTTTACATCATTATTGCTTCAGGATGTCTCAATTGGTCATGCCAAAAGATAAAATTATTTGGTTTAGTAAACATTTAGTTCACAATAGCATATGTGTACTCTTATTAGTACTATAGACCGGAAGAAAGTGCATGTAAAATTTTCTAATGCAACTTTCTTACCTAAAGCATAAATTATAACATGGAGATACACACTATTTTCCTCTCTCACTATCACAATATAATATCTATTTCATCGAATATCTTTGTGACTCACAAAACCTCTTTATTACTTTTGTAACTAATAAAGAATCATTTGTATTTCTTCAAGGAATAAAATAATAGCTCTCCTGGAGTTTTCATTCACCTTACGACCAAGAATGATATTAATATTTCTAATTAGTTTTGTTTCTTTGATAAACATAATAGTAGCTCTTCTGGATCATTCAATCATATTCACATAACTAAAAATCATTTTAAGATCTTATTATCTCATTATAAGATGAATAAAAAAAATCAAAATATGCCATCAAAGCGTTACCGTATCATGTAAGTGCAAAGAAACTTGTCGTGCTTCACTTAACAAATGAATAAATCACTAACAATGATGATATAATAGTGATATAAACACATGCATAACAAATATCACAAAAATATCACTACCATATATTATCATTTCATGATATATTAATCACAAGAATAAATAAGAATATCTTGTGACATAAAATGATAAAGTGAATAATATATTAAATCTCCATAATATCACATAAAAATATAATTAATAATTATGAAATATTCCACAAATATCATAATTATTTTTTATTCAATACTGAGAAAAATCATATATTAAATTTTTTGAAATAAAATATTACTAAAAAATAGTATCAAATAATACATCAGATAAAAAAATTTTTTATTAACTCACAATAATCATGAAATGGTTTCATAATGTATCTTGAAAAAATAGCTTCCAGCTTTTTCTCATTCTCCTTTAATTATACTTTACAAAGATCAAACAAATGTCTTAACATATGATAGATACGTGTCAAATTTACCTTGATTCCATAACAATAATATTTATCATATTTACTTAAGAAACTTAGCCATTTTTGGGGTTATAATTTGTCACATTCACTTCAAAGGAATAGAGTAGAGCCAACTCAGCAAGTTTCATATATATTTTTTTAATGAATAACTCATTATTTTATCCAGCCATAATAAGCTATATGTAATCAATTTATATATGATATATTGTAAACCCCTTTTCTTGACGGTGCTACTATAGAAGCACATTAAACACTAAAGGTCAGAAATATTTTTCAACATATATTTATTAATAATGTAATTGTACTAAGTGCTAACGTAATAAGCTTTTGAAAATATTACCCTTTTCTTTTACGGTCATACCTCTCTTCTTTGTACTCTATCATAAAGATCAGCATGGTCTTTTTAAGAATATTTAGATTTAATTATTTATAAAGATAGCAAATAAGTTGGAGAATATGAGTACTTAATTATAAATATCCAAAATTATCCTTACAGTTATACATTTACTTCAAGGAATGTAAATAAAAAAATATTCCTTCTAAAAAATATACAAACTTATTTTACATTATAATATCTTACACTTTAGGTGGTGTGAATAATAGATTCATTCACTTCAATGGATGATCTTTTGAAATATTTACTTATTGAAATATATAAATCTTCTCAAATAATGGAGAAATCACTCTATTTTTTTTTCCAGAAATATTTGACTAATAAAGATGTTTTCACTTTGGGAAATAATTATCTTTTTATTTTTTGTTTGATTCTTACTCACCAATGGAAATGACTGGAATTCACGTCTGGGCATGTAGGCTATTCACTTCTGGAATGATTGTCATTCACTTTTGACAATGGTTTTACTTTTCTTGTAGGGACAATTATTACTCACTTCAAATAACGATCTTGAATAAAAAGAAATAGAATAATATAGGAAGATAAAACCAAATAATAATAAAATATACAAGCAATCAATAATTATTATTTTGTGCGATCTTTCTAGGAGTTTATTCTTGCTTAATGATGTCTTTAAAATTAAAATAAATTTTGACATCTGAAATTTTAAGAGAAGCTGTTCTCCAAAATATTGTGGTCAAAATACATACTTTCATAAATAAGTCAATTGAAGGTGATTTGATACTAATTTAGAGGAAAATGCCCAAACAAAAAGTGGCTAGTGGAGTACTATATTAGCTGCCACTAGATAAGAAAGAAGGTCATACCACAGCATATTACAAATGAAATTAATCATTGACCGTAAAAATCTAGCATTCATATATTAGCTCCCACTTTGATAAGTTTTTCCCCAACAAGCAAGCTTCTTGTGCATCATTGCTGAAACTTTTAGACTAAATACTCAAATTGACCCCTCAGATTTATATTGGAGGATAAGTTTATCCATTAAGTTTTAAAAATTTTAAATTGGTCTCTCATATCTCAAAAAAAGTAATAAATTAGTTCTTCCGTACAGTTCCATACAATGTACGAAAAGAGCAACTTGTCCTCTTTTTAATTGTATAAAATTATACTGAGGGACCAATTTGTCCCTTTGTTTGAAATGTGATGGATTAATTTAAAATTTTCAAAACCTCAGAAACTAACTTGTTTTGCAATACAAACCTAAGGGACCAATTTGAGATTTTAGTCAACTTTTATTTAATCGGTAGACTTTTGTGCTCATGCCTCCTTCTTCCATAAAATTATATAGCTTTGGTATTGATAACGTGTTGTAAAACAGAGAATTGAGAGAATGAATAATAGAGAAGAGGTGAGAAGAATATTATTGATCATCTCAAGTGTATTGTATATAAAGTATTTAAAGAGTTATTTATAACAAAATGATAAGAAAAACAATATATGGAAGAAGAATGTTAAATGCATGGATAACCATAAATGAACAATGTTTCATAATATTTTACTATTATTTCTTAAAATCTCACATGGTGTATTTTTTTCATTTTAAAATATTATATTAATTTTTTAAAAAATATCTCGCACGGTGCGAGATTTTAGTATGAAATATTATTTTTTTGCACAAATCTCGATTTAGGCAAGATTTTCAATATTTTTAATAATTTTTCAATAATTCGGATAATCTTTTAAAACCCACATCCTTGTAGTTTCCTCACAAATATCATATTATTGTATACTCCTTTCGGTTCATAATATAAATAATATATTAATTTTTTATGTGGTATAAAATAAAATTGTTTTCATATTTCAAGAAAATATCAATTTTTTTTATCTATTTTACTCCTATATTTATGATGAGTGAGAACGAATAGATATATATATGATTATTTAATTAAAAGATAATTTATGATAAGTGACAAAAGGTATACTGGTCATTTATTTTTATTTTTTTAAAAGATTAATAAAATTCAATTATCACCTTAATTTTTATATATAATCTTAACCGATTTATATGCAAAAAAGAATTACTTTTAACATTCAAAACCCATATACAAAAAGTGGATCCAAACTAAAATCAAAACAATTTTTTTTTTTTGGTGAAAAAAGAAACGACCAGTATTTGTAAACAAGGATCTAAATATTGGTTTGGACAGAAAAATCCATAGCATGTGTCCAACGAAGAAAAGTAGGCACAGCACGTGGGAGGCGGGGCAGGAAGATGGCAGACAAGCAAGGCAGTGCCTCGTCGGCAGGTGAATGTCGATGTCATGTGTCATTTGGATCCTCAACCGCCGGCTTTGTCACGTTTCAACTGTGGGGGCCAAAAATGGGCTAGAAAGTAGAAATGGATGAGTGTCCTATCAAGTCAATTATCAACAATTTAAAGCCTAATTTATTTATGACTTTGTTTGGTCTATTTTTGTTTCTAATAAATCGGTCAAATTTAAGTTTTCTAAAATATTTATTTAATTTAATATATTAAAACATAAAACTAAAAATATTTAAATTTTTTAATGATATATTTTTTACTTAAATGTTATTTTAACTATTTTCAATATAATAACTTGTAGCTTTTATTTTTACAATTTTCTACGTTGATCTAAATTTTTTAAAATGTTCAGTTTTAATCCCCGTTGCAGTAGTCTTGTTGTTAAGTAGTAACATTTATAAGAAAAAGAAGGTTGCTAAAATATCTATAAAAATCAATAAAAAATAAAATATTCAATCTTTGTAAGTATTAAAAATATATTCGTTATAAGGACCAAAACCAAGAATTTAAAAAAATTGGGATCAAACTCAAGAAAAAATTATATAGAAAATAAAACTAAAATCTTCTATGATTTTAAAGACAAAATTATATTCAATACTATATTTATTAGCAATATACTTTAATGATTTTAATACACCTGTAATGTGTAACTCCATGTTAGTTGAGAAATGATTTGTTGACACTTGGGTAAGACTTGACACACTAATATCTTTTATTATTTTTATAGAATTTAATTTTTCTCTTTCCAATTGTTGAATTCTAACTTACATGTCATGCTAACTCTCTGTGACAAATTTTAAAATCATTGGACACTTATAATGATGGATTAAATAGTTATTATTTGTGTACATTTAAGAAATAGTTATTATGTGTATATATATATATATATATATATATATATATATATATATATATATCTGTGTGTGTGTGTGTTAAATTTTTTTGAATTAGTGTGAAAGTTTATACACATGATATATAATATTGGATTGAATGATCGATACCATATGAGCTTTTAATCCAACAACAGGCTTTATAAAAAGACTAAAAAATAATTTATTAAATGGATAAGATATGTGTCAAGTCTAATCTCAATGTAAATGGATCCATCCTCATGTAAATATAATAGGTTTGTCAAAGCACTAAACCAAGTACTAAAATGAAAATTAAATTTTTATGTTCTAAATATTATTTTTTGCATTTTTCAGATAATAGTATAATCATTAATTTAAATAATTATAATTAGGTCACTAATTGAAAGATATATATATCATTAAAATTTATTTTATTTTTAAAATTTAAAATGAAGTCACTTAAACTTATTGAAAGACATTTTACGTGATATCTATTTTTGAATAAATTCTTAAATCAAACATCAAAATATATCAGGTCATGTTAATCTTTCTAATAAAAACCATATACTCTAATAGGTTATGTTAGATTTCTTTTTTTCCTATCTTCATCCTTTGTCTCTCATTTATATTACATATATGACAACCTCCCAACAAGTATACTATATCATTCAAGTAATATAAAAGTGAGTATATGAGTATTGTCCCTCAGGAGTTGATTATATCAAATATCAACTCATCTATTCAATTTCTATTTGGAACTTTTATGAGTTTTTGGATTGACGAAAACTATACTCTATAATTGAAGAGAAGCAAACAACTATTAAAACATTTTTTTTATTTTTCTTAACAAAAAGCAATCCAAACATGAAGAAATAAGAACTTAAGGAAGGTAAGGATGAAATTTCACCTGACTCTTCTAATGAACCTTTAATTTCTTAGATGATTAAGTTCTAATTCCACACTTAATGGTTAAGTTGCCAAATTGATTAGGTTGCCAAATTAATTAATAACTAATTCCTAAGCTTATTAATGTGATACCTTAGGTCCACTGTAATACCTTAGATTCACGTTTCCCTAGTCAATTCTACTATGGCCTTACGATCCCCTGGGATCCACCCGTATTACCAAGAAGGCCCCGGATGCGTGGAAGACCCTTGAGATGCAGATCAGGTGCAGTTACTTTTCCTGGAAAGGCTTATGAGCTTGTTAAAGGAAGCCTTTTTCTTGGTGAGCTATCTTAGTAAGGCACATGACCTCGCCATGCAAGGCTTTCTTTTTCTTGATGGGTGCTAGAGCCTAGTAAGCTCGCCAAATGAAGCCTTTTCTTTTGGTAATGGCTCTGGAGCTCAATGAGCTTGCTAAGCGAGGGTCCTCAATGTGTGAACAGTGCCAAAATGATATGGTTTCAACTTAAGAGGCCCTAACCCCTTTAAAACGCCCTTTACTCTATTCTTCTCCTCCACTCTCAACCTCACTCAACCCTACCTCCTCCAAGCTCCAAGATAAGGATTTAGCTATGGTTTATGTTAGATTCTTCTCCTTTCTTCCTCCTCCATGCTATTTGTGTTGTTGTCAAGTGGGTGAGTACTCCTCTAATGTTCATAGAGTTAATTCAGAGTTGTTATGGATTATTCATGTGTTGATGTTGCTCTATAGTAGTTGTTGGTACCATTCTAAGCTTTCAAGGTCAAGTTGGTAGTATGCGTATACTCTTGACCCCAAATGATGAGTGGGTTCAAATTCATGACCATATTTTCAGTCATTAAGAGTATGTTTTATTCATGATGATTGTTAAACATAAAATTAGAGATGAAAATATGTATAGATGAGATTTTGCAAGTTATGGCAAGCTAGCAAAACCTATAATTTCTTACTGTAGCATGAAAAATATGTGTTTAGAAAACTTTGGGATCATGATTTGGATTATTGTGTGCCATGAAATGTTTTGTATGCTCATGAAAAAGGATATATTGGAAAATATATGATTTAGTAACTTTGCCAAAAGTTGACAAACATGCCTTTAAGGGTTTATGATATTGCCATATTTTCATGACTTGCGATTTTAGATTATACCTTCAGATGATCATGTTAAGTTGTATTCGAATTTATCCACATTATGAAAGTATTTTAGCTTGAGATAAGTTTTTAGAATTTCAGTTTTATAATATTGAGAGTATAAAATTCAATATGATTTATAGCAACTATCAGATACATATTATGTGGGCTTTTGAAATTGTGATGCCTACAAGCTAGTGATCCCTTGGTCAGGATTTTATAGCCACATTGATGTTAAAGTCAGATTGTTAAAATTATATGAATCTAGAGCTTTAAGAGTTTTAAGAGTTTTCAAATTTATTCAGTTAATTGCAAGTTAGTTTTGAGATATGAATTAGAGAGAAGTAGAACTGTGAGTTGACAACAGTATTCTCGTTAACCTTGTATACCTTGTTGCCCATGAGGGGCAATCACCCTTTTTACTTAGAGTACAGAGATGAGATCTAGTTAGGTACCTATAACTTGTCCACGAGGGATGCGGTTTGTGAGGGACCATATGCTATCAGAGAGATGCTCATGTTTGTGAGGGACTGAATATGAACTTTTTATAACTTGCTTCGAATTCAGTTTCTTCCCTAATTCCTTTGGAGAAATTTATATTATTTTTGAGGATTTTAGGAATTGTTATTCATGAAATTGTAAATATTTTTCTCAGTATAGCTACGTATATAATAGTAAAAGTGTTTTGTCAGTTACATGTATATATTATATATATTCTGTTGGCCGTCCCATGTAGGTGATGGGTGAGAATCCACTCATTGAGTTTTAGATTAAACTCACCTTTCTCCCTTCCTCCTCATAGTTGTAGGTCTAGTATTTGTTCAGACACCACTTCAGTAGACATAGTTGTTTCCAATGGTGAGCTTTACTTTGCAATAAGGCTTAGCTTAGGTTCATGTTAGGATTAGAGTACTCTAGTAGTTGTGCAGGTAGGATTCAAACCATGCATTTTATTATAAGATTTTGTATTTATTTATTTTTAGAGCTACGAACATCATTATATGTTTTTAGATTTTAAGCATTGATTTGAGATGTAAATTGTGATTAGGATTTATGTACTAAGCTAGATATATACCCACGATTCAGTTTTCGAGTATTAAACAGATTTTCAGATTTTGACTGAGAATATGAAGTAAGACAAGTTCATATTTGAGTATGTTAAAATAGTTCAATTTTAGGAATTTAATTATTATGATTCCAAGAGAGAAAATGATATCGATTTAGAAGAAAATCATGTTTTCATCATGACCATGTTAATTTATGTATTCAGTGAGTCATGCTACCTAGAAGGCTTACGTGGGAATCTAGACTCCCACGTGCCGGTCACATTTCCAGATTGGGTCACTACATCCACATGTCTCTAGACAATTCCAGTAGGGCCTTAGGATCCCTTAGGACCCTCCCTTGTTGTCAAGAAGGCCCTAGATGTAGAAGGTCAGCAAGAGGTGTATATAAGGCATTTTTGAGACCACTGTAGCAATCAAGGATGGCTATAGCGGTTACAATTGTGGAGTGGACCACTATAGCAATTATGAATCGCTATAGGGGTCAGTGGATGGTTTACCCGAGTTGTAGTCTTTGGATATTGATAGCGGTCATGCATTACGCTCAACGGCTATAGCGGTGCACCTGATATCAAAATTAGTGAAAAAAAATGCAGTTTCATGTAATAGCATACCAACCTTATTTAAACCCTTCTCATTCATGATTTCTTCCCAATATCCTAAACCCTAGCTCTCCTAACCTCCTTCTACCCTTTCATTCTCATCCCCTCTTAATCTTATCATCTCTAAGCTTCAAGGTAAGAGATTGTTGATAGTTTATGCTCTTTTTCTCTCCATTCTTCCATGTTTGTGAGTTGAGGTGTTTATATTTTTAGTTGTTGTTAAGTTTGGGTACTCTCCTAATGTTCATAGAGTTGTTCTAGAGTATTTACAAATTCTCATGGTTTTCTTTTGCTTCCATGGAAGATATTAGTGTCATCTCTGCTCCATGGAGCTTCATTGGTGGTGACACCACTAGTTCCCCTTCCAGGTCAGTGAGTTCAATCTTATGGTATCTATTTTAGTCATTAGAGATTTTCTTAGCCTCATAATATAAGAATATGATTTTCGAATTTATTTCATGATAAGAATGGATTTTTATGAATTTATCCCAAGATTTGAGATTTACATTTACCAATTTATTTTCATGAAAAATATGTTAGGAAAACTCATGGGACCATGACATATTGTCTAAATGATTTATCAAGTGATTATGACTCAGCATATGGTTTATTAATGATGCTTTACATGATTATTGTTTTTATTGGAACTTTACATTCATGAATTCTGTATTCAAGTTTTGAATTGGAATCCAAATATGAAATCCAGAGAAAAATTGTATAATGTCAAGTTTAAAAATTACATAATTTCAAGTTTTTAGTCATACAATGGCTATAGAGAGCAGACAGTGGGTTACGGCTATAAGATCATTAACGTCGGTACCGTATTGTCCTCCGCCAAAGGCCAATCTCACCCTATCAAAGTATTCAGAGAATGAAACCTTGTTAGATGTCCAAGTTCAGGACTTTGTTAAGAGATTTTCAGAGTTCAGAGTATATCTATATATTATATTATTATGCTATATACAAATTCAGAGCTTCTTGTTCTCTTATAGTTTATTGTTATTCATGATTTATATGAATTTCTAGTTTTGGAATATTATGAATTTAAGTATCAAGATTGTTTTACAATTCATGCATCCTTATTATATTATTACCCATCCCTGTTAATTGTCTCATGTGGGGGCTGCAGGTGAGAATCTACTACTAAGTTTTAGATAAAATTCACCCTTCTCTTTCCTTCATTGACTTGGAAACGTGACCATCATATGAAGAATCTTATCCCCACGTAAGTCTCATGACCTTTGAGTCGCTTTATATGCATAATTTAAGCATGAAAACCATTTAAATCACATTTTCATCTCTAATATAAATCATGAAATCCATTTCTAAAACATTGGTTTATCTATGATACAATTCCCTTTGCCTCTAAAGCAAATCATCATAAATAATCATTTCATAATCAAGTCTAAATTTGTGGTCATAACAAAAAAAATACACTAAGTTGTTCTTTATACAAAATAAAACCATGAAAATTACAATCATGTAAATACAAAATAAATTCGAATCATGGTGCAAAACATACAAAATCTTCTTTTGGTTTGGGACCCTGTTCGCAATGACATCGAAGCACTCTCTATACAAAACAAAAAGAATATTTCACTCCGAAGTGAAACTTACCAACAGAATATTTCTACTGCTGAGGAGGAGGTGGCTCAGAAGAACTCACAACAGCTACTATATCTATAAGAGAAAAAGAGAGAGGGGTGAGTTTCATATAAATCTCAGTGAGTAGATCTTCACATGTAACCCTCTCATGGGACAACAACAAGAAAGCATAAAATCATAATAATAATAATAATAATAATAATAATCATAGAACAAACTTTAAAACATTTCCATATTTACATACATATTATTTCAAACCCATATATTTCTCTGAATCATAATTATTGACACTCTAATAGAGAAATAGAGATATCTGGTTATGTATGTCAACCATGGCATAACAAATTCTTTTATCTCTGTGATCTCTCAAGGATCGAAATTGGACACCTAACAAAGGTTTCATCTCTGCTATTTGAGATTGCCTCTAAGGACAACTTGGTACTAAGGTTAATGATCGCTCTCAGTTATTAACTCACTGTCTGTATCTTTAAGTCTCTAAATCATAAAAACTATTTATTTTCTCTAAAACTCTCTTCTGGGCTCTATTCTGAGTTGGAAAAGTCTATCATATGAAAACATACTTCTCTAGAATCATCATATAGACATAAAATCTCTAACTAATGATATTCATACTCTAGCTCTTTATTAAATCATTCAGCAACAATGGTCCAATGAATTTATATTAAAACATGTGTTTCATGCTCTTGAAAACCAATTTCCATAACTTGGCAAAATCAATAATAAATCTCTAATCTCTTGAGATAATCTCTAAAATCATGCCATTATGCCATAATCTAATGAAAATAGCTCTAGTGATCAATATAGAAATCACAGGATTCGAAACCACTCACTTAGAGGGGAGAAAAGAATGACGTCAATACCAAGTAGGCTTCGTGAAACAGGGATGACACTAGCGTCTGCCATAATAACCATAATCTCTGTATTAATCCGTAACAATCACTAGATAGTACTAATTTAACTCTAACAACATTGGGGGAGCACTTCCACTTGACAATAATGAGAAATAAAGACACCCACAGCATGGGGGAGGAAAAAGATGGAAGAATCTAACATAAAGCAACAATAATCCCTTACCTTTGATCTTAGAAGAGAAATATTGGAGTAGGATTGAGAGAAGAAGGGTTGGAGAGTGTTTGGGGGTGAAAGGTTTCAATTTTGATGAGTGAAGCACAAGAATTGGGAGTTTCTAAAAGGTTGGGGGCTCACTCATCAAAATTACATCATTTTCTACTATTCTGACATTAGGGATCCTCGCTCACTGTAGCAAGCTTGTTCTGTATAATTATGTTGATTTCAGCTGCAACATGGTTTCTATGTCTTCCATTCTTTCTGACAACACAAGTAGGTCCCGGGAGACCCTAGGGTCATACTAGACTTGTCTAAAAACTCGTGTACGTGAGTTGCTACATATTCTTCTCCTTCATCTTTTAATGATATTTTAATTTCATCCCAATTTTTTTTTCAATTTCATCCTTTATGTTTTGATAATATTTCAATATTATCCTATTCGATAACACCGTCAATTTTATTAATGAATACTACCGATTTGGCATGAAACATGCATTCCTTTCTTATGTAGATGGCTTATTATACAAGCAAAAGCTTTATTTTTGTCTAGACATCATTATTGAGATGAATTAGATTTTATTTATAAATAACTTCTAACTATAAAAACTGAAGCTTAAAAACCTGGGGACAAAATTAGAGCTTTCGTATTTTTAACATGACATCCACAATATTAGATGAAAATGTATACATTTGGGTCAAATCAATAATCTTTTTTGAAAAATTAATGTTGTTATCAAGTGCTCCTTTTTTTCACCTCATTTGTGCATTCTTTTTTTTATTTTTTTTTACAAAATATCTATTTATTTCTTATATCAAGAAATATTAGATTTTTTATTTCAAATACTATCCCTAATATAATTAATTATATTTATTTTTTAGCAACATTATAATTATGTAAATTTATATTTTAATAGAGGTAATATAGTCTAACTACACATCTTTTTAACATTATCAAGATATGTTTATTATTTTTCTTAATTTGTGTTCTTTTTTTTTGGATAGATAGAGTGAAAATGAGAGAGTAGGATAATATTGAGATAATATTAAAATATTAGAAATGAAATTGGGGAAAAAACTTTTGAGATAGAAATTAAAATATTGCTAAAAAATTATGGACGAAAATAGAACATTTTCCTGTTAATCTTTGTCTTTACTGGGAGCTCTACCTTAATTATGTAGTGAGGCTTTAATCTCTCGTATTTTCACTGCCACAAGAAGATATATTTCACTTAAATATCTTTTGGATACTTAAAAAAATAAGTTTGTTTTTATGTTGGTCCCTGTTGATTTTTTATTATTATTTTAGTCTAAATATTTCCAAAACTATGTGGTTCTAGACCCATGCAATAATCTCCCTCTATTAAATGTTCAACTAGGTAACAGAAATTACATTGCTCAATTTTATATGGTAGGTACTAATTAATCATGTGTCATATTCTAACTATATGCATCAATGTAAAATGAATTTATTAAGTCCACTTTGGATTGGTAAATGAGTGGGTATAATGAGTTATTGGATGAGTATTTCACTCTTTTCATTGGGATCATGATGTGCCATATGAATAATGTTGCCGTTCATTTTATTTCTTTACTTTTTATTTAT
This sequence comes from Dalbergia cochinchinensis, assembly GCA_031216125.1. Taxonomy (NCBI): domain Eukaryota; kingdom Viridiplantae; phylum Streptophyta; class Magnoliopsida; order Fabales; family Fabaceae; genus Dalbergia; species Dalbergia cochinchinensis. Next base: position 62,017,111 of record CM062377.1, read on the forward strand.
AAGTTATTTTAATCTCTAATTTTTAAAATGAGTTAAATTAATTTTTAATATTATAAAATATGAGTCATATTAGTTCCTTAATCCACTCTTATTTAATATTTTATTAATTAAATGATGATATATAATATTAAGTAATATTTTAACATATCATATGTCATTTAAAGTAAAATCAAATTTAAAATAATTTATTTTATATTTAAAATTATACGAAATGAGTCATTTAAATATTCATTCTAAATTATAAAATGACTCATTGTATATAATTTTAGATAACAAAATAAGTTATTTTAAACTTTATTTTACTTTGATACATGATATGATACGATAATACAATATTATTTAACATTACATATCATTCATTAATTGATAAAGTGCTAAACAAAAATAAAATAAAAAATTAATTTAACTTATATTTTATAGTATCAAAAATTAATTTAACTTTATTTAAAAATCATAAATTAAAATGACTTACAAATAAAAAAAAGTTAATCAATATTATAGCTTTATATGAGCCAGCTCAACATTTGTTTTTTTGTCGGCTCAACATTTAATAGTAACCAATTAATTATAGGTATACTGAAATTAAATACTTTTAGTAATGTTTGGACAAAAAGAAAAATAGGAACGTAAATTAAACCGTGCTTATTTTACGGAACCAAAATCATATTTAACTCTTATTAAACAAACTAAAATTAAATCTGGTGAAAAATTAGAATGAAGATGTCAAATTACTTTTTCATTTTTAGAAACGTGAGTGGCTAATAGATTTTTCTAATGCGGAAGTACAGGTTGACCTGCTAAGTGGCACTGCCTACCGGTAGCTAATAAACAACATAAAAAAGCCTCCCGTGACCTTTACAATAGAGCGCTTAAAAAAAATGAAAAAACAAATTAAACCCCAAACTGAAAAAAAAAAAAAAAAAGACGCCACCATTTTTCCTACGTAATTGATCGCCCTTAATCTGAATTTCACTTCCTATTGCTCCCACAGGAAGAGTTCAGATTGTAACAAAGCATAGTAGTTAGCTGCCTCATCTTCAAGCTCCCATAACTTGTCACACAAAGAAGAAAACCCATCCCCATTTACATCTCCATCTCTATTGTCAAATCCATATTCACCAAAGTCTAGTGACCCATATCCACCAGTCTTTGGAATCCCAAGTTCATCATCAGAGGCTTGGAGAAGATGTCTCATGACCCTCTCCTTTTCATCCCCCTCATCTTCCTTCAAGGCATGAGGTGCTGAAAAGCAAGTAGTAGAGGTTGATGAACCCTCCTCTAAATTGGTAGTGGAAGTAGCTGTGAAGATTTCTTGGTCATTTTGTTGTGATGGGCTCATCAAAGGAGTATTTTGGCCATTGGATGAGGCACAGATGATTTCTTGTTGGAGGGTTGTCATCAAAGGGGAGAGGTCTTGTGTGGACTCCTCCTCCTCTGAATCAAGAAGTGATAGGATGTGGTTGTATGGCTTGTGCCTCTTTGAGTACTCTTCAAAATCCACATCTTTAACCACTTGGGCCTCTGATTCTTCTCTAGGCCTCTTTTGAGCCGCACTTCCCTCCATTTAATTTCCAAGGGGAAAGATAAAATGGAGCAAAATAGAGGTATAAGGAGAAGGTGGATTGAAATTTGAAACCAATTTCAGGATGGCAAGTGAGAAGCAAAGTAGGTTGTGGGTAAGAAAGAGAATGAAGCATAGGATGAGGAGAGAGGGAGATGGGTTGGGAACATTATATAGGGAATGGGAAAGAGGGAGTAATGGTCAAAATAAGGGAAAATGTAAAGGAGGGGGAATAATTTAATTGGGGAAACTTTTTCAAGTCAGTTTGTTAGACTAGACCTGAGTAGGAGAGGGAAGGGTGTCTAGAAGATTTCAAAAGGGCGAGGAAATTAAAAAAAATAAAAAAGCCAATTCTTGGACATGGATTTGGAGTGTTGCGCGGCCTCTTTTTGGGGGTTAGTGCTCCTTTTGGGTTGGCACCGTTGGATTAGGTGTATAGGGATGCGTGTAGCTCGGGGCACCGACGGTGATGAATGGCAATCGGAAAGAGTGGCGCTTTGCCTTTGCATGAAGAGCCGTAAGACATGAAAAGGCCCAAAGACGATGACAATTTGCTCACAAGAAATGTTACATGTGTTCATTTCGCTTGAGATACTGTATTAATTTATTTATTATTTAAGTAATTATTTTTTTATTTTTAATATATGCCATGGTAATATTTAGCAATAAAGAATACATGACTCAATACTAGCGTCGAAAACGAGTTAAGCGAGTTTGTGAACTATTTACAGCTTGATTTATTAATAACTCAATATAAATTAAACTCATGAGTCAAACTTAAGTTTTATTATGTTTGACTCATTAGCACATAAGTCAGCTTGATATATATATATTCTTAATAGGCAACGGTTAAGGAAGCAAAAGAGGATATTTTTATCTTGAAAATATAAGTTTTCATATCTTTAATACATGAGACCCATCACCAAGTTTCAAAATATATTTTTTTAGTAATCCTTAACCACTGCCCATATATATATATATAGTGTTGGTTATGAAGAATAAACATAACTTGATAAATTTTTACATTGTGTGCATCATGTAAATTATGTTAAAAGTAGACTAGATATTTATAGTAAAAATTCTAATCTATTAGGCTAAAAATCTTATTCCATATTTAAATAAGCTAGGTTATGAATTAACTCGAGCTCGATGAACTTTTATCAAGATAAAGTTTAAATTTTAGATTCATTGTTATTTAGTGGAGTTTGAGCAGTGGTCAAAACTAAGGAGCTGAGTTTGAATTTTGCTGAGCCTAACTCAAATCATTTTCAATATATAAGATAAAATGGAGGTAAACTAACTCAACTTCTACCAAGAAATTGTATGTGTTTACCATTAGTGTTCGATCGGGGGCTTGCTGTCGGTTGTGTGCAATGTGCCTTGTCCATTTATATATTTCCTTTCGGTGGTACTAATTTTTCATACGAGACTATTAGGTTAGAAGATTAAAAAGTATGAAATTGAAAATCTCGAAAATTTCATATATATATATATATATAGTAAAAATATTTAAAAAATTAATATGAGAAAATTTATTTTTTAAAAGCATCCACGCATTGACAATCACATTTTTTTTTTGTCTAAACTACAGGCATCTTCCAACTAGAAACAATCCAGTTCGAACTGGATAATATCTCTAAGACAATAAAGCTTTCCCTAAAATATTTTAACAAGATTGCATATCCAGGGTTTAAATATGACACCACCTTTGTCAGTTGATTTACGGGCTTGTTGGTAAAAAAAAAACTGTGAAAAAAAGAAAAAATCCAAATGAATGATAAAAATTCAAAATCTATATAATTTAACTTTTAGAGTTAATGAACTTTTAGTGTGTAAAATGAAGTATTTATTGCTTAATATAAGTTTTAAAAACAAATTCAATCTTTAAAAAAAATGCTGTGATTGTCCGCATGTTATTTCTTTAGATCTGAAAAAACAATTTTATTACTATAATCACCTTCAATTTTCTTTAATAAAGAATAAATATTGAAAGAAAAAAATGATAAAAGCTTTTTTGTATTTATATTTTATTTAAATTAAGTTGAACAAGATTAGATATTGTCAAGTTTTGCCATAGAATTTGATGAAATAGGGTGCCTTAATGCAGTTGATCGTGAAGGTGTGTACATGCTTGCATAGATCCCTAGACGACTTCATATTATTCGCGGAGAACATAGCGGTGGTGAGTGGAAGGTTTCTATTGTATATATAAAGTAGGTAGTGGTGGTGGTCGACTACGGAATTTAATTATAATTTTTTTTGGGTCAAGGTGGAAATTACAGAGCATATTCAGGCACAACATAAAGAATCATGGAAAATGAAAAAAAAAACGACAATAACAAGCAAAATTAAAGAAAAATATTTTTTTCCTTTTTTACGTGAAAAATTATGATTGTTGGAAAGTAGATATAAACACTAAGAGCATGAAATAACATTTTTCACTTTTCGGAGAGTTTAGCATTGAAGATTGCGGATGCGACATGGAATCGGTCTTTACAAATTATTAGAGTTGTGTTATTTGTACTTATAGGATATGAAATATCATATTTACTCATACTCCATCTACTATTGGATAGAGAATAAATCTCATTTAAGTATGGTCCGCACCCTATTCAATAGTGAATAAGATATGAGTTGACACAATGTTTCACAATATATTATTACAATTAATATTTCTCAAATTTCTATGTCTAAGTTTAATCATAGAAGAGTTAATTAAACCACGATAAAACTCCATATTCCCTTTGTTTCAAATTAAATATCTCTTTTAATTTTTTTATTCATTCATAAAGCAATATATTTGGATAAATTTATATCCAAATCCATTACTTTATAAATGAACCAAAAAAGTGAAAAAAAACATTTAATTTGAATTTGAGGTAGTATTACATAAGACCCATGATTAATTATAACAGTTATAAAAAAGAAGAAATTGGGAGAGAAAGAGAAAAGACAAAAAAAAGGTAAAGAAGAAAAAAGAAAAGGGAAAGAAAATTCATGGGTGTATGGGTAAGTGTGCGCAGGGGCATCTACGTTATATGTCATCACAAAAGTTCAGAATTTATTTTTTAAAAAATCATATATGTATTTGTATTTTTGCCCAATTATTTTATGAATTTGACTCCACATTAATTATAAATAAGACAAAATAAAAAATACAATATTTTTCACTTTTTGTTATGCATATGTATTATTTTTGCGCACATTACTAAAATTTTCTAGATCAATCACTTGGATGCATTTTTTGGTGTAAATCATGGTTATCACACTTAAGTCGATCATCGACTGGATTAGGACAATGAGTCACTAGGTCACTAATTCAACCAATAGGTTATTGGTTGAACCAGTTGAACCAAATTTATTTAAATCAATATATAAAAATACAATTTAATGCAATTAATTGTATAATATATATTTTTAATGTGCAATAATAAAACAAAAAAAAAATGGCTTAATGGTTGCTAGCACTGTCTAGCGCTTTGGTTGTCTCCATTAAGGCAAGTTGGTGCGATTCACCGGTGCACAAACCAATTTAGCTCGGCACAGTTCAAGGGTGGCCTAACCAGTTTGCCTCGGGTTTGACCAAAGTCAACAGTAATCCAATCATAGAACCAAATTGGACGAGTGACCGATTCATCGTAACGGCCGGTCTAGTTCGGTTTTAATTACTATAGCGTTAACGATATATTATACATAGTGTGTGTAGGTTGTGTAAGGTTTTTGTTCTGCATCTTACCATAAAATTTCACCATTGGATTTATTTTCTTATTGTGGAATGGGTTCGACTTTTGCACTACAACGATGAATTTTGTTATTGGATAGCACAATATTGAACTTATGAAATATCTCTCTTTTTATGTAGCCTAACCTATTTATTTAAGAGTTTTGAGGACAATGGTGGAGGATACTTAAAATGGTAAGTTTCTAAGTTTTGTGGTGGGTCTCATGTGTTGAAAATAAAAGCACATCTTTTCAAGGTAAACATTCCTTCTTTTACTACCTTAACCACTGCCTTTAGGGAATTGATTAGATAAATATTTTATTTAATAATGGCTTTTTAATTCACAACTTCCTAGCTCGGCATTGATGGCAATGACGAAGTTAGTTGGGTGTTGTATTGTACTCATAGATATATATGAATCAGTTGTTGGATTTGGATATTACCATTGTTCGAACTTAGCAAAATGTAGTTGGTGATGTCGAGTTGCTTATCATTGTCTATATGCTATTTTCTCTTTCCTTAAGATGGTTGGTTTGTTCCTGAGGTGAAGCTCTATAAAACTCCTAATTGTGGTAATTAAAATGATAATCCTAGTGAGCTACGGGTGTAAATGTGGATCCCATTTGTGTTGTTTGGTATGATGATGATGCAATTTTGTTTGGATTACTGTTGCCTTTTGGAGTATCAATGTCTAGTTTGAACTTACAATCAAGACACTATCATGAAGCTTTTAAAGGTATAGTGTGCTGATCTTTGAGTGAGTAGATACTAATTTGTTTCAACCCTTACAAAGGATATGGTTATGCAGTCCTTTTTCATCCTTCATGGCCAAGTCAAACGGGATTAATTTAGATTGTGTAACATGCTATTACTTACTAATGTTGTTTCCTTCTAACAAGATCTCGACCATTGCAACTTGTCGGTCAAATTAAAATCCAAGAAGCTCAAGTCCAATTACACTAATATCAGTATATTGCAACTAGGGTTGTCTCACAATAAAGCAATATTATTTAGTTAAGTTTTTCTTTCTTTTTTTATGCATAAAGAGAAATCAGGTAAAAGTAATTAACAAGTGCAATAACAATGGAATTAAAGCATTGATTCAAGAAACTTTGCAAAACACATGGAAAACCAACAATTGATTCAAATCAAACATAAACAACATGCCACGCAATCACTGCCACTAATTAGCATGTATTAATTTAGCAACCAATTCCATTGATTTAGATTAGACACAATCCAATTATCCAACTCTCAAGAGATTAAAATTAATATAAATTCAATCAATCAATCCTATCATTACCTATATGTCAATACCATTCAATAAAGGAAATAAAAGTAAAGATTAGGGAAAGTAACACATGTATTGATGAAGAGTAAAGAGAATCTCACAATACAACCATGATCTTTTGGTAGTTCCTTGAGCTAGCTAAGAGTTTACTCCTCTATAGTTATGGAGATTACAAGCCTTGAGTTGCAGAAAATTAAGCTATCCTAAAGAAAGAAAAAGATAAAACCCTAAGAGAGAGATGGAGAGAGATTAGTGAGAGAAAAAGCATCTAAAACCTAGGAATTCTAAAAAGGCAAGTGTATTTCGTGTTGTATATCACATCCCTTAATTACATCCTCAACTTTACTAAAAATTGACTTCCTCACAAACCAATAAATTTCTATTTTGAGTCGAGCTTGCCATGATGAGTTATAGAGCTCGCTTTGGCAAGATTGCCTAATTTTTTCTACTTTCAAGTCTAAGCAAAGCATGCTAGGGTAAGGTTTGGATCTTGTTTTCGCGAGATTGGGTGACTTTTCAATCTCATTGATTCTGACAAAGTTCGCTTTGGCAAGGCTAGCAGTTTGCCTTAGTGAGCTCTATTGAAGCTTTTATGGACCCACCCATATCTCGCCTTGGCAAGGTTAGCAGTTGATTGAAGTTTCCATTATCTTGCCTTGACTTCCAATGATTATGAAGCCACCAAGAACACCTAGGAAATGATGATAAACCTAAATTAGGGGTGAGAATCAAGGGAATGACAAAAGGATCAAATAATGCATCAATTAAATAAAAATTCTGGTCAGAGGCAAGTCAACAATCAAAGGAAAAAGATTGCTACAATTAAAACCATTAAGCACTAAAAAGAGTGTGAATGCATCAAGCAATGAGAAGGAATAAACTTAACAAAATTAGACCTACAACCTTCATCCTTCTACTACTTTATTTTTTTTTCTTCCTTTTGAGTTGCTATTGTCATGCTTTGCTATTTTGAAGTAACTGATGTTTCATGTGTGGTTATGAATTTCTAATCTATAGCTTTTATGTTTTTGTTTGGTATGCTTGGTTGTTGTTTTATGCTTCTTAATGTTGGATTTATGTGGTATTACCTTTTGTTTTGGCAACTTGTTAATTTTGTTTTGATGCTACTACCTTGTGGCTCTCTTATTTGTATGGTTCTCTTGATTTTGGGGTTGAGCCTTTCTTAATCATTAGGATAAAAAAAGTAAGTTTTCAATTTATTACTTATGAGCTCATCCACACTTTAAAAAGTAGCATATTTGAGAAGGGATCATGTTTGCTATAGTAAAGCATACGAAAATAGAATGACCTTTCTTTGTGGCTACTATGTATAAAATGATCTGTAAGTGACTAATGAATAATCGCCATATACCAATGTACTTTATTCGTATTTTATTCTATACTTTTGAATGACTATTTACATGAATTTTTTTTTTATTCTCTAAGAAATCTCAAGTAAGGGGTTTAGGGTCTATTTGGTTATTGTTTCCATTTTCATTTTCTATCTTTTCAATTTTTATAATTTTGTAAATGAAATGCTGAAAATAGTAAAAACAATAAAATCCTATTTTCAGTTTTTATTTTTCCATTTTCACTATTTTTTCACAAAATTGTAAAAATGGAAAATACAAAAAACCAAAATCAAAACTAAACATGCCTTCTCATTGATACAACTGGAGGTGTTCAAATCCAGTCAAAACTTCAAGCGCTTGCTTGTTTTACATTTTGTGGAGGCCAAAAATTACTTTTACTTAACTGAAAATGACTTTGAGTAGTATTAATGTGTTTGGTACAATTATTCATTTTACTAAATGTTCTTTTAGAAGATATTTTTTATTACAAGAAAAGTAATTTTTAAATAAAACCTTTCTATTACTCTCACATTAATAATTAAAAATAATTTTACTTGATTCTATTCAAACAAAAATCATTTTCTTAAACTTACTTTTGATATGTTCAAATCAAATATAAATAAATTCTTTTAAAAGTAATTTATCTAAAAGTAATTTTTCAACTTAATTCTTTCAAAAGTTAAACAAAATGGACCCTACATCAGTCCAATCCAAACCGAAAATCAATTAAAACCACAAAAGTTTGGATTGAATTGGATCTTATTTCTCACAAATCGCTTAAATCAGATCGGATTTTGGATCAAATTTTTGAAACTGATCCAATATAATTCAAATCGCACAACATTATATCATATAATATTTTTGTTGTTAACCTTGTACTTTTACCATAATAAATTTAATTTATTACACAATTTAGTTATTTTTCATGTATCATGATATTTTAAATAATATGTTATAAATATTAATTGAATTATTTTTTATTTTTATTTGTATATATTTATTTTATTGATTTCATTTACTTATATTTTATAATACTTCAAAATTAAAATTTTATTTTGGAAAAAAAGATCAAACTGATCCAATCCCAGCCAACATTTTAGCAATGAGGTCAAAACAACTTTATTATAAATTTAAGGTGTTAGTTATTTTCTAGAGAGCTAGAGAGAACCAATTATTTATTAGAAGAGAGAGAGATTAGTAATAATTTTTGTATAAGTACCCAATTTGACCCTCCATAAAAATAACATTGAATAAATTTGTCACTCAAGAAAAGAAATACCCTTCTTAATGATGATTACAAATAGAAGACAAATTAGTCCCTTTTCAATATTTTGATGACTTATTAGTTCTATTTGTATTTTTATTCGGGATCAACTTAGCATATTTTTACAAATCATCCAGGGATCAATTTGTCCTATGGACCAAAAATGGTATTTTTTTTCTTGAGTGATTAATTCGTCTAGGGTTATTTTCATGGAGCACCAAATTTTAGATTACTCATAACTTTTTTTATTAGATTACTCATAATTTTTTTTATTAATACAAATGACATTTTTTTTCTTTTTTCTTTTTCTATGTTCTATTATAGTTTTTTTTTCGTTTTAAATTGTTAAGGTGATGTCGTTTGAAAGAATTGATTTTGTATTCCTATTTAATAATTTTCTTTTTCAATCAATTGAGGGATTATTAGTATGCTTAATATTGTTTTTGATTTGACCATTCATCAGTTGATTTTTGGTTCTGTGTTGCTGATTGAAAAATCATTTTATGAAATAAGCTTAATGATTGCCATAAACTAAAGTCGGATTCTAGGCATGGAATAACTTGTTTTGTGGTCATAGGAATTCTTGTTGTTCATTCTTAAAATAAATGTAGACTAAGATTAATGAATTAATTCGTTCAATTTTTTAAGAGGATCATAATATTAAAAAATTGAATTATGGTTAATGATGTTTGAACTTAGGATCTGTTTGAATAGTATAATTTATAAGTTTATTTTTAACTTTTTGAAAGTTAAAAGTCACACTTTACTATTTATCCTGCTTGGTTAAACAGCTTATCATTTCTCTAAAAATTATTCTCAGTACTTTTTAAAAAGTTAAAATATCTAGTTTTTTAAGAAGTATTTTCTAAAACACTAAAAATAAATACTTTTATTATTATGTATTTAAATATAAAATAATTTATTCATAAATTACTTTTCAAAAGTTACTTTTTTTCAAATGCTTAAATAAGTTGTTTACTCAAATGGGATCTCATATTCCACCAACAATAGAATTGATTAGGAAACTAGATAAATATATTAAGCAATGCAAAATCTCGAAATCAAATGAAATCACACCCTGATACTTGTCTTTTTTATTGATTATTTTGTATTCTTCGCATGCTTTATTTTACTTGATTTTCTTTATTTTTTAAGTAAATAATACAAACAATTTTTGAGATTTGGTTAAATTACACTACACCTCACTTGCTCTAACTTTAATTAAGGACCCATTTAATATGTATGTCTGATAGAATAAAATTTAATAATATAAAGTCTAATAGTATTAAGTCTATTAAAATTAATTTTATACCTGTTTGTTTTTCATTTTGGCATGACTAAAATTAATTTTATACACCTGAAAATGAATGAGAAATAACTCGTGTGTTCGGGTAAATTTTGTCGGTGTTCAAAAGTAATTCGCAACCTTTCAAAATTGCTCATGATGAAAGTATCTTTGAATTTGTTTTTCATTTTACTTTTACCAACTTTTACTATATTACCCCTGCTAATATTCTACTTTATCCTCTCTTAAAATGTCTTTTTAGTAATTTTATATCTAGGAGTCATTTTACTTTATCCAATTTAAACAAAATATTTTTTAAAAAACTTACTTAGAATGCAGTTTTTCAATTTTAATTATTTTAAATGTAATTTTTCAACTTATTCTTCTCATTTCTGTTTGTGAATTAATTATTGATTGAAATTTAAAAATTCTTGAAGTCCATCATCTATATAGAAAGCAAATACAATTATGGGCTAAATTAGTAATGATGGTCTTTTTAATTTTACCATTTTCAGGATAAAAATTAAACCCTCGACATATTGATTGAAAAAGAAAATGACCCTTACTAGTTCAATTTGTTGTTACCAATTATGATCTTACCCAAAGATAAATGTGGCTTTTTTAATTATTTTATCATGTGAAACATAAAAATAGAATCAGTTGTCAGTAGTCCTGTGCAAACCAGGCATGATTTCTCCAAGCAACAACATGCCAGTTTTTTCGGTTTTGAAAAAAACATCTATCATATAAAACTCGCAACTAGCTAGAAAAGTAGCCTCACAATATCGTCGGATTCAAAGACAAACTTTAGAGTCCCCCAATTAATGGCCCTTTAATTTACTGTCAATGTTAGTTTTTGACCTGCATCTGCATGTATGTTTCGAGGTGCATTTCCTAAAACAAACCACAATATATTACTATACGGCACAGAACTATGCCCCTTAATTAATTATGAAATGGTGGGGTTCAAGTAACCAAAAAAACCGAAAGCAATGGTGTTTCACCATACACGATTTGTTTGCCCGTTAATTAATTCATGCTTAGGATCTTAAGTCACGTGTCCCTGTCACATAAATCAGAGCTTGCAGCCCAGCACAACTAACCTAGTTATATTTTTAAATTTTGGTGGGGGTAGGTCTAGATGGTGACTATAAATATATATATATATATATATATATATATATATATGAGTAATAATTAAAGGCCATAATACTGCCATTATGACAGAGTGTCAGTACCTTGGTGTTGTTGTATATTTGATTGTAGGAAATAAAAAAAAAATTGCGAAATTATGATGGTGTATTTTAATTATTAAATTTTTAGATAAATTAATGGGTAATATTATTTTATTTAACAATTAACATAATTTTTGTAAAAAGATTTGTGCAATTTTTTTTATGATACATTACTCTTTGATTATTATTTTTTTATTTGAGATTGTTAGAAGAGCTAAACTGTTTTATTTTGTCCATGTATGAAAGGAGGCATCCTAAGTAACAATCGAGATTAAGAAAATTCAAAGATGGGAAAACAGCCTGCGGGAATTTGAAGCCGCATTTTATGCATTCTGCCTGATCTATGCATAGCCTCCCCATGAATACGGGTACTATAATGCATTGTTAAACATACGAGTATTTTTATCACTCATTTCCTTTTAAAATATTCATCAATTTTAATCAAATATAGATATTTAAAAAGATAATAAATATAGATGATATCTATAATTGAGTAAAATATAGTAAATGATTAATATATTTCTTTATATTAATTAATACAGCACAAGATTTGAGATCAATATTAAATGAAATACTTTAAAAATATAAAATTAATTAGAAATAATATTAAAATAATAAAATTAATAAATATTTTAAAATATAAAATTATTTAAAAGATACTCTAAAGAAGAGAGAGAGAGAGTAATGAATGATGCTGATGCCCTCCAAGCAAATATGATCGATTAAAATGGTCAACACTAATTTAATATTCCCTTGTAAGTCTACATTCAGCAAATTTAACAAAGTCATTGGGTGGAGGTGGAACGCCGTGCTCTTTCCAATGTTAAGTCTCTGCTGTCTCAATCTGATTTTTAAAAAAAATTAAAAACTTGGTTTTTTAGACAACAAGATTTTTTTAAAAAAATTTCTTAGTCAGTAACTTAGCATAGATACGAAAAATTTGAGGATAGTAAATTTTTTATTTTAATCTTCTTAATGACATTGATTAGTTAAATTTTTTAAAAACAAAAAAGAAAAAAGGTATAGTCATAAAAATTTAAGGCTAGTAGATTCCGATCTCTCTTATACTCCCCCTTTCAAAATAAATACTACTCTCTCCATTTATGTTCAAATATATTAATTTGTGAATGTATAAAAAGTGAAGGAGATACTTATTTTGAAATTAAAGAAGTATTGTCTAAGAGATTAATATACAAAATTGACAAAATCATTAAATAGACTTGATCCTTTAAGAAAATGAAGAAAGAAAAATAGATTATCTAATTTAATACATTTTTTTATGTCTAATACAGATATGAATAAATTTATTTAAATTAATTAATACTACATTGAAATTCTAAAATGGTAACTATTTTGAAACAAAAATAAAATTTTAAAAAAATTAATTTAAAATGGAGGGAATACATTTATTTTTGCCTCTTTACTTCTTTTGATAACGCTATTTGATTTTAGATCTCTACTTCCACTAAAATATACTCTCTCTATCCACAACTAACTGTCCAACATGAACATTTTATTTTTGATAAATAATTATTCATTTAGAAATTTTAAGTAATATTTATTAATTTCTTTCAATTATACCCCTTATTAACTTATTTTTTCTTTCTTATTAAATACATTTTTAGTGAAAAGTATCAAGGATATTATTGTAAAAAGTGTATGTATATATATATATATATAAATTTTATTAATATTGAAATATTATTAATTAATATCTTAATTTATGCGCACATTTAAAACTAGACAATGATTTGTCAAGGGAGTGAGTACTACAATATTTAATAATTCAACATTTGAATTTAACACCATACAAAATTCGTGGTATACTGACAAGCGGTAATTTTATTGATGGGCTTCCTAACGGAATGATGGAGTCGGTTATCTGCTCATTAGTAGAACATTGTCGACGGCTAAACTAACCCTCAAAAATTACCTACGAGTAAAACAATTAATAGTAGTCAATAAAAATATAAAATTATCACCAATTTGGTCATAAAAAATTAATTTTACCCATAGGTTTCATAGTTTTATAGAAAGGTATTTGAATTAAAAAATGATTATTTTATGTCAATATTACTACGAGTACACCCATTTAAATATTATTTTATTCAGTTAAATAATTAAAATATTACCAACACGTATTACTCGTTGGTAATTAACTACTATTTTTTTAGTTCCAGCCAAAATTAGCACGTCTTAAATGTTTTTATAAATTATCTAATTATTTGATACTATTCATATACCTTTTATTTGTATAATTATTTAATTACAAATTAAAATGATTTAAAATAAGAAAGGAATGAAATAATAAATAAACAAAGCAATACAACAAACAATAGTAACGGCAATCCAAACATCAAACTAAAATAAATAAAACCCAAATGTGCGATACATATAACAAGGTCTAGAAACAAAATAAAAAATATCTAACTAAAGTCATCATCGAAGTTGCGATCATCAGCTGAGGAGGTTTCTATAATGGTCGGGAGTGCTTGCTCGGTGTTGGAGGATCTGCGCCAATCTCATCACGTTGGTCGTTATCTTCTTCTTCTTCATCATCCTTTTGAATTTATCTTTATCTTTCTTGGCCTTCTTATGTTGCTACTGCTCCATGGAGATCTTCAGTTGTGTGATCTCCCCCAGCTCCTCCTCAAGAGTCACTCGACCCGCTGCCTACTCTTGGAGTTGCTTGACAAGCTATGCCTACTTCTGGATCAACTAATTGTGCTGCTACAACTCCTCGTTCAGGGCATACACACGCTCCTGCAAGGCATTATCCCCAGGAATTGACTTATGGCGGAGGAAGGGGACATACCATCAATATAGTACCCTATGTTGTACATGTGACCTTTATAGGGCCATCAACTATCTAGACCAAATCTCTTCCACATCAAAAAGAGGGATGTCAATGTCAGGCTTAGTCTCCTCCAGTTGGGTCTGCGCCTACTCCAACCGATCGGTACTCATGCTACCAAAACACAAAATTTAAAGATAAAATACCTAAATTGGTCCCTCAGAAATATAAGATTACTCCCTTAGATTTTGAGAGTGTCAAATTGGTCCCTTACATTTTAGAAAAGGGATAAACCGATCCCTTTGTATAATTTCATTTTCTTTTGTTTGTAATCATACGACCTATATGGAGGGATCAAATTCTCCCTTCTTTGAAATGTGATGGACCAATTTGAAACTTTCAAAATCTGAAGGACTAATTTGTCACTTCATAAATTTCTGAAGGACCAACTTTAGTATTTACTCAAAGATAAAATGCATTATGAAGAATAATTATGAACTAAATAAGGGAGTAATAACAATTAAATATTAAGGGTTTCGATTTCAAACCTACATAAGTAGTCTCAGAGCGAGGATCGACCCACATGCATCTCTCACCCTTTCGCATGTAGGTATGCCTAAATAGCTTCCCCTTGAGTTGGCAACCGGTTCAACTCCGTAACATGTACGAAGATATACTTTAAAATCATAATAGTTAAAGTTACTATCTATCATCTAGTCCCCTCTTGGGTGTTGGAGCCACTAGTATGGAGTGACTCACCTATCAATTAAGCTCGTATTGTCTTGTCTCCAAGGCCTAGTGGGCCTGTAATTTGCACAGGATGGCATCAATGAGCCAAGAGTTGTTGACTTCTTCCCTATGGAAGTTGTGAAACATTTATAGCAACCGCTTGGAGGTCGTAATCCTCCAAGCTTTCTTGATAGCAACCTCATCCCCTAGCAGAATATAATAGGGTACCTCTACATATACAAAACTCACAACATGATATTAATCTCAAACATACAAATTTTATAAACATGATTTTAACATAAAAAATTATAGCATTACATTTCACTCATGCCACCACATCTCCTTGAAATCTTTGGGGATGTTGGTCCAAGTTGGCCACGAGTGGTTATACTTGATCTGTATAACCTCTGTGATTTGGTGGAGACCCTCAGGAAAAGGATCCGAACTGTTACATAATTGAACCAAATTAAGAACAATGATAATATTTTAAACAACATACAGAATACAAAATTAAACTGTGCAATACAAAATATGCATCAACTTACAAATCTTTCTTATCAAGCGTGAATGGACGAAGCCTCCTAATGTTGGGCACCTATGCTTCTGTGATCCACCGAAGAAGGCATCACCAAGTGTTTGTGCAGAGGTGGGATTGGGAGTCGGGCCAATGATAGCACTAATGTTGGGATCACTATTGTGGCTGAGGTGTGAATGGGAATAGGGTTAGGAATAGGGATATGTAGGATTCGGTAGAGGGCCAACATACCTAGGGTTAGGTATCATCAGAAGGGTGGTGGTGGAAGGGCATTGGTGGAGGTGGTGACAGGGAATAGTCGATTTATTGACTTTCTTGGGTCGGCTTCTATATCTACAAACCATACCTGAAACAAATTTAGTTTACATTTACAATTACACTCATCTGAAATAAATTAAATTTGCATTTACTATTGCATAATCCACAAAAAGACAATTAATATTATGAATTTAGAGTTAATTCAAAACATTGTTGCATATAATAGTTAATCACAACAATTTAACATACATTTAAACAATCGCAAGTTAACGATCACATACAATTCAAATAATCCTAAATATTGTTCTACAATACATCCCCTTATAACTTTATAATGCACATATCCTGTAATCTCCGTGAATACAATCAAACTCCACAAGCCACGACAAACAATCTAATCAATGGGAAGGAGCTCTATACCTTCCCCCTAGTCTTGCAATCCTAATTTTCTAGAAGTCAATTCTTGAAATCATAAGTCTAGAACCTACATACATATGGAAGCATATAAATAACAAAGTTTTTATTACTAACCAATATACCAGCAACACTGAAAAAAATCAACAGCTCAGCACGCACCCTTGTCCACAAAGATCCAATTGAATCTTGAAAATCCAAAATCAAAACAATAATTAATTTTAATTTGGTTTTTGCTTTGGTACCCCAAGGATACTGGTACCTTTTTAAATCTAAGGGTTGTGATGTAATCATAAGTATTTAAAATATTAATTGATTTATTTAGTGGGACACGTGGTAAACTTTCAGCCACAAGTTATCTAAAAAGTACCAATACCCATAAATTTTATAGGGTACCAAAGTAATCCTCTTTTAATTTTAATTAGTTACAAAAATTCAAAAAATAATAAAAAGCAGAAAAAATAGTAGCTCCCACTACCAACAATGTCAATGCTCTCTCCAATAGCACTCATAAATTAACAAAATAACAATCAAAATCACTTTCCAAAAATTTGAAAATCAAAACTTTGAGCAACAAAAATGAACATAAAGACAAAAAAAAATAAAAAATTTAAACTGATTAAAATGTTCAGAAACATATCTAGATCGCAATGGTCGCTTTGGTTTCACAAATGGAGGCTACGACAAAGGCCAACAATGGTGGGTTGGTGAGGTTCTGTGGCGAAGAGAGAGAAAGTTGTTTCAAAGTTAGGGGATTCTGTTTCATCACATATATGCGTGTTAGCAATGGATTATCGATGAGTACACCTATCAGTGACAGTTAATGAAATGGTGTGTTTCATTAATGACTAATTATCGTCTGGTAGTTGAAATTCCAAGAGTTATGCGCCAACGTCCCGAAAATTCATATTGCAGTTGGTAAATTAATTAGAAAAAAAATACTGATAAACCCGTTGGTAATAAATACAAAAAATTGCCCATCAATAAATTAATAGAAAAAAATAAAAATATATTTCCTCTCAGTAAATCTGTCAATAATATTTGATGCAACATGGCGCGTTAGTATTACCAACAGGTGTGCTAACCGTGGTAAAAAAATATATGTGCAGTCGGCAAATCCATTAGAACACACATTGATAACAATTACAAGCTATGTGACGCAAATAATATTACCAACAAGTGCTCGAAAAAAGGTTATTTTGTGAAATTTGAGTGAAAATGCCCTCAAACTATCGGCATACCCATTGATATTACCGAGGGAAAAATCCATCAATAACAAACGCTGTTATACTACATGTTTCTAGCAGTGATAAGTGAGATAACCGGCTGTGAATTGCTTGGTCTCCTCCCAGTGTGTGCTTAATGTTAGTCCCCTCCTTATAAATCATCTGAACCATTGGATTAACTAATTATAATATATTAATGGTTCAAATTTAACCAATGAAATAAATATATTTAACTAAAAAATTAAATATATTTATAAATTCTCAAATCTACCCCTCTTCTTCCCCTCTTTCATCCCAGCCACTAGCCACCACCTGCCATTATCATGGACTGGTAATGATGTTTTGAGTGGCTAGTATTTGCCTGGTTAATTCCCCGTGTGAAAGTTCTGATCAGTTTTAGATTTGGTAAATTAGTTTTAATTAGTTTTTTTTTAATACAGATAAGATCTGTTAGTTAGCTTACTACGTATTTTATGCTGATATATAAACACCGTAAGAATAACTCAGATTTTTGGAGCTTGTTCATTCTTCAATGATTGAATAAAATTCAGTCTTTCACTTTTCTCAATTTCTTGTTTCTTTGTGAGAATTCGTTGGCTTTCCGTGCAACTTCAGTTCCTTTTCTTCTTAACTGATACCATTTTCTAAGCTAGCCCAGTCAAACTTCTTTTTTCAAAAAAAGAAAATAAAAGGCGGAAAACACTTCAACAACTCTTTAATCAATGCTTTTTTTGCCTACCTCGCCTTAGCTGGGTGGGCTTGTTGTCCCTTGTCAGCAGCGTCGCTGTTGTGGTAGAGGTCGATGCCAACTTTATGCAAGGCGCGAGGAACTCGTTCGCGAAGGATCTCCCGTAACTTAAATGGAAGTTTAGTTGAAATTAACAAAAAAAACACTTCCCCTTTCAGGCGTAGTGCTCTATGAACCAATTTTTTTGTTTTCTTTGGATAATTTCCTAGGAGCCTCATGCCACCAAAATGCAACAAGCTAAGGAAAAATTTTTCTGAAAACAATCAACGCAAATATAAACCAGCTTCTATAATTTGTTAAATATCCTCTGTTTTTAATGAAGAAGAAAGTGTTCCCTTTGAATGGTGTGTTACTTAAAGTTTTGAAATTTCATTCCTATGATGATTTTCTCTTGATTAAAAAATAAATAAAACATGCCCATCATTGTGACTGAACGTGTGTGATTGGAGGCTACAATGGCAATGAGATAGAGTTACGATTGTGAGTGTAACTCTGTAATGAAAAAGAAGAAGAGGAGGCTACAAATAGGAATTAAAAATTGTAAGACGACTGAAATGGTAATTTAGGGGGTGGATTAACCTTGGTCCCCAACGTGGGGCGGACCAAGGAATCCTGTGCTGAGATAACCGGTCATCAACATGCTTTGTTGGAAAGGTGATCTATCGTTAGTATAGGACATCAACTTGTATCAACTAGAAAAGGTGATCTATCGATAGTACAAGTCATCAACTTGTATCAATTAATATCGTGGGTTTTATGGTAAATCTTTTATTTTTGAATTCATTATAGATCCTCTATTATTAATTATTGGATTAAACTATCTAAAAAAATAATAATTATTTAATACTAATAATAAGAGATCCATGATAAACCTAAAAATTTGATATTCACCTTGTAATTTTCACTACTAACATATATATTGTGGAACAGCAAAACTCTATGCTTCAAATCCCCGACAAAATTTCTCCTATTCCTTTCTCAAATAATTGATCCCCTGAGTACATGCAGTAGGAAAAACACAAAAAAACTGGTCACGGACAAAGCTCAGTCTTCTGTGAGATTCTGCCCACTGCTGGCCACAGGTTGTGCCCACACGCTAAGTCATGTCTGATGCTCTTCAAGTCCGTGCCTTTTTTATGAAGAGTGAACTAAAAATAATTCCTATGAAATTTTAAATCGAAGAAATTAATTCCCAATAAAAATAAATTGATAAATATCTATCTACTATATTAAAATATTAGGTAATTTAGCCCCTAATTAGAATAAATAGTTATATTGATTCATAACCTTTTAAAAATCCAACAATTTCATCATTCCATCAAGCCCCATCTTAACTGTGGGATTAAATTGTTTGATTTTTAAAAGGTTAGGGGTCAATTTATCCAACTATATATTTTCATTAGGAATTAAATTGTTCGATATTTTCAAAGGTTAGTGACAAATTTATCAATTAATTTTTGTTAGGACTAATTTATCCAGTTTAAAAATTAATAGTAACTACTTTCGGGTTTAATCTTTTTGTGAATTATGTTCTTCAAATATCACCTCTATCAAGTTGGAGTGGAAAACGGAGTCATGAAAAATGTCTAGATATGATGAATAAAGCTAGGAAAATTTGCCCATGACTTGATCAAACGAGTTAAACGTTGAACTTGAGTGGATAACGTGTGGTAACTGGTTTGTGGACCAAGCTTGTGCTCTTAGGCTTGAAAAGTAGACTTAGGATAATGATACTTGTATTTTTAATGTAATTTGAATTTGAAAGGTTATGTATTATTAGTAAATGAAGATTTTAATTACATATATGACTGATGAATATGTTTGTCGATGATTTTAAAGGAAATATCTCTCATCTATTATTAATGAATTTAATATATCTAATATAAATTTATTAATTGGTAAGACAGTAAAGTCTTCTCATACATGAGTTTTCCATGTTCAAATAATGTCTAGCTAGAAAGATAGGTAAAAGAAAAACATTTTCCTAGGCTTGTGACAAGTAATAACCTTATAGATACAGCTTTGTCACTTTTGCATTTTTTACATTTCTTCCATTTAATATTAATCATTATATTCGTTCTACAATAATTATTATAAATTTACTCATTTAAAAGTTGTTTACTTTGTTCAACTGATTAAATATACTTATCCTTTTAAAAAATATTATGGGTTCGCGTTTTCACCTTTATAATAGATTGATTCGATTTATATATGCCAAAGTAATCCAGTTTAATAAATACTAAACAGTAGTAGTATAGATTAAAAAAATTACTCTCTATATAAAATGCACTAGCATAAGATATGAAATTACATACATGTAAATAAAGATATGAAAACTATTAATAAATTTTTTTTGAAATAAAATTGTTTTTAAAATAGAAAGAAAAACCATATCTATTTTTGAATTGATAAAATTTATCGTAATAATGACTTCTGAAATAATTTTAAAATAACTATATACTTATTTTTATTTAAGAAATTTAATTTTTCTTGAAAAATATTATTCACTTTAGAATTACGTGTACCTGGATGCTTTTGGATTGACTTTAAAAAAAATACCTTTTTAAGTAGAGTTTTTCTTTTCTTAGAAAAAGATATTTTATGTTTGAATAGATAATCTAATAAGTACTTTTAATTATTAAATATACTTATAAATTTGTTTGGATGAAAAAGAATCAAAGCAATTTTTTTTTTACCAAGTAAAAGTTCAACAATAGTGAATCTCATCATAAACTAGTTTCTTTAGCTTCCAAAAACTCTTGAGGTGCTTCTATGGTCTTCTTAACTTTATCCCATCCTAAATCAGCAAGTCGATTCTCAACAAGGATTACCCACAAGGTAAAATAACTCATTAAAAAATCCCATTTATTTTTCAATTTTTTTTGGTTATAGTTAATGACCATTTTTGTTAAAAAAACTTGGTGATTAATTACTTCCGACCTTCTTTGTTCAAGTGAGTATAAGGCATATTTCTAGTAATAATTTTCTCGACACACACGGCAAGAAGAACTTCAATAGTAAGCTGTATATGACTAACTTAAAAAAAATGATAAAACTACTTTTTTAACTAGATGTGCTTTTTTAACTAGAAGTGCTTTTTTTAACAAGTCAATCCAACATTATGAAAAAATACTAATATTTTGAAAATCAAATTGGACCACCACTGACGGCTGAATCAGAACCACTCTGTCCGCTTGGGCTGACTGCAAGCTCGCCTCAGAAAGAACCACCCAAGAATAAAAACCCAGAATTGACAAACCTACCACAAAAACTAGTCCAACCATTATTTTTGGTAAAAAAAATGCAAAATTGAATTGTTTTGAGATTTTTTTAAAACAAAAACTTAAAATCTCATATTTCTTAATTTTTTTCCGTTTCTAATATGAAAAATAATAACTTGAGAGATTTGATCCATATAGATAATATTTATTTTGATTAAGAGATGAATTATTTTATTTTCTATGAATTTTATTGATACCTAATTTAATTTTTAATTATTTCATGACATATATTTTATTTTATATTTTTATATATTTATATAAATACATATTTTATTATATACTGATTGGGCTCCGGTTAAACCAATTAAACCTCTGAATTTGCTTGCATCGACGGCCGGGCCTTGAAAAATACAATTGATGTTCTTCTTTACGGGTTTCGGGTTTAAGTTATATAGAAAAAAATCAATCCAAACGTACACAGTCTCCTCGTTTGATTGATTTCAATCAAACCAAAATGAGACAATAGAAAACGGGCCGGCGAGGAGAAAGGGACATCTCCACCTTGTTTGGTACAATTGAAAACATAGGGAGGGAAGAAAAACTTGTGGGACCCTTGTGTGAAAAATTTGCCGTTTATTTCTGCGCAAAAAACTTCGAAGCGTGAAGAGAATGACACATATTGACCAATTTACCATCTAAAATAAAAATGAAAAGAGTGAACTATATGATATATACACACACCAATATATATATATATCATTAATACAACTCTCATTTTTCTCTGTTTCTATTTGTTATTTATTTTCTCTTCATCCAAACATCTATACTTTTCTTCTCATTTTCTTTTCTTTCATTTTATTTCTCCTCATTTTCTCTTTTTATCCAAATAAACCATTAGTTCAATAGAAAAAGAGGAGAAAAAATGAGTAGAATATGAAATCATCCTATTTAGATGATAAGAAAAAATGGGAGTCAAGAGAAAAAATGAGAGGAAAAAAATAGAGGGCCCACACAAATATTCGCCTCTTTAGTAAGAACAAAATGGGAGAGAAGAGTATAGAATAATTTAGGATGCATTTGTTTCAACCTCAAAAAAGGTTATCATAAAATTTAAATTTTACATATAATCGAAAAAGCTAAAAACATAATTTTCTGTCATAAGCTACTCTTTTTTACTTTTTTAAAAAATTGAAATAGATTTTATTTTGAGATTATAAAAAATTTTAAAAATTATCCAAATATATAAAAAATAAGTTTTTAATAATGAGTTTTACCAAAAAAATATTATCCGAATGCATCTTTAAATCAAAAATCACCATAAGTTTTAAATAAAACAAAAAAGATAAAAAGAAGTTTTTATTATCACTTTCGTTTTTCCTTTCCTGCTCTCATTTTCTCTTCTTATCCAAATAAAATTTAATTTTTTCATCGATGAAACAAAAAAGATGCGTTTATGTCATAGAGTGACAATCCTGTCCTTGTTGTTTTCAAAAGATATAAAGATTTATTTAAATAAAATTATATTTATTTTCTCACTTTTTCTCCTTTAACCAAATATTGAAAAATAATTTTTATTTATTTATTTTCCATCAAAAGAAAAACAAAACTCCAAATGAGTTCCCTGCACATGGAGCTAGTACAGTCAGTACAGCACATTGTGTAAATTATTAGGTATGCAACATGAATGCTTAATTTAAAATCATGCCAAGAAAGGCATGTGCGCGATAATTTGGTTGCAAGTCTCCATTATATATCTAGTTGTACCTCAACCACTTGGCACTTTACAATTAATTTTCGTGGTTCAAGTTGATTGCATGGCCTGCCTCGAATCTTAATCATGTCTGTGGCTTTCAATAAATTGGTTTTCTTTTGTGTGCACAAAACGATATTGAAAAGTGCCCCCAGCTACAAGGGAACCACATTACTATCATGTGCTCACGAGTTATGTTATTTATATTTATGAGGTATAAAATATTATATCATCTTATATTTTATTATTATTAGATGAAAAGTGAATTTCATTCAAATAGAATTCATATATTATTTAATGATAAATAAAATGTGAATTGATACAATATTCTATATCCTATGAGTATAAATAATATTTTTTTTTGCTAAAATACGTGAATAATTACTTTGTTGCGTAGATACGTGAATAATTTAATTTATAATATTAATTTTTATGAATAAAATGTATTGTCATTCAATAGGAATAAAAAAAATCCTTATGACATTATTGTTTGATGTACTTGTCTACTGTGATAGAACCTTTTTTTGGGGGAATTCATTTTGTT
Source organism: Dalbergia cochinchinensis (assembly GCA_031216125.1). Classification (NCBI taxonomy): domain Eukaryota; kingdom Viridiplantae; phylum Streptophyta; class Magnoliopsida; order Fabales; family Fabaceae; genus Dalbergia; species Dalbergia cochinchinensis. The sequence continues at coordinate 62,041,039 of CM062377.1, forward strand.
GACGAAATGATTTTCTTGTAATTTGTGTGAAAAGAGAAGATTGATGCATTTTATTACTTCAACTCTTTCCTAATTAATCCATTCTTATATATCCATCCGCTTCACAACAATTGTCAATTTTTAATATTTTAGTATATTAGAATATATATTCATTTATAATATTTATATAGCATTAATTTTTTCTTCTATTTATATTCTAAATATAAATGTATTAAATAATTAACTAATATATTTATTAAGATGAATAATAATGACTAAATAATGATAATTTTTTCAATTTATATAATTTTCTACATTCATTAAGATTTTTATTTTTGTTTTGCTTAATACGTACATTGTTTAATTTTTTTTATAGTTATTGTGAAACAAAATGAGTAGTTTTCAGTAGTGTAGAAACCTAATCGTTAGAAAAAACTTTCGTACTTCTCTCACATTTTCCTTTGAGCTATTTAAAATAACAATGTCGGTACACAAATAATCTCGTAACTTGTAGTTTATGTTTGCTATTCCCCTCATTTCAAAATAAATATTTTAGGTTCATTCATAGAGTGATATAAATTGTATCAAGATACATCATTTTATAAATGAACCTAAAAAGTGAAAAAAAAAACATTTATTTTGAAAGAGAGACAGCAATATTTTAAATTTTTTAGTTAAAAAAAAGTGTGTTTATATTTGGGTGAAATATGAAAATAGATTGTAATTACAATATGATAATTTACCAATACATGGTCATTGGACCAAACTAATTTAAACTGAATTAAAATGAAAAATTGAATTAAAAAAATCAAAATTGATGAAAATCAAAATAAATTAGCTTGAATTGGTTCTTAATTTATAAAAATCAAATCAAACCAATCGACTTTTGGTTTGTATTTCCAAAACCAAACAAATCAAACCGAACTAATAACATATTACATTAATTAATACTACACACACGCACACATACATAAATATAATCTATAATACTTTAACATTAAATTATTCAAATATGTGTATCATATTTTAACCTAATATTTTGAAATTTTAATTATATATTAATTTTTTTAATTTAATCAACATTATGCTTCTTCAAATCTTTTATTATTTTTTTAACTTATTAGTTAGTAGTTTTACATATTAGCATAGTTTTAAAAATTAGCTTAGATTTTATAATTATATAGTTTTATAATAATGTTAATAGTTGCTTTTTAATATTTTATAAAATTTTTAGTAACAACTGAAAACCAAATCAATTTAAACTGGTTTGGTTTGATTCGATTCTCAAAATATAATTAAACTAAATCAAACCAAAATAAAATTTATTATTTGGACCGGATGGGTTTTAACTTAAAATCAAATCAAACAGAACTACGAACACCCTTAAGATACTCATTCCTTTCAGTCAATTGTCTTGGATTTGAGTAGTGGGAATATATGGAGTAATTGATGTTGACGATAAAGCTATGCCCCCTATAAGACCTCAAATGCTTTAACAAAATTGTTTCTAGTAGGAAAATAATGTGGAAGGCCAACAAGCCGATAATTCTAAAATGGAATATAGTATATAATCATAATTAACTTTTGATATAAGCTGAAGTTAATTATTATAAATTTATGATACTTTTATCAAATTAATCCAAAGTATCAAGCTTTATATAAATCATTTCATACTCTTTTTAATCTTTTATCATACAAAACTAATTTTTCAAATAATTTAAACAAAGCATACAATTTAAAATTATTTTCAAATTAATGCATTCCAACATAATATTTATTTTCACATAATTAATTGAACTTAAATTTTGACACGGATAGTGTAATTTTTTTATACACTCATTGAATTATATATTATCATATTAATAAAATTACTTTAAAAATCATACAAATAATACGATCCGATTGAGTGATAATTACACTATCATATATCAAAATTAAATATTAATTAATTATATAAAATAATTATACTTATGGTCAATTATCAAAATAATTTTAATTTAATCTCTAAACTTTCCTAAATAAACCCTTATCAATATAATTAATGGAAGAATTTCTCCGATTTTCTTTTGTTATATACCTGTCATAATCGCTGCCATATATAATAGAAGAAAAATAAATTAAAAGCTGGCGGCCTGGTGCGTAGTTTAAAAATAGGCAACATGATAAACATGAATTACTAGTCAATGTTAAAAAGCTGATGATGGTAGACCAAAGAAGGAAAATATTGTGTGTGCAATATGCTTTGACAGGTCACAATGTGTTGAGATTCGACCCATGTATTATTAGGATGTGTTGATTTTTTATTGTGGTGGTCAATTTTTCATTTGAAAGTTTCATTAGAAAAATCCTGATGAGCAAACTTATCTGGTTGAAATCTCTAAAAGCTGTCACTAAAATATCGTTTTAGCATTATTTAATAAAATAATATAAAATTATTTTCAATAAAAAATATAATGATAAATTAATAATATTTAATAAATATGCTATAAAATTAATCTTATAATTCAAATTTATTGTAATAAATATAGATATTAAAAAAATAATTTATATTTTATTGTCATAATAGAATTAGATTATATTAATTTTTTAAATTTTAAAAAATACAAATAAACTCTAAAAGTATCTTATAAATTGCTTTCAAAAGTACGTACAACTTTTGAAAACCAGGAACAAAAGCAACTTGACTTGTCTGTTTTCTATACAGAGAAAAATTGAGTCACATTTATTATAATTATTAGGAGCATACTCTTAAGGATACAGTGTTTTTAGTAATTTTTTAACATTTTATTGGTCCTTAACAATTGGTATTTTTGGTTGTCTAATAAATCAAATTTATTAAATGATAACTAATTGTAGTCGAGTCAATTCTATTTTGGAGAGGAGACGGAGCCTAAGCCCAAGAGTTTAGTCAACTCACAATAGATAAAAAGAAATTTTAATATTGTTTTTTTCATTTAAAACACTCAAAGTCAAGTTATTATTTAAAAATAAAAAGTATTAAATAACTTGAATAAAAAAAATTTAATTATCATACACGGTTATTGTAAAACTTTTTTATACAGTCATCCAATCATATATTACTACATAAGTTATGATAGTTAACTTTTATACCCACTACCTAAAAAGTTATCCAAATTAAATATTTTAATTGGATGACAATATAAAATTATTTTACACTATCAGTATATTTAAATTAAACTCAATAAAAAACTTTAAATAACAATTCATATTTTTGAAATAGAATTTATTTATCAACTATCAATTGATCTAGCGGGATAAGTTGCTAAGTCCCTTATCCAAGATTCTCAGGGTTTGAATTCTATAGAGTTATATGAATGTAACAAACTGGATTAGGAGAGTCACACCTATATTGGACCTCTCCAATACCCAAATCTAAATTAATTGGCTAATGTGTCACATACCGGTTTCATGGGAAAAAGTATTCGTTTATCCATGTGAAGAACATTAAATTAGGCACAACAGCCAAAAGCTGCCTGAATAATAATTCATGGGGCATTTTAACTCGATTCAACTTCTTTTAAAAAAATAGAGAAGAAAAGGTCAGTTTAGTTTCAAAAATTGTTTTCATTTTTTATTTTCTATTTTCAGTTTGTTTTCTGTTTTTAAAATTTTATAAAAAAAATAATTAAAATTAAAAAAACTAAAATTTTTAATTTTTATTATTTTCTTATAAAATCCTAAAAATCAAGAAACTAATAAAAAATAGTAAATAAAAACTAAAAATTATTTTATGAAACCACACGGTGTGATTGGTATAAAAAAAACACAATTTTTAATTTTAATTTTTTGTTTTCAGTATGTTTCCTATTTTTAAGATTTTATAAAGAAAATATTTAAAAATTAAATTTCATAATTTTCACTATGTTTTATGAAATGTTAAAAAAATTAAGAAACTAACTAAAAACAAAAAATAGAAATTGAAAACTTCTATATCTGAAATTGCACCCAAAGCTTCCTACTTATCTTGCCTCGGACAAACCCAACAGAAACCAACTTTTCAATTCTACTTTTAGCTTGTTCAAGCAGAAGTTATTAGAAAGAAGTTCGTACTACCTATGTCATGGTTTGAAAGTTTACTAAAAGAAAAACCAAACATGCTATTTAAGAACTTTAACCTGTCCTAAACATGTAAAAAGAAAAAATGAAAATATGCTTGCCTCTAAAATGATAAAGCAAGATGTATATGCCCTTACATTATGCAGTGGATTATGATTACAATAAATTTTATTAATTTAATGAATATATACTTTCACACTTTAGAGACAAAATTTCACTCTTTAAGGAGATAAATGTTTAGAGCCATTTGATTTAAGTTTCTAGTTTTCAATTTTTTAATTTTTCAGATTTTATAAAGAAAATATTAAAAATTTTAAAAATTATAAATTTTAATTTTCAATTTTTATTTTTAATTTTTAATATTTTCTTTATAAAATTTTAAAAATTAAAAAATTAAAAATAAAAATTAAAAACTCAAATCGCAGATCATTCTTCTGCATCCACCATATAAGTGGAGGACAACCAGATTCGCCAATATCATGTTGCAGTTTAAGTGCAGTTTCTAGTTATTGAAGCGTCAAATCTAATGCTTCTGCAAGCTATATTTCGTAGTCATCACCTGCCTCAAGGCCAGTAGTTGCAGCCACTATGGTTCAATCTAGAGATTTGAAAGAAGACCCGATTTCTAGAAGTGGTTTCCACTGAATCATAACAGCAGTAACCCAATGAAGAACCAACATAGACCCTTGAACCATTTGTCATATTTGCAAAGAAATGACAAATCGTGTTAGTATCTAATCCCAATATAATTAATAAATGTATTTTGTCAAAACATGACATTTGTTAGGGATTGATAAAAAGAAAATTAATTCTCCATTGTATAAGGGAATGAATCTGCTTTTAGAATGCATAATCACATCGAATCTACTGTTTTCTTGCCTTTGTTATATAGTTGTAACTTCCAGTTATTTTGTTACTCCCTCTAAAAAATTATGTGTTTCATTTTTTTTGATAAATTATTATTAAGAAAAATAAAATTTTTAATCTTCCTGGTGAAATCGTTTCAGAAATTCTTTTAAGGCTTCATCTAAGGTCTCCCGTGAAATTTTGTTCAAATAATTGATGTCTTTATTTGTGATCTTCATTTTATGAAAAAGCAAATTCATGACTTGTCATATCAGCATCAACAACCCACCACAGGAGCATATTCTCACATTAGTGCGACAACTACTGAGTCCCATGTCAAATCTTCTTCTGTGAGCTCAATGTTCAATGATCCCCAGTGGCGACCTTAGCTTCATGATGGAATTGTTGGCTCTTGCGATGGATTTGAAATGTTTTTAAGTTGATGAAATTTTGATAAGTTTTAGGTTGTTTAAATGTTGTCAATTGAATTTTTAATGGTTGATTTTGTGAGTTTTAGTAGTTTTGAGTTGTTTTAGAATTGTGGCAATGCAAGTTTTGGATTTTTCAATTTCACGGTTTTTGTGGATTTGATTATCAAAGAAAATGACACATGGAGTTCCACTGCTCATGCAGCCATTTTGCATTCCTTAAGTGATGCTTCGCGGTTGTTTTGAGATTTGAAATTAGGAATTAATAATATTTTGGAGAATTTTATTTTTAAATATTTTAAATAAATTATGTATTTTAATATTAAATATTTTTAAAATTATTTGTTAAGATTCTTAAGAATAAATTTAAAACTTATTTATTTTATAATATATATTCTGATCTTATGAGTATATATCATAATTTTCAAAATAACCATAACACATTTATTATGGTTGTTATCCAAAACAAAAATTACATTTTCAAAAAAAATATAAATTCATAGGTATTTCTCGGTCATCATAAAATTAACAATTAATTTTTTAAAATTTATTCATCTCATCCAAATCTAATAATTGATAAAATGCTAAAATAACAATAACTAAGTCAAATGAAGTAAATGTTCACTTTAGCCTCTAAAATTATATGCATGATTCACTTTAATTCTTAAAATTTTAAAAAATAATTCAAATTAATCCTTATACTACTGTTTCTAAGAACTAATTTGAATCACTAGAAGGAGGAAGTTGAATCATTTATTAAAATTTTAGGGATTAAAAATGATATTTTCTTAATTTTAGGGGTAAAATGAACCTTTACTCAAGTCAAATGCAGATGAGCATAGGGAAATGAAAATTGTGGGATGAAAGTCAAATAATTGAGAGATATTTTTATATTTGTATTCAATAATTATTATTCCCAAGTCATGGAAATTTCTTATTGTCATATTTCATCGTGTGAATGAGATCTCACTAAATGATGGGAAAATCCTTTTTCCTATAAATAATTGATGTTTGGGAATAATTTTGTAAAACTTATAACAAATATAGGAACACATTTTTCACATGTTGTTATTTATGAGAATAACTAAATATACCTCAAAACAAAGGCACACTCAGACAACAAAAATGGCATACTGATATGCCACCTCTTAAGCAGTGGAAATCAACTCCTTAGGCGGTGGCAACTAGAAAAGTCACGACCTATGTGCTTCTAAACAGAAAAAAGGGGTTTTGGCTAAACAAATAGCGGAACACACGGGCAGAACACAAACACAAAAAAAGGGATTGAGAATACACCAAGAAGGGAGCAAGAATATGAGTGATTAAAGACTCAACTACTCCAAACCTTGAATTCCAATGAGTTTTTCTATCCTTCTTAGTCTCATTTGCTGTAACTATGAGCAACAATGTTCTTTGTTAGGGGCTGGGGTTTTTAATCTGATATGGGTATTTTGTGAGTGAATTTTTTAACCCTTGTTGGCTTGGTTTGATTAATGATTGTTCCTTTGACTTCAATGCAAGTTATAAATTTCTTTCTCACGGTTTGATTTTGTGATTCATATTTGGATTGAGAAATATGGGTTTGAATTGATTCTAGGGGTCCAATCACATTGTTTATAGAATTTATGAATAAATTTTGTCAATTATGGACTAATTATGGATTAAAATTTGCTCTTAATCATTCTCTTGTTAAAACTAACTCAATGAATTGATTGATTTTGGGAGAAGAGTGCTGATCATACCAAAGAATTTATAAATTAACGAATTAAAATTTCGTCTTACTCTTTTCTTTCCAATACAATTGTTTAAGGTGTCACGTTTCCTATTGAAGAAGAAAAATCAGATTTACGCCAAACCTCTAGTGTTATTATTGGAAATTGTTGTTGATTTAATTATGTATGTTGCAATAGTTAATTTTTTTATTATTTCTTTTAAACTTTTTTCTTTTAAATTTTAGAGCTACTTTCAATCCAAAGAACATAGTGTGCCAAAATAGAAATTAAATTGGTGAAATGTTGTTTGGCAAAGCTAATCCTTGTGGGATGATATACCCATTCCCGTGGTACTACTTAAAAATGATTTGGTATACTTACCAATTGGTTATCATGATTGCCTTGTTTTATAAAACGTAATTGGAACCATCTATTACATGTTCGAATAATTTTTGTGCATTGACATAAATTAATATTAAATTTAATTTTAAACAAAAATTAATTGAATGTTTAAATAAATAGAATTTATTGCTAAAATTCAAAATTTGTGATCATTATTATTATTGTGCTTATTATTGTTACGCACTACAAATTATGGGTATTGTTATGGGTCATTTTGTATGGGTTTGGTATAATTGCTTAGCCTATCTTCTACTAATAAAGGTAGATACCCTATTTCTAGTTATATAACACGTGTCATTACCCTATTGAGACTGACATGTTACTGTTAGTGGCACAGGAGTATCTACTTTCTTTCTTCTATCGTCTCTCTCTTTTATGTGTTAAGTCAAAAATAAATAAATAAAAAAATGACACCTGTTAATTCATATTCTTTCTCAATCTTTTTCAAGTAATTCTAACCCAATCTTTTTACTACGTACTATTATGATTATTGTTGCACATATCATATTCAAGATTAAATTGTTCATGTAAAGTAGGTTATAATAATTTATTTTATTGAAAATTTGTAAATTTCTACAAGTGGTATTAGAGACAATTTGATCTCTAATTATAGTTGTGTTCTGTTTTGACTTGTGATTGAGTGTTTAAGAGATGTTGAAATCATACACACACACACACAAACCGTAAAACCCAAAATTTCAGATTTTTATTTTTTCATAGATTAAATATAAAGTTTCTTAAGGGTTATTGTTAGGCATGCATGTTACTGCGAATTTATTGAGCTCGTTATTGTTTGCTTGGGTGAAGTTTTGGGTGAGAAATCGATTGAAAATCGCAACCTAAACTAAGAACCCTAACTTCTTTCATCAAAACCCAGATGCGTGATATTTGTAATTTTTTGTTTGAATTTCCTTAAGGTTTTTGTAGAGTTTTGAAAGCCAAATCTATAGACACTAAGAACATAAATTTTGGGTCGAGTATTGAGGGGAAACTGAGGAAGAACCATATGAACCCTCACCCCTTTTCACCCAAACCACGAAATAATTGTTTGGCCAAATTACTTCAAATCACCATAGGGCTATTGTAGATCTTCTTCTTAAGAGAATCTAACCACACCAAGAACACATCAAATGGTGGCTAAAATTAGGTTGGAATCACTAATAAACTGAACAACATCGTGATGGGTCCTTTTCACCCTGTTAATTCTCAATCCAAAAACCATGAAATCATGTGTTTCTAGATAGCTTTTTGTTTTTGGATGGGTTTTGACCGCGAGCAGATTCTCTCTCGATCTGGTATGGTATCATGAGCAAATAGCTTCGTTTTCGAGCTCGAATCAAACTCCTATGGAAGAACCTAGCCCAAGCACCCAATTTTAGGTCTGTGTGGGAAGGCCACTTGCGAGCAGCAATGTATGAGGTGTGTGTTGGCTATTTTGGGCCCAAATTTTTCACCGAATTTTTCCAGTTCGAATATTTTAATTTGATTTTCTAGAATATATATATATATTTTGTGTGATACTGTAAATATTTATTTATGTTTTCTCTATATTTAAATTGCTCAAAAATATATGGTACTCTCTAAATTTTGGCCTGGAAATTTATATGCACACTTGTGCTATTATTAGGCATATTCTGTTGAGCATACTCTCAGAGTTTATTTACTTTGCTTTTGTGTTCTTTATGTCTCTATTGACCTTAATTACTACAAGGACACTTAGTGTCATATTTATAAAAATATTCAATATCATAATAAACAAACCATAAAGGTATTTTTATTTGTAAACAACACCCAATATATACAATTATTAGTAGAGGTTATTTCCATCAAAATAAAACAATAAACATGAGAAAATAAAGAATTAATAAAAAAATAGAATGTAACTTATTTTTTGAGAGAAGGGGAGTGTATGTTTTAAAAGTAGAAGAGAGAGGAGTGTAATAAATAAATCTCTCAAGGGAGGGAAGTGTATGCTTTGAAAATAGAAAACAGGAGCCGTAAAATATGTGCACTCCCTTCTTGCATGTTATTTGCCCATTTTTTTAAATTTTTGTTTCACTTCATTTGTCAATTTATTAAATCAAGACAATATTAAATTTTTTTACTAGTTATACCCTTATTTTAATTAAAGGTAACCTATCTACTTTTTTAGTAGAATAATCATAGTTGTTAAATAGGGACAATCTTGTTAATTAACATATTTTTCACTATTATTGTCATTTATTTTTTTAATATATATATTTTTTGGACAGATAACATGCAACAAGGTAGTATCTCTCAAGGAGGAGACAGAATTTATGATGCAATATTTTTTATATTTGATATTATTGAAGGATTTGAGGTAATCTCTTTTTATTCCTTAGCAATTTCCTCTTTTAGTTATTTTTTTCTTTTTGGTTTTTATTACCTTTATTTTGTTAAGTGTTTTCCATAAAGCGAAAAAAAAATAGACAAGTAAGAAATAATAGATGAGTTGGGTTGAGCTGTGTGAGTTGAAACTTTTTAAACCTAGGACTCAACCCACCCTTAATAGATTAGAGATTTTTCAAGTCGGCATAGCGCCGTAACCTGTCCGCTAAACTCAACCGGCATCTTGTGGATTTGGATTGGATTGAAATCCGTGAATTTTTGTGCTGACTCAAGTCGATGTTATTCGCCTCAACTTAAAAGATTTTTAGAAGAGTAATATTATATATATTTATTGTGTGCGAGATATTGTGTTGATTTATTTTTTATTTATTATTGAATGTGATTTAAATTTCATCTAAATAGGATTTATATTTCATCTAATAATAAATAAGATATGAATTAATACTATATTCTATATATAATAAATATAAATAATATTTTTTAATTTCAGTATAATTCACTCTTTAAAAGAAAGTTATCCTCATCCTAAACATCGAGCCAATATACATATACATTTATTCTTTTCTTTTGTTAAAAAAGTCAAGGCACACACGAGAGATTCTTAACCGAATGGGATATGAAACCCAATTCAAAGTCAGAAAGGTACGAATCTGACGCAACATCATATGATATTTCACTTTGCAATAATTGAGGGCTTCCAATGAAACAATGGTTCTAAGAATTCCACGTTTATTTAAGTTCGTCCACTCGACGTATAATTTTGAGTCAGAATATATTATTTCTTAGTTTAAATGAATGAATTTCGATTCAATGAACCCCAAACTTATTCAGCACATGATTACGTGAGCTTAGTGAGTGTTTGTGAGAAAATGAACACAAGAAACAAGAGCATATCCAAACACCATATGCCCACAATCCACCAATTATTTTTAGCTGTAGTTATCATGTCAGCATTATTATTCTTTTCTGAGGTTGCTCTATACCGTTCATGTCAATATCAATATCAATTATTTGCTTATCTCAATGGGACTGATATTTATTTGCATTTTTTATAATTATAATGCTTAAGAATATCGTTTGCCACGATCATATCTTATGCAAGATCTTCCTCTGCAGTGGCAAAAAATTAGCAAAAGAAGCACCAAAAAGTTTATGTCTTCCATATGCTTTTTAATGGGAGGCCATCACCTACAGTAACTCTGCATGTGGTAAATTCTATAGATATCATGTTTAGCATTTTAAATTGAGCATATAATTGGAATTTGAAGTTGAAACTGGACGATCTTTATTTCAATTTTCATATTTATAGTCATATATAAATTGAAATTATAATTGTGGAATCTAATTTCATGGAATTAAAAAACAACTAAAATAATTTTTTTTAATTCCTAACACAAACCTTATGAATTATCAATTCCAAAATATCTTAAATATCTATGTCCTTATCAAAGTTTATATAGCTATTTCTCTTTCTCACATATTTTCTAAAAATTATATTACAATTCTTCAGGAAATTCAAATATAAAATTTAAGATTTTTGGTCAATTCCAATTTCAATGTCCAAACGGAACCTTAAGTATGTTTAGGATTTTGATTGATCCAATTTTGAGAGAACTAGTCACTCGAACCAGTTAATTAATTGATTTTTAATATTAAAATTGATGGATTTAATTTCAATTTGAGAATTGAACAAAGTAAATCGACATAAATCATCTGGTTTGGTGTAGTCCAATTATTTTTTTTAAAAAAATAATGAGATCTAAATTGCACTATAACATATGTAAATTAAAAAAATTATGTGTATAATTATACTAAAAATTTAATTTTGATACCCAAAGAATATAAAATAGTTTATACTATTATTCAATCACATATTGTTACATTAGAAAAAATATGGTTGATTTTTATACTTTTTTTTGAAAGGTCATATAAATAAAATGATTTGATTGGATGATTATATTGTCAGTGCATCAATCCATATTTTTCAAAATCAAGCCAAACTAAATTTAATATAAGATTTTAATTTTTTTTGCACCAACTACATTGTCATCATATTAAATTATTTTATTTGCATGATTATTCAAGTATTAAATGTAAAGCTCAATATTTTCTAATTATGTGACTACATTATTAGAAGATGAGTTTAATTTTGATGCAATATCAATATAAAAGATCAATTAAAATATTTTATTTATATAACTTTTTAAGTAGTGGGTGAGAAAGTCAATAATTATGTCTGATATGACAATATATGATTGAGTGACTGTATAAGAAGCTTTTTTACTATCAGTGTATAAAAATTAAATTCCTAGATGATAGTGTAAAAAGTGCATTAAAACTAAATTCTAAAATTAAAAAAAAAACCAATTCAACATGACTGCTTTTCATAAAATGAAATTCAAACAAAACCAAAATTAACAGGCTTAGTATACTTTTGTTTCTTTAATTTAAATTAGTTTAGTTTAGGCTTAAATATATTTTTGTCCTTGAAAAATAAGCAAATTTTGATTTTAGCTCCTCGATTTTTTTTGGTTTGATATTAGTCTAAACATTTTTAAATCTACTTGGTTTTAGTGCATGTCATATATGATTATGGATTGTTATGTGGAACTGAATGACCTCATCTTCTATTAACTAATTCAATATTTGACATAAACAGTTTAATAATAAGAATTAAAATCAATCAATTTTAAAAATATTTGAACCGAAGTTAGACAAAAAAAATAATTTCAGGACCAAAATTAAAATTTGCTTATTTTTCAGATATTAAAAACATATTTAAGTCTGTAATTTTATTTTAATATTTATGTGGTTTCCATTCTGTAGGCTCAAATTTACATTGAAAAGTGAAGCTCTTAGAGATAACAATATAATCCTCGTGATAAGGATAATCTTGTACTATTTCAGGAAAGATTGCGATAAAGTTGTTGGGCAATCAGTGATATTAACTTTGAGGATATATGTGCAATGTTTTTGTGATGGTTTATAAGGAGACAAAAAAAGTTATAGTGATGTTGAGTCAGTGGTGGATGGAAATCATAGCTTGGCCATTACTGGGGAATCAAACGAGTCCAACATATCCCACCACCGAAGAGATTTAGCTGGCAGTGTGCACTTTATGCTGGTTTTATGTGCCATTGGCTCTGTGCACTACATTAAAAAAAAAAAAAAATAGGGATTGTTCCCTATCCATGATGGTCTTGTTGTAGTGGTCAATTCAAGTATATAAGAGCCTCTTGATTTGGTAGAAACCCAAAGAGCTGAAGAATAATTGGGCAGCCCAAGATTCTGAATAGATATTAAGGCAAATCTTGTTTGACACCTGGGAAAGTAAAAAGGGAAAATGTTTTAGCTCCACAGGCTTAGTTTGAGAGATACATAGTGGATACCACGTATTTATCCTCTATGTGGAGTTGGGATTTTGAATTCGGTTCCTGTCCTTTTGTGTGAGATGCTTTGCTCATGTAACTGATTAGTTGCACAAAAGCTAGTGTAGTGGCGTGAAAAAGAAGGTTCTGTCGAACAGGGGTGTGCTTATTTTTATTATTATTTTTTTAACAGAAAAGCGATTTCGTGCAGTGTCGCTATCAAAACCGAGTTTAAAAGAAATTTCCAAACCGAGCTACACATCAGCGCTAATTTAATGGTGTGCAACAAGAATCGTTAAGTGCTAATTAATTGAAGTTCTCTGGGTTGTTGCACGTAAAATTTAAATTACAAATGAGTAAGGATAGTAATGATAAAATAGCTAATCTAGGGGATTCTCATATTGGGGAGTATTTATCACTAACTTATGCAAAAAGACAAATACTTAGTGGGAAGCTATGTTGTCAATTATGCAATCACATAATTAACAAGTAATTCTCCTAAAAGTCAATCAACCAAAAGGGAAATAACTAACACATACAATTAGTTAATTACTATCACAATACCTAATTGTATGAGCTAGCTTAAGCACCAATTACCATAGCCTAATCCTAAATCAAGGATCAATTCTACCCTCTTAGTTAATTAACTACCTTCAAATTAACCAATTAGATTGCATTCAACCAACTAGCTTAATCATGCATGCTTACAAATCATGAACCACACACATAACAAAGGCACTTCACTCAACATACATATCAAATTAATAGGCATGGCATGAAAATAGAAGGAGAAGCAAGAGGAGAAAGAGAACCATACCAAGCATTTAATTAAAAACCCAAAATGTTTCAAAACATAAACCCTAGTTCTTGAATCCCTTGAGCTAGCAAGAAAACTACTCTCCTATGAAGGAGGTTACAAATCAAAAGAAAAATAAAAGCTAAAGAGATTCAAAAAGAAAGCAAGGAAATTCAATAAAGACAAGATGTAAGTAAGTGTTGTTCAAGAACAAGAAGAAAAAGATAGTAGAGAGCTTTTCTCCTCTGAAACCTAATTTCTATCCTGAAATGACAAAGAGTGCATCAGAATTGCAACCTCTGAGTATTATCTCATCCTTAAAATTGCTAAAAAAGGCCCAAGTAGGTAAAAATTACAATATTTAAATTTCAGTATAGGCTGCAAAGCTCATTATAGCAAGTAAAACTCGCTGCATCGACTAGATCTCACTGCAACAAAGTTATCTTGGTTCTAGATGATGTGTTGATCCCCAAGCTTGCTGCAACGATGCTATTTAGTGGTGAGCTCCTTTCATTTTGCTCCGAGGCTTCCTCTTGACTCTTTTTCACAGCATGCCTCCAAGCTCCAACTTTACATTGCACTCTCAAAAATGGTCCCCTAAAATCCACAAATCTCTGTGCAAAAGCAAGAGGACTCATCACTAACGAAATAAAATATGCATATAGCTAACTAATTTAGAGCCATATTCAAAATTTGAGTGCAAGGAGATTCAATTACAAATTCTAAACAAAATCATGAGAATTATACTCAAATTGCATGCAAAACCACTTAGTATAAGAGGAGAATTATTTACAAAATATGTTTTACCACAATTTTTAACTTAAAGAAATATTTTTTATATATAAGCTATTCATATAAGTTTTTACTCAAAAGATAAAAATTGCTCATTAGTTGCTTAAAATAATCTACTTTTTAACTTTTGAGTAGAAGTAGATATAAATAATTTTTAAAAAAGTGATTTTTCTATTTGAAAAAGATCACTTTTCTATCGGAAAAAATATCCAAAATCGACGCACCCTAGATTTATGTTCACAAGAGAGATGTACATGATTTTTAAGTTAGTGTGGGATGAGAGTCAAGCTAATTTTGTTAAAGTGATAATATGTAATTGGATGACTGTTAAAAATATTTTAGGGTATCAATACAACATATACCTATGTTGCATACATATACCCATTCTTGTTACAAATACAAGTACGGGGTACAAAAATTTTGCAAAAAAATGGAATATGGGTATGTCAATATATATATTCACAAATTTCATATGATAAGAATTAAAATTTCACATGATAAATAAGAAAATACAACAACTTCAACATAAAACAAGTCTAAATTGTTTCATATTACATTTCAAAATGAAAAACTACAAAACTTGAAACACTGTTCAAAGCAAGCAGACAACAATCATTCAAACATAATTAACAATCTAACTTCAATAAAATTGTGTATCCTAACGTACCCAGTGTAACATCCCTTGTTGCTTTATGGATTGACGACTGTCTCCACAAACAAACACGGGTCTTTTCAGCGTGCTTGACTTGGAACAATTTTGGGATGAGTGACCTCCTGGGAACTTCTCAGGAAGCATGCGAATGAGAACAAAGTATGCTGAAAGGACTCATGTTGATTTGTGGGGACAGTCGTCAATCCACAAAGCAGTAGGGAATGTTACAAATGATATCAGAGACTACACCTCTCCCAATACGGTGTGGTTCGGGGACGAATCAAGCAGAAGCTGGTGGGCATATAACGCTCGGGGATTGCGAAGTCGGGGAATGATTGCCGATGCAAGGAGGCACGGACAAGGAGCGGCTCTTGGCAGACTTCGAAAGTGGAGATGTACATAAATGAACCGATTACACACCCGCATGAGAGGGATCCTAAGACTGTATAGATATGGGACTATGCATCTTTTTTTCGGTAGTCTATCACTAAAGAACTCCATAGTTAAGCGTGCTTGACTTGGAGCAATTTGGGATGGGTGACCTCCTGGGAAGTTTTCTCAGGAAGCGTGTGAGTGAGGACAAAGCACGCTGAAAGAACCCATGCTAGTTCATGGGAACAGTCGTCAATCCATAAAGTAGCAGAGGATGTTACATCCGGGTGTACCCATACCATGTTGATGATGCTCCAGCAAGTATACCATATCACAGAAGTAATAAAGGATGAGTAGAGTACTATTGTTCCCATGAAAGATAGATCAAATATCAGTTAGTTTAAGAGAAAGTCAGTCTTGGTAGAATTGAATGAGTGAAACTTAATAAAAAAAATAACAAAAATAAATAAATAAAATAAATAACTAAAGAAAATAATTAAATTTCATAGTGGCCTCTATAATGAAAAAATAATATGGATTGAATGTTAGGGTTATTGATTTCATCTGATTGTTAATGCAATTTTTATAGATATCAATTAATTAAGTTTTATTCCAACTAACCACTCATCGAACTCCTTGAATTAATTACTAGCCTTTCTTGAGATAAAGAAATTCTCTTTACCTGAAATTGATTGCCTAATCTCTTAGCATAAACTAATTTAGGAGAAGGGTTAAGCTCTAAGGGTTCTTAACAATGACCACATGAATTGCATTTGTTTGTTCTAGTTTTTGCTCAGCTCACAGTGCTTATATTAAGAGACAAGATTGCAAACCCTATCTCTAGTTATTGCAAATCCTCAATTCATTCAATTATTGATCAGGCGATCAAAAGCACTAAGGGTAAATATAAATACTTAGTCATTAGAATAAAATTAACATTAACCCATAAAAGTCATGTCAGACAATAGGATTCATCAATACCCAAACAACAGGAACTTAGTTCATACTAAAATAAAAGAAACAACAAAAGAAAAAGATGAAAAATAAGGAAGAGCAAATGCCATTGAGAACTGTGGGCTTGAAATGAGAAATGAGAATTAATGAAGATCTCTCCTTGTGCTGAACTCCTGAATACTTAATCCTTGCGTGAGCTTTTTCCTATGGCTGGGAACTCTCAAATCCTTAGGAATTGTCATTGAGTGCCTATTTGTAGTTAATTATTTAACCTAATGTAGAGGTATAAATGCCTCATGATGATAATCGCCACTCTGAGGTTTTAGAGGAAATAAAATTTTATGATTTGTTTATGTGATAGAAATAAGGATTCCCTAGTCTGCAAGTGAGATGAGATATCTTCTTTACTTATTGCATTAAGAAACTAAATGAGATATTACAAGGTAAATTCTCACGTGATATTTTGTTCAATTTCATCTACCTAATCCCTTTTACCTAAGTTTCTAAGAATGAGTTTCTTAGGGATTTTAGTAGGAAGAGTGTTTATCCCGTTGCTTATTCACATTAAAGTGGAAGATGAAAAGGATGAATGGTTATTGAAAAAAATTAAAGAAGGTTGAATTTGTTAATGTTAAATATGGACTAACGTTAGTCCAAAACTAGAGAGGAGCAAGGAATTTCCCACCTACAACTATAAGACCTTTCTATTATTTATTTATTTATTTGGAAGATTTGAAGTATAGTGAAGGATTCCTTAGTCCTACCTCACTCGTGCACTAATATTAATCCCCCCCTCCGCCACACACATAACAAAACTACCACTTTAATCTTCTTGTAATTTCTAACTTTCATTTTTAACCTTCTCCTCTTCTTCTCCTCCTTCCCCTTTCAATCTTTCATCTACCCTCTCAACAACTCTGTGGCACCACCATAGCAGCTTCCAATGATACAAACACTCACAATTATTGGCATTTTTTATCTGGAAAAGAATCATAAATAAATGAATGGCACATCACACTTCTTCAGTTACCATTGTTTACGCCTATTTTCCTTCAACAACCAAAAATGTTGCGGTCCCATTGTAGTGTAAGAAGCCTTGCAGCCCACCAGTGGTTAACAAAGACACGGGAATTGATTTACAAATTCAAACAATTTAACTCAGGTTAAATATCGGCCATCAAATTTTAATGTAGTGCATTCAACAATCTAGAAAGCTTCGAAAGAGGGACTAACACTAGTCCACAAGTGAGGGAGGTCCATCGAGTCATTCACCATATAATTTTAATAGTATCTAAAGAACTTTCCTCGTATCTATGCTATTTTGCTGCGATACCAAAATCACGGGAGATGTTAAAACGAATCTAGCTTACTGGATTGGTCCGTCAAAATCATCATTTTTAGTAGGTTGGCTGATTTTTTGAGCCTACTGAAAAATTCTAACATGCCAAATCCGCCTTGATTAACCAGTGAGTTTAGGTCAGTTGGGACGAGTCTAGCATGTGGGTCAAGCCTTGTTTTTGAAAAGAAATTAAAATTTATTTATTAAAGGCCATCAATTGTGAAAACTGAAAAAACAAAGTCCATACTATTCAACATGCCAACTGTCAAAACTCAAAAAAAAGCATCAAAGCCCATACAAATTCACTATGTCAAATAGTGAGCAAACTTAAAACTAATGGGCAGCATCACTTAGAGAAAAAAAAAAAAAGAAAAGAAAAATGTTAAACCAAGATAGAACGAAATTCATTATCCATTCTCGTGCAGCATCACCATTCTGGTGCGACACTGACTAGCCCCTGTGACATTGACTTTTTTTGAACCAAGATAGAACGAAAGTCATTATCCATTTTTTATTACTATTTTAAGGTTATTTTGAAAATAGCAAATGCATCCTTTGCCACAACCACCCACGAAACCAATCCTTGGACATTTGATCCGGCAAAGTGCTTTGGGCCGAGCAAGAATTTGATAAGACCTTTCTGTATTGTGGTTTGGCTAGTCTGGCTTAACAACAGATGCAGGCAAGAAAAAAAGCAATTGATGCAGGCTTGCACAAGATGACTAGTACATACGATAAATCTTTTTATTTTCTCTTTTTTTCCTACCGATATTCTCTTACAGGAGGTAATTATATTTAAGTGCTGTGAGACAGTTAAATGTGAACAACTCTTCCAGCTGAATTATATATAACGAGTCCTGCATAACCAATGGATTGTAATAGGATAGAACGAGCTCCGCAACTCAACCTATATTCTTCTATATTATATATCTTAGTGACACTAAAGTTTGAATTTGTTACTCCACGTAAACTTTCTAAACCCCTGACTAGTATTCCAAACCTATAATTTTAATTTTCTTAACATATTATGGTTTTTTTTTTCAATTTTTAGTAGATTAACCATCAACAGGCCCATTTAGTTTATTTTAAATAAAGTGATCCTTTTTTTTTCTTGGTAACTAAATAGAGTGATCCTTTAATCCTCCATAAAATAAGATGAATTGATTAATTAATTAAACCCACAACTAAAAACAAGACGACCCACCTCGTCTTTTTTTTTCTGTTGACCAGACAGATCGGTGTAGGTTAGCCCGTGTATATATCTGAAGTCACTTCTTGTTATTAACCTTTTCTTCTCAATGTATATTTTTCTTTTTAATCTTGCCCAATTCAAAAGTACCGTGTATTTCAACGAGTAATGGTGGGTTTTAATAACGGATCTAGCTAATTGTGAGGTTCATTTTAGAAGATAAAATGCACAATCTTAAACACTAACAAAGAAATGGTTTAGAATTTATAAGGATTAAACATATGGTATAATATGATGCATATGTTATAATCAAAACCATTGATTTTCTCGTCAACAATTAAGAACATATAATTTACTATCGGTAGTTCATCTCGCAATTTAGAAGAACCAACTTCTTTGTTATCGGTCGCCGCGGGGTGCTGGAAGGCTCGAACTCGGTGCACCGAATACCAGAGGCAATACTATTGCCAGTTGTACCACGCCTCTTGTGCTCTATTTCTTTTATTTGAGGGCCACATAACTTTGCTTCTTGTCTATGGAAAGAAATGCAAAGATATTAGAAACATAAACTTATTTAATAGTAAAAATAGAAATAGGAAATAGACAAATTTTCTGTCATGGGAATGGAAGAATATAGAATTTTTGTACCTTCAAATATAAAAACGAGATACAGAGACATAAATTTAATATTTTTTTATTTTAATAATATCTCTATATATATTTATTATTTATATTTTCAATCTCTACTATCTCCATTATTCATATATTTTTATTCCGTCTCTGTTTTTCCAGTCCCGGTAAACAAATACTGTCAAGAGACTATGGATGCCCATTCAAGTGACTGGCCTCTTGCTTTCCTTTTATCTTTATTATTGTTTTGGTCGGAGTGCCCTTCTACTTTTAGTTATTTTAATGGTCAAACAGTGCTCTTTTAGGCTTTTTTACAAGCCCTTTGGCAATTTTCCGGTCAAAGTTAGATATAGGAGGTGGAGTGACAGAGGCTAGCCCATAGATATTTGGGCCATTAAAGCCCACTGAATTTGTTTCTCAATTAGTGAGTTGACCACAATAAAACGTTACCATGACCAAAAATCGAACACCCTACCAGAAAAAACTAAAGAGAGTTGGAAAAATAAAATTCCTCCCATACCCATAATAATTTTAAAGGTGTTACTAACCTTTGCTAATCAATGATTATTATTCAATATTTTGAAAATCGAACGGGACCAGACCAGCCGATGGCACAAGTTGAATTAGGAACTGGCCTCAGTTCGGGTTTATACCTGAAAACTCCCTAAGAAAAAACCGACCAAGAACCGCTTTAAATTGTCCTGGAATTGGTAAACTAGGCAAACCAGCTCAGTCAAAAAATAGATCTGACCTTTTTTTTTGTAAAAAAGATGCAAAATGGCATCATTTTGGGTTTTTTTTTAAAAAAAGGGGCGTAAAATATCATATTTTCTAGTTTTTTTTCCTTTTCTAATATGGGAAGTAATAACTTGAGAGATTTGATCCATATAGATAATGTTTATTTTGATTAAGAGATTAATTATGTTATGTTCTATGGGTTTTGTTGATGCCTAATTTAATTTTTAGTTATTTTATGACATATTTTATTTTGTATTTTTATATATTTATATAAATACATGTTTTATTATATACCAGTATATTCGGTTGAACCCTCGATTGAACCGATTGAATCTCTGAACCTTTAAATCCTTGCCCCAACCGGTTTGATGTTCGGTCCAGTTTTCATTACGTTCCCACTACTTTGAAATATATAATTTTTAATATTTTATTTTTTGGAGAAAAAAATTCATATGTAGCTTAACATTAACAACCGATTTTTATAAGGTACCAATGCCTTTAAATAAATTTATTGGAAAAATTCCAACAAACACCTTCACAAAAATTATCCATGCATTAATAGCCGAGCAATTTACATTGACCTCCTATGAAATTTGTTAAAATCCACTCCAACCCTCCTATTTGTAAGATTTGCTTATAATGCCCTTGAATTTATGAAATAATTACATCAATCTTTCATCAGTTTGTAAAATCATTACACTATCATCCCTTCAATACACATTACACAATACTTCTAAGGGAGGTTAATGTCGTCGGATAAATAAAAAGGAGTCAACTTGAATTTCACCTAATTTTAAAGGAATTGAGCATAATTTACTCTTAATGGTTTATGAAAAACCATGCAAACACGGACATATGCAATCACCAATCCACAGTGCCTAAATTCCTAGTGACAAGCTACCAATGAAGTAGAAGTGGTATTGTACATTAGTACCATTTAGGGTCTGTCTTGATAAATGACTTATTTAAGTCTTTATATAAAAGTAATTGTTAAAAAGTAACTTATAAATGAGTTATTTTGTATTTATATGGATGGTAACAAAGATATTTACCGAGTGTTTTGAAAATTGCTTCTTGGAAAGTTGGATACTTCGATTTCTCAAAAATCACTAAAAATGACATATTTAAATGTAATAAGTTGTGTAGCCAAACAAAACAACTATAATTGTTGACCTCTAGAAAATTGAAAAAACAAAATCATACGCAGTGTCATCCAAATAGGTGCTTAGTATGTGAAATCCAAGTAGGATTACAATGCTTTTTCAAAGGCTTTGGATGAGTTTGGGAGTAGCAGCGTATGAAAGCAGAGTAGACTAATTCAATGAACCTAATGAATTTGAATCAATCCAATTAGATTGGTCCAGTTTGGATTGGGTTATCAAATCAATCAATTTGGATCCAAATAGAACTAATTACATATTTGTTCAATCATTTGATTTGCATCTCAAACCTAGGATCCACTCCGAACAAATGACAAGCTTATTTTATGTATTTTTCAAATATCTTCAATTTATAATTTGTGTTTAAGGCTTTAAGATATGTAATATGAGTTGTATTATTTCATGTTTTGAAGTTAGAATTATTATGACATTAGAATTGTGCTGATTGAGTACTACTTCCTCCAATATATAATATAAATCATTTAAGATTATGCATGGGAATTAAGGTGACGATTGAATTTTATTAATCTTTAAAAAAAATAAAAATAAAAGATGAAAATATTTTTTATCACTCATCATAAATTCTCTCTCCATTAAATAATTATACTCGTATCTACTGATTCTCACTTATCTTAAATATAGAGGTAACATAGATTAAAAATAATCAATAATTTTTTGAAATGTGAAAACGACTTATATTTTGTACTATATAAGAAAAGATTCAAAAACGATTTATATTATAGACCGGAGGGATTACATTGTAATAATCCGATATCCAAGAATATCATGTTTGTGGTATTATGCTTGGTGCTTTTAGCCTTTAGTTTTTTTTTTTAATGTATTCTAACCTCTAGATATTAGAACAACATATTAGTATATGAAAATTTTCTTTTACAGAATTTTCGTATTTTACAGTTTTTTTTATTGAACTGATTGAAAAGAAAAAATAAATCCAACAATCTAATCCAAACCAACTCATTCACGCCCTTATTTGGGAGTCGAGGGGAACAGAGATTCCGCAATGGGGTAAACGTGCAAAGGAATAAACATATGTATGAACAAACAAATCATGTTTGAATTGGGAGTAAGCAAGATTGCAACAGGAAAACTAGTAGTAAACAAGAAATCGTTGCTTACAACAACCATAAGAAATTGTCATAGACCTATGTATATCGAATTCATCCCACTACAATTAAAATGAGTGAAACTCTTTCAAATATTTTTACCTCTAATACCCAAATGGGATATTTTACCATGATATTTTGCAGACTTGGGTGATATCTAAGACATTGACTCCAGTTAATACAAGTTTGCCTTCATCCTTCCATTTTCATTCAATTACTAAGATTTATACAAAGCCTTAAGTATTTTTTTCGTTTCTGAAAATGTACCACTTACTAGGTTTGATCCCTCAAAATAGTTTTGTTTGATTTAAGTCTCTAATTTTTTAAAAATAAGCATAAATAACCCTTGAAAGCCTAAAAATTATGCTTTTCAACCCAGCAACAGGGATCATTTATACTCACTTTTTTTTTTAAAAAAAAAGGAGGCACTTAAACAAACAAAAATAAATTATGACGAGACAAAATCAGTAAGTTCTATATTTTTCAGACCAACAATATTTTTAAAACTTTTTTCTTTTTGGTAAGGAGAACTGGACAATCCACCTGTGCAGAACTCTTTTATGCAACATAGTTTTAATAAATAGGAAATACTAAAACACACGATTTTCATGTTGGTTTGACCTGCATCATGCTCAGAATTTACGTTTCTTTCAAATGTAATCTCTATTTGGCAAACACTACTCAATTATTGTTTTCAGATTTATACTTAAAACAATCTATTATCATGCAAGATCTGAGGCTGCTTAACAAGGTCTAAGGCTGCTTATGGTTTTTGATGTCCATTATTAAAGGTGAGTCAACCATTCAACTATATATTTATTATTTAGAGCAACTCTGCTGTGCCAGGTCGAAGATGAGTTTCCACTGTACTCTGGACCATTCTCACACACAATCAAAAGATCCAATATTTAATAGGATTAGGACAAAATAGATGCAAGTGTACTTCAACTTTCAAGTTTTTCAACTGCAACTGCATGAATAAAACATTCTTGAAAATGAAGGCCAAAATATGGTTCATGCAATTATGAAGACAACAAAAAAAAAAAAAAAAATGCTTATTTGATGAAGGGATTTCAATCAACATAGTAATCATGGGTGAATGATACGGTACAAAGCCTAAAAATACAGAAAGTTGATCTGTAGTTCCAAGCATTTAGCTCTTAAACACACATTGAACATATGTATCCTTCATAAATTTGACAATGATTTTAAAAAGAACAAACAATCAACTATTTATTGTTTCAACAGATAAAGCAAAATTTATTTCCCCATGAAGTTTGCATAGTTTGCAATCTATGCATTCTTGCAGAAGAATAAGCCCACCATCAGAAAAATAGAGATGCAAAAATCTATTAATGATCACAAGATAAATATTAAGCCTTAATAAATGGAATTGTCATATATACTATTTTCCAGACTAGAGAGAGCTCAAGATAGGTAGTCAATGAATTCAAATGGAAAATTGGATTGTTTCATAATGCAAAACTAACAAAACAACTCTCGGAAAGTTATTTCGTTCCTTCGAGCTAAGAAATCTGTAATCATGAAAATCAAATGTCTAGTTGTGTGTATTCGGAGAAACTTAAACAAACAACACCAGTAACCTACATTTGTGTTGGAATTTCAATTATTCAACCTATTCCTTTGCTACACGATACCAAGCATTGAAAAATTTTCATGTCAATGAAAATGGGGGAAGAGACCATTATACCAATCTCGGTGGAACAAAACGGTAATTGAAATTTTGAATCTGAAATTAAAAGACTAAGAAGCTCCTCCCCAGAAAACTTCTCAGCCAATCTTGAGTAATATCTGAGTCTCTTCCCCATCCTTCCCCCATCCTTGAAAGGAAAATATCATAGAAAGAAAGAAGGGAGAAAATACCAATTAGCAAGAATCCTGTGTCAAGGGATGAATCATTTTTGTGCAGCTCATAGGATTTGAAGCATCAAATGTGCAACCTTCACAGTTCAATTCTTCAGCATCCCATCACAGCACAATTATAAACAAAATTGCCAGACCGTTTTCTGGCAAGTAGATGCCACTCTGGAGGTCCTTCGCCCGGCACCCACGAATTGAGTTCAATAAAACCCTCACCATGAGCTCTAGGTCCACCAATAACAATAAGCCTATTTCCACATGCCCTGAATGCAAGGCCCCAACCATTCATCGACACTGCTTGTTCAGGCAGTCTCCCAACGGTACACCACAATCTTCTGTCCTTATCGTATTTTTTAACCTCCATGTCAGCGTAATCAGCAGCATACAATTCATCATTTACAACAGCAACCAGAGGTGGTGCCTCAGTTGTTGCAGGCATCTCGGACCCTCTACTACTTCGTCCAGGGGACATGTTAGGAATCTCTGTCCATGTTCTAGTCTGTAAATTGTACTCCTCGCCACAAGTAAGAAGATTGGAATCACCTCCCCCAATTCCCCCAATAACATAAAACTTTCCATCCATAAACACCCCAGAACACATCTTCCTGGGCTTTTTCATGTTTGGAAGTGTTTCCCATGTTTGATTCTCGGAATTATATAGCTCAGCAGAATCGAGGATACGTCCCTCTGAATCGCACCCACCAGCCAAAATCGCAATCTCTCCAAGGCTAGCAGAGCCAAACAAGCATCTTGGAGCATTCATCCTCATTCCAGATGACCATGAGTTTGTCAAAAGACTGTATCTGTAAATGACAAGGGAACTCAGCTCCCTCCCAAACACAAGAAGTTCAGTACCTACAGCTAAAGATTCCTTATCTGAACACATGAAGCATTCATTAGAAGCCATCCTCGGTAAATGCATCCACCGTTGGCGATTCGGATCATAGGCCTCCCATTCAAGGAGGGCACAGGAAAAATAAATCCAGTGTTCCATGATTCCATTTAGTCTCCTCCATGTATAGAGCTCGCCGCTTCGGATTATGCTCCAGAAGCTCATATTCAGGGAGGCCAGAGCCCCATAATCAGACCTTGAACAGCGACTGAGGCAGGCGATTGAGCTGTCTCGGTTCATTCGCGGCAAAAGAGAACCAGAATCCGATGAATCCCCAGCTTGTTGTTGGTGCTGCTGCCGCTCATCAGAGTGCTGGCCACCAGAGTTCAATAAATTCATAGCATGCTGCGGTTGCTGCTGCTGTTCTTCATCAGATTGCTGAACACTGGCATCTAATGAATCCGCAGGCTGACCCTGCTGCTGTTTATCAGATTGATGGTCACTGAATTCCAGTGAACCATCATCACGATGCTGTTCTTGTTCAGCCAATGACTGGTCTGTCCAAGCTTCAGCTTCTTCAACATCTTCACCAATACTCAATGCCTCAACCTCCTCCTGATAAGCTGCTTCAACTCTGTGGCAGGAATCCAACCTCCTAGTACACTTCCTCGGATGAGGTTCATCCTCCTCGGCGTCGATTTCCATAGGGCGCTTGCCATTCTTGATGTCGAACTCGGGCAGGTATTTCATGTAAGACCAGTTGCTGTCTGCCTGGCAAGAGCTGGAAAACAACCTCCGAACTAGACAGGAACGGCCTTCCAACATGTCTCAGCCACACAGCAGCGAGCAAAAATGGCTGTCACAAACGAAGCCTCAATCTAGCTCCTTCCCGTTCTTTGTTCAGCAGAAAGACCTCAATCTGAGCACAATAAAATCAAGGTCCTGTCCAAACAGAATCAAAGAAATTCAATTCACAAGTTCCAATTTTTGTTCTTCTTTGCAAAAATCTTAAACAACAACCATCACAGCATGGCCCAAATATAATCAATACCCAGAAACGCATCAAGCCAAAAAATTAAACATAAAACATGATTTCAGATCGAAATCTGTTCCACAAAGCACTCAGATAAACCCCAGAAATTACTTCTTTTTTGTTTTTTTTCATCATGATATGCCTATGAACAAAGCTTAAATCGTTTATTGAAGGGAAAAACAAAAATGGCTAATAGAGAGATCCCGGGAAACAAAACAACAGAAAACAACACCAAGTTCAATTGAACACACCAATGCATAAATGAATCCAATGCAGAACCAGAAATTTCAAATTTTGAATAGAACCCATTAATCATCAAGCCCCCAACGATTCACCAAAAAAAAATCATAACAAAAAAATAAAGCAAAATTTAGCTTCTAGTCAGCTCATTCAAATAGAAAGCTTGAAAAGTTGGAGACAAACAATGCAAGAGACTTACAAGGTTGGACAGGAACCAAAAAAACCAAACCCCAAAAAATAAAAAATAAAAAAAATAAAAGAATTGGTACTTGATGGGCAATTTTCAAATTGTACAAAAAACAATCTTCAACACACTTTCTCTCACTCTTTTTATTATGTATCTATATCTATATCTCACTATAGAGTATTTGCATGTAGTACTCACAGAAAGGAACCACTTTCTCTCTCTCTCTCTTCTCTCTTGCTCTTTCTCTCTCTACACTGTGTCCTTGGATTGTGGTTGGTCCCTTTGAGAACACTCTCTGCAAATCAGGTGAAGCTTTCTTTTTTTCTCCTGGCGTCTCGTTTTGATTTTTGGAGCAAAATCTGAAAGAAAGGACCCTCTCTTCCACTCCCTTATCTCTCTTAAATCATATCTTAATGCCCCAATTATTAATAATTTTTATTGTTCTTTTTTGCATTGTGAATTTTTTTTTTATGAATTAAAAAATGTGTTCTTTTTAATTTTAAGGAGAATTGTGGTGGTGGACGGTGAAGATGCGGTGGCGGAAGGTGGTGGGGCCCACAAAATGTTCGCCGCGTTGGCCTCCGTCACGGAAACCGGCAACCGGTAAATGCCGGTGGAGCCACGTGTTTAATAGAAAGAGGAATAGATAGACACGGACGGAGAGAGAGAGAGAGGGAGAAACTCTGTTACGTTACAACTACGTCTCTGCGCCGTTGGATTTTGATTCCAAAATATCGGCTAGTCAATTTCTCGTGTCCAGAGAGGGGGAGGGATCCGCTGCGACGCGGGGAGTGTTGACGTGGCCGGTTCTGGTTGGTGGATCGTGGAAAAAGGTCTTAGCCGTAAAAATTCTCTCTCTCTCTCCACATTCGTGAGTTTTGACTAGTCAATTTTGATGTGTTATGTGATTATTTATTGGTTTTTTGATATAAAGTTTTTGCTTTGTTGCCTTTCTATTTTTTTTTCACTGTTATGATAATGTTTAAATATATGATCATGATTTATGATTATTATTACGACTCACGAACAGGAAAACACGAATTGAAAATTATGCTTAGGTCAAAAAAGGCAGATTGGGAAGCCACATTTTCCAGGCTTCAATCTCGTGTTTTGTTGCTCTCCCTTCCTTTTACTGTTTGATGCGATTTGTACCTTTCTTTGTCGATTATAATTTCATATTCAATTGTTTTTATATTAAAAAAATTTAATTTTAATATATTAAATATCATTTAATCATATATCATGATGTTCATGTTCATTGCTTGAGTCATGTAAATATAAAAAAATTAATTAAATCATATTGTATATTACAATTAAACCCATTAAAAATTAACTATTCTTGGAACTTTCATTTCTTTGAAACAACATGGTTTTTTTACACAATTAAAATATAAAAAAAAACAAATTTCAAACTTCCCATAATTTTAATCTGTTTATATATATGTCCTTTTTTATATAATAGAAGTCAACTTAAATCGACATTCGTACAAAATTGAAAATTTATCCAAAATTGTATGGAAGTCGATTGAAATCGATTTTGTGTAAATCCAACTTGCAATTGTGACATGCATAGGTCATGTCATGTCCGGGTGGTAAAATTAGACAAAGAAATCTATTTGAATCGACTTAAGAGTAGAGTGGCAGATTTTTCAACGTGTCAAAAGCAGCACGAAGTATGCTTATATCAACTTCAATGTTGGCAAAAAATCTATTAGAATCAACTTCTACATGGTATAAGTCTATTTAAATCAACTTCTCAAACTGCTCTGATAGTATTTAATAAGTCGATTATAATCGACTTTAGAGGATAGTTTAAATCAACTTTAGGGTGCTACTCTATTATAAATAGCGTTCCTCGGCTTAGGATAGTATCATGTTAGAAAAATTAAGTGATTGAATGTAGAAATTATAATGAGAATATGACAGAGAATTGTTCATATTATTGTCCATTATAATAGTGAGATTATAAACACAATAGAGGGCGAGACATTTTATAGTGACAATCAAGTTTGGTTGGTTGTCTGTCCACCAACTAATTTATTAGAGTCGTAGAGTAGAATACTAGAAGAGTACGAGGGAAAGAACAAGCAAATCACCAAAATATTCTGTAGGATGCCAGTTGATATTGGGTCAAATGAGATTTGATGTAAAAGTTTTCGAATTCGGAAGGACAAGTACGTCAATCACACGTTCACTTATTTTCACTCGCTTACTGATGTTCGTACAATAGATCTATTTGTCAAACTTGAAGATGGTCTTTTTAGCTCTAGAGGTTCAACTCCAGGTCCATCATTTGTTACTGCACCTAATGCATCCGTATCCTTTGAAATGACTCGTGATCATGTGCAAAGCTCATATGCAGCAAATGATGACTTGGCTTCTCTAAGCTTTGCACAGCTTGCGAGCAGGTTGAAGAGCTATTACTACTAAATCCACGGCCAATAGCACAAGCTATCCTGTTTGGGGATTTTCATTTTATTATGGAGCACCAGGACGATGAAAATGATAAAGGGGGGAGCCTGGTCACGCAACATATGATGGTGAAGAATAGCAACAGTTGTTTCATGTGCAAAACTTGGGTGACAGTTCATGTCATAGTCTCAATCCCGACCTCAATCTCGAGAACATCCTAATCACTATTCAGCGGTTGATTTAGATGCAATGCAATCTGACGTAATTGGGTCAGCGTTAGGTTTAGGCTTAAAAAGAGAGAATGATCCGGCAATCGGCTAAGTGTTTCATAACAAAGAAGAAGTTTTGTTTGCGGTTAAACATTATAGCATTCGAAGAGACATTCAGTGCAAAGCTTAAAAGTCTGATCACATAAATTTTCATTGCAAATATGTAAAGTTTGGCATTAACTGTAATTGGAGTATATATGTCACTCTTCACTGGAAATCGCAGGTATGGTATGTGTGGAAGCTCAACGGGTCGCGCACATCTGAGTCTATGAATCAGTATACCTAGATGGATTATCATATTATGTGTGTCCACATATACCCAATGGTGCAAGAGCATCCAACAATAACCATCAAATCGCTGCAAGCATCGGTAAAGTCAAATTTGAGGTTCAAGACAACATATAGAAAGGTGTGACTATCCAAACAGAAAGCAATTGCTATGATTTATGGCGACTAGGAGGAATTGTATAACAAAATTCTTAGATGGTTAGGCAGCCTGTAGTCTTATATGCTAGGAACTACTGTCCAATTGCAACTGGACAATAATATGTTGGTGATGATGTAGATCATACTTGCTTTATGTTCCATAGTCTTTTCTAGACCTATCCATCAGGCATAGAGGTGTTCGAATATTGCAAATGACTTATTTCAATTAACAGCACTCACCTGTACGGCAAGTATGCTGTAACCTTACTGATGACAATTGCCCAAGATGACAACTCTAGCATTTTGCCATTTGCATTTGTTGTGCTGTAGGGAGAGACAAAGGAATTGTTGTCTTTTTTCTTGAGAAACCTTCGACATCATGTGATACCACAAGAGGGCATTCTTGTCATATCTAATAGGCATCATGCTATCAAAGCAGCTTTAGATGCGGAGTGGAGTGGCTGGCATCCTACTCAGTTTATCATGCACACTGTGTGCGCTACATCGCGTCAAACTTTACTATAAAATTCAAGAACAAAGAAGTCAAACAGTTGTTAATGAACACGGCATATGCAAAGACTAAGCACAATTTTCTGTCTTGGCTTGGCACATTAATGAATATGGATCCCACAATGTGTACATGAGCTAGCAACATACCGTGCGAGAAGTGGGCTCACTATGCTAATGAGGCCTGTCGATTCACGCATATGACAACCAATTTGTTAGAGTGTATAAATGCTGCCATTAAGGGTACCTATAATCTTCTCATTATGGCCATAGTAAAGTCTGCTTACTATTGCCTTATTGAGTTCTTCATAGAAAAGAGGACAAAGGCAAAGATCCAACTCGCAAGTGGCCAAAAATTTTCAAAGGCTCTCTTGAATGCAAATAAGGAGCATAGGCGACACTTTGGCAGCATGAGTGCCAGTTGAGTCACCCAAGAGACTTTGGAATACTTCGTGTTTGAATGAGATGACATGGGCAGTCGTGGTCAGCAGGAATTTAGAGTGAATTTAATTGAGTAATGGTGTGATTGTGCATAATGACCATATATCACACTCATAAAATTTCTCCCACACCCATGCAACCACTAATAGGTACATCCACACACAAACCCAATTGGAACACCACATCCTTCACTGTGATCGTACACTCTCCGTTCAAACGATTACAAGTGTGTGACTCATGTCTTCAACGCCCAGCAAGTGCACCTATGAGTGCCCTATTATAATCAAACAACGAAGGCACCCTCGTGACATACCACAGACTAGCCTGCCTAAGAAAAGGGTTTCATCTATAGATCCCGTGCCACCATCAAATTATAGTGCTTAGTTTTCAAAATCCATGCATCCTATATATATATATATATAAAAGATATTATTAAATTCTGCAAAGTAAACATAAAATAAATAAAATTGTGCTAAAATAAATAAATTACAGCAAAACTAAACTAAATTAAATATCACACAAATTAAAGTTAACATATACTAAAATTAAATTTATTAAAATTCACTGAGCCCCAAAGCTAGAATTATATATTTATTACAAAAAATAAATAACATATTACTATTCATCAAAATTAAACTTTAATAAAAATTACTGATTGTTGTTAATTCTGTAATTAAATTACAAATATAAAAAAAATCAAAGCTACACCTACACCAAATATTACAATAAGATTATCTTAATAAACAAAATTACACTGAAATAAATAAATTACTAAAACAATAAACTAAATTAAATATCCCACAAAATAAAGTTAATACAAGCTAAATTTAAATTTATTAAAATTTTCCAATTAAACTAAATGCCCGCTAAGCTCTAAAACTAGAATTAAATATTTATTACAACAAATAAATAACATATTACACATACAAAAAAATTAACGCTATCATTTATTAAAATTAAAGTTTAACAACAAGTAATGATAAAATAATGTCCAATACTAAATACTAATTATAGAGTTTTTCCTAGCTTACTGATAATAAATTGAACTATTATAATATACCCTACAATATTCTACTAAATCACACTAAAATAAAAAACAAGCAAATTAAACTATAGCGTACTTAAATTGATTACCTTCCACAAGTTATACTAAAATATGCTACCTAATTCCAAAACTACAATACATTTAACATACACCTTATCATAAAAATATAAATAAATCAACGTGTACAATTCTCTAAACAAACAAATTTAAATTTAATAACATTAATGATAAAATTAAACACTAATGATAATAAATTGAACTACAGTAAATTAAAAGATAAAATAAAATAAAGTGTTAAAAAATAGAAAATTAAATTAAATCACCTGCATTGTTAATTTGCCTGCGATGTAATCAATAACATTAAGATGATAGAGTTCATTCTCCATGGCTATCAACATAGCACTCTCTCCTGTCACTACCTCCTTCTGCATTCAAATCTTCTCCACTGCGTCCTCCTTTCTTCCTCTCTCAAAATTTCTCAGAAAATCGGTGTGAATCATCCTGCTTTTATAGACAAAATGAGCAAGGAAGTCGATTAAAATCGTCTTCTCTAATCTCTGAGACATTCTGCAAAGTCAATTATAATCAACGTCTATAACCTTTTGACACTGCCTAGGAAGGTCAACTATAATCTACTTTTGTTTGGGTCTGACACCCAGCAGAAGTAGTAGAAACGTGATGGATTTGACCGTTGCATCAGAAGCTGACTATTATCGGAGCCCCCACATAAATCGATTTTAATCAACTTTCATTTATGTTTCATTTTGAAATATCGAATTTTATATGAAATTCAATTTAAGTCAACTTTTATTATATAAAAAATGAGACATATATGTACATGGATAAAAATTAGGGAAAATTTGTAACTTCTTATTTTTTTATTTTAATTGTGTAAAAAAACCAAACAACATTGTGCTGTTATATTTTTTTCAAAAAATTAAATAACGCATCAATCTAGAACTGAACTAAAAACCAAATTATCTATGTTTTAGTTTGTTGACTTATTTTTTTATGAATTTCATTTTGATGTATCATTAGTATAAAAAATTTAAAATTAAAATTAAAATTTGCTCCAAATTGGAATAACTGTGCTTAAATTTCCCAAAAAAAATGCAAGAAATGATTTATAATAATATAGAAGGCCTATCATTAGTTCTAAAGGATATATAAGACAGCGTTATCCATAACCATACCAAATAAATAAATTTGAGCATTATCCTTTAATTTCTTTTGCATACAATTATAACTGGTCGTTGATTCTTATAAATACAGACTTAAACCACTTAGATATAAAAATTATGGATTGACTATTGCCACCCTCTATTGTCTATTTATACATCTTAATTGATGTACTTTTGATTGAGTGCCCTAAAATACCCTTTCTGAAATATTTGAACTCAAACTTATTTATTGCTACTTTAATATCATTCAAACTCATTGTTATTTTTTTTTATTAAAATCAGGGTGTCTATCGTTGGTAGCAGGGACTAATCTCCTGGCCGCAGGAGGTCTCATGAAGAGACAAACGGCTGGCTATAAAAAGTGTTCATTCCTATGAGTAACGATCGAACCCCTAACCACATAGTTAAGGGACAAGGTGAGCTGACACCATGTCATACCTTGTGATTTATGTGATTTCATTTTGTGAAAATGTTTTTATAACAATTTTATATATTTTTTTAATGTTGATTATATTTTCTATTTTAAAATGACCATTAAACATTATAAGTATTTTTCATTAATTTATTTGATATAATTATTTCAATATAGATACTAAATTATATTATAAAATTTTTTGTGATGCAATAATGATCTACATAATATAACAACAATTATTTAAATAAAAATAATTTAAAAAATTAAACAAACTAATCGTAATATACAATATATACACTCAAGATTTTTTAAGTTTGTGTTTGTATAATTTAATTTAGTATTAATTAAAAATATCATATCAACATTTTAAGTGTCGATCTTATAATTTTTATAGTAGTTTTTATTTTTTATTTTTTATTTTTAAAAGTTAAGGTAACAGAATGCATTGAATTAGTTATATCATGTACCCTGTCACAATAAAAATTTTATAATAAAATTTAATTATATGTTTTCACATATATCATTTAATGTGTTTTAGTAATGCATGAGATATTAAACTCATTAAATAAAGTGAAAAATATTATTTGTTTATATTGCAATTTTTGTTACATTCATAGTGAAGATTGAATTTTAAAAATATTATTAAAATTCATTTGATTAAATTTAAACTTTATTGCTGCTATTATTATTCAAATTTTTTTATACTTTTTATTATAATTCAAAACTTCAAACTTTTTTATTACTACATTGATCATACAAGTATTAAAATACTATTATAATATAATAAAGTTATTTGTAGTACACTATTTATGATCAATTGTGGGTTATTATATATTAAAATATTAATAATCATTCAATAAAAATTCTATAAATTTGTTCTAAAATCTTTTTCACAAAAATAAAAATATAGAATCTATATTAAAAGAGGATATATTTATCAATATATTAATAATAATGAGTTTGAATAATATTAAAGCAACACTAAATTATTTTTGTTCAACTCTTTAAAAATGACATTTTAGGACAATTAAACAAAAAATATTAAATAAAGTATGTGACTCCTTTCAAGCAAACCTCAATCCATGCTATTCTCCCATTTACTAACTTACATATTGACATGAGTATTCGAATTTCTTCGGTAGGCACGATCAAAATTTATATAAATATCATCTTTGAATCCCCGATCAAGCATATTCGAATAGCAAAATTTGGAAGCAAATAACATTCAGCAATGTGCTACCTTATTATTTAATAAGTTTAATTATATTACTCCAGTAACTCAATCTCATTAAATGAGACTAACAACATCTATAGTAGAAAAAAATTAATGTCACCATCGGGAAGTACAACTGTACAAGTAGGAAATTTAACCAAAAAGGGAGGAGGTGACAAAATCAAATGACAGGCATAAACGTTGGAACAGGGCATGGAAAACAAATGGCATGAGGTTAAGGTATAGCTGGAGGTTCTTCCCTTCTTCCATTCCCATCTAAAATTTTTAGTGAGACAAATTGATCCTATAAAAAATAAAGTATCAAATTAGTCTCAATAAAATTAAATTATTAGATAAATTAATTCTTATAAAAAAAACTCTTAAATTAGTCCTCATAAAGTTGAATAATCAAATACATTAGTTCCTCTATTAAATTGGATTTGGGAGCTAACTTGTCTAACAATTAATTTTTACGTGGATTAATTTTGGAGATTTTTTTTAAGGATCAATTTCTCTTGTTTTTCAATTTGATAGTTTGTTTTTTTGCAGGACCAATTTGTCTAACCTAAAATTTTAAAAGGACTAAAATGGGGAATCTTTGTTAAAAAAAGGTAAAAAAATAAATAAACAAACAAACAAAACAGATTTTTTCCTTCAAAATTTATAACATTTCGTGAGTTTAAATTCTTTTAGTCATATTTTGAGCGAGTAACAAAAACATGTATATGTGCAGCATTATAAGTACTACATTTAAAATAGACAAAAATTATTGAGAAGATTAAGCCACCAGTCTGTTGACAAGCATGAGAGGCTGAGAATAGGACACCTCCACAAATGAACAAAGAGATTATTAAGCCCAAATTTTGTTGCTATCACAGTATTGAGATAATGAGATTGACAATATATATAATTAAGTATTAATAATCATGTCAAACTTTAAATTATACTTCCAACTATCACTACTCCCAATCTAATCTCTTAGGCTTTGAGTTTGAGGGGTAGGATTGGCTTTTGCACTTTCGTGCCTATTACCCTTTCAATTTTAATCTTCTCTATCTCTGCCAACCTCTATCCATTAATTTCCCTTTGTTTCCCCTCATCACCTCGACGTGTTTTCTACTACTTTTTTTTCATACCAAAAATGGAGCCTGTGGTCGGCATTTTCAGTCAATCACAACAGTTCCCACATCGCAATCAACTACCATCTTCTTCCATTTTCATGCAACACTATGATTATTAGCCCCTAGTTATCTTGTTGTTCTTGATTTTTTTTTTAATAAATAAGGGGGAAAACGCAGTCTATAATATGCATTTGTTTTTTTTTTTCAAGACATAATTTATGATGATGGTTACGTTTCTTATCCTTGGGCACCTTAGGCAGCCCTTGTTTAATATATTGGGTGCTAATGTAGTTGATATGCTTGCTTGAATTGATTAGTCTCAAAATAGTCCATGCTTATCCCTTTTTTTTTTGTTTTTCTAATAACTAGAAAAGTCATAAATGCTAACAATATCGAAACTACTTTTACAAATTGAGGGTGTTTTGAACCGTAACAAATTAAAATAAGGGTGCTTCAAAAGAAACACTCTTGTGATCCAATTGACTTGTAGTTGTCGTTGTTTTGTTTTTGTTAACTTCTGTACATTATTAATTTTGATTAACTTGTCGTTGTTTTTTTTTTTGGTTTGTCCTCTTCAGCAATTATACCTTTTTTTTTCAGTGGAAACATTGTTATTCCTTCTTTATAGACACGAATAAAAGCATATAACGTTCATACCAAAAATAAAGCATTAAATGTTGAATTGGTGCTTTATATATATCACAAAAAATTACACCCACCTTGTGAGATTTGATAAAATGTAACTTGCACTCTTTTTATTTTTAAAATTTGCAAGTTAAGTCCTTGAATTTTGATAAATCCTACATTGACCTCCGCTACTAACGTTAGTCCATAAATTACTTTGATAGAACAATCCACAGGTGCACAACACATGTTTTTAATTGGAATTGCTATAAATATTAAAATTTATTATAACTATTAATAATCATATTTTCTTTTTATTTGTGATAAAAGCACACCATCTTCCTGGTCAATAGCAGCAACAGCAGATGTAAAAACGACGACAACTGCTCTAGTGGTCATGCATGCACAGTATTTAGCATTAGTAGGCTTTTTACTTTTCTCCAACGGATCTTGTTTCTTATGTATTTGTCCTACAATATAAATAGCATTAAACTAAACATTACAGACCCTTTTGATTATTATTTTTAGGATTGCCATACAGTTCTCTCTACTTTTTCTCTCTTCATCTCTTTACTCTATCTAAATTTTGGGAGCTTTCAATCCTTGTTTTGACTCCCGTTTGGGATTATAATCGTACTCTCACCTATGGAAGCATAATTTTCTTTACCTTGTATAAGGATAATTGAGGATTGAGATTTGTTTTTGAGGTTCCAATTTTAGTTGCGATTTGTGGTTGATTTTTCTTTTCCTTTTGTTAACTTTGTTGAATATTGATTGTATAAATTATTGCAATTGTGATTTTGAAAGCTGCCTGATTATGAGTTGTATGCATAATTATGTTTCTATTAGGGTATTTGGTTAATTAATTGAATTACATCCATTTGGTAAGGGATTGGAATTAACTATTGGGAGATTAGGTTACTGTAATTGGTAATTAAACTGGCACCGACTCATAGAACCATGATTCGATTACTAGTGCATGTGTTAGTCAAACCCTTAGTGGAAGTGTGATTGTGTGGCCGCTAAGTAGAATTGCACTATTATTATATGATAACATAATTAATGAAAGTAACCACCGCTATGAATTACTAATGCATGTGTTAGTCAAACCCTTAGTGGAAGTGTGATTGTGTGGCCACTAAGTAAAATTACACTATTGTTGTGTGATAACATAATTAATGAAAGTAACCACCGTCACGAATTAATCTTTTGAACCAATAATTGAAAAATTCTTAATTTGAAGGACTCCTTATGCAGGTAACTCTTCTCATATAAATTCTCTATTAATTTTTGTTATTCTTGCAACAATTTCAAAAACCCCTAATTTTTAATTGGCTAGTAACACTTCCTTGTGAGATGAATTGAGTTGTAACATCTACTACATTTTTAGTAAAATTTGGCAATTTATAAATTTTAATTTATTTGTGAGTCATGACAGCTTGCATCATACATAATTAAAATTACTAAAAATGGCAAATACTTTTTCAAAAATAAAAAAATAAAAAGTCTACTATGTTGTTGCAATGATCACTACAACCATTGCAGTGGTGGCTGGTGCAACTTCATATTTTATTCCTCAAATGATCGCTACAGCGATGACTGGTGTAGCTTCAAGATTTCGCTTCCCTAATGACTGCTACAGTGATTATTGACCTGTAATACTCGAGGTACACATGTCCGTGGGCAAGTTTTGTATTGCCTTAGGATCCCCCGAGGCTCACCCAAGTAGTCGAGTCGGCCTCGGAAGCCAGAACCGAGTTGTAGTTTAGGTTCTGTAAAATTATGCAAAACAGGTTCGCTGCAATGAGCTTTACTCGCCACAACGAACAGGCGAGCTTTCACGCTCGCTGCAGTGAAGAATCATCACTGTAGCGAGTGATGGTTTTTTCTGGCTCTTGGCAGCGAAGAAAACTCGCTGCAGCGAGAAATCCGTGATAGCACAGTAATAATAAAATGACGTCGTTTCGTTTTTGTCCAAAATAAAAACCTAATCGGGTTCCCTATTTGAAGCAGAGATAGAAATCGAAGAAACCCTTTCCCTCTTTATTTTCTCTATTTTCTTTCAATCCCACTTCAATCTAGCTTCCCCAAATCATCAAGGTATGTATATGTTGTTAGATTTAGTCTCCATTCTTTCACATTCTTGGTATGGGTATCGTTGTTTCTCCCATTTTTGTCAAGTAAGGGTGCTCTCCCAATATTGCTAGAGCTAGATTAGAGTTATTTAGAGATTAACGGAGACTAATCTTGAGTCAATGTTGCTCTATGACAGTTGTTGGTGTCATTCCATGCTTTAGAGATCAAGTTGGTGGTGGCTATATACTCCCGGCTCCTTATGGTGAGTGGGCTTGATCTAATAATCTTAGTTTTATCACTATGTCTATGTTTCTTGCATGATTATCATCATATATGAAGATTTGAGATGAGATAAAGTATAGAATATGATTTTACGTGATTATGTCAAGCTAGAAAAAGTATGAATTATGATGATAGCATTAAAAGTTGAGTTTTACAAAACCATGGGACCATAATTGTTATGTTATGTGTTATGGAAAATATTTTACATGTTTGAGAAGGGTTTTGTTAAGAAAATACGTATTGTAGCAAGATGACTATTTTGTCAAATTTGTATTTAGGAATTTCGATGATATCACTATAATTGTAAAAGATGTTGGATTGTAGATTATGTTTTTAGAATATCATGTTTATTATTATGTTTTGAGATTTCAGATTTATTCTTTTGAATATTTAGTTAAGATATTTATATATATTAGAGAAATGCAAAACAAGAGTATGACCCAGCTTTATGAATAAATATGTTATATGATTTTCAATTTTTATGATTATGAACCTAGAGATATATACCCAGTTTATGAAAAGAGATTAGCTTGAGAAATAAGAGTCTTGAAATTCATATTTTCATGATATTCAGAAATATGGAGTTTAGTATGATTCATAGCAACTGTCAAATACATATTCTGTGGGCTCTTGAAATCAGAATGCCTACAAGTGGTGATCCCTTGGGTATGATTTCATAGT
This sequence comes from Dalbergia cochinchinensis, assembly GCA_031216125.1. Classification (NCBI taxonomy): domain Eukaryota; kingdom Viridiplantae; phylum Streptophyta; class Magnoliopsida; order Fabales; family Fabaceae; genus Dalbergia; species Dalbergia cochinchinensis. The sequence continues at coordinate 62,080,833 of CM062377.1, forward strand.
CATAGTTATGTTAAAGTCAGATTGTTAGAGTTGTATGAATCTAGAGTTTCAGAGTTTACAAAATTTTAAAAGATTTTAAAGAGTTTTTCTATTTTATGAATTAATTATAAACTAGTTTAGATGGTAGCTATAGAAAAACAAACGGTGAGTTAACGGCTAGGAAAAATGATCGTTAACCTTGGTACCAAGTTGTCCTTAGGGGCAATCTCACAGAACAGAAAATACATGTCCTTCCCCGTGTCCGTGTCTGGGGGGAAGGAACAAAGTCTTGAGGGTGGAGCCCGTGTCTGGCACCCAATAGAGGTTGAGGGTAGAGCCTGTGTCTGGCATCCATAGAAGATTGGTTATATCATGGTTGACATGCATAACTGGACAGATATTCATGTTTCTCTATTCACTACAAAAAAAGGTAAATTGTGGTGGTTTAATTACGTCGGTTTTCTCACCCGCTACCATTTTAGTGATTAAATAGCGGTTGAAACGTAAATAATGGCGGTTGCCATTTTAGCCAACAAAAAATAAAAAAGAGGAAAATAATAAGGGTTAACCCTTCCCCCATTCACACAACACCACACCTCCATATATACACTACAAACACAGCCCTGCCTCCCCTAACCTCTATCCTACCCTGCCCAACGCGTGGCCGCCAATGACCCCGCCACCACCGCCGATGCTCACATCGAGGCCCTGCTCTTTGTGTGCCCCACCACCATGAAGTCATAGGGAACGTGTTCCTTATGCATCGGTTACACTGTCGAATTTGGGTTGTGACAGACTGTGGGATAGGCTAGGTGGGTGGGGGGCTCTATGGTGTTGCATAGTGGTATGGCCATGATGGCTATGAGCAACGGTGGCTGAATGGTGTAGTTCATAAGTAGTAGTTGTTCATCTTCCCACCTTCCATTCATCCATGTCCTTTAATTTTGTCCTTATAGGAGATAGGAATTTTTTTAAAAAAATTATTATTATATTTGAATTTAAAATTATTACAAAATTAACTGGATATCGAATGCTTGTGAATACTCCATTATATTACTAGAATAAACAAGTTACTAACAGATTTTTTTCCGCTAGAATTACTGACAACATTACCGAACAACAAGCGTCCAATCCAGCTAAAAAAATCAAGAAAGGTATTTCCAATGGAATTTTGTCGGAAATCCAGTAAGAATGTTGGTGCCATATAGCGGGAAACCTTGTGTATGAACTACCAGTGAAAAATCCATCGATAATAATGGAATTTAACGGAGAAAAACTAAAAAGATTTCTAGTGAATTTTTTCACTAGTGAAAAACATGAAAAAAATAAAGATTTTTAGTGGATAGTTTTTGCTGGTAACAAATGACGACTCGTGTTAAACATGCAAGCAATACAAGAGGTTATTAACGAATTTTTTCATTGGTAATTCCAAAAATCCACTACTGTTTCTCTTCCTTTCTCTCTCTCTCCCATAGCACCACTGCCTCCACCTAGTGCTCCACCGTTGTGCCATAATTTTTCGTGGTAAGAGCACCATTTTCTTGCTCTTGATATCCTCTACACATTTTTATTTTTTGATTTGGTGCCTTATTTTGTATTTTACATTTTTGGGTAGTTCCACCACCGCCACCATTCTGCTCGCCCCAGCTAGTGCCCTCTGCTACCATTTTCCCCATTCTAGTCTCCATTTTTTAATTGTTATTTTTTATTTTATCTTAAATTTTTATCTTATTTTATTTTTTTATTAATATATGTTGAGGGTTTGTTGGCTATTTGTATAGATTACGGAAGAAGGTTTTTTTTTTCAAAATTTTCTTACTTAAATTTTGATTTTAAACTAGTTTGAATATAAAACAATAAAATTTAACACCCGCGTCATATTACAAAGTACAACTTTAGTTAGTTTTGTTGGTTACTTAACTTACTTGGACCAGATTGACTATAATCTGCATATAGTATTGTGTTTATGACGTTAATTTTGTATTGTTATTTTTATTTATGGATCTTATATGTTATATTGTAAATGAAGAGTGATATACAACACTACCACACTTACATCACATACTTACTCTAAGTTAAAGATTATAAACCAGTATGTAAAAAGTTATAAACTAATATGCAAAAACTTGTAAATCAATATGCAAAAAGTTATAAACAAGTATGCAAAAAATTTTTGCATATTATTTTATAATTTTTTGCATCTTAGTTTATAACTTTTTGCATATTGATTTACAATAGATGTAAGTGTATGATGTAAGTGTGTTGGTGGATATTTATCATTTCTCTATTGTAAACTAAGTCAAGCGTTTAGCTAAGTGTAATGTAGTATTGTACTACATTTACAATTTTTTTTTAAATGAAATTCGCACTAGTTATATCTTGTATATGTTTTTTGATTTTCAGGATTCGATTGGGAGCGTCTGATTTTGTATTGTGCCCCACTGTAAAGGTTGGTAACAAAATATTTGTTATATATATTGTAATATGTGTGTATGATAGAGATTTATGATTTTTGGAATAGAGTCGTAGGAAATTGAAATTGCATGACTAAAGAGAAAGATAGAGATTTTTCCCCAACTTGTTTGCATTATTTTTCGTGGAGATTAATTGTATATATGGAGATTGTAAGATATGCATGTTGTGATGTTATAAGGGGCCTTTAGGATCTTTGAATATTTGTTTGATTGAATTGTGAAGTTTATTTGAGTGTGTGTGTGGATTGAATCAATTTTTTGGGATGTCTCGTCCCTCAAACTTTTCCATTCTATTTTCAACAGATTTTTTTTTATGTAAAATCCGCCCAATAAATCTCTCAGAAACAGTTAGTGATGGGTTTTTTCCGCCAATAATAATTTCTGACAAAGTTATTACCGTTCATCAATATCCGCCAGTAATTTCACTAGTACCAAATTTTTTGCCTGCAATTAACAAGAAAAATCTGCCAGTAATGTAATAGTCATTTTGTAGTAATGAGAGTGTGATTCAAATTCACAATATGTAGGATGTCGTATCGACACACTCACATATATCATTGAGTGAGATTTGGGACAGAAACTATGTAGGATCCATATCCCATCTAAGGATAAATGAGTGTATCAACATGGTGTTACACATGTTATGAGTACAAACAACATTTCTCGTCCTCTAATTACATGTATAACCTTGTAAACTTATACTCTCTTTTCTTTGCCATTAGATTTATTCAAGCTTTAGATCGACGGTGGAGTAACCCCGTGAACATTGAATGTTCCACTCTTTTTAGGGACATGATAAATGGGTCCCAAACGTAGCATCATACATACAAACATGCAAATTCCAATTTTGCTCATCTATTTTTTGTTGGCAACTTGAATAAGAACGAAAAAAGAAGACAAAGTTTTGTCAAGTATACAAAATAGTTTATCTAGCTAGTAAGGAATAGAATACTTACTTCTTCCCATGTTATTTCATTCCCCTATGAATTACATTGAAACCGTATCTTATCATCTTTGCCCTCAAGATAATAAGATCAAATTCATTGGAGAACAAGGGTAGACGAATAACACTTGTTCATAGAAAAGATGTCTACCAATAAAATTTCATTAATGCGAGAATACGTAAAATATATGTTGGATCAAAACAGAAATATATATTATTGATATCTTATTTATTTACTTAAAAAGAATCGCCAAGTAAATAACTTATTAGAAAAATACTTAGAACATGACCATGTGCATGAATCACTTTACAAAGAGATATAGTTGCATGAATCACTTTAGAAAGAGATATAGTAATAATAGATATTTTTACATTAAGTAAGTAATTAATTTTGTTAGAAATAGAATAATAACAAAAACAAACTTCAAAACCAAGCAATTCCACATTTCCACTATCCCAAACCTTGAAAAAAAGAGAGATTCTTGGCGTGCACTAAGCACTTATAATAATCCACCTTCTTCACAAAGGAGACAACTTTTCTTTCCAATGCCACCCGCATACGTGTCAATCTCTTGTGTAAAGGCGTGTAGTCATGGGAAGCATTATTGGACGGTGAGAAAGGCGTTAATGCGAATTGCAACTCACAAAAAAAGACACACACCAAACAAGAAAAATTAATTATATACGCTAAAGCAAAGGAGCAAGGATTAAATGAGTAAGAAAATGTTTTGTCGTATTATTTTTTATATTATTATTTAATTAAATTTTTCTAAATTTTTTAAGTAATGCGCATGAGATTTGATGTTTTTATCAATATGATAATATATGATTAAATGATTGTTATTGTATAGAAATTAAATTATAGCAATATTTTTTTTTTTTATCATTTCTTGTCATTGACTTGAATTCTCAAAATTAACCGTCCTTATACCATTTCGCGGCTTTTGCTTGTGCATGTACCGTGTTCATGTTTCATAAATATCGTAATGTTGATACCACGTAGATGAAATATTTCTGAAATTACAGATTTCATTAATGATAATCGTCAATGTGTTATAGAAAATGCCAAAGTGTGAAAGAGAAAATAAGAAAAAGAAAAATGAAGACCTTGTGGATTTCTTAAGAAGCTTTTCTACGTAAAGAACAACACCGTTCGTATACCTTACCTAAATTAAAATTGTACATATATTTTACTTTAATCACTGATATTAAGAAATTAATATTTCAGTTGTTGAAGTTGAAAGACTAGAAGATTAATTTTGTAAAACTATAATTTAAAGTAGCACTGTTAATGTAAAAGAGTTTATACTACAATCAAATCATATCCTTCTATTTGTAAAGTTTTTAAAGTAACAGGTGATTGAGTCAAACTTTTATACTAATATAACATGGAGATACATAATTGAATGTATGTATAAATTTTTTATGTATGAACAGTATATTTAAATTATATTCATGAAACGGGATTCACAATAGTCTTATAGTGACATACTCAAGAGACAAACTTGAATTATCTCATACACTAATTTAAATTGCATTTTACAACTATAAGTATTAAATTATTAATTTTACTTTCACTGATTAAAATAAAGCATGCATGCAATTCAGGGAAACAAAAAAAAAAGATTTATTCTAAAAAAATTTGGTCATTTATGTTTAGTTTCTGATTTGGGACTTCATATACTGACGATTTTTCAATCAAGTTCAGCCAAGTGAAAATCAATTGATTATATTTTTAAATCAGAAAAGAGTCAAATTCGAAATTATAATTATTCAGAAAAAATAGTTTTGGTTGGTAACTCCCCCCGGCCCCGCGATTGAAAAAGAAAATTAATAATAAAATAACTAGCGAATGAATCCTCAAGTGGTTGGACGTTCAGGCTCTAAGGTGATATATTTGGATTGATGGTAAATAGTAATAGAGTAAATAAAATAAAGTGCAGTGGAATAACACAATTATTCCCTTTCACTAGCATAGTAGCCCACGCACGATTTATTGTTATCATAATGTCAAACTGTAGATTAATTTAAATAATAGTTAGTAAAGATTAAAGAATAATTTCTCTAGTGATTATTTTTGGTAGTTCATAAAAATAATGAAACTATTAATTAGGAAGTCGAAGGAAAAAATATAATATCATATTAAAATACAAAAAAATAAGCTAAGTATTATTTTGTTCAAAAGGTAGAATTTTTTGCCTGTTACTAAATTCATTTGAGAAATTTTAAGTTTTTTGAATTTGAATATGTGACTTCTTTTAGAAGATTATAAAAATGTGATCAATTGAGTAGTTTTTATGAAATGTTGGTAAATATAATAAATATCTTTTAGTTTTTCAAAAATATTAATTGTTTTGAAAGTAAGATATGTAAGACCCATTTAAAATTGGACAAATGTTAAAATACTTTTCCAAATGGTATAAGTCCAATCCACATGGCAAAGTCAATCCAAGGTTTCGTTTTATATATCTCACTCCGCCAATTTGGGGAAGAAAGACGGAGAATGACGGTATTAGATGGAATAAGTTTGTGTTTTTTTTTATTAGTTTTTTTTGAGTGTTTTTATTCAGTTATTTTCGTAGGGATTATGTCTTTGCATCTTTTTTATTTTTTCATATGCATAGGTTTAGATGTGATTATTTATTGTCTTTATACTCTTTTTCCTACTCTACTCTTTTCTTTAAGAGTATTGAATGTTTCAATAATTATCAAAAAAAATAAATTTTATCAATCTCCATTTCATTTCCTCTAATTTTATTATATCCAAATAGTGGAACTTGTTGTAATTCCATTTCCCTTCATAGTGCTTCACCCTATTTTATCACTCCAAACATAGCCCAAAAAATAAGAGAAATTCTTGTATACTCTTATAGCACTACATAAATATATTCTAATTGAGTGATACTTCAATTAAAAATTGAATGTTAGAGATAAACTATAGTCGAAATATCATTCAATTAATGTGAGTATGAGATTTCAAATATGTGGTCAACTCTGATAGAGTGGTCTAATTTTTCTGCATCCACGCCTTATCGCTGGAATAGGGTTTTTGGTGTGTGGCCCTTCATTTCCTTCGGCGGATGCATATGAGGAGTTGTTTCAGTGTTTGACTCCTTCCCTTAAAGACATGTACCAAAAAAGTTTTGGGTGACTTACCGCCGTAACTCCATCTCTCAGTTCATGTTGAATAGTATGTCTCACTGTCTCTAAGAAGTTAATTGGTTTGAGTTGTAAGTTTTCTAATTTTTTAGATTTTATGAAAAAAAAAATTAAAAAATTATAAAATTCAATTTTTATTTTTAATTTTTTATTCATAAAATTTTAAAAATTAAAAAATTAAAAATTAAAAACTTAAATCAAACGGGTGTAACTTCTTGCTCATATTTCTTGGTATCCTCTGCCTGACCCTTGGTTGAAGATTAATTGTGATGGCTCTGTTCGTTCCATGGCTACAGTATGTGGGGGTATTTTTTGAGACTCCTTTCAACGAGCTTTCTCGGCAAATATTGGTTGTTGCCCTGTGATGGTGGTGGCTAAGTTTTGGGGTGCTCTTTATTCCTTGTAGCTATGGCCTAGGCAATGGATTATCAATACATCATCTTAGAAATGGATTCTACATCTGCGATTGAGATCATCCGGTAGGATGCTGCCATGCGATATCCTTTTCACTCACTCATTCAGAGGATTAAACTATTGCTAGAAATACAGTGGGAAGTGAAGATGTGTCATCTGTACAGGGAAGTTAATAGCCTTGCTGCTTTGGGTCATTCCTCTCGGTTGGTTTACATGTATTTTATGATATTCCTGTTGTGGTTCAAGCGGTTTTGTGTGAGGACTTTAGAAGGGTAGCTTTGCCTTGTTTTATTTCTTAGTTTCTTTGTGTTTGGGCATTGAACCCGTTTGTTGACAAATTATAATTTATTACCGTTTTTAACAATAATAAGATATTAATTTTGATATATCATCCGATCATATATTTTTATTGAAAATACGTTATTAATTTTAAATTTAATCATAAAAATTAAATAGTCTATATAATTACAATTTTTTTAAAGACATCCTATTGTCAAGTAGAATTACAACTTTGTTAGTTATTCGTTCTATGTGTCAGATCTATATATCAACATTAGCCACCTGAGATGATTTAATCACGGGATTATAACTAGGGGTATAACCAGGTTGATTTGGATTGGATTTGGGGAAAAATAAATCCAAACCGATCAATGTATGATAAGTTTGTATTCATGACTTTTCTTTTTTCTTTTTTGTGTAATATGAATTAAACTGATCCAATCAAACTCGGGTCGGTTTGGATTAAGTCATTGGATTTAGTTGTAAACATGCAATTTTTGCCTGAAAATTTAATAAAAAATGGTGTAAAAAAGATATAACTCAGAAGGCAAATCCACTTCTAATACCACAACCCAAACAATTCAAATATCAAAATAAGTTTAGTATCAACTCATGGGATATTAACAACCTGTAACAATGAAAAGTGGGAACACAAATGAATGAGAAGCTTGTGATTTGTGTTAGTAGTAAGTTTAAGTTAGCAATCAGTATAATAAGAATAAAAAAAATAATTATAGGGGGTTGGGTGGTTCAATTCAAGTTCAATTTTGGAAATGAAAATTCGATATTCAATTCAATATATAATTGGTTCTAATTGGATCCGAAATGATTGGCCCTACTACTCGAACCGAACAAGTCTGATTGAATTGGTTTGATTTGGATCTATTGGGTTCATCAAATCGGTCCAATTCGCTTATACCCATGGTTAAAAGTTTGAATAATAGTAAGGATTTCTTTTATAATAATTGCTTATATAGGACTCATATAAATATTTTTTCGTATAAATATCAAATTTAAAATTGATGATATGTATTAAAACTATAACAATAATAATAATAAGGTTCAATTAATCTGTAGGTCCTATAATTCTATCAAATTTTTTATTGGTTTCATATAATTTAAAAATTTGTAATATGGTCCCTGTAATGAATAAAAATTGTAATCAGGTCCATTTAGTGAATATAAATTAATAATCAAATCCTTGGACCTAATTGCCATCACAAAAATGTGAGATTAAACACAATATTCATTGATTCCTTCTTATATGAGCTCACATGTAAAAAATGACCTGACAATATTTTCATATTGGTACTTTTCTGAGACTTGTACTTATTCCTTGTTCAATAACAAAATGGTAAAAATCCATTGCGATAAATTTCAGAGATAGTTTAACAACATTAATGGGTTTTTAATCTATGAGGGGCTCAAGTTCATCCATGTGGAGCTTAGATTCAAGGATTTGATGAAATCAGTAGATATTCCAACTAATTTCATATTTTTGTAATAGGTCTTAGGTTCAGTGACTTGATTAAAAATTTTATTCACTATAAAAATTCAATTATAATTTTTTAAATTATAAGAACCTAAATGAAAGTTTGATAAAATTATAAGGATCGACGAATTAATTATACCAAATAATAATTTAACTTCTCAATCTATTAAGCGCAAATGCCGTGCGCGTGATTTATCTCAAAAAAGGTAGATTTGGATCCGATGCATGACAAAACTCGGTACCTAAACCTATTTTGTTTATTTGGGAACCGAGATGAAGTTTTATGATTTGAGCCAACTGAAAAGGCAATAGATATCACACTATTATTGACTATTGAGTAAAAGCAAACGAGGCCGCGGCTTTAGACTTAAATAGATAGACAGATGAAAAGAGGGAGAAAGATGAGGATATGTGTGTGTAAAGAATGTAAAACAGGGATGTGTCTTTGCTGTACATCCAGAATGTTTCTTTTTGTTTTTCCTTATGTAGCTATCTATAGTCTATGAAATAATGAGATTGATTAATCATGTCAACTCATCTCTCGCTTGTTGTTGTTGTTATTATTATTATTATTATTTTAAAGGAACTTTGATGGTGGTTGTGTGTTGAGCTTTGTTTTGGAGTATAAGAGAAGAAGAACAAGGATGGAGCAGGGGGCTACCATGTGACATGTATGTTGTTTACAGGACATAAATTGCATTTTCGCTTGGGTTTTATCTGGCAAAGGGCCCCTTGCAGCATCATATAATAAGACCACAAAAAGTGGGTTTAAAACCAATGCACCCCATTTCCTAATTTAAAAGTGCTTTCACCCATATTTGATTTTTAGGCATTGGCGTTCTCCTAACAAGAAAACCCAAATGGAAACACAGAAAAATTTCCATATTTAGGCATTAAACAGACTGGATCATCAGGAAGAGCTAAAAAAACAACAGTAAAAGTTAACTAAAACCATTGCCGCGAAAAGTGGGGGAAACACTAAATATCAACCTGGGTAATTGAAATGATATTTTCGTAGGACTTATGCGCTTAACATCAAGTGTAATTATTTTAAAGGTATATATAAATATGGTTTTGTTTTTGGAAAAATAAGGAAATTTTGATTTTGATTTTTGAAAAAATATTGATTTTGAATCAAACATTTCTAAAATTATTTGGGTTTTAGATTTTGTTTTTATGGTGAGTTATCTAATAGAATGTCACATTATCTAAGTAATCCTATATAACATTATAATTCTATATGTCAAAACACCCATCCAATAATTCATTGTGCTCCATCTAGTATCCTATTTTATAGTAGGGTGTTAACATGTAAAATTATGAAATGTTATGTAAAATTATTGATTACTATATAGGATTAGATAGCATGACATTCCATTAGTCAACTCAATACTTAATAGAAAAAAACTAATGATTGAGACTAATCAAACAATTTTAAAAAAATATTTGAATTGAAATTAATACTTTTAGAGACCAAAACTTAAAAAATACTTATTTTTTAGGGGTAAAAACATATTTAAGTACATTTAAGAATATGTATCAATTTCATTCTAATTTTTAAAGACAATTATAGAAAGGATTAATAAGTTAAGGAAAAGTTTATTTAATTTCATTTAGGGTATGTTTGGTTGAGAGTAAAAAAGAGGATAAATTTTTCATAATTAAATTTTGTGTGTAATTTCATACATAAAAAATCATCCTATTTTTATCCTCCAAAATGTTTCTCAATTTTTTTTCTAAAAAAAAGGTGTGGAAAAATATATAGAAGGAGAAGAAAAGATGGGATATGCGTGTTGGTATCTCAAGATCGCAAAAGGGTTGGTCGCTGCAGAATATTAAAAACGTTATCAAGAGAGATAGGAAGCCGGAAATGGGAAGTGGGTGTCTTTGTTTGGGGGCAACCGAGTCAATAATAAGCATAAGGAAAAGCCAGAAGCAAAATGGTCAATTGATTGAAGAGACGTATTCCTATTTATCTCGTGTCCTATCCCTATTCCATTTTCACAAGGGAGAATATTTATCATATCCTCCAATTTGTTATGTTATTTATATTCACAATATATGAAATATCGTGTTGATTCATATTTTATTTATTATTGAATGAAATATAGATCTTATTTAAGTAGGATTTATATCTCATCTAATGATGAATGAAATATGAGTTGATATGATATTTCATACATTGTGAATACTTATAATATTTTTCATTCCATATATATATTCATAACAAAAGGAAAAGAAGAATTGCAAGGAGAACAGCGATACGGTTAGGCAGACGTCATCTTCAACCTTGCCCCTCTCTTTCTCTTTCATACCATTCAATTTATCATACACATTGGTAAATCATGTCACGCACCGAATTTTTTTTAAGAGTGAATGGTGAGGGTCATCTTTTTTAATATGGGTTAAATTGGTGAAATTTATCATAAAATGAGTTTATTTAATGATTTATATGAATATGGTTTATGAAATCTCGTTGATGATAAGATTTTATGAAAAAATATATATTATTTGTTTAAAAAAATAAACCTTTTGAAATCATCAACCATATTTAATAAAATATAATTTTTTTTAAATGAAATTTCGTCAATGATAAGATTTCATTAATAAAATATTATTTTTTTGAATAAAGCAGATGAAATATTATTTTTGAATTCAAATGTCGTCAATGACAACATTTCACGAATAAAATATAATTTTTTTTCGAATGAAATCTCGTCAATAGTAAGATTTCACACCACAATAACGTAATTTTCCCCTTAATGTAATATATGAAGCATTGTTTACTTCATATACCATAAAAAAAAATAATTACCCGAATGATGAAGGTAATCTCAGAAATCATATGTGTGGGTTATTTTGGCTTCTAGGATTTAAAAATTAATTTTTTTAGTTTCAAACATTGCAAAATAAATCAAGTTAATTCCTGATGCTAATTTATATTTCTTTTTTTCCCATGTTTTCGCTAATATGTCATGTTAATTGACATATTGTGATAAGTTGACATTCTTCTTGGTTTCGGAAGTGCTATAGTTGAATAATACGTTCAAATTGTTAACATATATAAAATATATTAATAACATTATTCATATGCTTAATTCATATTACAATATTGAATTATATTATTTATTTTCATGACAATTTAATTGACAAAGGTTAAGTAGAATGTCATTCTATCACTAACATGTCAATTGGTATGAAACATCAATAAAAAAATAACTAAATAATATATAATGGAAATAGGATAGGACTAACATGTACAATTGAAGGAATCAATTTAATAATATATAATGTCAAGGATTAAAAAGTAAACTTATAAGTATCAAGAATTAAAATAACTTATGCATATAATTTAAATAACCAACTTGAACACACTAATTTTGTAGGAGTAAAAAGAGAAATATTATTTCAACACTTAAAAGGTGAATGTCCTTTGAGACACTCACTCTTTCACCATTAAACATGATGAATTGATAAAAAAAAAAAATAAAGACCACCGTCATATCCTTACATTTTAAGTTTTGAAATAATGTTTCTGGGAGTAAAAATTTAGATGTGTTGAGCTTGAGTCATCCATCAAGATCACTAAGGTACAGTCCTTAGCTCAGGAAAGCATGTAATAATAATATAGTTTTGGATTTACGATGGTAATATATTAGCTATTTAAAATATAATTATAAGTTAAAAATATATAAATATTATAAAAGTATTTGTTATTACCATAAAGTAAGATTCACTATATGCGGGACTTGAGCCTATATTAATATTAAAAGAAAAAACTTACGAAATCACTCACCAGCAGAACTCGCATCAACAGTAGAAATTGAATTCAGTCTTTGAGGGATACAAACTCCTCCTTTGTCAAATGCAAAAATTCTATCACGTCACGCAGGGCATAAGAAAGTATGATACGGCGTTATGTTTGCGGTGGTAGATGATATAATTAACTTTGATGTCATATTCACACATAATAAAGAGGGGATGCGAGAAAACCGCCATTTTTGCCTAACCAAGTCAAAAACTTGCGGTGGCACAAGGAGAATCCCCGCATCCTTCCAAACCAGTTCATTTAAACCAGCTCATTTGTACCGTGAAAATGACCTTGCACATTAAGGCTTCAGCAAAAGATGCTGAAAATGTGAGAAAACTGATAGTAAATTTTCACTTGCTCGCGGAACGTTAGGTAGACCTACTCGGCATTTAATAATAGAGCGATACTTTAATTAAAAATAAAAGTTAATAATATACCCAGTTGAAGTATTACAATACTCTATTTTGAGTATGATGAGTCCTTCCAGAATACTTCGGAATTTCTCTGAAGTTTTAAATCTCGACATAGTGACCTTTTCGGAAAAATAGTTTTCATATTATGTTTGTTTTGATTGGTGGTATATTTACATATATGATTATAAGGTGATTTATTTGAATATGGTCTAATTTATTCCGCCAGTGGTGGATTTAGCAGGGGAAGAACAGACACATCACTGGCAAGGTGTCGCATCGTCAGGAATCCCAGGTGCGGAAGGCGTCTGTGGCGGATTCTGCAGGAATGTGGCATGGAGGAATTCCTAGCTACACGTGGAGTAATGCATATCTTGTGCTGTTTTTCATTTACAGTTGAGCACTCGGCTATTGTATTAAGAGTAATGCTATTGAGAAACGTTATTTATAGAATGAAAGTAGATTTTAATTCTGGAATACAAAACTACAAAGCGAGAACAAAAGAAAAAAAAAAGTATTAGCTACCATCACCGAATACTTGTCTACCTTTGACGTCCATAAAGCTAAAGTGTCAATGTATAGTTAAGAATGTTGATTATTTCTTGAAAAGCATCTTTTTTTTTTAATTTCCCTCCCAAAATAAGCTATTTTCAGATTAATTATTGTATATTTTGATTAAAAAAATATAAGGAATTGATTATAATGTTTTGACTTGATTTATTTATGTTATAAATGGCATTTTTTAAAAGAGTATTATTTTTTAGTGTTTTGATGATAAGTACATGTCGAAGCATATTATTTTAGAATTATAATATTTTTACCAAGTTAATTAATTCTAAATATTATTACATAGTATGAACTAATCATTTCATCCTGTTTTTTAGTAATTTATTTTATATTAGCAATTTTTTCATATAATCTAAACATAAACAAACACCCCACCACCGTGAAGTATTGATAAGCTAATATCCAAACATAAAGTTAATTTTACCACAATCAACCAATTATAATGAAGATAAATTATTCTAGTGATCAATTATTATAATAATTTTAATATCAATTCTAATCCAACAAACACTCCCTTAATTATATATGAATAGAAAGCATCACCCTTAATTTTTTTTTTCCTAGATATTTTTGTTAGCCAAAAGTTAAGTTTAGGTTGACGGAAATCCCACCCCTGTCTAGGATCAAGATTCAAGACATGCTTTTGGCCTTATGGAAAGCTTATAGAGGTAACTCATATCTCATGTTACACGAAAGTTCAGTTCTTGGAAAATATAGTTGTAAGGATCTCTTAGTGGTCACAGTGTAGCATAAAAATATTAAAAAATTACAAAAAAAAGAAAGAAAAATTAGAAGATACCTGCGGGAAGAGTGTGGAGATGGGCACTATAAATTATGCAATAGTATCAGAATTCAACTTTGAGTGGTCTTATGAAATCCTCATCGTAATGCAATTGTGTGGTTCATTGTATTTTTTGATTTTCCAAAAACCTTATTTTTCCTCAAATTGGATCTAAGAAGCCATCTATAATCTCTATTATACTGTGTGCATTTACAATAAAATATCTTTGGTTTCGACTCTAATAGTTTATCATCAATTCCTCTGAGTATGTTGTATGCCTTAGTTACTTCTATAGATACCTCCCTATTATTGAATATCATCCGAATAAACAGTTCACTATTCACAACAGAATCATCTATGAAAAAAATTAAGTAAATAAATGTAAATAGTAAGCTAAAATTACATAAAATTATTCTTCTAATCAACTGAAAAAAAATATCAAATCAACCAAATAAATAGTCAACTGAAATTACATAACTAAAAAATCAAAGCAATTAATTAAATCAACTAAAACTAATTAACTAAACAATCAACTACAAATAATGAATTTAAAAAACAACTACAAATAAAATTTTACTTCTAATCATCACCACTAAAAATATAACTAAATCCAAGAAATTAATTAAATCAACTAAAACTAATTGACTAAAATATCAACTATAAATGAAACTATGCTTCTAATCACCACCATTAACAAAATAACTAAATCAAAAAAAATTAAATAATCAACTTAAAAAGTTATCGAATCAAATAAAATTGTACTTTCTATCACTACAACTAAAAAAATAATGACATCAAGGAAAATAGTTAAATCAACTAAAATAATTAAATCATAACAAAGTCAACAATATAAAAACATGTTAAAATTTTAGAATTAAGGCTACATACCAATGTTTGTTTATTGCGAAAATTTTAATGCTTGAACAACTTCCAAATCTAAAACACGCATAAAAGATAGCTCCTCATTCAAATGTTACCCACTTACTATGTTTGATATACCATTATTTTCAACATCATCATCTGTATTATTATCAACATATTCATCGCTACTTCCATTATCATCTTCATCGTCTGCTTCCCTCATTGCATTACACTGAAACACTCTACAAAATCATACTAATGTTCACTACAAGGTGAAGCTCACCAAGCTGAAAAACTACAGCTGTCTGAGAAGAGGCTAGGGGATCTGAAGCTGCTGCTATCTCTGTAAAGGAAAGGAGAGGAGGAGTGAGTTTTATCTTAAAACTAGTGAGTAGATCTTCATCCACAACCATACATAGGACAAGAAGGAAAGTATATAAATAATAAGGCAGGGGTCAAAATGTTTTCTTATAAACATAATAACTGCAATAATACTAGTTTAATATAAGGTACACTAAAATATAATCATATTCTTAGGGAATCAATCAGAGAAATAGAATACTAAATACATGTCAGCCAATGCTTGATACCTTGCAAACAAGAGCACCCGGCTAGCTAAGATTTAATGGTTCCCCACGAACTGCCTCCATCTACAACCTCTATCATGCTGTATGCATTTACAATAAAATATTTTTGGTTTTGACTCCAACACTTTATAACCCACTCCTCCGAGTATGCTGTATACCTTAATTGCTTCTATAGTTGCCACCTTATTATTGAATATCATCCCACCAAACAGCTTACCATTCACAATGGAATCACATATGAAAAAAAACAAGTAAATAATCAACTAAATAACCGGCTAAAATTGTATAAAATTATACTTGTAATGAACTAAAAATAATCAACTAAAACAATCAATTAAAAAATAAAAACTAAAAAAATGACTAAACATAATCAACCGAAAAAATATTAAATTAACTAAATAAATAGGCAACTAAAATTTCATAAAATTTTGCTCCTAATTAATTAAAAATGATCAACTAAAAAATATTAAATCAATTAAACAAATAGTCAACTAAAGTTACATAAAATTACACTTCTAATTAACTAAAAATAATCAATAAAAAATGATCAACTAAAAATAGTCAACTAAAAAATGATCAACTAAAAATATTCAACTAAAAAAATATTAAATCAACTAAATAAATATTCAACTAAAATTATATAAAAAATATTAAATAGTTAAATCAACTAAATAAATGATCAAATAAAAATATTAAATCAATTAAATAAACATTATCAACTAAAATTTCATTTTTGAGCCCGCTAAAAAATTTCAACCCGTCTAACCCACCCTACCTAACCTCTGGATTTTGGCAGGCTGGGCCTGGCTTGACCCGCAGGCCAAGTCTTTTCTTTTTCAGAAAAAAATTATAATTTATTGGTAATAAAAGTAAGAAAAATATGACCCAAAAAAAATAGAAACATATGCAGTCACAAATATAATAATATTATATAGTTGATACTATTCAGTCAAAGTTAAAATTTAAAAATAAAATAGTGTCATAACTCACAAATAATATTATTAATAATAATTTTTTTTAATCCAAGTTGATATATAGTTGTTATGGATATTGAAAAATTGGATATATATAAATAAAAAGTATTATTTAAAAATATTTTTAAAAAAATCATCAAAATATTAAAAAATATTTTTTAAAATTTTTTAATTTTTACCAGCCCATCCTAAAATGGGTTGGACTGATTATTTCAGCTCATTTTATTTTGACAAGCCAGTCCGCCCTGCCCCATTTTTTGCCGACTTTTGATAGAGCGAGACGATCTATTTTAACACCCCTAAATATTTATAATAACTTTACTATTAAAATAAGCTATTATATTTATTGTATTATTCATTCTCATTCTTTTTCTTAAAACCTTTTTTACACTTTTTTTTCCCTGTAAGAATCTAACATTAGCCTCTCACATTCTCTAATGTCCTCTCTACTACATCTGAACACTACAAATGAAATGACATGTATGGTGTGAGGCAACCGAGGAATTTATATACAGTGTTGAATATTATTTAATATTTAAATTGCCATGGATAGATTGTAAAAATTATTTTTTAATTCAAAATCCGCCAATGACATCATTGGCACAGAAACGTCTCTGTAAAAGTGCTTTTCAATTTTTTTTAATTTATTAATCGGCCTATGGCGGATACATGCAAAATATTATTATTATTATTATTTTTTTGGCTCTTCTTAGTCCGCCACAGGTGGATACATTTTTAGAATTTTTTTAAAAAATTTCAATTTTTTAATCCGCCTTTGGCGGATTCCCTCAAATGGCATCATATCTCATCAAAGCCCCATGCTAGGGTAAATACACTTATTAAAAATCATATTAAAAAAAAAACCCTTAACAAAAATGTCATTTCAATATTTATTTATTGATCTTTTTCATATATAAATTTAAAAAAAATTTGTATACCAAACTCTCACTTTTTGAAGATTACTTGCACATATCTATTCTCATTTTATTATTATATTATTATTTGAAGTTGAAAAAAATTTATTAATAAAATAATTATTATTAATCGAAGACAACAACATATATATGAAGAAATAATAATTAATTATGCTTTTCAAATTTATTGAGTTTAACCCTACACTAACTCTAAATAAGCTAAGAAAACAAAATATAGTATAATCCATTTATTTTTATATTGATTTATAGCTTTTGTCCTCGTCTTCAAAATTTTATGAATCCAACATTGACAAAAACAAGAGTACAGTTGAACGTGTTAATTACCTTAATGCTAATTGATAATTACTGCCACCTGCAACCATATACGTGACTAGATTAAGACGCCATGCCAAGAAATGATTTGCAACATGGACATAGAAAGATTACATAATTGTGGAACACAGTTTTTATTTTCTTTTAATTTTTTAATCTCTTTATTCAAGCATCATGTTGTTATATTATTATTAATTGAGGACAACAATATATATATATATATATATATATATATATATATATATGCAATATCTTTATTTTTAAAAAAATTAAACAATATTTGTGGAGGTTGAAAACCTCCCCAACATAGAAAAAACTGCCGCAAATCAAAGTGTTAGAAATCTACTTATACCTAATCGATTTCATGTAGGATAAACATTGTTGGAAATCTAGCTATAGTCGGTTGATTTCTATGTGTTTCAATAATTAGAAATCTACTCCTGCTAATTAACTGATTTCACCTATATAAAAAAAATGGATATACGTAATTAATCTTCAAAAAGTGAGAGTTTAGTATATAAAGATTTTTTCAATTTATATACATAAAAAAACCTCAATCTATTTCGAACACTCTACTTATAAAATATATAAGACCCATTATTTATTTTTTCTCTTAACTTATTTTTTTCATCATTCTTCTCACTTCATTCACAACATGTAAGTGTCTATATCCATTTGGATGTTAAAAAACAAAAATGCTATTCTAACGACAAAAAAATAAGTGTCCATTGAGACATTCACTTAATAACCATTGAATGTGATGTGATGATGGATCCACATACTCCATCTATCACATGATATCTAATAGTTATTAAATGAGTGTCTCAATAAATATCTACTTTTTAGATGTATAAATAGTACTAATCGTTGAAAAAACATTTCCTTTTCATCTAGCATGTCGGTCATTTCGTACTTTGTCTGGAACTGAAAATATAATCGTGGCATTAGTTATTGATATTCAACATCTACAATATGATAACTGTGTTGCTCCCTCTCCGTTCATTTTCTTTATGAGAAATGATATTTAGATTTATAATTTATAGGATACTGGGCAATATACTCTTATCTATAATTTTTAAAATTAGATTGGTGATTGACTTGATAAAAGTACTAGATCATCGGATCATTAATTTAATTAGTAAATTATTGGTTAAACTAAATTTAATTAAATATATATATAAAAATATAATTTAATGTAAGTAAGTGTATGTGTGTGTATATATATATACATATAATGAAGCTGAATACCATAGAGCTGAGGCTGGCCTACAAGCGACCCTAGCATAGCATTTTTATTGGGAGCAATTTTCAAGAAAAGCACTGTTGGACATTTCACTTGCGGGTCATTCATCAGTTCGGTGCGAGCCTGCCAATTCACTCCCGGGTGTTGACCGATTCAAGTGCTTAACCGGTCCAATAGCTGATTCACCGGTTTCTGATAAGAACTGGCTGGTCCGGTCTATACCCCCATCTGAAAATAGAGAAGTGTGTTGATAGTGTGTTTTCATCAGCCTAAACAATATACTCTTTCTTTATAGGTTCCGTTGCTTTTCTTTCTCACCATACATTTCGTTTCCCTTCTGAATTATTCTTTTTGTTTCTCAAAAGAAAAGAAATAGGAGAAAAGAAGAGTAGATGCTTGTGTGTTATTCTTGCTGCTGTGGATGACATGACTTGGAAAACGTTTGCTACCCAATGACCACAACCATTAAGGGCGGTTTCCTTTTTCTTTTTTCTTTCTTCTTTCCCCTAAATTTGATTAAAGTTGGGGTCTATGCCATTAAGAATCCGCACACTCTTTAATTAGAACCCTAAATAAGTATTTCCTCTGTTTCACATTACTCTCCTTTCATTTTACAATAATTATCAAAAATTAATTAATACATATATCAAGAAAAAAAAATATATCTTCATAAATATAAAAAATATATAAATTGATAAAATTATCATTATCTAATTGTTATTACCCATTTTGATAAATATATTGAATATTTAGCCAACCTATTTATATTAGGGGTATAAATAAAAAAAAATTAATACTATCTAAATATTATAAATGGATAAATATCTTAAAATATTAAAATAATAAAAATTGATAATTATTATTAAATAGAGGGAGTATGTGATAGGCACACGTGACTTATGATGCCAAGCATGAATCAATTAACAAGCAAACAAATCGAGTATGATGAAAAGTCATTGCTTTCGGTTTTTTGATTACATGAATCCCACCATTTCAGAATCAAGGAGCATAGTTTTGTGGCGTATAGTATTTCTTACCTTTCATAATAACCACCAAAAATCAAATAATATATATATATATATATATATATAAATATCTTTATAAATGTAAAATGTTATATGAATTGATAAAATTATTCTTGTCTATTCACTATTATTCATATTGATAAATGTATTGAATACGTAACTAATACATTTATAGTAGGGGTATAAGTAGAAGGAAAAATTAACACTATCTAAATATTATAAATAAATGATATTCTGAAATATCATCAGAAAGTAAAATACCAATCGTTATTGTGAAACAGAGGGAGTAATTGTTAAAAATCAAATAATACATATCTCAAGAAAAATATAAAAAAAATATCTTGATAAATATAGAAAGTTATATGAACCGATAAAATTATCATTGTCTAGTCATTATTACTCATCTTAGTAAATATATTAAATATTTAATTAATATATTTATATTAAGGACATAAATGGAAGATAAAAATTAAAAATTAATATTATTTAGATATGATAAATAGATAAATATTTTAAAATATTAAAATATTAAAAATTAATTATTATTACAAAATGGAGGGAGTAATAAATATATGACTCAGCACCCCTCTCTTAATCATAGCTCGGTAATCTAATTAATGGAGAATCTTTTTTAGGGGGAATTACACTGGCGCAAGCATTGAATTTTATTCAATTTGGGTAGCTGATGAGATTGATTGAAATTGATGAATGAATCTGCTTATTCCCCCACTTTTATGAAAATTACTTTCCTGCTCGTGCTTAGAGAATATTTCAGTTGCTTGCTCATAAGCTTTACATATCACATGGCGTGATTGGTTTCACTCAAGAACAAGAAAAAGAAAATCAAAATCAAATAGGAAAATTGTCAAGGGTTTATTTGACATCACTTTTCATTATCTATTTTCATTTCTTGAGTTTTCTATTTTTAGAATTTGATAAAAGAGATAGTGAAAATAAAAAATAGAAACTAAGAATAGAATTTTATTATGATCAATATTTTCTTATAAAATCCTACGAACAGAAATGTGAAAAATTAAAAACAAAAGATAAAACCACTAGCCAAACCGACCTAAATTTGCATGTATGCCTTTTCATTGATGCGTGGGGTAATCAAGAAAAATGTGAAAGTGAGTGATGACCCTCTCATATATTTGCATATTATTATATGTCATAGTTCAAGACTAAACAGTTAAAGAGTATCGTATATGTATCCTTTAATTTTTTTTCTTTTTTTGGTATTGTATGTATCCATTAATTTGCGCGTGAAATTAAAAAATATAAAAGTGTTTTGTTTTTTCGATATACTTGTTCATATTATAGTATAGATACACGAAAGTCATGAAATAAAGTCAACAGTGAGTAAAATTAACTTTATGTCTTTATGTTTAAATTTTTTAATAAAATTTTTAAAATATTATTATTACTAATTTATTAGTTATTTCTCTTGCTTGGTGGTAATGTTAACGGCGAAGTTTAGAAAAATATTTTATTAATTTTTAATGCAACAGATAAAATAAAAATATATCAATTTAAAGGGAAGAAAAATTAATTTTCTCAAAAGGAGAAATGAGTTATTGAAATAATTTAGTTAATATTTTTTATTAAGATTATTCACGTAGATTAATTAGGTTCAGTTTCAACGAGATTTAAAACCAACATCACGGAAATGAGTAGATCATAAACTTATCGAATGAGAATAAGGGTGCCAGTAATTCAAAATCTTATTATATGTGAGGTAACTCCAAACTAGTAAGAATAAGATTTATAAACGATAATCTTAGAATTGATTGAAACTCGGAAAAGGTAACTTGGGTAGGTGAAAAGAACTGCTTAATATACCCCAAGTTTACTTATTCGGAGAATTATTTGATATCGGATTTAATCTTTCTAATTTGTTATTATTATATTATTACAAAAGTATTGTTATTATTATTCTCTTTCCCACACGTGAAAAAGATTAGTCCTAAAAGACTACTTTGCTCAAAACTTGAAAAAAAAAAACAAATGAAGACAGTTGATAAAGAAAAAGGACAGCATGCTCACAGTAAACCTCACTCTAATGATTTCACTGAAAAAATATTTTGTTAAACTTCAATAGCATATGTTTAGTAATTGAATTTGTACATTTTTCTTTTACAATCTGTCTTTTTTTTTTAAAAGTAGAGGTATAATTCTTATTAGTATCAATAAAAATGTTATTTAAAAATAAGATTATTAAACAAATTTAGCATCGATCCCTTAAGTACTTCTTCTATTCATTTTCTAATAAACAAAATAATTTTTCCCCTGAAAAAGCCTAAATTTTGATTGTGAATTTTTTTTAATCTAAACATTTTCAAAATTATTTAGTTTTAATCTATACCATTAGATTATTTATGTTAATTTTTTTTAATAAGAAATAGAGATCAAATTGCCTAACATAGAAGTGAGTAAAAATACAAAGTCCAAACTTAAACCTGCAAAAAGAGATTACAAGGCAAAAAGAACTCAGAATAAACAAGAGAAAAGATATTAAGCTATGCAATCCTCAAAAGCCATTCCAGATTAGTTCCTATCATCCCTTCGACATTGTCATCAAGATGAGAGAGATCAATAGAAAGTGTGTGGCTCATACTCATCGGGCACTACATCACATACCAACAACTAGAA
This sequence comes from Dalbergia cochinchinensis, assembly GCA_031216125.1. Lineage (NCBI taxonomy): Eukaryota > Viridiplantae > Streptophyta > Magnoliopsida > Fabales > Fabaceae > Dalbergia > Dalbergia cochinchinensis. The sequence goes on from CM062377.1 coordinate 62,103,728, forward strand.
TCCATGCAAGAGGCAATGAGTTATTAGGTGAATATTTTTATATAAGATAATGATTAGTGGTTGCTATGTTGAATTAGGTGACATAACATTTTGTTAGCCAATTTAACATTTAACGTAGGCAAGCTAATGATAAAGACTAAGAGCAAATGGTTTGGAACGTGCCAAAACAAAAAAAAAAAATCGAAAACCAGAATAAAAAATTGTTTTTTTTTCAAAATCAAAAAAAATTTAAGCTTAAAATAAAATTGAAGATATAAATTACCACAAAAAAAAAATAGTTATAGATATAAAAGTGATTCATTTTTAGGCATATTTTATTAGAATTTGATTCGGTTCCATTACCAATTGTAATTTTTCACATGAATAGCCAAGGAGACCTCGTTTCTGAAATCAAGACCAACCATTCTTTGTTTCATTTTTAATCAAGCTAAGGTGATATTTGTTGATCATAGTTTTAATTAATTTATTACTACCTTCATTAATTTATTTTTGATTTAAGGAAACAAGTACCATTCACACTTGAGTCACAAAAGATATTTAAAAAAAAACATTTATTAGCAGTACATAATTATATAAATTTTTTTACTTTAAGTGCACTATTTAAGGAATACTTAATTCTCTTATACAGGTCCTATTCATTGATTTTTTAAGATATGTAATTTTTCTTTAGTGCTTTTAATTCAACATTCAAACTGCTAGATGAAGGGTATTAAATTTCAACTAATCTCATTCAAGCCAAATCAGGCTGCTGCAAAAGTGAAAATTAATAAAGTTCTCTCATCACTTCTTTTATCCTTTTAATTATTATTATTTGCAAGTAACTCAAAACCTGAACTTTGAATAACCAATTGTCCAGACACTCCAATGAATCAAGCCAACTGATGTTGTATACACTCTTGAGTCTTGAGCAAGTCCTGCATTTATTTCGCACAATACAATAGGGCACCACCATCTGAAAATCTATAAGCTTTGCCAAGAATGAACAATGTAGAGAGAGAGAGAGGCCTTTGCGTGCAAGCTCTATCTGCTGGTAGTTGAAAGTTTTACGCGCACCATTATGCATGCCACCCCTTTTCGAAAACTGTAGGCCGACAACTAATTAGTGGTCTATCCATCCCTGTCACTATTCTATGCCTAACACTATTAAACATCACCCTCATCTCATCTCCACACATGCTCAAGCCAGTGGGGGCGCTTTCTCTGCCTCAACACGTGGCCTATTTCAAGCTGCATGCCCTCAAACTTTTACTATCCCGTCAATTTTTAACTGTTTTATGAAAGTAACTAAAAATTTAATATATTATAAACTCAATGTGTTTGGACATAAAAATCTTTAGTAATTAATTTTTAAAAGACAGTTAAAAGTTTTCGGAGGGAGGCAGTAATTCTTATTCTCATAAATTCAAATTACTGTAGCCCTAGATCGACACCAAAATAACATGCCAATATGCAAAGTTGAATTTCGGATGAGCTGAGAAAATTTGGAACAAGGTTGGTGATAGAAAGGACCGCATAAAATTTGAAATGTTAGTTAGTCATTATGTTGGAAAAACGCTAGAAGATTAATTTTAATGTACAGACAGGATAAAAAAATTTTAACATATTGAATGATATGGCAAATAATTTTATTGATGTGATAATATATAATTAGATGGTTAAATATTTTTGTTGGAATTGTAATATATAATTAGATATTTATGTAATTTTTTTTACATTTATGGTATAGATAAATTAAATGGGAAAATTAAATTGAGCTTTTATGAGATTTGATTAAATTTGTCCTAATTTTTTTTATTTATAAAATATCCATAAATTTACAAAATCATTATGTGTAGTTTTTTGGATTTATAAAATTATTATATCACTGTAAAAAGTTACTATCATACAAAAAATGAATTCAAAATGAATTTTAACGAATCTCAAAAAAGATGAATACAATTTTCTTAAATAAATTCTAATGCTAGTATTTGTTTTGGAGCGTATAAAAACATAATCGCGTGGAGGATAAGCTCTTCTTAAAGTGCTTTTCATTTTTTCCGAGGTCGTTTTCGGATTGAGAATGTGTTTTCGTTGGGGGTTTTTAGAAGGGTTGTGGTGGGAGTGTGAGACGGCAACGCGTGTTCAGATGACAGTGTTTTGTTATGCGGATAACTACTGTGGCCAGTGGATTATTGATGAAACTCTTTTACTTTTCCAACTTTTGGATAATCTTTCATTTTTTTTGTCTAATTTTCTTTTCCTTCTAGAATCAATGGTCGGCAATTAATTATTGTTTATTCGTTGATGTTTAGATTTGATTGTAAAATGTAAGGTTTGGGTATAACGGTGCAATATAGTAAAAAAAAAAGAAAAGTTTTGAAATGACAGTTGTTGAGGCTAGCCCCTATAATTTCATGATTAACTTTTGCTTGCAACTTCCGAGTGGTACCCATTATTATGGACTTGCGCGACTTATGAGAACCCCCCTGCTTTTTTTCCCTTGGTTCAGCCCCTCAAAACCGAATTCGATTTGTTGAGCTTTAGATTCTTTGTCATTAAATTTTGGCTTTATAGGTCAAAGTCTATGGTGAAAGTTAAATCATATATCACGTGTCATCGACATTAGACATTATAAGAACAAAATCACAGGTAAGCTTCCATCATCATAATCCGTATTTGCAACGAAACTATTTGGTAACGTGCATGCAATCTTAGCCTTGGTTCCACCGCCCTTTCAAAAAGAAAAGGAAAAATGCCTTTGATTTCCTTAAATTTCTGAAGTTGTAGACAGAGTAGAAAAAAAAGCTACCCACACATTTTTTCAATACAATAAATCGTAATTATATATCATACCAACATTTTTCTTACGTATGGTATCTAAATCCATTAACAAAACAGTTTTGAGTAACCTTTTCATCAACTTATTTTCTTTTTTTAGTTGACGCTTCAATAGGTCACCTCCAAGTTTAGTTTGGTGTATTCGGGAACTTTCTTCCTTAAATGCCAATTTAAGGTTTGATCTGTAAAAGCCCAAGACCCAAAATAAGAAGTGTACTTCTTTTCCGTAATCCAAACCCTACGGTATTTTTTTTTATTTTTGTCTTTATTTAGATGTTTTCTTATTTTGTAAGTGTGAGATTTATTTTGGGAGATACCGAAAGAGCTGTTAGCTAGAGTTAGAGGAATATATAAGAGAAAAGATGGGTATATAGAAATCGAATTAACATCAACGACCCTTTTTAGTGCCACCTGAGTTATATTTTTCATTGGGCTTGAGTGTGACTATTTTTATCAAAATGAGTCAGGGTTTAAACCCTTAACTATTTGATCATAGTAGTTTTGATACCATATCATGAAGACATCTATTCCAAAAACTTAAGCTCATGGTTAGAGGCACACAAATGGTTTAATACTCTAATAATTTCTTAAGAGGAATAAGTATGAAATCATTCAAACTAACCAAGTTTCAAATCTTGTTTAAGAGGAACAATTTTGAGATCATTTGAACTAATCCAGTATTGGAATGATGAGTTTTTTAAATAATAGAACATTATACCAATAAGTAAATCCTAATGTCTGATCCAATCATTATTTTTTCTATTAAATTAAATAATGATACATAATACACTTAAAACACATTATTAAGTTTTCTCAGGGAACTGATGCAGTCTTCCTTTAATTTGCATGACTTTAGTGGTGAAGTTTGTTTTTTCTTTTTTGGGTTAGAGTGGTGAAGTTCTTCTGAGGTTTCAATCTGACAATGAAGGTTGATACGGTGAGAAAGACAGGAAAAAGAAAAGAAGCACAACACTTAGGAGAGGCTTTGTGGTTGCCCAATGGGGCTGGGCCTTTGGGCCAGAATAATAGCTTCAACTAGAATCTGGTTCATGTTCTGTTCGGAGAATAGAATTATTTTTTTATTGACAACATACGCTGCAATTATAGTTGAATGAGAAAGGTGCTAAATGCCAAAAAATTATTAAAGAATAAAGTCTGCATTCAAAGGCATTGCTGTCCAAATTGTCATGACAGACACACTCTTTAAATTTGGCACCTATCCACCCCCCCCTCTCTCTCTCCTCTCTCTTTTTCTCTCCTCTTTCTTTTTAATAGAAGAAATTCTACATCCAGTTGCAAAGAATTTGGGTTTGGTTTTTGTACCTGCCCACTTGAATTGGCATATTCTAAAACGATTGCACCTAAAGCTTGGAATGGAGAGAGGGGAACTGTGGTGTAGTCTTCTCCTGTCCTTGTGAACAGTTTGGTAACATTAATTGACAATTTCACGTTAATCTGCTAAGTGTTCTTCTTTTCTACTACACTAATCGTACAAAACTGCTTTTACTCGATATTGGTTAATGCCATTACCAAAAAGTTTTTGATGCGAACTAAAAACGGGAAAGCCCTGTTACTATCATTTCTATGCGGAAACGATGAACCTAAACATTAGCATGTGCCCATAATTTAGGCTATGCCTATAAGTCAAGTACCTATGATTTACTTTTGTGCCTTTCAAAGTCTTCCATATAATAACCACTTCTTAGCGAAGACAAGGTGGGTTTTCTTTTTAATTTTGTACTCGTAAGTTTTCTCACCTGTAAACATCAAAGAAGAAAGTATAATTTTAAAAAAAATGAAACAAAAAAAAAGCTAAAGCATTGAATAAAGGGATATATATCTAGAGTTTTAATTATTACTTCACCATAGTTTTGTGAAGATATTATTACTTCAATTGTAATTATGCAGGTCACCTTTTTGTTCTTCCTATATGCACGGAACTGAAAATCAAACTTTCATTTTTTTTTCTTTTGTCAAAAACTTTCCTTTTTTCTCTGTTATTTTTTTTTTATCAGAGGTACAAAGAGAGATAAAGGCCCAAAGAGAAACCCAACCATACAGCACACTGAAAATTGTTAGAAACCCATAATTTCATCCAAGATACATCGGGCCATGAACTTTAGTAGCAATATAAAAGTAAGAAAATACTTTGGGTTTTATTAGGCCCGACCAACTTCACTTTTTTTGTGTGTAGAAAACTAATTTCATATTAGTAAGAAAGACTTTTGCGACGTTATTAGGCTTAGACATTTGGGCTTAACTTGCCCGGAAATATGTTTTTACACAAAGATTTGACTCCTGACCAAAAAAAAAATAATAGAAAGAAAGAAAGAATTTGGGCATAATCAGCCTAGTTCAAGAATTAATTTCTTGTGTGAAATTATATATAGAATACATCTGTGAAAACTTATTCCCATTTTTACCCCCTTATCAAACACACTTGTAATAAGGAAAAAATTGTGCTTAAAATAGACAAAGATAAAAAGCCGTTGGGTTTATCCAAAAAAAAAAGAAGTTGGGTTAATCAGCCCACTCCAACTTCAGACTAGTAAGCCAAAATTTTTGCTTAATAAAAACTGTCCAACTTCCTTATCAAAAAATAAAAAAAAAAGAAATACTGTCCGACTTCAGATTTGTGAGCCACTTATTATATATACAATTTTGGGGTTGACACCAGCTAGAGAGCATTTTGGGCTTAGCCATATCCAGCACTACTTTTTTTTTTCTAGACCAAAAACATAGCAATTTGTCATTCTGACCAAAAACTTAAATTTTTCATGTCAAAAACTTTGTTTTGAACAAAAAATGAAAAAGAATATTTTTCGTTTTCGGCGATTTTCTTCTTCTGATAGTAAACAGCTAAACAACGGAGCAAGTAACACTGAAAATCTTTTTCTGAAATTCCGAATGGTTGACTCCAATTTTAGGAGGTGAAGGTGTGCTCAATCTAACGTTGGTCAATATGTGGAGCCTAGGATTCAGTGTTTTGATCAAGGCTTGCATTTTGTTGGCCTTTGCATCTGCAATTTCTGCCCTGGAACCCCGACTTGGATCCACCCGCGTCGTCTTTCAGGTTTTCTACATTAATAAATTTGGATAAATTCAAGTGTTTTTTTTTTTCAAATTTTGTTTTTGATTTATAGTTGCTTGAATCTGTAGTGAAAGTTCAAAAATCTTGAGCTGGGTTTTTATCATCTGAGTGCTGTCTGAAGTTGTAGGTCACTGTGTCTTTGTGTGTTGTGTTAAGACCTTGAGTGATTGAGAAGCTCAAACTGTGGATACCCTTGTTTTTTTATTGAGATTATCTCAACTAGTTATGCCTTTGGTGTGAGTGAAAATTGGAATCAAGTGGCTCATTTAGTGGAAAAATCCCATCTTGCATGGGAAACTTTGATGTACATGTCTTGTTTCTGAAACTGATGTCAATTTTGCTGTTGTTGTTTTCCATGGTGTATCACTTTGTTGTTTCATGTGTTTTGAATGAAGACAAACTATGGGGACATTGAATTTGGTTTCTTTCCCACTGTTGCACCAAAAACTGTTGACCACATTTTCAAGCTTGTGAGACTTGGTGGCTATAACACTAATCATTTCTTCCGGGTATGGTTCTCCGAGACCTGAGCTAGTGAATGTTGGATTTTTGTATAGTTAGTGGGTGTTGTGTTGCTTTGTGGATGAATGGTTTTGAATTTGATGCCCAGGTGGACAAGGGATTTGTAGCCCAAGTGGCTGATGTTATGGGAGGAAGATCTGCTCCCATGAATGAGGAACAAAGAAAAGAAGCCGAAAAGACTGTTGTTGGCGAATTCAGCGAAGTCAAACATGTTCGCGGGATTCTTTCTATGGGAAGGTTAGGTCTACTAGATGGAAACTGTTAGTGGTATCCTCCTTGTTTCTGCTGAAGTTATTGATTTCACTTCTTTCTTCTGTGCTCTTTTGTTTCTGTCCTTCCATTTCTAAATGGTTTTACGACGTGTTACTTATTAGTCAAATCAGTGCCAGATTTAGCCTGAGTTCAACTGCTTCTATCTGTAACTTTAAAATGTAAAGAATGGAACTAGCTTAATTGTAATCACAAAGTCTCCTTTTTCATGATTGATCAATGTAGTTGTTCAGCTAATTTTGATATGGTGTTCTTGCTTCGTCTTACATTTAGTCACATTACCTTTGAAGTTAATAGGCTGAGGATTAATCTAAATGATTTTATGTCATGTTACCGAGTGTCATTGTCCTCCTGTTGAGAATAAAAAAAGGTGCTTTCTAAATCTTGGTCACTGTAGCTAGGAAAATTATGTGAATGGGAAATGAACTAACATGGGGTTGATGAAAACTTAAAATACATGTGTGAATGTGTGTCTGGCATTGAATTTTTTATTTGGGGTGAAAGATATTATTAGTGGAGAGAATGAGTACAGAGAAAATCAAGATTATGTTTCCAGGGAAAGCCAGAACATAACCACAGTATGTACAAGCTATGGTATCAAAATAAATCACTTAAGAGAATTCTCCAGTTGACCAGTACCTCAGCATGTCAACCAAAAAGAATCTCTGAAAGAAGCCAGTGCACAGAATCCACAAACAGGCTTTGAAACAGTCTTGCACAAAGAATATCCAGTGATAAACATTTTTCTGTTAAAAGTCTCCATAAGCCATATACCAGAGATCAGAGTCATTGCTAGAACATCTTGGCACTTCGCTTTGCCCAAAGATAAACATTTTGAAATCTAAACACATATACTCAGAGAATAATAACAGCTACATAACTTGTTTTCCAATTTTGTATTGCTCATGCTTAAAATTGTTGAAATCATTCTCACTTTCAGTTCTAGTTCCTGTTGGAAGATGAGGTATGCATGTTTGTTCTTACAGGTATGATGATCCAGACAGTGGTTCATCCTCATTTTCAATGCTACTTGGAAATGCTCCTCATCTTGATGGCAAGGTGGGTTAACTATAATGGCCTAACATCATTGCAAAAGACTCTCACTGAACTTTATTGCAATGTTTTCATATGCTGATGTAAGCCCTTTTCAGTATGCAATATTTGGAAAAGTTACTAAAGGTGATGATACATTGAAAAAGCTCGAGGAACTACCTACCCGTAGAGAGGGTATATTTGTTATGGTATGCATGGAAATATTATCCTTGTGCATTTTTCCCCTTCATTTGATTTTCAATCATGGATCATATGCATAAATTTACATTTCTTGGAAGTTGTATAGATTTTTCCTTGCAACTATTGTTTTATTCTTGTACTCTGAAGAGAAGCCAGTGGCAAGGCTAGAGAGACTTGTGGGAGAAGAGAAAAGGAAGGCTGGGTGGGCAAGAGATCCTCAAAACTTGAATGCATAGATGTGTGTGTGTCTGGGGAGAAGTTGTATATAGTAATATGCAGCTTAAAGTTATTCACCTGTGAGCTTTTATCGCTGAGGTTGTGTGTGGTTTGTACAATGGAAAAATTCTGAAAATTACGTTCCAAGAACAACTATTTGAAATGTTTGTCTGGCTTTTCCAATATTCCTTATGCTTATCAGTTTATGAAAATGTAGCAGTCAGCATCAGAATGTTTTGCAATTTAATGGTTTCTTCACATTTAGTTAATCCCCACAATGAAATTGTTCTTAAGCCTTTGTAGACAATTTTTTTTTTAAAATTTTATTACCTTAGCCTGTGCCTCTAAACTTCTAGCTCAGTTGAAATTACTCAATCTGTCTGTAATCACTTCTTCTTTTGTACTCATATATTATTGTTTTCTCTTTTCCAGCCAACCGAACGCATAACTATACTGTCATCATATTACTATGGTAAGAATCTTTTCATATATAAATATATATTTTATAATTTCTTTATATTAAAAAAAATAGTTTTCTTGCCTTCAACATCATATGAAACATTCAGAATGGCTAATATTTGCAAATCAGTCAAATCATCAAAAGCTTGGACCCTGCTGAACATAGTTGACATTACAATGTTAAAAGCACTAGAGTTCATCTAGCCTTTATGATGTGGTATTCGGGATTAATGCAAGGGACACAAATTGCAGATTTTACACAGGGAGGAGTGCAGTTCCTCCAAGTCCACTATGTTCAGTCTCTTTTAAGTCTTAGTTTATTTGTCTCTTGGCTTTTGTCTGAAACTTTCAGTAGTTGTATGTTGGATTCCATTTCCCTATCTGAATCTTGCTCCCTATATTTTGTGTTTAGACACTGAGACAGAAAATTGTGAGCAAGACAGATCAATTTTGAAGCGCAGGCTAGCTGCATCGGCCTTCGAAGTTGAAAGGCAGGTAATCAATGTCGTTGGTATTGGTACCAGATTCAAGGGATGATTAGTTCATATGGTACTCTTTGTTCTGCGATAGTTAACATGACTTTCATGTGTCACTTTTGCAGAGGATGAAATGCTTCCCCTGATAAGAGCAGGTTAAATGTGAAGTTGGGATGAGTATTATACTTCTGTATTCACCTTCTGTTTAATGTCAAAGCATTGATGAAAATTATTCTAAATATGGGAAAAACATGGATTCAAACAGAAGCTCAATATAAAAAGGCTTTAGTTGTTGACACGAAAGACTCAGAAATAAGATGTAAGATCTGTCACGTTCCAAGTACCAATTATAGCATGTTTGGCTTTCCTTTTAAAAACATCAAAACCATCATGTTTTGGAATTTTCAAACGTGAAACCAAAATACTGTGAGTGGAGTTTTTTAAGCTACAAATTCCTCATTGATCACTATGTAACGTTGCACGCCATTTTATTATTATTATTATTATTATTATTAGAGAAAATTGCACTGATGTTATATGAGGTTCAATAAAATTATATTCAACATCCCCTTATTGATTTTTTCACTTAGCACCCTTAAATTTAACATTCCGTCAGTCATGTTTACAGAAAATAAAGCAGGTGAGTGCCACATGTTATTTAATGGAAAAAGTGTAATAATTTGGAAAACTTTAACGTTAAAATGACTTAAACACCCTTCATCATGGTTAAAAGTATAAACCATTTTTCTTGGTTAGAGCTCAAATGCAAATGTAACCATCCATCAAAACATGCTCAGGTACAAGAAAATGAATTGCTGCAAGGAATATACACATGCAAAACCATTTTTCCCCTTCGACAATTTTTGGTACAAAATCCATCAAGTTCAATTCTTTAATTTCAAAATGTTGTCTTCAGTTGTAACTACCCCATGAAATCCTCCACTATTCTCATATGGTCAATATAGCCATTCAATTTTGGTTATGAATCATTACCGCCAACTGAACCATTTGCAGACAAACAGTGCTGGCTACAAGATTAAAAAGCTAATAGCTCCTTAAAGAAAATTGAAAACAGAAAAAGGAAGAAGCAGAAACAGCGCAAAGAGAGATGAATGAAGAGGGAATTTGAGTCTTTTTTCTTAGGCTATCACAACAATCCAGTCACAACAACACAATCCAAATTCAACATCACCCCTTCAACCCTAAATATCCTGCAATAAGGCTCAAACTAGATCAGTGAATAAGAGAAGGTGCTAGTGTTGGGAGTAAAAAAGGTATTTTTGGGAAAACACTCTTCCAATTAACGGTGTCTAGTTTCGTGTGCAATAGAGGATGTTAGGGTCAAGTGTATAAATAGAGGGGTATAAAATGTAATATCATACAATCTTAGTGGAAGTGAGTGTAGATTTGTATTTGTACTTTAGGTGAAATAATTAATATCTTCCAAATTGCCGTATGTATATACTTGAAGGGCAACTTCATACATAGGATCTTAAGTTTTGTTGTTTATCTATGGTTTTTGGTTTCTATTGGCGCTTCCATTATTATAAATTCTCAAAAATTTTATATTATCTTTCCAAAAATTTTGTAAGGAAACAGTGAAAATAATAGTATTTGGAATTCTTTTTATTTTCAGTTTTAGTTGATTCGTCTTAACCAACAATTTCAAAAATGCCTTTTTGATTACTTTCAAGCATTAGTGGAGTCGAGAATGTCGCTTTAAATGAGTGGAGACATAAAACAAGGTAAGGAGTAAACCCCCCTCAAATCAATCTCTAACAATATTACCTATGAATAGAGCATGAAAATCATCTGTTTTCAAATAATGTTTTTTTCTTTATTTTTCTAATAATTTATTGATACATAAAAATATAAACATAAAAATAGATTTAAAAATTTATGGGTTACTAAATATATAGTATATATTTTTTGCATGTCGAATAATTAATTGGGAGGATAGGAAAGAAGACACCATTTAGAACCAATGATTTTTATCCATAGATAGATTGGTTTACGAGACCTTTGACAGATGCAAAATATTAACACATGGTCCCTTGTCACAGCAACTTCGTTGTTACTTCCACCCCATTTTTGCCCCTATCTCACTCAACTTCTTGATCTTTATTTCCAAGCTCACCCTATATATCTGCATCCTCACTGCCACCCTTACCTCCCCACCCCCATTTGTTATAATGCCAAAAACATTCCCTTATTTTTGTAGGTTTGTTGCTTCAAAATCTGTACTTTTATTAATTTGTTTTTTCATACATTATCATTGCTTGGTTTTTCATGCTTTTATTTAGTTCTTGACATAAAGATCCTTTTTATTAATATATTTTCAATAAAAATCAAAACCTAGCACTCTTATGAATGTTTCTAGGGGTGGCAGTGAAATAAAGGAGTGAGGTGAGAGTGGAGCTACGGGATGAGTTGGGATAGGTGGTCATGGTTATTGGCTAGTTGCAAGTTACAAGTGATAAGGAACTTGGTATGTCCATATATTATAATTGTGAGAGAACTCGAGATTAATTTCTTTTGTTAGAGACTCATTTGTTCATAGATGATATTGTTAGTGACTGATTTGTAAGATTAAGAACAAATGCATTAACGAGAAAGTTGACGTAGCACCTATTATAACCAAAAAACTGAGGAAAAGTTGACGTAGCACCTATTATATTAAATATTCTCTTTTATATATTTAACATTTTCTATTTTTAATCTTATTTATTTATATTTTAATTAAAAATAAATATTAATTCAATTTTTTTTATCAATCCTTACTTTTACATATTACATACTATTCATTAATATATTTTACTAGTTAATAATTTATAATTTCTATATCATATAATATTTATCATTTTATTTTATTTATTATTTCTCAATGATGAATATTTTTATTTTTATTTTTATTATATACAACTAAGTTGATATTATATATTATTTTTAAAAGGTATTTATTTATTATAAAATAATTTTATTAAGAATTATTTTTATTTTTAGATTTTTACTTATTATTTGTTTAAAAAATATTTTATTTTAATAAATATTAAAAAAATAAAATACCTTATATGTTAAAAGCTAATCAAGCTCATGCTGTATTAAATTATACAATATTTTAATATATAAAGAGATTATAGTGGATAAGTTTATACAATATATTATTTACACCAAAAAATAAATAAAGGCATTATATATAGTATTAATTTATATTATCATATATAATGTAGCACACCAAACACACCCTAAGTGGGATATATATGAAATGGGTCAAACATTAACATCTTAAGTTTAAATAAAGCAATTAATGCTTTCTAGACAACTTCGTATTCCTAACATTCTCAACTGAATAATTTCCACTTTTGGTTCTTAATGGAAAGGTAGTTTAAGCAGTAGTGCAAAATTGTGAAAGCACTATTCATCTTTCATCTTTATATTGGCATTAGACAACTGATATTTTTGCATAGCAATGTTAAGATGTCGATCGGCACGCTAATCATAAACCAAAGTCAATGAGTTCTGGCCTTGTGGATAAAATCAAACGGCCATATGTTACGGCACAAATGAATGCAACTGAACTGATCCTTACGCAGTTCATGTATTGGGAGCATGAGCTAATTTTGAGAACATTGACATATGTAAAATATTAAGACATGGTCCCTTGCCACATCAACTTCTTGATTGTTACTTCCACCCCATTTTTACTCTTATCTCACTCAACTCCTTGACCTTTACTTCCAATCTCACCCCATCGGCATCCTCACCGCCACTCTTACCTCCCCACCCCCATTTGTTATAATGCCAAAAACATTCCCTTATTTTAGTAGGTTTGCTGCTTCAAAATCTGAACTTTTATTAATTTTTTTTTCCATACATTATCATTGCAGGCAGATTGCTTGTTTTTTCATGCTTTTATTTAGTTCTTGACATAAAGATGTTTTTTTTTCTGAATATATTTTCACTTAAAATCAAAACCTAGCACTCTTATGAATGTTTCTAGGGAGTGGGAGTGAATTAAAGGAGTGAGGTGAGAGTGGAGCTAGGGGATGAGTTAGGATAGGTGGTCATGGTTATTGGCAAGTTTGCAAGTTACAAGTGATCTGGAACTTGATATGTCCATATAATGGAACTCGAGATTAATTTTTTTTTGTTAGGGACCCTTTATTCATAGATGACATTGTCAGCTATTGTTTCTAAGATTAAGATCAAATGCATTAAAGAGAAAGTTGATGTAGCACATATTATAACCAAAAAAAAAAATGACAATGACAAATTTCAACCTCGGTGATTTGGACATGTGTGAAGGTCTCTATAAATCCGAATAAAGAGAGTAAATCGTTCATCTTAAAAAAAAAAAAGGAAGAAGGAAACAGAGAATTGATGAAATCGAGAGTAGGCCAATATAATTAGACGTAAACGGAGACAAAAAAAGGTGACATCATTAAAATATTTAGATTATAACGGTGATTGTACAGACAGTTTTGAATGGACTACTATGTCATCCTCTTAATGTTGTTGTTGGACTCACTAATATATCTTATGAGGAAAAGTTTTGTCATCATAAGCTTGAGTCAGGGTTAAACTAATCAAAATTAACACTATTTTTTTTTTGGGTACATAAATGAACACTATATTTGCATTAAGCAATGCTTTTGAATGTTTTTAAAATCAGATTAGTCTTTTACTTCTAAGGATCAGAGTTTGAAAATTTTGATAGAGTTGAATTAGAATTTTATTCATAATATATCTATAAATTTATGAAAACATATAAGTAAAATTATAAGAAAAGAATCACGACATGCACGTATTAGTAAACACTTGAGTATCGACCGATATATGCCTCTAATAAATCAACCTGTACATTTTCTAATTCCAAATTTTATTTACAGCAGCATGAGTTTTTTACATAATATTCAAAAACTATTTAATAATATATATGTGAGTGATTTTAAATTAAGAAGATTTTTAGACACACGAATTATGAGGATTTAGCAATTTTCGTGAGGAAATTAATGAAACACAATAACTCAATAAATAAGCCCTACATTATATAAATATAATTAATTAATTAAATATATATTACAATAAATATTTTTGTACAAGTTAAATGTATTTAAATGCGTTTGAATATCATAAAAATACGATAAAATTGTGGTGACTTAGTGAACGATAAGACGGCACAAATAAGTGCATCTCATCTACCCAATAGTCTTGGGTACTCCTGATCCTTCGAACCTGATTCGAGATTCCAACCTTGGGATGAACCATTCTTGATTCTACAGTGTAACTTTGAATCTGAACTGCTTCAACAAGTCAAAATGCAAAATCTGGTTAAACTTGAGTGAGTTGAACAACTCAAATTTGACCCAAAAAAAACTCAAATTTCCTGTGTTGTTGAAAGAAATTAAAAATGATAAATCAAAAAGAAATTGAAAAGGCTATCTGTTCTGTCCAGTTATGCAAAATTATGAATGGAAAACTATTTATCCCTTGTCTTTTTCTAAGCAGTATCCTAGTTAAGTATTCAAAAATGGTAATTTTCTTATTGAAAAATGTGATTACTAAGTCTTCAATGTGTGTAATTCATAAAAAATACGAACTTGCCTTTTTAAAATCTTTAACCAATATCCTAATAAGAAAAGCCCTTATATGCCAACAATTTGTTGGATGAGTGGCATGTAGTTTAGTTTCTAATAAAGATAAGGATACAAGTTTGAATTACTGAAATCATATTTATTGGTAGGAAGAGTAATGTTAAATGCTCCATTCTACATAATTATGAGAGCAATATCTCACACAATTTCCTATAAAAAAAGTAAAGCCCTTATCTTGTATAGGCATTAAGCAAACCAAACTATGCATCACAATTCTCATATAAAGCTAAGGGTCCGTTTGACATGCTATATAGGATAAGGGTTGATAAAATAAAGATTGATAATATAATACCTGATAAAATTTTAATACTATATAGTGTGTGATGTAGTACTGTATAAAATATTATATTTTATTTTTTATAATCTTATAATTTATTTGTATATAATTCTAATAATATATGTAAATATCAAATAAGATAAAATAATAATAAAATAAGAAATTTTTATTAAATATTTAAATATTATACTTATATAAATTTTTTTCAATTAAAATTTAATTTATATTAAATATTATTATTGATTTCAATATTTTATAATTACCTATTATTTCAATAAATAATATAAACATTAAATATGCTCTTTTGTATATTTAATATTTTCTATTTTTAATCATATTTATTTAAATTTTAATTTAAAAATAAATTTTAATTCAATTTTTTTTATCAATCCTTACTTTTACATATTACATATTATACATTAATATATTTTACTAGTTAGTAATTATAATTTCTATATTATATAATATTTATTATTTCTCAATGATGAATATTTTTATTTTTATTATATACAAGTAAGTTGATATCATATGTTATTTTTAAAAGGTATTTATTTATTATAAAATAATTTTATTAAGAATTATATTTATTTTTAGACTTTTACTTATTATTATTTGTTTAAAAAATATTTTAATTTAATAAAAATATTAAAAAATTAAAGTAACCTTATATTTTAAAAGTTAATCAAGTCTAATATGACTTTCTCATGCTATATTAAGTTATACAATATTTTAATGTACAAAGAGATTATAGTGGATAAATTTATGTAATATGTTATCTGCACCAAATAATCAATAAAGCATTACATATAATATTAGTTTATATTATCATACTTAATGTAGTACACCAAACACACCCTAAGTGGGATATATATGAAATGGGTCAACCATTAACATCTTAAGTTTAAATAAAGCAACTAATGCTTTCTAGATAACTTCGTATTCCTAACATTCTCAACTGAATAATTTCCACTTTTGGTTCTTAATGGAAAGGTGATTTAAACAGTAGTGCAAAATTGTGAAAGCACTATTTATCTTTCATCTTTATATTGGCATTAGACAACTGATATTTTCGCATAGTAATGTTAAGATGTCGATCGGCACGCTAATCATAAACCAAAGTCAATGAGTTCTGGCCTTGTGGATAAAATCAAACTGCCATGTATTACGGCACAAATGAATGCAACTGAACTCATCCTTACTTAGTTCATGTATTGGGAGCATGAATGACTTCATGTCAAGTGGGTCCCTATTTTGTTCCACCCTCTTGTATCTCCGCAAATTATTAGACACACATACAATACTAGTTATTAGATTATGCTAATAACACCAGTTATTGACTTTAATGTGGAAAATTGTGGAAAAACGCTATGCACGACCACAATTACCACTGTGATGTGATTGTAGAAATTGCCGCTACAGCAATATTGCAGCGGCAAGCAATTGCGATTACAAATGGCAATTCAAAACCATGGTTGCAATAGTTGTCTTTGACTTTATCTTCACTTGGTTTTCACATAGATGTACTAGGTTCGTATATGGTTAGTTAAGAAAGGACTCCGCTTGAGCTACACATATTTTTAGTTAGGTAAGTGGCAAAAAAAAAAAAAAAAAACACGCTATCGGCGAAGGAATTTCACTCTTGGCACGTGAAATGACATGCATGAACATGGGACTCATAAAGGCATATACGATGGTGACATCTTTAGTCCTTTTCACTTAACTTTTTTCAACCACCGAGATTTCAACAATATCTTTAACGTGTCTAGAGAATTTCATTTCCGTGGTTCTTCTAGGCAATTGAAAACAGAACATGTGCTGCCCATCTTTTAAGAAACCGAACAAATTTTCCCCTCTGCCCTTTTCCCCCCCTTCTTTTGCCGTTTTGTTATGCTAATTTCCCGGAGAGTAGAATGAGATAAACAATATAGATCCAATCGCTAATTATAAGTTTTCTCTAGCTGCATGTTATGTTGTGCAAGCTAAGTTTCTGATAGTCTATAGCTAAGTTAGTTTTATACACATTGTCTTATGGTCGAGTTGAAATTCAGTATGAGACAAGAGAGACGTGTGTGTTAAAGAGTCGGGGAATGGAGGGAGAAGAGGGTCGGAGTGAGGATTAGGGTTGGCAGCCTCTTATATATCTATTTTTGTTAATTTTTACTTTTTTTTATGGATTGAACATTTACAAAGCTAAAAAAAAAAAAAACTATTGATGATCACTTTTGTATATTTCTTACTCCAAAACACACGTCACTTGGTATTTGTCTGATTTCTCAAAATGTAAATTACATTTAAGCTGTATTTGATTACGGGTAAAAATTTTGATCGATGAAATTTATGTATAAAATTATACATAAATTCTATTTATAAAAAATTTACTCTCATTTTTTACTCTCCAATCAAGATATGTTTGATTAGAGAGTTAAAAATGAGGTTAATTTTTTATGGATGGATTTTATGTATAAAATTATATATGATACTCATATATAAAAATTTATATCTTATTTTTACCCTTAACCAAATATACTCATTTGATTGGAAGATAAATATAAGGGTCAAGTTTTTATAGATGAATTGCATGTATAATTTGGGGGATTCTCACTTGCAGTCGAAGGTCAATGCCTTCGCTACAATTATATAATTTGTTATTTCAATTTTTTTTTATTAGTTTGGTTTGTCCAAAATCTGTTAACAGTGCTATTTTTTATTTTTCACTTTCATATTATTTTATTCTAATTTTTTGTAATTTAGTTATTTTTTATATTTTATGTTTATATTTTTAATTTTTTTTGTATTTTTCAAAGAAGACGGTTGGTCTGACATCTGTAAGTGTATAGTTCCTTTTTTATTTTTATTGTTATTTTTATTCTGGTAATTTTAATTATTTATTTTTTAAAGAATTCAGTTTATTCGAATTTTTTGTTATGTACAGTATATTTTTTATTTTTATGTTTTTTTATTCTATATGTTTAAATTTTAATTGTCTTCTATATTTATTTTTAATTTTTTTAGTGAATTTAATTTCGTATTAATTTTTTACTTTGTTATAATTCTAATTAATTTTTACTAGTAAATTTTTTTCCTTTTTTTATCCAATTCGATTTGTCTGAATTGTGTTGCGTGAACAGTTTTTGTTTTTCAAAATTTCGGTGTGTCTGAATTGTATGTAATGAACAGTAGGACCTTTTTTTTTTATTTTCTTTTCCTCTTTTTTTAAAAAATTATTTAAATTTTTAATTTATAAAATGTTTACCTTTTTACGGTGTGTATTTTTGGTGAAAAATATTTTTTTTTTGAAGAATTCATTTTGTCCAAATTGATATTTTTCTGATTTTATTTTTTTAAATTTTAATTATCTTTAATATTTATTTTGTAATATGTTTTATTTTTAGTGAATAATATTCTTCCACAGTTGCCTAATATTTTCCAAAAGAGGGGAGGGAGAAGATAATGTTCCCTGAATCAAAAAAACAAAATAAAAAACATATGAATTCAGACAAAATGAATTCTTCAAAAAATATATTTTTCACCAAAACTACACACGGTAAAAAGGTAAGCATTTTATAAATAAAAAATTCAAATAATTTTAAGAAAAAGGAAAAGAAAAAAAATTCAACTGTTCATTATATACAATTTGGTTTGGCTGAATTGTGTTAAAAGAAAAGAACAAAAGTTTTTGAAAAAAATATATTGTGGAAAAAAAGCACATTCACTTCTTTAAAAAAATAAAAAAAAAACAAAATGGTAAATATTTTATAAATTAAAATTTTGAATGATTAAATAAAATAAAAATGGAAAAGAAAGTTTCACTGTTCATTACATACAATTTGGACAATCCAAAATTTTGAAAAAAAAAAAAACTATAAGATAGACATTGACTCTCAACTATAGGAGAGTGGGCACCGTATAATTTTAGTGATACAGTTCATTTATAAAAATTTGCACCTTTTTTTTCACCCTAAACCAAACATGACCTTATACTAAGTTCGACTAGCCGCCCTTGCGTACAATGTTTGCATTTCAATTTTGACTCTTATAATAGCCTTTGAAAATTTAGATGGCGGCATTTTTTCTATAGTTGCTATCTAAAAACTGGGTTAATTCGGCATTTTTACTGGTCAAATACAGTTGATCCTCTTTATTATCATGGTTGTTCTTCTATCTTTATTAAATAAGTTAGGTTACTGTTACACCTCGATCTACAATTATTCCTTAATTTAATATAACTGTTATTATTGAATCACAAATGGTAAAATTACATTTCATTATAAAAAAAAACACTTTGCCGCTTCTCTTTGCATCTTGATTAATTACCAAACATGGCAAGACAGTTAGTCATTGGAACTGAAACTTTCCCTTATTAGCAGTATGTAACAACTTGGTCTTCATATATATCGCCACATAAGAGTGAAGGAATCTATATGCTTGATTAGATATAATCACAACAACTTTGTTGTTTTTTAATTGGTAATCCAAATAGTTATGAGCTATAGCTACAATATGCTTCCTTTAATTTATTATTATTTTTTAAAATTTTCGTTAGAGTATTTGACATCATGAATAAATAAAAAAAAAAAAAATAGAGCAAGATTCGGGAGAGACAAAGATGATCTGGACATGCCATGAGACAGATCAAATCATGAGAAAGGGGCACATGATCAATGCCCAATTGCCAGCATCTCCCATCCCATTTTTTTCTTTTTATTTTTTTTCCCCTTTGGGCCCTCCAATTCACTGAGAGTCTTATCAATTCATGATCAGTGTGGGATGCAAACTGAGACTGAGCTGACTTAATTTCCGATGCTCTCAGTTATAAATCCTCTAAATTGTCCTCAAATTTCAGCACAAGGGAAACACACCCACATGGCCCCAAAGCGCCGAATAAAATGCCCCCCTTTAGAGGCTGTAGCAGAATTTTGTAGGAAAATTTGGTCAATTTTTAACCATAGGTTCTTGTTTTCCGGTACATGGGTTGTTGCCCTCGAATTTGGTCGAGTTGATGGACTTGACTATGACTTTCGACTGTGCAAGACACACCCATTCAAATCTTCATCACATGTCAAAACGAAACAAAAGTCCTCAAAACCTATCTGTGCTGTGTTTTATTTAATGTCAAACAAAATTCACCCATGCCCCAATGGTAAAATTATAAAAGAATTTATTGAAGAGTAACGTGGAAGAATTGTGTCCTATAATGGTTTAATAAATGTTAAATCTTTCGATTAACTCATTGAAGATTCGTATTTATGAATATTCATATTAAAGTTTATGAATAGTTTGCTATTCATCATATGTGGACATAACTACATAATGTAAAAGCCACGACTATTAGAGGTGTTGGATAGAAGTTTATACCTATCTAAATCAAGAGTGCGTGGTCTTATCTCTACCATCAATAGAAGCACATTGTCTCCATCATCACTGTGCTATTAAGGAAGGGGGTCAAGACAGATAAATTATTATCTTCCATATTTTATTCATCTAGGAGACCTTTTGTTTCTTTCATGTTCATAATGAGTGGTATGCTGTACTCTTTTCTCAACTATGCGATAAATGTGAAATTCCAAATCATGAGATTAAAATGTTTATGACACTATCTGTTCATGCATAAACAAATTATTGTTTATATAACCCAGATTGCGGAAAGGTTCAAAATCAGCATAAATCTACTACTGTTCTAAGCCTTAAGTTTGAATTTTGTTACCATAAAAAGCATGAGTCAAATGGTCCTAACAGTTTCATTATATATATTTTGGTTAATTTGGTTTGTATAAAGACCAAGCATGTGTACTTGGTAAACATATATCCATGAAATTGAAGTGCTAGTTCATAGAACCATTTAATTTGTAAGATGGAGCTAGAAACTAGTTCATGGGCATTGAAATCGGAAGGAAAAGGACAGGAACATATAGCGGCGAATTGTCGGCTTGTGAAGCATTAAACCCGTTGGTCAGATGATGGGGTTGTCATGCCATTGCTAGTCTACATCCTTGTGTTTTGCATTTGGACGACATTGGCCTGTGTCAAATAGATTGTCCCGTTACAATAAGGGTTTTTTGGCATTTTTCAATGTATGATATGTAGTGCTCTGCAAAACATATGGCATCTATTTGGGTAGATGGATTTTTAGGATAATGTAGAGGGTCACAAGGGGGTTGAGGGCTTGATGTTATGTGCGGCAGAAATCTTGACCGGTTTGTTTGCCCGTGAAGATGACAAGTCTGATGAAAAATACCAAGTTGGGAATGGACATGATTTCTGTGGCGTTGTGGCAGTTAGTTTAAGTTGGTTAACGCCACAAGAGCCCGTTAGGATAGGACCTGCTCCCTCGCCTTTTTTTTTTTTAACGAGTAATATTTGGTATACTTATTTTACTTTTGAGGTGCAATATCATATTGAATCATTTATTATTTAATATTAAGATGATAAGGCTTTTTTTAAAAAAAATCATGTGATCATTTTCATGATAAATGATGGATTAGTCGATACAATATCCAGGATAAAATGAGTTCAAACAACACAATCTATTTTCTTATCATTGGAAAGGCATTGAGCTATGCTAGTTTGCGCATAATTTTTTTGATACAAAAATTTTACGAATCAACGATCAACCATTTTATCTCTGTATTTGGCTTCATCTCATTTTTTGGGATGACAATTTAGAGATATTAGGCTACGGACCAAAAAGGGAAGAGATACAAAGAAAAAAGGAGCAAATATTGAATGTTCTTATTACTGATTGTACTCATCACATTTAACTTTCAATACACCAATAAAATAGTTTATATACAAGATGAGTTAGCAAAACTCTCAACCAATCACAACTGGAATCATTACATCAAAAAGCTTAACAACAATAACAGAAAATAAGTGATAGCTAATTGTTTTGAGAGTTTGCTAGAGTGTATTGCCTAACATCCCTGTCAAACTCAAGGATGGTGGTGATAGCAGAAGATCAGATCACAACCTGAATCAGTTAGATTAGCTTAACAAACTTTCTGTTATTGTTGTTAGCCTAGCTGTAAGTTTTGTTATGATTAGATTGTATCATATAGTTTAAGTCTCAGTGTGTATATAAGAGAGGTGAAAAGCACTCTTGTATTCACTTAATTCATTCAATACATATATAATTCATTCAATACATAAAGTGATTTCAGCTTCACAATTCTCTGCTCTATCTTTTCTCTGTGCCTTAGACTCTTCTTTGATTTGATCTCTGATACCTATATGGTATCAGAGCATCACGATCCTTGGGCATGGAAAATATGGAGCTCATATCCGCTGCAACAACAAAAGCGCACACGCTCTCAAATCCAGTCTCATTCAAGCTTGATGAAGACCACTTTCTACTATGGGAACAACAAGCATTGGCGACAATCTATGGCTATGATCTTGAAGATCACCTCAAGAAAGAGAAGGTTCCAGTAAGCAATTCTCAAGAGTTTCATGCTTGGGCAACATAAGATCATTTGATCGTTTCATGGATTTTAGCATCAATGGAGAAACATTTGCTAGTAGAATGGTGGGGTGCAAATTTGTACATCAAGTCTAAGAGCATATTCAAGTTTACTTTGCTTCACAAACTCAAGCTAGGATCAAACAGCTCAACACACATGTGAAAGCAATTCGAAAGAAAGGTATGGCTACCTTAGAATATCTCCTTGACATAAAGAAAGTTGTATACGCACTAGTTGCAGTTGGAGCACCACTCTCCACCAAAGAACATATTGATGCATTTCTAGAAGGGCTAAATGAAGAATACAGTTCTTTTACTACAAACATCATGTCAAGGTCAAATTCAATAACCATACCTGAAATTAAAGTTCAGTTAATGGCTAAACAGGAAATTATTAAAAGATTCAAGAGAATGGAGATTGAATCAATACAAGCAAATCTTTGTCAAATTCAGGGTCAGAGAAGCACCTCTAAAAATGGAGGTTGACACAACAATGGAGGTAGAAGAGTTCGAGGTCACTTTTCCAAAGGAGGCCGAAGCAATTGGAACAATGGAGGGCGACTCCAATGTCAACTATGCAACAAGATAGGACACACTGTGCAGCAGTGTTACTATCGCTTTGATCAGGGTTTCCAAAACCCAAATCGAAGATCCCCTTCACATACTCCACTACCTTCAGCTTCTTTTCATGCACCATCTCGAGCCTAGCTAGCCACAACCTTTACAATCTCTAATCCATCTTGGCATCTTGATTTAGGGGCTACTCACCATCTCACGTTTGATCATGTCAATCTCCTCACTAGCTCGAAATATGATGGTTAAGAGTAGGTGCTTGTTGGCAATGACCAAGATATGAACATTAAGCACATAGGGCATTTTATTTTTCAATCCCCCACTACAAGCAAACCCTTTCATCTGAAACAATTACCGCCTCTCCCAAAATTAACCAAAAATCTAATTAGTGTATCAAAATTTGCTAGAGATAATAATATCTATTTTGAGTTTTAACTTTATCATTATGCTATAAAATGTCAAGTTCAAATAAGACACTTTTTCAAGGAACATGTAGCAAAGGACTCTACTCTCCTTTGACAATGTTAGACTATCCATCACTCCACTCGAATAATAAGAAGTCAAGCAATTTTGTAATGCCAGAAGCATTACTCACTTCTTATACAAACAATGTATCTTCCTTTATTCGTTGGCATAGAAGACTAGATCACTTTTCAGATTCTATTGTAATTAAAATGCTAATAAAAGTTCATTTTTGTGTGAATCTTGTTGTTTAGGAAAAATGCACAAATTACCCATTTCTGACTCAAATACTTCCTACTCTTTATCTTTACAACTTGTATTTTCTGATGTTTGGGGACTATCACCCCATTATTCGTCTTCTGGACATAGATATTATGTTTCCTTTATTAATGCACATTCCAGATATACATGCATTTATCTTTTAACAAATAAGTCACAAGTGTTACAAGTCTTTAAACAATATAAGTCTATGATTGAGTTACAAACAGGGATCAAAATCAAAAGCTTACAAATTGACAATGGTGGAGAATATACTTCACATGCCTTTACTAGTTTTCTTTCAACCTGTGGCATCTCCTATAGATTAGCATGGCCTCATACCCCCACAACAAAATGGGTGTGCAAAAAGAAAGCACAGACATATAACTAGAATAGGCCTTACCCTCCTTATTGTTGTATCATTACCTTTAACCTATTAGGACCATGTTTTCCTTGCGGCCCACCTATCTCTTTAAAAGACTCTCATCCTTAAATATAAACCACAATTCACCCGTTGAGGTACTTCTCAAATAACCACCAGATTATACTGTCCTAAAAACCTTTGGTTGCCTTTGTTACCCATACCTTAGACCCTATAGCAAACACAAGTTTGAAATTAAGTCCCAACCCTATCTGTTTTTTGGCTATGCTGCATAATCAAAGGGGTATAAATGCTTATCTTCCTCTGGGAGAACGTATATCTCCAAATATGTGTTATTTGATGAAAGTAATTTCCCATACAAAGTATTCCCATTCAAACAATACATATCATACACCACACATAATCCTACACAACAACCACCCATGTACATAGCCTTAATTCCCAAGCCACTCAATATACCATCACCACCATAGAATGCCTTATCTGCTTCTTGTACATCTCTGTCCAACACTGATAATAATCTACTTTAGATCTATCTGTTTCTGCTAGTTTTGATAATGTAGGTTCTCTTAGTTCTGCACCATATCACAATTTCGCCATTGAGGTTTAGCTTCCATCCTCATCCCACAGAGCAGCTCATGCTCAGTCCATAACTCAGTAAAAACCTGCTACTAAAAACACTCATTCCATGTGTACAAGATCCAAAAATGGAATCTTCAAGCCAAAATTCTATATGGTTATTTTGCTCCAAACTGCTTATCTTATCAATTCAAAACCTACATATGTCTCACAAGCCTTGCACTGTCCCCATTGGAAAAAGGCTATGGATGAAGAATACATTACACTCATGAAAATTCAGACCTGGGAAATCACTGAATAACTCGCAGGAATCAAGCCAATTGGATGCAAATGGGTATTTCAAGTTAAAAGAAATCCTGATGGTTGTCTTTGAAAGTACAAGGCATGGCTTTTGTCAAAGGTTTTTATTAAAGAGAAGGCTTGGACTATGATGAAGTAGTATTCAGTCCTGTGGTTAAACCATGTACAGTCAGGCTTATCCTCTATATAACTTTTTCAAAACGATGGAAAATAAGGCAATTTGACTTCAATAATGCTTTTCTCAATGGCGTTCTTTCGGAAATTGTTCATATGTAACAACATCAAGGATATTTTAGCACTAACTCTCAGCAAGTGTGCAGGCTAAAGAATGCTTTATATGGACTCAAACCAGCTCTTAGAGCTTGGTTTTAGCAACATGATCTGACAAATCATTATTCACTAGGGTTTAGGGTTCAACAATATTAGGTTTGATGCATCATTATTCACTAGGTTTCTGCCTTCCTCAACTATCTACATTCTTGTGTATGTAGATGATATTCTCATCACTGGTGACAACCCTCAAGGAATTTCATCTCTCATCTCTCAGTTGGATAGAATCTTTACCCTCAAAGACCTAAGAGAAATGAGTTATTTTCTTGGAATTGAAACAACTTATCCAGCAGCTAGAGAAATTTCTTAAACCAAGAAAAATATATCAAGGATCTCCTCAATAAAGCTGGTATGCAAGGGGCAAAACCTATGCCTACTCCAATGGTTTCCAGCCAAAAGCTTTCTGCTCATGGAGGCATTGTATTCACTAACCCATCTCTCTACATGTCTCTGGTGGGTGGACTGCAATATGCAACCATCACCACGCCTGACACAGCCTTTGTAGTAAAGAAAGTTAGCCAGATCATATAGAATCCTCATTAGGAGCACTGGAAAGTAGTAAAAAGAATTTTAAGACATCTCAGTGGTACACTGAACCACGGTCTCAAGTTTCACAAGTGTGCTGATCCTAGACTTATAGCCTTTTGTCATACTAATTGGGGCTCTGATATTGATGACAGGAAAAGCACAAAGGGCTACTATGTCTTTTTTGGCCCAAATATGATTTCCTAGTCTAGCAAAAAGCAACACATAGTGACCAGATCAAGCACTAAAGTAGAATTCAGATCCATGGTAGTAGTTTTATCTGATCTTATTTGGCTTTAGTCCTTACTATCTGAGTTACATATCAAGTGCATCACAGCCCCTTCAATTTTTTGTGACAACATGGGTGTGGTTTTACTTGCAGCAAATCCAATCTTTTTCACAGTAGAACAAAACACTTTGAGCTGGATCTGTACTTTGTTTGAGACATGGTTGTTCAGAAGAAAGTTTATGTATCTTATATCCCTTCACTTGATCAAATTGCTGATGTATTTACAAAAGTAATTTATATTTCTCAGTTTCCCAAGTTTAGGGACAAGCTCAGAGTTTCACTTCCTTCACCCCTGATGACCTTGAAGGGGGATGATAGTGGAAGATCAGATCACAAATTGAATAAGTTAGATTAGCTTAGCAAACTTTCTGTTACTATTGTTAGCCTAGCTATTAGTTCAGTTAGTACTATTATGATTAGATTGTGTAATATAGTTCAAGTCTTAGTGTGTATAATATAGTTCAAGCACTCTTGTATTCACTTAATTCATTGAATACGTAAAGTGATTTTAGCTTCACAATTCTCTACTCTATCTTTTCTCTGCACCTTAGACTCTTCTTTGGCATGACCTCTGATACTTATAAGTAGAAAAACCACCTTGAGTTTTTTAAACTTACAAAAGGTTGTAGCAGATTGAGGCTTTGTAAGAATATTAGTGGTCTGATCAATGCTCAGAATATGAGAGACAAAAGCTTTCTATTGATTAATTACATGTGTCATAACTCGACTTGGAACGTGACTGGTATGTGAGAAATCTCATCCTCACGTAAGTCTACTAGGTGGCGTGTCCTTAAATGCATAAATTATGATAATATTATACGGAATTTACTTTTAGAAAACATAATTTCCTCTAAATCTTTATTCAAATATTTATTCAAAACCTAATATCCAATTTCACAAGATTGAAACAACTTAATATAGAAAACTATATGACATCTCCATTAAGCATGCTAATCATGAAAATATAAACTGTTTCATCACTTGATCTTAGTTTTAAATCTAAAAATCAACTTAATTCTTGAAAACTGAACTATAAGTACATCTATGACTTGTTACATAAACTTAAATCAACTTTACCATTTTAAATCTATACTTGTAAACTGAAAATATATACATATTTCAAATACTGAAATCTAATACAACATCTAAAAATAATGCATGGCTTGAATCCTGTTTGTATATCTACTAGAGCCCTCTTATACTAACATGAACCTAAACTAAGCCTTACTCCAAAATAAGACTCACCACTAGGAAAAGTTGCGTAAACCAAATTGGGCTAAAACTGAACCTATACGTGTAACTATGAGAGGAAAGGAGAGGGGTGAGTCAACGGACTCAGTGAGTGAGTTCTTACTCATTACCTATATGGGACAACTAAGGAATATACATATAATACCATAAATCAACACTCATAATCCATTTGATATTTAAATACATAGCTATATAAAGTACAAATCTAGTTTGAAGTGCTTGGTTTGATTATGAAGAATCGGGTTAGCAACAAGTATCATAACACTAACATTGTCACAATATACAGAGGGTGGAAAAATAAGTAGAATTTTTAGCTCATAAAGTAGTGATTGGATCCAGATCAAATTAGCAAGTGTAACTGCTAGGCTTTTGAACTTAGCCTCATCATTAGACTTAGAAATAATAACTTGTGTTTCTTGCTTGGCTAAGAAACCAAATTAGGACCAAGATAGTCGCAAAAACTAGATTTGATTTTATATCATCAATGTTAGAGTCCTAATCAGAATCACATAAGGCAAACCGTCTCAGATTCTTACATTTGTGAAACACCAAGCCTTGATCAATAGTACTAAGCAAGTACTAGAGAATTCTTTTAGTAGTTTTCAATGAATGCCAAGGGTTTGAGCATAAATTCAGTAACTTTGCTGACACCATGGGAGATGTCTGGCCTGGTTATTGTAGCATATTGAAGTTAGGCAACTACAGATCTATACAAGGAAGGATCAGATAAAGCTCCATCTCCATGAGCAAACAACTTTTTAGAATAGATCATTGGAATAAGCATGATTTTTGTAGTGGCCATGCCAACCTTTTGAAGGAGATTAATAACATTTTTTTTCTTTTTTTTCTTTTTTTGAGAAAGATGGATGGTACCTGAGGAATTTTAGTGGCCTTAATGCCTAGAAAGTATTGCATTTTCCTAAAACTCTTCAAGGTAAATACTCCACGAAGTTGCTGATTTAAAATTTAGATATCTGAAGAATTGTCCCCAGTTACCAAAATATCACTTGTATATTCCAATACATATATAGTAAAAGAATCAAATCAAGTGAACAATGAAGGATTAGGTTTGGTACTGGACTAACTAAAATGATGAAAGCTTCCATTAAGCTTTGAGAACCATGCCCTTGGAGCTTGTTTAAGCCCACAAAGGCCTTATGGCCTAACTCTTAAATATGTGGTCAACATATTTCTCACTGTAGAAGGCTTTACAACTGGGCTGAAAACCTGACCAAAATTAAGTCCTTCCCTTTGATGAAAACTTTTGGCAACAAATCTTTCTTATACTTGTTGATTATGCCATTTGGATTCCTCTTAATTTTGAAAGCTCACTTGCATCTTATAGCTTTGATGTTAGGACTTAGGAGAGAGTTTGACTAATTCCCCTGTACTATTCCTTATAAAGGCCTCAAATTCCTCACCCATAGCTTGTTTCCAATGGGAACATTTGTCACGACCTGACTTGGGCACATAACTGACATGTGAGAAATCTTATTCCCACATAGGCCTCGTGACCTATTTCATTCCTATCTGCACATTTGAATGATGAAAAATCCATAAAATAGTTCTCTTCTACATACCAATCATATGCTATTGAAATCATAATCATGAAACCGAAATCTCGTTGTCTGTTTCAATTCTAATATCATAATACTATGAAATATAAATAAAGTATGTAGTGTACGAAACATCCATGAAAGTAACTTCAAATAAATACAGTTTCAATTTACATTCCACTATGCAAAACATGAAAACATACCCACTATGCCAGGATCCTGCCTGCATCTACACTGGAGCACTCTAAACACCATGACAATAATGCTCACCACAGAACTTTAATGCTACTGGGAGGAAGATGGTTGAGAAGTACCCTCAGGAGCTATAATATTTGTGAAATATGAAAAGAAATGGAGGGGCGCGTTTTGTAACCAAAACTCAGTAAGCGAGTTCTCACTTGGAACCCATTTGATGAGACACCAAGAGAAGATATGCAACACCAGAATAACAGTGATAGGAACAAAGTATCAAAGCATTTCATAATTATAATCAAGTTATCAAATCTTAGCTTTCTATAAACCGACCTAATAGTACTTTAATAGAGAAATAGTAATCTCTACTCTGGTTACGTATAATGTTTGTGATGTAACAAAACTCTGAATATAAATCTTTGGTCACATCTAGGCGTTATATATTGTCCTCCCTATTGTGACAATAAAGTCTCTGTTATCTCTGGTCCTAGGCTACTTGGTACCTAGGTTAATGGATTAACTGCTGTTAACATCATCTTGTTTCTCTATAGTTACTGCCAGCTTAACTAGAAATCTCAATCTTTTCTCTGTCATTCATAAAGTTTTCTATCCTAGGTTCAAAATTTCTCTTTATATAACAATATGTAGTACCAAAATTATATAATTATAAAATCAGCTCTAAATAATTAAATTCATAGAGCAATTGCACAAAAACTTAACTTCAATAGTGGATATCCCATGGTTTTCAAGAAAACATTTTTTTTTTATTAAAACCAATAGTTCATAACATAATATTTCATAGAAATCTCAGTAGTTCACAAAACAAATTCTAAAATCATGCATGTATAATCTCATATTGTAGGTGAAAATAGATATGATGATTAACCTAAAAGTTATAGATGCGAACCTACTCACCTGGAATGGCAGAAGTTGAAGGTTCAACACTGACAGGGTTTTTTAGAGCAGAAATGGCACTAATATCTACCATAAAAGTAATAGGACCTTATATTAGCTTCTAAAGTCTCTAAATAACTCAACTTTATCTCTAACATGGAAGAAGAACTCTACACCTTCCACCCAAAAAAAAAAAGGAGAAACTGAAGAAAGAGAGCAAAATCAAGAGAACAACACACCCTAAAGCCTTAGGAATGAATGATTGAAATTAGGATTGATGAAAGAAATGGAAGAAAATGGAGGTTTAAGGGTGAAAATAGGTTGGGAGGCGGAGGTTCTCGAGATTTGGGGTGAACGATTGTGCTTTTATGGTTTGGACCCCAAAATGGGACTTTTTATTGAAATTTTGAGCGTTGTAGTGCTCATCAGAGCGCATGATTTTTTTGACTTGCATTGCCTTACTGTTACAGTGCTCACCAGAGTGTTTTTCTTACTTTCTCTTGCTATTCTTCAAATATTGGTATATATTGGACTGGGTTGTCCCAGTACTCACTTATTTATATTTATCAATTTAAGTTATCAATTTTATAACTTTAAAACATAAATATAAAAAAGAAAATATCCCCCATTTGGATTCAAATAAAATCTCAGAAAAATTAAAATCCTAACAAATTAGAATTCAAATTTTGGGTTTCAGTTCAAATTTAGGAATTTTTGAGATTTTATAAACTGATGGACTAAAAGCAAAATATGTAAATGTTTCATAAAATTTATTAAAAATTGTTCTTTAACTTATTTTCCTTTTGAAAATAATTACCGGGACTTTTGATCCTAAGAATGTGGTTCTATCATATAGCTCTCTAATGACATATAGGATCCAGACTTGGTGAAATTCAGGATCCAAAATGACAGATAAGGGTAATTGGTACCCTTCCCAATTCAAAAAACTTTTTAACCTTTTTTAATTTAAAATCAGGGTATTACAGCAATGTAAGGGCTTGAGTGTCAAAGGAAGGTTCTTACTCTACAAGGTTGGGAATAGGTCCCGTAACTGTTGTAGCATATGCTCTTGGTTGAAAAATGCCTAACTTGGATGTTATCTGCATAGGATGATTATTAATAGTGATAGCCGATGAAGAGACATAGATTGGTAACACAATGCCAATAGCAGAAAAGGGGATGACCTAGTTTGCAATAGCTAAACTAGGCCCCAAATTAGAAGTAATAGTAGGTAAAGTAGTAGAAACATTGCTTGTAGTTAAAGTAACATCATTGGTAGTGTTGGAAGCTGAGAAGGAGGAAAAGGGATTAATAGAATTATTTGAATGTGGGTATAAGTGAGGTAACAAAAGTTTTTGCAGTAGAAGCAATAAACTTCTCAACAAAAAACAAAGGATTAAAGAAACCCATATTCATCAAACACAATCAGTGAATATATATATATATATATATGTTCAACCTATTGGAGAGAGACATTTATAGCCTTTGTCACTTGGTGTATATCTTAGAAAAAGGCATTTGTGGGATTTGTACTATAGTTTATGGAATTGTATAGTCTAAGGTTAGGAAAACAGGTGCATCCAAATACTTTTAGGAGTTTATAGTTTTCTTTGGTATGTAAATTGAGTGCCTAGGGAGATAGTTTGTGGTTTCTGAGGGTAAACAATTAATGAAATTGCGAGTAAAGATGAAGGCATCATCCTAATATGTAAGTGGAAGAGGGCAGTGGCAAGTATGGCTAAACTAGTTTTAGTTATATGTCTCTATTTCCTCTCCACTTTTCTTCCATTTTATTTGTGGATATAAGGACAGGATAGTCTATGGTTAATTCCTTACGAACTAAGTTAATTGCTAAAGACATTGGAAAGATATTCTTTTCCATTATCAGTTTAGAGAACTTTGATTATTAGGCATGCGAGCTTTTCTATCATGGCTTGGTATATTTGGAATGCTAATAAATTAACATGACTAAGGACTTTTGAAGCTTGTACTTAATGAAATAAAGGGAATAGAATCATTAAAGATTTAATTCAAAAGTATAAAAGGCCTTCCACAACCAATTTGCACTTCCACAACAAATTTGCACTAACACAACTTGAGAAACTCTAAGGTGATAAATAACCTAAGTAAGTTATGCATGAAATGTCTCATGTTCTTTTATCAGATTTGTTTATAAGATGTCTCGTATTTCTGCATAAGACTATATGAAACGTGCCCTATTTTTGTTGGAGATTTTAATGAGATGTCTCCTGTATTTGAATAAGATTTTATATGAAATGTCTCCTAATTTGGTATTACATTTTTATGATTTGAAAAAGTCTCATTGTTAACAAAATTTATATATATTTTACAATACTACCCTTAATACTAATTATCTCTCTTCTTTAATTATTTTCTCTCATTCATTCTCTCTCTTCCACTAATTAAGGGTATAATTGGTCAAAAATTTCTGAATGGACAGTTATTCATAGGAAAATAAAATTTAAAAATTGGACAGTTATTTCCATCCGGAAAAATTAGTAACTTTAATAATATTTATTTTTTCCTTTTAAAAGATTATAGCATTTTAATCATTGTATTTACCAAAAAAGAAAAAAAAGAAAAGGAAAAGTGTATAGGAACATAGTAATTTTTCATGGAGGATTTGATGGAAAGAGAAGCTTCAGACAACTTGGTGTGAGGATTAGAAGTTGGAAAGGACAATAAAGGATGATGGATTCCGCGACTACACATGTTTATTAGCTAATTATGGTTGTATGTAGTTGGTATGCATTGAGGCCAACGATATTGCATAGCTACACATGTTCATTGGCTAATTAGGGTTGTGTATAGCTAGTATGCATTAAGGCCAATGGTAATTATTTGTTGTATTAACAAATAATGATTCTTCATCTCATGAAGGCTTGCACTTTACATGTGACTAGGCGACTTGGATCAAGGTGGAGCTGTTAACAATTTTGAAGGTAGTAGGACATTCACCCAGGTGCTGAATTGTTGGGAAAGTTGGGTCACGTATATTTTGATAGGATAACAATTGATTTTATTTATGTATAACCTTTAGATGTATATCCTTAGATTTAGGAATATTTAAATTAGGGATATGTGAATTGTGTAGGATATGTGAAGTCTGTTAGGATACGAGAAATCCTTTTAGATTTGAAAAATTGGTTAAAATTTTAAAATCCTTTAGGATTTGAAGATAAAACGTCTTGAAGATAAGATTTTTGGTTATCAATAAGAGCAATGACCTTAGTATGTGATGGTGTGACAGAACAAGTGAGAGTGGTAAACTCTAAAGAGAAAGTGTACAGTGAGCTTTGGGCCAAGTATATATGGGAATAAAGTGAGATTCTTGTATAATTTTTATTCTCACAGTGAATATGTTTATTCTCTAGGATGGATATAGGCATGTAATTTGCCGAACCACATCAAATTCTTGTATTTCTACACTTATTGTCATCTTGTTTATTTTTATCCCTTTGTATTCTTATGCGCTTATTTGGTTTATTGGATTCATACGCATTTGTTTGTCAGATACAATGCGGTACGATATCCCCAACAATTGGTACCAGAGCCAAGGTCATAGGTTCGACTCCCGAAAAGGCATGGACAACTAGTAAGTGCTAGGATGGGGAATCTTGGTATGAGGCCAACATTCTACCTTGGTAAAGCTAGGTGGTTGGAGTGAGATCGGATTGGAGGCATGATTCTCAAAGACTACAGATTGAAATTGTTGGTTGTAGTCCAGCATTCTGTCTTGACAATGCCCAAGTGAGGTTGAGTCCAATCGAACAATGGCGCTTGATAATGGGTTTAAGTTAAAAAAGTTGTGCCCTGATTAACAACTATAGCTTTTAGCATAGTGGTAATTGCTTGATCCAAAAGAGATACAAAGGTGAACAGAAGAAGCTGGATAAATCCTCTAGAATTTCTCACACTGAAAAAGCTCCTCTGCTTGTGTGTATCATGGTGAGAGAGACGTTGAATCTGTGGATCTTGATGGGCGTCTTGAGGCAAGACTAGCATAGGACCTGGGCAAAAGCTTGGGGTTAGTTAGAGGTGGTTAATGCCTTGCTGAATGCCCAGAGATCATGTAGCAGTTAGCAAGTGGGGCCAATGGTGTGAAGGCCTTGGCAAATCTAGTTTGATGTGTTTTAGCCCTTCTATTGTTTCATTTTTGTTTTGGCTTGTTGATGTGCTGAACTACTCATTGAGAGTCCACCAATCTTTAATCATCGAAAAAAATGTCATAGGTTTAGATCGCATTATCTTTAATATTCTGATTAAAAATTTAAAATTATAATACTATCCAGAAGTGTAAGTTGATTGAAAAAAAAAATAAACAAGTGGGTTTTTAATTAGAATCACCGTTTTAGATACCTCGAACTATTTAAATAATATTGACCATGTATCCCATTCCAATGGTTTGTAGTGATTACGTTAAATTCACATTTGATGACTTACTTGGATTATTTAAATTAGTTAATCACCGGCTAGCTTTGGTTTCATATGCTGTAAGTGGGCTCTAGAATCCTTAATTTTATTCATCAACTTGCTTCTTCGAAAGCCACATGCCATGACAGGCAAATCAAGTGTACCATCCCCAAAATCATATGGCTAAGCTGGGAAATGACAATTAATCTGTACTCCAACTTTCTATTATCTAGGGGAAAAAAAAATATTTCCAATGGTAGTCGCTGATTCCCTGAATGTGCAAGTTTGATTTACATGGTTTTCCATCGTTAATTAGTCTTTTTCTTAGTTAGTTAATTATTATATTTCATAACGTACGTACCAAAAGAAATTTTAAAAGTACACCAAGTGCGATTC
Source organism: Dalbergia cochinchinensis (assembly GCA_031216125.1). Lineage (NCBI taxonomy): Eukaryota > Viridiplantae > Streptophyta > Magnoliopsida > Fabales > Fabaceae > Dalbergia > Dalbergia cochinchinensis. The sequence goes on from CM062377.1 coordinate 62,138,620, forward strand.
GTGAGAAGATCTTGAGAGCTTTTCAGATATGCAATTAATATAACATTATTCTCTGCATTATCAGTTGAGTATAGTGTCCTTTCTTCCGTGATATTTTTCTATGAAATCACGTGTATAGTACTATACTTGCAACTACCACAAGTGGCTCCTCTCCAGCTTTTCGCCCAGACCAATACATGGCCTTGCTGAATTTTGAAGGGTCGCTATTCCGTAGAGGAGTTGGCCAAACTTTTAGGTATTAAGATGACCCACCAGAGGGAGCGTCTTAATTTTCTCCGGCAAGTTATTTAAATTATACTGAATCCTAGTTTAGGACCACAGAATTAAAATTTCCATATATGGAAGGTTGTTAGAAGAAAAATTTACATTCTTAATATATAGAGTATTGAATTTATATACCGATGAGTAATTATTGCTTAATTAAAAAAAAAAAACATTTTGGTAGGGACCATGTGGCAACATGCATTACTTGTGATTTTACTTATAGAGACTTATGTTTCAATAACTGGAAATTTGAGTTATTTTGATGGTAAATCTGTTAAAGGAATTTCTCATTTTTTTTATTGACGAATTTCTCATTTATCATTAGCTACCTTACCAAATTAATAAGAAAAATGATATTGCCGGTTATCGATACATAATTATCTCCAAGTGTCCAAATAGTATCCAAAACATAATGTAATTGAAAGGCCATTATTCATAATCATACTCTGCTAGGCTATATTAGCACTTCTATGCGCCAACTTAGATGTCATTTACCAGCTTTGCACATTAAGATGTGTACGCACCACTATCATGCTTCAGTAAGGAATTTTGCTTTTAGAATGAAAACTGCAATTATTCTGTTGCAATTGTTATTCAAGTAGGTTCTTCTTTTTCCTCTTTTCCTTTAAATGATTTACTTGATCAATTGCATAAATAATAATACTTAATAATTTTTTCATATCTTATATTATTAGATGTGAAATCATTAATATCTTGATCTATCCAACAGTTTAAACTTTTGGGGCTCATTTGGCATGCCTAAAAGGATAGGAGATGATAGTAAAAAACCTGATAGTATAAGATCTGATAGTATAAGGTCTGATAAAATTTTAATACTATACAATATTTGGTATAACACTGCATAAAATATTCAATTTTATGTTTAGTAATATCATGCTATTTATTTACAAATAATTTTAATATCTTAATTAAATATTAAATAAAATACAAACAATAGTAAAATAGGAATTTTTATTATAATAATTTTCAAATATTATGTTTATGTAAATATTTACTAATGAAAATTTAATTTTTATTAAAATTTTTTATTTATTTCAATAATATATACAAATGAAAAATACTATTTTATATATTTTATATTTTATATTTTTAATCATAATTATTTAAATTTAAGTTATTGATCCTTACTTTTATATATTACATATTATTTCTTATTTATTTAAAATATTTATTTGTTATTAAATATTCATTATTTTATTATTTTATTGTCCATTGATTATTTTTATTTTTATTATATATAACTAAATTGATATTATATATTATTTGTATTTGTTTTATTACAAAAATTATTTTATTTTAAAAAATAATTTTATACGTTAAAAGCTAATTAGGCCTAATACGGTCTCCTCATACTGTATTGAGTGATACAGTATTTTGATATATAAGGGGATTATGACGTATAAGATTATACAATATGTTATTTGTACCAAATAATGGATAAAGACATAATGTATAGTATTAACTTATACTATCATACCTAATATATCGTACTAAACATCCCATTGAAAGAGACTCATCATGGCATAATATCAAAACCCTCATAATCAAATGGTGTAAGATCATTTGATTCCTTTAATCCCCCATTCTGATATAGTAGTCACGCTTTAAATGAGAAAAAAGAATTTTGTATAAAAGTGTATTAAATATAAAATTATTTATGTATTTTTATCCAACAACTTAAACTTCTTATAAGAAAGTTGGTTCATGATACAGTATCCAATTTTCAAACTAGTCCACCCTATCTCATTTAAAAGCACATTTAGACATAAAGATGGTGGGGTAGCTACCCGGGTGGTACCACATATATATACTGCAAACCAGTAGGGGAAAAGGAAAAAAGGCAAAGACTGCACTACAATGAAAGTGCAAGAAAGTACATGCCTCTGTGATTGCCAAATTTGATTAAGGACAAATATATCAGAAACTCCAGCGGATGATGATCTTAATCAAGCAATAAAAGATCTAACTGCAAAAAATTAATGCAGCCCCATAAAATAGGTGCTGCGTGGCTTTAGTAAGATGAGTCCCCCATGATGAGAGACAATAATACATGCACTATGGTTTTCAGCTGATGTAGTTTGTTTGAAAATCTTGTTGAATAAACACTACGGTGTTGTTCCACAATGGTAGGGGCTTTTGTCCCTTTTGTTTTGAGGGCATGAACTGAACTCCATTCGGCCCCATGCGTATATGATATAATGGGTACAATGCTTGTGACGTGCATGTGAGGAAGCATGAGCAAAATTTGGTATCTTTCATTGTTGGTTTATTTAATGACCTAGATTTGGTCAAACATATTGGGAGTGAGTTTGATTTCAAGTGGAGAATAGTATAAGGATATCACACCCCTTGCCCCCCAATTGAATCAACAATTAATTAATTATTTTTTGTATTATTTTGATACTATATATTATAAATTTAATAATGTCTGCTTCTAGTTAGCAATAGCCAAGTTGAGGTATCGCAGACTCAGCCATACTGTATTATTTACTTATATTAAGATTTTTATTTTCTTTCTGTACATGTATTTAAAAGATTATTCCAGTATTACTCAATGTTAAATTGAAAATATAATAATAAAAACAAAAATGCTTCTTAGACATATATTTGTAAGGCCAGGTTTGATATATATGATAACACCTGACTGTATTAATGAGTACTATAAAGTATATATTTATCAAATGTTTGGTATCACATAGGATAGCATAATAATATTATACGATCAAACTATTTTTATCCTATAACTATAGAATTAAGTTATTATATCACTATAAGAAAAATATGGATTACTAATGAATTTTTTCTGCCGGCATTACCGACGGGTTTACTAACAGAAAATGAGGAAATTTTTTATTTTTTATGGATTTCAAACATTATCGGTGGATTTTTCTGTCGATAAATATTGCAAATTTATTTTAATTCAGAAAATAATTTTGCTGATGCTTAGTAATTTTTTTTAAATTTTTTTTCAGAATTAATTTTACCGACGGATTTTTCCATCGATAATATTAATTTTCGAATTATGGAAACCAACAGAAAAATCCATTGGTAACTATAAGGGAAGTTTTTTGCAAATACGCCATTTGTGCTAATTACCGGTGAATTTTTCCATCGAAAATTCAAAAATCTGCCAGTAATATTTTTAGATAATAATGACATTTCTCCATCATCACTTTCTAACTCTCTCTCATCTAGACTCTCTCTCTCTCTCTCTCTCTCTCTCTCTATATATATATATGTGTGTGTGTGTGTGTGTGTGTGTTGTGCTCGTCGCCACCATCTGCTTGCCGCCACGTCGCCGGCCGCCGACTGGATCTGCCAGCCGTCCGTCTTCGTGCTCTCTTTCTCCCCCCTCCTCACGACTGGATCTACTAGCCCCTCCATCTTCGCATGCCGACCGGTCTTTGCCCCTGTCCATCTTCACACGCTGGCCGGTCTCCACCCATGCTGCGCCCGTCGTCCCTAGCTCGCCATTGTCCGTCTTCGCAACTTATGAAGGTGTCCTCGAGTCCGTCATCCCCGTCCTCGGCCTCTGGTAATGCTCTTTTCCATTGCAAATTTGGGATTCTTAGATGTGGTTCGTTCTTCCTCAATCTGTTGCTTTCATTTCACTTGTGTCTTGTTATGCATGTTCTCTAATTGTTTATTGGATTCGAGCTAATCGGTAATTAATTATTAATGTGGCTGCTCTTCATCCTTCCTTTATTTATTTTTTAAAATTTATATTTATATTTAAATTTTTAGTGAATTGATTTTAATGCGGTTTATGTTATGTTTATTCTGATCTTCTGGTTGTGTCTATGGAAATGCTGAAGCAAAGCTTCTATTTCAAATACCGACTTTGGTTTAGTTCATCTTTGGCTCTCTCTAGAAGTTGAAAAACAAAATAGAATAAAAAATTACTGTGTAAGTGTCTATACTGCAATTCAGGATTTTACTAACATATATGTGTGTGTGTACGTGTGCTGTGCGCGCGCGTGCTTCATATATTTGTTCTGTTTTTATGTTTTGATCTTTTCATAATACTATTGCAATTTCTGTCAGATGGTGGTCTTGAATTGCAAATAACATTTGGAGATGTATCTTCTTATGTGAATTCATCGTCTTTTTTTCTTTAGGGTATGGACATACATACATGTCTTTCATGTAAACGTGCACGCTTGGAAGACAACAGTGTAATGAGTGAGTGAAGTATGATATCTCCTGCCACTGATTGCTTATGCTCAAAGGTGGCATGTCTGTGGAGCATGATTTGTGTAGAGGCAAAGAACAATTAAACTTTCCCATATAATAGATTTGACCCCTCAGGCCCATCTGAGAATCGAGCAAATTATTATTGTGATCGACGTTCACTTGGCTGGAAATTCTTCTCTACCTCGTCCCAGATGGAGAAAAGTGGCATACGGTGGTATGCAACCGGGTTATGATGACAATCATACCGATGAATCTTTCCTTGAAGGAATGGTCATGAATGCCAATGTTGTAAAAAGGGACACGCTGAAGTGATGCTAGACTCGGTCTACATTTCTAAATATTTGTGCATTGCACCGCTTGTTGTCTTGGTCTTGACCTACACACTAGAATCAACTCTCAATGAAAACTCTCTCCTCATCATTGATATAAGCCTTCTTGTTTCGGGTTTTCTGATTCTCCTTTTCACCCAAGAAATGCTTTCCCTTGACCTTCTCCTGCATCATAACTATTTCTTCTCATTGTTTAATTATATTTTTGTTAGGATGGAGACTTATGATTTCTAAGATAGAGTCATAGGAAATTGAGATTGCATGACTAGACTTATTTGCATTGTTTGCTGTGGAGATTGATTGTGTATGCTGAGATTGCAGAATATGCATGTTGTAATGTTATAAGGGGTGTGCTCTAGAACGATTTTAGGATCTTTAAACATTTGTTTGATTGTATTATGAATTTAATTTAACTGGATTGATATATGTATTTTATAGCTATTGGCAAGGTGCATTTTCTTTCAACTATCTTTTCCTTTGCTCCATTAGTTGTTTGTTCCTTTCGTTTGTAACCAAGATTTTGTATATTATTTTTTAAAAAAAAGTGATTCGAAGTAAGCCAAGCTAAATTTAAAATGTCTATTCCCTTTGTGGGTGATTAGAAGTTTCTACTCTGTAACCCATTTTGCCTGTGACTTGTCCTTTTTCATTTACATTAACTTATTAGTGTTTGGTTGTGGTTTTGGATAGTGAAAATCTGTTTTGCTACTTTCCATGGCTCTGTGAATAGGATTTAGTTGTCTCTCATTTGCTTTGTTTTACTTTTAAAGTGTTTTTACATTTTAAAATTTTAGGATTACTTTCAGGTCAGGGTAAATTAATAGGGTCTAAAGGGAGGTATATACATAAGAATTTCAGTAATGTATTTACATTCTGCTTAAGATAGTATAGCATAAAATCAATTTTTCATTACCTACAGAAGGTATTTGCTGATGCTAAGCACTGAGAATTTGTGAAATGTCTTGGCTCTATGTCAGATTGATGGTATCTAAATTGAGGAAAATAATGCAATACTTTTAATTTTATTAAATTTGAAACTTTTATTAGTCGCCATCTTACAAATAAAGTATATGGTTTATATATAGGATCCCCTTTTTTGTGTTTTGGAGTTATTAAGTGTATGATTTATTGCCCAAAAGCTAAAAAGGCATTAGACATGCAATTGATAAAAATGGTGTTAGATTTGCACGCACGTTTTGGTGTTTGCAGGTGCTTTTCTTTTAAGCTCTGTGGCTATAGTTCTTAGTTTCTATGAAATTGTTATAAACTTTTGAATTTAACTAAGAGGAACTGAAGTCATCAATATTCATAGCTATAACTTTTGGATGAAAAAACTAAAGGCATTAACAATACATTTCTGCAACCCACTTAACTAATGTTCAAATAGAAACAACTACAAAATGCAAGGCAAAAATCTATGAATACTTGCCACGTGGTTTTATTTATGCTTAAGCTTTATTTATCAAACTAATATTCTGCGCTCTAAATAAAATTAACTGGACTCATGTGAGTAATTATATATCATTTTGCTTCCAGAGAATTGCGTACAACTAAGGTTAACTTGGGTTTGTTTCCATGATGATCTCGGGTTTGTTGTAAACCATGTAATGCCTTACAACTAAGATTAACTTATTCACCTTCAGTGATATGAGCTCGTCACTCATTTTCATTGTTGTCATGATCCAAATATAGCCTCATGTGGGACGTCTAATTTGAATGAGGCAATAAACCAAGGATATGAGCAAAATATTAGTTAAGATTTGGATTTAAAATATATCATTTATCTTTAATTCAATTTGTAGAGAAAGCCAAATCAGCCGAAAGTTATAATATCATGATGTTTATTTTTATGCAAGTTTGTTTCAGTTAGAACTTTCATTTTTCTTTTCATTTGTATAAGAAGTAAGAGCAATGGGGATTTTAAATACCCAGTTCTAATTGAAATAATCTTGAGTCTGATAAAGAAGCCTTCTTAGTTACATGTAGTCATTTTGTTGATGTAATGAATGTTCTAGCTCAAGTAATCAGCATCTTGATGAGATGTGGGGGAGGTTCTCTAGAGTTTACATTTTGAAAGACAGAATTATTACTTGATTGGAGACAGTCAAAACTTAATACTACTTCCCAGAAGTTATTTTTTACCCTTCATTATGATTGAAATCATTGATGGTTCTTGATCTGAGTAGTGAGTAATTTTTACCCGTCTTTACTCAAAATTGGTTAAGCCTTTTTTTGGTTTTTAATGGCATCAAACTGCTTATAATGTTGAATTTTCTTCAATTTAATAGTGAGAAGTTGAATGCTAGTGATGCTGATGAGGGTGATAGTGATGGGAATGGCGATGGCGATGCTGACAATGATAATGATGCTATTAACTTCTCCTGGTTTTAGTTATTATTTTTTCTTTCTTTGTTATATGTTGAATTTTTATATTTGTGTCTGTATATTTTCTGACACTTTTATCTATTTTACATTTTCAAAGTAAAATTTGTTGTGTTTATTATTTATTGAGAATGTTTTATAATTTTTTAATATTAAATATATTTATAATTAGCTTTAAATAAAAAATAAATTCCTAAATGATCAAGTAACACAAATTATTGAAGTTCATTAAAAACAAATTTTAATTTCCGACGGATTTTTCTGTTGGCAAATTAAAGGCAAAGTAAAACATTTACAATCTCCAATGGATTTTTTGGTCAGTAAATTAAAATACAAAAAATAAAATTTATGAAATTCAATAATTATCGAAGAATTTTTTCATCGGTAAATTAAAGAAAAATAATAAAATTAAATTTTACTGATGGATTTTTCCGTTGACAAAATGAATAAAAAAATTTAAAAATTTATAATTATCGACGAAAAAATCCTTCGCTAAATTAAAAATATAAAAAATAAAATTTCTGAAATGCAATAATTATCGATGAATTTTTCTATCAGTAATCAAAAACATCTGCCGGTAATGCAAAAAAATTTGATGCATTTCTTGGCAAATTGAACAGCTCATTACGGACGGATTTTATTAGAAAAATCCGTCGATAATTCTATCGATAATAATTTTTGACGAAAATAATCCGTCGAAAATTATTTCCTACTACATTACTTTTTATGATTAAAATTCGTCGAAAAATCCATTGAAAATGAAAATTTCTATCAGTAATAGAAAAAATCCATCAATAACAGCATTTTTTTTAATAGTGTATATCGCAAAATACCTTATTACACCTGATAATATTATTTTTATTAGCTATTAGCCCATCCCAAATTATCTCAATCATACTGTTTTGCGTCAATGCCCGTCCCCAACCCGCCTGTTGCCAGTTGCCACCTGTCCCACCAATCATTGCCCACACATTGGCTATTGTTGCTGGCTTGTCAGCTGTTGTTACTTGCTCGTTGGTCTATCGCTGGTCATCTAGCGCACCAAACGCTATATAGCATATAAAAACTTATACAATAGATTTTTTATATTATACTATCAGATATTATACTATTATACCTAATATTATCATATCTTATTTTATACGATGAATCAAACAGGGTCTAAGAACTACCACCGCTAATAAAGTTGAATTTAATTTATTCAGGTTTGTGATCAATATAGAGACAAGTCTCTATTAATACAAAAATAAACTTGAGGGAAATAGTTTACCCGAAACTAATTCAATAATTGACTTCAAGAAGAGGACTCAATATATTGAAGCACAGTATTTTTATCCCACTATATTTATTTCAAGTGATATTAATTCAATCATTCTATTTTCTTATAGTTTATTCAATTTGTATGAATGAATTCTTCCTACAATAATTTCATTTCTCTTATTTCTATTGGTTCCACAGTGATAGTAAGGTGTAAACTCCCAAATTAGTCTCATATTGCTTGCATAACAAATGTAAGGAGCTCTGCTTCTATATAAATAAGAAGTTTTGGTTTGTACTCAAAACACACTTGAAAGAAGTAAAAAAATCATTCAGAGATTTCTTCTCTTTTTATTGCAAATTAGCAATATGCTGAGGGTCTTGCTGCGTGCAGACTCTTGAAATTGCATTATTGTTAATAATGAAATTGGCTTTTCATTCCATTCGAGGATGAAGATGTAGACGGGTTACAACTTTTTGGCGATCGTAGCCCTCCATAAGGCTAATATTGTAGGCTAACTCATGTAGTATAATCTGAACCAAGAATCACGGCATGAAAATTCCAAACGGAACGTGTAAAATGTCCGATACTGTTGCCAGTCACCAGTTTGGAGAGATTCACGTTAGGTGATCATGATATGCTATTATAGACAATCCATGTAGGTCTAAGTTCGACAACTCAAACAAACCAGGAAATTACTTTTAAGCTGGCCAGCTACAGCAATTGGATACGTGAACACTATATATAATATTTTATTTTCAAAGGATTTTGAGCAGCCATCAAAGTATGATTATATCGATTAGATGTATACAATGCATTTACAGCCAGGTCGTCAAAGATGGACACCACATATCACGTTAGATTATTTTGAACGTCTTTTCAGATATAATCCATTAGTTCTTTATGTTATTGTCAGATTTTATATAGATGTTGGTCAGCTTAAGTTATTTGATTCAATTTGACGTGTTTCTACTTTGCCTCGATTGACAGAAGGTTTGAAATTGAAAGATAAATAAATAATGATTGTGTAATGGATCGACTGTAATGACAAACAGATTTGGCTAAAGTCATCGATCAGGTGTGCGGACCTTGATTTTTGGTTATCTATTATCTGTAAAATTCTTATAAAAGTTTATATTTATGTCATTCTTTGATAAAATAGGGTTTTAGGTCACTTATTTTTACTTGATTTTTTTTTATTTGGTATATATATATTCAATTTGATCCTTTGTGTTTCAAAATATTTTTAATTTGACCTCAAATGTTGTTTTATCACTTCACTAAAGGAAAATGCTTTTATGGCGCAAACAATACTAATGTGGCACATATGTGGATCTCAAGTAAAATGTGTCACATCGGGCACTTTTGGAAAAATATATTGTAATCCCGGAATGCTGCTTTGAATTCAATTTGCATACTAAGGGTCTGTTTGGTTTACTTTTTTCAGTTTTCAGTTTCCAATTCTCAATTTTTCAGATTTGTGAAGGAAAAATTGAAAACTGAAGGGCCTGTTTGATTTGCTGAAAACAGTTTCCAGTTTTTAGTTTTCTAGATTTGTAAAGAAAAAACTGAAAAAATTGAAATTTGAGGGCCTATTTAGTTTGCTGAAAATAATTTTCAATTTTCTAAATTTGTGAAGGAAAAACTAAAAAAACTGAAAATTTCGGGCCTATTTGATTTACTTTTTTCAGTTTCCAGTTTTCAACAAACCAAATAGGCCCTAAAAATTTCAATTTTCAGTTTTTCCTTCACAAATCTGGAAAATCGGAAACTGGAAACTGGAAAAAGTAAACCAAACAGATCCGAAATTTTCAGTTTTCAATTTTTTTAATTTTTCCTTCACAAATTTAAAAAACTGAAAAAATTGAATTTGTGAATTTGTGAATACATTTCTAAATTTGTGAAGAAAAAACTGAAAAAATTGAAAACTAGAAACTGAAAATTTCAGCAAACCAAACAGGCCCTAAACCTCTTTAGAATGTATTCTTAAGAATAGTTTTCTCAAGAATAGTATTTTCAGGAATGACAAATTATTTTGCTAACCACATGCCCCAAAGTGATGTAACTTTCTTTAATCACCTTATGAAAATTAATTAACTTTTAATATTAATTATTTATGTATGGTTATACAATCCAAATTAATTTTTCTCATTCTTTATTAGAGCATGTGTAATTTATCTATTCAGTTAGATGGTTAGTTGTAATTGCTGTTAGATTAGTTACCAAATAGTTAATTAGTGAGCTTGTTAGTACTCTACTGTAACTGTATATAATCTTTTTTGATTCAATGCAATACACAAGTCATACCCATTAGTTCATTTCTCTCTTGTAACTCTTATAATAAATTATCCCTCACTTGAAAAGCCATACACACACACATATATAAAACAATTAACTTTTAATTAATCTTAAGTAATTTTATTATGTCAATAATAAAAAAATAAAGAGAATATAGAAAATATTAAGGTAGTCATTAAAGCATATAAAATAAAATTGTAAAATTATCCACTTTGGAAGCCTATGTTAAGAATGGTGAGCGAATGTAACGTAATGTAATACTCATGAAACAGTATGTAATGAAAAAGAATAGAACAAGTGTTCTGTTTCATTGTTTAGATGTCAAAATATGGAATGGAGATAAAATTTTATGCTATTTTTTGAAAATACAAGGAATGAGAAGGAATGTAATAATAATAAGATTTTTAAGTTATCTAGTTTTAATCTGTTCTATCTCGTTTGACCTTAGTCGGAGTAAAGACGAACAAGAGTGTTAGAGGAAATAGAATTAAGAAATTTCATACAATATCAGTCAATTTTATTCTACTTCAAAATATTCAAATGAAAGAACCTAATATCATTTCACTTTATGTCATTACACTCCATTGCATCACTTTTTAACAACCCCAAATATAGCATATATATAAGAGTTTTTTTTTTCCAGTCACATGTATTAACTATGATTAGAAGTGTTTGGATAAAACCCAAACTAACTCAATTTTCAGATTGGATCAATTTTTAGAACCCCAACCCATTATAATAACTCGACTAGTGACTGGGTTAAATTGACTTTTAAATATATGATGATTTGAATATTATACATAGCAAAATTATAAAATTTATAAGTAAAAAATAAAATTTAAAAGATATTTTTTCATATATTTTAAAACAAACCACATCAATATAAAAATAACATATTATGTAAAATATATTAATTAAATTATAAAATTTTGTAATTTATTGTTAATTATTAAAAAAATATATCTTTAAAAAAATTATTTAATTTTAAATCAGATTGGGTCAATCCTAAAATATGATCTAAATTTGCCCTGAAAAATATATCAAGTCAAATTTTAATTCCATCTTGATAAGCTGAAGACCGAGCCGGGTTGGCAGGGTAGGTTGTGAACATCTCTAACTATGACGTGCGATTTCCTATATATCGCATAATTCACCTCATGAAAACATGTCAATAGTGAACTGAGTTTTGAAATATGAAATTTTCTCATTGAACACGTGGAGCTTGAGAAAGTGCTCTAACATGGATTTTATAGAGAAGTCGGAGGCACTTGCGTTGTTGTGTGTGTTCAGAAGACAGAGAACACAGAAAGCAACACTTGCGGCGATAGTTAGGCTTGGAAGGAATACGTGGCCGCGACAGGTTTAGTATTAGAATTAGAAATTAGAGTAAATATTCAAATTAGTTTTTGATAATTTTTTTAATGAATAAATTGATTCCTAATAATTTTAAACACTCAAATTGATCTTTTGCAATTATAAAAATATGACATTATCAGTTCCTGATTGGCTTATCAAGGCTCGGCCGAGAAGCAGAGATGAAAAATAATTCTGCTGAGAGAAGATGGAGCTTATCTGAGAGGAAATAGATCTCGATCAGGAGAAGACGGAGCTTGTCTGAGAGGAAATAGAGCTTAGATGACAAGTGGTCGAAACTGGCAGGCATATGACGGGATTTAACCATTTGTCATCCGAGCTTTATTTCCTCTCAGACAAGCTATGCCTCCTCCTGATCGAGATCTATTTCCTCTCAGACGAGCTCGCCTTCTCCAAGCCGAGTTATTTTTTATCTCTGCCTCCTGGCCGAATATTGATAGGCTGGTTAAGAACCTATAGTGCCCTATTTTTATAATATAAATGACTAATTTGAGTGTTTATAATTATTAGGATCAATTTATCCATAAAAATATTATCAGGACCAATTTAGATATTCATCCTAGAAATTAATTACTGCAGCTAAATACGCTGCAATCTCGCCACATGCACCGAGTACTTTCTAACGCCTCGTGACTCTATAGCAATAAACTAATGCGTAGGGTATATTTAGATAATAAAGTGTAGAGTTGATGACAATTAATTAAATCAAATCAATGATTTTGATTTTGACAAGATGCATGCAAGTATACATATATGAATGATAAATTAGTTTGCTAAAATATATGATCGTATAGATTATCCAAATCTGAGACTAACTTGCATATACATATTAGTTGATTTTGTGTAGCAAGGTTACAAAAAAACAAAAAAAAAAAAAAACCTCGGAAAATTCAAAGCATATTGTGGCGTATAATGAACCATATTACTAAAAATTTAAGTTCTTGAGCAATTAAAGGTGTATTAATAATTTTAATTATATTTAATACATCTCTTTTTATATGATTTTTTAAGGTTTGAAACATGAACAATTTAGATTAATGGGGATGACAAAAGTCAAATCCTAGACTAGTTGGATATAAAAGTTTTGATAATAATATATTATGAATTATATATCTCAAAATCTTAATGTATTGAATAGGGGTTTAATTTCTATATATTGATAGTATAATTTTTTTTATTATTATGATCCAATTATGTATTATTATGTTCGTAAAAGTGATTAAGTCTCATATCAATTATTTAAAAAGTCATGTAAATAACATGATTCGATTGAATGACAATATAAAAAAAATACACTATCAGTGCATAGAAATTAAACTCATCTAATAGATACACAAATTAAAATATGTAGCACATTCTCCTTAAGGTGTTGATTGTCCCTATTAGTTATTCACAGATTTCAAGCAGTCCATGCCTAGGATTAATCCAAACACCCAAAAGCCTTTGGAGAACAATTCCGAAGACTTCATATAACGTTTATGAAGACGATATATAATAGTTTGTGTTTCTATATGTTGGGATTATGACTCTGAAATTACAATATCAAAGACTCAAGAACAGTTTACTAAGAGATTGCGGAAGAGAGAAACTTCTCATTACCGAGAAAAATATTACAAAAACATGATTATTGCTCTCACTACTGATACTCTAAAACTAACATTATAACTTATATGCACAAAGAAAACAAGTATGACCATTGTAACTAACAAAACTAACAAACTAAAAGTTAGCTACGAGGTGATTCATCAAGGGATGTGACCGCTCCTCCCCCAAAAAAGAAAGCCGGCCAATATAGATCAGGGTTTTAAATTGCAAATCACATTGGACCACAATTGCATTTAATACATTTTAACATAAATTTATCACAACGTAACCGCAACGCAATCACATCAGGATCGTAACAAGCCACAAGGGACCGCATTAGGGCCACAATGGCCACTTTTTCAATTTGAAGACATAAAAATTTCACACCGCATTAGTTGCAATTTGCATTGCGACGGCCACATTTTTTCCAATCGTACCGTATTCGCGATTGCAACTGCAATTTAAAACACTGTTGTAGATCAAGAAGTCCTAGCTTGGACAACATAGAATGAAGTGGGCCTGATGTTAAATACTTGGTAAAGATTTTGGCTATCTGTGCTTGTGCTTCAGTGTTAATGGGAAGTAAATGAATTAAATTGGATTGAATCTTCCCCATATAGTGTGTGGCAGCAACTCATCTCAATGTGTTTAGTCCTCAGACCGGGTTGGTAGCAATGTGAATTGTGGACTTTTTATAACAATATAGAGATATGGGAGCTATGTAGGACAAAGTGCAGATCATCAAGGAGGAATTTGAGCCACTATGCTTCACAACATGCATGGACTAGGGCTCGGTATTCAGCTTCAGTAGAGCTACTTGCCACAGTGGATTGTTTCTTGCTTTTCCATGATACTAGAGCTGCACCAAAGAAAAAGCATAAACTAGATACTAACCTCCTAGTGTGCCTGGATCACTGAATCCACTCAACCTCATGTCAGAATTAGAAGGAAAGAATAGGCCTTTGGCAGGTGCATACTTCACATATTTGAGGACACGAAAGGCAGCCTACTCATGTTTAACAGTGGGAGCAAATAGATATTGGGTCAATTGACTAATAACAAAGGAGATGTCGGGTCTTGTGTTACTTAGATAAACTAATTGATCAATATAACTCGCAAGGTTAGATAGAGGTTGAGAACCACTCTTTTGTAGCTCTATAGAAGGATCCAGAAGAGTAAAGGCCGGTATAGTAGCAAATAGGCCTGCATCGTGAATTAATTCAAGAGCACATTTCCTCTGAAAAAGAGCAATTCATTTACTTGATATCTTGCCAACTCCATACCCAAGAAGCCTTTCAAATCGTTTTGAACAAAATGTCTAGTTTATGGTTCACAAAATTGATCTCATCAGATATGACATTAACACTGGGGATGAGATCATCCACATAAACCCAGGTCACTATGAAATTAGATGTGAAACTTGAATATCAAAGACTCAAGAACAGTGAACTAAGAGATTGAGGGAAGAGATAAACTTCTCATTGCCGATAACTCTTACTGCTCTAAACTCTAACTAACATCACAACTTATATACACAAGATAACTATTGTAATTAATAGAATTAACAAAACAGAACGTTACCTACAGGGGTGATTCATCAAGCAATGGTGATAATGACAGATAGAACACATATATATAGATATAATTCTGAATTAAAATAACTCCTAGATATACCCCTTCGTAAAGACATAAATAATGACAGTAGTCATACTCCTTGGTAGTAAATATGCACATTGATAACAGCTATACCTCTTAAGAATAGACATACCTATTGCCAATAAACTCAACAATCAGATTTAGTTCGTAAACTATTCAATTTTTTCAGTAGAAAGAATTTATGGGTGTATTTGTTTAAGATTAAAAAACATTATTATTAAACTTAAATTTTATATTTAACTATAAAATTAAAACTTTTTTTTTTGTTATAAATTACTCTTGTTAGCTCCTGAAAAAATGTTCATAACCGATTTTTAAAGTTGGGTGAAAAAATGAGTTTTACCCGAATTCTCATCCAAATGCCCCGTACATCTAAGGTGATGCAACAAGAAGTAGGTTTTTTGGTATCCATAGGTATGCTATTTTGCATTCATTACCTTCTAGTATTATTTATTGTTTATTGGGTTTTGCTAACTAATGTCTTCAGGTCATATTTGGTGCATCGTATAGAATAAGACTTTGTAATATTAGATAAGATAGTACAAAGTCTGATAGTATAATATAAAAAATCTAGTGTATAATAAGTTTTTATCCTATCCACTGGTTGGTGTGTCACATGACCAATAGTGACTGAATAGACGAACGACGACCGGCCGAGGGCGAGGTGAATGGTGAGAAGCGGGTGGCATGTGGTGGGTGGCTATCTACTATGGGGGCGGCGACCGGCAGTGGGCAGGTGGCGACAGGTGGGTGGCTAAGGGGCAAGCAGCAATCAGTGGGGGGCAGAGGGAGGTGAATGGCGGGTGGCGGGGTTGATGCAGAAGAAGAGTAAGCTAGAGTTAATTTGAAATTAATTAATAAAAATAATAATATCAGATGTTATCATGCCTCCTGTGATCTAATAACTAAATCTTATAGTCCTATATATGACACTAAATATGTGATAAAAATTAGTTGTAGAATATTAGATAATACGATCAGATTTTATCTTATGTATCAAATGAGACTTTAGGGCACTGATTAAGGATTCTAAAAAAAGAAAAGGTTGAAATTTTGTGGTGGATCCATTGCCTTGAGAATATAAAAACTTCACTTTTCTGTGTGAAAAATTTCCTTTTTAGTTACTTGATCATTGCCTAAAGAACACTAATTAAATAAGCCCTTATTTATTAGCCGTTGAAACTCCTGATTGAGAACATATAGTTCAGATTTTAATTCACTATTATTGAAGTGAATAAGTTAATGTGTTATTTACCTATATATACACACATAGAAAAATATTTATTGTATAATAAATTCATACTACACATCTTATAACTATTAAATATAATGAGTGATCCCCAATTATTTTCTCATTATTATATTTAATAATAATAAAATATATGATGTGTATTTATTATATAATTTTATTATTTATCTGGCACGTAATATCGGCAGCGAAAGACGGTCTAATGTTACATGGAAATCGATTTAGATACCCTGACAGACATGAAAAACGAGATGACGTGTGACTAACGGGGTGCTAACTGCTGCGTACCGGCAAGAGGAGAATCTTGGAACTTTGTGTAAGCGCGAGAAATTCTTGTACCATTATGAAGGGTATTTAATATAAAAATATTATTTTAATATTTAAAATTAAATATTTAAATAAGATATTTATTCTATTATTATTAAATATAATAATAATTTTTATTATTTTTATTGATTTATTATATCCAATAATAATAAAATAATTATTTTAATATACATCGAAATAATATAGCTCTATTTAATATTTGCTGCAGAAATATATACCATCATTCATTTGATTTTGTTATATTTAAAAATTAATTCTTTTGTTCCTTAATATGGATTGTTTTTAGCTTATGCAAAGGAATTAAGGTAATAATTATATTTTATTTATCTTCTAAAAAATAAAGTAAAAGACATGATTATTCTTTATTACTCAACCTTCATTCGGTCTTTTTTTAATGAAAAACTCCAATAAACTTACTTTTACTTATTTTCTATTCAATTAAATAACAAAGGTAAAACAGATATAAAATAATTAATGAGTTATTAAAATTTGAAAGTGATATATAATTTTATGTTTTGTAAGTATGAAAATTATTAAAAAAAAACTTTAAATCTTGCTCTTTTAGATATCTTTAACCAGTGTGGTAGCAAAATCCAGTAAATTATTATACGAATGCATTAAATATGTCCCAAAAACATAAAAAAATTTCTCGTGCAACCCGTATCTGTGGCAGAGTTCGAAGAACCATAATTTTGCAATCAAATTAATTTACGTAAATTCTGGAGTACGTGTTGAGACTGGTCAACAATTTCACCTCCAATTTGGTTTTAGGGAACTTTTGAGGGTTCCAAATCAAGACAAAAGCCAAAACAACAAAGCCACTGTTCACTGCTTGCTAGAGAGGCAGCCAGAGCCGGTAGCATAGCCACCTGTTTGGTGCTCCCAACTCCCAAGTGAAGGTTTTTGCAGCAGGCTCAAGGGGTATAGTAATATTAATTGTTCTATACAGGTCCAAATCCAATCCTAGTTTTGCGAATTTTATGTTTTTAATAAGTGATTATTAATTATGTGTATATATATATATATATGACTTTTGCTAATAAGGATACTAGAAAATAATGTTAATTATAAAATCTTTTGATGGCTTCTTTTGCTAACTAGTGTCTGATTAAGGATACTAAAAATAACGTAAATTCTAAAATCTTTTGATAGCTCCTGCACTTTAAAAATCATAAAAATACATATTTCCAATATAAAAGCTGCCCTTTTTTATTACTTAATCAATGCCTTAAGAATACTGGTTAGATAAACTATATATATTCGAGGGAAGGCCATTTCTCTTCATAGTACTAGATTGAGAAAAGCTACGGCCACAATTTGAATATGTTACGAAAACCCACACAATGACCTGTAATGGATCATGGGATTTATGAGAGGAATGCGTGTAAGTAACATTTTATTAAACAGGCGACAAATAATAAGGTACACATATGCTTTTCTTCTGCCACGTCTTCCAGTATGAAAATTTATACTTCATGTCACATTGAGTGTAATGTGTGTTTCGATTTTCATTTAAAATGTCAAAGACAGTTATTTGAGTAAAAGTTATAATATCGAAAATTTTTGCCAAAATTATGATATTCAAAAATTCAAAAAAAAATATAAACTAAACGAGAAATATTTAGATCTTCTAGAGTGATGAAAAGTGATGCTATATTTTATTAATAGTTCAATATCTGAAAAATTTTACTAGAAAGCAATGGAAGTGAAAAAATATCTATAAAACTAAAATATTAAATTATATAAATTGGGGCGTCACTTTTTGTTTTCTACAATGAATTTTTCAATCTTGAGGCAAAATAGGGGGATAAAATTTTTATAGGGAGAAATCCATATATAAACCAAGCACACCGTCAATAGAAAAATTCATAGATGTTGGTAGAATAAAAAAATGAACCATGTTAATTCAAGATTTAAAAATTTATATTCAATTGGACTATCTACTCTATGAGATTAAATATGATAAATGAGTGAGGATATTAGGAATATTAGACACCTTCTTTCCAGTATTAAAATGACATTTTTAAATAAAAAGCAGTTTTTCTTATTTTGATTGTTTATTAATTGTCACGTCCGCTTTATCCTCGTCTTCCCAGTCACCTTCTATCTTCTTCACATAACTGATGCCGTAACCAGTTGATGGATCAAACTATTTCTCACATACATATATGCAAGTGCATATAATATAATTATAATAGGGACTAATTTTAACATATTCTCATTTAATCATAGACATAAGACATACATTTGGAGCAGTTAGTATATATAAGAATTAAATATATTTATCAAGGTAATTAAAATTGAATGGGTCTAATTCAATTACAAAAGATAACTTATAAAGAGAATGTTGATCAAACAATGCGAAAATCTAACATGTATGTGCAAAATACTTTTATACTCACATTACATCAAAACTAAATTCATTAATTAATTTTAATAACCAAAATGAGAGTTTAATTAATCTGCATAGTTTTTTGTTTTCTTTTTTTTCAAAATAAAATAGAAAGAAGAAAGAAAGAAATTAGACTTAACTAAAGAAAGAAGGAAAAGGCATTAATGATGTAATGATTCAAATGACAAGGGAGTAGTGAGATAACATGGGCTTGCGTGCTGAGACTGACACAGAGAGGTCCCGCGTCGTTGGGTGATAAACAAGCACATTTCCCTTAACCCACTTGAACTCTAACCCCAGTTCGGAGACAATTTCAGAAGGGACAGTATGGCGCATCTCTCCCATTCCCATTCCCCTTCCCCTTCCCCTCCTTCTTCTCTCATCTCACATGTTCGCTCTCTCTCTCTAACTTCACATTCACATTGGCACGCAAAATGAACCCTATTAATAACAAGCCTAGCCCACTGCTTTCTCCCATGCACTTGTCCTCTTCATTCATTCATTCATTCAACGCCCCAACACCCACTAACACATTCTCTCTTTCATGCCTCCCCTTATCTCCCTCTCCTCCTCCTCCTCCTCCCAAAATTCATTTTAAAAAGGTAGTAATAACATCTTTGCTTCTTTCTCTTCTCTCTTAAATTTATATATGTGTTAATTCCCTCCTGTGTGGCTTTTGCTCCATACCCATCATCATCATCATCTCTTTGATATCAGTTTTCAGAGATAGCCTTTGATTAGTTTTTTTTCAGTCTGATTCTTCTCTGACAAACCCACTTCCTATTTGCCTCCCCCTCTCTGTTCAGATACCCCTCTAGAATTCTAAACCTTTACAACTACTACTATTACATTACTTCTCTTTTCTCTCTCTCTCTCTTTTCTTTTTCATTTATCTTGTAACAAATTAAGAGCACGCAACATCAGCTATTTCTGACACACACACATAAACGCTAGACTAGACTAGACTACGTGTGTGTGTTTTAATTGAAAATGTCCAGCAGAAGATCTCGTTCGAGACAATCGGGTGTTCCCACTGAGATCACTGATGCTCAAATCACCGATCTGGTCTCAAAGTTGCAACAACTTATCCCTGAGCTTCGCGCAAGGCGCTCCGACAAGGTACATACATACACACACACACATATATAAAATTAAATGTTGCTGCCTTCTTAAATTTAATATGTTCAATTCCCTATCTCTCTTTCTTAATTTCTTATGTCGCTCTCATTCTCTTGATTTGGTTCTCTCTCTCTCTCTCTCTCTCTCTCATGCACACACTGATGATGATGATAGTATGATACACACATTTACTCACCACACAGGCGCGCACACACACCACTCATGACATTCACACATACATGCACATGACACAGAGAGGGACACATTATTGCACCTTTTATGTGACCTTAATTCGCTGGCTTTGGTAGATAAGTCACGCCTCCTTAAATCTCTTTACCCACAACATGAGCATGTGGGACTCAAATTGTTCCCTCTCGCCACCATTGACTAGAATGCACTACCTAGCGCTTTTAATGAAAAATACTCAACAATCAGAATTTCACTGTCCAATTTTATTGTCAGAATCTTTGCGAGATTTAATAACATGACATTATTTCTAACATTTTATATGGATGAGCCGAAATGTGGGATTTTTGTTATTTTGATCTATCTATATATACAACCACCATTCTTATACTTTTAACAAATTCTGATAATAATTAATTTTAGCAATGTGGCATTATTCAATTGTGCTATAATAATATATTAATTAAATTGCCAATTAATTAACACTGATTAGTGGTTTTTATTTTCCGGCTCTTGTAGGTTTCAGCTGCTAAGGTGTTGCAGGAGACTTGCAACTACATCAAGAACTTGCACAGAGAGGTTGATGATCTAAGTGACCGATTGTCAGAGCTTTTGGCCAACACAGACTCCAACAGTGCTCAAGCGGCCATTATTAGGAGCTTACTTATGTAATAGTCCAATTATAGCTAGCTAGTGCATATATATATATATATATATATATATATATATATATATATATATGTATGTATGTATGTCGTGTGCATGTCCATGTCTCGATGTCTCACTTTACTATCATATGCTCGATCTCTTCTCTTAGTAGAGTTTGGTTTGTCTGTAGACCAAGGAAAAGGGCTATACCATGGGCTCCATGTTAGTCCTTAATTAGTTTTTATGTGACACCTTGTAGTGATTATGATCATCAGCTCTATAGCTGTAAATAAACGGACTTCATCTTGATGAGTTCTAAACTTCTAATTAATTAGTATATCCCAAGATTGTGTGTGTGTGTGTATATATATATATAAATTTTGCACCCCTGAAGAGAGCTTTGATATTGTGATATGATCATATATAGATATTTCATTTACATACATATAGGATCAAGTACTGCAACACATGGATTTGATCTTAGTGATCAATCTTATGAGTAAAAATCTGCTTTTTTTTTTTTTTTTGTGTGTGGACCCTTTAAAAGGGTCAAGCCTTGAAGTTGACAGTGCCTCTTACATGTGACATTACCCCACACCATTTTCGGTTATTTGTTCTCGCCAACCCGTGATATTAATGTTGGCATTTGGACCACAATATAAAATAACTAACTCATAATCGTCCGGTCATGGCCTTTGCCACCGTACAGTTGTGTATATATATATATATATATATATATATATATATATATATATGTATATGGAAAAATACAAGTTTCACGTATTGTTCCCAAATACAGAATAAAAGAAAAGTGTGTTATGCAAGATATAGTTATGTTTGTTAGAGTACAAAACCATCCATGTGTGGCGGAAGATCACTGGGGCCGCGGCCACTGCCCCCCAAATTTTTTTTTAAAATTATATATATTTATTTATATCTATATATATAAATCTAAATTTATATATAATTTTATTTGATAAATAGGTTAAGTTTAAATATGTATTTATATGAATGATATTGCTTTATCTAAATGGGTTTTTATAACTTAAAAGTCAATTATCGTAATTTTTTTAATTAAATAAATAAAAACAAAAAAGATTATATCACAATTGAGCATCATTTTATACCGTAAATATGTTTGTTTAAAGCAGACAAAAAACTATAAGAGTTGAATAGCAAGTTCAATAATAAAAAACACTCTAAGCTATGCTTTCATTTCTTGGGACACTTACATAATTTTTGACATTGTTAGATATATATTTGGGAATGCAATTTTTATTACAAAAGTTATATTAAAATAATTTGATATGTTTCGATAAAAAGTTTAAGTGATTAATAAGTAAAAAATAATCTAATTTTTAAGTGTACAAGCGTATTTTTTAAAACTTTTGATCATAAATAAAAACAAATTATTTAGAATTTTAATTTTTTTGAAATAACCATAGATATCAAATTTTACAAAATATATAACATAATCTCATAATTTTAGTAATTTATTATAAAAATATTTTATATATGATCAAAATCAAACACACTATTTTTAACATTGACTTTCAAATAATTCAATTATGAAAAAAATTATTAAACTAACTCAATCTCACAACTAATTTAAATATATATTAGCATTGTCATGTTTATTATTTGTTTTAAAGTTTATATATATAATATAGTTCGCTTTACTTTAATTACTATTTTCATCAAATTTGCATAATAAGCATTTTGGCCCCCCCTAAATTTTTCCCCAAGTTCCACTAGTGTCTCCACCCATCATTTTAAGTTTTGGGGAGATATAATTTTATGATATGGTATTAGAGTCTCCATAACTAGAATAAATAGTTCACACTTAAAGTCAAAAGAGGAATTTATGTAAAGAGATGTGTTAGACTATAACAACCATTTATGTGCTTCTACCAACAATTTAAACTTTTGAAAGATGTGGTTTTATGATATCATTAACTATTAGATGAATTTAGATCCTTTTGGATAAATAACTTATTTAAGCACTTATAGTAAAATAACTTTTAAAAAGTAACTTGTAGATAAGTATTTTATATTCAAACACATAATAATAAAAGTACTTATTTTTAGTGTTTTAGAAAGTAATTTTTAATAAATTAGATATTTTAACTTCTCAAAAAACACTAATAATAACTTGTAGAGAAGTGATAATCTATTTAGCCGAACAGGATAAAATATAAAAATATGACTTTTCACTTTTAAAAAGTTAAAAGTCATAAGTTGTATTATCCAAATAGACCCTAAGTGATTAACACTACTTTATTTCACTTAACAACTATAAATTATTCTTGTATCATGTTATAATAATTAAAAATTCCATTGGTTTTATTTGGGCCATGTAGCTGAGCTCATTTTTATCCCCACTAAATGTGGTAAATGGAAGCTCTTCATCCCCTGACCTAATTCAACAGCTCTACGTGGATAGTGTTGGACTTTAAGCTTATATTTTAGCTGATTCTCTAGTCAATCTTATCTCGCAGTAGGGTGAAAACAAATGCCACGACCCCACACACCTGCAGGTACCATTCCCGTGCAATGTGTGGTGGGGAAATGTTGTTTCAAGTTGTTTCCCGTCTACAAAAACAGAAAAATCTAGTTCCTTAGTCCAAATTTATCATAGGGCTAGACATATAGGCAATGAGAAATTCAGTGTCATTCAAGATCATTGATAAAATCATTTGAATTCTGGGTAGGGGGAATTTTGGAGCTTTCTCATGAATCTCTGTTGTTACCGTATAATGTGTCTCAAACTCTCAAGTCCAACCTTTTCAATGCATTGTTGTTGACATATATATATATATATATATATATATATAGAGAGAGAGAGAGAGAGAGAGAGAGAGAGAGATTAGGATTAAGTTACACTGATCCTAACCTTGGCATATATAGGGATCTGTTTACTCTAGGAGTAAGCCTTGGCATATTTATTCCATCTAATAACTTTTTTTAGATATGAAATTGTATTAATCAAACCTTTGCATTCAAAGTTCATACAAAATAGATCGAGTATATAAAGTTTCTTACAATTTAAAAATGATTTGGTAGTTCATCATTTCATTTTATTTTGATGGATAACATATTTTTGAAAATATAAGTAAATATCGATTAATAGACTATATAGTTATAGTTGTCTATTTTTTCTGAAATTTAGCATTCATAATCATTAATATAATATAACTTAAATCAACAGTCGGATTGATTAAATTCAATGTAAATAAATTAAGAGTTTTACAATGGAGTAAGTGTACATGACTTACTCTTGGAGCAAACTTAATACAAGTTGCAAGCCATAACCAACTTTTTCATCCATCTCTGCTTGATTTAATTCTACAACTAGCTCATAAATATATGCTGCTTATTTTTATGTTATGTTGATGTCTTCCGATTAAAATTTATGCTTTAGATAATTGGATATTCTCGCATATAACCTTTTGAAAGTGAAAGAAGACTTAGGCTTGAATCAACTAACCAAACAAACTCAACCTCTCAAAATTAGACTAGAGTTGTAATTTCCAGTTTTTTCCCAAAATAAAATAAAAAATTGTTATTTACGAATCTCCACTGAGTGCAACTTTATTTACTAAAAAACACTTTTTTTCAAATAAAAATGAATACGACTAACAAGTGGCCGTATTACATGGTTTAGAGAAGCCCAATTTTCGGTTAGCTGCTAGTCGTATTATGTGATTTAGGCTTGAGAAAATAGTGCAAGATTCACAAGTGTGATACGAGTTGTAGCTTGCCATATTCAGTGCAAAATTTTGTCACATAATACGGCCCTATTAGGCAAAATACATGCAAATTCAACTCATAGCTAGCCATATTATGCAGTTGTAAAAGCAAAGTAATTTGGCTGACAGTTGTCCGTATTGTTAGGACCAATGCTCTATTTAAACTCTTTTAGTTTCATATAGGAGGGCATAGCTTGCAAAACAAAAAGCTATTGCTCGGATTCATGAAGATTGGAAGAGTCTTACAATGAGCTTCTGAAATGACTTCTTCGTTTACAATCATTTATTCCATGTACAATTGTTGAATTGTCGACTTTGTCTTATTATAAGGGAAATTTGGTTGATCATTCTCGTGTGATGTTCCACCATCAGTTTTGGACATTTTTTCCTGTAGAGGTGTTTAATAGTACAAGCATTTCATTTCAGTCGACGACATGCATTTGTATGGCAAGTATGGGGGGCACTACTCATGACAATTACACAATATGGTAATTTAAACCTTTTGCCTATTGTATTTGCTGTGGTTGAAGGGGAAGCCTGAACTTTTTTCCTAACTAATCTTCGGTGGCACGTGACACCAAAAGTGAGGATTTTGATAGGCATGCCACTACAAAAGCTGCTTTAAATGTGGAAGGTAATGGGTTGCATACTTCACACTCCTATCATGCTTATTGCATTCACTACATTGCTTCAAACTTTGCACTTAGATTCATGAACAAATATGCAAAAAAGAGCTCTTGTCATGTAGCATATTTGAAGACAAAAGTAAGGTTTGATCATTATTATAGGTTAGTTTGTGGTGAGAACCTAGAATTTGATGCGTGGGACAAAAGATTCCCCTTAAAAGAAGTGGACACAACATTGAGATCAAGGCAACAAGTATGGTCATATAGCAACTAATTTGTCTGAGTGTATTAATATTGTTTTGAAGGAAGTCTTCAATCTTCCAATAATTGCCTTAGTTAAGGCCACTTACTACCGTCTCGTTTTACTATTTATTAAAAGGGGTTGTAGGCCAAGGCTCAACTACCAGTTGATGCAAGGTTCTTAGAAGCTCTTTTGCGAGCAATTGAGATCAACATTCGGTTGATGGGTACCATGTTTGTTTCCAATTTTAAATGATCCAATGAGTCATTTGTAGTCGAAGAGCCATAAATTGTTGGGAGTTGGGGCTAGAGACCTTACATAGCAAGACTCTGAGATCATTGGTTCAACTGTGGGTACTTTCAAGTGCTGTATTATCCTTGTTGGCATGTACTTGCTGCATGTCGATATCCAAAGATACACATTTGATTGGACTGCTTTTGTTGATTACGTTTACAGCTTGCAAAGTGTTTTCGATGTCTACAGGATAAAGTTTGAACCTGTTTCGAATGAAGCTTTTGGGCCACAATACAATAGGCCTCAAATAATATAATATAAACTAAACTAAATTACCAAATTCCTAACAAGCTTATTTATTCAAATAAAATTTTTATGTTAATATTTTTAAAATAAACAAAATTTAAAATGTCGAAAGTATTCCCTAGCCTAAACCAAACTAAAAATAAACCTGTACAAATACAAACTAAACTAAATTATACTAAATGATGATTGTATATTTTATGTCAATTTTCCTTCTTATTTTTTGGTGTTTTTGGAAGAAATGGTGCTTATTCTATGTTAAAATTTCTAAACTAAACAAAATTTAAAATGTAAAAAGTATTCCCTAGCCTAAACCAAACTAAAATCATAAACTAAAAATAAACATGTACAATATAAACTAAACTAAATTACTAAATGATGATTGTATATTTTATGTTAATTTTCCTTCTTATTTCTCGATATTTTTGGAAGAAAAGGTGCTTATTCTATGTGTGAACACCATATTTTGTCCAACTTTTTCATTCCTTTTTATTATTATTATTATTATTATTTGCATAAAAGATTTCAGCCCATTTCAATTTGTTCAAGCCCATTGCATTTTTTTTTTATTATTACAACCCACCCTTAGTTAATTAGAAAGAAATTTTTTTTTTATTATTATCCATTTTAGCCCAATCCTGTGTCTTACCAAAAAAAAATAAAAAAAGGAAAAGAGACGTTGGATTCGTTTCTACCGTGTCTCAAAAGAAATGAAAAGGAAGTCAAAAATGGAAATGGCAACACAATCATTATGTTCTTCTCCATCATGTGCTAGATGATAATTTTGTTTCGGTTATGAGCTAGGATTCTTTGGATTCTTGTTGCTAGCCTGTAAAATTGGGATGACCGATGATTTCATTCAAGAGAAAAAATAACCATATAAACCCCATAAAAATGACAGACACAGGGGGGAGGAAGAGGATTGAAATCTGAAAAAAAATTCACAATCAATCTACAAGAAAATTTCAAACACAAAAATAGATTTCAGCAATACAATCCAGCAACAAGAAATCAACAATATTTCCAGTACAATAGCCCAGCAACAAAGGTAAATCCAGCAGCATCAAAGACATTATCATCATCAAATTTTAACAGAAATTTAAAACAAAGAAAAAAGAGGAGGAGGCCGCGGCGGTGCTCCTCCCCCCGCCACCGACCGCAGCCTTCCATGCATTTCATCATCATTTTCAAGTCACCCCTGGGAACACACTTCGCAAATACCACTTCTGCTTCAGCCCACAACCCCCTCACCGCCACAACTCGCGCCACCTCTGTCTCCACCATGGCTGACAAGGAAAAGGAGAATAGTTCCACCGCGCACCTCCTTCGCGAACCACCATCCTAGCCACACGAACTCAGTTGCTGCCAAGGCACACAGCCAATCCTCTCACCTCTGTTCTCTCCTTTGCTCAGATCTGTAAAAATCTGCCGTGAACACTCCCAACCGTCCCCTCCTTCAGCTCCAAGAACCGAAGTCTAGCACCCACCTCCATGGAGCCTCGTGGCCCTGTGTGAAACCGCTGCACCCCTCCGCGCTAGATCCGCAACCACACCGGTCTCCCCTGCTCCATTCGCCGCCGCTGCCAGCCCCTCTCCGCGGTCGCGATGACCACTCCTTTGCCCTTGGCCGTCGGCCCCCTCGCATCCCCTCTCACCCTTTTCATCGACTCCTTCTCATACTTTCTCTCTCAATCTCTTTCTCTCACGGTTTCACTCTCCCATCCTCTGTCCCCGTTTTCTCTTTCTCTCCCTTAGTATGATATTGTGTATGTGTGTAAAAGAAAAGAAAAGAAAGAATTTGTGTTGAATGTGCTGGAGAGAGAGCAAGTGCTATGTGTTCAGTAAGAGTGAAAGTGAGTTTGAGTGTGTGCGTGTTGTATTCGTGACTGAGAGAGTGGAGATGTGAGTGTGTCAGTGAGAGTGAGTTGTGTAAGTGTGGACGAACAAGTGTGTGTGAGTGAGAGTGGGTGCTATAACATGCCCCACTATCTAATTTTATTACTATTATTATCATTATCATCATCATCATCATTATTATTATTATTATTATTATTATTATTATTATTATTATTATTATTATTTATCAGTTTTGAGTTTATTTATTTGAGCTTGAATTTGTTTGGGTTTGGTCGGTGTTTATTTAATTTAATTCAAAATAAATATTTAAATAGTTTGATTTACTAAGAAAAAGTTTGTTTTCTTTTTGTTGTTGTAATGATCTTATATCATTTGGGTAGAATTAAAAACAAATAAAATAAAAAGTGTGATTTTAATTGCTTATTTGTTTTGATTGAATCTCGTGTTAATGGTTTTGAAATTAAAAAAATGAAAAAATTATTAATTTGGGCCTTTTATTTAATTATGTTTTGTTTAATTGTGTACTTGTATTTGTAAATTAATTTTGCTTTTAGCTTAATTATTTTATGTGTTCATGTATTTTGCTTAAATTAGTTGTGTATTTGTTTTTATGAATCAATTTTTTTTTTCTCTTTTTTGTCAATTATCGTTAAAACTAGAGCTTGTCAAAAATGTTTTCTTTCCATTTGTTAATCAAAAATCCCTTCAAAAAAAAAATCAAAATCAATCGATCCATGTTTTCATTCATTTCAAAAATTAGAATCAATCAGCATATTTCTATTTTAAAAGTTTTATTTCAATAATAAAATCCACGCAACAACTTGTGATATTGATGTGTAGCTTGCTATCCTCAAGTTTCACAACAATGTAAGGGTTTATTGTATAGTTCATACTATCCTAAATCCTGTGCAAAAGTGGGTTTTAACTTCTTGAAAATTAGTTTCTTTAATAAAATTCATTCAACACACAATCATTTTCTACAGAACGACGTGGCTTTGAGTTTCTCATTGCACCGGAGGATACGTCGGCGTAGTCAACAGCTATCAAGTCAAAACTATTTCTTCATTGAATTGTGTCTTTTTTTAATTTAAATTTATTTTATTTTATTCCTTTTTATGTAATTATAGTTTTGGGGAAAATAAATATTATAAAATTATAATCAATTTGCATAATAAGCTCTAGGGTAACCGTATTTATACGGATGTATTAGGGGTGCAGTGGGATTAAGTTTCCACCCTTCCCTAATCATAATCAGACTCCCGGACCCAAATCTCTTTTCAAAAGACCAGTTTACAAATCAAAAGGTTTTCCAATTTTAACCAGAATTAAAATTGGCGGCGGCTCCCTGTTTATTTAAAAATCGATCGTCAATCCCGTCACGGCGCCCTCTGGGCACATTGTGACAGTTTGGCGACTCCACTGGGGATCTTTTGAGAGTCAAGCCTATTAGAGTGAATTATGCAAATAATTATAATTTTATAATATTCTTTTTTCCCCTTTATTAACCTTTGTTTTATTTTTTGTAAATAACTATCTTTCTGTTGTAAATATTTGCTTATTTCATTTGTTAATATTTGTTATTCAAGTCTTAGGATAATTTTTATTTCTGTATATGTTGGGAACCTTAAGGTAGAGGACTCTTGTATATATCTGCTTCTTTGATTTGTTTTGCAGGAACGTATATAGTGTTTAGGATTACAAGGTTTGTATGCTCTCTACACACACTCTCACTATCACTGTCCTCACACACAATTTGGGCTCTATACCCGAGCCTTGGAAAACCATAGGGCAAGAAAGGGTTTTGACGTTGTTATTGTGAGGCTTATGCTTCCCTGACAGTCGTTGATTCATCCGCTTAGGTTGTTACTGGAACTATGAGTTGCCATATTGTGACTTTCATGTCCCTGTGGTTTAACTCATGGAACTAGGACTTTATCTTATTGATAGAGGCAACCTGGGGACCATAATCTTTCAGGAGACTAGATCTACCCAAAAACTGTGCACTGCTAGAATGACATTAGACGCTTATCTCAAATAGGGTTGACCATAGAACCAAACCTTGGATTCCACCTTATTAGGACACAAGGGAGCGTACTTCTTTTCCTTCATCTTTCATACGCCATGTATTTCTACTATCATATAACATTTATCATAGACATTACAATATGCATTATTAGTTTTTGCATAATAATTCATATCTCTATCATGCATAACATCCATTTTCATTTCTTTTCTCATTGAGCATATTTACTTTCAAAAATAAAGATAAAATCCATGTTTCGATAGCATCATATGCATTCTTTTCATGTAATATCCATATTTATAGCATACATTTTATTTACTCATCTGTTTATTTGATTATTTATTTATCTCTTTGAAAGATCTTAGGTGGTTGAAGAATAACATTGTACTTGACAGCACATGATGGAAAGAGCACAATACACTAGCAATGCATCCAACTTGAAGAAGCATTTCAATGTGAGGGGAAATAGCAGTTCTCTGGGAAACTTATGCCGATTAAGTCAGTTGCTGCCCACAGAAAATAGAAAAGCCTTTTCAAACAAATATGGGTCAATTCTGGATTTGTTATCTATATCAGTGGAGACTTCCGCCCTCAGTATTCTTACTCAGTATTGGAACCCCACTTTGAGATGTTTTGAGCTACCAAATATGGATATCACTCCCACCATTGAAGAGTATGCCTGCATGCTAAAATTACCAGTGAAAAAGAGCACCCCTATTTATTTTCATCTGGAACAACCTATTTCAGGTGAAAAGGTAGTAGAGCAATTCGAGGAACTATTGGGTGTACCAGTGACTCAAGTGAAATTGACAGGACATTCAGAGTCAAAAGGGGTGACTAAAGTATTCATAGAAGAACACTTGAAGGACTTGGGGCATCGAAAAGAGTGGGTTGCTTTTGCAAGAGTGCTGGCTTTTGCTATATATAGATTAGTGTTATTTCCTTCTGCTCCGGACATAGTTGATCAAGCTGCTATGGATGTTTTCTTTGCTGTTGAAAATAAGCAGAGAAATCCAGTTCCTGCTGTGTTGGCTGAAACGTTTCTGACTTTGAATTTCTGCCATCAGAAACAAAAAGGAAAGCTTCGATGTTGCCTACATCTCTTACACGTGTGGATCATCACACACATGTATGTAGGGAACCACATCAGAAATGTCTCAGACCCATTGAGGAGCTTTCATCGCATCCCAACAAAGCCAAAAGAAGACCATGAATGAAGGGCTGAATTTGTTAGCATAGAAGAACAGTCATTCAAGTGGGTTTGTCCATGGTATGAACATGAAAGAGGTAATATTATTCTTAGCTGTGGAAAATACCATAACATACCATTGATGGGCCCAAGAGGTTGCATATCATACATGCCAGCAATAGTACTCAGACAGCTTTGTTGGACACAGAAGAAGCCGCGAAATGAGCAATTGAGCGGACTTTACTTCTGGTACAAGGAAGGTGAACATACTAAGATGTTATCACGAGAAGTTAAAGAGGCGTGGAGAGATGTTCATATGGCAGGCAGAGATGAGCTAGGAAAACCACTCGTAATCAGCACTCGTGAGTACGTCACATGGAGAGAAACGAGGAAAGTATCTCAAGGTGTTCCTATCTCCCTTCATGAAAAAAGGAATGATCCTCAATTGGCTGAACAAATGGAGGTTATGAAAGCACAAATGAGGCTCTTAGAACAACAAAAGCAAGCAGCAGAACTAGAAGTTGTCATTGCTCGAAGCCAATGTGAAAAGAGAGAAAAGCTGATTGAACAACTGAAGGATAAGCTGGCCGATGTCCCTGATCAAGAGAAGCAAAGACAGAAGATCCAGAACCTTGAAAAGCAAGTCCAAATGGTGGCTAATGAGAAGAATAGGTTTGTGAAGCAAATTAGTCAACTAAACAAAGAAAATAAAGAATTGAAAATGAAGGTTGGTGAGCAAGAACAAATGAAAGAAGAGCTAGAAGTTGAAAATAAAGAATTGAAAATGAAGATTGATGAGCAAGAACAAATGAAAGAAGAGCTGGAAGTTGAAATGCAAGGACAAAAAGAAGAGTTGCAGTTGAAGATAAAAGAGTTAAATGCATCATTAGCCCAGGCTAAAGAAGAATGTGATCAAGAATGGGCCCGTTTCATGAAATGTCGAAACCAACTTCTGAATACAGAAGATGCAGGAAGATTCTGGAAGAAACAAGCTGGTGATTGGGCAATGAAGGCTGAGGAATGGAAAGAAAAATACACAAAGCTAACTGAGGAATTTGATCATCACATTCCGAAGTTCATTTACCACTTTGAAAAAGCAGAGAAAGAAGTTCAAAAGAATTTCAAGCTTCATTTGCCAAGTGAAATAAGTGATTTCATGGACATGAGTAAGGGCCTTGCTAGAGGTCTTAAGAGAAAGAGAATGGCCATTCTCGACCCAACTATGATGTAATTGTACTCTTTTGAATAAATGAAATGAATTCACTCTTTGGCTTTCCATATTACTCTTCAAGTAAATGCATAAGACTATATCTATCGTGGAGTAAATCTCCCTTGGATATATTGTCAATTACATTTCTGCCTTATAGAAATTATTTCTTCTGTGTAGAATGTAAGAATGAAGACCAAGTTTCGCATTGCTAGTGTGCTCCTAATAAAGTATATTGTGGAATGACAACCCCCTATACTTAAATCCGTCACAAATCCTATCTTATGGACATTATGTTCTCTGAATAGGATGTGAATCAAGTTTGATGCTGTCAAAATAAATGTGATCCTTCGCCATTAAAGGATCTTTAAGTTTTTATTTTTATCTATTTGATTATCTTTTTACTTCTTTTGTAACAAAGGTCTTCAAACATTGCTCCTTCAAAGAAAGCTTTGTCAAACACCAGTGTGTCGACTAGAGAGCCGTACGAACTACGATCCAGAGTTGAGAAAGAAAAGGCTACCAAGGATAAAGACAAGGAAAAAGCTATGGCAGCAGATAGCTTTAACGAAGGAAGGAATTTAAGTCAAGAAATCGATGACCTCAAGGAAATGATGAAGTCCATGTTCGGACCGGAATTCAAGAAGTTCATTGTTGATACAGTGAATATGGCCAAGGTGAATGCTGAAAATGCTGAGCATGAGGAACATGCGGGGTATGAGAATGATGAAGGAGCTGGATCCGCAAGTGAAACTGCGAGGGAGTTGGAGCGACTAAAGCTGAAGCAAGAGCTACAAGAAAGCATGCAGGAGCATATCTGAATGCTACGTGGGCCTAACCCCTATGGCTCAATGAGTATTAGTGATCTGTGCTTGACTCCCAATGTGATTATTCCCAAAGACTTCAAGATGCCTGAACTCGTCAAGTTCGATGGTAGCACCAATCCTATTATGCATCTGCGAATGTATTGTACGAAGATGGGAATGTGGTCAAAAGATGAAAACTTCTTGATAAGCTTTTTCCCTGAAAGTTTAGAAGGCGCTGCATGGGAATGGTATATGCAGATGGACCGAGCACAGATCAGGTGTTGGGAAGACCTGGTTCAGGCTTTCACAAACCAATACAAGTTCAACTTGAATGTTGCGCCTACTAGATATTAGCTGAAAGGGATAAGGAAGAAGGAAAATGAGTCTTTCAAAGAATATGCCCAGAGATGGAGGGCCATGGCTGGGAGGGTTGTTCCACCAATGTTAGAGCAAGAAATGTGCTCTTACTTCATTCGTACACTGGAAGGACCTTTTTTCAGAAATATGCTGGGGACCCATGTCAAAGAGTTTGTCGATTTGGTCGAAATCGGAGAAAGGAATGAGACGAACATCCAAGAAGGGAAGATAGATATAGAAGAAAGTGAGTCTCAATCCAAAAAGAGTTCCCATTTTAAGAAGAAGGAGAATGTCATTAACTACATCCACTCTCAACAACCCACTCCTCGACCAAACCGTTACCCAACCTACCAGCAAACACAATACCCATCTTATCCACACCAGCAATATTCATTCCCGAGAACCATTTCACCACAAGTACCATATACACCCCATCCCCATCAAATCAACCACGTCACTTATCCACGACCATATACACCAACAATACCTAGACCTAGCCAAACACCACCCCAAACCCGCCAAACACCACCCCAAACCCACCAAACAAGCAATACCTTTACAACTCCTTCACCATTCCATACCAACAACACTCCTAGACCTCCAATAGAGAACAGACCCTTACCCGATTTTCACATGAGCCACGTTGAGTTGTTTAAGCACTTGTGTAGAGACAACTTGCTAGGTCCACGTCCTGGGAAGACCTTCGTGCCACCCTATCCTCGATGGTACAACCCAAACCAAACTTGTAATTATCATTCCAACTCCCCAGGACATTCAATTGAAGACTGTTATGGGTTCAGAAGTGCGGTATGGCGTCTGATTGACAGTGGTGCCATTAAGCTGGAGGAAGAATCAAGACCGCACATAAGAAACAACCCGTTTCCCAGCCATGGCGGAGGGCAAGTGAATTCCATCTGTCATGAGAAGTGCACAAGTCAAGAAATGAAGAATGACAAACTCCCAATAAAGGAGATCCTAGAAACACTAAGGAGAGCTGGTTATGAGCTAGAGGTTGAAGAAAAGCAAGAAACAAGGATAATGAAGGAAGACGATGATAACCTACTCTGTGAGTGTTTTGGAGAAGGAAAACACCACATAGAGGAATGTCCAAAGCTGAAGCTCTATGTTGAAAAGATGATCAAAATGGGGGTGCTTGAGATACCAAGAGGTATTGAACGAAGTGTCAACATGATTCATCGTGCACCTCCTATCTTTAAAGTCTACAACCAAGAGCCAACACTTGTTTTCAAAGTGCCCAAGCCGTTTCCTTATGAAAGTGACCGTGCAGTTCCATGGAGGTATGAAACGTTGGTGGAACCCAATTCATTAATGTCTGGAATGACATCTTCTAGTCAGAAATCAGTACCTATCTTCAAGGTATCTAGATTGCCTTCTCATCTTGCAACCCATGCAAAACCTGATCGCCTGGAAGTAAATAAGAGACTTGGCGATGAAGAACCTTCAGCATCAGAATCTATAACGAATGTTGCGGGAATAGGGGGAATTACTCGGAGTGGCAGATGTTATACTCCCGAGAAGTTATTGAAGAACCCCCAGGTGATAGACTCCCAAGCGGTGCATGTAAAGGAAAACAAAGGTAAGAGCCCTGAAGAAGAAGAAGAAGAAGAATTTCTAAAGATAATGAAACAAAGTGAGTATGATGTGGTGGATCAGCTGAAGAAAACACCAGCGAAAATCTCACTTTATTCCTTGATCTTATTTTCAGAAGCTCATCGTAATGCGATCAAGAGGGTGTTGGATCAGGCATATGTATCCAAAGACATAACCCCTGATAGGGTTGAAGGAATTGTAGGTGCAATCAAAACAACTAATGCCATCACATTCATTGAAAGTGAAATTTTTGCTCATCCACCAGGGCGCCCGAAGGCGCTTCACATCACCTTGAAATGTCAAGGTTGTAATATTGCAAAGGTATTGGTTGATGGAGGATCAGCGTTCAATGTGCTTCCTTATTCCACTTTACAACAACTCCCAATTAATCCTTCTACGATTGAACCAAGTGGAACGATTGTCAAAGCATTTGATGGGTCTTTGAGGGAGATCATGGGAGCCATTGATCTTCAACTGCAGATTGGACCAACTATCTTCATGACTAGATTCCAAGTGATGGACATTGAACCAGGGTATACTATGCTGTTAGGAAGACCCTGGATTCATGAGGCAGGTGCTGTCCCTTCTACGCTTCATCAGAGGGTGAAGTTCATAGATGATGGGAAACTCATAACAGTCAAAGGGGAAGAAGAAATGTTGGTGACGAAACCAGTGTCAGTGCCATATGTTGATTGTGCTGAAGACACCCTCGAGGTATCATTCCAAAACCTTGAGATAGCAAAACCAGTGGAATCAAAAGGTAGTGTGCATCAAGTGGCCGCTCAGATAATGCGCAAGAGCGGGTTTGAAGAAGGAAATGGATTAGGGAGTCAGCTGCAAGGGATCAAGAATCCGATCTTACTTCCTGACAACCCTGGGAAGTTCGGTCTCGGATACGAAGCCACAAGTGATAAGCAGTCTCTGGAATCCACTGAGGAGAAGTTCCTACACATTAGGGACACATTTCTTGCGCCAGCAACAGTGATGATGATAGAGGGAACTGAAGCTGTTAGCACCCTTGGAGAAATCATGGAGATACCTCAGTTGATTTATCCTAGTCTTGAACCACTGAGCAACTGGGAATCTGATCCCCTGAATGATTTATTTTTCTTTGAGTAATGGATGCTTAGTCACCTTTGTTTGTATTTCAATTGAATAATAAAATGATTATGCATGGTTTCTCTTTTCGAATTCTCTTTTCCCTGTTTATCTTTCTTCTTTTATTTATTTTCGACTTTATCTCAATTCCAGGAACTCATCTCTCTCAGAACTTCATATCGTGCAAATGATTGTGAAAACCCATTAACTGATTATTGCGTTACAACAGACTTCAATGAAAATGAACAAGATGAAGATCCTGAGTTGTGCCAACAATTTGCCAAAATCATAAATTCAATGGAGAAAGGGATAAATCCGCATGATGAGGTTGTTGAAATTGTGAATTTGGGCACTGACGAAGATAAGAAAGAAGTGAAAATAGTCGACAATCCAGAAAGGGAAGAGATGATTGCACTGTTCTGTGAATTCCTAGATATTTTCACTTGGTCTTACAAAGATATGCCTGGTTTGGACCCAGAGATAGTGGCTCATAGCATCCCATTGATTGAGGGAATGGAACCTAAGCGACAAAAGTTACGAAGGATGAGTCCAGAAATGTCGCTTAAAATCAAGGATGAAATCAAGAAGCAACTTGATGCGGGTTTCTTGGAGGTCCCACTCTACCCAAAATGGATAGCTAACATAGTACCGGTGCTGAAGAAGGATGGAAAGGTCCGAATGTGCGTGGATTATCAAGACTTGAATAAAGCAAGTCCATAGGATAATTTTCCACTCCCACATATAGATGTTTTGGTTGACAACACAGCAAGAAGCCATCAATTTTCTTTCATGGATGGTTATTCAGGTTACAATCAGATCTTGATGGCAGAAGAAGACAAGGAGAAAACATCATTTGTCACTCAGTGGGGAATATTTTGCTATAGGGTTATGCCGTTCGGATTAAAGAATGCTGGAGCAACGTACCAACGAGCGATGGTGACTCTTTTCCATGACATGATTCACAAGGAGTTAGAGGTGTACGTGGATGATATGGTAGCAAAGTCACAAGAAGGAGAAAGTCATGTCGCAGTGCTCAGGAAATTATTTGAAAGGTTGAGGACTTACAAGCTTCGACTAAATCCAGCAAAATGCACTTTTTGAGCATCTACAGGAAAATTGTTGGGATTCATTGTCAGCAAGAAGGGAATTGAAGTAGACCCGGACAAAATCAAAGCCATCCAGAACATGCCAACGCCCAAGACAGAGAAGGAAGTTCGAGGTTTCTTAGGCCGATTAAATTACATAGCAAGATTCATCTCCAATTTGACACACACTTGTGAACCGATATTCAAGCTATTGAAGAAAAGTCATTCGAGCGAATGGGATGACGAGTGTCAAGAGGCCTTTGACAAGATCAAGAATTACCTTTCAAATCCACCTCTCTTAGTTCCGCCAACACCAGGGCGACCACTCATACTATACCTCACGGTATTGCATGGGTCTATGGGAGCAGTATTGGGTCAGCATGCTGAGTCTGGTCGAAAGGAGCAAGCCATTTACTACTTGAGCAAGAAGTTCAACGATTGCGAGTCCAGGTATCTGGCTATTGAGAAGACTTGTTGTGCACTAGTATGGACGGCAAAAAGATTACGACAGTACATGCTCTACTATACAACATTGCTCATATCTCGGATAGATCCTATGAAATGCATCTTTGAAAGTCCACATATCTCCCTGAGGATGTCCAAATGGCAAGTAGTCCTAGCAGAATTTGACATCCAGTATGTGACTAGGAAATCTATAAAAGGGAGTGTGATAGCTGACCACCTGGCCGAAAACCCACTTGAAGATTATCAGTCGATGGAGCTTGAATTCCCTGATGAAGATGTCTTAGCAGTTGTAGAGGAAGACAATGAAAATCAAGAAGAAAATGATTCGGTGTGGAAGATGTACTTCGACGGTGCAGTTAATATTCGAGGAAATGGGGTTGGAGCAGTCTTAATATCCCCTGACGGCAAACAATTTCCAATTGCTGTGAAACTGGCATTTGATTGTACAAATAACATGGCTGAATATGAAGCATGCATAACAGGCTTGAAGGCAGCAATATCCTTGGGAGTACAATACTTGGAGGTTTACGGAGACTCAGCCCTAATCATTTTCCAGGTCAACGGAGAATGGCGAGTTAAAGAGCATAGATTATTGTCGTACTTTGAGCATCTTATGAGCTTAAAAGATGAGTTCAAGGATGTTAGTTTTCATTACCTGCCTCGTGATCAGAATCAGTTTGCGGACGCTCTAGCCACCTTGGCTGTGATGACCAAGCTCGATCTGGAAGTAGAAGTGCGACCTTTGCAAGTGACAGTTAAAAGAAAACCAGCATACTGTTCCAACATTGAAGATGAGCCAGATGGCCAACCATGGTTCCATGATATCAAAAGGTTCATTAAGGAGAGAGAATACCCGGCAGCAGCAAGTGAGAAGGACAGGAAGACACTCAGACGACTATCAATGTCGTTCTTCTTATCAGGGGAAGTATTGTATAAAAGGAGTTACGACGGAGTTTTATTAAGGTGTGTCGATGCTAGGGAAGCGAACTCCATCTTATCAGAAGTCCATGAGGGTATTTGTGGTACTTATGCTAACGGACACACATTATCCCGACAGATTCTCAGACAAGGATACTATTGGCTCACAATGGAAAAAGACTGCATAGAGTTTGTCAGAAAATGTCACAAGTGTCAAATCTATGCTGATCGAATCCATTCTCCTCCTGTTCCATTGCATACTCTTACATCGCCTTGGCCGTTTGCAATGTGGGGCATGGATGTCATAGGACCAATCAACCCCAAAGCCTCTAATGGACATCGATTTATTCTGGTAGCTATTGACTATTTCACCAAATGGGTAGAGGCCGCTTCCTATGCCAATGTGACACGGAAAGTGGTGGTGAAGTTTCTGAAGAATAACATCATTTGTAGATATGGGTTGCCAGAAAGGCTCATCACAGACAATGCCACAAATTTCAACAATACAGACGTATAGAAACTGTGTGAGCAATTCAAGATTAAGCACCATAACTCGGCTCCTTATCGACCAAAGATGAATGGGGCTGTGGAAGCAGCAAACAAGAACATCAAGAAGATCCTGGGAAAGATGGTGGTCACATACAAGGATTGGAGTGATATGCTGCCTTATGCATTACACGCCTATCGAACTTCTGTCAGATCTTCAACTGGGGCAACTCCATATTCGCTAGTGTATGGAATGGAGGCAGTAACGCCTGTGGAAGTGGAAATACCGTCGCTAAGGGTCTTAATGGAGGCTGAACTAGAAGAAGCTGAGTGGGTCAGAACAAGATATGAGCAACTGAATATGCTTGAAGAAAAACAGCTCAATGCAGTCTGTCATGGCCAACTGTACCAGAAAAGAATGGCCAAAGCTTTTGACAAAAATGTTCGCCCTCGAACATTCCATCCAGGGGACCTTGTCCTGAAGAAAATCTTGCCGAATCAAGAGGATAATCGAGGCAAGTGGGCACCCACACATGAAGGCCCCAATTGTTAAAGATGCATTTTCTGGAGGAGCATTGATCTTGACTGACATGGAGGGCAATGCACTCACAAAACCAATCAATTCAGATGCTGTGAAGAAATACTTCGCCTAAAAAAATAAAAACAAACAAAAAACAAACAAAAAACAAAAAGTAAAAATAAAAAATGCTCGCTAGGTTGAAAACCCAGAAGGGCGGCCTAGGCAAAAATTAGAGCACACAAAAAAAAACAAAAAATAACAAAAGAGGAGGACTAGTCGTAATTGCTAGGTTGAAAACCTGAAAAGGCAGCCTATGCACTGGTGAAAGATCAAGACAACGATCAGGAAGCTATGTGAGATGCCTAAACTAGGGCAATTAGATCATGATATTGTTGGAAACACAATGAAGGATTGCAATCGCTATCATGAATTTTGAGTCTGATGTAATCAATGGATCAGTGAAATGGGTTGATCACATGAAAGCAGCATTATCAGCCTTTCTTTCTTCATTCTTTATCTCTTAACAGTTGTTGAACTCTCTTGTAAATACTTTCCAATTCGAACTCCAATAACATTGTCTTCCTCTTTCTATGTGTCTCTGATCATCCTTTAATCTTTATTTCTGTATTCTCTTCTGAAACCATGTCTCTGAAACCATGTCTCTGTATTCTCTTCTGAAACCATGCATAATTATGATGTTATAATGGGAATATAACCAAGGAACTAATTTGCTAACAAAATTCATGATTGATAAGTCAAGTAAGAGACTTGTGGATCAAGATTAAATCACAAGGGAAATGAGACAGGTGAAAAATGGAAGAACTGGAGCAATAAGAAGATGTTGAAGCATTATCAGGCGAAATGTGCTTGAATCTACAATGAAGAAGTTTTCATCTAAGGTGATGAGTCAACCTGGGATGGATAAAAGCTTTCTTGAAGGACGATGCAAAGACACTTCAAACTGGGGCAAATTTTAATTTTGGAAAGCTATTGTCATCATTCTTGTCAATGAACACGTTGTCACGACATAAGTTTTGCATTAATTCATTCATCAAGTCATTACTCTACTAGTTTTGCTTCATTTATTACATCATGGCACTGATTTTGCATCACTCATATCATCATCGCATTAATCTCATATCATCATTTCATCACAATTGTCAATCATTCATTGTTTTCACATTCATCTAATTCTCACACACCTTCATAAAATTCTGCTTTCACTTTCACATGCATTCACTCTACTTTCACAAGCTTTACTTTTACATTTCACAATCATTTACATGCTTTCATAAACATTTACTGCTTACACAGGTTTTATTTTCACATGTGTTTACTGCTTTCACAAATGTTTATTTTCACATGCGTTTACTACTTTCACAGACATTTGCTTTCACATGCGTTTACTGCTTTCACAGACGTTTACTTTCACATGCATTTACTGCTTTCACAAATATTTACTTTCACATGCCTTTATTGCTTTCACAAAATTTTATTTTCACATGCATTTACTACTTTCACAAACGTTTACTTTCACATGCATTTACTGCTTTCACAAATATTTACTTTCACATGCCTTTATTGCTTTCACAAAATTTTATTTTCACATGCGTTTACTGCTTTCACAAACATTTACTTTTATATGCCTTTACTGCTTTCACAAAATTTACTTTCACATGCGTTTACTGCCTTCACAAACATTTATTTTCACATGCGTTTACTGCTTTCACAAACATTTATTTTCACATGCGTTTACTGCTTTCACAAATATTTGCTTTCACAAACATTTACTGTTTTCACATTTACTTTCACATCTGTTTACCTGGCTTTCACAAACATTTACTCTGCTTTCACAGATTTTAAATTTCACATGTCCTTTACTCTACTTTCATAGGTTTTAATTTCAGATGCCTTTACTGCTTTCACATTTGCATTCATACATTTTACATACTTTTGCTTCATTCTCACATGATGTCACATTTCTCATGCGTTTAAATTTCACATTGTTTTTTTTTTCTTTTCATATGCTTTTAGGTTTCACATGCATTCAGTTTTCATGCACAATTTATTCTCCACTTGATATTAGCCGTGTTCATTCATCATAGAATCAGGTAGCATCATTCATCACGTCATTTTACATTGTCATCCTGCATTCATCCTCATCATATCATCATTGTCATCATTATCATGTCATCACACTCACCAGCATCAATGTATTCTCGGCATGCATTTGGACAAAACATGCGTTTATATCTTTACTTGTGTCTTATAGCAAAATATCAAAGTCATAAACTTTATATTTTTTCAATAAGAAACAAGCAAAGAGGGGCAACTGTGAACACCATATTTTGTCCAACTTTTTCATTCATTTTTATTATTATTATTATTATTTGCATAAAAGATTTCAGCCCATTTCAATTTGTTCAAGCCCATTGCATTTTTTTATTATTATTATTACAACCCACCCTTAGTTAATTAGAAAGAAATTTTTTTTTATTATTATCCATTTTAGCCCAATCCCGTGTCTTACCAAAAAAAAAATAAAAAAAAGGAAAAGAGACGTTGGATTCGTTTCCAACCGTGTCTCAAAAGAAATGAAAAGGAAGTCAAAAATGGAAATGGCAACACAATCATTATGTTCTTCTCCATCATGTGCTAGATGATAATTTTGTTTCGGTTATGAGCTAGGATTCTTTGGATTCTTGTTGCTAGCCTGTAAAATTGGGATGACCGATGATTTCATTCAAGAGAAAAAATAACCATATAAACCCCATAAAAATGACAGACACAGGGGGGAGGAAGAGGATTGAAATCTGAAAAAAAATTCTCAATCAATCTACAAGAAAATTTCAAACACAAAAATAGATTTCAGCAATACAATCCAGCAACAAGAAATCAACAATATTTCCAGTACAATAGCCCAGCAACAAAGGTAAATCCAGCAGCATCAAAGACATTATCATCATCAAGTTTTAACAGAAATTTAAAACAAAGAAAAAAGAGGAGGAGGCCACGGTGGTGCTCCTCCCCCCGCCACCGACCGCAGCCTTCCATGCATTTCATCATCATTTTCAAGTCACCCCTGGGAACACACTTCGCAAATACCACTTCCGCTTCAGCCCACAACCTCCTCACCGCCACAACTCGCACCACCTCTGTCTCCACCGTGGCTGACAAGGAAAAGGAGAACAGTTCCACCGCGCACCTCCTTCGCGAACCACCATTCTAGCCACACGAACTCAATTGCTGCCAAGGCACACAGCCAATCCTTTCACCTCTATTCTCTCCTTTGCTCAGATCTATGAAAATCTGCCGTGAACACTCCCAACCTTCCCCTCCTTTAGCTCCAAGAACTGAAGTCCAGCACCCACCTCCATGGAGCCTCGTGGCCCTGTGTGAAACCGCTGCACCCCTCCGCGCTAGATCCGCAACCACACCGGTCTCCCCTGCTCCATTCGCCGCCGCTGCCAGCCCCTCTCTGCGGTCGCGATGGCCACTCCTTTGCCCTTCGCCATCGGCCCCCTCGCATCCCCTCTCACCCTTTTCATCGACTCCTTCTCATACTTTCTCTCTCAATCTCTTTCTCTCACGGTTTCACTCTCCCATCCTCTGTCCCCGTTTTCTCTTTCTCTCCCTTAGTATGATATTGTGTATGTGTGTAAAAGAAAAGAAAAGAAAGAATTTGTGTTGAATGTGCTGGAGAGAGAGCAAGTGCTATGTGTTCAGTAAGAGTGAAAGTGAGTTTGAGTGTGTGCGTGTTGTATTCGTGACTGAGAGAGTGGAGATGTGAGTGTGTCAGTGAGAGTGAGTTGTGTAAGTGTGGACGAACAAGTGTGTGTGAGTGAGAGTGGGTGCTGTAACATGCCCCACTATCTAATTTTATTACTATTATTATCATTATCATTATTATTATTATTATTATTATTATTATTATTATTATTATTTATTAGTTTTGAGTTTATTTATTTGAGCTTGAATTTGTTTGGGTTTGGTCGGTGTTTATTTAATTTAATTCAAAATAAATATTTAAATAGTTTGATTTACTAAGAAAAAGTTTGTTTTCTTTTTGTTGTTGTAATGATCTTATATCATTTGGGTAGAATTAAAAACAAATAAAATAAAAAGTGTGATTTTAATTGCTTATTTGTTTTGATTAAATCTCGTGTTAATGGTTTTGAAATTAAAAAAATGAAAAAATTATTAATTAGGACCTTTTATTTAATTATGTTTTGTTTAATTGTGTACTTGTATTTGTAAATTAATTTTGCTTTTAACTTAATTATTTTATGTGTTCATGTGTTTTGCTTAAATTAGTTGTGTATTTGTTTTTATGAATCAATTTTTTTTTCTCTTTTTTGTCAATTATCGTTAAAACTAGAGCTTGTCAAAAATGTTTTCTTTCCATTTGTTAATCAAAAATCCCTTTCAAAAAAACGTCAAAATCAATCGATCCATGTTTTCATTCATTTCAAAAATTAGAATCAATCAGCATATTTCTATTTTAAAAGTTTTATTTCAATAATAAAATCCACGCAACAACTTGTGATATTAATGTGTAGCTTGCTATCCTCAAGTTTCACAACAATGTAAGGGTTTATTGTATAGTTCATACTATCCTAAATCCTGTGCAAAAGTGGG
This sequence comes from Dalbergia cochinchinensis, assembly GCA_031216125.1. Lineage (NCBI taxonomy): Eukaryota > Viridiplantae > Streptophyta > Magnoliopsida > Fabales > Fabaceae > Dalbergia > Dalbergia cochinchinensis. Next base: position 62,183,314 of record CM062377.1, read on the forward strand.
TTTTAACTTCTTGAAAATTAGTTTCTTTAATAAAATTCATTCAACACACAATCATTTTCTACAGAACGACGTGGCTTTGAGTTCCTCATTGCACCGGAGGATACGTCGGCGTAGTCAACAGCTATCAAGTCAAAACTAATTCTTCATTGAATTGTGTCTTTTTTTTAATTTAAATTTCTTTTATTTTATTCCTTTTTATGTAATTATAGTTTTGGGGAAAATAAATATTATAAAATTATAATCAATTTGCATAATAAGCTCTAGGGTAACCGTATTTATACGGATGTATTAGGGGTGCAGTGGGATTAAGTTTCCACCCTTCCCTAATCATAATCAGACTCCCAGACCCAAATCTCTTTTCAAAAGACCAGTTTACAAATCAAAAGGTTTTCCAATTTTAACCAGAATTAAAATTGGTGGCGGCTCCCTGTTTATTTAAAAATCGATCGTCAATCCCGTCACGGCGCCCTCCGGGCACGTTGTGACACTATGTTAACATTTCTAAACTAAACAAAATTTAAAATGTAAAAAGTATTCCCTAGCCTAAACCAAACTAAAATTATAAACTAAAAATAAACATGTACAATATAAACTAAACTAAATTACTAAATGATAATTGTATATTTTATGTCAATTTTCCTTCTTTTTGGAAGAAGTTATGCTTATTATTCTCTTATTAAATTGCATGAATCCTCTTGAAGTCTCTTTTGAACAAGAATAGAAATTTTTGCCTAGTTGCACCCTAAACTATGCTTAAATGAATTCTTAGTTTGCTTTAAATGATTAGATCTCTAAATGAGGTATCTTTGTTTTGCAGGGTTGCAATTGAGTGCATGGAGGCTTGAGGATGAATCCAATGAAGGAAGTAGCGGTAGCTGGGTCAGGGACACTCACCATAGCAAAAGGACCCGATGGCGAGGGACTCGCTAAAGTGAGTGCTTCCCTTACTAGGGCAAGATTGACTGAACAAGCCACAATCCTTACACATAGAAACTCTTATCATGGCAAGTGACCGCCTCACCATGGTGAGCGTGTGTTTTTCTTGACAGAATTAGGATGACATGTGTTGACTATTTTAGGCCTATTTTTTGTAACTTTGGGGGCACAAATTTTGAGAAAAAGGGCTAAAGAGGATACTCACCCATATTAGGAAATTTGACTAGGTTTTAGGATACTCTCTCTCAGCAAGCTCTTTCTCGTACATTTTCATTTTCTTTCTTAGGGTTTCTCTTCCTCTTCTACTCTTAGCTTTTCATTTTAGTTTTCTACAACTATCAAGCTTGTAGTCCTCCATGGCTATAGAGGAGTAGACATTTTCTAGTGCAAGGAGCTCAAGAAGCTATGGTTGTAAACTTGAAACTCCACTTTTTCCTTGTTTAATATCAATGCTTATTATGTTTCTTAAATCCCTTGTCCATTTCTCAAACCAAAGTCGGTGGATTTTCCACCACCAAAATGGATCCGAAACTTGAAGACAACATAGTGTTAGGATCCTTTACGTCATACATTCTTGCAAGCTTCTCCTTAAGCTCAACCTTTATGCCAAAAACACAAACAAAATTAAATAAACCGGGCTAGTAAAAATTTTCCAACCAATAATTGCTTTTAAAAAAATAAAATAAAATAATATATTTCAGCAGCTAAATTATCAGGTACCTCGGAAACATTTGCCCTCCCAGTTGAAGAACATCAATTCCAAATTCAAATTCACTTTCTATTGGTAGTTCTCAGATCCCAAATTGATTAGTGAAGATGACTTACGAATTGTGTTCTGGAGAGAAGCCCGTTGGTCATGAACTTCCTAGTTCTGATGGTTACTACTTTGTCTGCCATTGTGTTTTCTCACAGAGTGAAATGTGTTGTGCATGCTGTACAGCGCCGCCTTGGGGTATAGAGGAGCGAAGCGAAGTAAAGCTTGATGACGCAAACAAAGGAGGTGAAAACGGTGAGGTTGGGTCAACATTTTTGGGCCTAAACCCAAATCGATACAATGGTGTTTGTAAGCAGTGCACAATATTAGGCCATGTCTAGTTTGATTCGCCATTTGCTTCGTGTTGGATATTTGCTTATGAGGTTTATTTTAAACAATGAGATCCAAGAGGAAATTTATTTTTATGTAGGAAAAAAAGAATAATTACTTTGGGGATTACTTGTGATCAAATGATTGTAATTATGATTTATTGTCAATAGGACTTAAGGTGTGTCATCTTTTTTTTTTTTTTTTTGCAACAACCTTGAAAGCTAGGTTGTTTTGAAAGGGAGGGTGGTCTAACATGTATAAATGGGCCCAGATAACCCAATTAGTGGAGTTAAAATTACTTTAATAGGAAATAGAATAAATAGAGGCATTAGGAATAACTATAGTTGGAAATTAATGTATGAATTGTGATTTCTCCCTCAAGAATTCTCTCTTCTCCCTCTTAGAATTCTTTCTTATTCTCCTATTGTCCTTCAAATTCTATAATTCTCCTATCTCTAATTCCAATTCCATTACAGTTAATTACTTTTAGATCAATAACTTCTATTATATATGGATCCCACTAAATTATCTAGGGTGGAGGAGAGGGAAGGCTTAATATGTAATAAAATGTAATAATTGTTATGGTATCAAAATGTCCCAAATTCATCAATAACATACAGTTTAATCCTATATCTTGAAGTCATCATATTGACAACATGACAAACGCACTGCTCACAATAATTCATTCCTGAATCTAGCATTATAGCTTTGTTACACTTACATGCAATGTATTAGCAATTGGAGCTGCTATTGATAGCGGAAACAATACCATGCACAACAAAGAACCCATTTTCATTGCAATCTTTAAGATCATCAATTAACTTCCTAGGCGTTGTAGTGATGAAGTCATGCTCCAATGAATAACCATTAGTCATCACAGACAATGATTAGGAGTTTTCACTAGTAAGAGGAGGAAGTTTGGCTTTGAAGCTAACACCCTCTAGAATACTAGGGTCAAATAACGATCTGGTTCCAAACATTACATTGCGGAGGACTATTTTCACCTTTGCAAATTGCACTACAACCACCGACATAACTCCTTCATTATTTGCAATGAAGTTATGGACTTCATCAACAAATACGCCAAGTAAAACTACCTTCAGTTTAACACTATTTGCTTCAAGTTGAATTACAATCATCTTGGTTTTCTTGCCATCTTTGTCATATTCTTTTTTAGCACTAACACTAGTTAAAAGTACAACTGTATGTATCAAATAGGGAAACTGATCATCAGAGTGAAGAATTTCATCAAATCGGATAAGTTTGCAACCATGTAGCGGGATAATATCACCTTTTGAAGGTGGAACTTTGGTTCTCAATTGAAATTTAACCTATACTCATGTCTGGTGATATAGAAGTAACCACCATTTCCACTTATTCCAAACTAAGCCATTATATAAACAACCTCTTAAGCTAAGAAGGACTAGAATTTATATATCAATTGCATTTTAACTGTCACATGGATGGTTGTACCAAATGCATCCATGAAGACCATTTCTATGCTATTTGTTCACCAAGATTGTCGAAAGAAACAAGATACCATAAACGAATAACTCAAACTTTGATCCTCCAACATTCGCGAACGGGAATGGTCGTCGATTTGTTTTGCAATAGCAAAGATCATCGTTCGTTTGAATCCTGTTGCCAAATAGAAAACATACATATTTGTGTATGACACACAAAGACCATTTTCAAGTCCTTATAGCATAAAAATGGTCTTTCTGGATGAATTTGATATGACAATCCATGCGGCCGTTAAAAAGCAATTTATATATAAATTCAAGTCCCTATTCATATAATGGCTTGTTTGGAGTAAGCGGAAATAGTGGTTACTTTTATACCACCAGACATGAATATAGGTTGCATTTCCAATTAAGAACTAATGTTTGACCTTCAAAGAGTGAGATTATCCCTCTGTATGGTTGCAAACTTGTCCAATTTGACGAAATACTTGACTCCCATGCTCAATTTCCCTATCTGATAGCTATGATTGGACTTTTAACTAGCATTGATGCTGAAAATGTATGACAAGGATGGCAAGAAAATCAAGACGATTGTAATTCAACTTGAAGCAAATGATGTTAAACTTGAAGTTGTTTTATTTTGGCAATTTGTTAATGAAGTTCATAACCTTATTGCAAATAATGAAGGAAAGATGCTACTAGTTATAGTGCAGTTCGCAAAGGTAAAGGCATTCAAGAGGAAAATAGTCCTCCAAAATGTAATGTTGGGAACCAAATTGTTGTTTGAACTCGATATTCCAAAGGTTGTCAACTCAAAGTCAGATTTCCTCCTCTTACCAGTGAAAACTGCTAATCATTGTCTGGGCTAAGTGATGGTCCAACATATTCATTGAAGCACGACTTCCTTACTGCAATGCCCGGAAAGTTAATTGATTATCTTAAAGATTGTAATGAGGATGAGTTCTTTGTTATGCATGGCAATGTTTTCATTATAAATAATAGTTCTGGTTGGTGGTACATTGCAGGTAACTACAACAAAGCTTTAAAACCGGATTCAGGAATGTATTATTCTAAGCGGTGCTTTTGCCATGTTATAAGTGTGACTCCAAGATATAGGATTAAGTCACATGGCAATGATGAATTCGAGACGTTATGATTGTTTGGAGACTATACTGAAAATAGTTAGAGAGTCAAGTTTAATAAAGTAAGTTGTGGAAATAATATAACTTAAATAATTTTTATATTCCCCTTACTACTTGATTTATTGGTTTATCTTTTCTCTTTAATTTTATAGTAGCCTTTATTTTAAACAATTGTTTTGTGGGTGTGTGTGTATAAAATAATCATTTGTTTGTAAATAAATTGATATCAGTTTAAAAAGAAAGTTACAATTATGTACAAAAAGAAAATTTTAAAATAAAAAGAACATAATTTGATAAAATATTAATATTGGCTTGACAGGTACATGGCTTGCATTGACGTATCATTTGATATAATAAGGAACTCAAAGTCACATCGTTCTTGTAGAAAATGTTTGTAGGTTGGATTAGTTTTAATTAATTAATAGAGAAAGAAAATTTGTTAAGAGGGCAAATCCACTTTTGCACAAAATTAAGGGTAGCGTGAACTACATAATAAATCCTTACAATTTGTAGGACCTTGAGGATGGCTAGATCATGCATTAATGTCATATTGTTGCATGGATTAAAAATATTATTTTTATCAAATCCTAAATCCCTTTGGATTTGAGTAATGCTACTTTGACATCTAAAAAGTGGGTATCTGTTCAGATATTCACTTTATAATCATTTGATATGATGAATGTTAAGAATAAGTGGGGACTGCCTTCACATCCAATGATTATACAGTAGATGTCTGAACAAATATTCACTTTTTAAGTGTCAAAATATCATTACCTTTGCATTTTGACTGATCCATGTAAAGAACACTAAATTGAAACAAAGAAACTCATTCACGGTAACAAGCAAGACAAAAATATAAGAAAAGCAAGGAAACTAAATCAAATTAAGAGAAGTTACCCTAAACGAATGACAAATCGTGGCTCCCAAATAAAATCAAAACAAACATAAAAAGGGTTAAGCAAAAGAGTTACAGCACCCCGCTTGGTTTGACCCAAAGTTAGAAATTGAAAAGAAAAAAAGGCGTACATACAACGGCCATTGCCGGAAGAGGTGGCACCGGCGCCGTTGAGAGAAGGGAAACTCCTAGAGGTGCGGTGAGCTTGGACGGACGATTGTGCATGAAGGTGAAGTTCTGTGCCGAGGGCCGTGACGATGGCTATCGGCTGTTGAATGTGATGGTGGTGGCTGCTTTATGTTTTCACGAGAGGCGATGAGTGTTGTCGGCGGAAGGTGTGGGATTGTTTTGTGGCCGGTGAATGGATTGGAAGGCTGTGACCTGTGGTGGTTTGTAGTTGGATGTCAAGAGGATGATGGTTGTGCCGCCATGAAGGAGGAGGATCAGGGTGTCTGCCCTCTGCTTTATTTGTAGCAAAATTTGCCATTGATATTATTGATTGAAAAAGAATTCGAAGAGGAAATTGATTAAAATTTGATTGATAATTTAATTGATATGGTTTGAATTTGACTCGATTGAGATTTTGAAAGAAAAAGAAATGTTTTCATTGAGATTTGATTGCTAAATTAAATTATCTATTTGGATTTAAATTAATTAACGCTGATCCTCTCTTCTTTTTTTCCTAATTTTATCTTGCTTATTATTTATTTATTTTTAGGCTAAAACATGTTAGTGATTTGGGCTAGGATGGTTAGACAGACATTTTTCTTAATTTTGTCCTTTTGTCTTTTTTTTTCTTTTTTCAATTATATACAGAAATAATGCTTGGGTAACAAATGGTGTTCACAAGGGTACACTATTTATCAAACTTCTAACTTGATTTTACAATGAAAACAATGTCCTATTTATAGACTCAACAAATTAACTAACTAAGGGGGTAATTAACTAGCTAGGAGCAAATAATACCCTCCTCTTTAAAATCAACCTTACCCTCAAAGTTGAGAAAATAATAACCAAAATATTCCTAAACCCTAAACCTAAACCAAATATTCCTAATCATAGTTTATTAATATTCCTAGCAAACCTTTTTTTTAACAAAATTTTAATAGGCACAAAAAAATTTAACTCCTTGGGTTTTTGAACCAGGGCGGGGCCCATTAACAGGAACAGCCGCAACACATTAGATCAGCCTAAAGGTGGCATTAAATCAGCCTAACACATTGCAACGAGAGAATCACTTTTATGCACTAAGAGGAGGGAGCCCAATTCATGAAGATAAACCGAGACATGTGTACTTCAAGCAATGGGACCCTGGAATTATTTTCGTAATCGCAGGCCAAGCCCAATTTACTTCATGTTGGATTTTGGGCTGTGGACTATGTTTTTGGCAACGGGATCCTGGCAGATTTTTTTTGTCCTTATTCAAATTTTGTTGAAAAAAAGGGTTTGTTAGGAATATTAATAAATTATAATTAGGAGTTTTTTTTTTCATTTTCTCAACTTTAAGGGTGAGGTTAATTTTAAAGGGAAGGGTATTATTATGCCCCTAGCTAGTTAATTACCTCCTTAGTTAGTTGAGTTTATAATTAGAATCTCGAACTTCAAATCTTTTTACAAAAAATCAATTTTGTAATTAAATAGTTTTTCAATTTTAATTATAATTATAATTATGGTGAGACCAATTTTTAAATTGATTGTCATTTTTTTCATGCCGTCCTCTGAGAATGTTGTGACATCTCTCTCGCTCTTAATTTTTCTCTTGAATTTGAAGATTAACTCCAAAATCTTAACGCCAGGATGATAGCTAGGGTGCATTTACGGTGAGCCTTGCAGTCAAAGGTTCACTATGACTTTTGAACTTTACCTGGCTGGTACCATAAGTTGGTGACATTTAGATTATTTTCTCTTTTTGGTGAAAACACATTTGGATTATATTTATTTATTTATGAGTTTGATACTTTCCTGTTCTGTTAGTTATTTTGCTCTTTCTTCAACCACTCGCTGAGCAATAACCATCCATCGCCGTTCGTCATCTTCCTCGAATACAAGGTTTTATTATTATTATTATTATTATTATTATTATTATTATTATTATTATTATTTAATTTGCTTTGGCCAACCACTTGTTGAAGAAGGAAGTTGGAAAGATCAATTTTTCTTTGCAAGTTGATGTTGCTGTGTTGCACGTATCAATTTTTCTAACGAGCCTTAGGCACAGTTGAGTGAATGGCAGAATAAAATATCGTGTTTCGGATGGAATAACACATTTGATTCTACGTATAAATAAGTACGTATTTGACTTCCATTTTTTTCCCGAGCACTATCATGAATTGATATTATTTTGGTCTTTTACCTTTGTGGCGCCGTGGCTCATTTAGATAAATAATTTATTTGTATTTTTATATAGAAGTAATTTTTAAAAAATAACTTATAAATAAGTTATTTTATATTTAAATATATAACAATAAAAATATTTTATTTTAATATTTTAAAAAATAATTTTTAAGAAATTAAATATTTAAATTCTCAAAAAATATTAAGAATATAATTTTTAGAGAAGTCATAAATTGTTTAGTTAAATAGGACAAAAAATAAAAATATAATTTTTAATTTTTAAAAAATTAAAAAAGTACAAAATTATAGTGTTTAAATGTACCCTATATACTCTTCCGCGGAATTGTGATCTGATAGACAATCGTAACGATTTTTTTTTTTTGAACCAAAAACGATCTGCGGATAAATTATGTATAAATAGAAAATTGACTTTTGACCGATATATTAACAAGTAATTCCCATCGTCACCAACACTTTCAGAATATGCATAAACGTCTCTGAAACGACAAGAAAAAGTTCAAAACCATTCTGCAATACAATATGTACGTTGAGTTTGTACCCCACGTCACTCATGATGAGCCAGGTTGGTTAATTACCACATAAAGCATTTCAAAAGATATGCCCATGCAATAATGATTGATATCAATTCCATTAAGTAATTCTTTTTAGATGCTACATGTTCACGTGGAATTGCATATTATGCAAAACACTCATGATGACAATATGCAAGAGCTCAATTCCCGAGTTTATCTTGTGCTCATAGATGCTCAATAGATTTAATAATGCCCAAAAATTCCGTTTCATCCAACTGTTTAATCGTAAATGATATTTGAAACATCCGGTATAAAATAATAGCAAACTTCACTTTGAAGAAAAAAAGAAGTCAAGTCATTGTTTCATATTCGTGGTCCTAGTCACTACCAACAAATTTGACGTAAAACAATAATTATTTTTAGCAACATATAAAAATATTATTTTTAATACATATAAATAATATTTTTTAAAAAATATATTATATTTGATATTTAGAAAATATTATTTTTTCTAATTAAAATTGTTGTCTTAAACAACTGACCACACTTACTATAATAATACTATGAAAAGTGATGTATTAGTTTAAAAATATATTTTTTTATTAAAAAATATTACTTTTAATAATTGATAACATGTGATAGCAACTCTTTAAAATGTGATATCTTAACTTAAAAAATATAATTTTTGTTATATTAAAAGTAATATATTTAGAAAAAGTGTTACCGTGTGCATAAGTAATATTTTTATATTTAACTAAAATTAAATATTTTTTTAGGCATACATTTTTTGTAGTGCATACACTCAAACTCCAATGGTTATTCATTGAAGTTTCACCCTTGCTCTCTATTTTTTTTATTTATAAGATTAGAATCACTTTAGTTACCAATAATCATATTGGAAACAATAAAAGAACAAATGTATTATTGTTTCGGGACCAAAATAAAAAATAAAAATAAGTTAAGAGCCAAAAAGAACACAAATTTGTTTCAAAATAAAAGGCAAAAATAAGTTAAGGGATCCAATTCAAAAAAGAATAAAAATTTGTTAGATAACCAAAATTAAGGGAAAAATATGTTTTACCTATTTTTTATGATGAAATGTTTAAGTTAAAAAAATAAAAGACTCCTACTATTTAGATAGAACATTTCTCGATAATCATATCGACAACTGACAAAAAAGTTTATAAATCATTAACCAAAAAGGAAAAAGCGCTTGAGACTCGAGGTCCATCAAATGAGCCAATTCGATGAAAAAAAAAAATCCTATCGCCCATGATTTTGTCTTAAAAAATAATGTCATATGACAAAATCTTAATAAATAGCACTGCAATTAGCCAGATTGCAAAATCAATGCTTTTCTCGCATGGCACGTTGATGGTGGCATGCCACACGTTATGCTTAGGAGTTGGTGATCTATCTACTTTCTGATTGTTGACGAGTCAATTCTATCTCTTTTTGCTGCTAAGAAGTTAATTAACCTTTTCCACACTAAAAAGTAATTGTACAAACAACAAAGCAAAAAAGGAGCTTGTTGCTTTTCCATGGGATTTTGGCCCGAGTCAGGCAGCTATAATTTTTGGGAAAAATGTATTTGCACCATGTTTTTTTCCATACACAAGCCAACATCCGTGAAAAATGAAAAATGAAGAGGAGCAAAAAAAAAAAAGGATTGGAAATAAACTGCTTTAGAATAATTTTTAAAATTTTGTTTTGTTGATTACGTATATGTATAAGGATAAATTACAATGACATGTCAAGATTGGACATAAACAGCTTTAATATAATTTTTAATTAAAAATTTGTTATGTCGTATATGCATGGAAGGGCAATTTACGCTAACCTCTTTTAAGACTATGTATTATTACATATGGTACCTTTCAATTTGTCATATTTACAATATGTCCATATAGATGTACTGAATGTTATGTTTTATAGGGATTTTCAGTGTCATATTTTATGAAATATAAGGATATCAAATATAACATGATTCAAACCTTTGGAGATGCTAGCATATATGTTTTCACGAAATTTGAGAAGTTAGTGATATTTTTTTTAAATTGTGGAGGTTTGTGTATACCATTATCAAACTTCAACAAATGTCAGTATAATAATTTATCATATATTTAAATATCTAACTAAACATGTAATGCAAATGTTACACCTCGTAATTTTCTTTTTTTGGCTATAAGGAAGTATTCATGTAATTTTAAGCCATGATGATAATTAAGGATTTTTTTTTTCTTCAAAACGACGGCTTCAAGATTCAAGCTCTTAACATTACAAGTAAAATTTGTAATAAGTCACCGGCTACTCTTACCACAGCCAACTAATTTTACATAATTATGCTAGAGACAACGGCTCTCCTTATGTTCAAGGGGCTGTGCCTCTTGGCAATAGATACTCTGGTGTGGAAATTTTATATGATCAGGTTAAGTGTAAATTTCACTATTGATTATACTAATTTGTGGAATCATATCATGTCATGATGAGTAGGGTCCATCTTGTTAATCAATGATAAAAATTTACACATGATATGTACGGTCAAGTGAAATTTCCACATAAGATGATCTTTTTTTTCCATATAAATAAATAGTATTCTCTTCATTTCTTAATAATAGTCATAGGAAATTGGGTCATTTTGGTGCATTGAAAAATCAGTGTATCTGGTCACAAATTGTGACCAAATACATTGGTTTTTCAATATACAAAAATGATATGATTTTCCCCATGATTATTATTTAGGAACTGTGGGGAGTATGAAACATTCATTTCAAACCATCTTTCAGTAACAAAAATAAAATTAATTACTCTAACTTTTGAATTTCACTAATTAATATCTCAAAATTTAAAATGTATAACATATTATTAGTGAAAACTTTAACTTGGTTTTACGATAAAAATAGATTAATGGGTCAAGTAAAATGGATTATTGTGTTGGACTCAATGAATTATTAAGGGAGAGTTTTGAATCGTATGATTATGATATGCCACGTAGGATTACTGGCTATCGTAGGACTAAATGACATGATATTCTATTAACCAACTCAATTTTGATTATAAACAGTTTGATGATGAGACTAAAACCAAATATTTTTTGAATTTTTGGATTTAAAGAAATTTTTTAGGATAAAAATCAAAACTAGTTTATTTTTTAAATATCAAAAAAATATTTAAACATTCAATTTAAGCTATTTGTATTTTTTAAGTGAAAAAAATTATAAATACAAGAAAAAAAATTCTGATTTGCACCATCTCTTTCTTTCTTTTTCTATTATATATTTATTTTAAGGAAAAATATATTCTTTTTCTCCGACCTTTACTCAATTTTAAATTTGGCCCCCTTATTTTTTATTTCTTTTTAATTGATTCATTATGTTTCAAATCGTTTTTAATCCGATCACAAATCACTATTTCACCATACCAGAAGAAAAAAAAAAAAAACTGATATGACACAGTCCACCTTAGATTCATGTGTCTGTATCAGCACTGTTTGTGAGGCATCCGTATTGTCTTTTGGTTATATAATAAAACAGTAGTTAAGGATTAAATTAAAAATAATTTAAAATATAAGGGCTAATTTAAAAAATAATAAATAATTAATGACCAAATTCAAAATGACTGAAGTGGGAGGAACAAAAAAAAAAAAACCTATTTTACCTCCGTAAATTCATTTGGTAATGCCCTATAGCTTCTTTATCTGTTAATAAATAAATGGCATTTTGAAGATGTTACCAATGCAGGAGGTGCCCTCCGCAATAGACGGTTCTGAATTTCTGATGCATGGTCCTATCTGTTCCCCTCAGAAAGTATTAAAAAATAAAATATGGCCAATGGTAAATATTAAAAAATAAAATAGGAACATAACTGGACCAGTAGTTGGGTAATCACTATCAATCTAAGAACACGGACACATCCCCTTGGTGGAGTACCCGTGTGTCGGACATGTATCAGTGTTTGATACCCACACAACATGTATTAGACATGTATTCAATTAAAAAAATAATTTTTTTAAGTTTGGACACATTCCAAACATAGCTGGATACTGCTCTAATTTACTGTGGATGCAGCTTAGACACCCCATAGACACACCTTAGTTGGTTTCTTTATTTTTTTAAAAAATTTTAATACCAATATAACTCTAAAATCAACTTTAGTTATTTAGTTGGACCTGTGTTGTTAGGTCATTTTATTTTATTATATAATAAAATAAAAAAAAATTATATATATATATATATACACATATATGTCATGTCCGTGTCCTGTAATTTTTGAGTTTGGTATGTCTCCGTGTTCGTATCATATCTCATGTCCGTGCCTGTATTTGTCCTTCATAGCTATCAATGCATATCTCCTCCTAGAACAATCTCCAAATTCAAAAAATTTAAAATTTGGAAAGGGAACAATTCAAAAAATAAAAAAATAAAAAGGGAAACACACTCTATGGAAAGAGAAAGATGTGCAGCAAAGATAGCACATGGAATTTGAGTAAGCTTAACACACCAGAAGCGTAGGAGCAAGTGGAGGAGAAGATTCATTAGCTTTTGCTCTTCCACATTAGAATTATCCGTCATTGATATTTCCTATTTGTAATTATTTAATTGAAGGAGAAAACTGAAGGGGAAAGAAAAAAAAAAGGGGGTATTAGGAACATGGGTCCAGCCATTGCCAATGGGGCACTCTTTCAACTTCCAACTAATAAAGGCATATATGAAGCCCTTGAGAGCTGCTTGTCTATGGCTAAATATTAAAGCAGTATTTCCATGGGCCCTAATCATGTCCTATCGTCACGAATACATAGTTTACTCGGTCCTTTTGTGCCTGTTTTCTCAATACCAGATTCATGGCCATTTTTTTTTTGTAAAGAAGCAAGTAACATGCATGTAATCCAAACACATACCCCTTCTTTAATCCTTAAACTTTTCTTTAGTTTGAATCTATTGCTTCATCGTTCATACATTGTGGATTTTTTTTTTTAACCCCTTACGAAAGGAGATTTTCCTTTTTATTAGCTTGTATCAAGTTACATGTTTTCTCAAATATCATTGCATGAATAATGAAAAGAATGAATGCTAGAAACTTTACTACCTCATAAGGTGCCTCATAAGAGGTTGACTCGACAAAACACAAAAGACCACTATATCTAATTATCTATAACTATTTTTTGTTTAAAAGATCACTATCCCTAACTACAAAGTGTGCGCCCACAACCCAAACTATTGTAGTGCTGATAAATTTTGCCTATATTAAAGATTGACGAAATGAGTTTGACTCACTAGCCAAGTCCGTTTAATAGGAAAAAAAATGTTAAATTAAGTTGTATTTTTCTTAAAATCACTGAAGTTTAGAGTCTATAATATTATGGCTAATCTAGTGCAAGTCAAGTCAATCCACTGTGAAATTAAAGCTCTTTTAACATTAATATTTCATAAACCTTGATTGAATAGACCAACCGTCAAACTATTTGAATTAAATAGCGCTTTAAACCTTATTTTCCAAGGTTTAGACATTTAACTTGTCACATATAACGGGATTGGCCCATCATAAGCATTAAGTAGCACGTTACTTAATACCCCCAAGAGAATTGTTGGCTTTAGCGACATTTGATACCTGTTTATCCTGCGATTTTTCCCTCACAGGAGCTCCGTAATATGAAAGAAAAATAAAAATACCATGTCATATGATTCTCACATTTTGTTGTTATATGATTTTTATCATTAGTTAAGAAAATGGAGCCAAAACAAAACACTTGACAGATGAGAAATAATTAATGATAAAATATCACACATAATTATTATATAGTGTAAAAATTTTACATAAAAGTATTCATTCTTGTATTTGGGGTTAAAAAATGATGTACAAATAACATCATTCTTTAATGCATTAAGAATGGGTTGAGCGGGTTTCTTTCTTTTTCTTAAAAGGAAAATTTTTCTTTTCAACTAGGGCTCATTTTTTTTTCTTTTCAATTTTTTGTAGATTGAACTACCTAACTTATTAACATATTTTTTTCTCTTTTTCTTTATAAATTTTAAGCAGATAGTCAATCCATCAAGTACACATTGGTCAACTCTGTTGCAATTGATAAGATAGATTGACAGATTATGCTATCTCCAACTAACATGAATTTATATGGGATGCCCACTTCCCTATATTCGACGGTCAATGTCTACGCTGCCTTTTTTTTTTAAGAATTCGAACCCACCGAATTATGTGTAATGCACAGTACCTTTTTTATTTTTTTTATTTTCATTTTTTTTTATTTTTAGTTATTATTTAAAAAAAGAAAAGAAAAAGAAAAAAATACTGTTTAACATATAAATTCGGGTACCCCGAATTGTGTTTAAAAAAAAGAAAAAAAATATTTTAAAAAAACACTATTCATTTATTTAAAAAAATAAAAAATTATAAAATGGTAAATATTTTATAAATTAAAAAGTCAAATGCTTGCACCTTAAAAAAAGGAAAAAAAATCTTTACTATTTATTACATATAATTCAGACACACTGAAATTTAAAAGAAAAAAGTTCACGCAACATAGTTCAGACAAACTGAATTGGGTAAAAAAAAAGAAAAAAATAGCACTATTCACTAAACAATAAAAACTAAAAATTAAAAAATTAAATATCAAAAACTAAAAATAACATTGTTTTCGAAAAAATAATTAAACAAAAAATAAAAAAATTGAAAGAACAAATTAAAAAATTTACAAGTCATAATTAATTAAACTCATAACAAAATAAAAAGTAATACCAAAGCAAATTTAATAAAAATACAACAATATTACAAAATAAATTTGGAAAATAATTAAACTTTAAGAAAACATAATTAACAAATTAAAATTAAAAATATACTGTATACAGATGTACATAGAAATGAATTTGTATAAATCGAATTCTTTACAAAATAAATAAAAAATTATTCAAAATATTTAAAATTTTCAAAAAAGCACAACAATTAAAGGAAAAAAATACTACACACATAGTAGAAGTTGGGACAACCAACTTCTTTAAGAAATAAATAAAAATAAATATTAAAAATAATTAAAATTAATAAAATAGTAACAGCAACGAAAAGGAACAAAAAATAAAAAAAAAAACTACTGTACATTGTATAGAATTTGGGGGGTTCGAATTCTGAGGGGAAAAAAAAAAGGCAGGATAGGTATTGACTGTCACATTCATGTGAGAATCGCCCTTTATATAGTTCCACATTCCCACTTCGTTGGTGGCATATCCTTTTAATTTGATAAATTTCAAAGTGAAAATTGAGCTTCTTTTTCTCATGCACAAATGAAATTAAATATAGGAGACAAGATGCAAGTTGAATTATTGAAATGGATCGTCATTCATGATTTCAAGTTTAAAATCTTGAGGACAAATTAAAAAAGAAACGTCGCCATGTCGAAAAATATATCAAGATTATTTTTATAGGTTTCAAGGCAAGTAAAGCTAAGAGAAAAGAAGAGAGTGAAAAGAGGGAGAATCGGAGAGAAGTTTGAGTGTGAATAAGATAATGATTTTCATTAAAAGGTTACACCGTGAGTCAGTTTTATATGCAAGAGTGAGACGTGACTCTAATAACCACTCATAATGAAATCACTTACAACAACTTTCTTACTAATAACCAACTCACACTCTCACTCTTTACATTTCCCTCAAACTCATGGATTGAGCATCTTCAATAATTCTTGAGTTTGGATCTGAAATCAGCAAACAAAAAAGAAGAATTAGGTTTAGTTAAAACATCAAAAAACTTATACATTAATAAGGATGTGGCTGACTCAAATTGTGCCATCGGCTACATGGTCCCTCACAAATGCAAATCTAACTCAAAATGCTTGGACTTAGAATTCAACATTGGGTTGGCTGCCAAGAGCATTGCGCTCAAATTGTCATAATAAATCAGAGGCACATTAGTTAATGACGCAGAAATTTCATCCAAGAGATTATGTATTCGAAAGTGTCAGCAACAAGTGCAACAAGACTGCAATTCACCTTCCATGCTTGAACGGGAAACAACATGTTGCTTTTTTTATGACCAAGAAATAAGATTTGGGCCAAAATACATACAAAAGCCATTAGTAGACTTGCAATCATTCGAATCACTACTCTAATCAAAGTTCTTATAACCTGTGAATCTCTTATCCAAAGAATTTTGAATACATGTAAACTAAATAAGGTTTCCACTTAGATACCTCAAGATCCATTTAACCACTTTCCGATGCTCTTCAAGAGGTCTTTGCATGAATTGACACACTATTAACATAATAGGCTAGCTTTGACCTAGTAATTCTAATATACCATAAGATACCAGTTATAAACCTGCATAAGGTCATGTTTGCAGATTCAAAACTTCTTGAGGCTGAAATTCGACTGATGAAGGTAGTGGAGTAGAGCAAGCTTTGTAACCTTGCATACTAGCCTTCTATAGCAAGTCTTGCTCATATTTGGACTAAGAAAGCAAAAATCCATCTATTGTATGCTTTAGCTCAAGACCAGGAAAATAGCATAAGTCCCTAACGTCCTTCAATGCAAATTTCACTTGCAACTGTGAAATCAAGTTTGAAATGTAGGCACTGCAGCTGCCTATATATTATGATTATGTCATCCACATAAATCAACATCTAAGCAGTAGAGGAAGTGGTGATTCTAATGAAGAGAGAAATATCATACTTAGTTGAATGAAAACCAAGCTATTGTAAAGTTGCTATCAAGCTGTGATACCAGACCCTAGGAGCCTGTTATAGGCTATAAATAACCTTAGTGAGTTTACAAACCAAAGTTTCATCCCCTACTTCATAACCTTAGCTTGAGGTTGCTTCATGTACACAACTTCAAGTGAGTCCCTATCAAAAAACACATTATTCATAACATCCAATTGCCTTATAGTCCATGATTTGGACAATGCCAAAGATGACAACCTTATGGATGTAGACTTCACCACTAGACTAAAATTTGTGTGTAATCAAAGACAAGTGCTACTAATCGAGCCTTATACTTTTGATTATAACCATCAAGATTATTGTGTTTGATACCAAACACCCATATACTCCTAATAGCACTTTTGCAAGAAGAAAAAGCACTAATAACTAGCGTGTTTTGTTTCTCATAGGAGCACTATATTCATCATCCATTGCTTGTTTCTAATGTGGTATGGTAAGTGCCTATTTATCAAAAGAATGTTCCAGCTTAGTCTGCAATGCATTAGGCTCAAACACACCAGCTTTGGCCCTTGTAACCATTGTATGCATATCGCATGTATTCTTAGCAGAAATGGAAGCAACATTAAGGACACCAGCAACATCAAAGGCAGAGACTATAGCAAAAAAAAAAGGTGTTAGGTGCAAAGACTACAACATCAAAATCAACATTGGAGATAGGAATATCAATTTGAATGGCTAAAATAGGGATTGTAGAAGGACAAGCAGTAGAAAAAACATTGGAGAAATGTGCTGACAAATTTTCAAATTGAGAAATAGTAGGCAGTAAAGGAATGGAAAGTATGCCACTAGTTGTGACGAAGGAAGGAATTGTGGAAGCCACTTGCTGTGCAAAATCATAATTTCTTTACTAATAAAAAGGAACTTAGTTTCAACAAACACCACATGCCCGTTGAGGATAATCTTTCTTAATGTTGTCAAACATTTGTATCACTTGTGTTTAGTCCCATAACCAAAGAAGAACAAGGAGTGGGTCTAAAATCCAACTTATGTTCGTTATAAGGCCTTATATATGCTAAACATAGGCATCCAAAAGTTTTAAATAAGGCATAAGGAGGCTTTAAATTGAAGAACTTTTTAGCTCGTGAAGCATAGTGTAACATAAGAGTTGGCAAAGCATTGATGAGTTAAGTAGCAGTCAAGAAAACCTCTCCCCAAAATTTCTAAGGCATCGAAGCTACAATAAGCAAGGTTAGCCTCACCTTAACAATCTATCTATACTTCCTATTAGTTGAACCATTTTGTTATGAATGTGAGCACATGAAAATCTATGAATAATGCCAATATCCAATAGATATTTGGTAACACTGACATATTCAAGAGCATTGTCACTTTGAAACATCTTAATCCTAGTACCAATTGCAATTCAACTATTTGTTGGAAATGAAAAAATAATTATATGAGTTGTGAGCTAAAGCTAACCAAATAAATCCAAGTATATTTAGAAAAAGCATCAATAAAATGAATATAATACCTAGCACCATTTATTGAAGATAGATGGATAGACCCAAAATATTCTAGTATACAAGATCAATGGGAGAATTATATACAGTAGTAGAATTAGGAGAAGGCAATTGATGAAACCTTCATAGACAACAAGAAGAGCACAAATATTTATCAATAGAAAAGTAAATATTATAGCTTTTTAAAACCTTCGACATTATACTAGGGAAAGCATACTATCGAAGTCTGGAATTCCATAATGTAAATTGTTAAGTATTATTAACATAGGACAAAAATATAGCAAGTCTAGATTGAAAAAAAGGTTTGAAATCAATAAATTTGTGCAGAACATTCTCAACCAAACCTTGTTGAAAAATCTCCATTGTGTCCTGACATTTAACAATACGTGCATCAGAACTAAATTCAAATATAACTCTATAATCTTTAGCAAATTGGTAGACACTCAACAGATTTTGGTAATACTTGGTACATGGAGGATTTTCCAAGTGTTATTAATAATTTATTGTACAAACACTGCTTCCAATATGATGAACATGCAAATCTAATCCATTGCTCACCATAACTTTATTAGATCCAGCATACTTTGATTTGTCCATCAAATTGAGTGGATCCAATGTGATATGGTATGTAGCTCTACCATCTACATATTAATTTGCATCATGAAAGGTGGATGGAATAGACAAAACAATGCTCATTGAGAGATTCACCTATGGCCTCATATGAAAATGTGGCTCAAAATTAAAAGGATCAAACTAATGAGAATCAAAGCAATTCCAACAATTAAAAGCAATATGATCAATCTTATTACATACCTGACAGGAAGGTTGAGGAGCAAATCTTCCAATGCAAAAACCACATCTACCACCTTCACCATGAAAATTTGAGAATTTCAATCCCAAATGCCTTCTACTATGATTCTTGAATAATGTTAAGTATGTTAAAAGGATTGCAGAATATTTGCTTGGACAAAGTTTGTGATGTGACTAAACCTTTCAAGAATCTTTTCTTGAGTCATCAATAATCCTTCAAGTTCTCCAACTATGATCATATATACTCTAGGAATGATAGTGGTAATAAACGGACTATACTCTTCAATAAGTCCATCATAAGGATCGGCTCAAAGATTAGAATTTGTAGTCGCAGAACAAATAGAGATAAGTGTATTGATTGTACTCTTTATTTTTAGATGTTTCCAAGCTTGTTCCTTAATTACATTACCTTTTGATTGATTTGTGAGGCAAAGAAATTCTCTAATCTCTGCAAAATCTAACAAGAAATATTGCAACCAATCATTCTTGTGGTGAAAGGTTTGCTTATAGAAGCATGAAACCAAGATTTTAGTAATGCATCTTACTTCTTCCTTTTTTGGTATTCACTAGAGATCACTCCTTTCTCTTGATCACTTTTATTAGCAAACTTATCCTGAAGAATCTCTTTTCCAATGATATGATTTAGCAAATCGTGGCCTCTGATTGTGGCTCTGCTTCCAAGGCAAATAGTTTTCTTCATCTAACCTTATAGCTATTGGATTTGAGAAGCTCTACACAATCACTTGAGCTTGAGCTTGAGCTTGAGAATAATTTTGTGTAGTTTGTAAGGAGAAGGTAGGGGAGCCATTGATGCAAATCTAGCTCTGATACCATATAGGTGAGCGCTATGCTAGTAAAGCTAAGAGAAAAGAGAAAGTGAGAAGAGAGAGAATCGATAGAAAAGTTTGAGTATGAATGAGTTAATGATTTTCATTAATTGAAGGTTACACTATAAATTAGCTTTATATACAAGACTAAGATGAGTATAATAAACTTTGATAACTAAATCCAGCATATATCTTACTTAACTAATAACTAACTCACACTCTCACTTCTTACAATTTTATTACACTATTAATGTCGAAAAAATTGCATCATCAAATTTTTTGTTATATTGTCATTCAAGCATCCATTAACCTTATTCAATGAGTTAACAATCATGTAAAATGTCAAAGATACTAAAACATATGGCAACATATTAATTATTGGACAGGAATATGTCAGATACATGGAACTTGAATAAAGGTCATAATAAGGAAAAATAATTGGACATTGGTTTGCGAGGTGATTGGAATTTCCATATATTTCACATTTGTAAGAGCATTGGTCTATTTGGTGTGTAGAAATTCCACATATTTCACAATAAGAGATATCCATGGAAAAAGAAAAATAACCCAAAGAAAAGAGAAAAAATAATAATTTTTTTTTAATATGAAAAAATGAACAAAATATTAAGAGCAAACAAATAAAAGAGTAGAAAAAAGGTAAAAATGAAAATACAAAAATAAAAATCAAACTAACCTGAACAACCAAAATTGGCAACGCCTAAATTACTAATGATATTATTCTTTAGTCCCCAGCAACGACATCAAAAACTTGTTAGCCAGTTTAGAAAATTAACTCCAGAAAGTATATTGGGTCACAAGTAATAAGAGAATAAATATTGGATTGTCGTTCCCATAAGGATTAAGAAGAAGTACCAGTTCATTTGGGAATGTCACTATTTAGGCAAAAAAAAATGTAATTTGAATAAATAAACGGATTGAAGCAAAAAAAAGTAATCAAATTAAAATGAAATAGAATCAATATAGATGAAGAACAAATATTAAAGGTTGATTTCATCACAGTTCCCTAGCTTTGTATTACTTAATTGTCATATTCCTTTCCTAATAAGATTATTCCTGATTGAGTTTTTCATTACCAATAATTGTAGCACGATCTTGTGCTACTATAACCCTCTTAAGATAAACCAAACAATCGATTTCTTGTATTATTTTAAATCTATCTTTAGTATGAAGAATAAGAATTCCTAAAAATCACACATATAAGCATCTCAATCTCTATCTGCTTTAACTTATGTTAAATTCTAGTTTGGCTTATTTTATAAAATGAAATATCTTTCAATAGAATAAAACCATACATAGATTAATGGGTGATCAAGCCAAGAACAGAATTAAGATTGGTAGAAAATATGGAATGTATTAAAAGGAAATTCAATAACAAAATGGATGCACACCTAAGAAATTTAGCAAACAAAAATAAAAGAAAATAAAACAATAAACCTTAGAGTCAAGCCCATTGGAATGAATACTAATCCTTAGCATATGTCTTTCCCTAAACCCCTTGGCTCTCTTCTTTCTAAATAATCACATATTGATCCAAACCTTGCTCCAAATCTTTTTATTATCTCTTCAAATCTTTAACTAATTTTGTTATTTTTTTGTTATGCAAACAAAAGCACGATTTATGATAATAATTACCAATTAAATCCCAAAACTCTAATTAAATGCAAATTAAATAATAGTTTTTTAAATAGAAAAAATATCTTAAATTTAACAAAAAAATTAGAATATTTAAGAAAAAATTAAATTTATTAACAAACAAATGTGAGAAAAACCCTAGGATTAGTCTAGTAGCAATAGGTTTAGGTAGTCTATATGAGGTCCTAGATTCAAACCTCATGGCGACCAATATAATTTTCAAATTATAAAAAAAAGTGAGAAAAATAAGACAACAATACAAGTTATCAGTGGCCTTAAAAAAAGTGTAAAATTAACATTTTATAGTGCATTAAAATTGTTACAGGAAAAAAAAAGTTCGAGTTGAAGTGTAATACCTCAAGTCCATGTATCCTTGGCTGAGCTAGCATAGCCTTTGGGTGCCCCGAAAATCTTCAGATTTCAAAAAATCATGTTTTTGCTTAAGTCTACATTTTTCTATGCAGACATGCTCATTGGAGTGAGCTTTTCTCGTTGCAGCAAGCATGTTTATCAAACAAGTTCATTGCAGCAAGTTTTTCTCGCTGCAACAAGTAGGTGGGACACGGGTTCACTATACCGAGTCTAGTTCGCTGCAGTGAGGACCACTGATGACAAAACAGTGCAAAACGATACAGTTTAGTTTAGCGAAACGTTGCCCACTATATATACCACCAAACTCGGGCTTCTTCCCCATTTTTTCTGAACCCCTGAAATTCATTTCCTTCCCTCTTTACTCTCATCTCCTTCCAATCTTAGCCCACACAAGCTCCAACATAAGGGTTTATCTATATTTTATATTAGATTTCTCTCTTGTCTTCCATGTTCTAGAGTTTGGGTATTATAGTTTCTCCATTTTTGTCAAGTGATGGTGCTCTCCCAATATTGTTAGAGTTGGTTTAGAGTTATTCTAGAGTTGTTAGAGATTATTCATGGGTTTTGTTGCTCTATGACAGGTGTTGGCATCATTCCAAGCTCTCAAAGTCAAGTTGATGGTACCCACGTACTCCCAGCTCCAAACTGTGAGTGGGTTTAAATTTATAACCTTATTTTTAATTATTATGAGTATGTTTATGCATGAGTTTGTTGAATATTAAATTAGAGATGAAGATATGATATAGACATGATTTTACAAGCTATGGTAGAGCTAGCAAAAACTATGAGTGATTATGATAGCATGAAAAATGTGTTTTGAGAAAACCATGGGACCATGATTGAATTGTTGCATATCATGAAAGTATTTTATATGCTCATGAAAGAATTTTTCAAAGAATACATGATTGACTAAGGTTGCTAAAGTTGACAATGC
The DNA here is from genome assembly GCA_031216125.1 of Dalbergia cochinchinensis. Lineage (NCBI taxonomy): Eukaryota > Viridiplantae > Streptophyta > Magnoliopsida > Fabales > Fabaceae > Dalbergia > Dalbergia cochinchinensis. The sequence goes on from CM062377.1 coordinate 62,206,479, forward strand.
GATTTGTGGTTTTATAATATTGCCATGCTTTCAAAGGATTTCAGAAAGCTTTTAAAATATCAAGTTAATTCATTTTAAAAAGGTGCAGAGCAAAATATGATTTATCCCCATGAATAGAGATGCTATTTTGGATTTTAGAGTTATTATGATCATGAAACATGTTTTGAAATATGACATGAGAGTTATCAAGTTATGAAGATATACTAGCTTGAGACATGAATTTAGAGCTTTAGCCTTGTGGTATAAGAAGGATGGAATTCAGCATGATTCATAGCAATTGCTAAATAGATATTTTGTGGGCTTGAAATCTAAATGCTTACAAGCTGGTAATCTCTTGGGCATGATTTCACAGCCACTATTATGCTAAAGTCAGATTGTTAGAGTTATATGAATCCAGAGCTCTCAAAGTCTTAAGAGTTTTAAGAGTTTTCAGATCTAAGTGAATTTTATTTATTCGAACTAGTTTAGAAGGTAGATATAGAGAAACAGATAGTGAGTTACTGGCTGTGAGAGACTGTTAGCTTTAATACCAAGTTGTTTATCAAAGGACAATCTTATCCCAGTATATATAGAGAATGAGACCTAGTTAGGTGCCCACAACTTGTCCATGAGCGATGTGATTCGCTAGGGACCACCAGAGAAATACAGAGATAACTATTATTATTATTATTATAATAATATTTATTAAGTTCAGCAAATACTATTTCTCGAGACTCTACTACACCATAAGTTAAAATGATTTCATGATTGATTATGAATTTAGAGATGCTTGTTTATGAACCTATGGTATGAAAACTGTTTTCCTAGCTAGCTATATATGTAAATATCAAATGATTATGCTTGCTGCATGTATATTGTATTTATGTATATCCTTGAATATCCCATGTCGATGATGGATGAGAATCCATTCACTAAATTCGTTGACTCACCCCTCTCCTTTTCTCCTTACAGTTGTAGGTTCAGACATAGTTTAGTTATTAATCCAGTAGCCCACAACTGTCCAGTGGTGAGCTTTACATTACAATAAGACTTAGATTAGATTTATGTTAGAGTTAGAGTGCTCCAATAGATGTGCAGACAGGATTCGAGCCATGCATTATATTTTGAGATAATGTAGTTATTTTTAGAATTTTTGTATCTCCCTATATGTTTTTAGAATTTAAGTATGAATTTAGATTACAGATTTTGATTCAGATGATGTGATAGATCAACAACGTAGTTATAATTCAGTTTTCAAGTATTAAACTAATATTTCAGAGTTATGTATGTTGAAAACACATAAGTTTTACAAGTTCAGATACTATGATTTGAATAGAGAAATTGATATGGATTTAGGAGAAAATCATGTTTTAAGTATGAGATTATGATAAATTATGTATTTAGAAAGACACGTCACCCAAAAGACTTATGTGGGAATAGGATTTCTCACATGCCGGTCATATTTCTAAATCGGGTCATGACACGAAGGACATGAGGATCCAACCTCATTAGCTCTGGCATCCTGATAAAGGCCATTTCCCAAGGATAGGTTGACACTAGCCACCTCACCCGGAAGTTGGGAGAGCCCCTAATTGGGAAGAAGGCGAAATCCAGAGCTCAGAAAAAAGATCTTCTGGAAGGAAAGCTAACTCAACATAATGGTCTTCCACAAATTGCAGAAAGAATAAGATCTTCTATAAGGAGTCAGCTCATGATTAGGGTTACCAAGTAAGGCAAGTAAGAGGAAATATAAATAGAAGAAGTGAATATCTTCTAACGGTATGCTATCTTTCCTTATTATACATTAAACCCTCTTAGCTCCTTCTTAACTTAGGCATTGAAATCCTTATAGCCCCTCTTATGTGACATTGGGATGAATTAAGGAGATGAGATGATGTGTCTCATCACCCCCTTCAATCACGATGGAGAGCACCAGGGTTCAGCTATCCTAAGGTATTCCCCGAAACAAAAACTAATTTTTAATGCTTGTGATTCTTTTTGAAATTTAATTTTTATATCTTGATATTTCTTTATAAGAGTTGGTTCAGTTCTCATTCACCAAAAAATTACTATAAATGCAACCCCCAATTAAGCATGTTATTTGTAAATATAAAGTGATAAAAAATTATATAAAAACGACTTTCTCTCAACTTTATCGGTTTCAAAATCAAACCATCAATTTTCTAATGTTGAATCAATTTGATGGACTCGTCTGAAAGTCTCAAAGCCGTTAAATCCAGGGAGGAACTAGTGGTAGTCCATGTTTGTGGCTGATTTAGCTAATTTGGGACCATGTGTTGGAAATTTAATTCCCTTCGTTGGGTCCTATATGTCTGTTAACTCCCTATTTGTATTTGAAATATAAGAAAGTGATTGATGAAAGCACAATATAACGGAAGAACAATAGTAGAGTGTACTTTTTACTTAATCAGAAAATAAAAGAGCCGTATGTGTGGATGAAGATAAATTTCCCAGCACAATGACACCATCATGACACCATCTCTCGTAAAGCGTGGGTTTAATTATGCTTTTGGTTTACCCAAATATTGTGATTTATTCGTTAGATCTTTTAAACTTGCATTTAGATTTTAAATATAGATATTTTTATGTAAAATATCACAACTTTCCTGTTTCGTTCTCTGTAATATTATAAATTTTCCTTTTGATCTCCCAAAAGATTTTTTTTTTTCATTTAGTCTTTCTTTACTCATTAGTCTATTTGTCCCCAGTCTCCACCCCAGACGCCAGGTAACGGATAAAACTCATAGTAAGCTGAAAACAGAATTAAACGATAATTAAAATAAATAAATTTTCAAGAAACTAAATCAAAAAAATCTTGAAAAATGAGAAAACAAACAGAAAAATTGTGAAATTTTAAGAGACTAAAAATATAATTAATTCTAATTATATTTTATTCTTGATTAGTTATAATATGTAGCTTTTTATTTTTCTGTATCACACTATAATCACTTTCTTATTATTGAGGTTGAGTTTTTTATCACTTATTGAAGAAATATGTTAATGAGCAAATACAATAACATTGTTCCAGGTAGGAAAATTGTACTTGTCCATTTTTACTACTTGATGTGGAAGCCTCAATTCCAAAATTAAATTCAGACCGTACCACACACACCCGAACTGGCCCTCTCTGGCAACTTCAAGTGGAAGATACTGCAGTTTGAAAGAGGGGAGTAGTTTCCTGCATGCTGCCTTTATTTCTCTGTCACTTTCTCTAATAGTCAAGTCTTAACACCTGTTATGAACTCCTTTGTAACGCAAGCCAAACTAGACCCTAAGCCAGCTAAAGGGTATCCAAAACTTGAACATTGGTGGTCATGTTACACATGACATGACCAACGAAGATCGCGGTTCTGGTTACTTCCCTTGTATGTATGGTAAAAATGTTGAGCACAGCTGACATGTGGAAGATAGATCTTAAATTAGTTATCGACACTATTACGTCTCGTTTGGTATTTGAAATTGAGTATAAAAGTTTGGAATTAAAATTAGATGGCTCAATTTCAATTTTCATATTTGAAATAATATATAGAATTAAAATTATAATCTCACAATTTAATTTTATAGACTTAAAAAATAATTAAAATTAACTCTTCTTAATTTTTAACCAATATTTTAAAAATTATCAATTTCAAAACTTATTAAATATTTCTCTCTTTATTCAATTTATTTATTTTCTAACGAGTATGTTTCAATGCTTTAGTTAAGTCAAACATGGAATTTAAGATTCTAACTAAATTTCATCTTTTTAAATTGAAATTTCACATTACAGTTTCAACTTCAACATTCAAACAGACCCTTAATTGCTCTAAGAGAAAGACAAAAATTTTATTATATACTATTTATTATTTGATACATTAATTTCTATATTAAAAAATATTAAAAAAATAAGACATAATAATGGAACACAAAATTGAAGTATTAATAGATAAAAACTTCTTATTCTAAAATCATCTAAGAAGTTCTCCTTAAACCAAAGTCTTAGTCTATACGAGTTGCAAAATGGATACCAAAAGATGTTTGGTCTTTGTTTTAACATATTGCAATTGTATATTTTTTTTAAGTATTATTATTATTCTATTGTGAGGTGCATATTTATTTTCGTGTTGAAACTTGAGCAAATTAAAGGAGGGAAAAAGAGAGATGGCAGAGAAGGATACATTGGAAGAGAATATTTATAACGTATACAGGAGGAGCATGTACTGGGTGCAGGCTATTTTGGAAGAGAGTTGGCAGTAGCTAAGGGGTGAGAGGAGCAATGTACATGCAATGTGGCATGTAGATGGACATACATATGGTTTTGTGGGAAAAGGACAAAGAGGACCAGCTCTGCTCTGATGGTAGGGTAATAACAACAGGCTAATTAGCATGAGTTTTCATCCCATCATCGCACACGCAATGCGCACACAGCCATTCAGATATGTATTGGAATTGGGCTGAAACTGATGGCAGGGGATAATGGTTGATGGGAAAGAGCCTTCATCCCAATGCATGATACATGTTGGTGGGTTAGGTGGCAAACCCTGCCCCTCTTCACTGGACCCATCCCCTAGATTCCTGCCCCTTTCTCTCTTTTCCCTCCCTCTCCTTCTCACAGAGAAAAAAACACTATCCAATTTGGACTAGAAGTTATATAGCCAACTCATTTCTCTTTTTTCTTAAGCAACCTCCCCCCTTCACAAAATTCACACAGCATAGATATATCAATATGACCATCACCATGTAATGTTCTTTTCCTAAGAAACCGACTATGCCCAATTGCCCCCATCAATACTTCCATGATTCTAGAAATCCAATTAGATGTGCTCCATACATAATAATGAGTGATATTTTTGGTAGAATTGGCTTTTAATTTTCATTTCTAGGCAAAATATCACTTTATTACCAGATATAAAGCATATCAACATATCCAACTAGTATTTTAGGAACATGTCAGTATTTCACTCTTTCCCTCTCAATTAGAATACTTTCCCATATCTAATGCCTTTTGCTCATGCTTTTATTAATAAAATCATCATGATGAGCATTACCTGGTCTAAAGTCACCCACCTCACATTAAAGTTGCACAATGTTTCTGAAATCTGAATCTTCATTTCCCTGCTGGCCCTTATCAACGGAATCAAATTAAAAGACATGAAAAGCGTCTTGCTGCAGTTCCAATTCCATCATTATATTTAAAGACAACTGTCTTTTACAAAGAGTAAACCCCCCCTTCTACTTGTCTCCCAAGTGAGCAACTAGTTTATCATTAGGAAAATAATTACGAGTCATGAGCTTACACATGCAAACGCTTCATTGGAATATATAATATATTGAACAACTTGAGGCACAGAAGCAAGCTTTCTTTCTTTCCTTTTCTAAACACAATTCACTTTTTCTTTATTCTTTTCATATACACTAAACATCATTTTAACATCTAGTTACCTGCGTATTTTTTTTTTTATTCTTCTGCAAATGCTTAACCAATTGGTTTTCCTTTTATTGTACATAAAATAAGGAGGAGTGTAATTCTTTTATTTATTTATTTATTTGACACTACTAATTAGCTCACACACAATAAGAAGAGAAAAAGGAAAAAAAAAACCAGGGATATATATGGAAGTTAATGCTTAGAAACTATAGATTCAAACACCCTCCCCACCTCCTCTCTCTCTCTCCCTCCCTCCCAACTTCCTTTTCCTTTCCAAATATTCACATAAGAGAACAAAGACTCTCCCTAAAACTGAAAAGTATATATAAGCCATCCTTCAGAAAATTGAAGAGCTAGTTTATTCCCATCAAATGATGTTGTGGAGCAAACTCTAGTCTTTTTCATTGGTTGTTTAACAATAGCATGGTTCAACCTTTGAGCATATCTGCAATCTTCTCTTATGTATTCATTCAAAGTGGAGAGCACAGTATCATTCAGCTGATCTTGGAAGATTTTTGGCAGGCCTAGACCAGCCAAATGAGATATGGCTTTCTTCCCAGCAAATTTCATGCTACAAACCGCTCACCATGATGATCACCAACACCCACCTTCTCTGAACTCACTTCTACCCACATGTGCACCACAAGATTATCATGGTACTTACTGTTACTATTCAACACAGAAACCAATTAACATCACAAGCACACACAGTACACTAAAAAATATTCTGTGCCTAATATAATACCTTGTTTTTCAAAAAATGTTGATGATATATATATATATATATGCAGGGGGAGCATCCTTTCTAGGGAAGAGATCTATGTCCTTTTCAGGGATTGAACTTGGAGAAGAGGCTAATGCTGAGGAAGATTTGTCTGATGATGGATCACAGGTAGGGGAGAAGAAGAGGAGGCTCAACATGGAACAGGTGAAGACACTTGAGAAGAGCTTTGAGCTGGGAAACAAGCTTGAACCTGAGAGGAAAATGCAGCTGGCAAGGGCTCTTGGGTTGCAGCCCAGACAGATTGCCATATGGTTCCAGAATAGGAGGGCTAGATGGAAGACCAAGCAGCTGGAGAAAGACTATGATCTCCTTAAAAAACAATATGAAGCTATCAAGTCAGATAATGATGCACTTCAAGCTCAGAACCAGAAACTTCAGGCTGAGGTTTGTTACTCCTCTTCTACCTCATAATCCAATCATTATATGGTTCTTTGGGTCACATGTCTACTTTGACATGATCTTTTGCCTTTTAATTTTTACTCTTTTTTTTGTTTTGTTTTTCATTATACAAAAGATAGGAATGATAAAGAACTAGAGGTGTTCAAGTTCTGATAGATTGTTTTGATTCTGTAGAATAAAGCTTGACAATGATGAAACAATTATCTTATTTTTTTTCTTTCCATTTCTAAGTATTTATGCTTTTTTGACTTTAGGCTAATTTTCAGACCCATTCCTTTCACTCCACTTCTCCACTTTATAACTTTCTAAAAGCTTCTTTTTCTCCTATCATCATCTACAGCAAATTCATCAAGATCCTTTTCCACTGATCAATAATTGCATGTCTCTCTTTGCACTGGTTTTGTGCGTATTCATTTAGTTTTCATCGTACCATATTCTATAAATATTTTATCAAATTCTAATTACATTAGCACTTATGTTTTTGGGGGCCATGTTGTGGTGTGTTGTGGTCCTGCTTTTCTGCATATACATGTACACACATATAGTTTGTTGTGCCCTTTTACAGATTAGCTAATTCTTTTTCCTGTGTGACTGCTGCAGATATTGGCACTGAAAAGTAGAGAGCCAACTGAGTCTATCAACCTCAACAAAGAAACAGAAGGGTCCTGCAGCAACAGAAGTGAGAACAGCTCAGACATCAAGTTGGACATCTCAAGGACACCAGCTATTGACAGTCCTCTATCCACACACCAGACCATTAGCAGACCCCTCTTTCCATCCACTGCTGCTAGGCCTACTACTGCAGGATCAGTGCCTCATCAGCTTTTCCAAACTTCTTCAAGGCCAGACCACCTCCAATGCCAGAAGATGGATCAAATGGCAAAAGAAGAGAGCTTAAGCAGCATGTTTTGTGGGATGGATGATCAGTCTGGGTTCTGGCCATGGTTGGAGCAGCAACATTTCAATTGAATCGAGAGGGGAGAGTTATAATTTATAAAGAGAAGAAAAGAAAAAAAGAAAATTGGAATGTAGTTATTCCATGTAAAATCAAGAGGGTGTCAAATTAATTTACCATACTTTGAGTTTTCTTAAATTAAAACCCATGTTTGGGAAACTTGATGTATAAAATAGGATATATCAAGTAGAAGTTTTTATGGTGGAGCTTGGAAATTTTTATTTGAAGAAATAAAGGGCTATTCACTTCCTTCCTTCTTTTTTTTTTTTTAAGTTGGTTAGTATAACAAGTTTTTCTTGAAAATTTGAGTTAAATTTTCTTCAAGTGACAGTACCATGCTTGTTAGTGTCTGATTTGCAGGCATTAGCATGGCCCATTAAAATAAAACGGATTCTCTCCTTATATGTTTACTATTCTTTAATCCAATTATTTTTGCTTGCTTTGGAATCATACCTTTGAACTGTTGAGCAAAAGTGTTTGGGAGTGCTTAGAAGAAAGACCCCTCTGATGATTCATGCTGATTTCATCAATCTGTACCAGCGGTGAACAAAATCCAACTCGACATTGACAAAGTATACATAAAAAAGAAAAGAAGAAAAAATGAAAATAATGAGAATCAAACACACATTCCAAGAGAGGAAGAGGACAAACAGATGGAAGAGTGAAAGAAAACAAAGAAAGTTGGAAATGGTCATTCTCGTGAATGGGACGTTGTCGATTTTGTGGTTCATGACAAAGTAAAAACAATGGGGTGTCATACGAAAGTTTTGGGCGTAGTGAATGATAAGCAATTCCTATAATATTATAATTTAATTTCTATACAGTGAAATTAATACTAATACTATCAGTTAATAAAATTTTATTAAAATGATAAGTGATGAAAAATAACCATTCACTATCATAATTTATTATTTTTATGAAATTCTATTAGCAAATACTATAAAATTATTTCACACTATCATTGTCAACGTAAACAAATCAAACCCATTATATTAAATGTAAATATATATTTATGATTTATATTAAAAAAAAAATTGTATGCAACTTTAGTGATGGACACCCAACGCACCCTAAAAGCAAATAGAGAGATGTCAATAGAAGAGAAAAAAAAATGGGTTAGTCTCCTATTCCTGGGAGATAGTGTCTAGAATATGCATTTTATGGGTCCTCTCTGTGGGATACTTTCTCATAGGTAGTATTTCAAACTGTAGTTGCGGTCACAAATACAGTTATAGTTGTAATTATTGTAGTTGCAAATAATAGTTATCGTAATGCGCGCATTGTGACTGATATAATGTGAAATTTTTATATGTCTACAAATTGAAAATGAACTAGTTGTTATTTGTTATGATCTTGATGCAATCTATTGTCATCTGTTACGCTCTTAACTCAATTACATTATAGTTCATCTATATAAAAATATATGTATAACACTGCAATTGTGGTTCGATGAGCCTGCCGTAGACCACAACCACAGTATCATGCACGGTTGCATCATGTGATGCCGCCCACAATTTGTAACAATGCTCATAGGTTTAATTTCTTTTATTCCCTTTGCTTCTCTCTTTTTAAGTAGCTTCTAATTATTGGAAGAAAAAAAATTAGAATGCATGTTTAGGATTTTGAGTTGATCCAACATCACTACTATATTAAAAATAAGGGATGTTGTAAGTATTATTTTTTATACCTATTCAAAAGGATAGTAGAAGTGATCCTTAACGATCGATTGAGAGTAAATTTCCATTTTTTTTCTCTCAATCAGTATTTAAATCACATCTCAAATGTCATTTAAAAGATATCCAAAAAGAATTGCAACCAACACTAATTCTGAAAATGTATTTATCTCAGCCAAAAGGCCAAAAAAGTATAAGAAAATTAGTTATCTAATTATCATTGATAAAGTATCATAATATTGCATGTAATGAATAGTAAATACTTAATAACTTATCGAGTGTCAAACAACTTTGGTCATACCACTTTTTTGGGCACTGGTGAGCAGAGAATTCAGTCACCACTGCACCCTTTTAAGTGCTTGATTTTTTTTCTTTTTAAATTATTTTGATATTTAAAAATAGATGTTTCATTTGATTATCCATTTTATTTTGATTGGATGAGATTGTAAGTCTACTCATTTTCAACCATCCTCATTTAATATCATTAGATTTGATAGATGTCAAATAAACTTTTAAATGTCTAAATATAATTACCTATTTCCTTTGAGATCATTTTCACCCAACTAAGTTCCATGCATTTTCATTTTTCAACCCCACTTTCGATTCACTGCTCTTTCTTTTCTCTCTCTCTCCTTGTACACTTTCTTCTCTCCTCAATATGGATAATGTGACAATGATGACAGTGATCAAAATTGCGGTGAAAGTATATCAAATGATAAATTGTCACAATCTGCTAGATCGCTGAGACCTCTACACGTCACAAAAGACTGTTCAATGCCATGCAAACTGTAACGTAATAGTAGAAACTTCAGCTCAGGTGAATATGTATGCAGTGATACAATATTAAAAAATTTCACTGATTTTAATGTTCTTTTACACCTTATACTATACTATTCTTTAATGTTATTTAATTTGATCTGTTCTTTTCAGAGAGTTGCTAATTAAAGTATGGATCATATCACATCATTGTAGGGGCAATCACAAATGAATCTTGTCACTGTCGATGTCTATTTCTTCCCCTTCTACCACGCTTTGCTTGCATCGTTTTTCCATATACTCGTTGTCAAATTGATAGCTGCTACGCCACCTAACCCTAAAATTTCTTTTCCAGGATGAACGAGTTGTTCCCTAGACTGCCATATATGTTTCATGCAATGATCGTTCTCTTTCTCTATCATCTTTTCTAATTTAATTTCTTGCCCACGAATAATAATCATATTTGTGGAGTTACAGTACATAAGCTAATTGATAATTGTCGACCATAAATAGTAACCTGCCATAAAATACAAGAATCAAACACATATTCCTGTGGGAGAAAAAGCAATGTGTATGCTATAAGAGTTTTGGACGTGACCAGTGTTTTAAATTGTAATTGCAGCCACCGTTGCAGTCGCGGTAAGAATTGCTACAGTTATGGAAAATGGGACCATTGCAATGCACGTTACAACTAATGCGATGTAAAATTTTTGTGTATATACAAATTGAAAATTTACCCATTGCAACTTGTTGTGGCCTTAATATGGTATGTTACAACTTGTTCCTGCCTTAATGCAATTACATTGCAGTCAATTTATGTGAAAATGTATTACACTGCAATTATAATCTAATGCATTACCTTGTGGACGGCAATCATAATATTACAGCCGCATCACATAATGCAATCCACAATTTAAAACCTTGGAAGTGACCATGAGAGTCGGAGTAAAGTCTTTTTAAGAGTTTTACAAAGGATGAAGTTGTAATATAAATAATTGAGGGATAATTTTGAAAAGTAAGTTTATTAAAAACCACTTCCATTTCTGCTTTCTTTAAAAGTTGGGTATGACTAGTTTAAAAAATAAGTAGCAAAACTGTCATTTTAATTACAGGTATTTTTTAATAAAAAAATTCAAACACTACGAAAAATATATAGAATCACTTTTTGAAAAAAAAATTCTTTGAAAAATGTATTGCAAACGCACTCATATTTAACTTGAGTTCATGATCAAAGACTGAATTATTGAATATGACGAATCTTCGCTTAATTTTTTTGTCCTGGGTAATATAACGACGTGGAACTGTGAAGTGAACTCTCTCTCTTTTCTTTTTTTTTCTTTGGTCGAAGTGGAACTGTGAAGTGAAATCTACAGTTCACTACCGTGCTGAAAATAGGTGACTGAAAACGGACAAAAAAAAACAGGGGATTTTCAGAACTACAATTAATAATATGACCCAAAAAAGGAAAAAGGGTAAGAAGTGGTGGTCACACGCTTATATTTCATATTCAAACAAAACAGATCAGTTTTTGCAGTTATGATATAACTTCCAAAAAGGATGTTAGGGTGTAATGATAATGACCAAGTAGTAAGAAGACACATTTCTAACGAAATTTGCTTGAAAGCAATTGCTTCGCCTGAAGGCAAGCAACTCTTTTGTAATTTGGGGCATTATATTAGGAATAAATATGATATATTTGGATATAGAACTTGAGTGACACACTGACACCCAAATTAGTCCTATGCACGCCTTCATCACAAAAACATGATACCCAAGAATCCATAATTTCTGTATTAAACAATGCATGTGATAATATCTTCATTGGCTAGGAGATATCTTTTTCTATATTGTAAGTATTGCGCTGTTATACTTATGGGATCATGTGAACTTAGCTTAAAAAATACTTGCCAAATGGCGGAATTTTTTGGCATTTTATTTGATGAAAGTTTCAGAAGCCAACTACGATTTTAAGCAATGTTTATTGTTAGTGGGCATAGTTATCAATTAACAAACAGTGGAAGCAAAAAACAACGCTTAGTGGCCACGTGCTTGACGATTCCTAACTTGACATGTAGCATAGGGTAGTTAGGGTTTTTGTAAGAGTTTGCAGAATGTGGGCATTCCCAGCATGTTTGGGGACTATAGTGCCCATAAAGAGTGTGGAGAACATGTGACTCTTGAAATGTCAATATGCAATAATTTTGTAATTATTGGTTTGCTCTTTATATTTTCAGAAAGCGTTTCTTATTTTAATGTAATAATAATGTGTCCTTGCATATATTTGTATAGAAAGCAAGTATTATAATGTTAGGATTCTGTCAACGGCTACTTAAACAAAATTTCAAGTAGCCTTTTAGTTGGTTACGGCAACTATACTAGGTTTTGAAGGAAACTCTGTTATGGCTAACTTATCCACATTTTCAAGTGTAAATTTGATTTCATCTAACTTCGAGGTTGATGCTGTACGTGAGTTAGTTGTCCATACATGTGCTGCCACTATATAGAATTAGTAAGTTGTATGGTATCTATTCGGATGAGCAGTATTATTTCATAATACTACATATCTGTATGTAGTCTGATCACTTTGTTTATCATTTTAGTTGGACAACAGTTGGAAAAAATACTTAGACAACGTCATATAATTATATATGGTAGGTGCAGAAGACATAGGATTCTTTAGGGTTCACTAAAGATGGGAGCAAGTTTTTAAGCCACCTAGTGCTAGCCCATGTGATTGAAGTGGGTTCCAGTCTGCTCTTGCTGATCCTGTCCATTCTATTGGCTAGTTTTCGATCACCCTCACTAACCTAGCTTTTTTTTTTTTTTTCGCGGGGGGGGGGGGGGGGGGGGGGTATTTATGACTCCATTGAATTTGAATATGTTTATTATTTTTATTGTGTGTATAGTTTATTCCTTATTTACAACTTGCATTTTATGTCATCCTCATGGTATATGTTAGAAACCAAGAACTCAAAAAAAAGAGAAGCATGAGAAATTAGCTGAATAATGTACATATCTGTATATATTGAAGTGTGCTTCTATACAAAATGGAGATGCTTATTTATAGGTCTAGAGTAATAAATATAAAGGAATCAAAATCAAATCAACCTGCACTACAAGATTTACACGGGATACTAACAGATTTATCAACGGATATAAATATTATCGATGGGTAACAACAACTTTTGGAAAGCCCAAACAAGAATACCAACAAGAAAAAAATTAAACACTAGTCTATACAACTGTATTAAAGGCGTCACTAAGGTCATCAAGAAAACAATATTACTTATAGGTATTTTATTTCTACCAATGGGTAGCTTAATTTTACCAACAGGTATTGGAAATTTTTAAAAAATTTATTTACCTTTTACCGACCAGTACTTTATTTACACCAACAAGTTTACGAAATTAATTTTTTTTATTGATTTATTGGCGACAGGTTTGTCGACGGATTTTAAATATTTATTTTGTTATTTTTTAAATGCATTTTTTTCGAGATATGGTTTTTTTCCATTTTGGTGGCTGAATACATTGTTGTATGTGAAGAATTTATATAAATTATTTAATTGTTTGTCATTTATTCATTTATTTTATTTATAATTATCAATTAAAATGAAATGAAATAAGTAAATAATGAAATTGAAAATTAAATAAACAAAGTATAATAATAAAATAAATATAAAGTGTGATAAATATAAAAAAAAATGTCCAAAATATAATAGAAATAGCTAGAAAAAGACTAGCTGAAATCATTCTCATTGGCATTATCGCCATCATCAGACAAGGAGCACTCAGTAATGGATGAGATTGGTATATGGGGGAGCTTCTTGCAAAAGAATATAATCCCGAGGCTTTCATATTGTTGAAGAACCTTATCACATCGGTTATAATCTTCTTCTGCTTCTTCTTAAATCTACTATTTTCTTTCTTGGCTTTCTATTGCTACTGTTGCTCCATGGACAACTTTAGTTATTGGATCTCTCTAAGCTCCTCATCCCCTGCTACTCGGCCCGCTACCTGCTCTTTAGAGCTACTGGAGAAGTTGTGTCTACTGCTACTACTTTTGTTGGATAAACTATGCCTGCTACTACAGCTCTTGATTTAGGGCATACACATACTCCCATAGGGCATTATCCTTAGCAACTTACCCAGTAACGAAGGATAAGGCCTATTATTAGGATATTATCCCATCCTATATATGCGGCTCTTACAAGGGCCACCAACCACTTGGGGCCAAGTATCCTCCTCATTTGGAGGAAGGATGTCAGCATCGAGCCTAGCCTACACTAGCGGGTGTAGTATTGTGTCGACACCTGCTCCCATAGCTCTGTATATTCACGCTATAAAAAAACACATTGTAAGTAATAATTATGACATAAATAAGAAATTAATAAAAATTAAATATTAAAACATTTGATTTTAGACTTATACGTATGTTATCTTGAAGTGAGGGTTAACCTACACTTTTCTTGTCTTCCTCTCTCACCCTTTCGAGTATGAGGCCTCTCGAAACAATTCCTCCTAGTTTGGAGGGCATTTTAACTCCTTAGCCAGCACGCAAATGTATATTAAAATCATAAGAACATACTATTTAATACAATTCAAATTTAGCTACTCACTGGTGTGTAGCGATCTACCTTTAACTAAGGCCCAATGGTGCTGCAGCTTGCAGAAGGTGGCATCATTCAACTAAGAGCTGCTTATATGCTCCTTGCGAACATCAGGGAACAAGTCCCATTAGCGCTTGGAGGATCTAATCTTCTGAGCCCTCTTGATGGCAGCCTCATGCTCTAGTAAGATGTAATTAAAAGGACCCTTGCATATACAAAACTCACAACATATAACTAATCATAAGTATGTAGATAATATAAACATGATTTTAACATAATCAAATAAATTATAGCATTACATTCCACTCCTGGCACCACATTTCTTTGACATCTTTCTAGATGTTTGTGTCCAGATGGGCCACAAGTGGTTATACTTGCTTTGTACAATAACTATAATTCGATAGTGACCCTTAGCAAAAGGATCAAAGTTGTTACATAGATGAACTAAATTAAATACAGTGACAATATTTTAAGCATCACAAACAATCTAAAATTAAAATATGTAATAGAAAATATGTTCAAATGTACTTGTATTTACCATACAGCCTAATCTAGTAGAGCAGTCTACTATTAGGGTTGAGTAGGCTACCATTCGTGTCCTGCGTTTGTAAGCCGCTTAAGAAAGCAGGGGTTTGATAAGATATGGGGCCAGGAGTCCGACCGATGGTAAGATTGGAGCTGAGGGCACTACTATGGATTGGTTGTGACTAGGAATAGGGCGGTGGTAGAGGGCCAATATACCCAGAAGTGGGTATCATCTAGAAATAAGGGGTGGCAGTAGTAGGGAGATGATTGTAGGGAGGATGATGGTAGGGGAGGTGGTGGCAGCGGTGATGGTAAAGGTAGTGGTTGGTAAACCTATCTTCCTAAGTCGGCCTCTACCTCTACCAGTCATACTAAAACAATTATACAATCTGCAAAAAAAAAAAAATTATTACATATGTAAATTTAGAGTTATTTCAAAACATTATTGTATATAATATTTAACATTTTAGTTAATCTGAAAGTTCAGAGCTATTTTCATTATCACTTTGTTATTGTTTATTATCTCTGTGATTATCATACTATCATTTATTTCGTCTTCATTATTTCTCATTGGGTGGTTTTTCTTAAATCTTGTTTGGTTACTAAATTTCAGAATAAATCCTTGATTTTAGAATTGATTTTGGAAGAGTGAAAATTTCTCGTTTTTTATCAAAATCAATTTTATAGAAATTACCAAATATAAACCACTTTGTTTTACGATCAATTCTAACAAAACCAATGATAACATTATCAATTCTCCTTGGAAACAATTATAGAGTGCAGAACTAATAAATGCACACTTATTCCGATTAAAACTCACAGCCCAAAGGAAAAATCTAATATTGTTCACTTGCACATTGAATTAATGAATTTTAGAAGAAAATGAATCTTTATCACACATATAATTCCCATTTCCAACATCGGCAACATTCGATCGAATTAAAAGAATCACTAGCAAGACTAAAACACCAAAAACAATGTATGAAATTCGAACCCTAATTTCATCTAAAATCTTAACATTGACCGAAAATTCAATTCAACATTAATTGACTATGAGATTAAAGAGAAAGGAATAAGACTGGCAGCGAACGAGCTTGAAGGTGCAGATGCGGATGAAAGAAGGAACATCTGGATGGAATGGGCCACACATGACTCGTTGGGGCCACAATTGCAAGGAGGGCATTCCAACGATGAGTGGTGGTAAAGGGTAGCGGCGTAGCGCTGGTGAAATTGGAGCTCCTGGATGGCTTCACTGAGGCACTCCTCCACCTTAGACGAAGATCGTCATCAGAGTTGTTGATGAGCAAAGGGGAAGTAGGAACAACGGTTCTGCTACAAAATTGTTTGAGTGGGGATTTAGAAAGAATTAATCAATATTTTAACTAATTAATCAAATAATTTTTTATTTATCATCTCATCGAATCTCAAAGAGAGAGAGAGAGATAGAATGAGGAGTGAGAAGGTTAGATAATCTAATCTAAGAAGCTTTTGTGAGAGTCAGAGGTTAGTTTTTATTTTCATTGGACCGTGTCATTTGTTTTAAGAAAGGCGAAAGGAAAGGATCATCTCGTATCAACTTGCCTTGCCTAGGCCCTTATCTCATTACCAATCAAAGTCAACATCAACATCCTTGTTTCCCTTGCTTTATACTGTTTTATATTATTTTTCACATTTTTCTTATTCTAAATGCTGTTTTCTGTCATTGTGTGATGTCTAGTCTAATTTCCTTATCTTGGTGCAGATGATATATCAAGTGTAGGGGTGTTCACGGTTTGGTTTGGTTTGATTTAGTTCGATTCGATATGGTTTTGGTTCGGTTCAGTAATTCAATTTAGTTAGGTTCGGTTTGATTTGGTTTAAATTCGGTTCGATTTGGTTCGGATTAGTTCAGTAATTCAATTCAGTTAGGTCCAATTTGATTTAGTTTTGGTTTGGTTCTGTTTGTGTTCGGTTTGGTTCAATTCAATTTTGTTTAATTCGGTTCAGTTCGTTTCGATTCACTTAGGTAATTCAATTTAGTTAGGTTTAGTTTGATTTGGTTTTGATTTGGTTCAGTTCTATTTAGTTCGATTCGATTCTGTTTGGTTCGGTTTGGTTTTTAGTTCGATCCGGCCCAATTTGGTTCAGTCCAGTTTGATTTGGTTTGGTTTGGTTAGGTCTGGTCCGGTTTGACTCAGTTCAGTTTGGTTCGATTCGGTCCAGTTTGGTTTGGTTTAATCCAGTTTGATCTGGTTCAATTTGGCTCAGCTCGGTCTAGTTCAGTTTAATCTAGTTCGGTTTGATGTGGCTCGGTCTGATCCAATTCGATTCAATTCGATATGATCTGGTCCTAATCCAGTCGGTCCGATCTGGTCTAGTCCGGTTCGATTCGATCGGGTGAGGTTCGGTCCGATTTGGTTTAGTTCGGCCCAGCCCGGTCTGATGTGGTCCAGTCTGGTTTGGTCTGATCCAGTTCAGACTGGTTCAGTTCAGTCTGGTTCGGTTCGATGCGGTTCGGTCTAATCCGGTTTAGTTCGATTATATGTGGTTTGGTCCCGATCTAGTCGGTTCAGTTCGGTCCGATCTGGTCTAGCCTAGTCCTATTTGGTTAGGTCCGGTCTGGTTCGATTCGATTCGGTCTGGTCCGGTTCAGTTCGGTCCGATTTGGTTTGGTTTAGTTCGGCCCGATTTGGTCCGGTTTGGTTCAGTCTGGTTCGGTTTGGTTTGGCCGGTCCGATCCGATTCGGTCTGATTCGGATCCGATTCGGTTTTGTTCTGTTCGTTTTGGTTCGGTTGGTTCGATTTGATTCAGTTTGGTTTGGTTCAATTCAGTTTTCAATTTTTACTATAAACTTATAAAATGTAAAAAACATAATTATAAACAATATTAAATTAGAGTAATTGTTATTATAAAACCATATAATTATAAGATCTAAGCTAATTTTTAAAATTTATGCTAATATGTCATACTATTAATTAATAAGTTAAACAAATGATAAAATATTTGAAAAAATTCATGTTAATTAAATTAAAAGAATTAATGTATAATTAAAAATCCTAATTGTTGAGTTAAAATATGAGATAAATTTAGGTATGGATGGGAAAATTTTGATAAGTAATACATCTTATTAATGAATAAAAATATTAATATAATATGTTGTTGATTCAGTTTGGTTAGGTTCGATTTTTTACAAATTAAGAATCAATTCAAGCCGATTAATTTAGGTTTTGATCGGTTTTTGGTTTTAATTTGATTTGGATTAATTTTGAACATCCCTAATGAAATGTTTTACTCCATGACTTTACACATCTGAATGGTTTCAGTTTTTGAATTTTAAAATAAGTTGAGTTAGCTTTTATATTGCAATGTAAAAACTAATTTGGCTCATCAAAAGTCAAAGTGAATAACTCATGAGTGATTAAAATGATTTTTAGTTCTTTAAACATTCTAAAATAAAGACACACTCAACGCTTCAAAAGGAAGTAGAGGGAAGACGTGGAGAGAAAATAATGGAATGTAAAAGTAGATGTGAATAACATGTTTTTATGGAAGGTGTCTAGGCATTTGAGATTTTATTCAAATATCATCATTCTATATAAGCTAACTAGAATAAGAATCCAATATCCATACCATTTATGATTTTTTTTAGAGGTCAAAAAGTTATATTTTTTTACTTTTTGTTTCATTTGAATAAACAATTTATTATCCTCAAAAATTTATTTTAAATATTTTTTGAGAAGCTAAAATATCTCAAAAATTACTTTTTAAAACAATCAAAACAAACACTTTATTATTACATATTTAAATATAAAATAACTCATTTATAAGTTATTTTTTCAAAATAATTTGCTTACCAATTCAAGCCTTAAACCACATATATATCAAACTTTACAAAATAAAATTCTACCCCAATCAAAAGTTAAAACAATTTCACTCCATATTCAATTTGAGGTGACGTGCATAACATAGCTTGATGATTATATCAATTATTGAGAACATATAACCTTCTAATTATTAACATTATCAAAATTCGAGATGATTCAATATTAATTATTAATATTACAAGACCTATATATTTCAATTATGTATATGTTACTTAAAAAGTATTGAAATAGTTTGAAGGTCCTTACTGCGAAACATTCTACTATGTATCCTTGAAGTTCTCATAGATAAAAAGTGCAGCAAGGTTCATCACGAAGTCCTAAAATATTTAAGTATTAGAAATTACTAGAAAATGAAAATTCATAATTAATTATATTTATTATTATAATTAGTATATTCTCTTAATAAATATCTTGACCTAGAAAGATTTTATATGTAATGTAAATAAATAAGTTAAACACAAATTATTAGTCAAAATGAAGTCAATTGAAATCAATTATACTAACTTATTATTATATTAATTAGAACTGGTATTTTTCTATAAATTAAAACCATATTTAAAAAAAAAATTCGTATCAATCAAAATAATAGCATGATTTAAAATTATTAATGTCGTAATCTAATTTCAAATTCAGAAATTTTTAAATGATAAAATCTATAAAAAAAAATAAAATATTGCTCAACTAATTATTTGATTCAATCAAAAATTATGAATCATAATTTATAATAAAGTATAGATGATTTATTTATTAAAATTATTATCATGATTATAATTTATGTATCCTCTAAATAAATAACTCAAAGAAAAAGTGTTCCTTTTTTTTAAGAAAAAAGGAAAATCAAATAAAAAAAGTGTTCTTGATTAATTTGTTTTCAAGTTGTATTCAATTTTTCAAATCCTATTTGAAATAGAAGCCTTAAAAACTAATATCTAACTGTAATAAAAATTAATATATTTTATTTAATAAAAAAAATCAGGAATCATGCTTGAGAATCAAATCCATATCAATAACAATTAGTTATATTTATTATTAAAATTGGTATAATATAAAGATATCTTGAGTAAAAATTAGAACTTAAAATAAAATTAAGAAAAATATTAAAATAACAGTAGAAGAAAAATTTCTTACCAATGAACCAAAAAAAAAAAAAATGAAGAGAAGGTGGATAGAGGTAGAGGATAAAAACTGGATGGCGATGTAGAGCACGAAGAATTAAAAAAATTACCTTTATGACAAATGTAGAAAAGAAATGTTAAGAGCATGATTGGCAGTAAAATAGGGAGAAAAAAAAAGGAAAAACCCCAAGAAGAAGACTGTAAAGATAAAACTATATATTATCTTTAGTCCACAAGTAAGATGTACTTTTTTTAATAGATAATATATATAATGACTAGAAATGGTTAGCTAAATTAATTTAGAGTTCAATTGATTGATCAATTTAGAAAAATAAACCTACTTTGTTTGGGTTGCAAAAAAAAGATTTGTTCACTGAAAATAATTTTTTTTATTTGAAATCATATTTTTGTAAAAAAAAAAATCTGGTTTATTAGAAAAATAGATTCCTTTTGAGAAAAATAAACCCTATTTTTATATATGATTTTTACAAATAAAAGTCAATTCGTTCTAACATACAATCATGCTATACTATAATTTTTTGTTGATCATTTGAATATTGAAATTATTGTTAGAATTAAATGTTACCATATTCTTTTACATCTTTTAGGCCTCGTAAATGAATCTTTAGTTGTAGATAATTAGAATGACCTAGTTAAGTTCTAATCAAATCTATCAACTAGATGAAACCAAATACTAATACTAATCATTTACATTTTAAAATCTAGTTTTATTAAAAGTATTATAATGCAAATCATTTGCATCTTACTATAAATCAAAAACGATATTTTTATCATTAAATGATTTTATTAACAATATTTCAGATTTTTACTATTTAATTCCTACTCCTATTAAAAAAATGATTTTATTCAAAAATCTGAATCTCATTCCCATAAAAAAATCACATTTATTTGAAAATTAGATTTTAGCAATATTTAAGATTTTTACTAACATTTAAATTAAAATCAGATTTTATTAAAAAGTAATATTTGAATCCTATTCTTGTAAAAAAGAAATTTCAAATCCTATTCTTATAGAAAAAATCTGCTTCATTTGAAAATCATATTTCTTTTGAATTAAATATTTAGTATGTGATTTTTTTTAATCAAAAATATGAATTATATTGCTATAAAAACTAACATAATGTCATTTCAAAAAATAATATTTGAATTCTATTTCTATAAAAAAAAATATGATTCATTCGAAAAGAAAATTTCTATTAAATTAAATATTTAGTATGTAATTTTTTATTAAAAAATTTGAATTCTATTCATATAAAAATTGACCCAATTAATGTCTTTTTATATGCGGGAAAGCAAATGATCTAGTTAAATAACACGTCAACCATTACCCTTTTTGTAAAACTCAATTTTAGAATTATATATATATATATATGTGTGTGTGTGTGTGTTAAATATAGTCATGAGATTAGAACCTCTATAAACCTTTATTCCACACATGACTTAGTAATCTCATTACTTACATTGTCTTCTCATTCAAAGTTGATCAACGTGGTGTGATGTATTTTGGCCTTAATTTCATGAGTCGCTTTAAAGAGTTTGTCGTGGTTCCCATAGAGGCGGCTCTGCCTTAACCACTCACATAGGGGTGAATCTCTCAAGTGTACATCACAATCAAACACACCCGTCATTTATGAGTTATAGATTTATTAAAAGTATAAACTCACCCTTTATTTCATTATACACCACAAGGATGGAATAAAATGGATAGTGTTTAAATGAGAGACAAGTGACTTATTTTTATCCATATGAACCTAACATTTGAGGAATTCATAAATTCAAATTAGTTACTATTACTCTCAATCTGTGAATTAGGTTAAAGTCTCATCTCCCTTGATATATTCTTCATTAACTTTTTGCTTAGTGACTTTGTTTGACAATTCTAACCTCACAAATATTATGTATAAGTTTATCAATTAAGAGATCTCTTAACCACTTTAGCACTTGTCTACTTAGATGATTTCTAAGTGACGATACTACCACAAAGGGTAAAATTAAATCCAAAGAATTAATATCAGAGTACCCTTAAAATACATATGGATATTCCTTCATAACATATAATTGCAACTTTTAAAGTTTTATCATCCCCCACTATTTTGTGAGAGGTAATGGCACTCATTTTTACAGATATATGTTTGGTAGTCCCATTATCTACCACTCATTTTTTTTCTCCCAAAATCATTTCCAAAAATTACTCTCACAAAATTATTCTTTTTCCCTACATTGAAAAGCACGGAGTTTAAATTTTTAACAAAATGAATTTATGTCTATATTTTTCAGGCATTTGCGTTTACCTAATGTTAGAGTATTCATCTCCATGAGATTTTGTGAATTCTTGAACCGCCAATGCAGCAAAACTTTTCCATGGCATAAATTACTCTACCATGTTGACACGGCTTTTAATGTTGTGTTGACCATAAAATGGAGGTCAGCTAATCCAAATCAAGAGCGGGACACTGAATTCCAATGGCTAATTCTCGTGAAAATGTTGAATCCAAATGCCAGTAACATTTAGTAGCCCATGCGATACTACCAACACATGATTAGTTTGAATGAATAGATGATCCTTCAAACTAGTGGTCTCGGATTCAAACCTTAGGTATGAAAAAATCAATGTAAGGAAAGTCACGTGCCTATAAGATCTCAAATGCTCGAATATAATTGCCTCCAATGGGAGAATACTTGTGGAAAACAAAAAAAAAGAAGCTAAAACCTTAATTCAATATCTTGGATTTATAGTTGGGAACAAATTTAATAAATAGGGGTAAGTTAATTCATCCTTCAAATTATTGCATGAACTATTGACAAAAATGTCCACATATTCTGTTAACTTTCTTACGTGTACTGTTAATTTTAATAGTGAGTTATAACTTATCTTACTTCTCTGTTCTGTGCAGAATAAATGACAACTTAAAGTCAAAATCTTTCTTCTAAACAGAGATCTATGGTGAGAGCAGATGAAGAAAAAGGATCTAAACTACTTTATTTAGATGAGTGAGATAAGTAAGTATTCACTATAAAAATTAACTGTACATGCAAATAAGTTAAAAGTATGAAATTAAGCAAGTTAATATAACACAACTTTGACAATAATATTATAAAGAGATAAACTTGTTCCTATTTATAAAATTTAAGAGATTAGTATGAAATTTCTTAAATACTCGAATATGATTGTCTCCAACGGCAGAGTCATCTCTTTCCCTTTTTTATTGGCATTTGGTTGCTGCGTTTAAACTACATCCTTTCCGCCACACTGATGGAGCGAGTCTCAGCCGAATTGGTTGGGTTTTTCGAGGTTTAGGCTTCTTTCTCCTAAGTTTTTGGAAAATGCTCTGGAGATCTTGGGCGGCAAGCCCATTAACCCGAGCAAATGCCGCAAAGAGATTATGGGCCAAAAAACCAGGATGTAACCCATTTATAGTGGCATAGCTTATTTTAAATATTTAATCCATTACCAAAAAAATATTTAATTAAAAAAATATGACCCCAAAAATCAATATATTTGTCAATTGTCAAGGAATTAAGGTCCTGTTTCACGTCATAGGATAGGATAAGATGTGATAATATAATATAAGTTATACAATGTGCAAAAATAATTTTATATCATATAATATACTTACGAAAATTTAATTAACAAAATACTACTATACATAAAACAATTCACGAATTTATTTTGCATCAAATTTGAAAATAAATTATTGAATTTTCATCCAATCTAGCAGAAATAATAAATTTATCAAGTTTTATAAAATGTCATCTAGTTTGATAAATTTGTCATGTAATGAAGCTAAAATGAATGGACCAAATAATTTTATCTCTTAGTTTTTCAGGTATCCTCTATTCAAATCAAATGTGATCTTGTTCAAGAATTTAAAATCTCATAAAGGGATGATTCTCTCAACACCAATTTTTTTATGACTAAGGCTCGAACCCAAGGCCATTATGGGAAAGAAACATTTGTCACTCTAACATACCATACCATGTAGTGATATTGAACAATTTTATCTTATCATATGTCAAACACGAAACATATAATAAAAACAACTATAGTATAAAGGGTATATTACATTCATCTCCCCTGAAATTTGTAGAAATACAACCCACACCCCTTTACTTGTCAAATTTTAAGTATTTATACTATAATCACACTCTTCATTCATAGAACACTATTAGTAAACTTAATAAAATGATATTTTTATAATATTAACGGTTCTTAATGAATAAAAGTATAAAAATACGCTTAAACTTAACTTAGTGGGTAAAAGTATTTTTATGATTTTATTAATTAAAAATAGTTAATATCACAAAAATATCATTCTGTTAAGTTTACTAATAGTATTTTGTGAATGAAGAGTGTGACTGTAATATAAATACTTAAAATTTGATAAGCTAAGAGGGTGTGAGTATAAGTTAGATAACTAAAGAGGATGTGAATTGTATTTTTATAAAACTCAAGAGAAGTGAATGTAATTTTTCCTAATATAAACCCATGCCATCAAACTTTATGCAACAGAGCAATCAGGGCATAAGGGATGAAATTCCTCATTAATGATAGCTCATCCCTAATTAATAAGGCATTGGAGAAGTGGAATGTTTTCTATGTGACCACATCTCATTATAAATTCATGATTAAACCAATACGGATCCAATCCTTCTACTTTATAGTCCCCTACTAGGCTACTATAAACCTTAATTGAAACGTTAGGGTGCAGACAACATTATCCATGATATCTCCATATGAATCACTAGGAAGTATATCTATATACAAGCTTTGATGGAACTTAAAACATTTAATAACCTCAAAATGAGGATAATAACCTTCCCTCTCCGAGTCTCCACAGGTTTTTTTTTATTAAAATACATTGAGGACTTGAGGTGAGTCTGATCTCTCTCTCTCTCTCTCTCTCTCTTTTTTTTTTTTTTGGGGTTAAATATGAGTCTTCTCTTAAGGCAGGTCCCAAAGTCATCTGAATTACCTACTGAGGACTACACAATTCCGAAGAGTCAAAACCGAATGTGTTGGAATATTGCGCTTGAGACACAATACGCTTCTTAGGTTTGAACCCATTAAAACAATTGGGCCTCATATTAATCAACAGTATGGTTCCATTCAAGATTAAAAAATCATAGCGAATCCAAAAATGAGTGAAAAAGTGGAGACAAAAAGAATGATAAATAGCCTTTAAAAGACATGATGCCAGCCAGGTTTCTACTTGATGCCATGTACCAGGCTTGGGCCTTTGCTTTTAATCAATGAAGTTTTCTGACCAAAAAAGAGAAATTTCTTAGCTGTAAAGGACCAGCCACATTGCCTACCCAAAAAATAAAAAAAGAATCAGCCACATGGCTAAATCAAGGCCACTCAGTTAGTGGCCCCCACTATCTCTTTAATCCATGCCATCACAGAACGAGAAACCTAAAAAAAAATAAAATAAAATAAAAAACTCTTTTCCTGCCACTCAAAATCCTCATGCTCCACACGGATAACATGAACCAACAGTGTAAACTGTAAGCACAACACCACCACCACACATGGCTTCAACACCCCTCTTCTCCCCAACCACCACCACCGGCGCCACCATCACCCACCACCGCCACTCCCCAACATCCCTCTTCCCTTATTCCTTCGCCATTCCCCACCGCCGACCAACCACAAGGCTCCACGTGTCCTCCTCCCCTACCAATAAACCGACACTCACCACAACAACCCCAAAACCCGCCGGAGAAACCGTCTTCTTCGACGGCGGGGCCCACTACGGGGACCTCGTGGCGAACCTCCTCTTGGGCTTCACCCTTCTGTGGCTCCCTCTAACCCTGGCGGCTGTGTCACGTGCCTTCTACCTTCGTTACAGGTTCACCAACCTGAGGGTCACCGTCATCTCGGGCCTCACCGGCCAGGACCGCAGCGACTTCTCCTACAATGTTATCAAGGACGTGCAGGCTGTGCCCAGGTTCATTGGTGAGTGGGGTGATGTTGTCATTACGTTGAAGGATGGCACCAAGGTTGACCTAAGGAGTGTGCCTAAGTTCAGAGAGATCGCCAAGTATTGCCTCTCCATGGCCCAGAAGCCCGTCGTTTTGAAAGAGAGTGGGCCTAAAGGGTTTTGATTTCAGGTTTTTATCTACAACACAGGTATGTATGTATGTATGTATAATTTGAATTTTTCTATGAAATAATGTCTTGGATTTAATGTTGATATAATTTTGTCCTTTTTGTTAGTAATTTGGATTCATAATTCATGTATTGTAATGATGTTAAAATTAAAAGTATTTGGCAATAACAAAAAAAAAAATTTTTTTAACACAACTCTCCTCTGATCAAATTTTTGTCGACATGAGTTGTTCTTGTTACATAGACTACATAAGGACACAATAGGACGTAAATTCATGCGAGTTTAATTCTCTATTTTTGTTTCTTCTTCGTTCTCTGGTAACCAAAAAAAAACACTAGCTTTTTCGAGATTTTGTGAAATTCAAAGTTGTCTCCCGAGTTAATTGAAGATAAACAAAGGAAACAGAGAGAGTAAATTCTTTGGATTGCCCTTACTTTCTTACTACCCCAACTTCACACTTTACCTTTCCCCACTCACCGCATCTCAACCCATAACAATTCCAACCCTCATTTCACAGCGGCGGTCTCCAACGGAAGCTCTCTGCGCGCGGCCGTTTGCGGAGAAGGAAGAAGCTCTTTTCTCTTTTTCCTCTCTCTCTCTCTCTCTCTCTCTATATTTTCTTCTATGTGCAAAAATCCATAGCAGTTCCATTTTCTAAACCTTCTTTAAATATATTTTTTTTCATCTTCGAAGCTTTAGCATAGACAAGCTTGGGAATAGAGAAAAACAAAAAAAGAAGAGACTTTTGTGCTGGATATTGGGGCTTTATTCTTCTGTCTTCTCTCCGTGTCCCTAATTTTTTGTTTCCTTAGCTTGAAAACGGTTGATTTTTTAATTGGCCCCTCAAGTGTATAACGTTGATTCTGAGAGACCCTTACCATCTTTTGATGTCCTCTATTGTTTGAAAATTATGGGGATGCTGAATTCGCCCAGAAAAGGGGGTGGGGAATCTTTTTCCATTGATGAGGCTAAACCTGGTGTTTGAGGGGCAGTGTTCGAGGTGCGTTCTTGCTTGATTGCCAGTGGCACCACAAGTTACACAAGGAAAAAGAAGAAAATAAAAAATGACACTCAGGAAAAAAAAAAAAGAAATATGACTTTTGGAATTTAGTCACAAATGAGAAGATTTAAAACCCATTCGACGAGTAATCGATTCAGAAATCCTAGACAAGGCAAAAATAATACGTAAGTATTTTTTAAAAATTTCACATCATTCTTTTCTTAATATGGGTTCAATTTAATAAAACAATGAAAGTAAAATATATATGCAACTAAATACTTTTAAGAATTTTATTCTTAGAGGGGCATGAGCCCCCAGCACCCACTATATAGATCCACCCCTCCATTCGAAGAAGATTTGTATATAAGAAAAAAAGACTAAATATCCAATTTAGTTTCTCAAATTTATAGTGAGGGATAAATTAGTCTTTTAAATTTAAAAAATCTCATACTAGTCTCCTCAAATTTTATAGATGGAGACAAATTAGTTATTTCATCAAATTATCGTTTAAATTGTTAATAGAAATGTCCACATATTCTGTTAACTTACTTATCTATATTGTTGATTTTCAGGGGGTCTTAACTTACCTCTCTTCTTTATTTTGTATAGAACAAATAATAACTTAAAAGTAAAAAAAATTTTCTGAGTAGAGAGCTATGATAAAAGAGAAGACAAAAAAGAAATATCTAAACGTCTTTATTTAGAGAGATGAGGCAAGTTAAGATTCTTCATGAAAATTAACAGTATATATAAGTAAGCTAAGAGGACACAATTCAAATGATAATTTTACAGAAGGACTAACTTGTCCCTATTTATAAAATTTGAGCGACTAGTGTGAGATTTTACAAATTTGAGATATTAATTTGTTCCTTACTATAAATCTCAGAGACTAAATTGAGATCTTACTTTAAAAAAATAGAAAAAAAAAACCAATCGATGAAGATGCGGGAGGAGTTTTGGAAATTTGACATTACAAATATTATGATACTGCCATTACTAGGTGTGTGCAAAGCACATGATTCAAGTTCTGTTTAGTCCAATAACGACACTAAGGTATTGTTTGGTATATATCTTGAGAGGATGGAGATAGCGACAATGGAGACTGATACATGAAAAATCGTCTCGGTATCGTGTTTGGTTATGGAGTATAAGACATAATAACTGTCTCTTAATTTTATTTGAAAATGCAGGGACAAGATAACAAATACATGATAAAAGATATTATGTATCCCTATTAGACCATCATTGCTCCACCTATGGATTTGAGGACACATTAGGAAATATAAAATATGTATAAGGGTATTATTGGAAGGAAAAAATATTAAATTTTTGTCTCTATATCCTATCATCGCTACCTCTATTTTTAGGAGGTACAGAAATTTTTGTATTTCTATTATGGGGATAAAAAAGTTTTTTGTCCCCTACTCCTGTCTTCATCGCGAAACAGATTTATGTCTCTAGTATTTTCGTATTTCAGTCCTAGGGGCAGTTATCAAAAGCTATCTAATAGAGTTGTCATGGAATAAAGTAATTGAGAGGAGGTCAATATAGGGTGGATAACTAGATGGTAGCTGGATTGAATTTTACAAAACCTTAAAAAATGTCAGTATAATTTACCCTAAGTATATTTATTATGTGTCAATATATAATTCGAAGGTTTTTTTTGAAGGGAATATATAATTAGAGGATTAAAATTAAGCCATAACAAAAATAATACATAATTGGTTGATAACGAAAGGAAAAAAAAAAATTATACTAGCAGTTTTTCGGAATCATTGTCTTGGTTAGTGGTGGTAGTAAGAAATTTAGGTGAGTTCAACATCACTCATTCCCCAAGGTCAGTTAGCACTATTGATGAATTTAATTTGGTGTGTATCTGTATGATCATTGAAATGACAATTCATAGCAATTTGCAATTGATTCGTGTTCTGGTTCATGGGACGCAGTGGTAATTAAAACTTGGTAAAATTAAACAGTCTTGGAGAGATAGAACTGTTATCATATCTAGTGTTTGTGGTGGACAGTGCTGATGTCATTAAATGAATTATGAATTATTTACTTCAGAGAAAATTTTTCAACTCGTATAGTTGTATGTCGAGGATGACCGAGTAGAATTATCCAATTGTACGTAGCTTGAAATTAAATAGCAGTCAATAGACACAAATGAAAAATATTATTTATACATAAGGCCTAAGAGATATTATGTTGATTTATATTTTAATTATTATTAAATTGGGCGTGAATCTTACCCATCCAAATTATGAATAAGATATAAATTGACATAGTGTCTCACACATCGTTTGTTGAAATAATATAACTCAACAAGAATTGACCTAAAAGAATGTTATTTTAGGTAATATAGAATTGGGAATTGTTCAGCGGGTCTTATATGTATTCAGACTTCTTCAATAGGCAAACAGGAAATCGACATGTTGGTATGTCAGGGGCTGCTTTAAAGAGGAAAGTTGAGGTAACATTATCACCTAGTTGGACGAAAAATTAACTAGAGAATACTTTGTTATCAAAAGGTCATTGATTTTAATATTGCTTACAGCCTACCCACTTGAGAGGGTAAGATTGAATACGTTTATCCTCTCCATACACCACTAGGTGGAGATGTCGAATGGTAAGCTGGCAGATTACTCTTCTCTACATATGTTCAAATGTCTTGCATACGTGATGCACAACTCCCAATAAAGAACTAAATTGAACCCAAAGTTCAGGAAATATATGTTCCTAGGTTATATTAACGGTGTAAAGGGGCATCGCATGTGGGATCCCATTACCTACAAGTTTATTGTCATAGGGGTGTTCTATTTACAAAAATTGAATTGCAAAGTGAAGAAATAAATGACAACACTATTAAGGGGACAACTACAATTTACACAAATGATAAGTCTGTAGAAAATTATTCTGAAACAGAACTAGAGCATGATAAACAAGTGTCAGATGAGGCCAATGATACAAAAGTTAGATAATCAACCCACCAAACAAAACCACTATCATGGGGCTCAAATTATGTTATAGCAAGTCATGATGCATTCTGTCTTCTAATAGAAGAATGAGAGCCATCAACCTTTCAAGAGATTTTAAGCGGTCTTGATGTTTCTCTGTTAATGACAACAATGCAAGAAGAAATAGAAACCTTGCATAGGAGCAAGACATGGGAACTTTCTGCACTTTTAAAAGGTCAAAAAACTATTGGCAACAAACGAGTTTATAAAATCAGATGAGATCGCAATGATATCGTGCAACACTAGTGGTTAAAGGATTTGCTCAGAAAGAATGCATTGATTTCAATGGCATATTTTTTTCCAGGGATAAGGATCCTCTAAAATGAGATTTAGAAAGTAAAGTAAGGGGATTTTACTTTTTGATTCATGAATTTAGTTGTCAAACTTACCACTATTAGAGTAGTGCCGGCTATATGTGTTGTATTTGATTTACATCTTAATTAGTTAAATATGAAAGCTGTTTTTCTTCATGGAGAACTTGAAGAGGAAATTTATATGCTCTAGCCAAAAGGCTTTGGAAAAAAAAAGGAAAAGAAAATTCATTTGTCGGTTAATCAATCTCTATACAGTCTAAAACAGGTATCAAGTTGTTAGTACAAAAGATTTGATTCCTTCATAATTCACCTCAAAACAATAGATTAAATTCAGACAATTGTACATACTACAAAAGACCTGGTGATAATGATTTCATCATTTTGTTGTTGTATGTGGATAACATGTTGATGATAGGCTGCAACAAAGATCTAATCCAAGAATTGAAGGCACATTTGGCTAGGGAATTTGATATGAAGGACTTGAGACTAACAAACAAGATTTTAGGGATGCAAATTGATTGAGATAGAAAGGATAGAAAGATCTGGCATTCACAAAAGAACTGCTTAATGGAAAATCTTGTGGCATTTCAATATACAAGATTGTAAGTCAAATTCAACTCCACTTTCTGTAAATTACAAATTATTAGGTATGTGTCCTAGTAGTGAAGCAGAGAGTATTGAGATGTCTCGAGTACCATACACATCAATTGTGTGTAGCCTTATGTATTCCATGATTTGTACTAGGCCAGATATTGTTAAAGCAGTTGTAGATTGGTCAGTCGATTTATTGTAGAACCAGGAAAAGAGCATTGGAATGCTATTAAGAGGATCATGAGATATATTAAAGGAACCTCAGGTGTTGAATTATGTTTTGGAAGATCAGATTTTGGTGTCACAGAATATGTTAATTTAGATTTTGCAGGTGATTTTGATAAAAGGAAATCTACTACACGCTATATGTTTATACTTGCAAACAGAGTTGTGAACTAGTTATCAAGTTACAGATTGTTGTAGCATTTTCTACTACAGAAGTTGAATATATTGCAGCTATATAAGCTTGCAAAGAAGTTATCTAGATCCAAAGGTATATGGAGAAACTTGGGCATAAGCAGTCAAAGATTACTATGTATTAAGATAGTCAAAATGTCTTTTTTGCACATTTCAAGGAATTCAGCTTTTCATTCCAGGACAAAGTAGGAGTTCAATATCACTTTACATTAGAAGTAGTGGAAAAAGGACATGTGAATATGTAGAAGATTCACACTAAAGATAATCTAGTAGATGCCATGATAAAGCTGATCAATACTGACAAGTTTAAATGGTATTGATCCTCCTCGTCACGACTTCGACAGGCATGGTCAAGACGTGAGAAATCCTCATTTCCATGTAAGTCTCGTGATCTCTGAGTCCCTCTATATGCATAATTTAATATAAAATCTTTTTCCAAAACATAAATTCATCTCTGATATAAATGTCTAACTCTTTGAAAAATAAATCATCATAAATACTTTCATAATCAAGCTCTAGTAAATATTTCTGATACAAAACACTTGAGTTGCTTTTAATACAAAATATTCATGATAAAAAAACAAATGTCAGTCTATCTTTATGGTCCGGGACCCTGCCCGTCATTGTATTTGAAAGACTCTATCTCTAAACAAAATCCCAAAAGTACTTCACTCACAAAGTGAAGCTCACCAACTGGGAAATCTCTACTGCGGGGGAGGAGATGGAAGAGAAGAACCCGCAGTGTCTGCTGCACTATGGAGGAAGGGAGAGGGGTGAGTTTCATCTAAAACTCAGTGAGTAAGTCCTCACCTATAACCCTCTTATGGGACAGCCAAGGAAAATAAATAATATATATATATATATTCATTAAACCAATTAATGCAATAACTGTAATGCCCGGGGATTGCGAAGTCAGGGAGTGATCACTGGTGCAAGGAGGCACGGACAAGGAGTGGCTCCTGGCATACTTCAAAAGCGGAGGGGTATATGAATGAACCGATTACACACCCGAATGAGAGGGATCCTAAGACTGTATAGGTATAGGACTATACAGTTGAGGAGGGCTTATATGAATTAACTTGTACTACCTATACCAACAAGATGCATCTTCTTTTCTGTGAATTAAATCGAAAGAACTCCATAGTTAAGTGTGCTTGACTTGGAGCAATTTTGGGATGGGTGACCTCCTGGGAAGTTTTCCTAGGAAGCGTGCGAGTGAGGACAAAGCACAAAAAAAGACCGTGTTGGTTTGTGGGGACGATCGTCAATCCATAAAGCGGCGAGAGGATGTTACAAATGGTATCGAGCCTGCACCTATCCTAATACGGTGTGGTTGAGGACGAACAGAAGCGGAGTGGTGGGCATGTAACGCCCGAGGATTGCGGTCGGAAGTGATCGCCGGTCTGAAGCACTGACAAGGAGCGGCTCTGGCAGACTTCAAAGCGAGGGTACATGAATGATCCGATTACACACCCGAATGAGAGGATCCTAAGATCAGATAGGTATGGGACTATACAGTTGAGGAGGACTTATATGAATTGACTTGTACTACCTATACCAACAAGATGCATCTTCTTTTCGGTAGCCCAAACTGAAAGAACTCCATAGTTAAGTGTGCTTGACTTGGAGCAATTTTGGGATGGGTGACCTCCTGGGAAGTTTTCCTAGGAAGCGTGCGAGTGAGGACAAAGCACGCTGAAAAGACCCGTGTTGGTTTATGGGGACAGTCGTTAATCCATAAAGCAGCAGGGGATGTTACTACAATAACTCTGAAGTTCATATTCGTAGGAATAACAAATAATTCTGAAATCAATATTATGTAGAAATCATAAACCATAGTATGCTAATAAAGAAACAGGAATCTTTGGTTATGCCCAATTCATGTGACATAACAAATCTCTGGTTATGCATAGCATAACAAAGTCTCTAATCTCTGGGGCACCTAAACATGTCCCGTTTGTTATTTCTTTGGCCCTAAGGCGACTTGGTATACCAAGGTTAACGGAATAACTGTTGTTAACTCACAGTCTGTTTCTATAAATACTTATCCAGTTCAATCAGAAATCTAAATCTTTTCTCTATATCTCATAAGTCTTCTACCCTAGAGTTCACAAGCTCTAGCATATAAATCAACAGTTCTGAAATTCATAAATTATTTAAATATGAAAACTCTTGAAACTCGAAAAGTTCTGGTCTTATATAACTCTAACAATTTGACTTTAGCATAACTGTGACCGTGAAATCATGCCCAAGGGATTACCCATTTGTAGGCATTCTGATTTCAAGCCTACAGAATATGTATCTGACAGTTGTTACAAATCATATTGAATTTCATACTTCTGAGAATCATAAAAACACTTATTTTCTCTGAAACTCTATCATATACATATTCTCTATTATGGAAATCATCATAATGTTCCATAAATCTTTAAATATATACTCTAACTCTTTGATAAAAATCACTTTAACAATAATGGTCCCATGAGTTTTCAGAAAAACATATATATCTCATGCTATAATTTACTGAAATTAACTCTAATGATCAACATAAGGATCATAGGATTTGAATCCACTCACCGTTTAAAGTCGGGAGTATGTGGGCCCCACCAACTTTACCTGAAGAGCTTGGAATGACACCAACAACTGCCATGGAGCAACCATAACTCTAGATTAATATCTAAAAATCTCTAGAGAGCTCTATTTTAACTCTACTAAAATTGGGGAAACACCCACACTTGAACAAAATGAGAAAAATAATCGGTCCAAATCCAAGATCATGGAGAAATAAAGACATAATCTAATAACATGAACTTACCTTGAAACTTAGAATGATGGATTGGAGTGAATTTGAGAGAGAGAAAAAATGGAGGAGAAGGAAGAGAATCGTGTTTCTGCGTTCTTCTGCATGATTTGGGGATTTTAAACTCTCACTGACACCGCTATAGCGGTATATGACCGTTATAGCAGTCTAACAGTGTCTGACGGTCACTTATGATCGCTATAGCGGTCTTGGACCGCTATAGCGGTACCTCAGTCTGCTGCACCGCTTGAACAAGTGCTGGTGACCGCTATAGCGGTCCTGGACAGCTATAGCGGTGACAGCAACTCCCAACTTCTGTGTTTTTCAGTCATTCCAGCATCTGGGTTGTTCCAACACTCACTTATTTACATTTTAAGTTTAAAACATAAATGTAAATAAGGAAATACCCCCCATTTGGATTCAAATAAAATATCACAAAAATCAAAACTCCATCAAATTAGAATTCAAATTTTGGGTTTTAGTTCAAATCTGGGAATTTCTGAGATTTTCTAAACTTGTGGGTTAACAACGAAACATTTGCAGGTTTCATAACATTCATTAAAAATCACCTTTCAGCTTGTTTTTCTTCAAGGAACAATTACCGGGACTTTTGATCCCAAAAATATGGTTTTATCATATAGCCCTCTAAGGAGGTGTAGGATCCAGACTTAGTAAAATTTTGGACCCGACGGTGGTTCCCAGGGAATCCTTAAGGATATACAGAATCTTACTACTGACCCGTGTACCTCGGGTATCACACCTACGGTCTATCAGAAATGTAAATAGTATAGAATTGGCAAGATAAAAAAATGTTCTGAAAGTTCACAAAAGATAACTTTAAGTGGGAGATTATAAACGTGAGCACATGTGCAAGTTAAAGCCACCTTTTGAGTGGCAAAAGTGAAGAATTGCAGCACCCTATTTCGGTGCATTAAATGCAAATCTCAAGTGAATAGATTTGCTTGTAGGCTTGTCTCAGAGGCTTAAATGCAAGAAGAAAATTTTGGACGAGGATGGAGGAGGTTTTTGCCTATAAATAGAGACCTTTTCCATCAGGCTTTTGCATCCCAATCCAGTGAGAGTATCCAATCCAGTGAGAGTATCCATTCAGAGAGGAAAATACATATGGGGTCTTCTAAGAGTTTCATATATTTTTTAGAGCAAGTATTTTTTAGAAAATGATATGTATTCCCCTAGTATAAGAGAGGATATTATTGTTCTCTCATTATATTTAGAGAAAATTGTAATTTTATCTTTATATAGTAAAATTTTTCTTGATATTGCTTGTAATTTTTTTCCTTATCATTACGAGTTTTATATGTTAAAATATTTTCTGTGAGTTTCAATTTTGTCAATTCTATTTTAGTTGATTTATTTTGTTTCCATAATCTTGATAATTAACATATCTATTGTTGAAAGGATACGAGGGAAGACACGGAGACATGAGAATGATGGTGGTGATGTGTGATGGAAAGGGATATGGTGGAGAGTGATGGAAAGGGAGGGTATGATGGCACGAAAACACAAGAGAGTCTTTAATAAAGGGTATATAGGACATTTCATCTGCATTTTAATATTCTTTTAAGTTTAATTATTCTACATATTTTTATAATTTTATTCAATTTTTGATTAGATTTATAATTTAAAAATTTGTAAGTAGTTCTCTATAATGTGTCAGATTTTTCAATCAAGTTTCTGTCATTGCAAGAAATAAAATATTCACCAAATATTCTATTTTCATAAGAAGGTGAAAAGAGTAATGGAAATAGAATATTTATAAAATATTTTATTTTTTATAATAATAGTGATTTGATTGAAAAATTTTATACTCTATAAAAATCTACTTATAAATATTTAAATTATAAGAATTTAATTAAAAATTAAATAAAAATACAGGGTATGTAAAATAATTAAACCTTTTATTGATCATCAATATATAAAAAGTCAGGTGTGCATCACATGGTACTAACGGAGTTAATGGCCTGTTACTGTCAAGGGAAGCATGTGTACTATTTTCAAACAAACTAGGGGAGTTACGAGTAATTTTGAAATTTAGGTGGGATAAGTGTGATATTAATGAATCTGAAGGTGGAGTCATTGTAATTAACCCTAAACATAATAATTGCAACTTGGATCATCAAAGATTTCTGAAATATATATATATATATATACACAGCCAAATAATTAATTTCAATTAAATCACCATGCAATCACTTAATTGCACAATTTTGATAATATGTAGAAAATAATTAATTTTAGGAAAAATTACGTTCTTCATTAGAGGTTATACATATGATTATATAATTCCTTGTGACAAAATGTACAACATCTGTCATAGTTTCCACTTATTAAAACAATCAACATTTTCTTCAAAAAAAAAAAATCCACTTAGGTATGTACTCAAGCACAGTACCATGGAGAAACATGCATCGATCACGCCCAAAAATGTTGTTATATATACTTTTAATTTTTTAAAACTTCCGTTAAAGTTTGCAATATTGTAGTTTTATTACCTTTAAAGAAAAAGAAAGCGATGTGAAACGGAAAATAGACACAATTAACCTCTAGTTGATCCATTGAACAAAAATAGTAACAATTGTCACCATATTTGGGATTTAAAATATGAATATAAATTCCCTTTGGGCAAAGAATACGAAACACGCAACAGTTTCAAAAAGTTCTAGATTATCAACTAATCCAATATGTGAAGATAGAAAGATGATTACTTTATTGAAAAGATTATTTATTTTAAAAGGTCTTTTAGTTTTTAAAAATCATTTGTTACTAATTTTATAAATATATAAAAAGCGATTACACATAACAGTTAAGTGTCTTTGCCAATAAATAGAAAAATATTGTGTAAGAAAAAGATATTTTGAGACTCACCTAATTGTAATCTTGAATTAATATACTAGAAGAGCATGCCATAAAAATTTAGGCAAAAAATATATGTTAACAAAAAAAATATTATCTCTAGCATATAAAATTTATTTAAAAATAGTTTTTATTAATTGTGATTTACTACACATATTTTAGATTCCAATATAAAAAAGAAATAAAAGTATAAATATTTATATAATTAGGGATTTAATTTTGATACATTGACACTATAAAAGAGTTTATAATGTCATCAAATCATATGTTGTCATAGATATGATAAGACTTGATTGGAAGATAATATAAAATTTTTTAATACTTAATGTATTAAAATTAAACTCATGACTTGATGATAATGCGCTTGACTATATTTAGATTTAAAATAAAACTATTTCCATGCAAGAAGATAGTGCACAAAATGAACTTCGTAATTTAAGAACAATGATAAAAAAACATTTTAATTTTTTAAGACCATGAAACGACTATTACAATTTTATTTGATTATAAGGATAAAATAATATTAAATATTTTATATTTATATTGAGTAATGAAAAAAAATTTAGAATAAAATGAAATACATGATAACAGGTATATTTGTATAATAAATCAAATTTTTAACATCTAATATTATTGTAGTTAACATGGGTAAAAAGCTAATTGTTTTTTCAGAAAGGATTGTCCCTTAGAATTTTAATCTTGTTGTCTATGGCACACCACGTAAAATATAGTTTGTCACACACTAGACATTTAGTTACATTTATAAAGTGTAGGTAAATGCCTGATGTGTGGTACACCATAATTCACCTAGTGTGCTATAGGCTTCACCTTTCAACTTCTTTTTTTAATGTTCGAAATTCATCTTTTAATCTTGGAGATCCCAAATGAAACACAAATACTTCCATATGCAACCTAGAAGTGTTCTTTGTTTTTCGGTTGCACAACCTAGAAGTTATGAGAAAGTTCAAACGCATGGAAGGGTTGAAGCTCTGTTGTCAATTTTATCCTCTCTCACTCTCTCTCTGTGTTTTTTTTTTCTTTTTTGTTGCTACAATAGCCTACTAGGGCACTAGCTCTGTTGATTGGCTCGAACCGGATGCACATCCATAGAGGCACCTCAACAGAGGCAGATGATTCTACCATCTAATCCACGCCTCAAGGACCAACTCATTTGTTTAACTGGGAGTGGGCATGGAAAAGTTTATTTGGGCCAAATGAAATGCCCAATGATTTTTCACTTAAGAAGAGTTTATGAACGTTTGTTGCAATCTAATGTTATATTGAGCCAGGATTTAACAATTAGACTCGAGTGTATTTATTAGGCCAAAAAATATATGGATAGCTAACGAAAGGCCCTTTAGTTGATAAAAAGGGCCTATTCTTGGTCGGGATATTTTGTAGCCTGTTCGCCGCATCTCTCATAATTTATTCAGTTCGAACTTTAGTCGTTAACATATTTAAATTCTTGTGATGGAATATAGCATAAGATTATTAATGAAAAAGTAAAAATGTTTTACCTCAATGTCAGTTAACATTAAATTATTTTACAAAATTTAAACAACTATTTGTCATTACCTTAGATATTTAGTATAAAAATTTTAGGTTGCATGATGATATGACTCTATGAAGCCCTTAAGTTTCTAGAATTCAAATAATCATCAAACCCCGCGCAAAAGATAATTAACATAAGAAATTAATTTTGATATATTATCAATATAAAATTTTTTTATATTATTATGTAATTATATATTTATATTTATAAGATTTTTAAGATAATAAATCATTAGGTCAAATATTTTTAGAGATATGACTATATATTATTGTACGCCTATGTAAATTTTTTTATATCACATATAGAAATTAATTCCTTATCGTCAACATTGGATGCATAAGATTGTAGAAATTTTAAAAATTGTAACAGCTTTGACTTCCGTTTTATTGTCGGTGCCATTTATTACGGTTGTTCATATTGGACGTTTTTCATTTTTCAGTATGTGTAGGGCAGGATTCAGGATTGTGTGTCAATGGTGTGATGCTTTGAAAGTGGCCCCATGCCTATGACAATCGCATCTCTGCGGTTTGATTTTCCAACTAGAATTTGTCATTTTGTCAAATCCAACTCGCCCACTTCTTTACTCAATCTGGATCTTCTTTTTTTTTTTTCCTCTGTAATTTCTTTGTTACTTATCAGTTGCTAATGATATTAATTGTAGAAAATTACTAACGATCTTCTCTAGCGATGGTGAAAGGATGTGCATGCAAGGACACCATAATTCCACCGGAACAAGGCCTTCGCTCCATTCAAGTAGTAATTATTATTATTATTATTATTGACCTCAAATGAAATTTGGTGAGCATCGTAGTTATCAAACTTGACTCGGTGATCAACCCAATCTAGGTACTGAGTTATTGGATAACTTATTCAACCAGTTGAAGCAGATATAATTAAATTAATATATAAAAATAAATTTATTTCAGTTAAATATATAATATATATAATTCCTTACATATATATATATATGACAAAGAGCAATGTTGGCACAATGGCCGTGAAGTGTGCCCACACCCTACTGGATAGTTGTCACTGAATAATTATCTATTTTAAAAGTTTAAGTAGTATTAATTTTTTTCAATAATATCACTATTAAATATTATTGGAGAAGGTGAGCAATATAGTAGAGAAGGCGAGAGAAAGTATGACTATTAAAAAGAAATGAGAACAATTCAACAAATTATTTTTAAATTTTTCTAGCTTTGATATTTTTCTAATTATTTCCTTAATTCTAGTACACATTTAGAACTAGATAATTATTTAAGAATAGAAGAAGTATTATTATTATTATTTAACATCTTAAAAAAATTAAAAGTGTTTTTTATCGTAATACGACGTGCAAAATTGTAAATAGATTAGGACTTTAAGCAAACTTTGCCTACAGTAACAACTACGGCAATTTTCGCTGCTCTGTTGGTGGTGTGTTTAGTTCACTTGTGGTATATCAAAGGAAGTTTTATTGTAATGTGCATGGTGCATGTACTAGGTTACTTATGTCAAATCATTAAACAATATGATGATTAGCTTGAATGAAACTGAAATAACAATAATTAAAAACGTCATTTAATCTTAATCATTTTTAACCTTTACTAAAATCGGATAAAATCAATAGAGTAATAAAAACAAAATTTTCAATTCGAATATCTGAACTAAAATCTAATCAGATTTAAGTGCCCCTTATATCATACAATAAATCCAAAGGACTTCGAAGTTAAATCAATTCATATCTTATAAATTTGTAAATTAATGATTTTATTTATATATGAAGTATATGATTTCAAATATACTCTTCCTTTTTCCACATCTATAACAACTTCAATACATTTTTTTTTTCAATAAAAATAAAGATTTGAAAGAGTGCTTCTTTACCTCGGGGTCCCATGAGGATGCTGAAGGTAATCATTTATTTGGCAGACATGGACTTCAGCTAAAATAGGCTTTAAAGAAAAATAAAATAAAAGCAAAAAAAAAAAATCAATCAACACCACCTTCCCAATTCCAATCATATACTTACATGATCTCTCTATTCATCAGCTAAGTTCTGACAAATTTCATGAAAGGGCTCCTGTAAAGGGGAGTAATCATCAGGTCCAGCTAATACCCTTGCCTCGGTTAGTCCTACAAATGGGACATTCATACTTTTGTTTTGAGATTGCATGCATGTAGTGTAGCAATTGCACTAGCAACTTCAAGTGTACTTGCATCCTCTGCTTTCACCATAATTAAAATGCACTAAAGCAGTTACAAAATAGGTGTGTACCACAACTAGGTGGGGTTGGGAAGAGAATGCATATGCACCTTTGAGCAAAGGGGTTGGAAGTTGGATTATTGGAACTGTTTGTGCCATCTTGTTTGGAGACACCTTCGTGGAAATTTCTCAATACGTTTGAGAGCTGCTTGATACTATATTACTACTATTTGTGCGTGGAACAATGGCACTAGTTCATTTAACCTTAATCAATATGACCTACTATATCTAGCACTAAATTTGGTCACTCGTACAATCCACAATTTAGCATTCTTTATCATTCAAGTTTCTTTGTTTAATTATTCCCTTCTTTTTTTTTTTTTGGTCACTAGAATAAGTCATCCATCAATATTTTTAGTTGAAATCAAACTGATGGGACACGTTAGGTGAGGTAGATAGTTGAATATGCATTTTTCATTTTTTTTAATTTTTTAGTGGATTGTTTGAAACCTACTTCGTATCTTTAATATTTGAAAACTTTGTCATTTGTTGTATGTGTTCTGTTTTAGATGTTTTTTTTCCTTAATCTTCCTTTTATTTCAGTATGATTTGTATTACTGTCATATGAATATTGCACAAGCGTATCTTCTTGGTTTTGTGGTTATGTAATAATTTTATATACTTTTTTGCTTCCCTTCTACTAAAAGTGGTTGAGCAGTTTCTATTTATCAAAAAAAAATCTTTAATGTTATTTTTTTTTCCTAGGGATTCTATAAACCTGCACCCCAAGAGACTAAATTAGACACATAAGTAATACCCTTTTGATTTGTTTTTTAAATTTATTTTTGTCTCAATGTGTAATTGTTAACTTGAAGAGGTGTGCGTATTGGTAGGGTTGGGAATGACAAACTTTAAAAGGAAATGCATTT
Source organism: Dalbergia cochinchinensis (assembly GCA_031216125.1). Classification (NCBI taxonomy): domain Eukaryota; kingdom Viridiplantae; phylum Streptophyta; class Magnoliopsida; order Fabales; family Fabaceae; genus Dalbergia; species Dalbergia cochinchinensis. Next base: position 62,248,377 of record CM062377.1, read on the forward strand.
GGTATTTGGGATGATAATGAGAGAAAGGTACATTATCACGAGTCTAAGCAAAACAATTTCTAATTATTTTATTTTGTTTCTTTCTCTAGCAAGCACTAGAAACTAAGAAATAAATACTTTTTTCATTTGCACCATAATTCTCAGAATCAAACAAACTGATTAGTTCAGAAAAATCAGAAATTGATTTTTCGATCAGTCGTTTTTTGGTAGAGATTTTTTTCGATCAGTCTAAATAACAAAAAAAAAGGGTATTTAAGAAATGGCCTTTGAATTGAAAAATCAACATGGAACGCAAGAGAGTCGGTCACGACTGACAAAGTTAAACCCTTTACTTAAAAAATAAAAAAAAGTATTTTTTATTAAAATAATTATTTATTTAATTTTTTTTAACATTAGTATTTTGTCTAATGCAGGATAAATAAAATAAAATCTTATACAACATAACGAGGCCTTAATTTTTCAAATATAATGAGGAGTTTCAGTTATTCTTTTAATTTTTTGATGAGACTAAGATATTTTAAAAAACTATATTAATACTATATCTTCTTTTTTATTTGATTATACCTTACTTAATACAACAATATATATGTATATATAATTTAATTTCAACTCTGACCGGACCTATATAGGATAGTGTTTGGAATAATTAAAATTAGAAAATGAATTGATTTGGTTTAAAATGATTTAATTTTTAAGTTAAATTTTATGTTTGAAATAATTAAATAAAATAGGAAATAAATTGATTTAGAAATCAATTTTTATGTTTAAAATGCAATAGATTGTGTTTTAAATGATTAAAATAGAAAATGAATTGATTTGATTTGTATTTAAGTTTTAAAATTGATTTATTTTCACCCAAATTTTATAAAAAATTTAAAAATTAAAAGAATGAAATTTAATAAAATTACGGACTATATTAATACTATATCGGTTTAATGACATGCACTTGAAGTGCAGATATTGTTTTCCACTTTATAGGATCCATTGCAGTTCCCTCCTTGCTTTTTGTATCTCTTCTAAGGGAAATTTTGCAATACATCCTTCCAAGTGTGGAGGGTGACACTCTATATTTTGATCGTTCATTTTAATATCAATGACCGAGATTATGTGTAGAATACTTATACACCCTTTGATGGTGGTGCACACTAGAAGCCAGCACCCCTTCTCTTTTGCTGGTCTCCGTTCATCACCAACCACCGTCGAACCATCCTCGGCCACCATCCCGGCTCTGGTCCTCCCCAACTCCAGCCACCATCTCGACAACAAGCACCACTCCTATGTCGGAGCTGCCACCACAATAGCCACCGCTACTTAGGCCAACCATCATAGTCCTTGCAACCCATGACTCCATTTTTTTTCCTCCTGTGGCTCCAGCTCCTCCATCATCTTCGCCTGCCTCACCTTCTGCCTTCGTTCACGGCAGTACTCCTTGTAGTCGATGGGTTTGTCAGTGTCGTCCTCGGTAATAGTCAATTAGACGCCGACAAGGGCCGGTTGGTGCGGCGCATCATTGCGGAGCACCGCCGACGGCAACACGGCAAGGATTGAGGGGGCTTGGGGGGAGTGAGGAGGTTGGGGGTTTGGGTTTGTTGTGGGATCGGAGGAGGGCTTGGGGAGGGCTGAAGACGAAGGGGAGAGTGTGGGTGGTGGTGGTCCATGGATAGTCTTGCAGAAAAGAATTATGAGATGGTTCAAGCGTGTGGTGCTCCCTACTTTGTAGGGAGCACTATAGACTTCGCCCTCATCTAAACACACTCTTTAAGCCATTTTAAACTTTTACCCCCATAAATTCCATTCCATGAGGGGGAATCTTAGAGTGATCAGATGATGTTATAGTTTTGGTTTCAAAAAACTATTGCCACACCAATCTGCCAATTAAGAGGGGACACACATTTTATGGCAATCCAATCTTCTTACTTAAATTCACCAATACTCTTAAAAATTGAACGCTTGTTGCTTCTAGGTCCCTCAATTCCAAAGCAGTGATGATTAACTAACTGGTCAGTGGTCAGTGCTAAGAGAGGATATTTTATACAAATGGTTGGGATAATTGTCTATCTCCTTCCAATGTTTTGGACTGACAAAAATAGAGCCATCAGCCCTTAAGTCCCACACTTGGTCATTCCCATACTTTCCCTCATCAAAGGCTATCATCCTGATACACTCTGTCAGTTCAAAAGAAAAGCAGCAAAATGGACCAACCTCAAGCCACAAAAGGAACTGAAACTGGAGTTGCTGGTTCATTTGGACTTTGACCATGTTCCACAAGAGCCTTATATAAAATAAATAATAATAAATTTATTAACTTTCATTCCTCAGACAAAATAAATAAATAAATGAAACTTTGAAGCAGTATGTGGCTTTGATGTGTAATGAGAAAGAAAGAAGAGGTGATGTCAAGTCATGGGGTGAATCAGAGGATTGCCTGCCCAGCCCAGCCAGGTCATGAGCTGTTCTATAAGTGCCATCTTTATTGAAATATGCTAAAGAGATAGACCCATTTGGAATATGACAGAATGTTTAATTTTTCCATCCTTAGTTTTCCTCTTTGCCACTTTGCAGGTTCTGCTATTAGGCCCCTACTCACCCCATCCAATACCCCTTTAAAGCTTAAGTCAAAATCAAATATGAAATACCATTCAATTCAACAAATGTAACAGTACTAATCTAGTATCACACATTCATTATCTTGATCAACTATATCATAGTTTATTACCCAAGACCATTTTCGCACCTTGCACCACCCACTTGACATATTAATTACTTAGCTCTCACTATGCATTTATTGATCAAATAGTAATAATTCCTCTGCTTAGGTGTGGCTACTTTGTGGACACTAAATAAGTAAACAGCATCATAGGTATACACTAAATACTTATGGTGGCGGGAATTTGAGGCATTGGGGAAGTGTCACTTTCTAGGACATGATCAAGACACTTTCTTGATTATTATTGGATTCCCCTTAACTTCAATAAAACCAATTAAGTAGTCATGATCCTTATTTTTGAATTCAAAACACATCAATAGGTACTCTATATAGCCTAAGTTGGAGTCACCAATATCATCACACAAGAAATGAAAAACGCTCTCTAGAAATTTGTAAACACTGTTTAATTAATAAGTTTTGTTTGAATTGAATACTGTAGGACAAAAGTATATGAAATGAGTGGACCGTGAAATTTTCGGCCAATTAATTTATTTTATAAAACACTTTTTAGTTTTCATTTTATATTTTCAATGTTCTTGTTTTCATAATTTTGCAAAAAAAAAAAATAGTAAAAACTAGAGATGAAAACTTAAAATTGAACTTTGTAACTTTTATTTATTTATTTTTACATAATCTTGAAAAATAAAAAACTAATTAAAAATAAAGAATGAAAACTGAAAACCATTTTTTCAAAACCAGATACACCCAGACCATTTTCCAAAAGGTACTATTGCACTATGGCTTTGATTAATATCTGCTACAGATATGAGTCCATCCATCACTATAAGTAGAAAGGAACAGTGACAAGATAACTGTATCATTGCAAATAATGGTTTTTCTGTACAGAACCTTCTGCATCTCTTAGTTACGTGAAAACAGTAGTAACAGTGTATACTACAATTTTGGAGTCACTGAGTTATTGAAAGCAAAATACTACATGAGAGTGATAATAACATGAGGAATATTATTATTATCTCAAAAGGGGCACAGCAAAAAGAACCAAACTATGGGAATATAAGGAGGAGGAAGGGAGCATAGGATTCCTAAACCTTTTCCTTTAGCAAGAGCGTGCTAAGTAGAAAAGATAGGGAGAGAAAGTGAGTGAAGTGAAAATCCACAGTCACTTGAAAAGGTGGCTCTAATATCAAAAGGATGGTTCCCACAAGGGTGTAGGAATCCCAGGTAGACGAACCCCAACATCTACATAAAGCTAAAAATAGATAAAATATAATGGCATGAGCTTCAAATTCTGTTCCACACGTGGGGCCTTTGCCCCCTGTTTCTTTTTCATATGGGATCAATCAAAGAATATTTTCTTTTTTTCTTTGCCCATTGCATTAAAAATGGAAATAAAGAAAAAGAGTAGGATTTTAGTAGGGCCATTGCTTCATGTTAAGCCAAGTTTCGTTTTGGTGTATGTCTCATGTCATGTACATAACCAACCAAGGAGTTTGAACTTATTTCATTTTGAATTAGACTCATCCATTATCCACTATTAAAAATATCACAAATATTTAAAATACAAAACTTATTATTTTAACAATAGATAATGGATGAGTTAACACAATGTCTTGAATGAAATGAATACGTGTAACATCTAATAAGTATAGTAGATTAGTGAAGTTCACATTCATTCTTCTAACTTTTCAGTTTATAAAAACTAAAATTGACAATACCTTCTTCTACTTTATTTTAACTATCCCAAATAATATATTTTGCATTTGAAATGAAAAAGAAAATGTACTCATCATCGAAATTGGCCTAAGTGGTTCTGCTTTTCATATGGTTTGATCAGTTAGATTGGACACTTCTGAACTTATTATGCATTTGGCCTTCCCTTAGCAAGCAATAAGTGCTGTAAACTAGTTACCCTTATCCACCATCCTTGTTCAACAGAAAGAAGACTGTTAACTGAAAAGGAACCGTGTGACACAACAAGATGGTTTACAGTACTTTGGGGAGGGATATGAAGCAATTAAATTACTGAGGATGATATCTGTAAAGTTTCAATGCTTGAACTCACACTCTCTTTTTTCATTTTAATTTTTATGCTGTTGATGTGTTGTCTTAAAATCAAACTTTATATGTAGGGTAAAACACTCCCTCTTTTCCAGTCTTCTTTTTGGACCTTCTTGTCCTCTTTTTCGATTAAGTCCAACTTGATTTAGCTAAAAGTGTATGCTGAAGGAGCGCTAAGCAAATCTTAAAACAGTGTCTTTTAGAAAGAAAAGGCAAGGATTATGTTGCAGAAAATACTAAATAGCTTATCAAAAGGGGATGTGAAAAAGAAAGCACAAACAACAAGACAAATTAATTTGTACTTAGGCCAAAAAATTAAATAGAGTTCACACAGTTTTCTCATTGAGAAGGCAGTTTACCACATAAAGTTGTCCCAAGCACATTGCTTTTCTTCTGTAAGAATAATAAAGGATCATGAAACATGGTTAAGAAACTAAGCTCCTGAAATTATATACTAACATGTTCTTCATGCATACTCGGACCATGTACCCTGTAAATTAAAGCTACTTTGAAGAACTCTTTTTCATTTAATTTTATTGATATCTCATTCCCTTTGGTAGCTTTATTTTTGTTTTTCTCACTTTTCCTCATGCTTTTTGGTTTGGTTGTATTCTCATTTCTCAGGGAATTGAAGAAAGGGAATGATTGCTTGCCCATTTGTGTGAAGAATATAGAGATTTATATTGTTAAAATATGAAACTTTCCCATTTGCAAAACGGCTAAAGAAGGATAAGGGACCTGCATTTGGACACTGTGAAAACAAATATGGCCAAGGAAAAGCAAACTTCAGGCTCCCATAAAATATATTGCTATAGCAGAAGTTCAAAGATGTGGAATTCACTTTAGTTTTTCTTTGGTTGCACGATTTCAGATTGATGACCATACACATAGGCCATTTATAAGTGATAAAAGCAAGCCATATTGAAAAATAAAGAAAGGGCACAATTTAGATTAACCAAATCCACTATAAACAAAAGGGACCCCTTGCTATACAACCTATATGGCCACAAATAAGTGTAAAGTGATGAGCTAGTGAATAAAACCAAAGAGCATACAGAGTAAGTTCTGGTAAAAGCAAAATAGTGCCAAATGTCTTGGCCATTAGCCATTAGATCAACTGAGAGGTAAGTTATCATAAGCTCATTGAACATCTAGTAGCTAATGATTCCCATTTTTCCCCTTTTTGTTAAGAATACAGTCTGGAGAGCCTACTGAACAAAAGTCCCCACGTTTTTTAACTTGTGTCTTATTCTTTAATTTCATTCTTTAATTTTTATTTTGCTTCCCTAATTTTGGGCAAAAGAAAGGGTCCACATAGAAAATGGGGACACTTGGCACAATGCAATTGATGGGGTGGCCGCTCGGCTTGACATGATGAAGGAGTTTATGAAAAGAAGATGCATAAGACCCTCCCTATCCAATCAAATATCAATCTCTTTGGGAACTTGGGCCACTCTACCAAGCTCCTATTCTTTGCCATCATAATATTGATTTAATTATTTTTGGATTCATTAGGCTCAATGACACGGGTTGTTAATTTGTCTGCAGTGGTGGTGATACATTACAAACTAGACCATTTTCCTTGATTGGCTTAAATAATCCTGTTTTGTTCTCAAATTGTACTAGTGTTGGACAGATAGCACAAGAATGATAAATAATAACCACATAATACCAACAATTTAATGTGCCATATATCTAAGTCGTGACAAGCATCTAAAACATTCAGGAAAAAAGTGTTAAATGTTACAGACAAGCATTAATCGGTGAAAGAAACTACTAAAACACCAAACATCATTAATGGGTCCTTAATGACCCTTTCAATTAGCAGGGAAAAGCCAGTGAAATTATATCAATTTCCCCACTTGGTTTATCATTATCTGATTTTATATTTCATTCATTGTGGAGGCCAGGGGTATAGGAAATATGAATATAAATAATACTGCAGTGGCAAAATCCCTCTAAAGTCTACCTAACTGGCCATAGTATTGAAAGGTTGTAACCTGTCAATTTTTTGCAAGGGACCCTTTAATACATTAGGATATGCAATTCTGCCAAACTTTGCTGTACATGTCATGGCCATGACTATTATGATCCTCACAAAACAATGTCTGGTGGGAGCTCAGACATTTCAGATAGTGCCATTCCGCTCCCAAGTGCTCATTACAAGTCCACAACAATGACCCCTGAATCTGATCACCCCCTTTTCCCTTCTGGCTTATGCATTTCACATGAACAATATCTAACTGTAGATGGTACAAAAACTAGAATTGCTAGGACCATATGCAATACTACTGTGAAACCATTTTGGCCCCTTGATTGAACGTTTTGAAATTATTCTATTGTACACATGGGACTTATTATTTATTTTATATATATATATATATGTGTGTGTGTGTGGATTAATTAAATTATGTGTGACTAGATTAATCAAATTCAAATACAAAGCAATGGGTCCAATTAACACCGCGTGACGGATTTGTCAAAGATTAATATCAATATCAACGCGTTTAAAATCCACTTTATCATTTCTCTATAAACCCACTAACACAAGAATAACAATAAGAGTTGAGAAAAGAGGAGGCTAGCTAGTACTAATAGGGTCAAGCCAGGACAAGGAAAGATGACCAAGGACTAAAATGCTTGTCTTCAATTAATAGCCGAAAAATAATGACAAATTCATGGCATGATGGGAGGAGAGAGGGGGGGGGTTTTCTGCTTTTTTGAAAACATGACAACCTAGTTTCATACAACATGTACATATATCTCATGTTAGTTTGAGTGTGTAATGTATTTGAAAACTTTTAAAAGCTATATGATAATAATATATGTTTCATTTTTATTCAAAAAAAATAGAGGGCCATGTATAATAAGCAAAGCTTTTCCATTGGGTTCCACACAAGGTCGGTCTTTTTCTGGGTCATCTTGCTCTTTGATGGCTGCTTGTGGGACAAATATCACCGACCCCCTGATAGTGTTTTCCATTCCTATGACTAACCTTTTACACCGAATACATATATATATATATTCGTTTTTCTTCATTTGCTTGAGCTTCATCCCAAGCTTCAGATTCCCTCTCCTAAAAGCATCTATTCCTACATGTCATTCACATTCCTATTTACCACCTCCTTCATACATCATTATTAATTCTTTGCACTTTTTCATACTATTACCCTTCTTTCCTTTGAATGTGTATCTTGCTTACGTAGAAGATTATGATGAAAAAACTTCCCCATTTAATCTCAATGGAGGATGACTTACTTAGTTAATGATCTACTCAAACATCAGCATAACTTGGATTTTATTTTTAGATTTTTTTTAATTAGTGAGTGATTCGTATGTACTTCTATAAATTCTCAATGAGTTTGGAAATATGTCTTAACCTTATATTGTAATAAGTCTATCTTAATCTAATTTTTTTCCTACCAATAGAAAAAGAGTTTGATATATATATGCACTAATAGTATAAAAAAAAGTTATACTGTCATTCAATATTGTATTATCATATCAGTAAATTAAAGTAGTTGAATTTCACATTTATTGCTTAAAAAGAATTCAAATAACGTGGTTTGATTGAATGATAATGTGAATAAGTTATATACTGTCAATCTATCAGAATTAAACTCATAAAAAAAATCATTTAATTATTTTTTCTTTAAAAAATCTTTCTTTGGTGCAATTTCCATGAGTATTGACATGGGTTTTGGGACTTAAATCAACAGTTATCATTTGGCGGGAGATTTGTGTGTCAAGACAGGGAACAATGAGGTGGCCGTCTTGTAGTTTTATGCCATCCTCAGGGCTCCACCATTTCAAGATTTGAAAAGCTAGATAAGGTGGCTCTCTCTCACTCATGCACCCACCCTTTTTGAACTCTCCACGTGGCACACAATCGTCTTGTCCACGTAGGCAATGGTGGATCTGGTAGGTAAAACCGTTTGTTTAGGAACCAACACGAGAAAGTTAATTAAGATCATAGGTTAGTACCACAAAATTATGGTTAAACACACCTTTTTTAATTGTTTTGGCTGCTTTAAGTACTTCGAGTGGTTTAGTGGGTTACCTTTTTTTTTTTTTCCTTCTTTTGCTGCCAAATATACGTGCTTTACTAACTTTATATACCCCTATAATGTACAAACAAAATTTAAGATAGAAATGCCTCCCAAAGAAGTTTTCAATATCTTTAAATTTGGATTTATCAAATCCATAGGCTAGTTTGAGGCCCACGATGTCACATATTGTTTCAAATTTGATTAATCAAAGTGTAAATTTATACTAAATTCCAGCATTGTTAGGTTTAGGTCACTTCGCTGTGGGCTCATGTCAATTCTCTCTTTCCGTCAGGCTGTTTTGATTATTTTCAATTTTAAAGCAAGAGGGTTTCTTCCATTTTGGGATATCAATAATTCAATTGACCTTAATTAACCTTTCCTTCCATTATTTATATATTTTTTAGTATGAAAAATATTAGGTGGGGAACTTAATTTGCCATGATCTAAAGTGGTAAACGATATAACTTCTTTTAAAACAATATTTCTCAAGTTTTGAACCCTTACCTTATAAGTAAAACTGTATCATTACTCAACTCACTTTGTTGAGCAAACTTTTCATTGGGTTTCTTATATTAATTTATGGATTTAATTGTTATGTAATGATAGTATAAAATTTTTTTACACAGTCATCCAATCATGTATTGTCATATAAGCCATGATAATTGACTTTTATACCCACTACCTGAAAAGTTATCCAAACAAAATATTTTGATTGAATGATAATGTAAAATTATTTTACATTGTCAGTGTATCAAATTTAAACATTTAATTTATTGCTATGGATTTTTTTTTTCAAAAAAGTTATTGGATGTAATTTTCTTGTACCAGATTATGTTAGACAAAAAGTTGGACTTTAGTTTATTACGAACGGTCGAGTTTGAATTTCCAGTCAGGCAGTGAACCTTTTTGACGCAAGGCTCGGAATTGGCCAAAAAGGCAATTAACTTACTTCATTAATTAACAAGAGGAACGGTGTATAGAATTTAAACGTCTTAAACAGTTGAAAACAAATAGTCAATTGAAAAATATGGCAACAGAGACCACTAACTTAGAACAGTCGTTTTAGAATAGTTGATTGGGGAAAATTGTGATTGAAGAAATCTTAATACAGCAACTTCATTCCATCCAAAAGAGAGAAATTAATTTTGATATGGATATTTCGTGGTGTTTAATATGCAGATATGTTATTTTTGGGATAATTAGATTGGGTGGGGAGGAGGAACATAATCCACCGTAAGCAAGTTATGTACCAAAAGAAAAAAAAAAATTCTCCAGAACACAATTTGCTACCTCCGAAGTGTGTACTAGATGAGTTCCTTATTCGCTGCCAGCGAATTGTGTGCTTCTTGATTGCATGACATGCTGTTCATGCTTTAAGGCTTTTGTTAAAAAAATTTCCTTCTTCAGTTGAGTGCATGTGGATATTGCTGTTCCCGCTTTAAGGCTTTTATTAAAAAAAATTTCCTGTGGCCACGTAGTCTTCCTGCTTTAGTGCATAATCTGCTACTAGCAGATTACGTTCCTAGTTTTTTTTTTTTTTTGCTTTTTCACTGGTACATAATTCGTTATTAGCGGATTACGTTCCCAAGGTTTTTTGTTTTTTCTTTTTTACTGATACATAATTCACTACCAGCGGATTACGTTCCCAAGGTGTTTGGTACATAATCCGATTGTGGATGTAGCAGCTAGAGACCAGAGAGAAGAAAAGGAAGATGAAGAAGAGAGAACGTGAGTGAATTATGCATGTGATTATCATTGATGAACCATGAGAGTGATAGGAGTGTATATACATGTGCTATCATACAAGAGCTTGTAACTGAATCTGTTATGCCAGTTGTACTGTGAATCTAACTTCTAATCTGACTTTAACTAACTCTCTTAGCTATACTCCTAACATTCCCCCTCAAGCTCATGGATTGAACATCATTAATCCTGAGCTTGTTTCGGAAATCAACAAACAAAGAAGACGCTACAGGTTTGGTTAGTACATAGGCTACTTGGACAGAGGCTGGAACATGACTAATACACACTAGGCCTTTGGCAACATGATCTCTTACAAAATGCAAATCTAACTCAAAGTGCTTGGACTTAGAGTGTAAAACTGGATTCGAGGCTAGAGCACAACACTAAGATTATCATAGTATACGTGAGGAATTGAGACCAGTGGTTGAGTGATCTCTTGCATCAGGTTTCGAACCCAGAAAATTTCTAAAATTAAGGCTGCCAGGCTTCTATACTCAGCCTCTGTACTTGACCTTGACACAACATGTTGTTTGCAGGAGGCCCAAGAGATGAGATTTGGCCCAAAATACACACAATAGCCGCTTGTAGACTTATGGTCATCTGGATCACTACCCCAATCGGAGTCACTGTAGCCTGTAAGTTTCATCTCAGTACTCTTTTGAATATGAAGGCCTAAGGTGGATGTACCACTTAAGTATCTTAGAATTCACTTCAGCACTTTCCAGTGAATTTCAAGTGGTTTTTGCATGAATTGACACACTCGGTTGACACAGTAGGCCAGTTCAGGCCTTGTGATTGTAACATATTGCAAGTTGCCAACAATAGATCGATATAAACCTGGATCATCAAATTTAGCACTTCCTGTGGCTGTCAGTTTTACAGTGGAGGGCAAGGGGGTTGAAACATGGCTTGCAACCACTCATGCCAGCCTTTTCAAGCAGGTCATGGACATATTTCGATTGAGTCAGCACTAGCCCCCTATAGCAGTGTGCTTGATTTCAATACTGAGAAAATAATGCAACTCACCCATGTCTTTGAGAGCAAACTTGCTATGTAATTGACTAATCAAATCTAATATATAGGTATGTGAACTACCTGTAATGATGATGTCATCGACGTAAATCAGGATGTAGGTAGTAGAAGTAGAGTTTACTCTAGTAAACAGTGAGATATCAGACTTTGTTGGCTGAAAACCAAGAAGAGTTAGTGCTGAACCTAGCTTTTGATACCAGGCTCGTGGAGCCTGTTTTAGGCCATATAGGGCCTTGGTTAGCTTGCATACTAGGCTGCCATCCCCACTTGAGGTTGTTTCATGAAGACATCCTCACTCAAGTCCCCATTGAGAAATGCATTATTGACATCAAGCTGCCTTATGCACCAAGAATTTGACACAGCCAGGGAAAGTAATAACCTGATTGAAGTCAGCTTTACTACTGGACTAATGGTCTATGTGTAATCAAAACCAAGTCTTTGGTGGAACCCTTGAGCTACCAATCTGGCTTTATACTTTTGAAGTGAGCCATCTGAGATGCATTTGACTTTGAAAACCCATTTGCTCCCAATTGCACTCCTACCGGGTGGCAGTTGGACTAGGTGCCAAGTCTTATTTCTCATAAGGGTACTATACTCATCATCCATAGCTTGTTTCCAATGAAGGATTGCTATAGCTTGTTTTGTAGAACTTGGTTCTAGCTTGGCTTGAAAGGCTTTTGGCTTAAAGATGCCAGCTTTGGATCCGATTATCATAGGGTGGTTATTTTCAGAATTAGGAGGTTGTGCAGGTAGAGTAATAATCTTAGCAATCGGTACTATATGTGGGTCATTTGGAGGTAAATTGGGTGGTGGAGGAGGGCTGTGAGTAGAGACACTAGGTTCTGCAATAGTTGCAGACTGTGGGGCTTTGGACAGTATTTGAATGGTGGCTGGAGGTAAAGGTGATGAATGGTATGAATAGAGGTTGGTGGTTTTGCAAATGGTGATGTGGGATCACTAAATGGAAACTTAGATTCATCAAAGGAGACATGCCTGCTTAGGATGATTTTTCCAGTGGGGGTCAAGCACTTGTAACCTTTGTGGTTTGTGCCATACCCCAAGAAAACACGTGAGGTGGACTTGAATTGGAGCTTATGCTTATTATATGGTCTCATGTAAGGGAAGCATAGGTAGCCAAATGTTCTAAAAGAAGCATAAGATGGCTTAGAGCAAAACAGTTTTTTTGTACAGGATTGGAATTACAGAAGAGGAGTAAGCAGGGAGTTGATGATATGAACTGCTGTCATGAAAGCATCCCCCCCAGAAATGTTGAGGCATACTGGCAGTAGCCACTAAGGTGAGGCCCATTTCCACCACATGGCGATGCTTTCTCTCTGCTAATGGATGTGTGGGTAAGAGAACCTGTGAACAATACCAAGTTCCTGCAAATGCTTCGAGAGACTAATATATTCAAGTGCATTATCACTTTGAAAGCATTTTATTTTAGTTCCAAGTTGCAATTCAACCATGGTTTGGAAATGTTTGAAAACTGATATGAGTTGTGATCTTGAGCTAACAAGGTAAATCCAAGTATATTTAGAGAATGCATCAATGAAATGAATATAGTATCTAGCTCCATTTATTGAAGTGCAAGGGGCAGGACCCCAAATATCTGAGTACACAAGTTCTAATAGGGTATTATACACAGTGGTTGAGTTAGGAAAGGTTAGTTGATGAAATTTGCCTAGGCAACAAGAAGAACACAGAGATTTGTCAATTGAGAAAGGAATGTTATAGTTTTTCAAGACTCTAGACACTACATTAGAGGAGGCATGCCCGAGTCTTGTGTGCTACAATATGTATTGTGATGCATTATTCACAGACTCTGGACACTACATTAGAGGATGCATGCCTGAGTCTTGTGTGCCACAATGTGTATTGTGATGCATTATTCATAGAGGACATGAATGCAGCTGGTGTTTGTCTAAGAACTTTGAAATTGGGAAATTTGTAAAGGCCATAATCAGCTAAGCCTTGGAAAAGTGTCTCCAATGTGTCCTGGCATTTTACATAGCATGCATCAGAATGCAGTTCAAAAAAGACTCTATTGTCTGCTGCAAATTTGGAAATACTAAGCAAGGTCTTAGCTAAACTCGGAACATGAAGCAGGTTATTCAGCATGAATGCATTTGAACTCAAATTAGATTTAATTATTGAATTTCCAAGATGTTGAATTGGCAAACCTAAACCATTGCCAATGACAACTCTGTCTTGGCCATTGTAGTCAATCTTCTCTATCAAGTTGTGTTGGTCTAGGGTCATGTGGTTAGTAGCACCACTGTTTGCATACTAGTTGTCATCATGGAAGGTGGAAAGAGCCACCATGCTACTTATTGATAGGTTTGCTCGAGGTTGAGCATTGAAAGTATTATCAGGCTTTGAAGAAGCATACTGAGCATCAAATCTGTGCCAACAATCAAGAGTTATGTAGCCGATTTTCGCACAGACCTGGCAGCCAGGTCTTGGAGAGGTGCCAAATCAGCCTCCTCTTGAGGGAAATCTGCCACCTCTTCCTTGAAAATTGGTAGATCTGCCACCTCTACCTTGATTTTCATAGAACCTTCCTCCTCTTCCATGCATTGATCTTCCAGGTGTTGTTTGAGCCATATTGGCTTGAACAAAACTAGTGTTCTGCTTGAATCTTTCAAGTATTTCTTCTTGAGTCATGAGAAGTGCGTCAAATTCATCAACTGAAACAGGCTCAACATGAGATATTATTGTAGTAATGAAGGAACTATATTCCTCCGAGAGGCCATGAAGAATTGCCTCAACATGATCAGAGTCTGAAATCTTAGCTCTTACTGAGACTAGTGAGTCAATTGTGCTCTTAATTTCAAGCAAGTAGGCATTAACAGAGGAGGTTTTCTTGATATTACCGATTTTGCTTTTTAGTTTTATCACCTTTTCTCGGATCTGTGATGAAAAGAATGTCTCCAATCTGTACCAGATTTGATGTGTGAAGGTACAACCTACCATTCTTGTAGTGAATGGTTTCGTCATTGAAGCTAGAAGCCAAGATTTCAGAAGTGCATCTTGCTTTTTCCATCTTCGATCTACATCAGTTGGGAACATTGACTCCATGAATGTGATCTAGCAGATTGTGACCTTCGATTAAAGCTTCAACCTGATCTTTCCATGGCAGAAAATTCTCATCATCGAGTTTGTCAGCTGCTGGATTTGAAAAATTTTGCACCAGTGCTTGATGTGTGGTGTGGTCACCATTTTGTCCCGTTTGAGACAATGTTAGAGACGCCATGGATCAGAATCGAAGCTCTGACGCCATGTGGATGTAGCAGCTAGAGACCAGAGAGAAGAAAAGGAAGATGAAGAAGAGAGAACGTGAGTGAATTATGCATGTGATTATCATTGATGAACCATGATAATACAAGAGCTTGTAGCTGAATTTGGTATGCCAATTGTACTGTGAATCTAACTTCTAATCTGACTTTAACTAACTCTCTTAGCTATAATCCTAACACCGCTACTAGTGGATTACGTTTCGAATTTTTTTTTTTAAATATAGTTGGGTGCGAATTATGAACCCCAAATCACCTGAAGATAATTTCTATGAATATACAATATCACAAAGAATTTGTCAACCAAACTCCATATGGAAAAAATTGAGCCTCCAAAATAATGTTAACTTAATAGATGAAATCAAACTGGAAACCCTTTTTTCCTTTCGAAGAGCAAACTTATTTTAGTTACATTGAGTACATCTACATTTTAAAATAGTATTAGGTTAAATTGCACTTCATCCCATCAAATTTAAATAATCAATAAATATTATTATTTTAATATAATTTTTATATAGCATTTTTTATACGATGTAAGTTAAAAGTATTCAAATATTTTAAAAAATAGAGTAATATATAATTTTCAATATCAATATTTGATTAAATTAATAAATAATTTTTAAGATTAAAGTAAATAAGAAATTACATCAATATAAATTATAATTTTAATAATAAGAATTAATAATTGTTTATAATAGTTATAAATGTAAATAAAAAATCTTCAAATAGCAACATTTAAATTTAAAAATAATATTTAATCAATATCTTTTATTTTATTATAAGTTTAACTTTTTCACTAAATATTTACTTAAAATTAGAATTAGTTATAATGATGAGTGGATAATTGTATATTATATAATGTATCATCTTATATAATGTCATGCCAAACAAATGTATAGTATTAAAATTTTAATAGGCCTAGTATTAGCAAGTCTTATACTATCATGTATATATTATTCTATCAGATTTTATCTTATCACCGGTCATACCATTTATAAGTTTGGATATTTTAGAGGAATAGAGGAGAAAGGGGGCTTATAGTGTAAAGTTTAAAAATCGTACACCACATTCCTTTCCTTCTCCTCCCTCTCCATCTAAAATCCAAACTCATAAACATACCTATAGAGGATTTTTGGTATGGGGTATGTAAACTATCAAGTTTACCGATGATGTGACTTTATAGCATTGGATTGTTTGGTTACACCTCATTATTGACAATATAGGTTGCCAAGACAATCTATACATTGCTTCCATAGTGGTAATATGGATTGGCCTTGTGGAAGTGTCCATGTGGATTGAGTGGTAATCCTAAATTCTATTATTACTATTATCATCATCATCATCATCATTTTAATAATTATTAACGCATTAATTAATATTCATATTATTATATAATTATCAATTATTATTATTTATTAATAGAATATAAGCAGGGTGGACTGTAAACTTTTTAATAAGAATGAGGTGAAGTGCAATATAACTAAATCTCAATCATTATTTGTGCTATTTACTCTTTAAAATATTAATTCATAAGTGAACTGAAAACTGGAAAATGAAGAAAGGGCATGTACTTTGTAGTTCAAATTTTTTTTAAGAATTTTTTAAAATTAAAAGACATGTATAAAGAAATTTAAGATATAGTTAGATAACATTTTCAAAAAAAATCAAAAAAATGCATTTAAAAATTTATATATGTTAGAAATTGTAGCTTTTGAAAAATAATAATTAAAACACTAAGGGCTTAATGTTTGGTAATTGTTTTACAAAACAATTTTTGACTTTAAAAAACAAAAGAGTAAAATAATCTGTTTGGCAACTAATTTTTTTCATGTTTGTTTTAAAAGCTAACAAACACAAAATGAGTTTTTAAAACAAAAAACCAAAAACTGATTTTGGATGTTTTCAAAAACAGTTTTATTGATCTTCGCTTCTTCATCCACACAAATGAACTCCTCCCACCTCCTCCCAACTCCTTCGACGAAACTCCTTAATCTATCTTTGTGCTCCCCCATTTGCCGGCCAAGCTTCGCATGACTAAGCCCCGGTGAGCTATGTGACCCAGTCCCCGTGTGCAACCAAGCACTAACGAGCTTCGCGACCCCATCGCCACGAGCGACCAAGAGAACGAGACCCAGATCTGTCGCAACCATGCCCTTGCAACCTAGATTTACCATGACCCAGCCCCCGCGACCAATCCCTGCCGTACTCCATGACCTTGCGACCCAGCCCTGCCATGCTTCGCGAGCCAGATCTCCCCCTCTCTCTATTTCTATTTCTCTGCTTCTCTCTTTCTCTTTCTGGTTCTCCCTTCCTCTCACTATTATGGTTGTTGTGTTGATGTTTGTCGTTATT
Organism: Dalbergia cochinchinensis; assembly: GCA_031216125.1. Classification (NCBI taxonomy): domain Eukaryota; kingdom Viridiplantae; phylum Streptophyta; class Magnoliopsida; order Fabales; family Fabaceae; genus Dalbergia; species Dalbergia cochinchinensis. The sequence goes on from CM062377.1 coordinate 62,265,575, forward strand.
TGTAAATTGACATCAAGTTGTAAATTAATCTCACTGTTATTCTTTGTTGATCTTTGTCGTGGTTGCTGTTGTGTTGATCTTCATTGTTATATTCTTTGTAAATTGCCAAACAATTTTTTATTTTATCCATTTTAAAAGTTGTTTTTACAAAAATTATCCAAATAAGTTTTCTTGTTTTTATTATTTTTGAAAATTGAATTTAAAATTGTAACAATTTTATAAAACAAAAACACAAAACAGTTTCAAACAGGCTCTAATATTTTTCCAAGAGCCATGCTATATGTCACAAAAGAGTCATACTATACATATTTAGCACGAAAGAGTGTTATAGGAGTAAGGTAGGAAAATACATGTTATAATGTGATTGGATCAGGATGTACATATGCACTATGTTTTTGGTAGTAATCAAAGAGACTGAATAACAAATATGCTAACTTAGTTAGTCAACAATATTGATTTCATTATTTCTTTCATATATAGCATCCACTTTGCTCTTTTTTCTCTGAAAATTTTGAAACAAATGCATTTATGATGAATTATTTTTAACAAGTACTCATTAGTAAATAACAAGAGTCCCATTTTGGATTCCACTTGTGACCTTAGTACTTGCCATGTTAGTGCCACCTAACAAATGATGGGTCATAAAAAGTAAAACTGAGTGAAAATTGAAAATCTTCGTTTCACTAAAAAGACTAACCATGCACATGAAAAAAAAATTGTGCCAAAAGTTGCAACCCACCGCATATTGCTTTCTCATTGGTTCATCTCACAAGGTGGGACTGGTCCCTCTTGCCTATTTAATTAAAGAGTAAATCCCAAATATGCATGGCTTCTAATCAAAATATTGAAGGACAAAATAGATCTTCAAAACTCGAAAATACACTTGAGATTCCTCACCTTTCAAATAGTGGGATACTTTGGTCTAGAGGTGTAAGCAAAAGGTCAACTCGATAAACCCTGATCACTGAATTATAGATAGATTTTATAAGCTTTACTGACGTATTTTTTAAATAGATTTACAGATGAAAACACGACGTATGTTATTTTCGCATCTATAAATGTTACAAATGGATTTTTTGATTCGTTTGTAATTAGGAAAAAAAATGTTGCAAAATTAACTCATTATCCATGGATATTTCTATCTATAATATTATAGACGGAAAAACACATTTGTAATGGACAAAAAAAATTAAAAATAAAATTTAACTCCAGCTCCTCTATCACTGCCTCCGTCCATTGTCTTCAACAACCTGGCCTTCCTCGATGCCACCAATGTAACCAAACAAAATCTGTTGAGACCATCTCATATACACAAACTCAAATCTCTCCAAACCTTGAACATAAAAAGGAAAACCAGAAGTAGGAAGCCTTTAAAGTCTCCTCTGTGTTCCCATCTGATGATGCCGATTGCCACCACTACTGTGTCCTCCACTACGCCACCCCAAACCAAACAAAGCACCAATATTCCAAATGTGCTCTTTTCAATCGTACAAATTAGAAACTAACAACTCAATCGAATCCATAAAAAAATGGAAGAAAATATAAAAAATAAACCAATTAAAAGCTTTAGAACATTACCACAAACACAATGATGGTAACCATTTGCCAAATGGTAGCTCTGGTGACCAGCGGCAGGACAAAGAAGGCTGACAATGATGGAGGCTCGTGGGGAGAGAGAGAGAGGAGAAGAAAATGGACTAAGAAGGGGTGTTCACATTTTGAGCAATAATTTCCTCATTACAAACAGATTTTTTCGTCTGTAGCACATTTAGTGAAACACATTGTTTCATTTAAGACACTTACAGATGAATTTTTTTGTCTGTAGCATAGTAACTAAGAGGCGCGATGATACATGCGTAGAAATTCAAATTACCAACATATTTTTTCATCCATAATGGAAGCATTTTCAAATCATAGATGGATTTTTTCATTTTTAATGGGTGTGTTAATCACGTGCCTTGAAATTCAGATTATAAATGGATTTTTCCATTCATAATATATTTGATTTATTTTAAATCATTAAATTAAACAAAATCCTGTTTGTAAATTCGTCTGTATGTCTTGTTAAAAAAAAATTTTCTTTCAAAATCCATTAGCAATTTTTTTTCTGTAATAGTTACGCATCAAATGGTGTAAAATGAAACTAACAGTTATAGACTAATTTTAAGACGGATTATTTAATTTTGACAATTTTTTTTGCCTATTTCCTGTTTTCCATAAAAAATGGAGATGGAATTAAATCCGTCTGTATTTTATGAGTTTCTATTAATGTCAACTCAACCGAACCAATTAAATTGGTTTATGTTGGTATGGATTATTAGGTCACATTAGTATAAACCAATTAAAATTGATAATACTTTACCAATGCAAATTGAACCAATTTAATTGGTTAGGGTTTATTCGGATCATTAAGTAATATCAACTAGAAACCAATTAAAATTAATAGTAATTAATTTGATTATCAGATTTCATAAAGTTAAATTCAATAACCCAACCTGATATATGTATAATATATAAGTGTTTTTAACCTTCAGCTATGTATATGATGTATGTGATTATAATAAGTCATACGTCAATTATGTTATATATATATATATATGAATGTTATTTTATTGAGTGTATATTTTTATATGAAATGAAAAAAAATTAGAGGATTTAAAATTTGTGATTTTTTTGTATTTTTTTCATTATTTGTATTTTTTGTTTGCATTTTAATTAAATTGAATAAAAAATAATAATTGGATACTTGATCACTGAAATCAAATCAAACCAATTGAGTTTATTCATAAAAAATATCTCTAAACCCGAACTAATCAAAATTGGTTGGTTTGAATTCATTTTGATCCAAGCTCAAGTGAACTCTCGACTTGATCCAATTACATCCATATTATGATCCCTAAATATGTATAATAGGACACTTTAATCCCTAAATTTTTTTATGTCTATAGGACCAAAATGTGCGTCATTTTCAATCATGAGAAATCTTAAATGGATTTTCAAACTTTAATAGATTACTTTATCTCCAATATTTTAATCATGGATCAAATAATAATTTTTGTCTGAATTAAATAGGCATTTTGATAAGCACGCCTTGTTTGCTTTAATAGCATAAGCTAAGGTAGATCGTGAATAGGTTAATATAACGACTCTCATAGACTATGATTTATTCTCATGCCTAATTTTTTTCAGTTTTCCACATCCACTTGTATTCTCTCATCTTGTGACACCGATTACTCTGTACCAAAAGCTCGAACATGAGGTCACTAACTCATTCACATTCCTGATCTTCATGAAATTAGACCAGGACCTTGTTATTAGATGTACTTTATATACTTTCAATCTGATGATTAGTCTTGATATGCTATTAATTGGCCTGTGTAATTACACTAACATACTTATCTGCGAAAATAAAAAATAAAAAAATTAAAGCCCCATAGCTGTCAATGGGTGACTAGATAACTTCCTTTTTTGAAGTGGGTGATGACTAGATAATTTGTTAGTCATTCCACCAAAATAAAAAGAAAACACCATATATAGTAATATCCTCTAGGTTAATTAAAGAGAAAAGCAGCATTTAAATTTTCACGCACTAACGGGTGAGGAACGGTGGACGTGAGCGCTTGGAGAAGTAGAAGAAATATTAAAGAAACTCATATACATACGAGGAAGTCCTTTGTGGAAAAGAATTCAAAATGAAAAGTTGCTGAACTATACACACACACACACACATTTACACCACATTGTGAGTCCAGCCAGTAATCTCCACATTCCAACCCATTCTTATTTTGTATCTTATTGGTATCAGCTACAAAACAAAGGGAAAAATCCTGAGGTGGTAAATGACGAAGTCACGAACCATTTAATTTCAATGCAAAAAAGTTATAGGGTGCAGCAACACGCTCACACGGTTAGGTCACGTACCTTCTCATGTCTCCTTAAAAATCACAAGAAATTCAAATTAGAGACTTATACCTATCTATCTATCTATCTATCTATCTATCTATCTAGTTCTCTACTTACACAACATGGCCATACTCATGAAAACATATATGTGTATTAGCGTGTGTATGTATATGCACATGCATCATCTGCATGTGATGTTAAATCTCAAGTGTTTCCTTTTTGTACCGCAGTATCATCATCATCATTGTCATCATATATGGTACCCCGTGCCATGCCCTTTCTTTGGCTTAGTGCCGCGAACTGCGTAGTGGACAGTACCATACTACTAGTCTACGCCACCATAATATATATGCACTTGCTCACCGCACGCAGCTCATGAAATTCAGCGTTATATTCAAACTTCCCTTCATACCCGCGCACTAACCCACACCTTCCCTTGCTCTTTTTCACTTTCTTATTTTCCTTTGTCCACCCCGTTTCCTTATTTATATATACTAACATTTTGTATGTGTGTGAGGGTGTGACTCTTTTAAAATTTATATCGATATCGAATACGTGTGATATCAAATACTTTGTCTATATACTTAGTTTTATTGTATACGTTTTTAATTAAATTTATGTTGCATTTTTATATTGTATTCATATGGTATCGGTTACTCCTATTAGAATCCCCGCAATTTACTTTTAAAATATATGATAAATAAAAAGAATAAAATACAATAAAATAGGAAATAAAATTAAAAAAAAAAACCAAAAAATAGCTAGTGAGGCATATCACCCTTCGGCCTAGTATAACTGTAACACTGCTCTAACTAAACTAAAAATGTCTTTTCATTCAATGTTCAATACTGTCCTATGATGATGATGCCCTTGCGTACTCTCTCCTCTTCCATTTATTTTCTTTCAGTCTAACTCAGACATAGATAGCAGAATCTAAAACACAATCTTCATAGTCGAGGTATTTGTTTGTCAACAAGACAACTTTGAACAACGCCACTTTTGTTTTTCATCTTCCTTGTTTTGGGGTATTCCCAAAGTTGCTCAATTTTTTAGATCTACCACCTTTTCTGGGCCATCAATTGCATACACCATCAAAATACACACGCATCTTTCTCTCTCGGGTTTCGGAAAAATACGATTTTGATCCAAACCCATTTAACCTTTAGTTACCCTTTTCTGTATTCTCCATTACCCATTTTCTGTCTCTCTCCTTTCATGTGGTTTTTGCACCCTTATTTGAGTCCTCTGTTCTGTTCTGCTTTGATTACAGAGGGATAATAAGATAAGTGAGATTCAAAGTTCTGAAAAAGTTAGGATCCGAGGCCATTTCTTTGGAGGGTAATAGACACTAGCTTTTGGGTTGTTACTCAAGGTGGCTTTTGAGGGTGGAATGGAATTTATTCGCATTACGGTTCCCGTTTTGAAACAGTGATACTGGTGTAAAGGTGAATGAAAGAGAAGGAAGAAGGGTTTCTCCCTTTTTTGTTATTCCTTTTTTTTTTAATTCTTAATTTTTTTTTCCCAATAGAATCATGAAAAGTTTTCATATTATAAAGGGAGAGCGTTGGCTTTGGCATGCAACTTGGCTCCGGTGACAAAAAAAAACAGAGAAGGAGCGTCGAGGAAAGAGAAATAAGAATAAACAAAACAAACAAACACTCTCAAGAAGGATCATGCAAGATATGAAGATGCAGCAGAAGCAGAAGCATGTGGCCAATGAAGAATCTAAGAAGAAGGAGCGTCACATTGTGACGTGGACTCAAGAGGTTCCTTCTTCTCCGACTACAACAACTTGTTCTAGTTTTTTTATTTATTTATTTATTTGGGTTATATATTCTCTTATTTACTTATTTCTTATCATTGTTCTATTGCATTTCTCCTTCTTTTGGGGTAGTGTCTCATCTCTCTCGTGTGTGTTGTATGAGTTGCAGGAGGATGATATATTGAGGGAGCAGATTGGCATCCATGGAACTGAAAAGTACTCACACCCCTTTCCATCATTCTTCGGTTTGGTGTTACTCACTAGTGACTAGTGTTTTCTTTTTCTTTTAATTTTTCATGGATATGTTATTGGATACTAAGGGATTTTACTGGCAATAAATATATGCAGTTGGGCAATTATTGCTTCAAAGTTCAAGGATAAAACGACTAGACAGTGCAGAAGAAGGTGAGGCTTTTGAATTTGGTGACTGTGTTGTTTGAATTTTTTTTATCATGATTCATTCAAAATGTTTTTATTTGGTCATCTGTTTACCCCTTATCCCTTGAAGACTTTCATGGCTCTTGCTTTGTTGTTTTTCTCAGTGTGATGCTTATGTAACTAATAAATTACCAGGTGGTACACTTACCTGAATTCTGATTTCAAGAAAGGAGGATGGTCCCCAGAAGAAGACATGCTCTTATGTGAGGTGAATTGATGCTCCATGTTCCATGGCTACACTTTTCATATACTGCAGCAGTTTCCATAGGAATTTCACAACCGTATTTTAAATTAATGTATAGGACCTTGAAAATTTGGATGTTGTCTTCTCCTTTCTGTTTCTCTTTCGGTCTTCTCTCTCGAGGTAGACCACAATCCATTGATGTACTTGAGGATATTAAGTACTAGTTACCATGACAAGGTGATTCATTTCAATTCAAAGTCCAGCTTTCTAAGAGTAGGTTACAGTCAAAACCAATCAAGATCATCTGTCTGTATAGTTCTGCAGGTGGCTCCAACTGTATTTCACTTGCAATTGTTCCTTTTCTGAGTAAATGTATTTTGAGAGCTAATTTCTTGCTATTATCTGTGTAGGCTCAAAAAATATTTGGTAACAGGTGGACAGAAATAGCAAAGGTGGTTTCAGGCAGGTAACCAAAAATTCAATTTCACTTCCCCAAATTACGAAATAGACATTTTGTCGAACAGTTATTCTTATTGCAATGCTTTTTTATTTTGTGCACAGAACGGACAATGCTGTGAAAAACCGGTTCTCCACCTTGTGCAAGAAGAGAGCAAAATACGAAGCCTTAGCGAAAGAGAACAACACTTCATACATCAATTCAAATAATAAGAGGATTATTTTCCAACATGGGTATAATACAGATGCAGCATCAGAATCTGCTGTCACTGTTAAGAGGATGAGGTATGGTAAACTAAGTATCAAAATATACATATTCTACAGAGAGGAGTCCTAACATGCCATCCTACTGAAATGTAGGAGGTCCCATATACCTGATTCTGTGGAAAGGATCAGCTTTGGAGGCAGATCACATAAACAAAATGTAACTTCGACAATTCAGCAGACAAGAGCACCATTTGCAGTATTAGCTCAGAACTCTCATGGTGTCAACCACTTGCCAGACCAGCATCATGTCTGCAGTGCAAAGTTTGGTGGTCATGGTAGTCTCTTTTGATTGAAGATTTTATAGTTGTAAAACTAAACTCTAGCCATTGTGAAACCCAAAATAAGAAAACAGGAGAACATTAATATGTTCAGCCAAAATTAACTTTGGCCGAACTGTCATTCTAATATGACTCTTTGTTTATCTATGCTTTTACAGCCCAAAACAACAAGATACAAGGAACATTCCTTAAAAAGGATGACCCAAAGATAAGCGCATTGATGCAACAAGCAGAATTACTGAGTTCATTAGCTCTAAAAGTTGATGCAGAGAACATGGACCAAAGTCTAGAAAATGCGTGGAAGGTAAGACTTGATAGTTTCTGAACTTGCTCTTGTTTTGAATTTTGAACCAACTCCTCTGTTTTTTAGATATGTACTGCCCTGTTGATGTCATCAAAAGCGAAGATCAAAGTATAGATTATATTTCAAGAAGTTGAACATCAACAGAAGTAAATCATTTTTTTCTTAATGGAAAACCTATCTATAAGATAATCATGAAAGTCATTTAATAAATTTGATCCTGGCTTTTCATAAAATCTAATATAGCTTCATTGTCAGCTATATTAAGCATTGTATGATCATATAATTTCTTGACAAATGCAACAGTTCTAGCTATGAGGCTGAAGCCTTTATACATGTCAACGACCAATGCTGGGAATGGTTTCTGTATCTTTGACATTCCCCTCACGCAAGAGCCACTTTAGTCATGGATAATGCTAGGCCCACTTTACCTTAAGCTTTATAAGTAATGGAGCATATGGGAATAGGATTGAACAATTGACCTTTTAGTTATATAGGCCTAATATGATTATGGAAATAATCAGGAATCATAAAATTTGGTAATATTGGCTTTGAAAACTTGAAAATAAGTTCAAGATTAGCTTGATAGCGTATAATCAGATATAAAAGCTTAACTTAAATCTGATAAGTTCATTACAAGGTGATATCTGCAAGGTTTAGTTCTTGAGCATATAAAAGAAACATGTTGTTGTTCATAGATTTCTTCAACTATCATCTAATGTTTGTGGGTATTGATGCCAGGTACTTCAAGAGTTTCTGAGTCGAACCAAAGAATCTGATGTTGCCAGATATAAGATTCCAGATCTACAGCTTGTAGATCTTAGAGATCTGTTGGAGGACTTAAAGAGTAGTAGTGAAGAGATCCAGCCATGTTGGAGGTACTTTAAATTCATTCAAGGTATAAATACACAAGGACTATGGAATATCTAATAGTTTCCCAAATGTCTTCTAGGCAAATGGAACTATATGAAGACTCTCCTGGAAGTTCTGAATACAGCACAGGATCAACTATCTTGCCCCATTCAGCTGGTGATAATTTGGAACACTCACTGCATCAAGATATTGGAACTGAACTGAGGTCTATACAAATTGGAGATCAAAAAGGAGTTGGAGGATGTGAACAAGGGATTCTTTCTACTGCAACTTTGGATCAAGGTAAGATAATCAAGTCCCATGTTAAAGAGAAATAATAGGGTCAATTACAAGGTAGGAATTTTCAGTATAAATATATTCTGGTTTAGTAATGACTGACTAACCATTCAGCAGGTGAATGATTTCAAAGATTGGCCAATGAGGGACCATTAATTGATCTAATTCAAATGGCCAATTGTTCCAACTGGAAATATTTTGACCAAGAAATTTTATTTTTTTCAAATACTTTCCTCAAAATATAGTTTTTATATGCTAATATCCTAACATTTTAATGAATCAGATCAGATTAGCTAATTGGATATACATCTTTCTGCAGCGGATATATTCCCATCTTGTGAGGAACAGATGAACAATGATGGCATTGTTTCTGCCTCATCAATGACAGAGTTCAGTTCCCCTCTTCAAGTTACCCCTCTCTTCAGATCCTTGGCTGCAGGAATCCCTAGCCCACAATTTTCAGAGAGTGTAAGTTATCCAAACACTTGGAGATCAAATAATTGACGGTCAACAGCAAGATTATGCAGTAATGGTGACAAGTAGCCTATCCTTATAATGATTTGAAAATTTGAGGGAATAAGAACACTGAACCCATGTATAATAATAAAAGTGGGACCAGCAATAGTTCTATAAGTTCTTAACTTATTAAAGATCAACCTCAATCAGCAGCATAACTTTCACAGTGCTGTTTATTATTAGATCAACTTGAGTAGTAGCAGTGGCATTTTTTGGCTGTAGTTAGTGCTGGAGATAGCAATAGTAGGATACACTATTAATGCTTAAGTTGTGCACTGAACTTAAAATTTTATTAGAAAATGTTGTAGCCAACATCATTAGGGTGTTGGGATAATGGAATCAAATTAATGCAGATAAAGAGGTCTATTCATAATTATTTCTTCATAAAATTCAGCCGGGCCAGCCAAAACAGGAAGTGGTGGGAAGGGGAGAATAGTTGTGATTGGGAATAGGTTTCAAGACAGGAAATTACTTCTTCAGCAATAATCAGCATATATAAGATGTAACTGAAACTGACAGCATATTCTTCTAAGTTGCCATGACAAGTTAGGATTTTTTTTTCTTGTTATTATTATTATTATTATTATTATTATTATTGCTGATAGTAATTAATGCATCTAGTTGATATAAAGGCTAAGATGCTGGTATTCGTGGCAATCAATCAACCAATACATTATATAGGTTTTCTAAAGCTTCTTTTAGATGTCATAGGCCACAACCAATGCTTGGATGGTTCAATTAGTTTGGCAGAAGTTCCTCTTAAACAAGGTTTCTTATTCGAGTCTTATGTATGAAAAAAGAAAAAAGAAGAAAAAAAAAACTTATGTTGGCAGAGCTTTGCCCCTATAGTGGGCCGACCTGACTTGAGCGAGAGTACTTGGAGTTTAGTAAACTCGAGGTACTGGTGGTCTATACTCTATACCAAAATGGATTTCATAGCCTGCAGATCTTGTTTGAGGAAAATCTATTTTATTGCTCTACATGAAACAATATCTTTTTCTTAGTAATGCCAGTTGGTGCGTTTGAATAAACTTTTAAAGTACTTTTAAGACAACTAAAAAGTACCTTTAAAAATATATATATTTATCTGAGGCAACTCCTCCTGGCTTCTCAAGAAGCAGAAAATTGATTAGCTTCTGAGTTTGCTCTTCTTTTAAAAGGTTTATCCAAACAATTTGCAGAGACACAAAAAGCACTTCTTTCTATTTTAAAAAAAATACTTCTTCTATAAAAAAACATAAACAAACACACCTGTTGTCACATTCTCTTTCTTAGGTGTGTTTGGTTGATGGATAAAAATGGGGTGAAAATTTTTATGGATGGGCTTCATGTGTAATTTTACACTTAGAAGTTCATTCATGAAAATTTCCATCCATTTTTACCTTTCAACCAAACACACCCATAGTTAGAACACACTTTGACATAAACATTATGCAATATGCATATATCAACTTAAAATATATGCCTGGGTTCATGTCTTGCTTCCAGTCCCAACTCAACAACTACAAAAGGAGGCTATTGTCTTTGTTTGCAAGAAAGATATTTCAGTCACTACATGCCTATTCACTAAGAAAATACAGTGATAAATACAGACAGTTATGTATATATATATATATATATATTGGTGAAGCACATAATTATAGCATCTTCATGCTGAAAACTATTGAAGCAAGAACTCTCTTAGAAATGTAGAGTGTAAGCTGTTAGAAGTTATCAACATGTCAATTTGTCATTTGGTATATCTGTAGAACACAAAACAGACATCTACCATGAAAACTGTGTGAACCATACCTTAACTAAGTTTCTGCTTTGTCTATTGCTGCTGGATTATGTGGACTGCTATTTAGAATGGTTCTCGCAAAACCTTTATTATTATTATTATCATTATTTTTTAGCCATTATTCTTTATTAAAGTTTGACGCCAGGATAAACATTTTTATCTTCATTATTTGACACCCTTTTTTATTTTGCAGGAGAGGAGCTTCCTTATGAAAACACTTGGAATGGAATCTCCATCCCTCAACACTAGTGCCAACCCCTTGCAACCGCCACTCTGCAAAAGATCCCTGCTACATAGTTTATAATCCGAATCTCTAATTTGTCTGAATTACAAATATCTATATCTCCTTTCCCCTTTCCAAATCCTTTCTCCCCGCCCTTGGCAACATCTGGCTTGGTGAGTTCTTCTCTGCCCGGTTTGAGAAAGATTGCAATTTTGGTCAGCTTAAAGTTTTGAAAGCCATACCCTCCCCCAGAATGTTATGGCACATTCTGAGGATCTTCAAACATGTCTAACAGTATTCTCTTCCTTCTCTCCTCCTCAACTCAGAGTTACCTTTTTTTATACTCGCACCGAAATTTAGTGTGCTTAGTGTGTCATTCTTTGGTTTGTCTTCTTTGATATTGTTCTGGGTTTGTTTTTTCTTCGATCCAGCTTTTGGTCATGGTTTGCTTTTTTTCCTCTTTTGTACAGAGCCTGTTGTGTGATGCTAGTCATCCTGAGTGTATGTATACATCGGCAATTCGCCTACCTACTACATATAATGAACAGAGACATAGATAGAAGAGAGAAAGAAGAAAAAAAAAAGGGAACAAAAAAAAAAGAGAGTAAAAGGATTAACCAGTAGCAAATTGGATTCCTATTTGTTTTTCTGGGTGCGCATAGATCATAGAATAAATATTCTTTTCTTTTTTAACTTTTTCGTTCTGATGTACTGAAACAAATAGATTGGAGTGGAAGTGGATTTTGGCTTTGGTGTGCAGATACTGTTTCTTTGTATCTAACCTGGATTTTGGCATTTAACACAGCCAAATATAGATAATTCTTCAACCCATGGTAAAAAAAAAAAGGAACTTTTTCTCATCAGGAAACCAGAAAGTCATAAATCACACTAAGTCTCTTTTAGAACATGAAAGCTAGGATCTGTTTGCTTTTTATTTTATTTCCTAAATTTTTTAAAAAAATGGTGAAAACAAGAAATGGAAATTGAAATACAGAACATGGTACCAGTAGCCAAACAAGCCCTTAAGTTTCCTATTGACTTCCATTCCTTGTTATCAAGAAGAGACATGAAAAAAAAAAAATTTAAAAGGAGAAGTGCTAGAAAATATCACTTAAGAACTACAGGTAGCCAATGCTAACAGATTTATTGCAATATTGGCACTCATTTATCACAACAAGAGACAAAAGCTTTCACCAATCTGAGCTCCATTTCCTTTCCAAAAAAGAGCCAAACTCAACAAGAAATGTGAAGAATGCAAGAAACTGTGTACTTACAGATTGCACAGCAAACCTTTTACTGTTGCCTGACAGAGGAGTGCAGACATTTCTCTCACTCTTTCCTTGAGTCAGCTCTTTGGCACATTGATTGTCTTGACTGTGCTGTGCTGAAGAAATATTCTGAGGGAAGTTCATTCTTATTTAGTTAGGATAACTAGTTCATGGGTGGTGGTGCAAGACAGGACACAGATAATAATGACTATGGCCAAAGCATCTGGTAAAAGGAAGGAGGGAACTCTCCACAAATTAAAGCACATTGGTTACCTGTTAACTTTCTCAACGGAAGGTACACTTAAACTTTGACTCGTTTGACCTGTCGATTTCCACTCACCAAAAATAGATAATAGTATTATTTCCTTAAAGATAGCTGGTCGAGACCTCAATTGATTTTTGGTAAAAACAGATTAAAAAGTTATTATGAGAAATTAAATTTTATATATAATTGAAAAAGTTGAAAACTTTTTTTCCTTTCGGTAGTTACTCTATAGATTTTATGAAAAAAAATAAAAATTGATATTTTTTTGAGATTCTGATTATTTTTAAGGATTTATCTAAATAAATGAAAAATAATTTTTTAGATAAAAAGGTCATTGTCACAAAAAAAAGAACGTCCTAAGTTGTTTATATTCATTCTATCTTATTCTCAAATCAAAGAGCTATATTTTTCTTTCTTGAGATGACTGTAACTGTTAAGCGTAATTTATTTTAACGTTAGTAATGCCATTTATCTGTTTATATTTTAAATCGTTCAAATTGCTCGTGTTCTATATAAAAAGTTGTTGGATGAGCACAATTCTAACACTTTATATTTATTAACACTGGTAATAAAATTAATGGAGCCCCCAAAACAATAGCTTTTATTTTAAATGAAATTAAAGAAATTCATTTCTTTTATGAGTATGTAAATATGTAGTGTTAGATTTATATCTATCTAAAAATCTCTAGTTCCATATTTCTATCCAAGTTCAAGTGACCCAACAACTTTTTAAACCACAATTCTGACTTTAAAATAAGCACATAAAGCACTACTTTTTTCAAGGATTGGAGGCGGCTCCACCTGTCCTAAAGTTCGCCCATGGAGATGTTATTCCTCTTTTTCTATGTCCTTATTTTTCTCCACTATATTATGAAAAATATTATATGTAATCATATTATGTGGGGTATCCTATCAATTCACATCTCATTTACCATTAAATAGATGTGGATCCTATTTGAATAAGGTCTACATCTCATCCAATGATGGATGGAATGTGAATTGGCATAGTATCCTTACATAAAAGAGTTGCATTCGAGCTGAAGATATTAGAGAAGTTAATAACATCCAATTTATTGTGAAATAATAAGAATAAAGAGAATAAATAATGGATAAAAAGAAAAAATATGTTATTGATAATCTCAAAGATTGTTCTCTGTGGAGTATACAAAGGACCATTTATAGCAAGGGTGAGAAATATAATATTATATCAAATCATAATTATTTCTGTCCCTAATCATATCTTAATCGAATCAATCAAAGATATAGACATCTATAATCAAATGATATTTCATAATATTCCCCCTTGGATGTCCATCAGAGATATGCTTCATTAAGATCTTATTTTAAAAAAAAATAGGAGGAAAAAATCTTAGCGAAGGAAAAAGAATATAATATCCTCATTGTGTGAATTTGGAACTGTCTCGTTAAAAACTTTATCAAGGAAAAATCCACTGAGATAAAACCCTTGATAGAAGAAAAAAAAGTACAATATTTCTTCCCCTTTTCAAAGTATCACTTAAAATCTTTACAATCAGTGTGTTATGATTTTGTGGACCATTTATGTGAAGAAGAAATAAATAGTGACTCAATCACTTGAATATATGGGACATCAAATTCTTCTTTTTAGTTGAGCTCTCTATTCCATGATGTCTTCATGTAAAGTTTGTGCAAGCTTCTTCTAAGATCATATATATGATAGTTTGAACATGTTGATCCATTGCCCTTAGCCAGAAACCTTCATAAGCTTCATGTGCTCCACTAAGTAAAAGAAACCAATTTGATATCTTGTGTCTATCTTTGCGTATTGCACCAAGTAAAAGAAACCTGATTCATACACGTCTATTTTGTGTATTTCCAGGATATGGCCATGTCTCCATAAGTAAAAGAACCTTGTTGGATATTTTCCTTTTCGCAAATTTGATAAATATTCTGTATGCTAATATGCTTACAAAAAATATGTGATTTATCTATATAAAACTTCATAAGTTTCCTCTTGTGTAAAATGATTGACAACCAAAACATTTTATTTATTAAACGCTCGATCTGTGAGCTAAGATAGAACTTTATCCATTTGAGATCTTTCATCTCAAACTCTTTATTTAGAACTTTTACTGTCATGGGAACTTCTTTAGGAGTTCAGCTAATCAATTTACATAGCAACTATATTGAATATAGTTGTAAACTTCTTCATAAACACAATATAAAATAATATAATGGATCAAATAAAAAACATAACATGCTCAATAATATGATAGATCAAAACTAAACCATATGTAATATGAATTCAAGAATTCAAGAGTACAGAAATTCAGAATATGTTATGGATATATCATGAATTCATAACTTCACTTTTATCATGTAAATACTCATTTGGATCCCACGCGATTTATGCCTTCCAAGTATCCGGACTACAGATCCAAAGATTTGGCATTTTACAAGTGAATCAAGCTTAGCCTACAAGGCTTTTTTCCATTTTAACTAATAATTTATAAATCGATACTCCTTAATGATTATTGGTTCAAAATCCTCATTTTTCATGAATAATGTGTAGCGCTACATTATTTGCAAATATATTATCAACAATAATTACTCTTCCATTCTATCCTTTTTCTGTAGAGACATTGTCTATTGAGATTTTATCATTTTCAATAAATATTTTCATGATCAAAATTTTGGACTACAACAAATATCCTTACTATGTCTGTATCCTCTTCAGCAGAAAAAGTATCATTTGCCTTTATAACATCATTTGGCCTCTTTGACCCTTTTCTTTTTCAAAGGTTTTCATTTTTGAAACCAATTAGTCTGACATGCTTTTGGCGTGTAATTTTTGCATTAACCAATTGTCCAACAGGGACATCAATTCGGACTAAGGCATTTTCAACTGAATATAGGATTTTTATATCATAAAGTAATGGATTATCTAAATAAAAATAATATAGGATATAGGCATTTTCTAGTTCACATTACCTTGTGTGATGATCTGAATAAACATAATATCGATGTATTATAATTTATTTTCTTTTCCAACCATCTACTCTCTCATCCTAATATTGGAAACATTATTTATAATCAAATTGACAATATATAAAGTAAGCCTTAAAGCATCTCCTAGTTTCAATATATTTGCTTTTAAAGGGAGAATCATATCCAACATATATCTCCAGTTTTCTTTGGGGTCCCATTTGTACAAATAAAATTGGCAATTAGAACATATATTGCACCTTTAAAATTCTTAAATGAGAACTATTTGGCTACAGGCCAAAATAACTGTAGGATAGAGAGTTAATGACAATATGTTAGCCTTATGCAAATAAGTGTTGCAATGTATAAAATAGTATGCTCCAAACTATAAATTGGCAGATATGTTCTCATCAGCAAGTGGTCCGGCAATTAACTAGAGATATTTTATAAGTTAATTCTGCTAACCAACTCTTTTTATGCATGAACATTATCAACTGGATGTCCAACTTTTATAAAATTGGCCTACATTAAAAGCTTGGGAAGTAAATTCACCAGAATCATCAAAATAAACAATTTTGATTAGATAATCAAGAAATTGTGCTAAGCTCCAGGTTGCAAGATCATTATGAGCACACATGTGACCGTTTCATATATGCATCTATTAAATAATAAAATATCTTAAAAGTTCACATGGTGAATGAATTAATCTGCATATATCACCCTGAATTCCTTTTGGGAATTGTGGATGTTTAAATCAAATCTTTACTGGTGAAGGTCATATAATGAATTTATTTTAAGAACATGCTACATAAGAAAACTCTTAAATTGAAGAATCTTTTGGTTCATCAACAAATGACCATGTGTTTTTAGAAATTCTTTACATCATTATTACTTCAGGATACACCAATTAGTCACCAAGAAATAAAATCATTTGGGCTATAAAATTTTGGTTTACAATAGCATAGGATTCAATTGTACTCATATTAGTATTATAGATAAGAAGCAAGTACAAGCAAAATTTTCTAATACCTGAAAAACATGTGATCTGGAGGTACTCACTATTTTCCTTACTCACTATCCTAATATGATAATCATTTGTGTTTCTTTAGGAAACAAAATAATAGGTTTCATGGAGCTTTCATTCATCCTGCTACCAAGAATGATATTAATATTTTCAATTAATTTTTTTCTTCGAGAAACATAATAGTAGCTCTTCTAAAGTCTTCAATCATATTCACACAACTGATAATCGTGTTAAAATTTAATTAGGGTTAAATGCATTTTACTCTCCTGAATTTTAGGTCATGTGAAATTTACATAATGACTTTTCAAAACGTGCATTGCGACACCCTAAATTTTCCAAACTATGGAAAAAACCCTACTTTTCAAATAGTATAGAACTTTAAGTCATAGCGGAGTGTCGAGTTGCACATAATAAAAAATTATGAGGTTAATTGCTCATAATATTCATAACCAAGGTGTCGGGATGCACAAATTAAAAATATTAGGGGGTTAAATGCACATAAATCTTACCTTCATTAGTTGCCAAAATTATACTAAGGGATGTTTTGCATAGTTTGAAAAGTTCAGGGTGTCCGGATACACATTTTGAAAAGTCAGGATGTAAATTATACATGACCTAAAGTTCAGGGGGTAAAATGTATTTATCTCATTTTATTATCTCATTACAAGATGAATAAAAAATAAAATATATCAAAATATGTCATCAAAGCATGTTAATATATCATGTAACTAAAAAGAAACTTGTCATGCTTAATCACTTCACAAAAGAAATTAATCACTAACAATAATGATATGATAGTGATATAAATACATGTATCCCAAGTATCGCGAAAATATCAGTGTCACATATTATTATTTTGTGATATATTTATCACAAGAATAAATGAGATTATCTTGCTACATAAAATGATAAAGTGAGTGATATATTAAATTATAACATTATCACATAAAAATGCAATTAATAATTATGAAAAATGCCACAAATAGCATAATTATTTTGTTCAGGGATGAGAACAATTAGATAATTTTTTAAATAAAATATTATGCAAAAATAGTATCAAATAATACATGTAATAAAAAATTTCTTTATTAAATTAAATAATTAATATTTATATCAAAATATTTAATCATAAAAAATATATCCAAATGACTCATATTAACCATGAAATGATTTGATAACGTATCTTGGAAAAATTGCTTTCGGCGTTTTCTCATTCTCCTTTAATTATACTTAACAAAGATCAAATAAATGTCTCAACTTACGATAGATATGTGCCAAATTTACTTTTACACCATAATAATAACATTTATCATATTCACTTAAAAAACTTAACCATTTCTGGGGTTATAGTTTGTCACATTCACTTCAAGGACTAGAGCAGAGCCTTTCATGATATTTTTTTTCATGAATAACTCATTATTTTATCTAACCATGATAAGGCATCTATAATCAATTTAAATTGAAATGTGATATCTTGTAAAGCCCTTTTTTGAGAGTGCTACTCTAGGAACACATTTGAGACATTAAAAGTTAAGAATATTTTTTAACTTATATTTATCCATAATGCAACTACAAGTGCCATACTAATGAGCTTTTAAAAATATTACCATTTTTATGGTCACACCTCTTCTTTATACTTTATCAAAAAGATTAGCGAGATCTTTTAAAAATATTTAAACGTAATCCTTTGTAAAGGTAGCGAAGAAGGAAAATAAATAAACTCGTTATATTTTTCACTTTAGGAGAATATGAGTATTTAATATAAATACTCAAAACTTAAAAAAATAATATATTGCAAACACTCAAAATTATCCTTGGAGATACATTTGCTTCTAGGAATATAAATATGAAAATGTTCCTTTCAGGAAATATACAAACTTATTTTATATTATAATATCGCACACTTTATGTGGTGTGAATAATATATTTATTCACTTAAGGAAATAATCTTTTGATATATTCACAAATCTCCTTAAATAGAAAAGTAAACTTATTATATTTTTCTTGGATAATTTTGAATAATTAGAATACATTTGCTTCAAAAAATGATTATCTTTTATTTCTTTTTTTTCTTTGTATAATTGTCATGCACTTATGGGATTGATTGCGTTTACTTTTGGGAATGGCATTTCCATTCACTTCTGGGAATGATATTGCCATTTTTCTTATAGCTACAATCATCACTCATTTGATGGAATGATATTCGCTAAAAAAAGATAGAATAATATAGAAAAAGCAAGTATCAATAAAAACAAATAATAATAAAAAAATAAATTAAAAGATTGAAGTAATTAATAATTATTGCTTTGTGCAATCTTTTTAGGATGCATCATTTTCTTCTTTATTGGTATCTCCAAGACTCATATAACCAAGATATTTTAACGTAAAAATTTTTTGAGGCAAATAATTTGAAAAAAAAAAATCTAGATTAAAGATTTCTTACATTCACATCCTCCACAAAACCGTGATAGTAATATAAGAATAAGAACCAAGTGTAACGTCAATTTAATTCTTGAAAATTCATGTCGCATCAAATAGATTTATCCCTTTTTGATAAAGTATAAGTGATATCATATTTTGGCTTTCAGGAACTATTTGATGTCAACAACTTTTAAGGATTAATATGATGTCCGGTTTTATTTTTTATTACAAATTTATGTTTTGTTAAATTCAAACTTATGATTGCAATTATTTGTGATTAAAAAAACATGATAGTATTATTTATATCAAATTTAATTTTCATATATTGATAATATAAAAATATTTTACAATATCATATAATCATGTATTGTAATATTAGCCAATATGATTGACTTTCACATTGACTAATTCAAAAGTCATGCAAATTAAAATATTTGATTGAATGATAGTGTGTAAATAAAAAATTTACATTCATTAGTATATCAAACTTAAATCATATTATATAATATAATATTTTATACATGGTTATATAATATTAAAAAATTCTTAAGTATTTCCTATTATAGCCATCTACTCTATTCTTTCACTGCGTTAAAATGTTCATAATTTTATAGTATTTTAACCATAAATTCTATAATTTTGCTGAAGTTTTTTTGTTTAGGGGAATATTTTTACTGAAGTTAATGTTATTCTAATATATCATATTTTATTTTCATATCGTAGAGATTTTGCTCTTACACATTTAATATAATAGATGATAACAAGTATGTTTTGAATAAGTTTAATTATTCTAAAGGTCTCTATAGTTTTATTCAATTTTTAATTAAAATTTTATAGTTTAAAAATTATAATCAAATTTCTATAATATACAAAAATTTTCGAACAAATTCCTATAGTTTAACAATTTGTGATCAACTCCCTATCTTATACAAAAATTTTCATTTAAGTCCTTATAATTTGAAAATTTTATAATCAAGTCTCTATAATTTTATATAGTATATGGGCTTGATTCAAAATTTTTGTACAATACAAAGCTAATTGAAAACTTTTATTTAACATAAAAATTTGATTACAAATTTTTAAACTATAGGGATTTGATTAAAAAATTTTGTGCAATACGAAGAGCTGATTGAAAATTTTTGTGCAATATAAAGACTTAATTATAAATTTTTAAACTATATATATGTAACTTAAAATTGAATAAAATTATAAAAAGCTTCATAATAATTAAATCTATCGAATATAATAATAATAATTAAGAGGCAGTATTTATCAAAAGATTAAGATTTGATAATTGTTAATGGAGGAGCGATACACATATACCACCACACTTACACCACACACTTATACCAAGTTAAAAATTGTAAATCTGTGTATAAAATATTATAAATCTATATGTAAAAGTTGTAAACTAATTTGCAAAAAGTTGTAAACAAGTATGTAAAAACTTATATATATTAGTTTATAACTTTTTACATATAGGTTTATAATTTTTTGCATGTTTATTTATAATTTTTAATTTGGTGTAAGTATATGGTGTAAGTGTGGTGGTGTATGTTTATCATTTCTCTTATTAATATCAAGAAATGGTCCATAAAAAAATTAATGCCAAGAAAAATATATGAAAAATCTAGTTGTAGGAAAAACACTAGCAAAAGGAAAAGACCTATCTACTCCCACATTCTTGTCTATAAATAGTGGACAACAATATCAATGTCAAGAAAATATTCCCCAGTCACTTGGAGAGTGACTTCATATTGCCTAGATTTGACAGCTGGAGAGGGAGAGTGACTTCATATTGCCTTGATTTGACAGCTGGAGAGGATTGAAGAGGAAAGACTTATCGTACCTAAAAGAGAAGAATCACTAACAGAAAAAAAAAAAAGGAGTTTTCAACAGTTGTTCTTGCCCAGTTCTTATTAGTATGTACTTTGATTTTAATTGGCGTCCGTTTTGTCTCTCTAGTATTTAACAACCTGACTCCAAAACACAGTAATCTAGTGCAATCAAATTAGTAACGCTACTTTAATGCTCTCCCCAATATGGGTAGTCCTAGTATTGGAATGCGGTCAAACGAGAGAAGACAATCAGAAAATCATGTTTATGGAGAGTACAGATTTGCCCCCGGTGTAAAACTAAAAGTATCTCCATTACAGTACACAAGCAACTAATCATTAGCACAATGAATGAGAAATTAGGTTTAAACTTCTAACTTTGTTGTTCACAAAAAGGAGCTATCGAATTACAGTTAACAACATTCCTGTGTATAAATCTAAATCTGGTTCATTGAACCTTCAAGGTTTTAGTGATAATATTAACATTCGAATTCAAAATTGCTGAATGGCTTCAGGTGGCTTTTCTCTTCTTCTGCAACCTCTGCAGCTTTTGCCACTTGAGGTAGATCTGGTATGACAATCCAGAAAATACCATAAAAACACAACCCCATTGCTTTGTTGAAAGGGGATTCCCACTCAATAGCGAAGATACCACAATGCTAACAAATTTGCGAGTGGTAGTAATGGTGGTGTTAGCCAAAGAACCAAAACGGCTTATAGTCAAGAAGATGAAATTCTGGCCAACAGCACCACAGCAGCAATAGAGAAAAATATCCCATGCTACCTCCGGATGCTGTTTGCAAAAGTGAACTGCCTCAAATCCACTGCCACGGGGCCATCCAAACATGTAAATCATATTGTATATGGTTCCCCATAAATTCATGCCCAACATAATATCCCAGGCACTTGTTTTTGGGTACCTGAGTAAGATAAGCCAATAGTTAAAATCTTAATATTAAGAACATTGAATTGTATTTGAGATTTTCACAACGAAGAGTCATTTGCCATTTGGCAAGCCAAACAATTTTGAAATTTGAGAGGTCAATGTACAAAAACACCCATGAAAGGCAGCTCAGACAGCTGACATGTGAAAGCAACAACTGGTAACATAGTTTTCTCCACAAGTGACATCAAATGGGAAACAGAGACATGATAAATCATGCTTAAATTTGTCTAGGACTATACTATTAAATGATCCACCAGGGAGACAATTATAAGGACAGATATCTCCAATTTTCCAGCCAGTAAAGCTAACTAAGATAGCATCAGATTCTAAGCCAATCCATTTTGGTTCCCTTGATCAGCTGCCAACACTGAATTTATCTGTGACTAATGAACCTAACAGAATTAACCAGCACTTCAAAGTAGAAAGCTGGATTAAAGACAATAACAGAACAAGGAGAAACAATTCCAGGAACTTTCCATACAGAATTTGTTCCTGTTGGGTGCCTGTGATTTCTGTTCTAATAGATTACAATTTCCAAGAAAAGATTGTTTATCTATTAGGCTACTCCCTAGACCTAGAGAATAGGTTTGATTCCCAATTTTTTTTCCAAAAAAGGGAAAGTATGAGAGTTGACAACTGCCCTTGCAGGTTTGCCTAAGATAGGTCTAAACACATTATCCCAAATGTTGAATCAGTTTTCAAACACCAACGGTGAACAATACAAATAAGCTAATCAGTGATAAAGATTAAAAGTCTAAAACTACGTACTCATCTCATCTGTAATATAAAAACAGTTTCATGTCATTCCAGTGATCAAAAGGGTGCACAGCAACATGCAGAAAGGGGTGAAATAAGGAAAGAGGATACCAAGGAAGTACGGGTGTGCAGATTTTATAGTTTACATGCAATCAGATTGACTGGAATTGTTACACGACAAACAAAAATAGAGTGTTACACTACCTTGCTTTTAAGGAATCCTGAGTGGCATTTGTAAATCCATCAAAAGCAAGGTTCAGGAAACATAAACCATATCCAAGGGGAGCATTAGGATGTGCCAGCTTGCTGATGGTCTTTGAGCTAGTCTGTAATCAGCATAAGCAAGGAAAGCTCAGCTTGAATTCAAGGACCACAAAAATTACCAAACAAGATGGACTAGTTCTGTCATTCTGAGAAGTTCCTAACCTTTAGAAGTGCAAATGTTGATACTCCTCCAGCAACAAGGAATGTGCAGAGGTATTCTGGAAATGTGTATCTTATACCGTATACAAGAGTACCCATTAGCATAACTGCATTAAGGTAAGCAGAATCATTTATCATAAAATGCAAGGAGTAAGAAAATAAAGAAAATAAAATAAAATCTCAAATAATTTTCATTGCTTCTTGTTAAGCAAGCTTCTCTTGAGTTTAGGTTTCAGGATTTATGCATAATGTACTGACCTGGAATCATTTTGGAGGACTTAGCCAGGACCTACAAGTAACAACAATAACACCACCCCTTAGAACCTTTTGAACAAAAAGTCACAACAAAGCTACCACTAATGACTTTTTAAGTTATGAATAAATATAGGATTTTGCTAACAAGTGGCCTAAAGGAACTGGTGAAACTTGAAAGAAACTAGACCTATAAAGTTTTGATGAGAAAAATACGGTTTTTAGGTTCTCAATACAATGAAGACTCTTAACTAGTATCCTTAGGACACTCGTTAGCAAAATCCATAAATATAATCATCATATGAGTTTAATTGGTATGCACTCTTAATGCAAAAGTTCTTCTACACTAATATCCTATGATTGTCGCGTGGTTTTAATTAATGAAAATCACGCAACGAGTAATCAAAATCATTAAATAACATGACAACACATCATTAGATTACAGTATAAACTTCTTTTCACTAACAATGCACAGTAATCAAATTCTGATCAGTTCCAAAACAGTAAACACAA
The DNA here is from genome assembly GCA_031216125.1 of Dalbergia cochinchinensis. Lineage (NCBI taxonomy): Eukaryota > Viridiplantae > Streptophyta > Magnoliopsida > Fabales > Fabaceae > Dalbergia > Dalbergia cochinchinensis. The sequence goes on from CM062377.1 coordinate 62,289,499, forward strand.
ACCTTCGTTCCAAATCAAACATCACATTTAACTTATTTTGGAAAACAAAAGAAACAAAATAACTGTCGATAGCAGATTAATTAAATCAATAAAATTTCAAAAGAAAGCCATAAAAAGAAACAGTTTAACAAAACATGCCTGAGCAGGGTAACTAATATACTTCAGTGCTTCAATTCCCATTGCAGGACCAATGGTATTTGTAATTCCAGCACTCCAGTAAGACCACCACGGTGCACCACCAGAACTCCCACTGGACCACATCCTAATCACTGCACACACACACAAAAAAACAATCCCAAAAATAAAAAAAATAAAAAAAAACTTACATTGTTCTTGCACATAGAGAAATAATAATAATCATAATAAGTACAAATTACACTACCTCTCCTGAAATTTGGTGAAATTCACCCCTCCTCCTTTCTATTTGTAAACATTTGCTTAAGAGGTCCTTAAGTTGATGAAATCATTACAATGACCTACCCTTCGATCGCATTAAGGGGAGATCCGTGTCACCGGACAAAGGGGAGCGGGTGAATTTTAACAAACTTTGGGGAGGTGGATGTAATTTGCCCTGATGATAATAATAATAATAAGAAGAAGAAGAAGAAGAAAAATTTGTTATGGAAACTGAGAATCTCACTTATATATGACCAGATTAAACACACTACATTCTGAGCCAAGTTCAGAAACGCAAGGTGCTCGAACCTCTCACCGTCTGGACCGAACCGCTTCGTCGATCTAAACCGGAATTAAAAAGGAAAAAAAGAAAGAAAGAAACATGGTGATCAGTTAGGTGGAATTTCAGCAAAAGAAAATGAATAAACAGGTAAACGAAATTGAATTTGCGCGTTGGAAATCAAATGATGAAGCTGAATTGCTCACAGTGTTTCCTGAAGGATGCCTTGGAAGATGTACGCGGACCAGATTCCGGCGACGCAGAATGCCAGGACGAGGACGCGACGGAGCCCGGCGCCGTGAGCCTCCATCGACATGCAGCGGCGGAACCCAACGAGAACCGCCGGTTTGGTCTTTTTGTTTGGGAGCGGTTTCTTATTTTTGTGGGAGGCCGGAATGGGAAGGAAGGAATGGAGATCGGAGAGTGACGAAGCGACCTGGTAAACGGGGAGCAGCAAAAGAAGAAAGAGAAGGGTGAAGTGAGGAACGGTTTAGTTACGTGGATTTTGCCACGTGGAGGGTTTTTATTGGTTGGGACACGACCGAGTTCCTGCGTTCCGCTTTTCTCTGTGGTTATCCTTTTTGCAAAATGCTCGACCTTACCATTGTTTTTGTCTAATGGCCCCATTTTTATTTTTGGTCATTCGGCCCATTAAGAGGGAACTTGAAAGGCCCATTAATTAAAAATATGTAAGCTGGTTCCATCAAAAGTGAAGCTTGACCAAAAAGGGCCAGTGGATCTGAGACTACCTCCACGTTCTGAGATCATTGCTTTCGCTACAAAGGACACAAGGAGCCAATTACGAGAGAGACGGGATTTGCTCATTATAGCGTATTAATGTTGTATTATTCTGATGTTTTGTAGTTGATTCAAGTGTTTTTGTTTTGTTGGTTTCTCATAAAATTTCCCAATGAGAGTCCTGACTAATCTCTTTGAGACAGGAGTTTTTGAAAGTATAAACATCTGACCATGAGACCCTTTCAGTGCACACTGTTAGAAATCAAACTCTTAATTAAATGTTTAAGGAACCCAACTAGATTGTTGATTCAAGTGTTGGAATAAGCATGTAAAAAAAAAGTGTTTGGATAAGATACTCATGAATTTAAGTTTTATACTATATTCATTCGCAAATTTTGCCTCATCTTAAATGTAAACATATATTAAAAAAATAATTGAAAAAAAATCTCAATGTTAAAAAAATTCAGGTGTATTTACATAATTGTCTATAGAAATTAATTATTTTCATTTATTCTCTCCTCTACTATTCTCATTTTCTTTTCCACTGCTCTTTTTTTCATTTATTTATTAGGATATAATTTTTTTTGGTAGATTATTAGGATATAATTGAAAATAAATAATTAGTATTGTCGAGATTTTTAAATAAATATTTATTTACGTAAAGTTAAATTTTTAAAATGAATAATCATCTGAGAACACAGATATAGTAAATAACAGAATATCAATGTATTATTATTATTATCATTATTATTGTTGTTATCTAACTCTTTTGAAGTAGAATCCTTACTTTAGTGAAATCTAAATTCATAACCCATAAAATCAGATCACTGTAAGATTAATTATCAATGAAATGCAATAGGATTCCCTATTCGATTGTATTAGTTCTTCACATAGCTTGATTACTTTCTTAACATTGAACCGTAAAGCATTTAATCCATTCTTGAACCTAATTTTTTGCTTCACTCCATGAACCTTCAAATTGATATCTTGCGCTTAGAACAATTTGAAATTGTATCTATGCTATATATGAGAGGGATTATCCTTTAACTATATATCTTTTGGTATCTAACTTTTCTATTTCCTAAAATACCTGTGATATAAAGAAAGTTGAGGAAAGTTACAAAAAAATAAATAAAGTTGAAAATTATAACATTAAAAATTTTAAAATAAATACAAAATGTGAAAAATGTGAATTTCATAGTATACCTATCAATTCACTAATATATAAAGTTGTTAATCCATGCAAAAAACTAATTTTGCTAGAGGATAAACGAATTCGATCAACTCGATGCATCTAGACAATTAGAGTGGAATCAATTAAATTAATTTGGGTTATGGTCGTATCAAGTAGAAACCAATTAAGTATACTTCCAACAATGTACTATATAATTGATTTGATAAGGTAATTCATAAAAAAGGAGAGAGTTTTTTTAAAAAAAATTTTTTAACCTTTCCCTCCTTTCCTCGCCCCTACCTTCCCCTTACCCTATACCTCTCTCCTCTTCCATCCACCCCTCTATCCTGTGGTAGTTTTGTTCATCAAACCCCTTTTGCAAGTATGGAGGCAGTGATTGCAAAGGTGGTTGTTTGCAACAATGGTGGAGCCATGGTGTGCGATGGCGGTTCCATTGGCCTGTGCGTGCAAATGGATACGGGTTTATGCGTGATTTTGTTAAGAATGGGTTCTTTATGTTCGAAGAGTAGGTCTGAAAGATGCCTTCTGGGTGCCCCGTGGTTCATCTATCATATCTGATTCTGCCTCATGATGGAGTTGTCTGTGTTGGTTTGTGTTCCTGTGAGGGTTGACATGTTTGTGTTGTTTTCTTGTTTGAGTCTCGCCCACATAGTGGTTAGTGGAGTTGTCCGATGGCCATAGGTGGTGCTGCGTTGGGGTGTGTTGAAGTGGTACCTTGCTGTTGGGGTATATATCCTTTTGGTGGCTACAAATTTTTTTTAGTGGGTGTTTTAGCCTGATGAGCTGGGGGGTAACCAATTTTGGTGGCCATTTGTGGCTTTCATTGTCTATTATTTAAGTGTTAAGTGCTTTGGTGTCTTGGTATTTTTGTGTTTATGTGTTGTCGGATCCTACATGATAGTTTTTGTGATGAGTGTCAGTTTATTGAGTCTTTATCTCTATACTTTGTTTCTCGTTTTTATAATTTAAGCCTTGAATAATTATAAAAATATGTATTTTTTAAGTTTTCTTTTCATTCGATACCGCTCTAGTTACCATGCCGTCCTCCCAAACACTACCTAAATGCCTCATTATTGTCTTCCATGTCCATGGTGTAGTAGACAATAGCAGAACCTTCGGGCATCCATGTCTTGAATAAAGCATTTCAAGAGCTTTCATAATAAATTTCACGGGTAGTGTTTGAACATTTTAAAATATATTCAAAACCAAATATAATTAATAAAGTTTGAAAAAGAAAAATATAGTCACTTACCCTAAGTCGATATTCACATTCATCGACATATGCCAATTTCTTCATTTAAATTCATCAAATGAACTTATTTTTATCGATGAATAAGAATATGTTTAGTTGGAGGATAAAAATTGGTATAAATTTTCATAGATGAGTTTTTATGTATAAATATGTCTGGAATTCAATATATGAAACTCATAGATAAAAATTTTAACCCAATCTTATTATCCTCTAACCAAGCATATCCAAAATTGATAATCCAGTTAAATATGAATTTGGACAATATAAGGTGTACAAGGGAGGATATGAATGGAAATGTTTTCTTTAATTTGCCCTGCAAGTTGCGGGAGCTTGATTGAACTAAAAAGTACATTCATTATTAGTCCATATTCTTTGTTACGATAACACCAATTAATTTATTCCCTCAAATAATTGTTTTATCATATTATTCCATATTTGCACATAACAAGATTTCATTGACGGTTCACCTTCAAGATGCATGATTCACAAAACCAATTCATAGAATTAAAAAGTCATTATGATCACAAAGTAGACAGCCAATGACTTAGGGTGTCTGTATAAAATAATTTGCTTCTGAGCCATTCCGGCTATTGATTCTTTTCATTTCACTATTTTTTCTATTTTGATGAATCAACTATGTATATTCTTATAATTCTTGTTTCGTGCCAATTAGGGTGATTCTTTTTAAACCAAAATTTGAGTCAAATTTCGCTCTGGAAATTAAAAGGATGATGGTAGTATAGTAACGCTTGTCTAATCAAGTAGCAATTGGCATGAAGCTGGTCCAAACCTTACATATCTCAACCTTAGCGTCCAGACCATCCGTCACATTCGGGGGGTTTTTGTGAGTTGTCGTTATAACAATAGGTGATTTTTTTTTAACACGAGTGTTTATAGACATCTAATTAGACCTACAGGTGAAAATTAAAATTTATATTTTTAATTAAAATTTATATTTTTAAATAGGGATCGTACAAAATTTAATATTGGTGTCAATATAATATCTAAGATATGGGTAGTTGAAAAACATTTCCCTTATAATAAAAGTTATGTTATTTGTACCCACTTAATATTTTTCATCGACTATTAGATGGAGTGTGAACTCTATTTAAGTAAGATTTGTATCCTATTCATTGATAAATGAGAAGTGAATTGATAAGATATCTTATATCCAATATCCACCCATAACATTTTTCTATAATATCCCTAAACGGACTGCTGTAACCAGCAAATGGGTTATCTGGACCCCACAAAACAACCTTACAATTACGGTTATTTCATGTTTCACAGAAACTGGGGTTGATATAGACTTGCACATTTTTTTTTTTGGACTTTATGGTGGTTTGTTTAAGACTTTATACGCATTGACTTTCTACCAATCAAAATCCATGAAATTAAATATTGAATGCATGTAATTTTTTGTCGGTAGGTAATGCATGTAATTGATCTAATGAGAATTCATATGTGTATAAAAACTATTCTCTCTCACATATTAAAAAAAGTGATAAATCACGGTGAATATAGTTCATGACTTCTCTATATAGAGTATATTAAAAAAAAAACTATTTTCTCTTTGTTTTTGCCTGTATCTAAAATCTAGAGTAAGAGAGATTTTGGAAGAGATAGAATGAGAATTACAATTTTTTGGGATTTAAAGCTATACGATCAAGATTTAATAAATAAACTTGTATTCAAATCTGTATTGAAATAATGTCATTTGAGTTGAAAAGTCACTACTCCTGACATAAAAATCGCCAAATTGTATACATGAATTCTCATTCTGGCTACCAATGATTTGTATTCGAGTGTGTATAGTGTGTCTTGAGTTGAAAATTCCCACTCTTAAAATCGGAATCCCTCAAATTCTATACACGAATCTTCTCCGATCAATGATATGGTAAAAAAGTTAGAGAAAGAATATTTTGTTAGTTTACATTATATGATTATATAAAAATCTTTTATTATTATTATTATTTCCCACGATATTATTACTATGTAAAAATAAAATTTTGTAAATATTTAATATCTCAAACTTTTAGTGAGGATGATAGACTTCTCAAATGTTTGGTACGTACATCGAGTATACATAGCTTGCAGCAATAATTGTTCAGTGCCTCAACTTCGCATTGTGAAGGTTTTCAAAGTTATGATTGAAAACTCTACCTGTTGCTTAGACCTATTCATTGTGCTGATGCCAATTATTGGATATATGCGTGAGGGAACAAATATAAGACCTTGACGAGATGGCATTATATTTCACACCAAAAATCTCGCGGCAGGTACGTCCACAAGTCAATCTATACGCATTGACTCATAAATTGCCCAGCGGCAAGCCGACCATGCCAGTTGCAAAACACGCTGTCAGGAATTGTATTCCCATCGAATAATGTAACCAAGCTTCTAAAACCATCCCTCTAATTAGTGCATGGTACGGTCGCCACATGTTATGTGCGTGCTTGTCATGTACTAGATTTCTCTCAGAATTTTTTTTTTATGACGAGGGCATCTATTATCGATAACAATAATTAATCCCTACTTATAGGTGTCTCTGATGGGTGAGACAGCTATCAGAAATTTAAGGTTTTTCCATACCTAAAATCAAGAATCGAACCTCTAAAATTTAGTTAAAGATAAACAAATTCCTTTCACTCGACCATACCTCTGGTTTCTCAGGAAAATATTTGATGTATAACATTTGTTCACAGTAATCTTACACTTCTGTGATATAAAGGTACTTAAAGAGTTATTCTATTTGTTGGGCCCATACTTATAAGGTCTTTATATGTCCCTATATTATGAATAATGTTATGCACCTATCATTTCTTTGTTTTCCCTGACCCCAAAGATCGTTATAGTTCATGTCTACCCCTGTAATTGTTTTTTTATACTCCTCTCATCCCTTAATAATAGTTATGATGGGAAGCAGTGTCATTTTTATACATTAAAGAGTTAATATATTTTATCACAATTATAACTAAATATATTGCACCAAAATGACATAATTTTCCACCCTAACAAAAATTAAGAAATGGATCGAGTAATTAAGGAGCGATTGTCAAAGAAAGAAGCTGAAAAAAAGAAAAAAAAAAAGAAGCAAGTGTTCAACAATTACATCAAAAGTGAAAAATGAGAGTCAAAAGCAAAGCTCAGCTAAAAGCTAACTTCCAAACACAGAACCAAAAAGGTTGTGCCCCTGAGGATAGATTTGTGCTTTACTGCTTTTGCCGGTGTGAAAACGACATCACCTTCATCAAGAGGAAGATGCACCATCAACGGCACCGATGTCAAGCGCACAAATCGAAAACACCGACAGTCCTAATTGAGTACCCAAATTAAACAGATAAAAAGTGCACAAAAGCAAATGCAGCACAAAACACAAAACCCAACAGATCTGAGATCTGGGAACGGAATGAACCGAAAACACGAAGCTACATCTCCCCTGCATGTATCTCATTTTGCTTGTATGCAGTCGGCATCACACCAATACGTTACTATTATTAATAAGTATATGTAAATTCGGCTCACCATTTGGCGGAAAAATAATTTATATATGATATTTTTATAGGTGATTTACATAAATATGAGAAAATGGATAAATTTATTTGTATATGGTGTTTAGAATTTGCGAATGGTGAATTTTGCGTTATTGAATCTGACTTTTGGTGCGGATTCTGTAAAAAATATTTTTTTATTGAATTTGCCTTTGACGGATTTAATAAAATATTATTTTTTACGCTAAATTTGTGATGGATATAGTGTAAAAATATTTTTTTATTAAATCCGTCAATGACGGATTCAGTATTGAATCTGCCTTTGGCGAATTCTATACTGAAAATACTATATTGTGTAAATTTCTTTAAAAACACCGGATTGATGTAAATACACCGCCCAAATTTGATATAAAAAAAAAAGACCCCATTTGGCATCTGGATTTTTTTTTCCCCCGATTGATGGAAAAAGGAAGCTACGTCCATTTGGCATTTGGCAAAAGTAGTTTTTATTCGATAGATGAAAAGAAAAAGTTACGCCCATCTCTATATTTTTATTTTTTTAATATTAAGTATAAAAACGTTGAGTTATTTTCGTTTTATTTCATGTTTATAATATTTTTAAAGTGAATGGTAAAAAAGAATAATTTGTTTGATAAAATGATGATGAAAATAGACTTAAAATAATATGGCATTGTTGTAAGCATTGAAAATAATTTTACCAAAAAATATGTAAATTAAAAATAAAAAACCGTTAAAACCAAATAAACCTTGAAAAATACAATTCAGAACTCTTCTGTAAAAATTATTAAGTACTCTTAATGGTTTATGTTTCTTCTTTAGAATTTTACGAATTATAATATTTTAACTTTCGTCTAAGAGAGTAATGTTGTACATACAATAAAAATATTAGAACCTTTGACAGCCAAGAATAATGGTTAAAAATAAAATGAAATAGCACATTTACATTTTCAAGGGTCAATAAACATGCTTACATTATTATAACAAATAAATTTTGGCACAAATTCCCCCTCCACAACAACTTATTAATTAATTAATTTATTTATTTATTTATTCACATGTATGTTCAGTGCCAAATATTATATTATTTCAATCGGTTGGTGCAGTACTTCAGAGTATATTAAAAGTCACCATCCCACTATCTTCTCAATAATTCTCATGACCCAAATCTAAAAGCATGCTTTTTCATGAATATAATTTATGTGCTATATGCCAATGAATTTCAGCTTTACGACTATGTATATGTCTGACTTTATCCTGCTATTGTTTCGTTTTGATTCGTTGTTGATTTTGTTTAATTTGCGATAAACATATTTCCTTTTTGTGATACCTGTATTTTCAGCCTCTAGATGCGAGAGTGGTTGAGACTCATTGCAAGACCTTTTCCCTTAGTCAGTGCGAAGTTAGCTCATAAGTCATGATCCACAACATAGAGAGGGTAGCGAAGCAGAAGACTTTTTTTATTATTGCCACTCCTTCTTCAATATCTTGGTTTGTATCATCTCTAATATTTCCTTATGTTTAATATATCTTACTTTATAGATTATAGATGATAGTCTTCAATTAAAGTCTAGATTGAGCAAGTTAAGTTTCGAAAGTTTTCTAGTGGTGGAATTTGCATTAAAAATACAATATTTAATGAGTTATTTGCAGAGATTACACCAGTCATGCTATATATGTTAGAAAAAAAAAGGGAAAGCTTTAAAATGTTAAATCCTTTTTTAATTTATTCTTGGAGTGACTGGCTATGATATGAACTGCTGATATTTCTTTTATTTAGGAAAAAAGGGGCTTGAATAAATTTTTTACCACCTTTTCTGGATAAATAGAATTTAGTAGAAAAATAAATAAACGAACTTACTATTAGTTTTCGAATTTAATCATACACTTAAATGGTCCATTGATTCAACTAAGAAGCTTCATATTAGAAAAAGTAAATTCGTAAGCTAAAAAAAAAGGCTATTTTCAATTTCAACAATTTAAATATCAATTAAAAATATTTTCAAAAAAATAATTCTGACATAAAATGATCATTGACAATACTTATAAATTTTTTAATTATTAAATGTCAAAAAAGATTTATAAGTATTTTCAACAACTTGATAATATTTTTATTGACACTTTTGATATTTGAATTATTTAAGATATTCATTTTTTGTGCTGGCTTACTACCGAATTAGTATTTTGATAATGAAATGGCAGTTAAAAAATAGTTTCTATTTTTGGAATCATGAAGCAATACAACAACTTACAAGAAATTTTGGTCGTCTGACGCTAGTTATGATGTTTTTGTGCTCTCATGGGCTGAGCATGCCCCATATATAGCAAAGATAGATAAATATTGCCTTTTGTGTCTTGTTGAAAAACTCAACATAAGATCATTTAAACTTTTATCAAGGAAATTAGGAATGATACAAATAAAGAAGTAAAGTGTCGTTTTGATTCCCGAAATAGTAAGGGTGCTTTATTTTAATCCCTAAAATTTTGAAATTAACTTTTTAGTCCCTGATATTGTATTCCATAGATCAATTTAGTCTTTGATCAAACAACTTTTAGTCAACCGTTACATTTTGTTGACATAGCACGTTAAGTGTGCCACGTGTCGTTTACAATTTCATACCACATGGCATGCTACATGTCACTTAACATGCCACGTCAGCAAAATATAACAGTTAACTGACGATTGTTTGACTAAGGACTAAAGTGACCTATACAGAATTCAATTTTAGGGACTAAAAAGTTAATTTCGAAATTTAGGGACTAAAGTGAACCCCGCTCATAATTTCACGGATCAAAGTAACACTTTACTCACAAATAAAGGTATTTAATGGGTAGTGGCAATAAATAAATAAGAGTGCCTATATATTTTAGGTTTAATTAATCTTTTAGTCCTTATAGTTTCATTAAATTTTCAATTGAGTATCTACATTTTAAAAGTTTTCAGTTCGATTCCTATAATAAAAATAAATGTTTAATTGAGTATCCAATCATTGGTTACAAAAACGTGAGAATTAAAAGAATATTTTCAGAATAATCTTTTACTATAATTTTATATTAAAAAAAAATCCCACATATGCTCAAAATATTCCCAGAATATTTCTACTCTTCTCCTCCCTCTCCCCCTACATCTCTGCCATCAACATTAGCCCCTCCCCCAGTCACCACCCTATTGTTGTTCTTCAATCTTCATCATCATCACCCACCACTATCCATCTTTCACTACTACTTTTCTCATTTTTTTTAATTTTTCACTATCTGGAAAAAATAACATACGCACAATCTTCGACGGTGCTGATGCAGAAGCATAGAGGCACAAAGGTGTAATTTTTCACATCTCCTGAGGTTTGTTGAAATGCAACTCACATCTTCTCTAATTGCCCAGTTTACACTCACACCCCCTTTTTTTGTCAAATTTTAAGTATTTATATTACAATCACCCTCCTCATTCACAGAACACCGTTAGTAAACTTCACAGAATAATATTTTTGTGATATTAATTGTTCCTAATTAATAAAATTATTAAAATACTCTTAAACTTAACAGAGTAGGTAAATATATTTTTATAATTTTATTAATTAAAAACGATTAATATCACAAAAATGTCATTCCGTTAAGTTTACTAATGGTATTCTGTGAATGAAGAGTGTGACTGTAATATAAATATAAATATTTAAAACTTAAGCAGATGGGGTGTGAATGTAAGCTAGATAATTAGAGGGATTGTGAGTTGCATTTCCACAAATCTCAGTGGAGGTGAGCGTAATTTATCCTTTCTTTTAATGTCCCATTTACTATCTAGAATTGAGCATAAAATTGGAGCTTGGAATTGGATTTGAACGGTTCAATTCGAACTTTTATGTTCAGAGTAATATATAGAATTGGAATTATAATTTTACAATATAATTTTATGGGATTCAAAACAAAGTAATCAAACTCAAAAGTTTAAGTAAACTCATGGAGCCATCATAAACTTGACTCAAACTCGTATGAGTTTACCCAATGTTTAAAAAATTTAAAAATTGTATTATACTAAAAAAAATGACAAATCAACAACTTGAAAATGAAGTATTAGTACATGACAACACCATAAATCCATAATAAAGAACACAGAATGATAAATAACAAAGTAGAATAGCATATTTCATGTCCAATCAAATTAAAACATAAGATCCTAATGATGCAACTTAAGAGAAATCGAACAATTGAAGTCTTAAAACTTAAGAGAAATCTTCCAACATCTTCAATGACATCATTATCAACATCATCAGTATGTTATTCTTCCTCTTCATCAAATAAAGCTTTATCAATTAGTGCATCAACAATCACATTTTCGAGATCAACTAAATTTGCACTACTTGAACCTAGTAAGTCACCATTATCTGTTTCATCCGCCTTAATAAACTGAATCACACAACCAGCCCAACACAATAACACTAATCAAAGAAAATTTATGTAATTTTTTTCCTACAATCACAATTAAAATAAACTCAAGTAAAAATAAAATAGTTTCATAGAGACATTGAGATACAAATTAAAGAAACATAGTACAATATGAGAAATTCAAAATCAATTTCAATTTTGTATTCTAGATTTCCAGTTTCTTTTTCTAGATTTGCATAAGCTACAAAAGAAAATTCATACCAAAGAAATTCAAAGTTTAAAAAATTGAACAAACAAAAAACTTAAACCTAATATAAAGGAAGAATGGTGTTACTGTGTTAGCTGCTTTGGTTTCTCCTTCTTCATACACGAATGAGTTAACAGAACAACACAAAGTTGCATGACCAGGGGAAGAACATGCGATAGCATGATCAGGGAACAAGGACTTCAACATGAATAAAGGAAGATTGATGAGCGACGAGTAAGTGAGTGAACCATGAGCATAATGGTGAATGGAGGCACGAGCACAGCAAGAGTGGAGGCATGAGCATGACAGCGAATGGAGCATAACGACAAATGGAAGTGCAAGCACAACAGTAAATGGAGGCATGGACATTACTGTGAATGGAGGCATGAGCATGATGACGAACAAAAACAGGAACTTGGTGGTGGCGGCTGAGTAGTTCAAAGTGCAAATGTGAAGAAGGTTGAAATGGGTTCACAAATGGGGCAGAACTGAAGCCCTAATGTGTTTTTGATGGAGAATATCAAAACTAATAGTTTTATACCCTATATACGATGTCGCTTTGATGTTTTAAAGCATTGCCAGTAAACTCTCAAAATCAGTGGTAAACTCGCAGTTTTATACCAATTTGTCTGAGTATTCCCGATCCTACTCAAGTCTATCCAGAAATGAGTTTGAATATGATTCAACTCAACTTTGGAGTCTAAACTTGCCAACTCAAACGAGTGCATGAGTTGACTCGCTATTTTGATAACCATGATTTAAAACAACAAAAATAGACTCTTCTTAATTCCTAGCATTTACCTATTAATTGTCAATTCCAAAACTTATTAAATATCTCTCCTCATTGAAGTCTATATAGTTCTTTCTCTTTTTCATTTATTTCCTAACAATCATGTAATAATTATATAGTAAATTCAAATACAAAATTTAAATTATAAGTCAATTTAAGTTCTGAAGGAATTGAAATTGAGATTAGAATTCTACATTATAATTTCAATTCTAGTATCCAAATGGATCCTAAATGTTTAAATATGTTTATATATAGTTTTTGAAAAATAAATGAATTTTAATTTTGATCCTTGGAAAAATTTTGTTTGGTTTTGGTCCAAAAATTTTAAAAAACTACTTAGTTCCTAATCATGTATAATTATTGACTATCATGTAGGAATGAATGATTTGATCTTCTATTAGCCTACTTAATATTTTTTTTTTCTTAGGGTATCCACGGTTAGTAACCAGCTGTGTGTTTAATATAAACAATTTAACGATGGGAAATAAAATCAAACAATTTTAGCAATATTTGAACTAAAATCAAACAAAAAAAATCTTCCGAAACCAAAACTAAAAGTCACTTATTTTTCAATAACTATAAGCATATTTAAACCTAACCACAAGGCCTAGCATAATTGATAGCTACCTGAGTTCCTTAAGTATTTAGTTAGGGGTTTGATTCTTGATGATGTGTATGGCTTTGTAACCAAAGATTGACCCCCTTAGAAGAGCTCTCATCTTGAAGGGATTAGTTACTACTGCCAGCAGAGAATTGCTAAGTATTACATATAATAATGTATTAGAGTTAGTCATTTACTATGGTAAAGTTAAGTTGTTAGTTATGATAGTGACAATGACACATGCAGTTAGTTATTTTGTTAAACTTCAACCATTTGTATATATATCAGTTATCATTAATGAAAGATGCACTTTTACATTATTCATTTACAATTGTGATATGGTATCAGTTGAATTATGAAACTCGCGCTCTCTTTTGCATTTTTTTCCCCTTTCATCTTCTTCTCCTTCCTTCTTCTTCCCTACTCCTTTCCTTGTTGTACTGTGGACTTCCATGGTGAAAAGTTATGCTAATTTGTATTTTCTCCATTCCTTATATCCTCCTTGGTTGACCTTGGTTTCTTAGCCTTTGACTGAGATTAACTATGCCTCATAGTCTTGCTCTATGCACATGGCCTTCAACTCCAAGAAGAAGCTTGGCTTTATCGATGACACTATCCCTCAACCAAATGTTGAAACATTTCAGGACTTGGCTAACTCTTGGGATTGCAACAATGACATAATCTTTGTGGTTGCTCAATTGCATTTCTAAAGATATTGCTGAAAGTTCAATATATGTTGATATTGTTGCAGTCTTGTGGAAGGATATGAAAGATAGGTTTAGCCAAGCCAGTGGCCCTCTTCTTTATGAATTGAATAAACCCATGATCAGTCTTCAATAAGGCTCTTTAAGTGCGAATGGGTATTTTACCAAGATGAAGAGCTTATGGGAAGAGTTGGTGGCTCTTCACCCTATTATTGCTTATTCTTGTGGAGGAGTTCGAACTTTGCAAGAATTTCTCCAAATTGAGTATGTTTTAACCTTTCTCATGGGGTTGAATGAATCTTTCTTTGCGATAAGGGGCCAGATCCTTGCTATGGAACCTATTGCCCCCATTAGCAAAGTATTCAATTTGATTATTCAAGAAGAAAAGCTAAATGTTGTGTTTGCTACTACTTCTATTCCCCTTATTGGCTTTGCTATCAGAGGTGCACCTCTTGGGCAGAATAATGATGGCAAGCCAAAACAACTCAAGAAAAACATATCTCTCTACACTTATTGTGGTCTTCTTGGCCATACTTAAGAAAAATGGTACAAACTCCATGGCTATCCACCAAGGTATGAAAAAGACAAGAGGAAAAATGCTGTCAATCACATCTTAGCACTTAAGGTTCAATCTTTGAGCCAAGACTCAACCTCTCATCTAACTGCAACTCAAGTTCAACAATTGTTGCAACTTCTTCATTCTCAAAATACCAATGGAAACATAGAGAATTTGGCTTCAACTTCAGTTCCTATAGGTAGAATTTTTTCTCCTACTTTTTCTCTTCTTGAAACACCTACTTGGATTGTAGGGTTAGGAGCAACTTCTCATGTTTCTCATTCATTTTCACTTTTTCACTTCTCATAATGAAGTTTCCAATCATTTTTGTTATATTATTTTATCATAACAAAATTTAAAGTACATTTTGTTGGAGATACTCAACTATCTCCTTCATTAATTCTTAAAATTGTCCTTTTTGTTCCTTCAAGGTTAACCTTGTATCCGTTAGTGCTTTATTGAAGGAATCACTATATTCTATTTCTTTCTTTGCCAATCACTTTGTGACACAGGACTACCCTTTTTTTTAAGAAGATTGGGATGGGTGATATGGCTAAAGAACTATACTTTTTAAAGCAATTACCTACTAATAAAGATATTGTTGGTGTTAAAACTCATGCTTGTAATGACTTTGTTACTCATGTTCCTATTAAGTGTTGATACTTGCCATCATAGGTTAGGTCATCTTTTCAATAATGTGTTACACAAATTTTATGACTCTTTATTAATTTCTAATAAGTCAATTTGTAACAAATCTCATTGTAATATTTGCCCTTTGGCAAAAATTAGAAGTTTATCTTTTGTTTCTCATAATAATATGCCTAAAAATACCTTTGATCTCATACATTGTGATTTTGGGGATCCCATCATTCTTCT
This sequence comes from Dalbergia cochinchinensis, assembly GCA_031216125.1. Classification (NCBI taxonomy): domain Eukaryota; kingdom Viridiplantae; phylum Streptophyta; class Magnoliopsida; order Fabales; family Fabaceae; genus Dalbergia; species Dalbergia cochinchinensis. The sequence goes on from CM062377.1 coordinate 62,305,023, forward strand.
ACCTATGATAGGAAAAGCTATTTCTTAGCTATATTTGATGATCGTAGTCATTTCACTTAGCTTGAACCTATTTGTTTAAATTCAGATATAAAGCTTCTAGCGCTTTGATTAGATTTATTACTTTGATTAAGAGACAATCTAGTAAGATTATGAAGCAAATTAGATCTAACAATACAAATGAACTTGCAATTGTAAATTTTCTACAGAAACATGGTATCCTACATCAGTTTTCATATGTGCAAAGACTTGAGCAAAACTCTGTAGTTGAAAGACAACAATGTCTCCTCAATGTAGCAAGGGCTTCATTCTTCCAAGCAAAGGTTCCTATCAATCTCTGAGATGAATGCATTTCTATAGCTACCTTTCTCATGACCAATTCTCATATTTTAGACGCCTTACAAGACACTTCTTGGCAAAACACTTAACTACCATGCCTTGAGAGTGTCTGGACGCTTATGCTATGCTTTCACCCTTCTAGCAGGTAGAACAAATTTTCTCCTAGAGCTGCTCCTTCAGTTTTCATAGGATATCCAATTGGATACAAGTGATACAAACTCCTTAACCTCTCTACCAACCAAACCTTTATACCAAAGGATGTTGAGTTTATGGAGAATGTCCTTCCTTTTGCTTCTGCTAATGACACTTCTATAACAAATTTTCCATCTCCTTCAAGTCTTGTCTTACCTCAACCTTCCACATTCTTTCCAAATTACCTTTTAGACAACACATAAACCATCAATCCCACTGCTGCAACTACTATATTACCAATACCTATCCAAAATACTGCTACTACCCTACCTCACATAACCCCTGCACCTATCCAAAATCCTAAAACAACTCTCCCTAAAATCATTACGAAACATGTCCAACCTCTTGGAAGAACTACCGGACTTTCTAAACCACTTTTACATCTTCAAAACAATGAATGGTATCAAAATAATTCCCTTTATCCTATTTCCAATCACCTAACCTATGATAAATAAACTCTTTAACTCTTACAAAAACTACATTTTTCATGTTTCTCAAATTCCAAAACCAACTTATTATCATTAAGCAGGTAAGCATCAAACTTAGAGAATTGCAATGGTTGAAGAGTTGAAGGCCATGGAAACCAACAACACATTATTTGTAGTTCGTATGCCTTAAGAAAAACATACAATTGGCTATTAATGGATTTACAGGATCAAATACAAGTCCAATGGCCAAGTTGAAAGGTACAAGGCTAGATTAGTAGTCAAAGGTTACACAAAGCAAGCATGCATAGATTTTCTTGATACTTTCTCACCAACAATTGAAATAATAATAGTTTGGGTCCTCCTCTCTATAGTTGTAGTTAAGAATTGGCATTTCCTATAATTAGACATCAATAATGCTTTTTTGAATATTGACTTGTTTGAAGAGGTGTACATGGACTTACCCTTATGTTATCCTAAAAAAGAGGGACTATGTTTGCAAACTTAACAAGTCCATCTATGGTTTAAGACAAGCTTCAAGATAATGGTTCCACAAGTTCTCTACTGCATAATTCAAATTGGCTTTACTCAATCCAAAAATGATTATTCTTTATTTCACATTATAGTTTTTATTTTAGTCTATGTAGATGACATCATCTTCTCTAGCCTAGATCAGAAACAAATTCAATGTGTAACAAAAACTCCAACAAATGTTCAAATTGAAAATGCTTGGAGACTTGAAGTATTTCCTTGATCTTGAGATTGCTCGATCTACAAAAAGAATATGTTTGTCACAAAAGAAATATGTCCTCTCTCCACTTGAAGACACTAGCTTTACAGATGCTAAACCTACTCTAATTCCCATGGATCCTAGTTTGAAATTGTTTGCAGTAGATAGAGTTAATGATGCTTCACTCTACAAAAGAATGATTGGAAGGCTCATGTATCTCACAATTTCTAGACCAGACATTAATTTTCCCATGGTAAAACTTAGCCAATTCATGTTAGATCCAAGAGTCCCTCATGAGCAAACTTTGCATCACCTACTGAGATATATCAAGTCTAGCCTTGGTCAAGGATTACTTTTTTCAACCACTAGCAGCCTCAGCCTAAAAGCTTTTGCTTATGCAGACTGGAAAGGATGCTTGGATACTAGAAGGTCTACTATAGGTTATCTGATTTTTCTTAGAGAATCCTTGCATTCATGGAAAACTAAAATGCAATCTACTATCAGTAAATCCTATGTTGAAGCAGAATATAGAGCTTTGTCTAGTATTGCAAGTGAGATAACATGGTTGACCAATTTGTTCGAAGAGTTTCAAATTGAAGTTGGCTCTACCATGGTGTTTTGTGATAATCAAGTTGCTATACACCTTTCCTCTAATCCCATCTTCCATGATCCAAACACATAGAGATAGATTGCCACTTTATTATAGAGAAGGTCAATAAAGGCTTAATCAAACTGGTTTACATCAAATTTCAACACCAATTTGCTGATATCTTAACCAAACCACCACACTTTACTATCTTTAGACTTCTATTATCCAAGTTGGGCATTCTCGATATTTTTGTTCCAACTTGAGTGGAGGAAGGGTTATTACACATAATGATGTATTAGTGTACGTATTAGAGTTAGTCCTTTTCTATGGTTGTGTTAACTTGTCGGTTAAGATAGTGACAATGACACATGTAGTTAGTTATTCTGTCAAAGCTCAACCACTAGCTTGTCTGTGTGTATATATCAGTTATCATTAATGAAAGACACACTTCTACATCGTTCATTTACAATTTTAATACTAGAAAGAAAAAAGACATTTAAACCTTGAAGAAGCATTAGCTACATATCTTTAAGGTGCATAGTGAAATTATAATAATCAGATGCACCATAAGAAAATTTTCATGAATCAAAATAAAAATTCAATAATTTTTCTAGAGATAAAAAAAAAATTAAACCTTTGTTTAAAGTATCAATATGTCCCTACCAAACAAAAAGTATCAATATATCTTTACCAAGTCTGTGTGTGTCTATATATATATATATATGAGAAAGGATCCAATAACACCAGTGTAAGACTTTTACACTTACACCATTATCTAACCATTAATTTTATGTTAATCTAACGTTTTAAAATGGTGCAATTTAATGAAGAAAGAGAATAAAGATTTATTGGATTATTGTTTTAATGAAGAGAGAGATATAATAAAATAAATAATTATTTAAAAAAAGGATTTCATATACAGGCTGATAATTATAAGATAATAAAAAAAATTTATAAACATCAATGAAATCAATTTGGAAAGTGTCTATTAAAAATGTTACGATTTCAATAAATATATTTTTTATAAATTTTTTTAATAAATATATATACCTTAAGAACATAAATATTTCGACTATCAAATTCTTAATACTTACTTATAAAAAACGTAACAAGAAAATTAAAAAGAATGATAGCCTTTTTATTATTTTTGAAAAAAACTCAGTTAAAAATGTTATGTTTTCTAATTATTATCAATTAAAAGAAAAAACATAGTTCCTTAATATTTTATGATTTTCAGCATATAATTATATAATTTTTATTAATATTTTAATTTTTATTTAAATTTTAATTTTATACAAATTTATCATATATTTTCATTTGAATTATTTTTGGGTAGATATTTATTAGAAAATTAAATATATTTACTTTTAAACTTTTAAAATTGCTTAAAAATATATAAAATGAAAATAAAAATTTATACAAAATAATGGAATTTTAATGAAATGAAAATTAAAAATTGAAATTTTTTAATAGAAGCCCAAAAACAATTACATCAAACCTTGAATAAATAAAGATTAAAAATGTAAATGACATTAAAAAATTAAAATAAAAAAGAGCACTTTCTATAACTAGTGAAAACACTCAACAAAAAGCAACTATTGAAAACATAAATGGCATAGAATTTTAAGATAAAAAACAAATTTTTTCCATAATTAGTGAATATTAAGTTTATATTTTAAATTTTTTATTAGTATATTTTATTAATTTTTATTTCATCGGTGCTGCTATTATTCTTTATTATTTTATAATTATTAGTTTATATAGTCAAATTCTATTCCTTAATTAATTTTAGATTTTTGATGTTTCTCTCTCTTCATTGTAATTATAATCTTGTAAATATATAACTCTTTTTCTTCATTAAATTGCACCATTTTAAGCCATTAGATTAACATGAAATTAATGGTTAGATATTGGTGTAAGTGAAATCTCTTACACCAGTGTTATTGGATCCTAACTATATATATATATATATATTAACTATTTCTATTGCATGTATGTCACCATGATGACCCTAGTCAGGGACACCTCTGATCCCCCGGCTTGACCTGGTCATCGATGCTAACATCAGTACTGTACATCATGACAAGTTAGAGCAACTCCAGTGCATCCCAAGCACTGTACGTTTCAGACGTGTCTTTCTCCAACCATTGGAAGGAAAACGTGGAATGCAAAGAGAGAATGAGGAGTCCCACTTTAGAGGGACATCCCACTTCCTTCTTTTTTAGCTTTTGATTAGTTTTTGACCGTTTGGAAAATGGTTATATTTTTTTAAAAAAATTATTTTATTTCATATTTCACTCTAAAAATATCAATTTTTTAATTTTAACTTCATTTTTCTCAATCCTTCTAACATTATTTTCACATCCCTTCTTAATAATTTCTAGCACTTTCTAATTTTGTTTTTCATAATTCTACTCTTTTATTCTCTCACAAATAATAGATTTGAATCAATTTAATTTGAATCATTTTCTCAATTATTTGTAAAATTCGAACCTCCCTCAAAATTCAAATATCCAAACTTCACAAGTTTCAAACTCTCAAAATGCAAATCCAAATTTTAATTTTCAAATGCCAAACTTCTTTCCAAATCATAATATCTCAAACCTTCAAAATTTTAATTTTCAAATCCCTTCTAATGTTCAAATTCCTTCAAATTTTCAAGCTCCTTTATTTCCAAATAGTCAAAATTCATCAACATTTCAATTTCCATTTTTATTACTATTTCAAGCCCCAATTGGAGGATCAGGAATCGGGATCAGCCGGTGTTGGTGGGTTATCTGATTCATCTCTTCAAATGCCTAAAAATTTGACTCCAAATTCACAGCATTCACAATTTTTTAACTATGATGGGCTAGATGCTATCAACCTTGCCTATGAGCAATTTGAAGTTCGTGTGCAAGACAATAGCCAATGCCGATGGGAAGAGGACAAGCTATAATAAGTCCATAGCTAAATGTGTTAATAGATCCTTTGGTCGATACTGACCAAAAGGGTGATGCATTTTAGAATCGAATACATGTGTATTGCAAGGAAAACAATTGTGGCTTGATGGAAAAAAAAGGTTGGTGCAATGAAGAAGTGTTGCCATAGGATCAACACAGGGGCTCAATAATTCAATGGTTGCCACAATCAAGCATCTTGAAAAATAAGAAGTGGTTCAAATGGTGACAATATCATGGAGTTGGCTCATGCACTCTATTTTAAAAGGTATGAAAGGAAATACACTTTTCATAGATACTGGAATGATTTTCAAAAGGAACAAAAATGGAGAACTCAATTAACTCCAAGTGGAGGTTCTAAGAGAACAAAGATAAACAGTTATGGAGCATACACATCTTCATCAAATCCAAAAACACCAATGGGTGAGAATGTTAGTGTGGAGTCTCTAATCTGTCCTCAAGGCACCAAATCATCAAAATAGAAGAGTAAGGGAAAATCGAAAGTGCCTATTGGTTATGATAAAGATGTTGACACAATAAAATTTGTTACAGGTAGTAGGCTAGCTATGTGGAAGGATATTAAGAAAGTCAAGGAGATGGAGTTATCAAACAAGGAAAAAGATAGGGCATTCAAGGAAAAGGATCTAGAGGAGATGGACAAACAAATGATGATGAAGGAAAATGAGCTAGAGGTGAAGGAAAGGGAAAAGATATGCAAATACTTTATGTAGACACCTCTACTATGACTAAAAAGCAACAATCTTTTCATGCTAAGCTTGTGAAAAAAATTATGGCTAAGTATTTTTAATTTAGGTGTTAGTTGTATTGGTCGAGCGTATCTTGGAAAATGACAATGTCTTTTAAGTGTAATGGCTTTAAGTTTGTAACTTTTTTTATTTATTATGTGACATTTCAATTATGCATTTTTAGTTATGCAATATGTCTATTATGAAAACTAGCTGTTGTAAAACTAACCATTGTAAATCTAGCCATTGCAAAATTAGATGTTGTAAAACTAGTTATTATAAAAGTAGCCGTTGGAAAAGTAGCCATTACAAAAATAGCCATTGCAAAAGTAACCATCGTGGGAAATAACTTATAAATATGGAGCATCACTCATCTATATTTGCTCATAGCATCTTTTCTCTATCCATTCAAAATCTTAAATCTCATTTGCATCCAATAACTCCTCTCAAACATTTTTTCACCGATAACCACTACTAAAATTCATTATTACAAATGGCCGATAACTTTAGCCAACCTGAAAACATGTCTTTTGATGACTTGTTTAATGATGTTTTGTTTAATGATTTAAATCAACTTGATAACATGTCTTTGGATGAATATATTGATGATTTTATACTTGATAATTCACATGAGCACCAACTTTGAACAACTAATTCTAGAAAATTACGGGCAAAGCTCTTCCTCCAGATCTCGTCATAGGACCCTAGATAGAGACTATGAAGCAGGACACAAACGTCTTTTCAATGACTATTTTGCACCTAATCTGGTGTACCCTCCCGAGACATTTCAGTGAAGGTGATTTGAGTGGCAAGACATGTCCTTTTTCGCATTGTGGAGGCCTTGTCGAATATTGATCCATATTTGCAACAACGGGTTAATGCAACAGGCAAGAAAGGCTTATCTCCATTGCAAATATGCACGACTGCTATGCGTATGTTGGCCTACGGAGTATTAGCTGATGCTTTTGATGATTATGTACAGATAGGCGAAAGCACCGTAATTGACTGCTTAGAGAAGTCTGTTGATGATATAATATTAGTATTTGAGTCTGAATACTTGTGAAAACCGAATCAAATGATGTACAATGCCTGCTATAGATGGCAGAGAACCATGGCTTCCTAGGCATGAATATGTTGATTTATTTTTAATTTAAAAAATCATATGGGATCATAATAGGGATCTAAGTTAGTCCATTCCATTGAAGCAATCACACTTTTTATTTTTATGACAAATTGATTATGTGGCGATGATATAATAGCAAGTAGGGCCACAAGTGGGATCAAGAGAGAGACTCCATTGGGGATGCTTTTAAAGAACCTCATTGACTATGGTGGAAGCGACATTAGTGATTGTACTGTATTGTATTTGTAGCGTTGATTAGGCTCCTCATCAGTCACAGACGTACGGAGGTCCAAGTATTGAAACTCGTTGCGAGAGCTGAGGAATTTATTATAATTTCTTTATTTTATTTTTTGTGAGCAAGTGTTAATTATATTGTGATTATTGATTTCATTTGTTGCTGAAATGAATGCACAACAAATAAAGGAAATGCAGAAGTTAATGGCCAAATCAACCGTACAAAGGGAACATATATACATGATACATGATAGTGATGAGCAAAGAGGGTCGTTGAGATTAACAAGCAAAGAGGAGTAGAAGAGGGTGATGACAATGGAGGAGGGTGTGGTGGTGGTGGTGGGGTAGGATGTTATGCAAGAAGTTATGCTATTTGTATATGTGTTGCATAAATATGGTGTTTACTCACTTCATATTCAACATTTTTCTATACAATCTCAACAATAGATTGAGGTAATTAGTGTACATGGTATTCTATGAAAGTTCAAGGAGTGCAAGAAGAGAATTCCCCTTCAAATGCATACTTGATTACAAGTTTATTTACTAAATTTTGGTGATATAAAAATTAATCCCAAAAATTGAACACAAATACCCTTTCTATCTCTTCAAAATCTTCTTTTACTTGGCATTAGAGAGAGAAAAAAAATAAGAAAAAGATGGAGAAAATATAATTTTCCGATCTTTACTGTTCGAATGAAAATTTCCTAGATTTGAAAATCAGCCTCTCATCAATTTTATACGGTACTCACAAAATCGAATTCTATGAGCATTGAATTCTTCACGATTTTAGTAAGGATCATCGATACTTCCTTTAATTTAGGTATTATTGTAAAACCCATTTTCGCCTCTTTTTCGTTGGAATAAATATTGTTGAAAATATGCATGTTATTCACTCTAGTTAAGTTATAATATTCCACTATAAGTTATAATATCCAGGGAACCAGAGCGAGCTTTACATGGCCCCATGCTTCCTAATGTGAATTCTGTGATTCCTCTCGCCTCATCTATCCTTTTCAAGGATTGCTAAGATCGATCAATTAGTATCCAAACTATTCACGTTTTGCTTACGTATAAGATTATGTTAGCATTTGCTTTATCATACACAAACTATTTTCTCTAGCAAAATAAAAAAAATAATTTTCTGTTAAGAAAATGCAAAGCCCACGCACAAGATATGCATTTTTTTTTATTATTATGAATTGATTGATGAAGTAATCTCATTCTCTTTAGAGTAATGCTATTCAAACACTTAAGAAGTGGGTGTCTTGAGACACCCACTTAATAATCATCGCATGTGATGGTGAATCCCATACATTTTATTTATTAAATCACGTTAAATGATTACTAAATAAATATTTTAATAGATACTTATTTTTTAAATATTTAAATATCATTACTATTCTCCTTAAATACTTATATTTTAGTACTGCAAAGTCAAGTAACTGAAGATGGCGTGTCGCCGGTGCAGCCTTGTTGCTCTTCATTTTTTTTTTTCACTATCATAATTTCTCTATCAAACCGAAATGAGATTGAAATATACGCTGTATGACACGTTACATTTTCTCATAAACGAACACAAGCTATGCCTTTAAAACAAATTAAACACCAATCATTAGTAATTTCAAATGCAGATTGACATTCTTTAATGGATTTAAAACAAATAAAATATCAATCATAGCGAGTTCAAAGATTGACATTCTTTTATGGATTGTAAGTTTCGTACAGCAACCTTGGCGGAAAAAAAAATAATGAGCTATGCTTAACGTGAGTAGGTATATACACTATTCAATAAAATTTATTAAGCTAACATCACATGTATTTCAAGATACCACCGTATGCCTAACTGGCATATGGTTGATGGTAACTAAATGTGGCTATTTAATTTGTTTAGCAGCCTAACAGGGACAGGTCTAAATGCTAAATTCTTGTATGCTGTGCTTTACATACGGATGTGTATTTATATTGTTCTGTTAAACTGAGATATTTTATGTAGAATAAAATAATATTCCAACCGAGTTACTCCATTGAAAATGGTGGGCCATGGCCTAGTGTGAGCTGGAGATGTTTCATTGAAAAGAATCGTCAGGGAATTCAAGGCATCTATCCACTTTGTTTAGCTTTTAGATATTTTAATCAAATTGCATTATTTAATTTCTTTTCAATAGAAGATGATGCCTTCTCAGAGTCCCATCTCATTTGTTTCCAGAGGCCAGTGTTGACCCGCTCGCTTAGCTAATCGTGACACCATCAGCGACGACTTTGTCAGTGTTTCCATAGTACGCTTTCAACTTCTCTTTCTCAAGTTCACTTTGTTTCTATGAAATATGATAACCGACGTTCATTACTACATCAGAGGAGTAGTATTATAAGCAAAATTTCAATTTTTTTTTTACTTGATGTTATTATGCTTTCTTAAATTTCATCTACCTGAATTCACTATAAAAGACTTTAAGGAAAATTCAAAATATAAATAAAATTGAATTGAGTATTGAGAGTGCTTATGAAATATTAATGATTGAATTTAAGATGTTAATAGAATAATAATAGGGAGAAAATAATGGAATCATTGCAAGTTTAAAACTGGGTAAAATATCATTAATTTTTAAGGTGTTAATTGTGCTTACCAGTTGGTTATAGGTTTTCAGCTATTACCTATAGGATTGAATATTGATCCAAGCTCTCTAAAGCTTTGGGAGAACAATTCCAAAACTACTTCTAGAACGATTATGACTATCAGTCTCTGTGTTGGAATTGTGAGGAAAAGTCATATGTACATGTTTTCTGAATTTAAATGACTATTATATCTCAGTAGAGACATGTCCGTCAACGGTGCTCATATCTTTTGATGATAGATATGTCTATTGGTAGATTTTTTTGGATAAGAAATGTTGCTCAAACCACCTAAAATTAAATAGGAGCGAGCGAAAAATTCAAGGTCTAAACGTAAACCAGCAAAAAGAGATACAAGACAAATAGAAGTAGCAACACACACACATAAAATATATTCAGCTATGCGGTCCACAAAAGCCTTCCCAAAAAGTCATATTGTTAATAGTCATATCTCTTGCATTAGACATAATCATTACCCGTAGACGTAACAATATTTATTTTATAAACTATCAAAATTTTTAACATATATAAGAGACAATATTTGTAGTGAAAAATATAATTTCTCCATCCCAAACAAAAATTACCCACATTCAACGAATGTTAAGAGGAAAAACCCAATTACAAATATAAAACTTAACTTTTGGTTGGAAAAATGTGGTCTTACATTGTGTTCATGCTATTAACTTTTTAACCAAAAATTATTCTATTATTATTCCTATTTCTTTTACATTTAATTATCATATTTTATATAATCATCAAATCATGTATTGTCATATAAATTATAATACTGATTTACACCTACTATTTTAAAAATTATCTAAATAAAATATTTTGATTAAATAAATATATAAAATAATTTTATACTGTCAATATATTTAAATTAAATTCTTTTTCGGGGTGCAATATTATCCAAAATCCAACATCCTGAAAACACCGTTTAAATCAGCTTACTAACTAAGCTTTTTGAGTTACGGAACAAATGTTCCTGCAAAATGATAAAAAGTACACACCCATTCATGTTTTACTACACAAGGATAAAAAGCCAAAATAGGTTAAAAAAAAACGGTAACTATACGATGAAAACTTTACTAGATGTAATTATCAATTGGAACTTGTAACCGGTCATTCATTATCATTCTTTATTCTCGCTTTAATTGTCCTCAATCTTCTGGCATAGAAGATTAATTAGTGAGTTAAAAAGACTGAGAAGTGGGAAGTTAGGAAGATTTAGACTTGGTGACATAAATTTGGAGACAACAGAAGGGCACAGTTGTAAATTCAGGTGGCGGGGGCATCAAACCCAAAGTTGACGAGCCCGTCTTTTACGAGGCAAGAGTGTTCCCACGTGGCTGAACCGCACCACACGCACGCGCTTCCTGTCTTTCATCATTCATAGGCGAATCCAAAACTCCCAAACCAAAACGAAGGATTAAAAAAAAAATGAAAAAAGGCACTGTTCTTTTTCCTTCATCTATATGTGTGTCTCTCCTCTCTCTCTCTCTCTCTCTCTCTCTCTCCGTGTGTTTGTTCCCGAACCACAATTCCTCTGCTTCTTCCTTCTCAAACCAAAGTTCCTTCCTCTACATTCAACTAACCAATTTCCCTTCACTTTCTTGGAAATTGCAACATAACCATATCCAAAATTCACTGTTTTTTTTTCATTTTCCCCTTTCTTTTTTCTTTCTTGTTTTACTTGAAGAGGAAGCTCAGTGAGTTTGGTTGTTTTGAGGTTGGTTTTTTTGTTGGTGGTAAGAGGGCCTAATGGGTAACTGTTTAGATTCTTCTGCAAAAGTTGATGAAGCTCAGAGCACTAGAACCAATTCTGGTAAACCCCATCTAGCTCTTTGGTTCATCTATCAATTTTTTTTTAATCACACTTCCCATAGATTACCCTCTTTGTGTTGTTCTTTGGATGGGTGTGATCGTTATGCGCCCTCCCATGTTTGTTTCCTTTCTCAATTTTGCTTTTCAAGGCTTTCTGGAAACAGTTTTTTTAAGGTTATGGGTTGATGGTGTTATGGATTCTATATTGTGGATCCGTGTGTAAAATTTTTATGGAGCTGATCACTGACTATTTCATCCATCTTTTATCCAGCCAAACACATCCTTAATGTAATAACGTTATTTTTTTCTTTGTTATTCGTTTATGTTTAGTGTTTGTGCATTTCAGCCTAAAAATAAGTGTTCAGAATTCAGATTCTGTGATTTTGATTTTTAGTGTATTTTCCCTTCTTTGATTTTCACCTCTTCTGCTGGTACTAAATTATTAATCTCGTCCCTATCACCACATGAATATGATATTATTTTCTTTGATACTTTGGTGACTCATGCCAAGTGATTTTGATGTGGATCGATTCTTGAAGTGAATTTTGCTTGCTTTTTTTTTTTTTACCCCTTCTCCCTTCACTAGTTGTTTTATTAACTGGTGTAAAATAAGGGGTTGATTTACTTTATCATATTTATATCTAAGGTTTTACAAAGTTCTGCTTAGTTTGTTTTTTCTAAAATTGAAAATAGCATTGAATCAAATGGTGAAGCTATAAGTTTTAATTAAACTAAAATCAATTTAAAATTTATGAAATGGGAGAGTTGAGCAATAGTTAAATCAAGTAAAGATTTGTGATGCATAAAGTATAGTATTCGCTCAGAATTTGCTTAAATGGGTTCTAGGATGTTGATGGTTGAATTTGAAAGGTTATATGTATGAAATTGCTAGCTTTTGTTTTGTAGTACTAGTGCCATTGTATATGGACTAAGCATTTTTTTTTTCTCTTCTGTGGTATCAGCAATCTCGAAAACTACTCCTTCCAGCTTATCCATTCCATCATACAGTGAGAAAAGCAATGCTTCAACTCTTCCCACACCAAGGTCGGAGGGTGAAATCTTGTCTTCTCCTAATCTTAAGGCCTTTACATTCAATGAGCTGAGGAATGCCACCAGAAATTTTCGCCCTGACAGTCTTCTTGGTGAAGGGGGATTTGGCTATGTTTATAAAGGATGGATTGATGAGCACACATTCCTGGCTTCAAAACCTGGATCAGGAATGGTTGTTGCTGTAAAGAAGCTTAAGCCTGAAAGCTTTCAAGGGCATAAGGAGTGGTTGGTATGTGTCTACTTTCATAGCCCATATCCGGCTTTGCTCATACTCACACCCATTTCCTTCCCCAAAAGAATAGTATATTCTTTTGTTTTTACGTATAACATGCATGGTAATGAAACTTCAAAACAATTTCCAGACTGAGGTTATCTACCTTGGGCAACTGCACCATCCTAATCTGGTTAAATTAATCGGTTACTGCTCTGAGGGAGAGAACCGGCTATTGGTCTATGAGTTTATGCCAAAAGGGAGCTTGGAGAATCATCTATTTAGGAGTAAGTTACCATAACCATTACACTGTTCTTTCATAATTTCATTAATTTGTGTCTATTCAGCTATGCCTTATTCATTTTGTCACCATCACCAAAGAAACTCAGAAGAATGAAATCAACAAGAGCAGATTACTGCTTCCTTGAGAGCGATCTCCTTTGTTCTTTGCTAAAAATGTGTCAAAATTCAAGTTTGAGTGTTTTGATGGCCAAAATACTGGATATTTGAGTAGGGATTTGCTAACTTCAATTAGGAAAAATTACTTTACTTTCCTATTTATGGGTTCATTACATTTGACAGGAGGACCACAGCCAATCTCTTGGTCAGTGAGGATGAAAGTGGCCATAGGTGCTGCCAGAGGAGTCTCTTTTCTTCATAATGCCAAATCACCAGTCATATACCGGGATTTTAAAGCTTCTAACATCCTGCTGGATGCTGTAAGATCAATGGGAATATAAATGATGTTTTAGTTTCATGTTTATTATTTGTGCAAACCACTTACTTATCATGCTTTGGCATTGCAGGAGTTCAATGCTAAACTATCTGATTTCGGCCTAGCTAAGGCTGGTCCTACTGGTGATAGAACTCATGTGTCTACTCAAGTCATGGGTACCCAAGGATATGCAGCGCCTGAATATGTTGCAACTGGTATGCTTTAGCTTCACCTAAACCATCATTGGTGTTTTAAAATATGAAGTTCCCAATCATTTAATGTCCATTTTCACATGCTATAGCAGTAGCACTGTTCAATACTATGAGAGTCTCGGTGCTACCCTGATCGATGATTCCATTTTATTTGCTGTAAAATTGATGATAAATGGTGACAGACATTGCTCATCATGCCGATAGTTAGTGTCAGTGAGCTTAATTATCTTTCCTTCGGAATGCAATTGTAACGTTTAGGTTCAATAAGGGCTGTTTGGTTTGAGTTTTCATTTTCAGTTTTTTAGTTTTCCAGATTTTGTGAAGAAAATACTGAAAATTTCAAATTCTAATTTTCAGTTTTCATTTCCAGTTTTACTATTTCCTTCACAAAATCCATAAAACTAAAATCAAACAGATCCCAAGTTTTCTCTGCTTTGCTGTTCCATTGGATAGACTAGAAAAACTCAAGTTCACGTCTCATTATATGTTAAAACATTGCACTAAGGTATACTTGATTTACAGGTCGGCTAACAGCCAAAAGTGACGTATATAGCTTTGGGGTCGTGCTGCTTGAACTTCTATCTGGAAGGCGCGCCGTTGATAAAGGAATATCCGGTATGGAGCAGAATCTGGTGGACTGGGCAAAACCATATTTGGCTGACAAACGAAGGTTGTTCCGGATTATGGATACGAAGATGGAGGGGCAATACCCTCAAAAAGGAGCCTTCATGGCTGCTACCCTTGCTCTACAATGCCTAAACAGTGAGGCCAAGGCAAGGCCTACAATGACAGAGGTTTTAGCAACTCTGGAACAGATAGAATCCCCCAAAAACGCGGGGCGAAACTCCCATTTCGAACATCAGAGAGTCCAAACTCCTGTAAGACGGTCTCCTGCACGAAACCGGTCCCCTCTAAACTTGACTCCAACCGCATCGCCGCTGCCGTCTCACCGGCAATCCCCTCGCACGCACTAAGGCCATGTAACATCTGTATGTAAATTCCTTGTTTGTATCAGGGTTGTGTATTTGAAAAGATGTAAGGATGTGTTGAGGCATGCACTAAAATGCAATTTTGGGTCATGTTCATTAGAGTAGGTAGCACCATGTATCTGCAAGCTGCATAAGTAAGTAAATCCACAACGCATCACTATTCTCCCTCCATGTTTTCTTTCCTTGTGACCACTTCTCACTTTGCCATTCCATGTTTTCAGTATAATGTGCATATGTGTGATTTTCGGGGCTTTCGTTTCCGCCAAAGTCTTTCACCTTCAGAAGTCGGTGTGGGGTTCATTTATAAGGACAATAGTCAGCGATCGTGAACGGGCAAGTGCACGTGGTTGCGCAAGCAATACTGTTGTGTGGCACATGGATTGTTCAATTACTTAGATTAATTAGTTTTGAGACAACCCGCACTGGAAAATAATTAAATGGAACTATGAAGGAATTTAAAATGAAATGAAATAAAATTGATGAAAGAAAGTAAAATGGCTGAATGCAATTATTAAGAAATAAAAATGTATTTTTAAATACTAGGGCCGTCGATTTTAACTGTTCATGGCTCAGTTACTTAGGTTTTTGGTTATTCAACTTCCAACTTATCTTATTAATGGTTGGAACTTTCTAAAGTAACTATAAGGTTCTCTCGAAATATATAATTTTCTCTTGTTTATTTAGCATAAACTACCAGAAATGATAGGTTTTTGAATTAATGGATTCCATAAATCAATAACTGCACAAGTCACATTTGCTTATCTTTTAAGTTTCCTTCAATCCGTGGTGAGTGTAACATATCAATAACTAATTGTTTGATCCGTGCAATGCATATGATGATGATAAAAAATAGTTTATTGATCATTATTAAAACCAAATAATAATACATTTAAATACATCTTATAGAAAATTGAGTGTATAAAGTTAGTTTAAAGATAAGTTAACAATTAAATAATTAATTAAATAAATAAAATATAAATAAGTATGGATATAAAATGAATCATTTTATTTTATATCTTATTTTGAATATTATATATATAAGGTTGAGAAAATCTCGATAAACGACTTTTAACTAATAATAAAAAGCCTATTTTATGAAAATTTTACACGTTTCGATAGTTGAAATTGCTGAATAATAAAATAGAATAGTGGATATATTTACAATATCATATACCATTAATAGAAATAACAATGGGTATCCATGAGAGAGGGGAGATGCCTCCTACATCCTGTCCTCGTTTAGAATTTCACCCTCCATTTTCATCCCCATCTCTATCATGGGTCCCTATTCTTTATTTTCTATAAGGATTTGAATCCTTATGGGGTATTCGCGGGTTTATTAAAACAATTCTAGAAAGAAAAAATTTTGAAAAATATTTTGATATTCGAAACATAAATATGCATAATAACAAATACTACTGATGCAGCATAATCCAAATTAAAAATGAAATTACATATATAATAAAAATTCAATAAAGGTAATTAAAAAAATGATGTGTGCTAAGATTTTCTTGTTTATATATATAAGTAGATATTTATATAATTTATATATATAGGGAATTGACAGATCTCCATGGGTTAGGACCTCATTTCTTGTCTCCATCACGTTTAACAAATGGCGATTCTGTCCCATCCTTGTGAACATTAAATGTGTCCTCATTCTCCTTTTATTTTTTCCAGGTAATCCCTGCAGGTATCCACTTTGATGATTTTTTTTATCATCTCTAGTCATTTATATATTTTTAGTAAATGAAAATATTTAAATTATAAAAACATTAACATATACTTTCTAATTAATAAAAATAATGAATAAATTTAATTTACATGATTTTAATAATTTCTCTCTACATTATTTTAGTAAATATTATCCAAATGAGTGTTTTTTCCAGTTCCTCCACAACCATATACAAAATAAAAGAAAACCTCATTTCTTAGTGGTTATCGAATCCATTATATTATCATAAATTATCTTCTAAATTTTATTCATTGAAGATAACTATACTTTAAAATCATCAAACGATTACTCTATTTCATATTATAGCTTTTTAGCTAAGAGATAAATTTAAAATTAATTGAGCGGAGAATCATTTGGGTATGACATGGACTTAAGCTCTTTCAAAGACATTCCATTTAAATTAAATAACATTGCAAGAAAGTGGCGGGTAACTGATGGTCTTACCGACGATTTTTTCGACGGGTCAGAATTTTATCGAGGGGTACGGGACATCGATTTTTTGGCCGTTGATCAAATTGTACCAACGGTAAACAGTAACCCGTCAAAAATTACTGATGGGTAAAAAAAATAAAAACTAATCGATACAATTTGATTAAAGGCGTCATGATCACGTCAAGAAATTAATATTACCGATGGACTGTTCTAATATTACCGACAGGACATATAAAATAATAATAAAAAATATTTATATTACCGATGGACTTATTGATGGTTATTATTTTTTAAAATTAATTTAATTAAAAAATTATTATTTTACTGATGGTTTTACCCCTCGGTAACGTTTTAATAATTTTTTTTTGTTTACTGCCGTTGCGGTTTAGTACAATACCTATATAGGCTATGGATAGCATTTAATTTTTTTTATGTATAATAATTCAATGACCAATTGAAATGATATTAAGTAAAAAAATTATAAAATAACCATTAAGTAAACAAACAGATATCATAACAAAACAAAGTATAATAAATAAAATAAAAAAGAATAAAATATCAAAAATTTATACAGGGGGTGATAGATGAATAAAGTATCAAAAATAAAAATCTAGCTAAAGTCCTGTTAGTCGTCAGTATCGTTGGTGCCATCATCATCATCAGACCCAGCAGAGTCATTTGCAGCATCGAAGGGAAAGGAGGCTTCAGTAATGGAGGGGAGAGGAATCTGTGGTGGCATCTGACTGGAACTAGAGGTCCTGAAGCCTGCATCTCCTTGAAGAAGGCCATAGGATCAGCAGTGATCTTCTGTTGCATCTTCTGCTACAACTTCTGCTGCAACTTTTTGAACTTGATCTTTTCCTTGTTGGCCTCCTCGGCCTTCTCCCGCTGCTGCTCCTCCAGGGACAGCTTAAGTTGTCGCACCTCTATCAGCTCCTGCTCTACTGTAGCTCGACCTGTTGCCTGCTCCTGGAGCTGCTGAAGCTACTTCTGCTGCTGTTGGATAAGTCGTACCTGCTGTTGGAGCTCCTGACTTAGAGCATGCACATGCTCCCTTAGGGCGTCATCCCCAGTAGCAGACCCGGTGGCAGAAGATGGGGATCTACTGTCAGGATAGTACCCCATCCCATATATGCGACCCTTGTATGGCCGCTAACCACTTGTCTCCACACATCCTCTTCGTTTAGAGGAAGAGGGATATCAGCATCTGGCCCAGCTTAAGCTATCTGGGTCTGATACTAGATCTGCGCCTGCTCCTACAGGTCCGTCAACTCGCGCTACAAAAGAGAAAAGATTAAAAAAAATTTAAACAATAATTAAGACATAAATGAAAAAAGTAATAAAAGTAAAATAAAAAGATAACTGAAGTGAAACTTACGTAAATGACCTCAGAGCGAGGATCTATCTAGACCTCTTCGGAATCCTCTCCTACCACACCCTTTTGGGTGTGGGTCCCCCTAAAGAGCTCTCCTTGGGTCGGAGGATAGTTTAACTCCCTCGACTACGCATATATCCAAAAGAAATAAAGTAATGCAATCATAGTAGTTGTCACAATTCAAATGTAACAAGCTAACATTTAAAGACTTAAAGATTTACAAGACATTTTCGAGTACTCTCCTGGGTGCTCGAGCCACTGGTATGCAATGACTCGCCTTTCTGGGATGCCTGGTTTGTCCCCCTCTTCTCCGACCTGTCCTTGAAGGTCAGGTCGGAGGCCTAATAGCGCTGCAACTTGGCAAAAGTGGCATCACACAGTCACGAGCGATCTATGTGCCCCTTACGAACATCGTGCATCATGTTTAGCAAGCGCTTGGAAGACTTAATCCTCTAAGCCCTCTTAAAAGCAGGCTCATGCTCGGGCTGAATATGAAATATCCTCTGCATGCACAAAAATAAAATATATCAGTAATCATAAGCAGATAATTAAATAATATAAACATATATAAATTACCAAAGGTCAATAGTTCATTTTGATTACCTTCCATTCCCGCTACCACGTCTCCTTGACATCAGCGGGGATGTCAGTAAAGGTAGGCCACAGACGGTTATACAGCATCTGTATAACCTTCATGATCCTATGGTGAGCCTCAATGAATGGGTCAAAACTATTATAAAAATATAAACATTTTAAATACCATATGCAATGCAAAATTAAAATGTAAGAGAACACTTGTATAAGAATTTACCTATCTCTACCGTCAGGCCCACGTGGCCTACCATCTGGCCCATGGGTCCCCCATTCGGGTCCCAAGTTTGCTACCCATCCTAGAATGCAGGAGTGTGGTGAAATGCAGGGCTAGGAGTCGAGAGAGTGTTAGAGTTGGGGGAGAGGTCACTACTATGAATGGGCTGTGACTGGGTGTAGAGGGGTGGTAGAGGGCCAGTGTACTCAGGAGTAGGCATCATCCTAAAGAGAGGGGTGGTGGTGGCAGTGACGGAGGTGGAGGTAGTGGAAATGGAGGTGGTGGAAGGGACAGTCGCAGAGGTGGTAGGAGGGTTGATAGTGGAGACGGTGGGAGGGACAGTCGCAGTGGTAATGGGAGGGGTGGTGCTGGAGGTGGTAGGAAGGGTGGAGGTGGAGGGGTGGTGGGTAAATCGACCTTCCAAGGTCGGTCTCTGCCTCTACTAGCCATACTGAAACAATCAAAAGAGGTAACAAAAAAAAAGTATAAATTGCATAAGAAAAAACTACTGACAATTTTATAATAATATTGCACATAATATTAAACACCTTAGTTATTTTGAAAGTTCAGGGCTATTTTCATTATCACTTTGTTGTTGATCATTATCCGAGTCATCACCATTACTATCACTTAGTTCGTCTTCGTGATTTCTCATTGTGTGATTACTTGTACATTCAATTATTTCAACTTCCTCAATTGTCAATGGAAGAGGATATTCAGGATTGTCTCCATCAACTACTGCCCTGGAGGGGGGTAGATCGTCCACTTGATAAGTATCTTCAATATTATCTTCTTCTATTTCAATTCTAACTCTTGGTTTTATCTTATTCACAACTCTCCAATGTGACCTACTCTTCCCCAGATTAGACATATAATATACTTGTCTAGCATTTTGGGCTATAATAAATAGATCATATCTTCCATATGTTCTGTTGTAGTTGATTTCAATGATTTTGTAACTATTGTGTTGTCGTGTCCCAGTGAGTCGCGTTGGATCATACCATTCACATTTGAATAGGACACATTTTTCATTGGCTCACCAATGTACTTAAACTCAAGGATTTCCTTAATGACCCCATACCAATCATATTCTCCGTCCCCAACATCATCTTTAACACAAATACCAGTATTGTCCTTTTTTTCCCATACCTCAATCAAATGTGTGAAACTTGTACCCATTAACATAGTACATGGGCCAACTTACACCATTATTGTTGTTATGGACCTACGTAGATTAAGTTCGAAATGTCAAAATAACTGTTGTATCAAACAAAATAAATTGAGAAAAATATATTAGATTACGTATTTTAACAAAATGGACTTACATGTAATCTGAACTAGTTTGGAAATTGTTGAAGAGAATCTTCACTATGCAATTGTTCAAAGTTTCTGTTGTTGAACAATATATTGTAAGTTATTGTAATGATCCATAACATCTTATTAAAGACTTAAAAAAGGGGGTTATTGACTTACAATCTGAATGCTTGCATCTCATCACAATTTAGCAAAATGTGTAAGTTCACAGAATTCCACTCCTCGAAAGTTAGCCATCGGGCCTCGCTCTTTCCAGCGACTTGACCAAGTTGATTGATGTCACGACCCGACTTGGATTGTGACCGGCACGTAAGGAATCCGGTCCCCACGTAAGTCCTGTGACCTCTGTGCCATACTATATGCTTACTTTAATTCATAAAACATGATTTAATTAAAAGTTAACCTAACTAACAAACCTTGCTAAACTTAGAAATAACATCCTCTTGATAAATAAATAGCATAACTGTTACTACAAAATACATCTCAACTGAGTTACTCATATACAAAATATCTATGGGTGATATGCTGTGAAGTACAAAGAATCATGGTATAAAATCAAAATGCAAAATAAATGACTATATGCGGTCCAGGACCCTGCCCGTCACGTCACTGGAACTCATTTACCATGAACAAAAGTACTAAGGCTTCACGCCAAAGTGAAGCTCACCCAAACTGAAGAAAACTACTGCTGAGGAGGTGGGAGAGGAGGATCCTGAGCTACGTCTGTATCTGTGGAAAATGCAGAAGAGAGGGGTGAGTTTTGAAATCAAAACTCAATGAGTGGACCCTCACTCATAACCGTACATGGGACATGGAAAACATAATATATGAATAATGGTAAAATGCAACATATATATACAGTTCTATTTACTTTACATATTAATTATAACATTTAAAATCTCAAGAATTACACAAGGGAACAGAGTGCTCATTAACCGTAGGGAGGGTGCAAAGTCCCTGGCGGACAAAGCCCCTGGCTAAGGTGATTTCTTTGGTCCCTGGTGAACTGTGTCCCTAGCGAACAGATCTAACTCAAGGATGAATTGCCCCTGGCGGGCCTTGGTATACCAAGGTTAACGGAATAACTCCCGTTAACTTACAGTCCTGTTCCTCTTAGTAACTCTCTCCATTCTAAAACCTCTGAAATCACAAAAGGGGAGTTTTATGTTTCTAGTTCAACATTTCTCATTACTAGCAATTGTAAATTCTTAAGTCTCAACTCGTAAATCACGACAAATCTTATTTATTCATAATCAAATCAATTTACGAATTAAATCATATGATGCTTTTTATAAAATAAATATGGTCCCATGCATTTCTAAAATCATATTTTTTATGCATAAGTTCAAATAAGTTTTTCTAGTGAAATATACATATTTTTCATGAAGCCATATCGTACTAGAATCTATTTAAAATCCTCTAAATACTTCGTAATGCTAGAAAATAATAATGTAATGACCGAACTAAGGCCATGAGCTCAAATCCACTCACCTGGAGGGGTAGATTATGAACCGCCAACTCCGTGAGGACTCCGGGGAGGAGGAATAGCACCAACGTCTGCCCTTGAAATCACAAAACTCTAGATTAGCCCCCGTTAACCTCTAAATTACTCAAACATAACTCTAACAATATTGGGGGAGCACCCCCATTTAACAATAATGGAGACAAACCACAACCCAATCACCAAGATATGAAATGGGAAGGAAAAGAACGATAAAAGCCCATAAATCTTACCTTTGATCTCTTGGGAGGAAAAGAAATGGAGTGGATTTGTGAGAAAGGAGTGGGAGAGGGAGTTTGGAGAGGTAGGGCTTGGAAATGGGAGAAAATTTCTGAGTTGGGGTGTTTAAATGGGGGTTGGGGGTCTCAATAATGTGAAACGACCTGTTTTGCATTGTTTGTGCACTGTTGACATCGCTATAGCAGTGTATGATCGTTATATAGTCCCCAAGGAGTGGCTGCCGCCCATACATGACCACTATAGCGGTCCCCGAAATGCCCAAACCATGCTGCCACCTTCTCATGACCACTATAGCGGTCCCCTGAATACCAAAAACACACACCCACCCCACTGTGACCGCTATAGTAGTCCTGGACCGCTATAGCGATAACAGTTCATACATCAACTGCACTAAGGGTCCTTCGGGCATTCCGGGGCCTTTCCAACAATACGGGTGGGTCCCAGGGGACCCCGGAGTAAAATGGAACTTATCCACTGCCACATATATATCGAGTATCACAATTGCATACGGACAATGTTAGTGGAATAGAGCATTCCCCCCCATCATCATTACTACCAACCCGAGTTTGCCTAGATTGAACATGTGGCTGAAAGTAAAATGAGCAAAAATTTGAAGTCTCTTTTACAAGATAGGCTTGGCATATTGATCTTTCAACTTGAGGCTTATTTTTACGGTTTTTTTAAACCCTCCTATTTTCTTTTCAAATAGATACATCCACCTGTATTGAACTTGTCCACACCCTCATGCTTCATACGCCAAATGTGCAAGCAAGTGTTCTATTGAGTCAAAGAACCCGGGAGGAAAAATTCTCTCTAATTTGCATAGAATTATAGGAATATTTTTTTCATCACAAGCAGATTATCAGCCGTAAAAGAAGAAGAACATAAATCCCTGAAATACTGACTCGGCTCAGTTAAGGGTTTCCAGACAACATTAGGCAGTTCTCTAAATGCAATTGGAAGCAAACAATCCATGAAAACATGACAATCATGGTTTTTCATGCCAACAAGCTTACCCTATGCAACATTGACACACTTACTTAAGTTAGAAGCAAAACCATCAGGCATTCTCAATCCCTTCAACCATTGACAAATAGCCTGTTTATGAGTTAAAGTCAGAGCATATATGGCCTTTGATGTATAGAAACGACCATCTCTTAATTCTTGTAAATGCAAACCAGGACATGTGCAATATTCAGCTAGATCATGTCTTGCCTTGTCATTATCTTTGGTTCAATCTATATCCATTACAGTATTCATAATGTTGTCAAACATATTTTTCTCAATATGCATGACATCTAAATAATGACCCACTAAATTGTCCTTCCAATATGGCAACTCCCAAAAAATACTTTGTTTAGTTCAATTATGAGATACCCTATACCCTGGCCATCGCACTATCTTTCCGACTTCTATTAGTTTTGGAATATCCTTAACTCAATCCCACAATTGGCGTCCACTTGCTCTAACTGGAGGATCCTCATGTTCAATAGAATTACTTTTAAATCCATATCTACTTCGTCTATAGGGATGATCAACATCTAAGAACCTCCTGTGACAATCAAACCAAGAGCTCTTTCCACCATGTTTCAACGTGAATGTCTTAGTATCCTCCATGCAAATCGGGCCTGCTACTTTGCTTTGAGTCATCCATCTAAACAACATTCCATAAGCTGGAAAGTCATTAATGGTCCACATCAATGCGGCCCTCATCATGAAATTCTGCTTTGTTGAAATGTTGTAAGTAAGAATACCCGGGCGCCATAACTCATTCAATTCATCATTTAAAGGTTGAAGATACATATCAATCTTAGCTTTTGGATTATCAAGGTCAGGGATTATACATGTTAAGAATAGGTAAGGATCTTTTATGCACATTTTAGGAGGGAGATTTTATGGTGTAACAACTATGGGCTAACATGAATAGGGTTTACTAAATTGGTTATTCGGAGTAAATCCATCTGAACAGGGCCCTAATCTAACATTTTGAGGGTCAAAGGAAAAATCAGAATATTGTAGATTGAAATGTTTCCATGCCTCATTGTGCGATGGAAGCGTCATCACACCATCATCCCTCTGATTTTCATTGTGCCACCTCATATGAGAAGCCGAGCTCATTGACACATAGAGTCTCCTGAGTCTAGGGATAAAAGGTAGATAATGCATTTTTTTCTTAGGGACATCTTTATACTTCTCTCTTCCATGCCTCTTGGCTTTAAACCTAAGCTCTTGATAGAACTTACATGCAATCAATGAAATATCATCTTTGTAATAAAGCATGCAACCTTTCAAGCAGCGGTCAATCTTTATTTCCTTCAACCCAAGTTTAGAAACTAATTTTTTAGCTTGATAAAAATCTTTTGGAATTACATCAGGATTCGGACTTAGCTCACTTATTAGTGCGGCCTACTGATTGAAAGAACTTTGGCTTTGGTTCCTTTCTAACTTAATGCTCAACATTCGAACTACTAATGATAACTCAGACTGCGCATAATCCTCCCATAAAGGTTGATTGGAAGCCTCTACGAGACTATAAAACCTGGCAGCATCTTGGTTGGGCTCCTCGACTGAAGGATGTGAATAACAAACTGCAAATTCAAGACAAGCACCATCAAAAACCATCTCTTGATGTCTAACTAGGTTATCCTCCCACAGCACATTACCCACATCATGTTGACCTACATTGATCTTACCAAAACTACTTCTAATTTGAAACATACCCACTTTATTCCATACATTAACTGCCTCACTATGCTCGGTCCAAACCTAATAGTCCAGCATAAATCCCCACTTGTACAAATGAACCCTCATCGTATCATCATCTAAAGACTTTCTATATTTGCACTTATTACATGGACACTTAATTTTTTCCTCACTAATAAATTGTTGCGTTTGACATGCTACCAGCATAAATTCCTCAACACTACTATAAAATTCCAGTTTAATCCCCCCTCTGTTAGGGTTCAATCTATCGTACATCCATGACTGGTTTGAAGGTAATATTGTGCTTATGATAAACCCTAGACCCTGCAATTTTGTAAAGACATCAAATTGTTATTTTCAAATACAAATTCAATTACTATTTAAATTTATCGTGCAACTACTTTTAATCTTATTTACTTAACAAAAATTGAACAGAATTTTGATGGTATATCCCGTTAAATTAGGAACTTCCATCATAAGATATTTCTTTTAATCGATCTTTAAGTTTTTTTTAATATGATTTTTTTTAATCTTTTATCCCTAAAAAAAAGTTTACAAAATTTCGACAGCATCTCCTCTTAAATTAGAAGCTTCCAGCATAAGATATTTCTTTTAATCGATCTTTAATTTTTTTTTAATACGGTTGTTTTTAATCTTTTATCCCTAAAAAAAATTTTTACAAAATTTTGACAGTATCTCCCCTTGAATTAGGAGCTTCCGTCATAAGATATTTCAGTCAATTCAATAATTATAAATATTAGTATAAAGATCAATAACAAACTAGATATAGTGAAACAGTTACATTTTAATAATTATATACAATTCACATAATCCTAAAAACTATTCTATTACACATCCCCTTATAACTCCACAACATGCATCCTACAATCTCTGCAAATACAAAGAATCCCACAGCAAACAATGTAAACAAGTCGGGGAAGGATCTCTACTCTCTTCCCCTCAGTCATATAATCCCCATTTCCTACAATTTTATCCTAGAAAACACAAGTCTCTATCCTACATACATACTAAACCACATAAGTAACAAAAATTTAGTTACTAACCTTTGCAACAGTGGAAATAAATAGAATGCGTAAGCTATTCGCGTCCAACTAAATCCTATCCTAAAATTCCAACATGACAAATTTATATCTGCACACAATTATACACAAAAAAATAAAATAAAATAAGATAATTAGAATGGCAAACCGATCTTAGTCAATAATCGATGGCACCCTCAAACAATACTCTTACATTAAAAATAAATAACAATAATTACTCTCCAGTGCAATAAAAATAACCGCTAAACATAACACTATACCCACTTATAAATGAATGGAAAAATGAAGCCAAACCAAAAAACTAAACCGATTAAAGTGCTCACCAAAGATCCTAGATCACAATGGCGGTCTCCGTTTGTTGAACGGAGCTCCGGTGGTGGCACATGATAGGAAAAAAGGCGCGGTGGTGATGGGGAGCGAAAGAGAGTGTGTTAAAGGAGAGAGGGAGAATGGCGACGAAGTGAAAAGGAAGAAGGTGATCGGGGAACATATCCATGCATTAATGACGGGTTTATTGATGGGTACGCGATTAAATGAAACAATGCGTTTTAAATTTCATAGTTACCGACGGATTTACCGATAGGCGAGTGAATAAATGAAACGATATGTTTTAAATTTCACAGTTACCGATGGGTTGCGAAAAACCAAAGGTTGGGCGCACAACACGTTGAAATTCAAATACTCGTCGGTCAACTCATCGGTAAATAATAAAAATTATTAAAATAAATTAATATTATAAACTGTCAGTATAGTTGTTGGTAATAAATAACTAAAATTGTAAAAAAAAATTAATTTAATCATTAATCCCATCGGTACATCCGTCGGTTATTTTAAATAAAAAATATTTGGAAAATCAAATTATACACCCGTCGGTAAATTCGTCGGGGATATACAGACAAAATAAAAAAAATTATGAATTAAATATGACACTTGTCGGTAACTATTAATATAAAAATAATTAAAAATCAAAATATTTTACTCGTCGTTAACACAGTCGATGATATAATGACAAAATAGAAAAATTATAAATTAAATATGACACCTGTCGGTATACCCATCAGTACAACCGTCGGAAATAATGCGCGCCATATAGCAGGATTTAAACGCTTACCGACAGATAAACAGACAAGTATTTATGTAAATTTTTTTGAATTAGAAAATACAACTTTCCGTCGGTAATGTCGTCGGTAACTACCATCTGGTTCGAACCTATCAGTAAAAATCGTCGGTATCCTGCAGAATCTAGTAGTGTAATTTTTCAATTTTAATCAAAGATAAATTCTTTAGCTATGAACTTGGGATAGATCAATATACAAAAAAATAATAATAATGACAGTGAAAATCTCAACTTATTCTAAAAAATGCAATATTTGTCTTTAAAATTTGAAAATATAACATTAAAATCTTTGATAAAAATTTAAATTATAATTTAAAGCAAACCTTAATTCTTTCATATTTTTCTTCGGTCACATAAAATTTCATCTTCTAAAACTTTCCAAACATGCTCCCATACAAATTGGGGCATGTTATTTTTGTTTGTCACTAATAATGTAATAAAGAATTTTCTTAACTGATTTCCACTAACTCAACAATATAATTTCCTTTATATTTTCAATAAATTCATTGTTTAAGAAATGTATAAGAAAATTTTTCTATTCATATATTAAGTTTCCAAACTAAAAAAAAATATAGTTTTCAATAACCTTATCACATGAGTTTATCATTTTTTAAGGATATTTTTTTTAAGAATATTTGAAAAAACTTAAAATCACGTTAACTTGATACTTAAGGCTCAATTTTACATTAAATAAGGAAATTATAATTTCATAACTACTTGGTCTCTGTCATTTTGAATTTAGGCCCTATATAACTATATTAAAACATGTATTTGACTTTTATGAATATTAAAAATTTAGTTTTTATCTTTATAAACATTTTTAAAATCCTCTTTTAATTTTTATAAATGTCATTATGTAAAAGTGATAATTAACCGTGAGACCATAAATATAATACTTAAAAAGTCTAAAATAAAAAAAGTTAAAACAAAAATAACCAATAAAGATAGTAAAAGAATTATAAGATAAAACTGATAAACAATTATAGTGAATATTCTTATTATATAATGAATCATTTATCTTATTTTAGTAAATTAAGACTTAATTTTTAGTTTATAATAAATATTATAAATTAACATGTACATATTGATTTAAATATAACGGATTATATTTATTATATACTGAATCTTGAAATAACATGTAAAATAAAAAATAGTATATAAATTAAAATGATTACATCTAATCAATCTTTATTATATATGTAACAAAAAGACATGGCATTGATTTGTTTATTTACTAATTTATCTTCTTGATTTTAGTAGATTAAGAAGAAATCAATATTATTGATAAGATATCATTACCGTGTATATATGTATACACACACACACACACGTGTTATCATTCTATCAATAGTACAAACAATATATAGTAATATTAATTAATTGATAAATAGAAGTATATAAGAAAAGTAACATAACTTATCTGATTTAAATTGTTTTCAAACACTTATATTTTAAAAAATAAACTATATAATTGAAAATTAATTTTGATTATTTATTTATTTTATTTATTAGTAGTTATTTTAAATAACTCCAACATAAAAGGTTATAAAAATAATGTACAACATTTTTCACTATATAGATTTCAACATAAATTGCCCAGATATTAAAAATGATTATTATAAATATTAGAATTATATAAATTAACAATAGTAAACAAATAAATTAAAATTATAGATATGTTAACATGTATATACATATGTATATTGATATATTAACTAATTCACAATAAATTGAATTATTAGAATTTTCAATTCCTATTAAATTTTGTAAGGTTCAATATATAATGATCTGATTTAAAAATTAAATGGGAAAAAATAAAATTAATTTATATTTTTAATTTTAAATACCAATAAGTCGATTTTAAACATAATAATCGATTTGCAAATCAATTTAAATCTCAATTTCTAAAGTTGATTCGAGGTATATGAAATTTCAAATGTTTGATTGCTTCAATTTTTCATTATTAATAGACCCAAGAATACCATTAATTACTAAATTTTAAATTTCAAATTTTAGTGAACAAAAATATAGAAACTTGCTAAATGACTTTTTATTAACGTATTTGACTACCTTGTACAGATCAAATATCAAGGTCATTTGTAAAACTTTGAATATTCAAGGTTTGTAGTAGCCGAAGATCATGTCATTGCAACAAAGGATCATTTTCTTCTTTCGTAGCCTCTTGTCACTTTGCTACATAAATATCATCCAAATCCTTGTAAATATATGCAAAATATCATGTACAAATTGAGATGAAATTAAAATGGTCCTCTCATCTGAAAAATAAAAGAAAAAAATAGAAATAAAATAAATACACATGCCAAAATAGTACATGAATAACTAAGATGAAATTGAGATGCCAACTTTCAATATTTTTTTTTTAGGTGAATCTAAGGTATCCATCAACAAAAGCACAAGTGAAGCTGATTATAATCATGAATTTAAATAAAAATGGAATGCTAAAATTTGAATTGTAGGACAATATCAGAAAAATCATTCTTTAGTTATTCACTATCACTACAAGAAAAACCTAGGTAACCAATGGATTTTATCAATGAATTTATCGACGAAAAATGAGAAATCCAAGAAATTTTTTTTTCCCTAAGGACATTATCGATGGATTTTCCGTTGGAAATTTTCGCGCCATGTGGCGTGCCTCTTCCTAAATTTGTTTTTTCAAATTTGTGTTTACTGACAGATTTTCCATCAGTAATGATGAGCAAAATTTATTTGTGTTTAACGTTACCGACAAAAAATCCATCGGTAAGTAATTGAAATTATAAATTAATAAAAATTAATTATTACCGACGGAAAATCCTTTGCTACGTAGCCTCTTGTCACTTTGCTACATAAATATCATCCAAATCCTTGTAAATATATCCAAAATATCATGTATAAATTGAGATGAAAATAAAATGGTCCTCTCATCTAAAAAATAAAACCAAAAAGTAGAAATCAAAAAAATACACATGCCAAAATAGTACATTAATAATTAACATGAAATTGAGATGCCAACTTTCGATATTCTTTTTTTAGGTGAATCTAAGGTATCCATCAATGAAAGCACATGTGAAGCTGATTATAATCATGAATTTAAATAAAAATGGAATGCTAAAATTTGAATTGTAGGACAATATCTGAAAAATCATTCTTTAGTTATTCACTATCACTACAAGAAAAACCCGGGTAACCAACGGATTTTACCAATGAATTTACCGATGGAAAAAGAGAAATCCAAGCAAATTTTTTTTTTCCCTGACGACGTTATTGGTGGATTTTTCATCGGAAATTTTCGCACCATGTAGCGCGCCTCTTCCTAAAATTTTTTTTTCAAATTTTTGTTTACTGATAGATTTTCCATCAGTAACGATGAGCAAAATTTATTTGTGTTTAACATTACTAATGAAAAATCCATCGGTAAGTAATTGGAATTATAAATTAATAAAAATTAATTATTACTGATGGAAAATCCTTTGCTACGTAGCCTCTTGTCACTTTGCTATGTAAATATCATCCAAATTCTTGTAAATATATCCAAAATATCATGTACAAATTGAGATGAAATTAAATGGTCCTCTCATCTGAAAAATAAAACAAAAAAATAGAAATCAAATAAATACACATGCCAAAATAGTACATTAATAACTAACATGAAATTGAGATGCCAACTTTCGATATTTTTTTTTCAGGTGAATCTAAGGTATCCATCAACGAAAGCACATGTGAAGCTGATTATAATCATGAATTTAAATAAAAATGAAATGCTAAAATTTGAATTGTAGGACAATATCTGAAAAATCATTCTTTAGTTATTCACTATCACTACAAGAAAAACCTAGGTAACCAACGGATTTTACCAATGAATTTATCGATGGAAAATGAGAAATCCAAGCAAAATTTTTTTTTTCCCTGAGGACGTTATCGACAGATTTTCTGTTGGAAATTTTCATGCCATGTGGAGCGCCTCTTCCTAAAATTTTTTTTCAAATTTTTGTTTACTGATAGATTTTCCATCAGTAACGATGAGCAAAATTTATTTGTGTTTAACGTTACCGATGAAAAATCCATCGGTAAGTAATTGGAATCATAAATTAATAAAAATTAATTATTACCGATAGAAAATTTGTCAATAATTTTATTTTTAATTTTTTTCAGAATTAATTATTACCGATGACTTTTCCATCAATAAATTTATTTTTAATTTTTTCAGAATTAATTATTACCGATGACTTTTCCATCAATAAATTTATTTTTAATTTTTTCAGAATTAATTATTACCGACGAAAAATCCGTCAGTAATTTTATTTTTAATTTTTTTGGAATTGATTATTACCAGCGGAAAATCCGTTGGTAAATATTTTGTATTATTTTCCCCAGATATTAATATTACCGAAGGATTTTTCGTCAGTAATTTGAAAATCCATCGGTAACTCAATTACATATCCTTATCTCTTTCATTTCAGAAGAGCCATTCTCTCTCCTCTTAACTCCCTCTCTTCCTCTCAACCGCCTACCACTTCCCAGCCGAGCGCTGACGGCCCAGCCTGCGCCTGCGACCACTGGTGCCCAAATCGATGGCTCGCCTGCGCCCTAGCCCTCACGACGCTGCTCTGAGCCACGCCCCAACCCGTGACCCATCCCCGCCCTTAACCACGCGATCCGTCTGCGCCCTCAGCCCCGCGTGACGCTGCTCGCCCAGAAGGAGTGTCGTTGCTTGCCCCCCGTTGAGCGCCGAATGATTGCTCATCGGACATTGGAATTTCTGTAGCAATAAAAGGTGTCCTTTTGTTCATAATAGCAATGAAAAGCTTACCTTAGATATTGTTTTCATTTCAGTGTAGTGTTTAGAACACTTTCACTTTAGAATTGAAAATAATTTATTTCTTAGATAAAATTATTTACTAGTTCATAGCGTTTCCTCACTATAAAATGTTAATTACATGCAAGATAATCATGAATCTTTTGAATTTTTGAACTAATGACATTGTAAAAACAAAAATTACATTTGTACTAGCCCTATAGAGTTAGTACTAGATCAGCCAAAATTCTTTGGAATTAGTTAGAGTTATGGGCTTATGGCATCAAGAGTATAAGTATGACTTAGGTATAGAAAAACAAATTCCTTTATTGTATCACTGTTGATATAGCAATTTTAATGATGCATGACTAATTTCAGGAACTCCTTGAAGGTTATTACTTCTGTCAGGCACAAAGAGAAGAATTCATTCAAAGAGCTAAGCCATACATAAGGACCATCCGACAATTCTGAGGTAAGAAATTGTTTCTTCTCCTTATTTAATTATATTTTTGTTAGGATAGAGACTTATGATTTCTAAGTTAGAGTTATAGGAAATTGGGATTGCATGACTGGAGGGAAAGGAGTAGAGGTCCTTCCCAGACTTGTTTGTATTATTTGCTGTAGAGATTGATTGTGTGTGCGGAGATTGCAGGAAATGCATGTTGTGATGTTATAAGGGGGTGTGCTCTAGAACGGTTTTAGGATCTTTAAATGTTTGTTTGATTATTTGTGAACTTTATTTGACAGGATTGATATATAGATATATATTGAAATCAATTTCTTTCTATGTCTTAATTTAAGGGGAGTTTCTGTCGATTTTTTTCTAAGTTAAAGATTGGAATTTTATTTTAAGGGGAGGTTCTGCAGAATTTTTGTTGAGTTAAAGACTCACACGCGGAAGATATTCTATGAAGTTAAAGACCACAATCTATTTACTTAAAAGACTTTTACTTTCAGAAGATAGTCTGTTGAAAGATATTTATAATTAAACAAAATTTTAATTTCTAAATCTTTAAATGAATTTGTTAGGTTAAAGTACGCATCCAAGAACCATGATTCCCACAAACAGATTATAGATGTATTACAGGGTGCACCCCAGTCGAGGGGGAATCAAACCTGAATTTTACGTGGGAATTGAACAATTTATAAGGGTGACTTGTCAGACAGTTCAATTTATGAATCAGCAGAAAGTTAGGTGTCCCTGTGCTAGGTGCAAATGTAGGAAATATTTTGACATAGACACCATTAGGTATCACCTGTATAAGAATGGTTTTATGACGGATTATTGGGTTTTTACTATGCATGGGAAAGTTGCCACACAAAATTTTGAACATGCTAGTATTGAAAATGCCTATGTTAGAGGTAGTTCAAGTAGAGTAAATATTGGTGACTACGTTACGGGAAATGTTAATTGGGAGGATAACTCTAGACAATATGAGGAAATGATTTATGATGCAGTTGGTCCCCAAATTCATGCAGAATATGAACCTTTTGTCGAGGCTCCTAATGTCGAGGCTGCGAAATTTTTCTCTATATTGGAGGCTGTAAAGGCCCCTCTTTGGGAAGGGTGTGTACACTCGGAGTTGTCTCTAGCGGTTAAGATGTTAGCTATAAAGTTAGAAACAAACCAAAGTCAAAATTCATTTGACCAGTGGGCAACATTGATGAGTGAGATTAGTCCACAACCTAGTTCATTCCAAAGGATTTCTATCAGGCCAAGAAATTAGTTTCAAAACTCGAGCTAAAACTAGAAAAAATAAATTGTTGTTTGAAGGGATGTATGTTATACAAAGATGATGCAGACTTAACCGAATGCAAATTTTGTGAAAACCCTAGGTTTAAACCAAAAAGATCTGGAAATGGAAGATATAAGGATGTTCCCTACAAAAGAATGCACTATTTGCCCCTAATTCCAAGGTTAAAGAGGTTATATGCTTCAATGAGTTCAGTACCTCACATGAGATGACACTTTGAAAATAAGAGAAATGATGGTGTCATGACCCACCCTTCCTATGGTGAAGCCCGGAAACTATTTGACCAAACTTATCTTGATTTTGCTACGGATCCTAGGAATGTTAGGTTGGGGCTTTGTGCAGACGGATTTACTTCGAATAATCAGTTTAGCAAACCCTATTCCTGCTGGCCTGTGGTTGTTACACTTTACAATCTACCTCTTGAAATGTGTATAAAAGATCCTTAAATGTTTCTAACTTGTATAATCCCTTGCCTCGATAATCCTAAAGCCAAGATTGATGTTTATCTCTAACCATTGATTGATGAACTTAAAGAGCTGTGGTATCTGGGTGTACAAATTTATGATATTTCAACGAAACAATTTCTTGCTGAGGGCAACATTAATGTGAACTATCAATGATTTTCAGACCTATGGAATGTTGTTAAGTTGGATGACGCACGAAAAATTGGCATGTCGAATATGTATGGAGGATACAAAGGCATTCACATTGAAACATGGTCGGAAAAATTCATGGTTTGACTGTCATTGGAGGTTTTTGGACCTCGATCATGAATTTAAGGGTAAGAAGGAAGCATTTAAAAAGAAGATGGTTAAACGTGATGAGCCTCTTGTAAAGCTTAGTGGTAACTAGGTTTTGCATAGAGTTAGAGACTTTCCAAAGATAATTGAACTGAGAAAATCCATACGATTGCCAGGATATGGGCTAGATCATTATTGGACTAAGCAAAGGATATTTTGGGAGCTGCCTTATTAGGGGGATAATCTAGTTCGTCATTGTATTGATGTAATACATGTAGAAAAACTTTCAATTACCTTTTTTTTGTTTATTTTCATGTGTAGAGCCACTTCATCATCCATTCCAAAGATGAAGAGTTTATGTTTAAGTGCTTCAAATCTAAGGCAACTCATAGGCTGCAAGACATGTACATCGATACTCGGGAGTGGCGGGATGAGAACCCCAGGTGGATGACTCAGGCCAGCCTGGACTATTTGCGGCAATCCTGGAGAGGTGACAAGTTCAAAGCGAAGTCTTTGAAGGCCAAGGAGAGCCGAGCGTCGCATAAGGGTGGCTCCCTTCATTATGGTGGTTCTGCTAGTATTGGGTCTACACGTCGTCGGACGGTTTAGTCATTATTTTAAATATCTTTTAATTTCTTGTTAAATTTATATTTTATCATATCAATGTTTTACGCGTTTCACTCGAAATGCAAACCAATGTGTTGAAGAGGCCACCTACACAGAGTGAGTTGTTCAGAAAGACTCACACGCACAAGCTAGAGAAGACGTAGGTCGATCCTCGCTCAAAGAATGTTTGGGTATATATGTTCTGTGCACTTATTGATTGTATATATGTATATATTTAATTTATTATTTCATATATTTGATTGTCATTACTTTTATTTTTTTATAGCATACCTATGAACAACATTATCAGGAGGCCACAGCCTAGCAAGAGCAGAGGATTGCAGCCAGTGAGGATTGCGTACCTATTGATCCAAACAAGTTATGGCAGGAGGTAGTTGGCAGTCCTTACAAGGACCTCATCTATGGCAAGGGATCATTTTATGTGAGTAGTTTATCCATTGCCTCTGTCACTGGGGCATCTATAGCCATTGGGTCTACCGCAGATGATGATGAGGTTCGCGAGCAAGTTCACTTGCTCAGTGCGAAACTTCATCGTATGTAAGAGAAGGATGTGACAACTCAGTGAGAGTTGGAGGAGATGAAAAAGAACATTAAAGACAATAAAAAGGCCTTGGAGATCAGATTATCAAAGCAGATGAGGAAGAAGATAATGTCTTTGTGGCAGAAGATGCAGGCAGGCAAGCTCTTCTGCACCACCTGACATTGATGATGATGATGGTGGTGGCAGCGATGGTGATGCTGATGCTGATGGTGGTGGCAGCAATGGTGATGCTGATGATGCTGCTGACTTCTCCTGATCTGAGTTACTATTTTTTCTTTATTTATCATATGTTGACTTCTTTATGTTTATACTTGTAGACTTTGTTGCATTTGTGCTTATATTTGTAGACGATGTTCGAACTTTGTTGTGCTTATTTATGGAGTATTTTTTTTATAATTTGTTATTATTAAATATATTTTTATATTTTTAATTATTGTTAAATAAAAAATCAGCCCTTAAATAATCAGGTAATCTAAATATTGCTTAATAATTAGTTTTTTTTACGAAATAAAGTTACTGATAGATTTTCCATCAGTAAAATTAAAAAAGAAATAAAATTTAAAATTTCGTATGAAAAAGTTACCAATGGATTTTTCGTTGGTAAAATTAAAAAAAGAAATAAAATTTGAAATTTCAATTTTAATTACTAACGGATTTTCCGTGGGTAAAATTAAAAAATTAAAATTCAAAATTTTGGTTTTTAATTATCGACAGATTTTCCATCAGTAAAATTTAAAAAAATAAAATTTGAAACTTTGGTTTTTAATTATTCTTCAGTCAAATTAAACAAATAATTTGAAATTTTAGACCTTACAATTACCGACGAATTTTTCATCGGTAAGTTTACCGATGAATTATCCGTCGGTTAATTAAAAAATTTTAAAAAAATTTAATTTAATTAAAAAATTACAGACGAAAAATCCATCGGTAATTAACGAAAAATCCATCAGTAAATATTTCCATCGACGATTTTCCTGACAAATTTCTGAATCTAATTACCGATGGATTTATTTTAAAAAATCCATCGAAGAATCCATCGGTAAAAATTTCCGATGGATTTTTTTCATCGGTAATAGTTTCCGATGACGTTATTATAGGTTGAAAAAATTCGTCGGTAATAAAATTTTCCTTCGATAACTCAAAAAATCCATTGGTAACAGCAGTTTTTCTGGTTGTGTATAAGAAATCCGTGGGAAACGATGGGAATTACAAATGGATACGTATCTGTTGGTAATTTTTGACGTGTATTCAGACAAATTACTGCAGTTTTTGAATTATTAGCTTATGATAATTAATTTACATGACAGCCCGATAGTAAACCCATCAGTAGCTAATAGAGCCATTGTGTGGTGCACACAATTTTGGATAGGTGTATCGACAAGTTTACCGATTGGTTCAATTATAATTCTTTGCTCGTCAATAAACTATCAGTACGTACAAGCACACCACGTGGCATGAGTTACTTTCTGACGGGTTCACCAATGGGTGTTTAATAATTTACTTTTATTTAATTATTTTCCTTACATTACCAACGGGTTATTTAAAAATAATCTTTTTATGTTTCAATATCTTTTTATTTTTCAATATGTTTTTTAATTTTTTATTAAACTTACTAAGCAATTCAGTATATTCTATTTAATTACAATTTTTTAAAAAAATTTATGTTTGTTGATAGGTATACCAATGGGTCATTTAAAAAAATATTTTTTATTTTTCCAGTATCTTTTTTTAAATTTTTTTATTAAATATACCGACAGGTTTATCGAGTACTTATTAAAATATATATAATTTTTTGTAATTTAATTTTTTTTTATCGATGGGTTTATCGATGGATTTTTGAAAATTTAGTTCGTTGGTGCACAATAGTCGGAATTCCCACATACCCACCCATCAGTAATAAGTGAGATGCGAAATGCGTCGTTTCACTAATTATTTATCAATGGGTTGACCGATCGGTAACCCACAGGTATTTTAACACCGCGCCTTTTTCTTCCCCATTTCTCTTCCACGTTTCTCTCTCTTCTCTTTGCAGCCACCACCGCCCTTTTTTTGGCACCATCCGCCACTGTCATAGCTCTGTTCATGAAATAAAGACCACCATTGCAATCTAGGAACGTTAGCAAGTATTTTAATCGGTTTATTATTTTGATTTGGTTTAATTATTCATTCATTTATAGGTGTCCATAGTGGTATGTTTTATTACATTGGAGAATTATTATTATTATTATTTTGTTAATATAGGAGGTGGAGGGTGGCACTACTGACTTGTTGACATTGAAAGTGGTTTGCTATCTTTTTTCCTTATCTTATTTTATATTTTATATGCATAAATGCTTATAAGTGTGTAAAACTAAATATTTATTCATATTGGATTTTTAGGATTGGATTTCGTTGCATGCAAGGAACATTTTGGTTGTGTTTTTTTCATTGCAATAAAAGTTAGTAATGAAATCCTTATTATTTATATGGTTTAATATGTCTGTAGGATAGAGATTTATGTTTTCTATGATAGAGTTGTAAGAAGTAGGGATTGCATGACTAGGGGGCAGGGCATAGAGGTCCTACCCTGACTTGTTTGTATTGTTTGCTATGGGTTTCTTTATGTTTTTGTAGAGATTGCAAGATGCATATTGTGGAGTTATACGAGGATACGTTCTAAAATGGTTTTTAAGATTATGTGAATTATATGTAATTGTTAACATGTAATTGTTTGACTATGTATTATGTTGTTGACCTTTAATAATGTTTATAATTGTTGAATGCACTAAAATATCTAATGGTGGAAGCTCCTAATTTAAATGGAGATACTATTGAAATTTTGTTAAAATTTTTATTAAAGAAATAAGATTCAAAGTAACAGTGTTAAAAAAATTTAAAGACCAATTGAATATATTTGAAAGTAATAATTTTTCATTTTTAACAAATTGTATGCCTATGGTTTTGGGTTGCACTGAAATATATGACCACAAAAACTCTTACGTTAAGCAAAGATGCTGTCGAAATTTTATCAAAATTTTTGTTAAGAAAATAAAATTAAAAATAGTTGTATTAAAAACTTAAAGAGCAGTTGACTATGTATTTGAAAGTAATAATTTGACTTATATAAAAATTTGTAGGGTCTAGGGTTCTCACACTTGCAATGTTTCCTTTAAATTGGTCATTAATGTACGATAAATTGCATCTTAATAGAGGAGGGATTAAACCAAAAATTTTATAATGGTGTTGAAGAATTTGGAAGGGTAATATATCAAACACAACAGTTCAATAATAAGACAAAAGTTAGGTATTTATGTAGTAAGTGTAAATGTATGAAATATTTACATAATAATACCATAAGTGTTCATTTATACAAGTGGGGATTCATGCCTAACTATTTGGTTTGGATCAAGCATGGGGGGTAATTAATGTAACGAATCAAGTAGGTATGTTTCATACTAGAATTAGTTCTAGTATGGTCCACATCGCTCAATACGAAGTGAGTAATGTGTTGTGCGAGGATAATCTGGTTAGACATCAAAAGATGGTTTTTGATGCTGCTGGTCCTTTTACATCTCATTTTTCGCAGTCCTCAATTGAAGAACCCAACCAAGATACTATTAGGTTTTATAGTCTGCTAAAGGCTGCCAATCAACCTTTATGGGATGCTTATGTACACTCTAAATTGTCATTAGCAATTCGGATGTTGAGCATTAAGTCTAAAGGGAACCAAGCCCAAGTTCTTTTGATTAGTGGGCTGCACTAATTAGTGAGCTAAGTTTGAATCTTGACATCATTTCAACATATTTTTATCCAGCTAAAAAAGAGAAATTCTTAGCTGCACCAAGACAAAACATATATTTTGATATAATCCATTCATTATATGACACATAAGCTCATAGGGCCCCTCATGTCCCCTAGCTTAAATAAAAAAGATTTTTATATATTAAAAAACCTAACCATGGTTAATAGTATCTCTCTAGTTAATACAAAATTTTCCAGATCACTTTCAGATTCCCTTTTATCCATTCTCTCTTTCTCTCTCTCTCTCTCTCTAAGGACTTTCTTCCAACACCATAATTCATCTTTTTCACAGTTTCTGCCAAATCACCATTGAAGTAACTTTTCTATAACTTCCTCAAGCCTTCCATCGAGATTAAGTCATACAATACTCTTCTCCTTCTAACTTTTAATATCATCCGATGTTTTTTTAATTTTTTTTTTGTATTAAAATTACTAGAAAGTCTTACAGTAGAAGCAAGTTATTTGGAAGTATTGGGCACTAAAATTCGAACAAAAATCACTTGCCATTGTAGGCTCTCTCGACATGGAATATCACTCTTGCTATAAGCCTAGTCGCCACCGTTACCAGTGTTAGGTTTGTTGCCTTGGATTATTTTAAATCCATTTGAAATTTGTATCACTTTAAAATCAAAAGTTTGTTCCTTCTTTTTGGGTGGTTGTTGCACCATAATAGAGAAATAAAAAGGAAAATTGAGTGTGTGCTATTTTGGGTGAGAGTGTGTGTTTTGTTTGAGTGAGTTCTTAGTAGGTGGAGAAATTATTTTGTGAGATTGGATATATTGAGATTTTGAGTTTGTGAGAGATTGCTAGATTGGTGATTGTGTTTTTCCCAAAAAGAAATTAGTGAATTAATTTGTTGAGTTGTGGACGTAGGCATTATTTGCCGAACCACGTTAAATATTTGTGTAGTTTGTTTGCTTTTGCTTCTGTTGCCCCCAACAACTAGGAACAAAGTTTGGAATGTCACTCCCTTGTTTATATGGGATAAATCCTTGGTGAGTCCAAAATACAAGCTTCACCTTGTCCCTTTAAACATAGCCAGAATAGAATTATCAAGAACAAGCATTGCTCTTTATTTTCTTCCCCAAACATTAGTTTTTTATTTTTATTTTTTATGAACTCCAAATAGCAGTTAGATGAAAAA
The DNA here is from genome assembly GCA_031216125.1 of Dalbergia cochinchinensis. NCBI lineage: Eukaryota > Viridiplantae > Streptophyta > Magnoliopsida > Fabales > Fabaceae > Dalbergia > Dalbergia cochinchinensis. The sequence continues at coordinate 62,345,618 of CM062377.1, forward strand.
AAATTGAAAACCAACCAAATTAAAATTAAGCCAACATCTTAACACCTTATATTAAACCAATTCAGTTGAAATAAAACGGCAAAAATGGCAAAATAAATGGACTAGGTTCAGTGACTCAAAGGGGATGAGCAACCACATCACAATGGCTTTTGACCCTCCAAACAAGATTCCAAAGTCATCCTTGCATAGAGGATCGGTACTTGATTGGAAATGTTGCTGAAACATAACTTTGCATAGAGTGTGAGAAATAGAGAGATTCTGTTGGTCGAGACATGGTTAACGAAGGAGATATTAAACAAAAATTACGCACAACACAAACAGAAAGAGGATCTCAATTGATTTTGGGAAATTTTGTATTTTTATTTTAATTGACTATAGAAAGAGTTAACCATGGTTAGATTTTTGGCATTTTAAAAATGCTTTTATTTGAAAGACATGCAGGACCCACTCAAACATACGTGTCATCTAATGAATGGTTAGTTTCTAAACTTGGGTTGAAGGAAATAAAGCTTAGAAAGATATGACAACTTAAGTTATCCTTAGAGCAGTAGCAGTAAGAGAAGCCCAAGAAAGAAAAGAGTAAATTCAAGAAAATGCAGAAGAAAATAACTGCTAATGTGATGAGCTTCTTTAGGGACATGCAGTGCCCAGGATCCTCCGGCTCTGGCAAGACGAAGCTCCCTCAAATGCCACTCCCCTCTATTTTTGAAGGTTTCTCACCATCCAATTGCGCAGACAACTCTAGTGGGTCTGACAATGACGGTGCTGCCGATGACGCTGATGATGAGAAGTTTACCTAGTCTTTATCTAGCTTTTTTATTTCATTTTAGATATTTTTTACATTTATAACACTTTGTATTTATTTTATTATGATATTTTATTTATTTATTTAATCAATTTATTTATTTTATTATTTTCTTAATTAATATAACTTTAATTAATAATTAAGTTATTATATAAAAAATAAATAAATATCAAACAATCCATAGTTTATATACATGAGCTACATATGGCAATGTAATCGGTTATAAAAAAATTATCAAAACATTCCCAATGGGCTAACCCATTGGAAATAAATTATTTTTTCAAAAAAATATTTTTTAAAAAATACAAACCCGTTAATAAACTCAATGATAAAAATTAATTAAAAATATTTTTATTTTTAAAAACATGCCAGTACAATTAATAGATCCTGTCAATAATATTATTTATCTGACAACATCAGTTATGTCTTTAATGCAATTATACTAACTGGTCTTCATTTTTTTCCCCATTGGTATGTCAAAAATTCCTGACTAGACGTTCCATACCTATCGATATAATTTGAAATCGTTAGAAAACGTGTCGGTAATATCGTCGGTATACCACACATTTCTCGTAGTGAATCCTCTTAGCTGACAGTCTTGTGATGTCTGATGGGTATGCTACAATTCTCTTTTTTTTTCTCCAATGCTAAAATGTCCAATTTACCTTTTTGAACTCATATCATAACATCTTGATTTGTAAATGGTTTATGTTTATATATAATTCAAGTTTATTTAGCCTCAAGTTTACATCAATTTACTAGATTGATGAGAAATACTTAAGTGTATAGAGAGCAAGAGAAAATGCTTGCTCTGATCCATTTATTAATTGATATATAAGTTTTACAGATCATTATTGTCTCTCAATTCTCCTATATTTTTAATATAATAACTAATATGTGAATCAATAAATAGACCTGAATAAATATTTTGTCTTTATCTAAAAACACTTAAGAATTTCTCCATATTGACATGCTTGAATACATCCAAACCAAAATCATAAATTCAATGCAAAGCCTGAGAAAACGATACAACACTACTCGCTCACCCTTTTAGGCAATCTGATGTTACACTCCACAATAAACTTCTTTGTAAGCATCAAGTGTCACCCGGAGTTCCCCCAAACACTTCAGTATGCAGCCAGCAACTTTTGAGAGAGAGCCCTTAATGAAGTGTTCAGGGAAACTCTAGGGGAAACCTGAAATATATGCACGCCTTCTTTGGGTTCTTCTTTGGCTTCTTGGTATGTAGAAAAATTTGCTAAGCTGATGTTCTATTTATAGTCATGTTGTCTTGTTACAACTTCGTTGTTTCAGCAAAGGTAATGTCATCTAAATCAGAAAGCATGTAGTGAACCTAGACGGTCCAACGGCCTAAATTAAAAAAGTGGCATGAGAGAATCCTCCTGTCAAAGCAGTATCCCAGTTTTCCTTATTCTTTATATCTCTATTTGTGCCACTGTTTCACTTTCAGCTATTCTTTGACACAAACAAAATCAAATAATCATTTTCTGGAATCTGCTTTGCAAATAATGTAGTACTATGATATTTCTAGGTAACTTGGAAGAAAAATGTTATTTGGCATCAAAGAGTAGAAGTTACTATAGACATATAATAGAGAGAGAAAGCCACAAAATTCCACCACTTACACCTTAGATTCAATATCTCTCTGTCTATATATATATATAGAGAGAGAGAGAGAGACAGACACACATAAAATAGGTTTTTCTACCCATATCTTTATCTGTTTTTCCGCACTGTTTCTTATTTTTGCATGTCCAGTGTCGTGTCATACAATCTGACAGATTTTTCAGACACAATTGACATATATACATGTCAATATTCACCAAAATTTGCTACAATTTTAACCGCAAATGCTCAAGGATGCTACTTATGCTATAAAAAAAGAATTCCGTTAATTAGTTTTAGAACCCATCTTAGAGGAATGAGCTTATGCTAATTACTGAATTCGACTTTGGCATATGTTTGATTCTTTCACGAATTGGAGTATTGGTTCATCTGTAAAAGATAGTTGGGGATATTGGGTCAGCAGCATTGATTAATTATCGGATAAGGTGAGGAGATACCATGATCAAGGCACTTTCCATGTTATTATTCTCTTGCCATCATCTTCCCTACAATTGTGACTAGATTCAACCAGGAAAAGCCTTATGCATGGACATCTCAGAAAGGACTTTCAATGGTCCAAATTCTTCAAGGAAACGGAGAATTTGACATAAAGATTGTGTCTTGCTGTTCATTTGTTCACCATGGTTACAGATTAAGCAAGGGACACTAGTGAGACCAGCAGTCTCTTCACTTTCTTCTAGTTCTAGCCCGTAAAGTGATTCTTGGTATAATATATATACCATACCAATTACTAATTGAAGAGTTTGGGGAACTCTGGATGCCATATATAACAATTAATTAGGTAGTTTTATTAGATATTAAATATTAAGTAATTAGTTTTAAGTACAGGGATATTTCATTCATGAAATTATTTCCTTGCACTAATTACGCCAGCTAACCTTTGAACTCATTTTTTTTTTTATGACCCTCCCGTACTGAATTTAGAGCTTCACTGTGACTATGTAATGTCCAATTTTTCTTATTTTTTCTTCATCTAAATTCTATTTTCTCAGCATATTTTTCGGTTTAAAGAAGCCAACAAAAAAAAAGGGGAATATACTATCTGGACTTGAATTTTTTTTTTAATTTAACAAGTATGACATTTTTTTCTAATTGAATTATATGTGCAAATTTTCTGCAGTCCAATTTTAAGCCGACAACTTCAATTTCCTTTGCATTCCTAGGATTATGAAAGAGAATACTCCCTATATTTGAAAATAAATTTCTCTTTTATTTTTTTTGATATATTTATAAATCAATATACCCGAAAATAATATTTTAAAAGGAGGGAGTATTTGAGTGGGGAATACTAACTGTTTTCTTGTCCTCCCCGGCCCATGCAAAGGATAAGGGTTGAAGCTAACAGTTTTCTGTTAATGAGTTGTTAATAAACTGTTACATGTAAACAGAAACACAAGTCAGTTACATTAGTTACTCGTGGTTAGATGAAGAAAGTCTCATGTGAAGCATTGCTATCAACCCTGTATATATAATATATCCAGTGACTTATACATTTAATTTGACATTGTTACGTTATTTCAAATTTGGTTTTCTCTACCAAAAATTTGATTTTTCCCTGTAAAAGCGTAGGGTATATTTTAAACAGTAAAACATATGATTATAACCGCCAATTGAAAAATTAATAATTTAAGAATTTAAATTTTATACGATTCAACCACTTGCATATTTTATTGTATGTGTATGGGATATTTTATTTTCTCCACTTATTAACTGAGAATATTTTGCGCTTTATTCTCTAAGGTATACCTTTTAAAAGGAATTAATTCACCAACTTCAACTTCGACCACACCATCCAGAAACTAACATTATTTAGAGTTAATTGAATTTTTTTAGTTTTCATATAGTAGGTATTGGAGTATTTATAACCAAGTCATGAGATATTCAATCCTTATTATTTTTTATTATGTAAATTGTTCACGTTTTAAGTTTAGAAAGGATATGTTAAATTATAAAACAATTGATATGTTTTTACTCATTAACTTAAATTCTTAAAAGATTATATATATATATATGACACACACACGAGCCTTATCGGGCTTGTAGCCCAATATGCCATGGGCCTTGGATCAGAGAGGATAAGCGACGAAGGCTTTAATAGATAATTAATATAAATTTTATTTCATATTAACAAAGTTAATTTATGAATAATTAATAATTTTCCCATAGCAAATAAAATTTACATATAAAACCATATTAATGTTTTATCTCATAACCTTGCATAAATACAAATGAAAAAACACAACAAAAAAATTACTACAAGTATAAATCATTATATGTTAATTTTGATGATTTAATGAAATCTTTCGTAACTGAAAGGATCAAATTGCAAAAACAAGATAGAAACTAATACATATAACCTAAATTAGTTATACCTAAAAAATCGTAGCCTCTAAAAATTAATTATTGTGTGAGTATCTATTAAAAAAGCTACTGAAATATTATATCATTTAATAAAAAATCTTTGCTTATAGTTATTCTAATACACATTTATTGCATTTATTCCTTTTTTCTCTGCGTCTTTCTTTGTTTTCAATTCTCTGCCGGTAGTTCTTCTGTTTTTTCTTCTTCTCCAATTTCCCGTGATTAAAGTAATTTTATAATGGTGGATATAATTCACTTCTACATACTTAATAAAGTGTAATTCAAAGTATATTTTTGAAAAGTTAAGGTCATTTTGATTTGAGTTTCCAGTTTTAAGTTTTCATTTTTAACTTTTTAGTTTCCAGAATTTTGTGAAGAAAATAAACAATCAAGACTGAAAACTAAAATTTACAATTTTTATAACTTTTAATATTTTATTTACAAAATCTAAAAAACTCAACCAACCTGTCCATAAAGTCCCGTATCAGTTATTCACTTTCACATATAAAAAACTTTCCTCCTCCAGAACCGTCATATCCCTTCTTGGCTAACATCATGACTAGGTTCATTGGTTGTAAGGAACTCCATTAGGTAGATTTCTTCATGCCCACATAAAATTCACACCTTTATTTTGTTCTCTTAACATAATTCTCCACCATAAATACAACGGTGTTGCTGTGCATTTGTCAAGCCTATCAAGACAACTAGTGTGTAAGAGATTGTCTGTTGGTTGTCCCTTGGGGTTCCTCTGAACACTTCATGTGATTATTAGGGCAACCTAGCTAGTACTATCCAATTCCAATACCCTTTGGAAAGGATAGTCCCTCTCTGAATGAAGTGTTTGGGGGAACTCTTGGGTGCAACTAACACCGCATAGCAATAAGAATGAGCTAAATTCATTATCTTCATTCCCAAACATAAACACGGCTATTAATTGTTGGAGTTTGATGGAAGGGAACCCCCATGTGCAACGGCCAACACAACACCTGGGTCTGTCTCACTTTTCCATTTCAGAAATCAGAATTGATTATAATTATTGTACAATTGGAAAGCCACAGCAGTATGCGATTGTAAGGAGAGAAAATATGAGAGAGTGAGGAGAAAATGAGTTAAAATTCCATGTTAAAATTCATGTTAACAAAAATACAGATAGATAAAATTAAGAGAAAATCTGAATGAGAAATTTTACTAATGAAATGAAAAAAGTGAGAATACGAATGAAGTACAAATTTTTATAGAATAATCTGCGTCGTCTAACCAACCATTAACTAAGATCTAATTAACTCATCAAACTCTAACCAATTTTCAATCTCAATCACTTAGAGTGCTTCGATACATCAGAAACTCGATCCCCGGGTCATGGCCTCTTGTTTAATTTCCTGCTGAAACTCAAAGCTTAAGAGTGAGAGTGACTGGGCAGGCTGCCCTGATACCAGAAGAAATGTCAGAGTTTTGTGTCTGCTTGGGCAATTCTCTTATTTCCTGCAAGTCCAATTAAGAAGCAAACCACAGATTGGATTTGCACCGTTTTGTAAAATGTGAGATCTTTTTTCGGTCCGCATATTGGACACTTGGAAGGTGTAAACCAAGTGCGATGCAAATATGCACCTAAATGAGAAAAATGAATCTTTATTTTGAATTGATGATGTATCCATGACATTGTATTACTTCTGATCTATCGTGTTGTTAAGTATATCAATCCCCTGTATTGATCCATTGTATTATCTTTATAATGTGTTTAAGAAGAAATTTATGACCGTGATCATTATAATTTATGTGTAAGTTTGATTATTGGGAGTCCTAAAGAAGTTCTTATATTATGTATCTAAATAAAGAGTTTAATATGAAAAGATCTCAAAAGAATAATGTTTTATCTTGATTAATTTGAGTGTTTGACAAATATAATGTTTGTTCGCCTGGAAAGGTCTTATGAGATTTTATATGAATAAATTGCATATATTTTTTGTAAGTGTATTAGCAAAATGTAGGGAATTTATCAAGCTCGCATTGAAGCAAATATCGAACAAGTTATTTATATGGTGAGACACACTCATATCATGGAGATATGCAAAATGGACGATAACCACTATTTCTTCAAAGAGTGATATATGTTGAAATATACTAAGCAAGTTCAAAGATTATTTAAGAAATGAATCGAATTATATATTTTTTTTCCAGTGTATGCTTGCTAGCCGAGCTCGTATTGTCAAAATGAATTGAATTATCTAATTTCAAGAAGTTTCATTTTTTAATTTTGAAATCCTTTTAATTTTTATATGATTTGGGTAAAAATGTATTGATTTCAAGTTTTAAATATTTAAAAAGGTTATTTTGACCTTCTAAATTTTAAAAATCTTAAACGAGGAGAGATATGATATAATAAGAGAAAATAAGTAAAATAATAAAATTAAAATAAAATCATGATTAATTCTCATTTCATTGAATTCCAAACATATTATTTCATTTCTAACTAAATTCAAATATTTTTATGATAAAATTAATTTTGAACATGATATTTGATTTATAATTCAATTCAATTCCTTTTCAACTGTATTATTCCAAACACAACCGAAAGTCTCTAATAATGAGAAATTATTTCTACACTCTAGATGGAATGCCACGTTTTTACTTAATAAGTGAGAGAATAATCTTCCACGTAATATTAGGTGTCTAAGTAGAAACTCCTTTCAATAATATTTTTTCTATACATATAAATGTTGCGATCAAATCCAAGACCTTATTATACTTAAGGAACTGGGCCCTTTTCCATTCAAATTAATACCTCATTGGTAAGTAGAGCTATGTTCATTCCACTCATATTTTGCAACTTAATAGTGGGGTCCACCATTTAATATTTTTAATATATATTATTTAATTCCTTTAACTCGTCTCGCTAACTATAGTTAAAAAATAAAAATAAAAAAGAAACATCTCTCTCTCTCCTTTTTTATTTTGTCAGTAACCTCTCTTTTCTTTTCCATAACAATAGTGTGCAGCTCAGAAGCTGCACTTCAGGGACCTCCATTGCTACAGCACGCTGAAAAAAAAAACAAACTATTTCAAAAGTGTAAGTAAATATGCACACGTGTTGTAATTACGACTCCTTTGGATATATATCAATATTCTTATTGCTTCTCTTCTTTTAAAAGAGTAGTTTAGTTATAGATCTCTATATTTTTACTTAATTTTTAATTATATCCATATAATTTAAAAATTAATAAGTAGACATGTATAATATATGAAATTTTTTAACCAAGTCCTTACCATTATAAAAAATAGAATATTTATGGGATATTCTGTTTTCATGAGAAGGTGAAAAGAGAGATGAAAATGATATATTCATGGAATATTTTATTTTTTATAACGGTAGGAATTTGATTATATATCATACACTATAGAAACCTACCTATAAATTTTTAAACTATAGGGGATCTAATTAAAAATTGAGTGAAAGTATACAAAATTATAGAATAATCAAACCTTTAAAAGTTGAATGTCATTTACTTGTTGAAAAAAACCTTTAGGCATTTATCCTTTTTTGAGGGATAAATGCATTTTACTCCACTGAACTTTAGGTCATGCGCAATTTACTCCTGACTTTTCAAAATATGTCCCGCGACACCCTGAACTTTCCAAACTATGCAAAATACCTCTCAGTATAATTTTGACAACTAATGAAGGTAAGATTTATGTGCACTTAACCTCCTAATGTTTCTAATTTATGTAATCCGATACTTTATTTGTGAATATTATGTATAATTAACTTTCTTGATTTTTTTATTGTGTGCAACATGATATCCTATAATAACTTAAAGTTTTGTATTGTTTGAAAAGTATAGGCTTTTTTTGCACAATTTGAAAAGTTTAGAGTGTCGTAATGCATGTTTTAAAAATTCAGACCATAAATTGCACATGACTTAAAATTTAAAAGGGTAAAATGGATTTAACTTTTTTTTTTATCTGTCTATCAGTTCTTTCTTTGGTAGCCAAGAAGAGAGAAATGAGTATAAATTAAATTTCTTAGTTTTTAAACTAAACCAAACAATCACCTCTTATGAAGCATATTCGGGCCAGCTATCCCCCTTTGAGGTGCCCTCTAAGCTAGCATGGGAATTAATCACCGTGATCGATGAAGGATACCCTTGGTCGAGGAACAAAAAAAAAAAATCACCTCTTATATTTGCCCTAGCTATGAAGTTCTGACTATGAAAATGACTGAAAGGGTTTGAGGAAGGTTCTCATATAAGCTTTTGATACATGTTCTGAATCACTTTACGGGTAGCGAGCCCACTCCCTCACTCACAAGTCACGACAACTGGGATCTCTCTCTATTCGCTCCTTCTTGGCTAACATCATGACTAGGTTCATAGGTAAAAAGAAACTTCATTACGTAGATTTGTCCACGCCCGCATAAATTCACACATTTATTTTGTTCTTCCCACATAATTCTTCACTATAAATAGAATAGTTGCTGTGCTTTGTCTAGCCAAGACAACTAGTGAAGCATGCGGAAGAGATATTTATTTGTTGGTTGTCTCTTAGAGTTCCTCTGAACGCTTCACGTGTGGGACTATAACCAGTCCAATTTAATGAAGTGTTTGGGGGAACTCTTGGCTTCAACCAACACTAGCAAGAAATGAACCAAATTCCTTTCATTCCCAAATAGTATTGCTGTTTATTTTATTATTTGTGTATGGGGAACTCCTCATGTTCAACACGACAGGGGCTCGTCTTACTTTTACATTTCGTAATTGATTAAATTTGCAACCTATGGTACTACCTTCAATGTCTCTCCTGATTCTATACTTTCTTTGGTTCCATGTTTGCAAGTTGATTGATGATATATGAAATTTCTAGTTCTTGAAGACTAATGCTGTTGTGTGGTTGTACTGCTTTCAGTTGGTAGCATTGTAGCAACGATATACATTCAGGTAATTCAGTTGCTGCCACCGAAAATATGCTTTATTCACGAGTAACCCATATTATGACATTAGAAAATCAACCATATTCAAGACTGTGGCTAGCAACAAAATCTGGACCTGCGCTCCGTAAAAGATCCAGAGTGTGGGCTGAAACTAAAATGACTATGAGAAATTCTTGTATGGTATTGAAACATATTTAATGTGTAGTCCGGAAGTATGCACGGCTTTTCGTCTTATTTTGCAATGTTTAAAAAGTTACATAAAAAACAAATCTAAAATGAGTAGTTATACACATATAGAGTTCACATTAAATGTGCTACACAAACATAAAAATTTCTCAAAAGACTATGCCTTTCGAGTAAGATATGCAATTGATGGTGTATATAATGTAGTGTATACGCAGGCTAAATAACTTGGGGTGCTACACGTTTTTGGGCCTGTGATTTGGCTTGCTTTTAGATTTCTTAATGATTTTTTAAACCATTGGGGAGTGCGAGTATCCACAATAGTCTTGGATGCAATTTGAAATGTTTGGATAATAATCAATAAACTTCGGTGTTGTTGCCATATATAGAGCGGATAATTGGTGCTTGGTTGAGTTAATTAGAAGTTACTCTCAAGTTAGTTAGATGGTTAATTAGTACTCCATTCCTTTCAAAATAATTATTAATTTGAAGTAAATAATATATTAAAATATAATTGTGTCCAAAAATATTAACTTTTAATATATTATTTTGTTCATATTGACAGTTATTTTAAAAGCAAATTAAAGAAGTAATTAGCTAGTTTATTTCATTCATTAGCTTATACTCTTTCCGTTCACAGATAACTATCCAATATAAAAATTCTACTTTTCCATAAATAATTGTCCATTTAGAAATTTTAGGTAACAGTTTTTAGTTTTTTCCTAATTATGTCCCTTATTAACTTATTTTCTCTTTCTTGTTAAATACATTCTTAGTGAGAAGTATCAAGGATAATATTGTAAAATATATATAATTTTTGTTAATATTAAGATATTATCAATCTTTCTCTTAATTCCTATATATATTTAAAATTGGACAATTATTTGTGAATGAAGAGGGTATAAAAATTGCTAAACTTGTATCAATCAACTTTTTTACCGTTAGTAAAAAGTTAAGAATTTTGTTTGGTGTGTAATAAAATTGTAAAACAAATGTACACCACACATTTTATCATCATTAAATGTGATGTATGCTCTCCACTCATCCGACTCACTCATCACTTTTAATAGTGATAAAGTGTATGGTATGTATTTGTTGTCCAATTTTATTGTAAATCAAACATTACTCAAAAATTATATCTTCTTAACTTTCTTCCAACTGTCCACGTTTAATTAGCCATGACTTTCGAGCTAAATTAATTGGTCATGTAAATTTTATAGGATTATATATAGGCCAGGTTTATCTAACCAGTACCCTTAGGATAATGATTGAGGAATTGAAAATTTTTATATGAGAAAATAGAGTTTTTATATTCCCAAAACAAGGGACTTGCCACACAGTCTTGACACTTATTCATTTTAGTATCTTTAACTATTGTTCTAAGGACACCGGCAAGCAATATATATATATATATATATTGAGAGAGAGAGTAATTAATTGATCCGATTGAGCAATCCAATAGAGACTGGTAAATCAATAATAAGTGGCACCAAACAAATTAATGAGTGTTAGTGACTGGGGTAAATTGAATTGCTTGGTACAATTTTGCTTATAAAAAATGTATTCAAGTTTGTGAAAAAGCATACTTTTGATACATTTATGGTGTAAATTTTTTCTATGTAGTCACCCAATTTCATATATATTATCACATTATTAAAGCAAGTTTCATTCTCACTATATATTACTTTAAAAGTTTGATTTGATGATAGATTGAAAGAGCTTTATATTATCAATGCATTGAAATAAAAGGACTAGATTGTCTTGCATTGATAGTGTAAAGATTTTTTATACAGTCACCCAATTATATATTGTCACATAAATCATGATAATTGACTTTTACACTCATCACTACATGAAAAGTCATCTAAACAAAATATTTTGGTTGAACAACAATGTAAAAAAGTTTTATATTGTCAATACATCAAAATTAAATATCAAATTAAATTATTTGTAAAGAATACTATAAATGTTAGACGATTGAAAATTAAATTATTTAAAATGATCAATTCTTTTGTTAACTATTATGAACTTTATTTATAATTCATATTGGATGTATTTGGATAAAATTTTTAAAGTGATTTTGACACAATACTTAAAATTAGTCTTATCATGAGTAACTGCTATATACTTTAACCAAAAAAATAATGATATTAAATATATTACCCTCTTAGAATTTTATCCCAACAATATATGCAAAAAATATAAAAAGCATTTTTTTATAATTTTTTTAACTAAATGTGTGCAAACAAATTCAAATGTTGAAAATTACGTGCTAGGATTGGAAGAAAGAACCTGAGGCAAATCCAGAAAGTTACCTTGTTGATGGTGGATATTGGTTTTTGGAAACGGAAAGCATGGAAAGAAAAAAAATTTACCAATGAGCAAAGGTGTTTATGGGTTTGGGTAGACCTACAAACTTGACCAGACTCAACTAAAACCCAAAATGATGTATCAACTACCTATGTTGATTGCTCAAGGTATGATATGGTGTGGAAATTGCAGTATTGGTACTGACAATGATTTGAGGATGATGTTTGATTGTCATAGTCAATTTCTGAACATTCATGTTATGGAGGTATTCACAACTCTAGGAGAGATGCATATGATCTCTGATGGATCTACTCTCATTCGAGCTTCTAATGGATTGTCACTAGCTCAGCCTTCCATGAATGCCAAGTCCAGCTTACAATGAAAACTTCAAGAAGTAAATGAGGAAGATGTGATGAGTGGTTTAACCTTAAGACAACTTGTGGTCGAGGTTGGTAGAAAGCTTCCATTGGACGGTTTAGTTGCAGGCTATGAGCCTTTTATTGAGGAAGTTCTTGAAAAGGAGCCAACGACGGTAAAACTTTTTTGCAGTGTTATTTGTGAATTAATTTGTTATTTTTTTTAATGACATATGTGGTTAACTTACTATTTAATATTGTTTAAATCCTTTTTATGAACTACTGCAATTTTTTTTTAATGTGGTTAACTTATTGTTTAAATTCTTGTCCACAAACTATTTTATTATTCCTTTTATGAAGAATGTGGTGAACTTATTTTTTAATATTGTTTAAAGTCCTATTCATGAATTATTTTATTATTTTTATGAATTATGTGATTAACTTATTATTTGGTAGTGTTGATTATTTTGTTAATATTTTGTTATTTTGATTTTAGTTGAAATTCTTCAATGTCACATGATAGGTCCTTTTACCCAGAGCCAGCGTTTGACACAATCTCTCGTGCAATCTGAAAGTTAGCAGATAGGTCACTGTTCAAGTTTGAATGTGGAATCAACACAAGTGACCATGGAGGCTCGGTTAGGGCATTGTCAGTAGTGGAGAGATTGTACAATTATCTGGAGAGCACCCTTTGCAAGAAGGGTAGCAATTCTTGAATAAAAAATCTATACTAATTGTAGTTAAAACTATAGCATTCGAAGGGGTGTTGAATACAAGGTCCACGAGTTATATCAAACAAAATATCAAGGGAAATGCAAGCATTATGGGAATGGGTGTAATTGGAGCATTTGCATCATATATCAATGGAAGAAAGGACTCTGGGAGGTTCGAAAGTACAACGGTACTTGCTTGGATGTTGATGTCATCCTTTCTTGCATCTTTTCTATTGTGGAAGCTGAGTCAATGGTCCCTATTAGAGTATTGCAAGGCTCAGTACATGAAAAGTATGTATTTTCAGTTTCATATAGGAGGACATGGCTTGCAAAACAAAAGGTCATTACTTGGATTTATAGAGATTGGGAAGAGTTTTATAATGACCTTTCGAAATGGCTACTTGGTTTCTGGTCATTTATGCCATGTACTTTATTTTATCCCTAACTTATTTTTTTTTTTCCATTTTAGACCCTTGACAAATTTTTTACACTCTTTTTTCATTTATGTCAAGTACAATAATTGAATTGTAGACTATGACTTATTATGAGTGAAATTTGGTTGACCATTCCTTTGTGATGTCCCATCATCTATTTTGGACATTTCTGCCATGTGTGGAGGCATTTAAACATTACAAGTGTTTTATTTCGGTCGGCGACATGCATTTATATGGCAAGTATCACTACAAGAAATACGCGGGTTACCAATGGATTTTACCAACGGGAAAATTCCGTCGGTAATACCGATGGACTTACTGACAGAAAGTGAGAAATCCGAGAAAAAATTTTTTTTTTTGCTACTAGGACGTTACCGACGGATTTTTTGTCGGTAAGCCGCCGGTAATTTTCACGCCACATTGAGGGAAGGAAGGCGCGCGAGTTGCCGATGGAAAAATCTGCCGGTAATTTGATTTTAAATTTTTTTTCAGAAATTATTAATTACCGATGGATTTTCCGTCGGTAATTATGTGAATAATTAATTGAAGATTAATATTTCCAACGGAAAATCCGTCGATAATTTTATTTTTGAATTTTTTTTCGGTGTTAATTATTACCGACGGAAAATCCGTCAGTAATTATTATTTTTGAATTTTTTGTAATTAAATATTACCGACGAAAAATCCGTCGGTAACTTTATTTTCAATTTTTATCGTTTTATTTATTACCGACGGAAAATCCGTCGGATATTTTCATTTTAATTTTTTCGGTTTTAATTATTGCCGACGGATTTTCCGTCGGTATCTATAATTTTTTATTTTTGGAATTAATTATTACCGACAAAAAATGTGGGTAATTATTTTTTGTTTTTCCAAAATTAATTATTACCGACAAAAAATCCGTCGGTAATAAATTGGAATTATAAATTAATAAATATTTGAAGGAATCTTTTAGTTACCGACGGATTTCCATCGATAACGTTATATCATATACTCTCAACACTCAACTCTCAAGCAAGTTTCCTCTCCACTCTCAACTCTCTCTTGCAGCGCCTCATTCTTGACCACCGACCACCGGCTCGCTGCCCGCTGCCGCCTCCCCGGCCGTCGATCGCACCTTTCCGCGCCCCTCCGCCCCGCAACTCCTTTCCGCCCGGCCAGCCCCTCCGTGACTCGCCATCCTCGCGGCGTCTCGCCCAGCCCGCCGTGCGACTCGCCATCTGGCCCACGACTCGCCATCCTCGCCGCAGCTCACCCAGCCCCTCCGCGCCCCTCCGCCCCGCGACTCGCCCAGCCTCGCCGCATCTCGCCCGTGGTACTGCTGCTCGCTGCCAGACCACTGCGCCTCTTGCTGCCATCGCCACACCACGTGCCATTGTAAGCCTCTCTTTCTCACTTCCTTAACTATATTTCTAGCCTTTTATCCATCATTCTTTCCCTATATTTGCATGAACAACTTATCTTCAGTAATTTCAAACATTGCCTCTTCATACATAGATAGAGATAGATTTATTCATGCTCGCTAAATATTTCACCACTAAATTTTAGTCACAGGTAAACCTTTGTGAAAAAACATGACAAATGAGAAAGACACTATCAGTGGGCTAATGATTGATATTTTGTTCATAATAGTAATGAAAAGCTTACCTTAGATTTTTGTTTAGAACACTTTCACTTTAGAATTGAAGATAATTTAGTTATTAGATAGAATTATTTACTAATTCATAGCGTTTCCTCACTATGAAATGTTAATTCCATGCAAGATAGTCAAGAAATGTTAATTCCTTTATTGTATCACTGTTGATATAACAATTTTAATGATACATGACTAATTTTAGGAGCTCCTTAAAGGTTATTACTTCTGTCAGGCACAAAGAGAAGAATTCATTCAAAGAACTAAGCCATATATAAGGACCATCCAAGAATTCTGAGGTAAGTAATTGTTTCTTCTCCTCATTTAATTATATTTTTGTTAGGATAGAGACTTATAATTTATAAGTTAAAGTTGTAGAAAATTGGGATTGCATGACTGGGGGGAAAGGGCGTAGAGGTCCTTCCCCGACTTGTTTGCATTGTTTGCTGTGGAGATTGATTGTGTATGCGGAGATTGTAGGAAATGCATGTTGTGATGTTATAAGGGGGTGTGCTCTAGAACGGTTTTAGGATCTTTAAATGTTTGTTTGATTGTTTGTGAACTTTATTTGACTGGATTGATATATATGTATATTGAAATCAATTTCCTGGGATGTCTTAATTTAAGCGGAGGTTCTATCAAATTTTTTTTAAAATTAAAGACTGGAAGATATTTTGTGAAGTTAAAGACCACAATCCATTTACTTAAAAGACTTTTATTTTCAAAATTGTAATTAAAATTTTAACTTTTGAATCTTTAAATGAATTTTTTAGGTAAAATTACACAGACAAGAACTATGATTCCCACAAACAGACTATGGATGTATGACAGGGTGCACCCCAGTCGAAGGGGAATCAAACCTGAATTTTATGCGGGAGTGATAGAGAAATTTTTAGGCATCTATTATTATTCATACTTGGCCTAATTTGCTTCTATATGTGTTTAATGCTAATGATTTAATTGAGTTTTGCATTATTGGGTCTCATTGGATTTAATTGTTGAAATTTGGTTAATTTCAGATTTTACACTCACTATGATCTTTTTGTCTTCCACAGATCATTTTGGGCTCTACAAATATCGGATTTAGGTGATCTTGGTGGCTCCTGAAAGCTAAGACTGAGATTTATAATTTTGGGTTTCACAAGCTTCATCAAATTCGGTCCGTTTCAAGGCTTAATTGGGCTTCCAAGTTCCAGAGCTAATGCTTAGGCGGGTCCAAGACCTTTCCTCACATAATTGGGCATATCTCACTCATTTCTGATCCAATTAAGGCATATAATATGTCTCTGGAAAGCTTATCCAGAGAGGATTATCTTATCTAGATCAGATTTCAGAAATCAGGAAAATCTGGATAAGATAAGGTTAGTGATAAGTGGAAATCCGGGTAGGGACATTGGATTGCCTATAAATTTCTGTTTCCTTTGCAATTCTGACTCAATCAACAATAAAGAACCAGAAACTTGTATTTTCGCTTTTCCTTTCAAACTCAAGGTGTTCATACAAAGAGCTTGCCAATGGAGATGTCCATGGAAGGCTAAACTTCTCTCAATCCTTGACATCATAGATAGTTGGTTTGAATTCGGAGTTCCTGTTGTATAAATCTTATTTGTATGTATGCTTTCCTTTTCTAAACTTCAATTTTGATTATGGATTTGGTTATTTAACATGATCATGTTTGAATTATATCGGATTAGATATAGGATTGAATTCGTTAGTGAAATTGAAGTAAAGGCTAAATAACCGATTGGTTGTTCAGGTTAATCCAAACTGCACGTAATTTGACATTCATTTAAATTGCGATTGTAATTTAAGGATTGTTGAGTAAAAACTGTATGATTATATAGTTGACTCGGATTAACAAAGTAGCATACAAAGTTTACTCTTCTGAACCGTGATGAATTCTGCCAATAGTCATGATGTCTGGGATTGATTCCTTGATCAAGAGTGATTCTATTCTATTTCTGTTTCTGTTTCTGTAATCCTTTTATTCTAAAATCACAAACTCCCCCCCCCACCTTTTTATTGTTATTAGTATTTACAATTCGATAACATAACTGATGTGTTCTAAGGAAGAATGACCTAAGTCTACTTATACTGCAAATAAGGGGATTTAGACTATTTTGATATTGGATGTGACAGTACATATCAGGGAGTTGAGCAATTTATAAAGGTGGCTTGTCAGACAGTTCAATTTATGAATGAGCAGAAAGTTAGGTGTCCCTGTGCTAGGTGCAAATGTAGGAAATATTTTGATATGGACATCATTAGGTATCACCTGTATAAGGATGGTTTTATGACGGATTATTGGGTTTGGACTATGCATGGGGAAGTTGCCACACAAAATGTTGAACATACTAGTGTTGAAAATGCCTATGTTATAGGTAGTTCAAGTAGAGTTAATATTGGTGAGCATGTCATGAGAAATGTTAATTGGGACGATAACTCTAGGTGATATGAGGAAATGATTTATGATGCAGTTGGTCCTCAAATTCATGCAGATTATGAACCTTCTATCGAGGCTCCTAATGCCGAGGCTGAGAATTTTTTCTCTATATGGGAGGCTGTGAAGGTCCCTCTGTGGGAAGGGTGCGTACACTTGTAGTTGTCTCTAGTGGTTAGGATGTTAGCTATAAAATCAGAAGCAAGCCAAAGTCAAAATGTGTTTGACCAATGGGCAACATTGATGAGTGAAATTAGTCCACAACCTAGTTCTATTCCAAAGGATTTCTATCAGGCTAAGAAGTTAGTTTCAAAACTTGGGCTAAAATCAGAAAAAATAGATTGTTGTTTGAAGGGATGTATATTGTACTACAAAGATGATATAGACCTAACCGAATGCAAATTTTGTGAAAACCCTAGGTTTAAACCAAAAAGATTTGGAAATGGAAGATATAAGGATGTTCCTTACAAAAAAATGCACTATTTGCCCCTAATTCCAAGGTTAAAGAGGTTGTATGCTTCAATGAGTTCAGCACCTCACATGAGATGGCACTTTGAGAATAAGAGAAATGATGGTGTCATGACCCACCCTTCGCACGGTGAAGCCTGGAAACACTTTGATCAAACTTATCCTGATTTTGCTATGGATCCTAGGAATGTTAGGTTGGGGCTTTGTGTAGACGGATTTACTCCAAATAATCAGTTTAGCAAACCTTATTCCTGCTGGCCTGTGGTTGTTACACTTTACAATCTGCCTCCTGAAATGTGCATGAAAGATCCTTACATGTTTCTAACTTGTATAATCCCTAGTCCCGATAATCCCAAAGCCAAGATTGATGTTTACCTCCAACCATTGATTGATAAACTTAAAGAGCTATGGTATTTGGGTGTACAAACTTATGATATTTCTATGAAGCAAAATTTCTTACTGAGGGCAGCATTGATGTGGACTATCAATGATTTTTCGGCCTATGGAATGTTGTCCGGTTGGATGACGCAGGGAAAATTGGCATGTCCAATATGTATGGAGGATACAAAGGCGTTTACATTGAAACATGGTAGGAAAAACTCATGATTTGACTGTCATTGGAGATTTTTGGATGTTGATCATGAATTTAGGGGTAAGAAGGATGCATTTAAAAAGAAGACGATTGAACGTGATGAGCCTCCTGTGAGACTTAGTGGTAACCAAGTCTGGCACAGAGTTAGAGACTTTCCAAAGATAACGGAACTGGGAAAATCCATACGATTGCCAAGATATGGGGTAGATCATAATTGGACCAAACAAAGTATATTTTGGGAGCTGCCTTATTGGGGGGATAATCTAGTTCGTCATTGTATTGATGTAATGCATGTGGAAAAAAATGTGTGTGATAATATCATAAATACTGTGATGGACACTGATAAGACTAAGGACAATGTGAAAGCAAGAAAAGATTTGGCTGAGTATTGTAAGAAACCTGAGTTGAGTTTACAGAAGTTGCCAGACGGTCGTGTGTATAAGCCGAAGGCCAGTTACACACTAACTTCTGTGCAGAAACAAGCTGTGTGTAGGTGCATGCAAGAGTTAAGGATGCCTGACAGTTATGCTTCAAATTTAGGTAGATGTGCTAATTTTGCACAAGAACAATTTTTTGGTATGAAGAGTCATGATTGTCATGTATTTATGGAGTGTTTACTTCCTATTGCATTTAGAGAATTACCTCTCCCTGTTTGGAAGCCATTGATTGAGTTGAGTCAATATTTTAGAGACATATGCTCGACCACTTTGAAGGTTGAAGATCTCCTAATTATGGAGAGAAACATCCTTATAATTATGTGCAAATTAGAGAGAATATTTCTTCCCGGTTTCTTTGATTCTATGGAACACTTGCCTATACACTTAGCATACGAAGCACGGATGTGTGGGCCGGTTCAATATAGATGGATGTATCCATTTGAACGAAATATTGAAAGTTTCAAGAGAACTGTGAAAAATAGAGCTCAAGTAGAAGGTTCCATATGTGAGGCATATATCTCAAAGGAGACATCTTTCTTTTGTTCCTATTACTTTGAGTCTCATGTTCAGTCTAGACGAACAAGGGT
Source organism: Dalbergia cochinchinensis (assembly GCA_031216125.1). Taxonomy (NCBI): domain Eukaryota; kingdom Viridiplantae; phylum Streptophyta; class Magnoliopsida; order Fabales; family Fabaceae; genus Dalbergia; species Dalbergia cochinchinensis. The sequence continues at coordinate 62,365,508 of CM062377.1, forward strand.
TGGTCGAAATGATGATGAGGGTGAAAGTTCAATTCAATATACTTTGTCTATATTCAATCAGCCAGGACTTGCTGCCGGAAAGTCCGAGTCACATTGGCTATCAGAGAGAGAGAAACATGCTGCGCATTTGCATATCTTAATCAACTGTGACGAAGTACAACCATTTAAGACGTAAGTTTTATCAATGTATCACTTTCAATTATTGATACACTGTCATGCATCAAATCTTATTTTACCTACAATGTTTAATTTACAGGTATTTTGAACAAGTTGATAAGCGACACACCCTTCAACAATTTCCAGCATGGTTCAGATCCTTTATATGTAATCTAATTATTTAGTAACCATTTGATCCAAAATTCATACACATGTTCTAGTTGTCATCTTTTGTGCTGATGTTTGAAGTTCAATTATTCATGTAGGTGTTTGATAAAAACAATAATGTAACATGCCCTTATTTACAAAGTTTGGCTTGGGGTCCTGCTAACAAAGCAAACAATTGGCCAATGTATTATGTGAATGGATATAAGTTTCATACATTTGAATGGGGCCAAGGGAAAGCAACAAACAATAGTAGGGTATGTGTCAGAGGGGATGCAGGCAGTGGGGAGAGTGATTGGTATGGAGTAATCAAACAAATACTGGAGATTGAATATGTAGGTGATGGACCTCAAAAATTGGTAGTGTTGTTCAATTGTGACTGTTACGGCCCCAGACATCCTGATGGAACACGCACACACAATCAATATAAATTACTGAGGTGAATCGTACTAAGAGATACACTGCATATGATCCCTTCATTATTGCCCAGAATGCAAGATAGGTATATTATGCACCATACCCTGGAAAGTGTAAAAAGGATTGGAAGATGGTCATGAAAACTAAACCTAGGGGTCGAGTTGAGGTCGAAGAACTACCTGACGATGCTTATCAAGTGAATGACCCAATTCCCTCTCGGGTAGTCGTTGATACGGGAACATTGCCAACTTTACGTTCTGATTCGGGCGATGTTCAGATAATTCATTCTTCTAGTGATCAATTAGTGAGTGAAAGCAACGAAAGTGATGGTAGTGATGAGGAGGATGGTGAGGACGAGGAAGATGAGTTTGAGGATGATGTTGAGACTGAGAATGATAAAGATAGTCCTCAACTTTCAGATTAAATGTGATGTGACCAGCCTCAATTTATTACTTTTTTTCATTTTAAATTATTATACTATGAATTGATTTTTCATATGTTGTTGAATCTTTTTTAGATATGGCACCTAAACTCAAAAATAAAGGCAAAGGGAAAGGTGTCCTAAATAATCAAAGAATCAATCCTCCCACTCAAGCATCCACCACAGCCGCTCACACCTCCACTTTTATCCCTTCTATGCCACCATCCCGTGCCCATGGGGAGTTTATTATGATACCTACTCTTGGGCGTGTGACTGAAGTAGTGCCTTCACCTCCACCTTTATCACCATTGGTAGATCCTATGGTCACCCCCACACATGACTCAGAAGGGGGTGCTGAAAGAGGGGCAGTAGGTGGTGCCTCGGCGGGGCAATCAGGACATGGGTCCACAACAGATAATCGGATAAAGCTTATATGTGTTCATGACAAGTAAGTAAATTAATTTTTCAATTTCTTATGAATCATGTTGTAATAATTTGAGCAATTTCTTGACATGCTCACTTCGATGTTTTGTACCTTTTTGCCAAGCAGTTGGGAGCTAAACACAGCGGCCATGCACAAGGTGACACACACCATCCAAAAATTATATGAACGACCGATTGAGTCATTCGGCAAGTTGTCGAAGTCCGAGAAGGAGCGCTGGTTTCTTGAGTGGAAGGTTCATAAAATAATTATTATGAAATGTGTGATTTACTTCAAAAATACTTTCAATTACCTTTTTTTGTTTATTTTCATGTGTAGAGCCACTTCATCATCCATCCCAAAGATGAAGAGTTTATGTTTAAGTGCTTCAAATCCAAGGTAGCTCATAGGCTGCAAGACATGTACATCGACATTCGAGAGCGGCGGGATGAGAACCCTAGGTGGATGACTCAGGCTAGCCTGGACTATTTGTGGCAACACTGGAGAGGTGACAAGTTCAAAGCGAAGTCTTTGAAGGCCAAGGAGAGCCGAGCATCGCATAAGGATGGCTCCATTCATTGTGGTGGTTCTGCTAGTATTGAGTCTACACGTCGCCGGATGGTTTAGTCATTATTTTAAACATCTGTTAATTTCTCTTGTTAAATTTATATTTTATCATACTAATGTTTTACATGTTTCACTCGGAATGCAGACCAATGAGTTGAAGAGGCCACCTACACAGAGTGAGTTGTTCAGAAAGACTCACACACGTAAGCTAGAGAAGACGTGGGTCAATCCTCGCTCAGAGAATATTTAGGTATATATGTTCTGTGCACTTATTCATTGTATATATACATAATTTATTATTTCATATATTTGATTGTCACTACTTTCATTTATTTTATAGCATGCCTATGAGCAGCTCTATCTGGAGGCCACAACCCAGCGAGAACAGAGGATCGCAGCTGGTGAGGATTGCCCACCGCTTGATGAGGACAAGTTGTGGCAGGAGGTAGTCGGCGATCCTTACAAGAACCGCATCTACGGCATGGGGTCATTTTATGCAAGTAGTTTATCGACTGGCTCTGTCACTGGGGCATCTATAGGCACTGGGTCCACCGCTGATGATGATGAGGTCCGCGAGCAAGTTCACTTGCTCAATGTGGAACTTCATCGTATGCAAAAGAAAGAGGCGGCGACTCAGCGAGAGTTGGAGGAGGTGAAAAAGAACATTAAAGATAACAAAAAGGCCTTGGAGATTAGATTACGAAAGCAAATGAAGAAGGAGATGATGTCTTTGTGGCAGAAGATGCAGGCAGGCTCTTCTGCACCACCAGACATTGATGATGATGATGGTAGTGGCGGCGATGGTGATGCTGATGGTGGTGGCAGTGATGGTGATGCTGACGATGCTGCTGACTTCTCCTGATTTGAGTTATTGTTTTTCTTATTATTTATCATATGTTGACTTCTTTATGTTTATGCTTGTACACTTTGTTGCATTTGTGTTTATGTTTGTAGACGATGGTAAAACTTTGTGGTGCTTATTAATTGAGTATTTTTTTTTATAATTTGTTATTATTAAATATATTTATAATTATTGTTAAGTAAAACATCAATTCTTAAATAATTAGGTAATCTAAATATTGTTAAATTTTTATTTTTTAAAATAAAAAATTATCGACGGATTTTTCATCGATAAAATAAAAAAAATAAATTTACAATAAAAAATAATATCGACGGAAAATCCGTCGGTAAAGAAAAATTAAAAAAGTTGAAATTTCAGATTTTGATGATTACTGATGGATTTTCCGTCGGTAAATATTAAGAATAAAAAAATAAAAATTTTGGATTTTATGACTACCGACGGATTTTTCGTCGGTAAAATAATAAACAAATGAAATATAAAATTTTATTTTGAACCATTACCGACGGATTTTCTGTCGGTAAATTAAAAAATATAAAAAAATTATCGACGAAAAATCCGTCAGTAATGAATAAAAAATCCGTCGGTAAAAATTTCAACTGACATTTTTTCTTACGACTATGTGAATCAATTTACCTACGGATTTTTTTTTAATAATCCAACGAAAAATCTGTCGGTACAAGTTTCCGATGGAGTATTTCCGTCGGTAATGATTTTCGACGACGTTATTACCGGTTGACAAAATCCATTGGTAACTCAAAAAATTCCGTCGATAACCGCTATTTTTCTGGTAGTGATGATGGCACATTACTGATGGCAATTGTACAAGATTGTAATTCGAGCATCAATCTCCTATGGACCCAATTGTAGGATTGTAGACCTGAGCCATGACATGGCAATGGTATTCTTATAGGCCCTCTGATAATCCTTAGATGGCACAATTCTTAGCAACTGCTAGCTAAAAAGCCATAATGGGAGGACCATCTACTTGCAACCCTGGTTGGAAAGATACATATTGTAAAGTGATGGGGCACACGGGATACGAACCAGTAGATAACCCATAACGGGAGGGCTATCCACTTGCAGCCGTTTTGCTAATTAGTTACCATCAGGTTGACCTTTCGGCAACCTACAGGTATTTTAACACCACACCTTTTTCTTCTCCATTCCTCCTCCATGTTTCATTCTCTTCTCTTTGTAGCCACCGACGCCCTTTTTTGGGCACCGTTTGCCGCTGCCGGAGCTCCGTTCGCGAAACGAAGATCACCATTGCAATCTAGGAACGTTGGTGGCATGCATTTAATCAGTTTATATTTTTATTTGGTTTAGTTTTTCATTCATTTATGGGTACTCATAGTGTTGTGTTTTATTACATTGAAGAGTAATTATTGTTATTATTTTGTTAATATAGGAGATGGAGGGTGGCACTACTGACTTGTTGACATTGAGAGTGCTTTGCTATCTTTTTTTCCTTATCTTATTTTATGTTTTATATGCATAAATATTTATAAGTATGTAAAACTAAATATTTGTTCATATTGAATTTTCAGGATTAGATTTGGTTGCATTGCAGTAGAGGTTAGTAAAGAAATCCTTGTTATTTATATGCTTTAATATGTTTGTAGGATAGAGACTTATGTTTTCTATGATAGAGTTATAGGAAATGAGGATTGCAAGACTGGGGGCAAGGGCATAGAAGTCCTTTCTCGATTTGTTTGCATTATTTGCTATGGGATTCTTTGTGTTTTTGCAGAGAATGCAGGATGCATATTGTGGAATTATAAGGGGATGCGTTCTAAAATAATTTTTAAGATTATCTGAATTATGTAATTGTTAATATGTAACTGTTTAACTATGTCTATTATGTTGTTGACCTTTAATAATATCTATAATTGTTGAATGCATTGAAATATCTAATGATGGAAATTCCTAATTTAAACGAGGATGCTATTGAAATTTTGTTAAAATTTTTGTTGGGGAAATAAGATTCAAAGTAACATTATTAAAAAAATTTAAAGACCAATTGAATGTATTTAAAAGTAATAATTTGATGTTTTTAACAAATTGTATGCTTGTGGTTTAGGGTTGCACTGAAATATAAGACAACGAAAACTCCTAAGTTAAGCAGAGATAATGTTGAAATTTTGTCAAAATTTTTGTTAAGGAAATAAAATTAAAAATAGTTGTATTAAAAACTTATAGAGTAATTGACTATCTATTTGAAAGTAATAATTTGACTTATATAACAAATTTTAGGGTCTAGGGTTCTCACACTCACAATGTTTCCTCTAAATTGGTCATGGATGTGCGATAAATTGCAACTTAATACAGGAGGGATTAAACCAAAATTTTATAGTGGTGTTGAAGAATTTGTAAAGGTAGTATATCAAACATAACAGTTCATTAACAAGGCAAAAGTTAGATGTTCATGTAGTAAGCGTAAATGTATGAAGTATTTAGACAATGATACCATAAGGTTCATTTATACAAGTGGGGATTCATGCCTAACTATTGGATTTAGACTGAGTATTGGGAGGTAGTTAATGTAGCGAATCAAGTAGGTATGTTTCAGACTAGAATTAGTTCTAGTATGTCCCACATAGCTTAGCATGATGTGGGTATTGTATTGTGGGAGGATAATCTGGATAGACATCAAAAGATGGATTTTGATGCTATTGGTCCTTTTACAGCTCATTATTCGCAGCCTTCAGTTAAAGAACCCAACCAAGATGCTGCTAGGTTTTATAATCTGCTAGAGGCTGGCAATCAACCTTTATGGGAGGCTTGTGTACACTCCAAGTTTTCATTAGCAGTTTGGATGTTGAGCATTAAGTCTAAAAGGAACCAAGCCAAAGTTCTTTTGATCAGTGGGCTGCACTGATCAGTAAGCTAAATTTGAATCCTAACATCATTCCAACAGATTTTTATTAGGCTTAAAAATCAGTTTCTAAACTTGGGTTGAAGGAAATAAAGCTCAGAGAGATCCGACAACTTAAGCTGTCCATGGAGCAGCATCAGTGAGAAGCCTAAGAAAGAAAAGAGTAAATTCAAAGGAATGCATAAGAAGATCACTGCTAATGTGATGAGCTTCTTCAAGGACATGCAGTGCTCAGGATCCTCCAAATGCCACTCCCCTCCATTTTTGAAGGCTTCTCACTTTCTAATTGTGCGGACAACTCTGGTGGGTCTGACGATGATAAGAAGTTTACCTAGTCTTTATCTAGCTTTTTATTTCATTTTAGATATTTTTTACGTTTATAACACTTTGTATTTATTTTATTCTGATACTTTATTTATTTCATCAATTTGTTTATTTTATTATTTTCTTAATTAATATCACTTTAATTGATAATTAAATTATTATATAAAAAATAAATAAATATCAAACAATCCATAGTTTATATAGATGAGCTACATACAACAATATAATCGGTTATTAAAAAATTATTAAAACATTACCAATGGGTTAACCCATTGGAAATAAATTATTTTTTCAAATCAAATATTTTAAAAAAATACGAACCCGCCAGTAAACTCTTTGATAAAACTTAATAAAAATTATTTTTATTTTTAAAAACTCATCGGTATAATTAACAGATCCCGTCAGTAATATTGTTTATTTGATGACCTCTGTGATGCCTTCAATGTAATTGTACTGACTAGTCTTCATTTTTCCCCTATTGGTACATCAAAAATTACTGACTGGATGTTCCATACCTGTCAGTATAACTTGAAATCGTCAAAAAACATGTCAGTGATACCATTGGTATACCAAACATTTCTTGTAGTGAAACCTCTTAGCTGACACCCTTGTGCTAGTCTGATGGGTATGCTATAATTTTCATTTTTTTCTCCAGTGCTAAAATGTCCAATTTACCTTTCTGAGCTCATATCATAACATCTTGATTTGTAAATGGTTATGTTTATATATAATTCAAGTTTATTTAGTCTCAAGTTTGCATAAATTCACTAGATTGACAAGAAATACTTAAGTGTATCGAGAGCAAGAGAAAATACCTGCTTTGATCCATTTATTAATTGATATATAAGTTTTGCGGATCATTATTGTCTCTCAATTCCCTTATATTTTAAATACAATAGCTGATATGTGAATTAATAAATAGATCAGAATAAAATATTTTGTCTTTGTCTAAGAATACCTAAGAATTTCTCCATATTGACATGCTTGAATACATCTAAACCAAAATCATAAATTAAATGCAAAGCCAGAGAAAACAAAATAATACTACTCGCTAACCTTTTTAGGCAATCTGATGTTACACTCCACAATAAACTTCTTGGTAAGCATCAAGTGTCACCCGGAGTTCCCCCAAACACTTCAGTATGCAGTAACTTTGGATAGAGAGCCCTTAATGAAGTGTTCAGGGGAACTCTAGGGGAAACCTGAAATATATGCACGCCTTCTTTAGGTTCTTCTTTGGCTTCTTGGTATGTAGAAAAATTTGCTAAGCTGTTGTTCTATTTATAGTCATGTTGTCTTGTTACAACTTCGTTGTTTCAGCAAAGGTAATGTCATCTAAATCAGAAAGCTTGTAGTGAACCTAGGCGGCCCAACGGCCTAAATTAAAAAAGTGGCATGAGAGAATCCTCCTGTCAAAGCAGTATCCCAGTTTTCTTTATTCTTTATATCTCTATTTGTGCCACTGTTTCACTTTCAGCTATTCTTTGACTTAAACAAAATCAAATAATCATTTTCTGGAATCTGCTTTGCAAATAATGTAGTGCTATGATATTTCTAGGTAACTTGGAAGCAAAATGTTATTTGGCATCAAAGAGTAGAGGTTACTATAGACATATAATAGAGAGAGAAAGCCACAAAATTCCACCACTTACACCTTAGATTAAATATCTCTCTGTCTATATATATATATAGAGAGAGAGACACACACACAGACACACATAAAATAGGTTTTTCTACACATATCTTTATCTGTTTTTCCGCACTGTTTCTTATTTTTGCATGTCCAGTGTCGTGTCATACAATCTGACAGATTTTTCAGACACAATTGACATATATACATGTCAATATTCACCAAAATTTGGTAAAATTTTAACCGCAAATGCTCAAGGATGCTACTTTATGCTATAAAAAAGGAATTCCGTTACTTAGTTTTAGAACCCATCTTAGAGGAATGAGCTTATGCTAATTACTGAATTCGACTTTGGCATATGTTTGATTCTTTCACGAATTGGAGTATTGGTTCATTTGTAAAAGATAGTTGGGGATATTGGGTCAGCAGCATTGATTAATTATCGGATAAGGTGAGGAGATACCATGATCAAGGCACTTTCCATGTTATTATTCTCTTGCCATCATCTTCCCTACAATTGTGACTAGATTCAACCAGGAAAAGCCCTATGCATGGACATCTCCGAAAGGACTTTCAATGGTCCAAATTCTTCAAGGAAACGGAGAATTTGACATAAAGATTGGATTTGCACCGTTTTGTAAAATGTGAAATCCTTCGGTCCGCATATTGGACACTTGGAAGGTGTAAGCCACGTGCGATACAACTATGTACCTAAATGAAAAAAAATGAAGTTTTTGAATTGATGATATATCCATAACATTGTATTACTTCTGATCTATCGTGTTGTTAAGTATATCATTCTCCTCTCTTGATCCATTGTATTATTTTTATAATGTATTTAAGAAGAAATTTATGACCGTGATCATTATAATTTATGTGTAAGTTTGATTATTGGGACTCCTGTACAAGTTCTCATACCATATATCTAAAGAAAGAGTTTGCCAAGAAATATCTCAAAAGAATAATGTTTTATCTCGATTTGCAGATTAAGCGTTTAACAAATATAATATTTGTTCATCAATCAGTTACACAAAAAAAGCTCTTACGAGATTTTATATAAATAAATTACATATATTTTCTGTAAATGTATTAGCAAAATACAGGGAATTTATCAAGTTCGCATGAAAGTAAATAATATCAAACAAGTTATTTATATGGTGAGACACAGTTATATCATGGAGATCCACCAAATGGACTATAGTCACTATTTCTTCAAAAAGTGATATATATTGAAATATACAAAACAATTTAAAAGATTATTTAAGAAATTAATTAAATTATACTTTTTTATGTGTTGCTGGTCGAGTTCGTATTGCCAAAATGAATTGAATTATCTAATTTCATGAAATTTCATTTTTTTTTATTTTGAAATCCTTTCAATTTTTATAAGATTTGGGTAAAAATGAATTGATTTCAAATTTTAAATATTTAAAAAAGCTATTTTGACCTTCTAAATTTTAAAAATCTTAAAGGCGGAAAGATATGATATAATAAGAGAAAATAAGTAAAATAATAAATTTAAAATAAAATCAATTAATTCTCATTTCATTGAATTCCAAACATATTCTTTCATTTCTAATTAAATTCAAATCTTTTTATTATAAAATTAATTTTAAACATGATATTTGATATATAATTCAATTCAATTCATGTTCAATTTTATTATTCCAAACACACCCAAAAGTATCTTATAATAAGAAATTATCTCTATACTCTATATGGAATGCCACACCTTTACTTAATAGGTAAGAGAATAATTTTTCACGTAATATTAGATGTTTAAGTGGAAATTTCTTTTAATAATATTTTTTCATACATATAAATTTTGGGATCAACCCAAGGCTTTATACTTAAGGAACTCGAATCCTTTCTATTCAAATCAATATCTCATTGCTAAGTAGAGCTATGTTCATTCCACTCATATTTTTCCACTCAAGATGGGGTCCACAATTTAATATTTTTATTATATTCATTTAATTCTTTTAACTCCTCTCCCTAACTATAGTTAAAAAATAGAAAAAATAAACACCCCTCTCTCTTCTTTTTTTTTTGCCAGTAACCTCTCTTCTTCTTTTTTTTTCCCCATGACAATAGTGTGCAGCGCAGAAACTGCACTTCAGGGAACTCCATTGCGTGCTACAACACTCTGAAAAAAAAAAAACTATTTCAAAAGTGTAAGTAAATATTCACACCTGTTGTAATTACGACTCGTCTGGATATATATCAATAATCTTATTGCTTCTCTTCTTTTAAAAAAGTAGTTTAATTATATAGATCCCTATAAGTTCATTTAATTTTTGATTAGATCGATATAATTTAAAAATTAATAAGTAAATGCCTATAGTGTATGAGATTTTTTAATCAAGTCCTTGCCATTATGAAAAATGAAATATTCATGGGATATTTTGTTTTCATGAGAAGGTGAAAAGGGAGATGAATGATATATCAATGGAATATTTTGTATTTTATAATGCTAGGGATTTGATTAAAAAATATCATATATTATAGGAACCTATTTATAAACTTTTAAACTATAGGGATTCAATTAAAAATTGAGTGAAAGTATATAAACTTGTGGAATAATTAAATCTTTAAAGTTTGAGTGTCATTTACTTATAGGAAAAAACCTTTAGGCATTTATCCTTTTTTTTAGAGATAAAAATATTTTACCCTACTTAACTTTAGGTTATGTGCAATTTACACCATGATTTTTCAAAATATGCATTGCGACACCTTGAACTTTCCAAACTATGCAAAATATCCCTCAGTATAATTTTGGTAACTAATGAAGATAAAATTTATTTGCACTTAGTCCCCCTGATATTTTTATTTTGTGCAACCTGATACCTTATCTGTGAATATTATGTGCAATTAACCCCACTGATTTTTTTATTATGTGCAATATGATACCCTATTATGACTTAAAGTTTTGTACTATTTGAAAAATAAATGATTTTTTGTACAATTTAAAAGGTTTAAGGTGTCGTAATACACGTTTTGAGAAGTCGAAATATAAATTGTACATGATCTAAAAATTTAAGAGGTAAAATGGATTTAACCCCTTTTTTATCTGTCTATATATCAATTCTTTCTTTGGTAGCCAAAAAGAGAGAAATGAGCATATATTAAATTTCGTAGTATTTAAAATATACCAAACAATCAACTCTTATATTTGCCCTAGCTATAAAGTTCTGACTATGAAAATGACTGAAAGGGTTTGAGGAAGGTTCTTACATAAGCTTTTGATGCATGTTCTGAATCACATTACGGGTAGCGAGCCCATTCCTTCACTCACAAGTCACGACAACTGGGATCTCTCTCTATTCGCTCCTTCTTGGCTAACATCATGACTAGGTTCATAGGTAAAAAGAAACTTCATTACGTAGATTTGTCCATGCCCACATAAATTCACACATTTATTTTGTTCTTCCCACATAAGTCTTCACTATAAATAGAATAGTTGATGTGCATTTGTCTAGCCAAGACAACTAGTGAACCATGCTTAAGGGATATTTATTTGTTGGCTGTCTCTTAGAGTTCCTCTGAACGCTTCACTTGGGGACTATAACTAGTCCAATTTATTGAAGTGTTTGGGGGAACTCTTGGCTGCAACCAACACTAGCAAGAAATGAATCAAATTCCTTTCATTACCAAATAGTATTGCTGTATATTGTTTTATTTGTGTATGGGGAACTCCTCATGTTCAACACGACTGGGGCTCGTCGTACTTTCACATTTCGTGATTGATTAAATTTGCTACCCATGGTACTACCTTCAATGTCTCTCCTGATTCTATAGTTTCTTTGGTTCCGTGTTTGCAAGTTGATTGATGGTATATAAAATTTTTAATTCTTGAACTCGTGGATACATGTGTAAAAGCCATGGACGAACATTGGTCTATTTATAATGTCAAATGCAAATCATTTTTTTTTTTAAATTAGAAGATATTTTGGAACTTCACAGAGTCACTTGAGTTAACCATGCACTAATGCCGATACTTCGGTGATTATCTGGGAATCTTAGTAGTAATTCCCCGGAACTCTTCACAAGCGATAAGGTATAGCTGCTCAGCTATAACTTAGATCAATATTAATGTGTTATTACCAGAGGTTCTTGTATGAGATAACACATTAAATATAAAATTATCTATGTATCGGTATTTAATTGCACAAATGTCACCATTAAATGCTAGTACTTCAACAAATCTACATAATTAATCTCTAGCTGCTTGAGGTGCATGCCTAGCTGTATTCCTTAAGACGGTTCTCAATGCAACATAATTTTGAATTAAGTTTTTTTTTTCATAATTGATAAAAGGCTCAAGACACCCAGATAGATGGAGCATGAGTACATCACAACATAATTGAGTTTTACTAACACTTAAAAAAAATGTTACTAAATCATAGAATAATGTTAGTAAAATTCTCTACAACATAGACTATATGCTACACTTGAAAAAATGTTACTAAAGAATTTTATTGGCAACACTTTTTATTTTTTTAGTAACAATTTTTAAATGCTAGTAAAAAAATTTAACAGCACCTCTTAAAAATAAATGTTACTAAAAGTTGAATATGGTGTAGTTCAAGGTTGTTACAATATTGAATAATGAGTGAATGTCCTATTCGATCCTTTAAGATTTTTTCATTGGACTATTTAGTCCCCCAAGAAAAAAAATTGAACTTATTGTCCTTTAAGATTGAAAATAATTGATATATTAATCCATCCATTAGTTTTTCACTAATAGGCTTACATCCATGACACTGTATAATAATGATATGTCATTAAAATATTGGATGCATGCAGAACAACAACATTTTGGAGTATATAGCACTCAATTTGATGTCTAAATTTACTCAAAAAATAAGTTAAAAAATAATTTATATTGGAGATTTAAATGGCTCATTTATATAATTTCAGCCACCAAAATAATTCATCTTACACTTTAATCTAATTAAAATGACACACATATCACTTTACGTCGTGTTAACAAGTCACAAGTGGAAAATTTATTACTGTTTAAAGAATCAAATATTTAGAGATACCAGTATATCCAGGGACCACGAGTTTAATTTTAATTTTCGAGTAGCTCAATTGTCTGGCAAAAATTTTTTAGGGACTATATAGAATATTTAATCTTGAAGTAAAGATATCAATTGCTGAACAAGTGCGAGAAATTATTGGTTTTTGGTTCCTGCATAATTAGCTGACAAAATCCACTTTGTAGCTGACATTCGGGATCAGCAAATAAACAAATGTGGTTTCCACTGTACCCCTTCTATCTAAAGGGGTTTGAAACCCTTTTTATATGGCGGAATTACATCTGAACATGTGGCAGGTAATTAGCCATATAGGCAACCCATATTATTTCATAATTTGATTCAGGTCCTTTAACTTGTATTTTTGTCATAATTTTATCCTAAAATCTCTTAAAAAATGGAAATTATATTTCAAGTTGCTTAACAAAATCCATTGCATATGCAATCCCTGCCACCAGATGAGAACAAAAGCTAAAATTCAATCTAATTTCTGCATAAATGAAAATAAAAAGGATAATAACCAGTAATTCTTGGACTGCTTTAGTAATATTGATTGGGGTGCATATGCTTTGAGAATCACAAATGTCAACAAAATTTCACAGCTGAATTTGCTACAGATAGGATGCTACTTTGTTTTTTTATGGGACTATATATACAAGAGGGGGATAGTTAGGGTTCTTAAAATTTAGGATTAATTTAATTTTTTAAAAGAGAATTTAGGATACAAATATAAAAAAATAAGTTAAAGGACCTAAATATAAATTTTGAAACATTGACATGTCATTGTTCATGTTATTAATTATTTGCCGCATGTTTAAATGTAATTGGATCACATTGGAAGGGTATTGAACCCCTTCAAATAGAAGGGGTAGCATAGAAATCACCATAAACAAAATCTGGATGTGCGCTCCGCAAGAGAAGATACGCAATATGCTAGCCGGCCGTAGGCAGTTCGAGGGTGATATTATAGCAGCCAATTACTCCACTCCCATCATTGGAAATTAAAGAAGATCACAAAGGGATATACACCATGTGCTAATGATCGTGTATATATAATGAGGTAGTGTATAAGCGGGCTAAACAACTTTGGGTGCTACACATTTTTGGGTTTATGATTTAGCTTGCTTGGACTTCTTAAAAAAAAATTATCTCAACACTAAAAAATGGATGTTCTATGTATTAAAATAACACTATTTGACTTCTTAATAATCTAAGTGAACCTTTTGGTTGAACGAGTATACAATTCCGGCCTCTGAGGTGTAATTTGAGGTGTTTTAATTATCCATAAGGTCTATGGTTGTTTGGTTTTGGCATGGGTGAGAGTGGTCACTTGTATGTAGGGGTATTCAACTCAAATCCAACCCAATTTAAACTGCTAAGCCAATTTAGTCCAAACTGAAAATTGATCAAAATCGCAAAAAATTGGATTGTATTGGTTTGGATCTTCATTTCTCTAAACCACTCAGATTGGATCAGATTTTGAATCTAATTTTCAAAATCAATCCGATTCAATCCAAACCATATGATATTATATAGTGTGTATGTGTGTGTGTATATATATGTATTGTTAATTTTATTCTCTTTTCCCTAAATAAAGTAATTGTATGCTTTTTTATTGTATTCACTTAAGTTACTTATAATTTATAATATTTTAAAGTAATAATTTTTAAAAAAAAAATACAAACTGATCCAATCCAAACTTAAAAAAATTGAATCGAATTGGATTGGATTCAAAACTAAAATAAAAAAGACCGATCCAAATCGCAATAAATTATATATTTTGGATTGAATTGATTTTTATTCAAAACCGATTCAAATCGCACCGTGGACACCCCTAGTTGTATAGGTAATGCAATATAATCTTTTATAAGGATAGTTTACAATATTCCGATGTCAAAGCTACAAATACTAAAAGATTTTTTAACTCCTTCCAAGATGGTAGATATAGGTTCAATAGACCAAACCATGTTATTTTTTTTTGAGCCAATAGTTTTAGTTGGTGTTGGTTGAGTATTGAAGAGAATGGTCATTTTTGGATCCATATATGGGTCCCTTTGTGTTGAAATTCTTTTTGATTATATGGAGGTTAGCATGTCTCATGAATAGTTAAAAGTACAAGTGAAGAGAGTTAATATCAAAAGTCTTCAAAGCAACGTGAAGTTCAAGCAGCATGCTTCAAGTGTAATGGTGGTATAAGAGAATATGCGACCATAGTTAACATCATTATTAATTGAATACTCAAAAATATAAGGGATGTTTGTGTATACACTTATTGTACCTAGCTATTGGTAGGACTTTCATTTAAGGGAAAGATTTGGTAACATTTAATCCAAAGTCTCACATCAAGGGAAAAAATAGAAGTCTTATGGGAGGTTTGATTTACAAATAAGATCTTTGGTTATTTTGGTTTTGGCATCCTCCAAATCCTTTATACTACTTATAAAAATTTTAAAAAAATGATTATCTTCTAATTTCTTTAAAGACGATTCTTATCCAAACCATATATAGAAATTTTAAGAAATAATTTTTTGTAATTTTTTTCTTACATATAGTAAGCACAAACAAACTCAAATGTTGAATATAATGTTGCCCGGTAAAATGCTATGTCGCATGGAAGAAATGTAGAAGTTGCCGGTGCATTTGGAATTGAATGGTTCTCAGAAAGGGAAAGTAATGAAAGAAAATTTTTACCAATGATGCAATCCGTCAAACATATTGAATGACAAATTTGAAGCCTTAGAACATGCGTGGTTGAAGGGTAAAAATAAGAGTAAATATTTCTTGATTGAGTTTCATGTGTAAAAATTGAACCCAAAACCTTTTTATCATCGCAACTAGCATGATTCTAGCCATATAAGCCAACCCTAATTCACAAACCGAAAGTTCTCTTTATCTCAAATATTCATACTTATATCATGGTATGGTATTCTCCATCTAACAATAATGTTGATAGACAATAATTAATTACTTGCAAACTTTTTGGATGATCGGTTTAAATGACATTTCAAATTGACTCTCGAAAAGATAAGCAAGGAAAACTACAAGAGCTCAACATAGCACTTCAATTGTACAAAACAAAAGCTCAAAACAAATCCCAAACAAACTGTGCTAGCAGCAAAACACTAACTATTAACCACAACCATATGGTATGTCACAAAACTGCATGTAAGAAAACTCAGCCGCCCTTCAACGATAAAAAAATGTGAGGCCACATCAGCAACAAGAAAGATGGAAGGAGCCTCTTTATCACGAAAGGCGAGAGATATTTGAAAGAGACAGAGCTCGGTCCAATCGCTTTGTTTAGGACTCAAGCCCAGCAAAAAGCTCACTTCATTCAACACATATGCCCAAATAAAATAAGAGAGATTAAAATAAAGGGCTTCTTTTCCTTGAACAAACGAGACCACAAATACAAGCCTGAAGGAAATCAAATCACAGAACCACAAATATGAGCCCAAATTAAATGAAAATTAATAGAAAATTGCCAACCATTTGAAATGGGAGTTCTATTTCCAGGCTAAAACAATTTTTTTTTTTAATTTAAAAAGTCGTAGACTCTCAAAAAGAGTAGCAAGGGAGTACATCAAGCTTACACCAAAATGATAAGGCAATAGAAGAAAACGACAAGTCTCAACTATGCAAACCACAAATAATAATAATAATAACAGAAAAGGCACAAAATAAAAACACACAAAACTTCCAAATCTAGAACACGATGAGGACTCCAAAGGAAATGAGTCTTCATACACAGTAACAAGGATGGGGGTTCATACAGTGTTATAAAACTCGGCTCGACCTGGCCGGTTCAACCGGAAAACCGATAAATCGGTCGCGAAACTGGGCCGAGTTACTCTTTGGACCGGATACGTATTGGTCCTAGTAAGAACCGGTGAGACTCAACCAGTTTTGATGGAAACCAATGACCTGGCCGGTTCTTATGAACCGGACCGGGTCATGCTTAATTTTTTTTTTAACACAAGAAACAACGTCATTTCTTTCTTTTAAAAAAAAATCCTGAAAATAAAGAATGAAAGACAGAGCATCAGCAATTCAGCTTCAACATCCTAAACTAAATCCCTAAACTAAAGTTGTGCCTTGTGTTACTGAGAAATAAGATCAAGAGTTCGAGACCAAGAAGAAGAACACTGAAGGCGAGAACTAAAGAAGCCCACAGCGCTGCCTTCCTACTCTCACCGTCCCGCGACACTAGTCAAGACCGCCGAGCAGCCGCGCCTCAGGAAAACGCCGCCTAAGAAGACGCCGTGTTGCCGCTTCATTCGGGCTTCGCGTCGCGCCTCGCCGTGCGCCTCTCAGCCTCGCCGGTTCGCCCCTTACTGCCACTGCCACCGTGTTGCAATGCCTCTCGCGATTTCACCCTCGCCCCTACTGCCAACTCCCACCTTTGAAGGTAAGTTCTGACTTCTGTTTTCTTTTTTCTTTTTGTAGAGTATAATTAGTTGTAATGTTTTCATTATTTTGTTCATATAGTTAATTTGTTGTGCAACTTGTATTAGCGTTGCTCCAATTACTTCATTACTACTTACTTTTTTTTGTTGAATTTGTGTTACTATTTTTGTGATATAATTTAATAATCAAGTGTATTGCATATTTGCATCAATTAGAGGATAGAGATATCTTTTGTTGAAACGCCTTCATCACAAATGCCATCATCCCAAGAAGCATCCACTCAAGAATCTGTTAAAAGATCATATAATAATAGGGGAAAAACTGATCCAGCTTGGGGGCATTGTAAGCAAGTTGAGGATGATGGAAAAGTTATTTTACAGTGTCTTCATTGCAATAAGATAACTAGGGGAGGTGGCATCAATAGATTGAAAAGTCACTTGGTTGGAGAGACAAGACAAATTGAAATACACAAAAAAGTTTCAGTAGATATTAAAGCTCAAATCCTACAAAATATCAATGAATGTCGGCCCAAAAAGAGAAAAATTCAACAAACTCTTGAAGACATTAATGAAGATAATTATGAGCATATGAAAATAGGTGAGAATGAAGTGCAGGGTATGAAGAAAGAGACTATGAATATAACACCACCTTGCCTTGGCAATGATCATATTATTATCACATTATGTATGAGTTTATGATTTTATGGTGTAAAACTTTGTTTGCATTGTGGACAATATTTAAGAATTAATGCTATTTATCTATTTTTGGAATCTGTATATGTGTGTGTGTGTGTGTGTGTGTGTATATATATATATATATATATATTTCAATGTTTTCTTATAATTTTATATATTTTTTAATAAATCCGGTCCGGCCGGTTCAACCAGTGACTCACTAGTTGAACCAGTGACCCGGTAATCGGGTGCCTCGACCGAGTCGAGCACCGGGTCGGTTGTGATAACTATTGGTTCATATAGGGTAGGGTGACCATGGGCACCCCTGAAATTTTAAATTTTCATATGGATTTATATATTTATATATTTATATATCTTTGCCTCCCTTAAAAAAGTTTATCTTTTAACTAGAAGAAGTTATAAGATGATGTATTATTATTTTTAAGAAGAAATTAGATAAGTTCAATTTATCATCCACTTTTGCTTTTTTTTGTTGTTTATTTTTATCTAACTAAGAAAATGCTATTCAAATATTTGATATTTGGTCTTATAAATATTTTACTTAGTTAGATATTTAAATATTGTAATAGATACTATGTTGTGATTTTATGTGTTTTTTGAGTTCTGATTGGAATGTGTATTTTCTTTTGAAACAAACTCCTCATTTGGTCATTGACAAGAATTGGTCAAAAGTTATATTTTTACTGTATAATTGGAATTGCTTCGAAGCTGGATTGCAAGCTCGCTCCACGCCTATGAATTAAAAGTATAAGATAAGTTAGTATTCCCTTGGTAATTTTTTAAGGATTTATAAGACAAATTGATCTTTAATAATTTATAATAATTCAAATTGGTTGCTAATAAAAATATAAATAAAACAAATAAGTTTATCAAAATTATGAAAATGGACTAACTTGTCCTGTATGTTTAATTTTAAGAACATCAAAATGTACTATTTTTGGTTAAAAAAATTTACTCGGTGCTTTTTTTTTTTATTAGAGACCAATTTAAGATTTATTATATATATATATATTGTGACTTAAGTAAAAATTATGAGATGTATTATTTTTTATATATATATTATCTTTTAGTACTGGACCCCAAAAAATAAGGCTTAGCTCCACCCTTTCCCAATGATATAGGTCTGTCCAAGCCATTCACACGAGGAAGCAAGGGAGTGGGCTCCAGCAATCTAGTCTCGACACGTGCTAGGCACAATTGCTTCAAGAATTGGGCCGCGTCCGTCAACTTCAGGGGCATGGAGCGAGCTTGGAATCCAGCTTCGAAGCAATCCCAATTATACAGTAAAAATATAACTTTTGATTTTTAAAAAGTGAGAAAAAAATTCAGAAGTTATAGCATTTAAATGGACCCAAAGTTATCACTTTTGCAAAAATTAACAAGTTCACTCACATGATTGAATAAAATTCAAACTTTGCTTCTTGAAGAGCTATTCAGTTTCCATTTGTTGATGGAGATTTTTTTTTTTTTAACAAGAAGATAGTGAAGTGATAATGTAGAATATTTAATGAATAATAAGGTGAAAATTTAAAGTTAGAGCGATGATATCAACACAACCTGTACGTTGAGATACTTCATATTTGAGAATGTCAATTTTTTAAGGATCAATTCATTCTAATCTAAATAGAGAAGGGTATAAATTCCTTTTTGTTCTAACTACACATGATCATACTGTGATGAAATAATCTATTTCTCTCAAAATGTCAAACAGACACACTAATAATTTTATATCTAATGTGCATTGACCTCATGCGATAACCTCTTTTGGATAATATTAAGGATCGAACCTCTATCTCTTAACCATGATGACATTGATACTATATCATAAAATTATCGATTGATAATATAGATAGAGACATGTAAATGATTATATATATATATATATATATATATATATATATATATACATATCTTGTATTTCTAGCAATAAAGTTCATGCTGCGAAATGACTGAAAAGGGTTTAGAAGGTATCTTATGTTAGCTTTTGACATATATTTTGAATAACTTCACCAGGAATGTGCCCACTCCATCACTCACTGCAATGGTATCCGTCTTTAATCTTCCTTTCTTTCCAAACATCATGACCAGGTTCATAAGTAGAAAGGAACTCCCTTACGTAGGTTTCTCCATTACCACATAAACTCACACCTTTATTTTGTTCTCCGATCATAATTCCCCCCTATAAATAGAATAGTTGCTCTACATTTGTTCAACCAACACAACAAGTGAAGCATGTGTAAGCAAAGAGATTTTTTTGTTGGCTGTCCCTTGGAGTTCCTCTGAACGCTTCATGTGATTAAGGGCTAGCTAAGTAGTCCTTTCCACCAATACCCTTTAGAAGGGATAGCCCTTCATTAAATGAAGTGTTTGGGGGAACACTCGGGTGCAAACAACACTACTGTGTAGCAATTAGCTAGAGTGAACTGAATTCCCTTCATTTTCAAATTAAACACAAATACTTAAATATGGTACTATTTACAATTTTATATGAGTGTTTTTTGTGGAAGTCCTGTGTTCAACTCAACTCTCCAGGTTTCAAGTTTCACTGTTGATTATCTTTATTGCTGATTTGCTGAAGAGAGGAAGCACGCAAATATATTCTAATAAGGTTACAGGCATTGTTTTGCTATCAATTTGCTATGCTTAAATGCTTCTAGTTATGTCACTGAATGTGCCTTAGAGGATTTGACAGCATGTGTTTTAATTAGGATGCATTTGATTTTTAATGTATCTTGGTTTTGTTTTGTAAGAATTTTCATCTTTAATTCCTCCGTTTTAGGGTTGAGCATGCATAATTATCAGAGAAAGAAAGGTCACAGGCATTATTTGCTATACTAGCTACTACTATATCTTCAATTTCTCTCCACATTCTACTTCGATATTTCGGATTCGGTATTGTCTGACAATTCACTATTGGTAAGAATTTGGCATAAAAAAGATGTTCATGTAATCCAACTGATGGAGAATTTGTTTGTTTTCCCATTGTATAGGGTGAAGAGATGCAGCTATGTCGGCATTGAATACTAGTGCTTTACCAAATGCATGTGAGATTGCATGTGAACATTTTGGAATAATTACGCTCGCTAGCATAATTTTGGATATAGTACAATTAGCCTTTTTTGAAAGTAGTTATCTTATGATATATAGCAAATTTTTTGTTGTACACTTAGGTTGTTTCAATAGGATTAAAGATATCAAAGTTCCTATACAAATGCAAGAAATTGGGTTTTTTTTTTCCTGTATATACCTGATAAAATCCCCTTTGTAGTTTAGGTCAAAGAGAATCATTAAATATTTAAAGAGAATGTTAGATAAAAACGGTATCCAGCTCAAATCGCTTTAGTTTAAGTTTTGGTCCATACCAAAACAAAAGTTCAATTATGCACCCTTCATGTTCCAAAATGTCATGATGGACTGATGCTATTGTGTGGTTATACTGCTTTCAGTTGGTAGCATTGTAGCAACGATATACATTCAGGTAATTCAGTTGCCGCCACGAAAATATGCTTTATTCTCGTGTAACCCATATTATGACATTAGAAAGTCAACCATATTCAAGACTGTGGCTAGCAACAAAATCTGGACGTGCGCTCCGTAAAAGATCCAGAGTGCGCGCTCAAACTAAAATGACTTTGAGAGATTCTTGTATGGTGTTGAAACATATTTAATGCGTAGTCTAGAAGTATGCACGGCTCTTCATCTCAATTTGTAATGTTTAAAAAGTTATATATAAAAAAAATCTAAAATGATTAGTTATATATGTTTGTGGAGTTTACATTAAATGAGTTATACGAGCATAAAAATTTCTCAAAAGACTACACCTTTCGAGGAAGATAAGCAATTGGTGGTGTATATAATGTAGTGTATTCGCAGGCCAAACAAATTTGGGTGTTACACATTTTAGGGCTTGTGATTTGGCTTGCTTTTAGACTTCTTAATGATTTTTGAACCATTGGAGTGTGCGAGTATCCACTATAGTCCGGGATGCAATTTGAAATGTTTGGATAATCAATAAACTTCGGTGTTGTTGCTATATACAGAGGGGATAATTGGTGCTTGGTTGAGTTAATTAGAAGTTACTCAAGTTAGTTAGATGGTTAATTACTACTCCATTCCTTTCAAAATAATAATTAATTTGAACAAAATGATATATTAAAATATTAATACCTTTGAATATAATTGTGTCAAGAAACATTGACATTTTAATATATTATTTTATTCATATTGATAGATATTTTAAAATCAAAGGAGTAATTAGCTAGTTTACTTCATTCATTAGCTGATACTCCTTCCATTCGCAAATAAATGTCCAATATGAAAATTTTACTTTTCCATAAATAATTATCTATTTAGAAATTTTAGGCAACATTTTTTAGTTTTTTCCAGTTATATCCCTTATTGTCTTATTTTC
This sequence comes from Dalbergia cochinchinensis, assembly GCA_031216125.1. Classification (NCBI taxonomy): domain Eukaryota; kingdom Viridiplantae; phylum Streptophyta; class Magnoliopsida; order Fabales; family Fabaceae; genus Dalbergia; species Dalbergia cochinchinensis. The sequence continues at coordinate 62,387,898 of CM062377.1, forward strand.
TCTTTCCTGTTAAATACATTCTTAGTGAAAAGTATCAAGGGTAATATTGTAAATTATATATAACTTTTGTTAATATTAAGATATTTTGGACATTTATTTATGAATGGAGGGAGTATAAATGTGCTAGACTTGTATCAATCACCTTTTTATCACTGGTAAAAAGTTATATCTTCTTCACTTTCTTCCAATTGTCCATGTTTAATTGCCCCAGACTTTCAAACCAAATTAATTGATCATATAAATATTACAGGATTATATATAAGGCTTATTTAATCAGTATCCTTAGGATAATGGTCAAGGAAATGAAAAAAGAAAATTTTTCATATGAGAAAATAGTAACTCTTATATATATACTTCAACAAAATAATAATAATAATAATAATGTATGCAAAATTAATCTTGAGACAATACTTAAAATTAATCTTGTCATAAGTAACTCCTATATACTTCAACAAAAAAAAAAATAATGATAATAAGTATTTCCTTTTTAGAATTTTATCCTGACAATATATGAAAAAAATATAAAGTATTTTTTTAATAATTTTTTTTAACAAAATGTGCACAAACAAATTCAAATATTGAAAAATACAAGGACCTGGGGGGCAAATCCAGAAAGTTACCTTGTTGACGGTGGATATTTGTTTTTGGAAAAGGAAAGCATGGAAAGAAAAAAAAATTACAATGAGCAAGGGTGTCGATGGGTTTGGTTAGACCTACAATCTCGACCATCCAACTTGACTAAAACACAAAATGGTGTATTGATTACCTATATTGATTGCTCAATGCGTGATATGGTATGAAAATTGCAGTATTGATACTGAAGATGATTTGAAGATTGTCATAGCCAGTTTCCGAACCTTCATGTTATGGAGATATTCATAACTCTAGGAGTGTTGCATATGAGCTCTGATAAATCTACTCTCGTTTGAGCTTTTGATGGATTGTTATTAACTCAACCTTTCTGGACAATTTCAATGCCAAGGCCAGCACACAATGAAAACCTTCAAGAAGTAAGTGAGGAAGATTTGATGAGTGGCCTAACCTTGAGACAACTTGTGGTTAAGCTAGGTTGGTAGAGAGCTTTCACTGGATGGTCCAGTTGTAGGCTATGAGCCTTTCAATGAGGTAGCTTCTGAAGAAAAACTGAATGATGGTAAAACTTTTTGTAGTGTCATTTATGAATTAATTTGTTTTTTTTTATGACATATGTGGTTAACTTACTATTTAATATTGTTTAAATCCTTGTTTATTAACTACAGCAAATTTTTTTTAGGGTGGTTAACTTATTGTTTAAATTCTTGTCCACAAATTATTTTGTTATTCCTTTTATGAAGAATTAGTTGAACTTATTTTTTAGTATTGTTTAGAGTCCTATTCATGATGAATTATTTTATTATTTTTATGAAGTATGTGGTCAACTTATTATTTGGTAGTATTGATTATTTTTGTTAACATTTTGTTATTTTGATTTTATCTAAAATTCTTCAAAGCCGCATGATGATGATGATGATGAGATAGCTCCTCTTACCCAGAACTAGCCTTTGACATAATCTCTTGTGCAATACAAAAGTCAGCGGGTAGGTCAGTATTCAAGTTTGAATATGGAAGCAACACAAGTGGCTATGGAGGCTCAATTTAGGGGCATTGTCAGTAGTGGAGACATTATGCAATTCTCTGAATAGCATTCTTTGCAAGAAGGGTAGCAGTTACTAAATAAAGAATCTATGCTACTCGTAGTTAAAAACTATAGCATTCAAAGAGGTGTTGAATATAAGGTCCATGAGTCATGTCAAACAAAATATCAAGGGAAATGCAACTATTATGGGAATTGGTGTAATTGGAGCATTTGCATTATATATCGATAAAAGAATGGACTCTGGGGGGTCTTAAAGTCCAACAGAGACATATTTACTTGAATGTTGATGTCATCCCTTCTTGCATCTTTTTTGTTGGGGAAGCTGACCCGACAGTCCCTATTAGAGTGTTGACAAGGCTCGTTACATGAAAAGAATGTATTTTTAGTTTTATATAGGAGGGCATGACTGGCAAAACAAAAGGTCATTGCTTGGATTTATGAAGATTGGGAAGAGTCTTACAATAAGCTTTTGAAATGGCAGCTTGGTTTGTAGTCATTTATGTCGTGTACTTTATTTTATCCCTAACTTACTTTTGTTTTCCATTTTAAACCCTTGACCAATTTTTTTACACTCTTTTTTCATTTATGTCAGGTACAATAATTAATTGAATTGTAGACTCTGACTTACTATTAGGGAAATTTGGTTGACCATTCCTGTGTGATGTTTCATCATCTATTTTGGACATTTCTACCATGTGTGGACGCATTTAAACACTGCAAGTGTTTTATTTCAGTCGACGGCATGCATTTATATGGCAAGCATGATGGCATACTACCAAAAGCAATTGCATAAGATTGTAATTCGAGAATCAATCTCCTCCAAACCCAATTGTAGGACTATAGACTTGAGCCATGACATGGCAATGGTATTCTTAGAGGTCCTCTAGTAATCCTTAGGTGGCATAGTTTCCAGGAACATGCTAGCAGATGACACATAACGGGAGGACCATCCACTTACAACTCAAGTTGGAAGGATACGTGTTGTAAAGTGATGGTGCACTATCCCCTAAGCAAGCAAAAAGTGTGCATCTCAGGGCGTCATCGTTCAACAAAGGTTGACAACTACACATTATCATAATCATAAAAGGCAACACATGGGGCATGCCAAAACCCAACCTGTATCAGGTATGGCTTAATACGCGGATCTAACTTAATACGTGTAAAGTTAGACTGACCACACAGTACTCGACCGGGCTGCATAAAGGAAATAAATAATTTTCTAACTTAAAAAATTATAAAATTACAAAATAAAAACAAATGTAAAAAGACTGAACAAAAAATAAAAATATTTATCATAAACTATATTAAAGTACTAAAATACACTATTTTATCTTTAGATTTCTAACCTATACAAAATTTAGAATGTATCAACTAGCCTCTGAAATGAAATAAACGTATAAAGTAAAGATATACATGTTCATTATAAACTAAACTAAATTACTAAATTCCTATAAATCTTGTTTATTCGAATAAAATTTTTATATTAAAATTCTTAAACTAAACAAAATTAATTAAGAAGTAGAGAACCTAAACTAAACATATAAACTAAAAGTAAACATGTATAGTATAAACTAAACTAAATTACAAAATTCTTAGCAAGCATTTTTATTCAAATAAAATTTTTATATTAAAATTTCTGCACTAAATAAAATTAATTAAAATGTAGAGAACCTAAACTGAACTAAACTTACAAACTAAAATTAAACATGTATGATATAAATGAAACTAAATTTATAAACTACTCTCTAACACAAACTAAATCGATTTATAAACTAGAACATAAACAATATAAACTAAAGTCAATTTAAAATGGATATCTACTATATTAAATTAAATTTCTCTAAAGTAAGGTGAATTAATAAAAATTAAATCTCTACACTAATTAAACAAAATTATAAATATATAAACTAAAATAAATACATGACACTATTTAAATTAAATTTGTATATAACTACACAGACTAAAATAAATTCGTGATACTATTTAAATTAAATTTGTATGCTAAAAATAAACAAAATTAGAATATTTAACTTGAACTATACAAAAAAATTACCTATGTATCCAGATTTGTGTAGGAGAAATGATACTCATACACCATTATACTTACACCACCTTTACATCCACCTTGCTAAATGCCAAAATTGGCATATAAAGGTAGTACGAATACAGAGGGGCAATGTGGAAAAAAAATGAAAAGGAAAAAAAAGAAAGGAATGTGTAACTCTCACCTGCCCCATTTCAAAAACTTCCATTCTCTATGCTTTTCTCGTTCATCTCTCCCATCCACTCATAGCTCTTATTCTTGGCATTGCACAGGGAGGAAGAAGAAGAGTATAAAACTAGCGGACGTTTGCAGTGGCTCATAGCTCATTTCATTCTCTCTTTCATCTATCAAAACTTTCATTTTTTCTTTCTTTATCAAGTTCTCTCTCTCAGTCTTCATTATTCACAAGAGGAGAAAAAGAAGAAGTAACATTCTTTCTTTCTTTCAGAAGTTGTTTACTCTCTTTTTCTTGTTTCTGCCACTCACTCACCAAAGCCTTCATTTTCTCTCTCTTTATTGCGTTTTCTCTCTCTTTCTCTTGTTCTTCAACATTCACAGGAGGAAGAAGAAGAATAAGAATTTTCAACAACAGAATGAATTGAGAATGACTTTGCTAGAAGCTGAGATTTGCTATTATTGTTGAAAACTAGAGTTGAAAAATTATAAATGCGTGTTATGAAAAATTGTAAACTAGTAGTAAAAAGTTGTAAATCATTGCATAAATTGTTGTAAACCAATAGCAAATTGTTGTAAACCCATTGGTGACACATATTAAATAGGTTGCTGAAAACTGGAGTTGAAAAATTATAAATGTCTATTACAAAATGTTGTAAACCATTGTATAAAAAGTTGTAAACCATTACATAAAATATTGTAAACCAGTAGCAAAATACTGTAAACCAATTGAGGACACATACTAAACAGGTTGTTGAAAACTAGAATTGAAAAATTGTAAATGCTTATTACGAAATTTTATAAATCAGTATGCAAAAAGTTGTAAACCATTCCATAAAATGTTGTAAACCAGTAGCAAAATGTTATAAACCAATTGAGAACTCTATATTTTCATAATTTTATAAATATAAATAGACCTAAATATAATAATAAAATTAAATTTTAGTCATTAGCAATATATTTATTAGTCTTATTTGGTGCTTAATTTGATTTGTTATGGAAAAAAAAAGTACAATCATTTATATATATTTACACATACATATAATGTTATTCTTAAAAACATGATCTAAGTTTAAAAATTTTAAAATTAGATCAAATAGGAAATTTGAAAATTTTAAAACTGTACTAATAATACTGTGTTAATAAAATTCATAATTGTATGAATATAAAATAGAATTAAATAGTTATATTTATTAATTTAGTAATGAGATTGTTGTGTTTAAGCACCAAATAAGACTAATAAATATATTGTTAATGACTAAAATTTTATTTTATTATTTTATTTAGGTCTATTTTATATTTATAAAATTATGAAAATGTAGAGTCCTCAATTGGTTTATAACATTTTACTATTGGTTTATAACATTTTGTGTAATGGTTCACAACTTTTTGCATGTTGGTTTACAACATTTCGTAACATGCATTTACAATTTTTCAACTCTAATTTTCAGCAACTTATTTAGTAGGTGCCCTCAATTAGTTTATAATATTTTGCTACTGATTTACAACATTTTGTGCAATGGTTTATTACTTTTTGCATATTGATTTACAATATTTCATAACAGGCATTTACAATTTTTCAACTCTAGTTTTTAGCAACTTGTTTAGTATGTGTCCTCAATTGGTTTACAACATTTTGTACAATGATTTACAACTTTTTATAACACGCATTTATAATTGTCACAACGTGCCCGGAGGGCGCCGCGACGGGAATGACAACCGATTTTTTTAAAATAAAAACAAGAGTCGCCACCAATTTTAGTTTTGGTTAAAATTGGAAAACTTTTTACCTTGCAAACTGGTCTTTTAAATGAGATTCGAATTCGGGAGTCTGATTATGATTAGGGAAGGGTGGAAACTTAATCCTACTGCACCCCTAATACACCCGTATAAATATGGTTACCCTAGAGCTTATTATGCAAATTAATTATAATTTTATAATATTTATTTTCCCCAAAACTTGTGACAATTGCATATTTACAAAGAAATAAAGTTAAAATTAAAACAAATAATAAAAAAAAATTATGAAAAAGGGATTTTGGCTTGATAGCTGTCGGCTATGCCTACCTATCCTCTGGTGCAATGAGGAACTCAAAGCCACGTAATTCTGTAGAAAATAAGTGTGTATTGAATTGATTTATTAAAGAAACTAATTTTTCAAAAAACTAAAACCCACTCTTGCACAGGATTTAGGATAATATGAACTATACAATAAAACCTTACATTCTCATGAAACTTGAGGATAGCAAGCTATACATTAATATCACAAGTTGTTGCGTGGATTTTAAAATGAAACAAGAGTTTTAAAACAGAAATATGATGATTGATTTTAATTTTTTCTTGAAAACGAATGAAAATATGGATTGATTGATTTTAAATTTTTTGAAAAGGATTATCGATTATTAAATGGAAGGGACATATTTTTGACAAGTTTTAATTTCAACTAGAAATAACAAAATTAAATCATAAACATAAACTCACAATTAATTTAAACAAAACATACAAACATATAAAATAATTTAACTAAAAAACAAAATTCATAGACACCACATATACAATTAATTTAACAAAAACACACAAACATAAAATAATTAAATTAAAAAAAACAAAATAAACAAAATCACATAAACAATTTAAGCAAAGCACATAAACATATATAAAAATTAAAGTGAATCATAATTAAACAAAATATAAAATAATTAACAAGTACATAAACACAAGAAATAATTAACTAAAAATAAACACAAAACATAAATATACAAAACATACAAGCATATAAAATAATTTAACTAAAAAAAACAAAATATAAAATTAATTTAACCCAAAAAAGAAAAAAAATATTATCAGATAGTTATTTTGTAAATAAAAACAGTTACAAAAAAGATTTTTAATTCTAAGCCCAACTAGCCTATAGACTCAATACGAACTAACCCCAACAAAAACAAAAAAGAACTTAAAAAAAAAAATTTACACACACACATGCACACATGGGGCACACACTCACACACTCACATCTCTCTCTCACCGACACACACCTATGGACTTCACTCTTTCTCACACGATGACACACACGCACGGACACATTCCCTTCACTTTTTTCTTTCTTCACACACGCACACCAATTCCCTCACCCACACAAATCCACAAACACAGAGAGAGAGAAAGAGAGAAACCGAGATAGAGAGAAGGAGATATCTAGAAAGAGGGGGAGAATGAGAGGGCTCCTGATGGTGGAGGGAGTCTGCGAGATGTGGCTCGCGGGGATGAGGGCCGGTGCGGTTGGATCGGCGATGGAAGGGTTGAGTTCACGGAGCCGCGACTGGAGGGCACGAGAGAGGCAGCGGTGGTCCAACAGGCAGCGATCTAGTCGTGAAGGGAGTGGCTGACTTCGCGAACCGGGGAAGAAGGAGCAAAGGCTCGCTGACGGGGATGCGGCGGAGCGTGGGGTTTGAGGGGCTAACCGTGCGGGCTTGGCGCTTGGTGGAGCTGGCTCTGAGGAAAAAAGATGGAGGACCACCCACGACTATGGTGGTCGCAGATCGAAGACGTTAAGGAAGGAGGGAGGCCACGGTGGTTTGATCATCGCGATGGAGATCTGCCTCGGAGGTCCGCTGCGCACGGATGGTAGCAGAGGGGAGGTACAGCGTCGCGGTTCTTGGCCGCATGGTGGTGGCCTGAAAGGAGGTTCTGCTCGCGGAAGAGAAGAGCTGATCGAAGCCATGCTCCAGAGAAGGGGACACGAGACCGCCGGTGGTAGTTGCGCGGTGAAGAGGAGAAGACTTGGCTTGCGCGGCTTTGGCTGGGTAATTGATGGGAACCGAAGTAGGGGTTATGGCAATGGTGTGATGATGATGATGATGGAGGAGAGGAGTTTGTGGTGGTTGTTGGTGGTGGCTTTGGAGGTTGAAGATGATGATGGGAACTATGGGAAGCCGCAGCTGCTGGCGGCGAAGGAGCACCGCCGCAGCCTCCACCCTTTTCCTCTCTTTTTGTTTCCTTTTTTTGTTAATTTTTTTATGCAAAATTGATGATGTTGTCGTTGGATTCTACCTTGTTTTTTTTTTTCTGTTGTTGCTGGATTGTTGCTGGAATTGTCTTGCTGGCTTGGCTTCTCTTGATGTATCCGAAAGTGTTTTGTTTGTTTGTTTGTTTTTGTTTGATTTTTTTTTTGAATTTTTCTTTCTGGTCCGTGATTTATTCTTGCTGCCTCCCCCTTAATTCCCGTTGATGATGGATCTATATGTGGCCTGATAATCCAACAAAATTGTTGCTCCAATCCCATCTTGGTTGGTGGCGAGGTCCAAATTTCATTGCAATCATAAAAGGAAAAAAAACGAAAGAAGCATCCAAGGAGGGCCATCATTATGTCCATCTTTTTCTTTTCTTTTTTAATGGGAATTCGGGGAATCCAACATTCCCTTCTCCCCTTTTTAATTTTTATTTTTATTTTTATTTTTTTAATGGGCCAAAAATACAGGCTTTAACAAAAAAGTAAAATAAAAAACTAGATAAACTAGGATGCGCCAAAATAGAATTAGAATGGGCTGAACAGCAAATTTAAAAGAACTAAATGAAAATACTTATAAAAGAAATTCGTGAATTATGAAATATGCAAATTTTGGCTTTTATGTTTTATGGGCCGGACAAAATCAAGTGTTCACAATAATTTTTCAATTCCAGTTTTCAATAATAACAGCAAATCTTTACTTCTAACAAAGTCATTTTCAATTCATTTTGTTGCTGAAAATTCTTCTTCTTCTTCTTCTTCCTCCTCTTGTAAACAATGAAGAACGAGAAAGAGAGAGAGAGAGAGAGAGAAACATAATAAAGAGAGAGAAAATGAAGGCTTCAGTAAGTGAGAGATAAACAAGAAAAATAGAGTAAACAACTTCTAAAGAAAGAAAGAATGTTACTTCTTTTTCTTCCTCCTCCTGTGAATAATGAAGAATGAGAGAGAGAACTTGATAAAGAGAAAAAAAAATGAAAGCTTTGATAGGTGAGAGAGAGAATGAAATGAGCTATGAGTCACTGCAAATGTCAGCTGATTTTATGTTCTTCTTTTTCCTCTCTGTGCGATGTCAAGAATGAGAGCTATGAAGAGGTGAGAGAGATGAACGAGAAAAACATAAAGAATGAAAGATTTTTAAATGGAGTAAGTGAGAGTTGCACGTTTCTTTTTTTTCCTTTTTATTCTTTTTCCACAATACTCCTCCGTGTCCATACTATTTTTATACACTAATTTTGGCATTTAGTAAAATAAATGTAGATGATATAAATATAGTGGTGTATAAGTAGCATTTCTCTTTACGTAAATATGTCCGCACTAATCCCATGGACATAATTATTAGCACCCATCTAACATTTTCACTACTCACCTGTACTTTTACTCTTTATCTTCTGTCTGCCTGTCACTACTTTTCTTCCACTTCTCTCTAACCTTTTGTTTCTGAAAAACAAAAAATGATTAGGTAGTCTCCTTTCATGTGCGACGTCGTACTGGTTGGACAGACTTCTGGGGGCTTAATACAACTAGCAGTGGGTCATTTCCTGGAATGCATAATACAGTCGCCAGTGGGCCATTTCTTTTGAAAGGATAATACAGTTGCTGGTAGCTTGCAGTTTTACGTGCTGTGACACTTCCTCGAAAATCTGCATGTCAGTATAATACGTTGATAGGCTAAACATATTGTGTATGCCTCGAAAAACCACGCGTACGTATAATCTGTTTGAGAGTTAAGCATATTGTGTGCATGGAAAACGTTTGATTGCTAGTTGTATTCCTAGCTATAATTAAAAAAAATAGTGTATATTAATTAAAAATTAGTGTGTATTAGTAAATAATGTTTAAAGGGATGGATATCTGTAAATAATTTTTTTTAATTTTTTTTGTTAAACAGCCTAGCTTTTAATAATAGCTATTATTATATTAAAGTTGATACTCAATTTAAGATTTTTTAAATTCATTAATTATCAACTTTTCAAGCTATATATATAAGCACACACAATATAATACACAAATATAAAATGATATAAAAAACTTCAATTATATTAAAATAAATAAAGACTTCCAATAGTATATAAGTAAACTTTATTCTTATGTAGCAAATGAATCCACAATTTAATAGTGAACTCGTACATGTCTTAATGAATTAAGAGAGGTTAAGAGTTAGATACTATTTTCCATCCCTATCTCCTAATATCTTAATTTTTTTAAAAAAAATTATGCTATGTAAAACATGATAGTTATAGTGGATTAATGATTTTTAGGAACGAAAGACTTGATAATGCAGGTTGTTTGGCCTATTTTTACCCCTCTTTGGTTAGAAAATGTTCGAAAATATTTCCGACCAGACCTAATCCGTACACCATTGATTTGGTTGTTTTAATTCTAACGTCTCAACTATGGGAAACGCGCTTGTGTTTTTATTTATTTGCAACTAAACTAAAAGATTTGATGTCAGAAAGTTAGTAAGAAGCGCATCCTAGGTGTGTTTTAATTTGCTGACAATTTTTTTCATCAAAGTAAACTCGTTTTTGCCAACTCAAGTTCACTAAACTAGTTGAAGAAAATTCAGGTTTTGCCTCTTCAAGAGCTGTAGAGGGAAAGAAAACAAAAATTCCAATTAATTACTATTGGTTGATGGGAAAATTTTTAACGATAAGATAGTGAATGTAGAATTAGCTCATTAAGCAAGTAAGCATAAATCCGGAGACTTTCTTGAAAACTTAAAGTTGAGCAATAATACCAAAGGCAAAATCTTTTGAGATATTTCATATTTGAGCATGTCAGTTTATAAGGATTGATTCACTCGAACCCAAAGGAAGAAAAGAGTATAAATTTCCTTTTTCTGTTTTTTTTTCCCCCCTATAACTACACATGATCAAGTCTTATGTTTGCCCTAGCAAAAAAGTTATCACTGTGAAATGACGGAAAAGGATTGAGAAGGTATCTTATGTTAGCTTTCAACATATGTTTTGAGCATCACTTTACCAGCAACGAGCCCACCTCATCACTCACTGCAACGGGATACATCTCTCTTTAATCTTCCTTCCCTTCTTTCCAAACATCCTGACCAGGTTCATAGGTAGAAAGGAACTCAATTGCGTTGGTTTCTCCATGACCACATAAATTCACACCTTTATTTTGCTCTTACATATAATTCTCCCCTATAAATAGAATTCTTCCTCTGCATTTGTTTAGCCAAGACAACAAATGAAGCATGTGTAAATAAAGTGATTGTTTGTTGGCTGTCCCTTGGAGTTCCTCTGAACGCTTCATGTGATTAGGGGCTAGCTAGTCCTATCCAATACCCTTTATTGGAAGGGATAATAGACCTTCTTTAACTAAAGTGTTTGGGGGAACTCTTGGGTGCAACCAACAATGTATGACAATTGACAAGAATGAACCAAATGCATTTTATCCCTAGCCATTACTTCTCCCTTGGATAGCTTTGTTTCCCTTTGAATAAAGGGAGGAGGGCTTTGGGGTGATGTTGATTTGAGTATTGCTCTTTGCACCTTCTATTGTTTGTTGCTTTTGCTCTTCGATTTCTCTCTTATATCGTCATCCCCCGCCCCTTTCCCCTTTCCCCTTTCTTGTTCTTTGTTCTGGTCGATCTTTGTTTCAACATGGTGCCCTTTTTGGTTGTCAAGGTATCGTTTCTGAACGTGTGATGTATCTTTTTATATTTCTTTCTTTGAGAGTTAAGCTTTTTATAACAATAATAATAATAATAAAATAAAGGGAGGAGATGCAACAATGTTAGTATTCAATACCTATGCTTCACACCATATTCATAATCTCAAGGAAATTTAATTTGAAGGTGCATGCATATATATGCCCTAGGTAAACTTTTTATAATATTGCTTAATTTGGACTTTGGAATAACTCAGAAATGCAAATAGCACAATTTCGGATATAGTTAATTAGCCTTTTCAATTTTGTTTTAATAGCAGATAGCCAAATTTTTAGGTGTTTGTTTTTAAATCTGGGTTAAAGATATCTGAGTTCCTGAACATTTCGTGGAAATAACTGGCTGTTTTTTCCAGTGGATTTGGCTGATAAAATCCACTTTGAAGTTAGGCAAAGAAAATCCACTTAATAGTTAAGGTCTTAGGGAAGAAATATCAATTGATTACTGTTGTGATAGATAATAAGTTGCAGACATGTTTATATAAGGTGAATTACTTTACAAGTTGAAGAAAATGGTTAAAATGCTTAACTTTACAAAAATAGTTTCCGGAAGGTAATGATCAGCCAAGCCTTTGATTTATAGGGCCACTGCTTGAGCCCTCTTCAAGCTTCTCAACAATTTCTGCCCCAACATATCTCTGAAATATATATATAGCTCTTGCTCACGATCACCCACAACCAAAATTCAATTTTGCCTATTGCAATAGGTTTTCATGTTAATGTGCATCTTGTTCAGCAATTCCGCTATTAAAAGTCAGCAACATGTACCGATTTTCAGGAAGATCAGATTTAGCTAGAAATTGAGAAAAAAGAGGAAATTGAAACAAGAAACATTCAAAGGGCAAAGGAAGAAAGAAGAAGGAGTGCATCCTGTTCAAGAGACAAGGTGTAACAAAGAATTCAAAAAGAATCCTTCAACCTGTTCAAGAGACAACGTGTATCGATTTTGGTTGTTTATTTCTAGTTTGCTCCAGTTTTTAGCAATTGACCATCTTTTTTCTCTGTCTAAATGACATAAGTTAAAGTAAACAAAATTAAAATTTAATGTGATTTGATAGATTGTTCTTTCAATAATGAATTCCACTACATATTTTAACTTGATTGAAAATTTACTTCTATGAATATGTTTGGTTGGAGAATAAAAGTAAGAATGATATTTTAATGGATGAGCTTAATGTAGTGCCACAAAAATCTCACTTATGTAGTGAATTTTTGGTATTTATGTTTTATGATTTCGATTTTAGTTATATTTTTTCATATTATAATTGAAAAATGACTCGAGATTCTTATCAAGAAAATGAGCAGGGGAAGATACAAAGATGTCCAACATTAGAAAGATAGGGATCCCAAAGAAACCGAAACACAAAACCTTAGAAGACCAGTATGGTGGCTTCTTAACCCCTCACATAGTGTGTGGTTTCCATTCATACTAATTAATGTCTATTGCTTCCTCAGAAAATTCAATAAATAATATTAGATATGGTTTTTTATTTTTAATCCTATCATTCAATCATTCATGTTAACCTTCAGAGCTTTGCTTTAGATATTTTTTGTGATAGGGTGATTGGGTTACTATGAATGAGCCATGGAGTTAAAGTAAACTTGACTATGCAAATGGGGGAACGCGATCGTTCCTCTGCTTGAATGACTAAAAATTGCACTGGTGGTGATTCTGGGATGACTGAGCCTTATTTGGTTATACATTACCAACTTCTTACTTATGCTGCTACCATCCGAGTTTACAAGGCCAAATAACAGGTTTGTGACTTTATTTGGTGTTGAGATTAAGTGTGAGAGGTGAAGTCTCATATTGGTTGAGAATGGATTAAGTGGGTAGTATATAATATGGGAGGATCCATGACTCATTGCCTTAAGATTTTGGGTCAAGATGTGGCATCCGACCCAAGGTTGGGCTTGGTTCCCGAAAAGGCATGAGCTGCGGGTCCCAGGTGCTGGGAAGAGTGGTTGGCTGATGGGGGAGCAATGTGATGGATTTAAAGCTAATAACTAATAAAACTGAATCTAATTAGCTTTAAAGCTTCAATATTCCAAATTTTAGAGTGGGGGATCCCAACAGGGGGAGGCACAACTAATGGGTTAAGTGAGAATACCATAATACCGGGCCGGACACCACATCTTGACCCAAAATCTTAAGGCCATGAGTCATGGATTCTTTCATATATATATATATTATTAAAATTTGATTAACCATAGTAAGAGAGAATTTCTCCAATACTCTATAAAATTCATAGGTACCAATACCTTCTCAATAACTTGTGGCTAAAAATTTGTCAACGCCCCACTAATTAAATTTATTAATGTTTTAAACATTTATAATTAAATCGTAACCCTTAGATTTAAAAGGATACCAGTACCTTTGGGTGCCAAAATAAAAATCATAATAGTATTAAAAAATATTTCAATATTTGTGTGCAAGCTTCTCAATAGGGTTTAATAGGCATAACATTGGTAGTAAATTGGTACTTTCCACTTGCAGATTCCAAATCCAACCAAAAGGCGGCTGAAGGCTGAAAGAGCAATTGACTTCATGAATGGATGGCAAAAGCTCCTCACTTAACTTCAGGGGTGTCTATATTAAGGTTTTGAGGATACATATACTCAGTCTTGGTTTTTCCTATATTATTTGAAAGAAATATTGAATAATTGAATGTTGATTTGATTTTGGGTTCATGGATATCCGCTTACATCCGGCAATTATCCACAAAGCATGCAATAATATCTCTTGTGGGAAGAAGATTGCCAAAGTTCACAATCGAGCAAACAAGACTCTAGTGATGGGGTCTTCTGAGTATTTCATTGGCCTAAGCTATTACTCCAGTGTGTGTATATATATATATACACATGCCAAAAACACCATTCATAGACCAGTGATTCACACAGGATAATAGTGATGATCATGGTCTATTGCTTTGATGGAATAAATAAACTACTAATCCTGGTCTACGCTGAACAAAATAAACTACCTTGAGTTAAGTAACAATACTGTTTAAAGCACTTAAGCACGTGATGTATATATATGCCACAAGTGATACAACGGGAAGCGCTTAGCAGTCAAATTTACAAATTTTATTAACAAGAGTAAATGAAAAGTGAAATAATTTATGATTTTTAAGCTTGTTCAACATTCCTTAGCTGACTTGAGTGATAAATTTTGAAGATTTCTGAAAGAGGCAAATAGCAAGTAGGACCCTTTCATGTTATATAAATAACATTTCTTACTAGAAATTTTCGCCCGGTTACATTATAATGTAATTGATATTTAGTAATACTTTGAAAAAAATGTTATTAAATTATATAAAATACTGGTAAGATATTTTAGTAAGATCTATATACAGCACTAGTAAAAATATTGTTAAAAAATTTTGATAATAGTTTTTATTCTAATAGTATTTTAAATATTAATTAGTAAAGAATTATAAAAATATTTTTCTTAATAAATATTTCTTGAAATTAAATAAAATATAATGGAGGTCCCTGGCTAGCTAAGAAAATAAGAGCTCCACCGTTAAATTTGCGATGGTTTTTCCAAATTGGCATCACAAATTAAGGCTCCACGTGCTCTTCTATTAATATATTTGAAAAAGATTAAAATAATTAAAAGGAAAATAGAACAAAGGTGTAAAGTATAAACGAAAGGAGAAAAGAGGCAAAGAATAATGCAGTGGCGTTGGGAATTTTCAATCAATATTAAATAAGTAACAGTACAGGTATTTATGAAAGTTACAAGCTCTAATTACAGCTCACCAAATCTTTACAAAATCTATCCTATATGAAAGAATATCACCAAGTCACCTAACAAACTTGTATTTACAATGAGTTAGCATAACAAAATAGTATTCTAGAAGGAGCAACAAAGGAATTAGCAAGGAAAGCAATGCTTATCCGAAGGTTGGTGAGCTGCCACGTTTTGGACTTCAATTTTGTGCGTGTTGGATTGGGTTATATTATTGGGACTTGACTCTTCCTCTATTAATAATTACATAAATAATAATAATAATAATAATATTTCAAATAAAACAAATTAGGATTGAATGATAAGCGAGTTACATTATAAGAAGAGTACAACTTATTGTGAAAGACTGGTAATAGTAAATATAGACTCAGATTTATGTGTGTCGTGAGATATGACAATTAATATATTAATAGTGAATTTTTATAATATTTATATATTTTATGATCTTAAATCATATTTTAAATAATTGATATATTATTATGTGCAGGGTTTACTCTGAACCCAATCCTATACTGGCATTACTATTGCACCTCTTTCTTGATGGAGTTGCCAAAACCGTAACTTCTCCATGATATCTCTCAAATTGTCTAAGGAAATCAAAAGCCGCCAAAGACCCTTTTTCAATCTTGAGATGTTGTATTTATAGCCTTCATTATGTTTACACGGAATTGGTCCAAAATATTTAATTTAGCACTCCATTGGTCTAGGACTAAACCAATTTGCGTTATGGGACAAGAACAAATCTGAATCGTTCTTTGGGAGCCTTATAGCGATCTCTACAATTATATTTAGCTATCGAAATTAGACATAAAGTTGTATAGAATTAAATTAGATTTCGGAAGCCTAAAAAATCAGCTCAATTTGACTTCTGTATCATGAGATATTGGTAATTAAATATGAGGTGGAGATCAAGCTATGCGATATAAAAATAACAACAACATTCAATCTTATAACTGAATTTTCCTCACAAAGCTTTGAGGATTGGGTTATGAGCTAAACATCAAAGATGTAATCTTGAGCTTTTTAAAATATCTTTATTTGTTCGGACTCGATTTGTACGTAGAGATATGCAAATTTTTTATTCTAGCACGTTTTATAACTTTTCCTAATAAGAGAGTAATAACATTTCAACCCGTATTTATCGAATAAACTACGGATTCACACATGGTCATGGTATTTCTTGTGGGCTAAATAAAATAAACTGCTGATTTGTCATGTAATTTCTAATTCAAAACGATTTTGGTCTAAACATAAAAATCCATGATTGTGGGAAAAAAAATATTGTTAGATCGATAACGATACATTTTTATTTAATTTATAAATGTCCAATACATATTCGACTTCAAAACGAATATCTAACACATACTTAGAACTTTGAACTGTCAATCTATGGACAGTCAAGGGTCATGGACGCTAGCTACATACTAAAATTCATACTATATATCTTATAAATACCGCCGTCATATTTGATAATTCAATTTGAGGATAAAAAACAAAAGATTGAGGCCTGCCAAATCCGTTTTTCAGTATTAATATTATATTATTAAATTAACGTGCAAGCAGCACTTAGCTTTCCCATATCAGGGGTGCACGCATTTGCCTGAAAAAAAAACGTGAAAAGTGATTAAGCAGAATAAGCTAGCACATATGGGATTTAACTGATTCCTCTTTCTTTGTCTCCTCCCTCTAATTCGTTCATCCATTACTACTTTCACTAAAGGTTTTGTTGCACCTACTCCCCATCTAGCTTCGCTGAATCGGACCCGTTTCCCTAATGGCTTCGTCTTCGGTACTGCGTCCTCGGCGTCCCAGGTATTTAACTCTTGCAAACATTGCTTTAAAGACGAGGTTGCATTGCAAGTACTATGTGTGAAAAATTGTGTAGAAAATGTTATTTATATATAAGGTGTGTGGGATACACATGCAAATGTAAAAATTGTGTAGAACATCGTGCAAGTTGACTTATTTAATGAGATATAAAACTCATTTAAATTGGGCGAATACCTTATTTAATGATAAATAAAGAGTAAATAGATGTCTCATGACACTTTATGTACAAATATGACTTCTGTGGAAAAATGCAACTATATAACGCATCCGCAATTATGTGGTCACTTGCGGTCATTGCAAGCACGCACTTTCAAAACCACAATATTGTAGCAACTGCAATTTAAAACTTTGAATTCTTCTTACATTGCATGACATAGTAATCAAAACTAATGCCAAACCTAAATTGAAACATCTTTGTACATTACAAACTAATGTCTTATTTTTTTTTTTTTTTAGAGTAAATATATAATCCATGTAGTCCCTTAAAAAATTTCATAAAACTATTTAGTCCCTTAAAACTTGAAATTAAACTTATGGTTCCTCAAGATTTTAATAATAAGACACATTAATCCCTTTGTATGTATTTGATTTTTTAAACACTAATAGAATTACATATTAATGTTCTAATATGATGTTAAGTTATATATATGTCATTTGAAATAGAATAAAGTTTAAAATAACTCATTTTGATGGTTAAATTCACAAAATAAGTAATTTAAATCTCTATTATAATTAAGTTATAAGTGATTCATTTTGTGTAATTTTAGATATCGAAATGAGTGTAATAAATTCCAAAATAACTTCATTAGGTTGCCTCTAACATTTTAATGGCACACCATTATTATACCATGCCACATGTGTAAGTCTACTAACAAAAAATAGTAGAGGGACTAATATGTCTATTATTTTTAATCTTAAGGGACAATAAGATTAATTTCTTTTCTTAAAGAGTGAAATAATTTGATACAAAAATTTTGAGAGATCAAATAAGATATTCACCATTTTTATTTATTTATGCAATAATTGGACTATTTAAGAGCATCTCATACATGTTAGGATCACTTGCCTCTAGCTTTACAAATAGCTTCAGATTCTGTGGTAGCCACATACAACCATGAACCTAGACGAAATAATGTGAAGAAAAGAAAAAAAAAAACTAATCCAATTCCCAATATGACAAATGATAAACAAATACTATAATTGAAATTAGGTGTTAGAATTACTTGGAACAGTAGAGGTTGATGAATCCATGGCTGTTTGCTTTGCTTTTCCATGAGTGAATCCAAGGAGAAGAGAAAAACTCCTCCTATCATCTTATCAGTTGCCAAAAGTCTGTGCATTGTCTCAATGGGGCAACAGCCACTCTGATTAGGGTTAGGAGTAGGGACCTCTACATATTAGTAATAAAATGGGTCAAACTTGCCCATTATAGCTAAGCCCAATGACAATAACCAAACAGCACCATATCCACTAATAACGAAATCAAAATCAAGCCCAATAACAAAATTAACCATAAAATTGGGCTAAACAATATGGTCAAATATTTTTAGCATCTAATTAATCTGGAATTAAATTAAAATTATAACAAAAATGATTTATGCCAGTCCACATATAGAATATCCAACGTTCTCTCACTTGGACAGCATAAATCAAAACATCATGATATACTAGATTAATCAACAATATGTAGCCACAATAAGATGCTAAAATAAGCCAACATAAACTACGAAAAGGCCCAAAATGGAACTACAAACATCTCAACAATGTGGAAAATCATACTCGAAGGAATAGTGATACCATACATTGCAAAACACTTATATCCGTGACCCAACAACAAAGTGAAATATGGATAAATGGGAAAGCATAACTAGTTGAAGATAAATGGATAATTTGCTGACAATTTTTTCATCAAAGTAAACTCGTTTTTGCCTACACAAGTTCACTCAACTAGTTGAAGAAAAATTCAAGTTTTGCCTCTTCAAGAGCTATAAAAAAAAGAAAACAAAAATTCCAATTAATTATTATTGGTTGAGGGGAAAATTTTTAACAATAAGATAGTGAATGTAGAATTAGCTTATTAAGCAAGTAAGCATAAATCCAGAGACTTTCTTGAAAACTTAAAGTTGAGCAATAATACCAAAGGCAAAATCTTTTGAGATATTTCATATTTGAGCATGTCAGTTTATAAGGATTGATTCACTCGAACCCAAAGGAAGAAAAGAGTATAAATTTCCTTTTTCTGTTTTTTTTTTATCCCTCTAACTACACATGATCAAGTCTTATGTTTGCCCTAGCAAAAAAGTTATCACTGTGAAATGACGGAAAAGGATTGAGAAGGTATCTTATGTTAGCTTTCAACATATGTTTTGAGCATCACTTTACCAGCAACGAGCCCACCTCGTCACTCACTGCAACGGGATATATCTCTCTTTAATCTTCCTTCCCTTCTTTCCAAACATCCTGACCAGGTTCATAGGTAGAAAGGAACTCAATTGCGTTGGTTTCTCCATGACCACATAAATTCACACCTTTATTTTGCTCTTACATATAATTCTCCCCTATAAATAGAATTCTTCCTCTGCATTTGTTTAGCCAAGACAACAAATGAAGCATGTGTAAACAAAGAGATTGTTTGTTGGCTGTCCCTTGGAGTTCCTCTGAACACTTCATGTGATTAGGTGCTAGCTAGTCCTATCCAATACCCTTTATTGGAAGGGATAATAGACCTTCTTTAACTGAAGTGTTTGGGGGAACTCTTGGGTGCAACCAACAATGCATGACAATTGACAAGAATGAACCAAATGCATTTTATCCCTAACCATTATTTCTCTCTTGGATAGCTATGTTTCCCTTTGAATAAAGGGAGGAGGGCTTTGGGGTGGTGTTGACTCGAGTATTGCTCTTTGCACCTTTTGTTGTTTGTTGGTTTTGCTCTTCGATGTCTCTCTTATGTCGTCGTCCGCCGCCCCTTTCCCCTTTCTTGTTCTTTGTTGTGGTCGATCTTTGTTTCAACCTGGTGCCCTTTTTGGTTGTCAATATATCGATTTTGAGTGTGTGATGTATCTTTTTATACTTCTTTCTTTGAGAGTCAAGCTTTTTACAATAATAATAAAAAAAAAAATAAAGGGAGGAGATGCAGCAATGTTAGTAGTCATTATTCAATACCTATGCTTCACACCATATTCATAATCTCAAGGAAATTTAATTTGAAGGTGCATGCATATATATGCCGTAGGTAAACTTTTTATAATATTGTTTAATTTGGACTTTGGAATAACTCAGAAATGCAAATAGCACAATTTCGGGTATAGTTAATTAGCCTTTTGAAAGTAGTTATTTTTTTTCACAGCAGATAGCCAAATTTGTTAGGTGTTTGTTTTTACAGCTGGGTTAAAGATATCTGAGTTCCTGAACATTTCGTGGAAATAACTGGCTGCTTGTTCCAGTGGATTTGGCTGATAAAATCCGCTTTGAAGTTAGGCAAAGAAAATCCACTTAATAGTTAAGGTCTTAAGGAAGAAATAATACTTGGTTGCTGTTGTGAGTGATGATATGTTGCAGATATGTTTATATAAGGTGAATTACTTTACAGGTTGAAGAAAATGGTTAAAATGCTTAACTATACAAAAATAGTTTCCGGAAGGTAATGATCAGCCAAGCCTTTGATCTATAGGGCCACTGCTTGAGCCCTCTTCAAGCTTCTCAACAATTTCTGCACCAACATATCTCTTACACATATATATAGCTCTTGCTCACGATCACCCACAACAAAAATTAGCTTTTGCCTATTGCAATAAGTTTCCATATTAATTTGCATCTTGTTCAGCAATTCCGCTATTAAAAGTCAGCAACATGTACCGATTTTCAAGAGACAAGGTGTAACAAAGAATTCAAAAAGAATCCCTCAATCTGTTTTAGAGCGCTATGGTATTGATGTTGAGGAGGTTGACATGGACGCAATACTTGAGCCGCGCCGCACGTGGGAATTGGAAAAATGCTTGGATTTATCTTCCGTGAATGAGGATGAGGTTGTTGGAGCCTTGGCAAAAGCTCCAGAAGTCGTATTTCAGTTAGTGTAAGCTTGTCATTTTTCCTTTTCCGTTTTACTGATTTTGTGTTACTTGATGTACTCCATTGTCATTCTCTCTGAAAACCAATATTCTGAGAATCAGACCGGACATGCCAATCAGACAGCTTGAACCGAGAACCTGCTATTTAATCCAAATTATGTTTGAAAACCGTCCTAGAAAAAATTGGTCAAGAATCACTTTGAATCGCTCAGAAACCGGTAAATCGAACAAACTGGTCTGGCAAAAAACCAATCTAATCATTTTTTTTTTGTAAAAAAGATGAGAAATGACATCATTTTGGGGTTTTTTTTGGTTGTTTATCACTATTTTGCTCCAGTTTTAGCAATTGACCATCTTTTTTCTTTGTCTAAATGACATAAGTTAAAGTAAAAACAAAATTAAAATTTAATGTGATTTAATAGATTATTGTTCTTTCAATAATGAATTTCGATACATATTTTAACTTGATTGAAAATTTGCTTCTATGAATGTGTTTAGTTGGAGAATAAAAGTGAGAGTGATATTTTAATAGATGAGCTTAATATGCCACAAAAATCTTACTTATGTAGTGAATTTTTGGTATTTATGTTAGTTTTATGATTTAAATTTTAGTTATATTTTTTCATATTATTATTGAAAAATGACTCAAGATTCTTATCAAGAAAATGAGAAGGAGAAGATACACATATGTCCAACAATAGCAAGATAGGGATCCCAAAGAAACCAAAATTCACAAAACCTTAGAAGACCAGTATGGTGGCTTCTTAACCCCTCGCATAGTATGAGTTTCCATTCATACTAATTAATGTCTATTGCTTCCTCAGAAAATTCAAATAATATTTAGATATGTTTTTTCTTTTTCAATCCTAACATTCAATCATTCATGTTAATGTTCAGAGCTTTACTTTAGATATTTTTTGTGGTAGGGTGATTGGGTTACTATGAATGAGCCATGGAGTTAAAGTCAACATGACTATGCAAATAGGGGAATGGCACCCGATCGTTGCTCTGCTTGGATGACTAAAAATCGCACCGGTGGTGATTCTGGGACGAGTGAGCCTTATTGGATTATACATTACCAACTTCTTGCTCATGCTGCTACCGTTCGAGTTTACGAGGCCAAATAACAGGTTTGTGACTTTGCTTAGAATATTGGAGCTTTAAAGCTAATTAGGTTTAGTTTTATTAATTGTTTTCGAGTAAGCAAGGGGATAGAATTAAGGCGGGGAAATATTGATAGGTTTTGTTCTAATATATTAAAATTTGATTTGCTATAATATTATTAAAAAATATTTCAATATTTGTGTGCAAGCTTCTCAATAGACTTTAATAGGCATATAATTGGTAGCAAATTGGTATTTATCACTCGCAGATTCCAAACCCGACCAAAAGGCAGCTGAAGGCTGAAAGAGCAATTGACTTCATGTATAGATGATAAAAGCTCCTCAGTTAACTTCAGGGGTATCTATGTTAAGGTTTTGAGGATCCATATACTCAGTCTTGGTTTTTCCTATATTTATTGAAAGAAATATTGAATAATTGAATGTTGATTTGATTTTAGGTTCATGGATCCGATTACATCCGGCAATTATCCAAAAAGAATGCAATAGTATCTCTTGTGGGAAGAAGATTGCCAAAGTTCACAATCGAGCAAACAAGACTCTAGTGATGGGTTCTTCTGAATATTTTCTTGGCCTAAGCTATTACTCCACACACACACACACACACACACACACACACACACACACACACACATATATATATACACGCCAAAAACACCATTCATGGACCAGTGATTCACACAGGATCATAGTGATGATCATGGTCTATTGCTTTGATGGAATAAATAAACTACTAATCCTGGTCTACGCTGAACAAAATAAACTACCTTGAGTTAATTAACTATATTGTTTAAAGCACTTAAGCATGTGATGTATATATATGCCACAAGTGATACAACGGGAAACGCTTAGCAGTCAAATTTACAAATTTTATTAACAAGAGTAACTGAAAAGTGAAAAAATTTATGATTTTTAAGCTTGTTCAACATTTCTTAGCTGACTTGAGTGATAAATTTTGAAGATTTCTGAAAGAGGCAAATAGCAAGTAGGAGCCTTTCATGTTGTATAAATAACGTTTGTTACCAGAAATTTTCGCCCGGTTACATTATAATATAATTGATATTTAGTAATACTTTGAAAAAATGTTATTAAATTATATAAAATGTTGGTAAGATATTTTAGTAAGATCTATATACAGCACTTGCAAAAACATTGTTAAAAAATTTTGATAATATTTTTTATTCTAATAATATTTTAAATATTAATTAGTAAAGAATTATAAAAATATTTTTCTTAATAAATATTGCTAGAAATTAAATGAAATGTAATGGAGGTCCCTAGCTAGCTAAGAAAATAAGAGCTCCACCGTTAAATTTGCGATGGTTTTTCCAAATTAGCATCGCAAATTAAGGCTCCACGTACTCTTCTATTAATATATTTAAAAAAGATTAAAATAATTACATAAAAATAATAATAATATTACAAATAAAAAAAATTAGGATTAAATGATAAGCGAGTTACATTATAAGAAGAGGACAACTTATTGTGAAAGACCGGTGATAGTAAATATAGACTCAGATTTATGTGTCATGAGACATGATAATTAATATATTAATGATTGATTTTTATAATATTTATATATTATGATCTTAAATTATATTTTAAATAATTGATATACGGTGGGTTTAATGTGAACCCGATTCTATACGAGCATTATTCATGCACCTCTTTCTTGATGGAGTTGCCAAAACCGTAACTACTTCTCCCTGATGTCTCTCAAATTGTCTAAGGAAATCAAAGGCTGCCAAAGACCCTTTTTCAATCTTGAGATGTTGTATTTATAGCCTTCATTATGTTTTAGGGTTTGGTTAAACCTTACTTACACGGAATTGGTCTAAAATATTTAATTTCGTGCTCCAATGGTCTAGGACTGAACCAATTCGCGTTTTGGGACCAGAACAAATCTGAATTGCTCTTTGCGAGCCTTATAGCAATCTCTACAATTACATTTAGCTGTCGATATTAGACATAAAGTTGTATAGAATTAAATTAACTTTCCAAAGCCTAAAAAATCAGCTCAATTGGACTTCTGTATCATGAGATATTGGTAAAATGAGGTGGAGATCATGCTGAGCAATATCAGAATAACAAGAACATTCAATCTTGTAATTGAATTTTCATCACAAAGCTTTGAAAATTGAGCTTTAAGCTAAATATCAAAGATGTAATTTTAAGCTTTCTAAAATATCTTTATTTATTTTGACTCGATTTCTACGGAGAGAAATGCAAATTTTTTATTCTAGCACTTTTCAAAAGTCTCCTCAAATAAGTTTTAAAACTTTTCCAAATAAGAGAGTAATAACATTTCAACCCGTATTTATCGAATAAACTACGGATTCACAACACATGGTCATGGTATTTCTTGTGGGCTGAATAAAATAAACTGCTGATTTGTCATGTAATTTCTAATTCAAAACGATTTTGGTCTAAACATAAAAATCCATAATTGTGGGAAAAAAATATTGTTAGATCGATAATGATACATTTTTATTTAATTTATAAATATCTAATACATATTCGACTTCAAGACTGATATCTAACACATACTTCGAACTTTGAACTGTCAATCTATGGACAGTCAAGGGTCATGGACGCTAGCTACATGCTAAAATTCATACTATATGTCTTATAAATACCGCCGTCATATTTGATAATTCAATTTGAGGATAAAAAACAAAAGATTTAGGCCTGCCAAGTCCGTTTTTCAGTATTAATATTATATAATTAAATTAACGTGCAAGCAGCACGTAGCTTTCCCATACAAGGGGTGCACGCATTTGCCTGAAAAAAAACGTGAAAAGTGATTAAACAGAATAAGCTAGCACATATATATGGGATTCAACGGATTTCTCTTTCTCTGTCTCCTCCCTCTAATTGGTTCATCCATTACTACTTTCATAAAAGGTTTTGTTGCACCTACTCCCCATGCAGCTTCGCTGAATCGGACACATTTCTCTAATAGCTTCATCTTCGGTACTGCATCCTCGGCGTACCAGGTATTTAACTCTTGCAAACATTGTTTTAAAGACGAGGTTGCATTGCAAGAACTATGTGTGAAAAATTGGGTAGAAAATGTTATTTATATATAAGGTGTGTGGGATACCACATACAAATGTCAAAATTGTGTAGAAAATTGTGCACGTCAACTTAATTAATGGGATATAAAACTCATTTAAATTAGGCATACACCCTATTTTATGATAAATAAGGTGTGAGTGGATGCCTCACCACACTTTATGTACAAATAACATAACATTTGTGAAAAAATGCAACTATATAATGCAACCACAATTATGTGGTCACTTGCGGTCGTTGCAAGCACTATCAAAACTACAATATTGCACCAACTGCAATTTAAAACATGTTGCTGCCCAAGCTCAAGGTAGTTAGTAGGTCTCAGA
The DNA here is from genome assembly GCA_031216125.1 of Dalbergia cochinchinensis. Taxonomy (NCBI): domain Eukaryota; kingdom Viridiplantae; phylum Streptophyta; class Magnoliopsida; order Fabales; family Fabaceae; genus Dalbergia; species Dalbergia cochinchinensis. The sequence continues at coordinate 62,413,621 of CM062377.1, forward strand.
AGTGATTCACCTGTCCCCTCCTTCCTGGTCCGGCCTATATCCCCTAGCTAAGGGTCCATTACCGTTATTCAATATGTGGACAGTTTTTCTCTTTAATGGCTCAACATTCCCATTATAGGACGCTTTGATTTCCTGGGAGACGAGGGGTTCTTTTCGAGCGGCTTGGATCGTCTTATTCTTCGAGGCCCGAGTCCTTTTGGTGTTTGGGCCGATCATGGGCCAGTCATGGTTCAATCTGCTAAGTGTTCTTCTATCCTGAAATGGCCCAATGGCTGTAGACCGGTTTGTGGGCTGGGCCTCCCTAGAGAAGGTCGTTGGTTTATGGTTGAGTCAGTGTATGACCGATCGGTCCACAAGCCCCCAGTCTCGAAGTTCGAAGGGTTGAAGAGACCAGTGATAGTTGGTTTATGGTTGAGTCGGTGTATAACCAACCGGTCCACAAGCCCCCCAATCTCGAAGTTCGGAGGACTGAAGAGATTAGTGTCGGGAGAGTACTTGGGTGCTTTCCGGATTGATATTTTCAAATTTCCTTCCCTATTTTCGCGGCCATGTAGCTTCTCGAGTTATGGCCACGTGTCACCCTCTTATAGCTCAAGGGGTCGTGTTCATTAAATGCAACTCTGCCACCGCACGATGAAGGACACGTGTTCCCTTTCTAGCAGTGGCAATGGGGGAAATTGAAAAGCCATTCGTCTTCGTGGGTGGCGTCTAGAGTAAGGTAAAGTGTTTTCCATTTCCGCATTTTCTCCATTTTCTCCATTTCCACAACTTTGAATTCTTCTTACATTGCATGACATAGTAATCAAAACTAATGCCAAACCTAAATTGAAACATCTTTGTGCATTACAAACTAATGTCTTAGGTTTTTTCTTTTTAGAGTAAATATATAACTTATGTAGTCCCCTAAAAAATTTCATAAGACTATTTAGTCCATCATTAAAAACTGAAATTAAACTTGTAATCTCTCTAGATTTTAATAATATGACACATTAGTCTGTTTGTATGTATTTAATTCTTTAAACATTAATAAAATTATATATTGACATTCTAACATGATATTAAGTTATATATATATATATATATCATTTAAAATAGAATAAAGTTTAAAAGGACTCATTTTTATAGTTGAAATTCACAAAATGAGTCATTTAAATCTCTATTATAATTAAGTCATAAAGTGGTTCATTTTGTGCAATTTTAAACATCAAAATGAATATAATATGTTCTAAAATAGCTTTATCAGCTTGCCTCTAACATTTTAATGGTATGCCATATCATTATACCATGTTATATGTGTAAGTCCACTAATAAAAAACTAACAGAGGGATTAATGTGTCTATCATTTTCATTCTTAAGGGACTATAAGATTAATTTTTTTCTTGAAGAATGAAATAATCTGATGCAAAAATATTGAGAGACCAAGGTATTCACTTTTTTTTTTTAATTTATGTAGTAACTGGACTATTTAAGAGCATCTCATACATGTTACGATCACTTGCATCTAGCTTTACAAATAGCTTCAGATTCTGTGGTAGCCACATACAACCATGTACCTCGACGAAATAATGGACTTAATATATAGGATGTTGACGATTCCGAAACCGCACGACGCTACATTGAGACCTCCTTTTACGCAAAGTGATTATACTGTATGGTCCCACAAACTAAATATATTTATTATTGATTTTTTTTAATGGAGTCTAATTTTGATATATTAATGGTATAAATTTTTTTTATACAATCATATCTAATTACATACTGTTATACTAGTAAAATAAGTTTGACTTTTAGCCTTCAAAAATCATACACAAATTAAAGGAAAATATAATTTAATTGAATAATAATATAAGAAATTTAACATTCAAAATACTCACTATATATATATAGACACATGTATGGGTGAAAATCCATTTATATTAGGTGTAAATCTTGTTACATTTATATCTTTTAATAAATTTTTATGGGTACAAATTTTATCAATCTAATTATTGAATTCAAAGTTTATTCTTACCCAATAGATCAAGTATATTAAAGTTCATACAATTTGAATAATTTGAAATTTCATCGTGCTAATTTATTTTAACAGATAATACATTTTTAAAAATACAAGTAAATATAAATCACCAAAATACATGTCAATTGTTATTCGATTTTTCTGAAATTTGATATGATTGATCTTCAATAAGATACCATATAATTCAAATATCGAATCAATTAAATTAAATTTCTACAAGGAGTTATTAAATAATGTAAGGATACAAAACTTACATCCGGAGTAAACAGATCCACACATGTTATGCATTTAAAATTTTCGTTTATCCTACATTGCTACCTTTCTCTTTCTTTTCCTCTTCTCTACTCGTTCTCTTTTTCGTTTCCACTTCCAACTTCATATTCTGCCAGTAGCTTTTGCTCCTAGCTTTTAGGAATTGATGCCATGCAAGGACCATCTAGATTTTCGTGAGCACCAGAATAATTTCTGTTGTTACTTGTTAGAAGAAGTTTTGCCAAGTTGAAGAGATAGTGCGACGATCCAGCCATGTACTCCCCCCTTCTGTTGATATATATCCGAGAATGGAAAGGAAATCTTAACACTTGCTAGCATTTTATGTGAAAAAACGAAAACGAATGTGGACATTATCAAACAGCGCTATAAGAACATCGACACAATCAATAAATATATAAATGAAATGTATGTATATATATCTTTATTCGAAAAATAGGCTAAGTTTAAATATATCATTTTATATAAATGATATTGCTATATTTAAATAGATTTCTCCAACTTAAATGTCCATTAGCAAATTTTTTTAAGGCTTAAATACATTTTACTTCCCTCAATTTTATGTTATGTGCAATTTACATTCTGACTTTTCAAAAATAACATCACGACACCTTGAACTTTTCAAACGATGCAACAACAAAAAAAACTTATTTTTCAACAGTGCAAAACTTCTAGTCATAGCAGAGAGTCAGGTTGCATATAGTAAAAAAATCAGGTGATAATTGCACATAAAACTCATAGACAAGGTATTGGGTTGCGCAAATTGAAAACACCAGGGGTTAAGTACATATAAATCTTACCTTCATTAGTTGTCAAAATTATGCTGGGAGAGTTTTGTATAGTTTGAAAAGTTCAAATTATCACCATACACATTTTAAAAAGTTAGGATGTAAATTACACATGACTTAAAGTTCAAGTGATAAAATACATTAAACCCTTTGTTAATTAAAAAATACAAACAAAAATATTATACTATAATGAGCATAATTTTATAGTGAAAATATTTTTCTATTACAATAGATTAATAACTATAACAGCTGAATAGCATATTCAATGATCAAAAAATAAATTTGTTTGCTCTATATAAGCCTTGTTTTGCTTTCTAATGATGCTTATAAAATTTTTGATATTATTAGATGTATATTTGGGAATGCAATTTTATTTTCAATAAAAGTTATACGAAAAAAAATTTGTATGTTTGAATAAAAAGTTTAAATAGTAAAAAAAATCGTAAAATTCAATTATAAATGAAAGCATATTTTTAAAGATTTAACTATATGGAAAAACAATATATTAGAATTTTATTATTTTTGACAAAATAATTGTGGGAATTGTAATGTACTGTTATGCTTTGGGATCTTTTCACTGCACGGACGGTGGGCTCCTGATTGATTCTTCGTTACGGTGGTCTGAACACTGAGTGTGGGTACCTGCAAAGGGATTCCAACACTCAATTCAGCATAAGAGTGACTAAAAAGGAGTAGACAATTTGAATGAAATTAGCTTACCCATGAAGGGTTTCCCTTTTCTTATTTATACCGTTCAAATATATCCAAAATATATGATCTTATGAGCTGTAATGTACCAGGTTTATGAAATACTGTTAGCGAAGTTCTTCTAGAACTTGCACTATATATGTTCCATCAGAACTTGCACTATGTCTTGCACTCATAATGCACTCGACTCGCGCTCGTTCCGACTTCAACTTCTCCGGGATGGGGTCCTCGGACTCGCATTAGAGATGCCAATCCTTATATCCTTGCTCTCTAGAGCATCCTGTGCTTGGGCTGTTGTGAGCAGACCTCAGGCTCTCATGAGATGATGAGTCGGGGTGGCTCGTCCTTCTAATGCCCGGAGCCACTGCCGAGGTTCCGAGATCTGGGATCTCGAATCGTAACAAGAATCAAATATTATAAAAAATATAAAATTATTCTATCTTTTTTTATTATTCAAAAGTAATTTTGTATACAATCTAAACAAAATACAATACTTTAAAATTATTTTGAAGTTAATAAATTCAAATATAAATTAAAAATGATTTTTCAAATAATCAAGTATAAAAAAAAATCAATTATATGTATACTTGATTGTTTAAATAATTTAATCTCACAATTAATCCAATTATACATTAATATTGTTGTGTTAGTTATTTGCTTTAAAGTTTATATATACAGGATGTGGATCCCCTCCTTTTCAAAGAAGACAAGACCGTGTTATGTTGAAATATATGCACCATTTATTTATATTTAACACATCTCAAAGGCCAAAAGTTGGAATTTATATACACTTACGGTATAAATTTTTTATTTTTACATTATCATCCAATTAAATTATCGAATTTGAATGAATTTTTAAATAATGATGTGCAACTTAACCACATTTACTAATATGATAATATATAATTAAATAACAATATAAAAAAGTTTTATACTCCTAGTACATATAAATTAACTCTTTAAAAAATCTATTCTTAAATCTTTGTTTTCAAGAAATCATCAGGTTCTCACTCTCGGTGACGACACCACCGACCAAAATGGGCACATCATCAATAAAGTAAAAGGTATTATTTAATTTTTCTTTTTTAAATGTACTTTACTATGACCAAAAATAACTTAAAAATGTGTTGAATGTGCATATGAGGAAGTCAGATTAAAATTTGAGTAAATAACAGTTGGATTTAATCATAATATTGCTAATTTCTACACCAATTTAGTCACTGTTATATCTCTATTACCTTGATACATATTTAAATATGATTAAAAATTTAATAGAATGACTAACTTAATGTGAAAATTGAAAATATTAAAATTCAATGGATGTAAAAAAATTTGTTAAAATAATAAAAAAAACATTTATGAGCTAAAGTGCTAACTTTATTAGTTTAATTTTAATGTACTAGTGTAAAAATATTTTATACTGTCATCCAATCATATATAATACTACACCAACAAAAGTGATCAAGCCTTATACCTCTACTTGAATAGTCATGTAACTAGAGTAATTTGATTGAATAATAATATTTAAAAACTTTACACTATCTATACACGAAAATTAAACTTTTTTTTTTTAATATATACAAATCCAAATGGATTGTATCGGATCCCATGTGATTTCATGTTTACTAATTGTACTTTGAATATGCAACTTCGTTGGTGGTACGGAGAACTTGATGATTTCTTGAAAAAAAAAGTTAGAATGGATATTTTAAAGGATTTAATTTATGTATATTAACTGTGTACTGTCATTCAATCAAATTAAATTTTTTTATGCATATGATTTTTGAAGTAGTGAGATAAGAATCAACTATATTTTACTGATATGTTAAAATATGATTAAATATCTAATTAAAAAAATTTATACTATCAGTATATCAAATTTAAACTCTATTTTAAAACCATAATTTAAATCATATCTTTTATTTGATTGATGATACGTCCAACTTTTAGCATTTAAGATGTGTTTAACATAAATAAATGGTGTGGATTTGTTCAACAGGACACGGTCCTGTTGCCTCTCAAAAGGAAAGGATCCGCAGACCGCATCCACCTATATAATATAATGTTAATTTTGTTATAAGATGGTAGGTTGAGGAAGAAAGAAGCGATCAAAAAATGAGAATAGGTAGAAAAAGGGAAGAAACTGTTTTATATCTCTGTATATTGTAATATTACTATTGATCTCTATTTATAGACCTTTAAATACAATTGAAATAGAGTGATTTACAATATTATATTAATGGGCAATAAATGGGATCTTAATCAATCATTAAAAATGGTAACAAACATCCATAAAAATTATTTATAACACTTCCCCATGGATGTCCATGGAGTAGACAATATGCCTCATTAAAAACCTTACTAAGAAAACCCCCTATGGGAAAAAAATCTTAGTGAAGAAAAACAGAGTACATGTCTTTGTAATATGTATATTAAGCTGCCTTATTAAAAACCTCACTAGGAAAACCCATTTTTAGGACAACCTTGGTTAAAGAAAAGAGTACAACACATATTACTCCCCTTAATAGCAACATTACTGAATATCTCGAAGTTTACGCATTCTAATCTTGCATACCAACTTCTCAAATGTTGACGTAGGCAACGCTTTACTAAACAAATCTGCCAAATTATCGTTTGAACAAATTTGTTGAATATAAATATCATCGTTCTGTTGAAGGTCATGTGTGTAAAAGAGCTTTGGTGAAATATGTTTTGTCCTATCTCGTTTAATGTATCTTTCAATTGATTTATGCAAGCAGAGTTGTCTTCATACATGATTATTGATATTTCCTTTTCAGTAGGCACCACATGCTCCCTTGATGTGTTGGGTAATTGATCTAAGCCAAATACACTCTCGACTTGCTTCATGAATTGCTAATATTTCTGCATGATTTGACGAAGCAGCGGCTATGACTTGTTTTGTTGAGCGCCATCATATAGTTGCGCCGCAACAAGTAAATAAATAGCCTGTTTGGGATTTGCCTTTATGTGGATCAGATAGAATACCCGCATCTGCATATCCAATTAGCTGGTGTCTAGATTCTTTTGAATAAAATAAGTCTCTGTCAATGGATCCTTGAAGATATCACAATACATGCTTAACATCATTCCAGTGTTTTCTAGTTAGACAAGAGCTGAACCCAGCTAATAAATTTATGGAGAAAACAATATCTAGTCGTGTATTGTTAGCAAGATACATTAATGCTCCAATAGCACTAAGATACGAAACTTCAAGACCAAGAAGATCTTCATCATTTTCATGAGGTCGAAATGGATCCTTACTTACATCAAGTGATCTTACAACCATTGGGGTACTCCATGGATGTGTCTTATCCATGTAAAACCGTTTTAGAATTTCTTGGGTATAATTTGATTGATGGATAAATATTCCATTTGTCAAATGCTCAATTTGTAAGCCGAGACAAAATTTTATCTTGTCAAGATCTTTTATTTCAAATTCCCTTTTTAAGTAGTCAATAGTTTTTGGAATCTCTTTAATAGATCCAATGATATTTAAATCATCAACATATAATGTAATTATAATAAATTTTAATCCAAATCTTTTTATGAAAACACATGGGCAAATTGAATCATTTTTATACCCATCTTTCAACAAATATTGACTAAGGCGATTGTACCATATATGGCCTAATTGTTTTAATCCGTATAAGGATTTTTGAAGTCTTATTGAACAAACTTCTCGAGAATTTTTATATACTTTGGGCATTTTAAATCCTTCAGGGATTTTCATGTAAATTTTGCTATCCAGTGAGCCATATAAGTAGATTGTAACTACATCTATTAGATACATATCTAGTTTTTCATTTACTACCAGACTAATAAGATATCTAAGTGTAATTGAACCCACCACAGGGGAATATGTCTCCATATTGTTAATACCAGGTTTTTGTGAGAACCCTTGTGCTACAAGTCGTGCTTTATATCTTTCAATTTCATTTTTCTCATTTCATTTTCACACAAAAACCCACTTGTATCCCATTAGCTTTACACTTTCAGGTGTTTTGACTATAGGTCCAAAAACTTCACGCTTTCCTAGTGAAGTTAATTCAGCATGAACTGCGTCTTTCCATTTTAGTCAGTCATTTCTCTATCTACATTCTGTGACAGATTTTGGTTCATGTTCTTTATCTTGCTTTATTATTTCAATTGTAACATTATATGCAAAAATGTTGTCAACAGCAATATGTTTTCAGTTCCATATTTTTCCTGTTGTGACATAACTTATTGAGATCTCTTCATTTCTATCATCTTCAAGTACCTAAACCTCTTCTAGGGTTTCATCAATAGTTTTGTCTTGGGACTCTTTTTGAGTAGTTGCCTCCGTGTTATGACCATCTTCATTAATTGTCTCTTTCCTTTTTCGAGGGTTTTTATCTTTGGAACTGATTGGTCTACCACGCTTCAAATATGGATTACTTTCATCTGCACTAATAGGTTATCCTTCTAGGATGGTAATTCCAATCAGAGCATTTGTAACTGGTATATGAGATTTTGTAATTCTCTTCGGGTTAGTAAATGTGTCCGGCAGTTGATTTGTAACATTTTGCAAATGAATTATTTTTTGTACTTCTAATTCGCATTGCCCTGTGTGAGGATCTAGATGCGATAATGTTGTTTTCCATGTAATTTCATTTCGTGGCTGCTTATTTTCTCCCCCTAATGTTGGGAAAATTGTTTCATCAAAATGGCAATTGGAAAATCTTGCTATGAATAAATCCTCAACCATTGGTTCAAGATATTTTATGATAGAAGGACAATTATATCCTACATATATTCCCAATCTTCTTTGTGGTCCCATCTTTGTGCGTTGTGGTGGAGCAATTGGAACATATATTGTACATCCAAAAGTTCTAAGATGGGATATATTCGGCTCTTGACCAAAGGCCAACTGATATGGGAAGAATTTAGGATAATTTGTTGGTCTTATCCGTACAAATGTTGTGGCATGTAAAATAGCATGTCCCCATGTAATGATGGGGAGTTTCGTTCTCATAAGTATTGATCTAGTTATTAATTGGAGGCATTTAATAAAGGATTCTGCTAGACCATTTGTGTATGAACATGAGTAATAGGCTCTTCTATTGTTATTCCCATTGATATACAATAATTGTTAAAAGCTTGTGATCTAAACTCACCAGTGTTATCAAAATGGATTGTCTTAATGGTATAATCTGGAAATTGTGCTCTTAATTTTATTACTTGAGCAAGTAATCTCGCAAATACCAAGTTAAGAGTTGACAATAAACACACACGTGACCATCTTGATGATAAATCTATTGAAACCATATAATATTTAAATGGTCCACATAGTGGGTGAATGGGCCCACATATATCACCTTGAATACATTTCAAAAACACAGGTGATTCAATCCCAATTTTAACCAATGATGGTCTCAAAATTAATTTTCCTTGAGAGCAAGCAGCACATGAGAATTCTTTAAATTGAAGAATCTTCTGGTTCTTTAGAGGATGCCCAAGTGAATTCTCAATAACTCTTTGCATCATAATTGAACCAGGATGACCCTATTGATCATGCCAAAAGGTAAAAGTATTTTGGTCAGTAAACTTCTGATTTGCTATAGCATAAGTTTCAACTGTGCTAATATTTATATAGTACAAACCAAAGGATAAAATAGGTAATTTTTCTAATACACATTTCTTACCCTCAATAATGGTTGTGATGTGGAAATACTCAATGTTCTCTTCATTTATAGTCTCGATATGATATCCATTTTGATGAATATCTTTAAAACTTAGTAAGTTTCATTGAGACTTATTAGATAATAAAGCACTATTAATAGCAAATTTTGTTCCTCCGGGTAGTATTATGTTGTCTCTTCCAAAGCCTTCAATCAATTTTATAGTACCAGAAATTGTACTAACATATCCTTCTTTCATAATAAGGGAAGTAAAATATATTTTATTTCTAAGTATTGTATGTGTTGTCACACTATCAATTAGACATACATCTTCTTTGTTGGCATTGGATCTTGATAACGACTTGCAAACATCCATTATTCTTCATAAAAAAAATACGAACATCAATGAGAAATTATAAATGAGAATACGAACAACAATGAGCCAAATGTGTAGTATCCTTCGAGCCTTCTAAATTGATTATGTTATTGAGATTTGCAAAAACATCATCGATGGGTTTCAAATTTTCCTGAAAACATCATTTGCCTCAGCTTCATTATTGTGAAGATTTAGATTGGTCTCAACATTTTTATTCTTCCCTTTGGTTGAAGCTTGATATACCTTAACAAAATATTCAAGCGTATGACAAGTACGTAACCAATAGCCTTTCATTCCACATCGATAGCAAAAGTTCTCTATGCTTTTTGAAGGATAACTTGAAGCACTTTTATTTTTCTCTTGCTTGTAATTATTATTCCACTTTTGGTGATGAGGGAGAAAATGACCACGTCCATTGTAGTTACTCTGATTATTATGCCAGTTGCCATATCCATAGCCACAACCACGACCACAACCACAACCGCAACCATGACCAAGGGTTGCTGTATTCACTTCTAGGAATGGAGCAAAGCTAGTTGGATGAGCTTCATGGTTTTTCATTAGTAGCTCATTGTTTTGTTCAGCTACTAAGAGGCAAGATATCAATTCAGAGTATTTTTTTAAACCTCTTTTTCATGATATTGCTGCTGCAAGAGCACATTTGAGGCATGAAAAGTTGAAAATGTTTTTTCCAACAAGTCCTCATTGGTGATCTTTTCACCAGATTTTCGTTTCGTTTATTAATTTTTTTTAATGAGAAAATTAACGTTTAGTTGTACTTTATTTTGCTTTTGAATATCACTATTTGTCTATAACTATATGTTTTTCCCGAACATATACAACTTCCAATTTATCTTAGTAAACTTATAAGATATAGTAGAGACTAATTTGCTTCAAGGAATTGGTAAATGGCCTTATATATTATGATATATTTTCTTCCGAACATTATAAGCACTAAATTATAAATATCCAAAATTATAAAATCCATCAATTACGAATATTCAAAATTCATCCTTACATTCACCTTGGGGAATGTAAAATTTAAAAATATTCATTCAAATGAGAATAGGCAGAGAAAGGGAAGAAGCTTTTCTATATTTATGTGTATTATAATGTTACTATTGGTCTCTATTTATAGACCTTTGAATAAAATTAAATGGAGTGATTTACGATATTACATTAATGGACAATAAATGGGATCCTAATCAATCATTAAAAATGGTAACAGACATTCATAAAAATTATTTATAACAAATTTTAATTTGATTATTATCATGTAATTTTTATGATAAACATTTTGGCTCTCCAAAGTTTTTCTTTAAGTTCTGCCACTGAGGTTATTAAAAAACCAAATTATGTACTAAATATTATTAATTACATTAAGGATAATATTGATTAATAACAATTAATATTTTCTGAATATCACAAATGAATAAATATTTTTAAACAAAAAAGTATCAAAACTTCGATAGATAGAGTGAAATAAAGGGAATACTTCTGAATCCACTGCTACAATTTGACTCTATCTATTACTTTAAAAGTCCTACAAATAGAAGTTATAATTGAATAACAATATAAATTTTTTTTTATATTGGCACAGTATATCAAAATTAGTCTCATTAAATATATCAAGAGCATAAATATGTTCCCAAAAGAAAAATATATAAATATTTCCTATGCGAACCAAATTTCAAAACCAAGGCAATTTGCATGAATCAACCACCTTCTAAAATTTTGTTACACCTAGAATAATTGATGATGGAGGGGGCGGAGAGCTTTCTGCAAGTTACCTCATAGTAAATTATTCTTCAGCCATCATGTAACCCTAGACACTGGGCAGATTCAGCTATAGCCATATATATCAACATCATTCTTTTCAAGCACTAGCTAGTGGTCCTCCTTCATAGGGTATACCATCATCAATATGTGAAAAACCTTTTATGTTTTTCCATAAATGGCAGGATTGGCTCTCCACAGAAAAACATTCAAATGTTGTACGTCAGCTCTCACCTAGAGTTCCTGTGATCACTTCATGAATAATGTTATATGTACAACAAAATTATACAATAAATATACACCACACACCTTATTACCATTAGATATGGTGAGTAGTCCCCACTTGTTCCACTCACTCATCATATCTAAAAGTGATAAGATGTATAGTGTATATTTATTGTGCAATCTTATTATACACATAACACTACTCTCACTTCATTGCGTTAATTTGATACTTCAAAGCTCTCAAATGAAGTGTATATATATCATAATGTATGCAACACTACTGAAGTGTTTGAGGGAACTCCGGGTGCCACCTGACATTTTCTTGTATGTATGTAATCTTGAGGAGGATATCAAGAGTGGTTTCCTTTAATTTCTTTCCTCTTCTCCACTTTGTCTTTAAATTTTCGCTTGCCCACAATAATTAGCAGGAACTGCTTCCGGTAAAAGACACATCAGAAATTAAGGACTTTGTGTGCAAATGTAACTGTTGATCATATCCTCTCACTCCAATGGGAATTTTGAGCTTTATTTAATCTTTCAAAAAAAAAAGGAAAATTAAACACTTTAAGCAATTATGTTTGAGTTAATTGTGAATGATTTGTACAGTTTTTGCACGCCAAAACAACAAATGATTGGAAAAGGTCTAAGTTCGATGGGTTTCAAATAAATAAATGCTAGACATTTTCAATTAAGAAAGGCCGAAGATTTTGAACGTATTGCATATCTTCGTGAAGGGATCGATCACCCGCGATAAGTTTCTTTTGAGAACAGAAGATTTCCATTGGAAGTTTTGGACCATGGCAGTCAAGCTGACAATGATGATTTGATTGAAATTGGGAAATTTATTAAATTGGAATAGGGTTCTTAAGACTGAAACTAAAAAGGAATGTTTAAATGTTTTGGAAATTTAAATAATTAGATAAGCTGATGTTTGAGATGGATAAATTTTTAATTTTCTAAAATACTTTGGGAAAAATCTATAATACAAAAAATTAAAAGGGAAATTTTAAATTGTGAAGTATTGCCAATCATGATGTGCATGAGAGGAGTTACTTGATACATGTTTAAATATGATTCGGTCACATAAGAAGGGTTTCAAACCCTTTGAATGAGTACCATAGAAATCACCATTAAAAGTTGAGTAAAACTAGGGGACAAAAAATTTATTTTATTTTTTTAAATATTTATATTTCATATGCAACAAGTGATTGGTAGAACAAAAACTGATACATAATTTTAAGAACATATGATTTCTATCCTTTTCATTAGTATATACATGAAATTAAAAGGAGCGAACATGTGATTGTACATACATCCTTGCTTCTTCGTCAAGTCTTAATAGAACTTGTTTGTTCCAAAATACTTCCCTGCCTTAATGTAGACCCTATTACAACCCAATAAAGCCCTCGTGTTTCTTGCATGCGCATGTTCTTGGCTAGTGGTGATTGAGAAGAAAGACAAACCTATGGAATTCAAGGCGAACTAAGATGTTGCGAGTTCATGATTATTACACCAAAAACCTTGAGTGCTACAGTGCATATGGACGTGTGTATAAAAGATACACATCTAGTGCTTATTTTGACATGGTTTTGAGTGATTTACTTGGTGTGATTAACGACTTTTACATGGAATTTGAACTTTTGGAAAATTATTGGAACTAATTTTAATTTGATGGTTTTCAAGTGAATTTAATAGTTTGGGAGCTTATTTTTAATCAATTTTGCAAGAGAAATATTTTTGAAGCTAAATATAAAAGCTTTTGAGCTAACTTGAGAAGATTTTTAAAAAATGCTGTAGTAAAAAATTCATATCTTGAGGCTAATTTGGAAAAATAAAGATATTTTGGAAAGCTCAAGAAGTGCTATAGTTCTAAGAGTTTCTTGATGGAAATCCGTTACAAGATTGATGGTCACTAATTTCTTAATGCCATCTAGCCTAACCTTTATCTTATATTTTGTCAATATCACGAGCTATAGAAGTCTAATTGATTTGATTCTTATGGTGTTGAAAACCTAACGTAAAATGACTTTTTATCTAATAGTTGAAGGCTAATACCAATGGTAGAAACCATTACAAAGCTCGCAAAGTGCCAGTCTAGATTTGGTCTTGCATGCAAAACATGAATTGGCCAAATCCTAGGCCCAAGGAAACACGAAACCAAGTATTTTGGGCCAAATCTGTATCATTAAGGCTTAATAAAACCCTAAAATAAAATGAGAGCTATAAATACATAATCTTAAGGATAAGAAAAAGGTCTTTTGAGGGCCTTAGGGTCTTTGGTTGGCCTCTTTCTTGGCCTTTCTCTTAGCTAATTTGGGAGACATCAAGGAGATGCTATGGTTGGCAACTACATCAAGGAGGAAGTGGCACATGATTGAGATCCATTATTTTTCTCTTGCCTCTTTGATTTATGTTTAACATGTACATTATGTCCATGGATTTGTATTTGTTAAATATGTATGTTAGTTGGCTAAATACCTTATGCTAAGGTGTATAATTTAAATATGTGATGATTTTTATTAATCTTTCAAAACCTTTCAAAACCCCTATTTTATGGTCCCTCTGAATTGAAAGGTTTGGGATTACGATTTGATTTACTTTGTTATCCCTAGTAAAAAATTAAAAGACCATTTTTATCAAATTCAAATTCAAATGAAACCGAAGTTTTGTATCTCTTTCTATTAAAATAAAAAAAAATTCAAATTTACGTGAAAGCTAATTATTGGCGTATGTTCTCACAAAAAGAGTTTGCATACGTGACCAAGTATTTTTATAAACAAAAAATCAGACATTTATAAACTTAGAGAAAATTTATTTTCTGAGCTACACAATTCTAAGGGGACAAATTTTTAAAATTTAATATTAACATAAATCATTAATTTTAGAAATATTAATTATATTGAATTTCTTTAACTAAAGGATAGAATTATAAAGATATGCTATAAACCATCAATTTCCTTTCTTTTTTAATCAATTTTAAATTCCCATTATATAAAAAAAATTTACACTGTTACCCAATTTTAAATTGACATATAAGTAAAAGTAATCGAATCTTACATCCATTAATTAAAAACTCATCCAAACGGGATGATATAATTAGATGACAAAATAAAAAAGTCAATACATAAATATTAAACTCTTAAAATATACATATTGTTTCATTTGGAAAAATATATTGCACTATAAGCCAATTTAGTCGCTTCATCAAACATTAATCTGTCAACAGTGCAGGCTCTAAAACTAACCTTGATTTCATCAGCTTCATATCATAATCGGGAGAAGCACTTCAATCAACAGAAACTAAATTACATCAGAAAAATTAAACATATGAATGAATGAATTCAGCTAATAACTTCCGCAGCAATATGAGAGCTTTCCAAGCCTTGTTCACCAGTGATCCCGGGAGTTCCCCCAAACACTTCAATAAGGAAAGCATGAAGAGAAATGGGGGTCCTTACTGAAATGATCAGGGGAACTCTAGGGAACACCAAATGCCTTTATTTTAATTTCTGCTTCGTATTTGGTGCTATGACGAAAGCTTCACATATTATATATATATATATATACACACACACTAAGTGACCTCTTAAATAAGTTCAGTTCTTCTACGGTTGCATTTAGAAGGAGTATAATTCTAAATAGTGAACCTGGACTAGGAGGTGGACTATATGGATGATAATGATGGATAAGGGCAGTGGATCAAGTCAACATCTTTTTGCAATTTCTTTTCCGACCTATCATTTTAAGCTTCTTTTATCAGCAAAAAGAATAACACCCTTTTCAACAGAATTTGGTATATATACACACTTACACACTAAGAAAAAAAGGTTCAGAATTCCTGGGGTCACTAACAAATCTTCCCCAACTCAGCCTGGGCAAATGCAACAATAACATGGACCACACACTTTTCCTGGGGCATCTTCCACGACTAGTAAGGTGAACAGTGGTGCTGCTTGCAGCAAGAGCAACTTGATAATGTGTTCAGCAATCAGTGAATAATATGTCAAAAGGAATGTGCATGAAAAAGAAAAGAGAAAAAGAAACTCCAAACAATACATATATATACTTCTCCCTTGACAACAAAATATGACTAGGTTCATATTTACATCATTTTCATTTTGAGAGATTCTTAGATGCTTATGAAAAAATAAAAAGTGTTGCTTTATTTCACTCAATGTGAGACATCTCAACTGTAGCATTAAAAAGTATGTTAAAGTGTGAAAAAAAAATGACCCGCATGGTTAAAGTGTCACAAATTGAATATTTAAAGGTAACTTTTGTTTATTGATTTTTCGAAAGGGTTAATACTCACTCATACCTAACATTTTAATCCTGAGTTATTTTAGTCTGACTTTTAAAATGAGTCAATTTAATTCCTTACACTTACAAATGTAAATAACTTTAATTTATCCATTTGTATCCGTTACCATCAGTTAAGTGATATCGTATCACGTTAAATGTAAAATTGTAATTCACATAATTTGTTTTAGTCTCTATTATTAAATAAAATGAGTCATCTTAATCCTTTATGATAAATTAATTAATAAAATTTAACAAATTAGTTCCTACTCCTTTTTCCCCTCCTTCCAAATTTAACAAATTAGTTCCTACTCCTTTCTCCCCTCCTTCCATTTAATCCCTATACCACCACCTTCTCCTTCTTATTCCGCCACAATCCACCATCACTACCGCCTTTGATCACCTTCTGCCACAACTTTTTTTTTCATGTTTTCCCTAACCTAACTTGTAAGTTATCTAGTGCCATCATATCTTTCACTCACCCTTTACTTTTCCCTTCTTCCGCTCCCTCCCTAAAATGAATTGTTTCCTCTGTTCACTCCACTTTTATTGTGAAATGGCATAACCAAAAAATATAAACAGAATAGCACAAAATAAATATGTGGAAGAATAAAATAAATAATATTAGAATTTTATGTGGTTCGACTTTAAAGCCTACACCCATAGATAAAGATGACAACTAAATATTTCACTATAAAAATGTGATAGAGATACAAACGGTAGACACTTTCCACTCAATCCATATCCCAAATACATCCAAAATATTTTACAGTATTTTTCTCAATAATATATACTCTCAACTCATAAAAAAAAAAAAATTTATAATAAACAAATAATTCTACTCTATCACTAAAATAAGGAGATGAATTTTGGTTTATGTTGGTTGCTTAAATGACTTGTAGGAGCTGGCTTTTCTAAGCGTCCTATACATGACATGTCATTAATGTGTTTGCAAACTTGTCAAATAGCATTAGATGTGCCACTAGTGTTCATGTGAAATTGTCAAAGAGCATTAAATATGCCACTAGCTCCACCGAAAGTAGCTTAGAGAATTTGTTTCAGCTTGCAAATCATAGAGCTTGAAAGTCAAGCCACCAAGTTTGACAATTTTTTTATTTTTTAATGAATTTTGGATATGATTATATCACTGTAGTTGGAAATCTAGATAAGGCTGATTTTCTGATATTTCTAAAAATTGAGATCTTTTATCAATCATTTATTTGGGGGTGTTACTTTTTTTTTTTGGTTTTTAAGTGTGTATTTTTATGTGGGACTATGGTTTTTCCAGTTAAGCTGCAAATTGGGTGAAAACACTTAGAAGAGTTTGATTTTTCAAATATAAGGTGATTGCCGATTCATTATTGGAGTTTCTGAAATTGATGGTAAGAACAAAGAGATGGAGAATGATAGCATGCCCAAATTGGTATTTGCTTTATGGGTATAGGTATAGGCTGCATGTGAAGAAATTGTGCAATTTTTGGTTACGATACACTAGAGAGTTTGTTGACATGACAAAGAAATAGTGTTCTGTTTCTTGCTTGCGAGGATAAAGAGGTGAGTAGCTTTGTGAAAATGAAGTCAAGGAAAGGAGTGAATGATGGTATGGACCAAGTGATATGATTTGTTTCTCCTGGCACTTGTAGATGGTGTCTCTCTAAATTCACTTGCTTGGGTTAGTAGATCTGTTCACTATCATATGTATAAATATCAAGTATAACTTGCTGATTAAAAGTGGCTATCTATCGAAGTTAGGGAAGAAGTTAGAAATTGTGGAGCTGGTTTTTTTTTTTGGTGGGGGGGGGGGGGGAGGTGGTGGTGATGGTGGATTGTGCTGGAATGATCGAGGAGGAGGTGGTGGTGGAATTGAAGAGGAGGGGGAAGGAGCAATTTGCTAATTGATTATAAGATGATTAAAATGATACGTTTTATGTAATGTGAGAGATAAAAATGAATCACTTAAATTATAATTTCATAATTAACGAGATATATCATTGCTTAATTAATAGAGAGTTAACAGGTATAAATGGAGGGATTAAAGTTATTCATATTTCTAAATGTAAGGGATCAAATTGATTCATTTTAAAAGTTAAAAGATAAAATAACTCGTGAAAAAAATGTCAATACTAAACTAAGCATTAGTTCCTTTCAAAAATATTCTCCACTTTCAAAGACAATTCCGTTCGAGACACTGTTGAGTTTTGGACTTCTCAACTAGAATTCAAACCATAGTTTGATACAATTGTGGAGGCACTAGTCCCCTTCCACTTGACCCTTTTTTCTCTTGTTCTACATCGAATTTCTTTTAGCTTTGTTATTTTTCTACGATTTTGCCTAGCCGTTCATTAACCCAAAGGCCACTTTAAATTTATGAATACAAGTTCAAGGCGAAACAACGAATTAAAATCACTATAAATTAGTATGCTTTTAACAGTCCATTGCCTTGGAAAGGAGTAGCATTGAAGGAAGTGAGATCAGCTGTTCCCTGGAATTCCCTTGAGCACTTCATTAGGAACCACAGATTTCACTCTCAATGAAAGGCTATTGCTATTCACTATTGAAGTGTTTGGGGGAACTCTTGGAGCCACCTGATGCTATTTAGCAGGAAGGGTGTTCATTAGTAATTATGTTTACAATGTCCTCTCTCAAAAAGTACATGTCATATATTTCATTTTTTTTTTTCACCATTAACCATCTTTTTATCTTATTGCCTTTCTTTTAATCAAAGCTTTGCACATTGTGTGCTTGGTTATCTTTGATTTTGTTAATCTCTGGAAGCTATCAGCTATGCAAGTGTGGTAGAAAGTTATCCGCTATGACCACTCTCTTGGTATTTTAATTGAAAATCACTGTGCAATTTCTAACACCCTAATATTTAACTCAACATGCCTAGGACGCATTTAAGTTAATTATTAGTCATTACTCTTTTGTTCCAGTTTTTAACTCAAAACTTCTTTAAAATACTTTAGTGAAAATATGGGTAAAATTTTTTTTTGAACTTAAATACCAAATCGTGAGCCGCGCATACTAAATATCTAACGTCATTATCTTGCCTGCGTAAAAGAGATGTTAGAAACGAATAACAGGTAAATACATAATACAACCATGACATAACATAACTCAAATAATAATAACATATCAATAACTGTATCATAATAGTGATGTCTTATAAACTTAAGGACATCAATATAAATCCATCAATAGAATACAAACTGATAACTGAGATACGATCACTCTAAAGGAAAATATCCAAAAGGAAGTTATCTCCGTAGCTCTTCGTCCAGTCTCAAGACAAATCACGAACTACACCATCATTCATGTCTGGAGACGACACGGAAAAGAAAAGGGATGAGAAACTTATACAAAAATCTCAGTAGGGTTTTCCGACTATAACACAAGTGTCATCGTCATTGTCCCCAGGAACCTCCGGTTTAATTATGAAAATGGTGAATATATATATAAGGTTCATTTATTAAGTTCTAAATATCATTAACCGAGGCCCGTATCTTTTAGCATGAATCTTAATGTCATGAATGCAACATATTAGTCATGGATGCATGTCAATATCATATACATAATATCATAAAATCCATAAAACAATGCATATGATATAAAGAACATCATGATCATCATTCTTACAGGTGACTTAAACTTCTTCATTCTCTTTTCTTTGGGGGCCGCCCTATAATTCTCTCTTTTCTCGAGAGTTCTAAGTTATGAGCTCATACCTCACTAGTCGTCACTAGCGTAATCTTATCCCTTTTGATAAGTTAAATTCCTGACTCTTAAGGTACGGGATAGGGGGCATTAGGATCACCTTTCATAACCTTTAATTCGGGGAGTCCAAAGGATCACTTCCTATTCGGATCACCTCTCATAACCTTTAATTCGGGGAGTCTAGAGGATCATTTCCATGTGTTTTATATCACCTTAAATCTTGGCATGATATATATAGATGCAAACATGAATAACTCATCATTAATATTTCATGCTCATAAACTTCACGAACTTATGCATCTCAATGAATCAGACATAACCGTAACATGCCATAAATCAAATCACATAAACATGCATCATATTTCATTGCATATATCCATAAGCCATATAAACCTCAATATATGAACATAGCCATCACGAGATATCAATCACATTCATCTCATCAAATTATCAATATTTACGTTTGAGTCCCAAAGGGTCAAATCACAATTTCTCAAAGGTTACCGGTCAAAACGTAATTACCCATTTTTAACATCTACTCACAAATTAAAGACCTTTAACTTTAACCAATATATTTCAAGAGACATATAACTATTAGAAACCATTCAAACTCATCATAAAAACCTTTTAAAACCATAGACTAAATTTAACATATTTTAGGGGTCAAAGTACAAAGTCACTTATTTTTTACACTTATCAAAAGCCAATACTTCTAAAACTTTCTCTAAACATCATAAATAGTATTCTAAACACATATACACATCAGATATCATTATTTACTCTAATTAAAATCCTTTGAATCAAAAAATTACATAATTGATAGTTTAGGACACAACTTTCCGTATTTTATGAATCGGTCAAAACTAATACTTGTAATTATTCTTTTCAACCTCTAAGATACCAAAAACAATTTATACATCAAATACTAATAATTTTAATGTATATAAACCATAAGATCAGTATCAAATCAGTAAGGAATTAATCCAGAAAATTCATTGTCTAAAGCTTTATAAAATTATGATTTTGATCCTTTCAAATTATTAGTTTATCTCAAAAATGCTAAAAATAATTCTTACATCAATTATAAATAATTTATACACATTCAAACCTTATAAAATAGCATTCTAACCATTTTATTTAAGTCAGGTCAGTAACATAATTTTTAAATCAAAAAGCTTGAGAAAAGCACAATCTTTAACATCTTTGGATTTCTAACTGTAACAAGAATTATTTAAGTAATTTAAAGACAAGATCAAAACCTTAAAAATAAAATAAATGAATCTTAATACCAAGAACATCAAGAGGCTGAAATTAACTCAATTTAAGTATAAGAATTCCTATTTAAGATTAAAGAGGTAAGTTTTGAGCTTTTAGAGATTTAGGTGATAGCAAGAATCATAGATATGCTATGCAATCCATTTTTAATCTTCATCGTTATAAGGTGATAACTTGGAAATATAAACATGATATGTAATACTTCAAATATAAATATGAAGATGCAAGTTTATTTTTATATCTTTAAAGTTTAGTGATAACTTGAAACATAAAATGCATTACTTGAAATTTAAACATGAGAATGCAAATTCATATTATTATCTTAAAGATTTAAGATGATGACTTGAAATTAAATATGATTATGCAAGGCTTGGAATTTAAATATGATGTGCAAGAACTTGAAACATAAATATGGATGCTAGTTCATTTTTATATCTTGTTAAGCTTAAAACTCAAAACTTAGTAATTCCTTTATTAATCTTTTAACATCAAGAATTAAACCTTGGGCTTTAGATTTCATTTAAATGATGGATTCACAACCACCACCATGATTCCTCATCATCAAGCCATGCTCATAATCAAATCATAAAAATCGAAAATATAAAGAAAGAACAAGAGAAAGAACATGAAAAAAACTCCTACCAAGTTGTTTCTTGTTATCAAAAGATAATGCTTGATCTTTAGAGAAGTTAGGAGAAGAAAATATATCCTTGATATGTCCTTGAAATTCAGCCAAGATTAGAGCAAATGGAGGAAGGATTTTTCTTGTGTTTTTGTGTTTGATAATGGAAAGGTTATGTGTTTATGAGTTGATTTATGGTTGCAATGTGTATGTTTGAGGTTTAGAACTTGGTTAGAGGTTGGGAATGGAGTCTCTTGAGTGTGAATGAGGAAGAAGAAGAAAGCTTGAAGTATTGAGAGAATTAGAGAACTTTGAGTAAGAAAACTATCAAGTAAGAAAATGCTAAGGCTAGGAATGTTTGTGTGTGCATTTAGGCAATGGCAGAGCTCATATTTATAGGCCAAGGAGGGCTGTATCTCAGCTGCCTTATGGCTGGAAAAATGAAGTTTTTAGTTCATTTTTCAATTAAAGAAAACATGGAAAAAGAATACTTTTATTCTTATAATAATTTGGTTCATGCATGATGGATGAAAACACTAAAATATGATGCTAATGGGAGACATTGTTACTGATCACATCATGACTGAAATGGGTGGGTTTTCTTTTGAATAAACATAGCCAAAAATAATGCAAAAGAAAGCTAAAGGTATGGTGTTATGGTTGGATATGTTTCTTTGTTGGAAAAACAATTAAAATATGGTGAAAAAGAGACAAGTTGGCCACTAGTTTCTGATTCCTTTAGGATCAGATTGGTAATGTTTTACAAGTGGTAAATCATGTATTAGATGTGTATTTACTTAGGTAAAAGATTAGGAATTGATAGATTAGTGAAAATAGTAAAAGGTTAAGTGTTTAGGACAATACAAGACAAGGTAAAAAGAGAAATCATATACTATTAAATGAGGTTAATTTCAAATGAGTAAAAATCACTTTGTAACATAGGTTCTAAACTTAGGATAAGAAAATGTAAATGTACAATATTTTACCTAAATCGAAATCTTAACTTTGATCTCAATTATCACTAATTTTATGAGGTTTCATAATTAACGAAAGATAATTTAATTTTACCTTAGGTGATTTTAGACTCTAATTACCTCAGTAATTATTTTTAACCTTGGGTAATTAATTTTAAACTCAAGGTTAATGAATAAAATTAATTTGAATTCAAATAGAGTTTTAATGCTATCTTAATTACACAAGTAAACCTATTTACCACAACTAGGGATAAAAAGTTAATTTTATATAAAAACTCCCTGTAAATATTGGACAATCTCAAATCATACTTAAAATAGTCATTTTGAACCTTTGGGTGAAAACCGAATTCAAAGATTATATAATTTCGTGAAAAATTACTGTACGGGTAAAACGGTAATTTTACTTACGATAAAAATTGAGAATTGAGATTTTTACCTCTAAGGCACATATAATCCCCATCAGGCATAAAATTAACCCCTCAAAGATAATTTAGATTGGTTATTCTTGATTTCTAGGTAAAAATGACCTCAAGGGTATTTTGGTCATTTTACACGTACAGAAAAATCGGGGTTTGTAACTTTCGCATGAATCGCTAACCAAGTCTCCTATGATATTTCTCTAATGTCATATTCCTTTATTGAGGATTATTTGACCTCAAATTACGTGTAAAAATTACCTAGGGGCATTTTGGTAATTTTCACATAGCAGTAAAAATTGGGACGTTACACAATTCATTACGAATTACAAGCAAAAAGATCTAACAATATTACATGCATGTAGCACTAGTCTATGCAAGAAATTAAATGACAACCCTGAGTAGCAAGTATAGTTGTTTGTGCAGCATTGCTGTCAAACTTCCTTCACTGCACAGCAAGAGAGCGATCACAGCTTTTGAGACATTACCAAAACAAGACAACCCATTCTAAGACGAAAGAAAAATGTTACTTATATTCATTATATATGGGACATCATGCCAACTCACAATCTATCCACCATTGGATTGGTTATAAACTCTAATCAAATGTGATCCATGTCTCATCCAATGATAGATGTGAAGGGAGTCAGTGCAGTGTCTCATATATATGATAAGTATAAATAACACAACTTAATTTCAATACTTGGGCCAAGGCTACTTTATGAGCGAAATTACATAATCAAAGTCCACCAGCAAAAGTGGATCCTAGTCTCCTAGAACCTTTCTATAATTGATATTGTTACTTCTATTAGTTGAGTCAACCTTAACTGCCAAAACCTGAATCAGGGTATATCGTCAAATATTCATACATTATGTCCTACCTGAGAACAATGATAAGCAAGAGTCAATTGCTCGGAATATTATGGATGATTTATGTTGTTATATTTTTTATTATTTATAATTATTAGTTGTTATTTCAAACTCAGATTTATAACTCCTTTTGTGGCTATGGTTTATATTGTTTTATTTGATACTCAAGTCTTTTACCCAATGGATTTTTGCTTCTAAAATACGGTTGACCTGCATGTTTGTGAATTACAAATTGGTTATCTTTGTTGGGCAGCGGGGTATAGAAAAAGAATAATGCAACTAAAATAGAATTGAGAAAATTATAATTAACAAAAAATATTTTAATGTGAAAAACTTTCTAATGATGAGAGAAAAACTACGGGCAAAATCAAGACAAATTTTCACTATATAGAAGATAAAATTGTACCTCTCTAAATATAAGGAAGGAATAATAATATTCTTTCTTATATTAAGCAATTACACCTTTCTCTCTCTCTTTCTATATGTGTGTGTATATATATATATAGACAACACACCAAAGGATTGTTTTCGCACTACAAACACGATGCTCACAAAATGTGATACCTTCTGAGGGGAGTTTAGGTCTCCTTTTATAGGCACCCTATAGCAATTGTGCATTTAATGCAAAAACTTCCAACCACCTCAATTTATTTCATTTTATAACTTTCAGTGGTTTTGCATAGGAAAGGAATATTTTCTTCCCTTGATCTTTGACTTAAAAAGCCATGAAAAGTGACTTTACATTACATATCCACTTCCAAGTATGAACACGTAACCTGTAGTAGATTTTCTTTTATCAAGATCACCTGCAAAGTGTGAATTAACATATCCTCTAACAATGAAATCTCATCCTTCAAAACATAATGTAGTACCTGAGGTTCCTTCAATTTATCTCAAGATTCTCTTCACACCATTCCAATATTCTTTATCCGAATCTGCCATAAACTGACTGATCAATCCAATTGCTTGAGTAATATCTGGCTCGTACAAATCATGGTGTACATAAAGCTTTCCACAGGTAATGCATATGGTACTTGAAACATTTCCTTCGTCTCTACTTCACTGCTGGGACACATACCTGAAAATAATTTCTAAAACATGAACTGGGGTTGAAAATGGCTTACAATAATCTTGTATCTTGAAGTGCCACAAGATTTTCTTCAACTAATTCTTTTGAGAGAGCCATCTCTTCTTGTTATTTCTGTATCAGTGAATTTGCATCCCTAAAATATTATTTGCTGGTCCCAAGTCCTTCATATCGAACTCCCTAACCAACTATGCCTTCATTCTTGGATTTGATATTTGTTAAGGCCTACCACCAACATGTCATCCATTTGCAATAGCAAAATGATGAAATCATTATCACCAAACATTTTGTAGTATGTACAATGGTCTAAACTCAATATGCTGTATCCGAGGTGAATTATTAAAGAATCAAATCTCTTGTGCCAATACCTTACCATCTATTTTAGATTGTATAGATATTTGGTCAACCTGCAGACTAAGTTTTCTTTTCCTTGCTCCACAAAGCCTGTTAGTTGGAGCATATAAATCTCCTCTTCAAGTTCTCCCTAAAGAAAAGTAGTTTTCACATCTAACTACTCAAAATATAAATCAAATACAACACACACAGGCAACATTACTCTGATAGTGGTAAGTATGACAATTGGAGAAAATATCTCGTTGACATCGATACCTTTTGTCTGAGCAAATCCTTTTATATCATCAGTCTTGCACAATACCGCTCCACTTTATCATTGGTATCTTGTTTGATTTTATAAACCCATTTGTTGCCAATGGCTTTTTGACCTTTTGGAAGTGCGACAAGTTCACTTTTTTGGTTCCTATGCAAGGCTTCCATTTCTTCTTGCATTGCTATCATCCACAAAGAAGCATCTGGACTGCTTAAAGCTTCTTGAAAGGTTGATGACTCTCCTTTTTCTATTAGAAGACATGACTTGCCATAACATAGTATGAGTGCCATGATAGGGTCTTGTCTGGCATGTTAAGTGCCTAACTTCTATATCATTGGCCTCATATGATAGTTGTTCATCATGCTCTAGTTCTAGTTCTACTTCAAAATCATTTTCTCTAGATTTCTCATCTATCTGAACTGTAGTAGTCTCCTTAACCATGTTGTCATTTCCATCTTCACTTTATAGTTCAGTTTTAGCAAATATAACATCCCTATAGACAACAACCTTGTAGGCAGTGGGATCCTATAGACGATACCCTTTTACACAGTCAGCATAACCCAAGAATATATATTTCCTAGACTTTGCTTCCAACTTTGTTTTTTCTTGGAAGTTGATCATAACATATGCAAGATATTCGAACACACATAGAGAAGAACAATTTGCCAGGTTACCATTTCATGTATATATTGGTTTCTTTAAATTAATCACAATTGATGGCAACCGATTTATCATTTACCAAGCAGTTTTGACTACTTTTGCCCAGAAAGCTTAGCTAATCCTGCAATTCTCAATTTAGCTGTTGTTCTTTCTAAGAGAATCCTGTTTATCTGCTCTACTATACTATTTTGTTAAGGTGTATATACAACTGTGAATTGTCTTTGAATACTCACATGCTTGCAAAATGTGAGAAAATCTCCATTTGTATATTCTCCTCCTTTGTCTATCCTCAAGCACTTAATCCTCTTTAAAAATTCAAATTCCACTCTTACTTTGAAGTCCTTGAGTATTGGAAATACATCTGACTTCTTCTTGATTGGATAGACCCATAATCCCTTGGAATAATCATCAATAAATGGTACAAAATATTTTGCTCCTCCTAGGAATATTTCTAGTGACTCCCACACCTTAGAATGAATCAAGTCCAAAATGTGCTTACACTAAGCAATCAATCTACCAAACTTCAATCTATGCTGCTTGCTTGTAACACATTGCTCACAAAATGGTAAGGTTATTGATTTGAGCCCCGAAATAAGATTGCGTTCCATAAGAACATTCAAACCACATTTGGATATATGGCCTAGCTAGTATACGGTGCCAGATCATCATCGCTTCTTCTTGAATTATGGATGTTACTAATGCATTTGCCTCTTACAATGTATTTTCCAAAAACATGTATAGATTTGATGTGATCTTTTTTGCTTTCATCACCACAAGAGCACCTTTAACAACTTTTAAGATTCCACATTTGATATAAGTCCTACATCCAAGGTCATCTAGTTGCCCAATAGACAACATGTTCCTTGAATTCTTCAAGCCCTTTACGTATCGCACTCTTGAATTGTGCGAATGAAACCATCAAATATTTTGTTTTGACGATACCAACACCAGCAACTTCTAAGGATTGATCATTTTCCATGAACACAGATCCTTCCAAGATAGGGTCATAAGTTAAAAACCAGTAATGGCATAGAGTCATGAGTCATGTTGCTCCTAAATCCATTATCCAAACATCAGTGGGTCATTTATCACCTTTAGAACTAATTGCTACCTCACTGTATAGGATTTCTCCATCCTCAGAAGTACTCGCAACACATCCTTGAAAGTTTGATGCTTCTAGAGCTTTATCTGTATTCTTCTTATTATTCAAACAATCTTTCTTCAAGTGCCCTCTCATATGCCACAACAATAGTATTTGAAGTTCTTCCTTCTTCATAACTTTGATATACTCTGACCATGACTCCCACTGAAGTCAAATTCTAATGATATCCCCTTTGTCACTAACAATGCCTCTGATTGCTTTGAGCTTTCCAATCTATTTTCCTTATTCTTGTGCCAAGATTTTTCTTCAAGAATGGCACTAGCAACATCATCAAAGCATAAATAATCAACAATATTATTATTTGTGATGTTGATAATGAGTAAATCATATGATTTAGGTTGATTTTAAAGTAGAAGTTCCGCACATTCATTCTCTAATATTTTATAATCTAATGCTGTAAGCTGGGAGAATAAAGTACCCAGATTGTTGATGTATGTGGTTTGTCATCGACGTAGACACACTCATCCGAAGAGTACACAGCCTCCTCTTTAGAAATATTCTATTATGAAATGACTTAACCTTGTATAGTTTGACAAGAGCATATCATAGATCTCCTTTGCCATCGTTTCTTTGCAATGCATGACAATACTGAATCTGTAATTGCTAGAATAGAAGTTGGCAATAGTATTATCGTCTATCTCATTCCACTTGTCATCAATTATTTCAGTGGACCTGCTTTGAATTGCAGGTAAGTAATTGTCCTTCCTCAAGATTGCCTTTATCTTCAATTTCCATAAAGAAATATTATTCTCATTGAACTTATCAATCTCAAATTGTTACCATGGTATTAATCAGGATCTGTTTCTCTATTAAACTGGTTCTTACTTTTTTCCATCGTGAATAGTATAGTATATGTGAGTATAACTGTATATTTACAATGTATATAGAATAAATCCAATACTTGTTAACAATACTGCAAAAGTATACAATTATAGTATGAATAGTGACCATAAATAGTAAGCCATAGCATTAACTATAACCAGTGACTCTGATACCACTATTCGGTATCAAAGTTATGAAAATAGAATAATGTAACTAAAATAGAATTGGAAAAATTGGAACCGACACTAATTATTTTAACATGGAAAATCCCTAATGATGGAGGAAAAATCATGGGCAATACCGAGAAAGATTCTACTATATGGAAGATAAAATTGCACTTCTCTTTAAATATAAGGAGAGAACCACAATACTCTCTCTTATACTAGGAGAATACACCCCTCTCTATAAAAGTATAAAACATACCAAGGATTGTTTTTCTTACTAAAAACACGATGATCACAAAATGGGATGCCTTCTCGGTGGAGTTTGGGTCTCCTTTTATAGGCACTCCATAGCCATGGTGCATTTAATGCAAAAACCTCCATCCACCTCAATTTATTTCATTTTACAGCCATTAATGGTTTTGTAAAGAAAGGGAAAAATTTCTTCCCTCAATCTTTGACTTCAAAAGGCCACGAAAAATGGCTTTTTGTCACTTCTTCATTTAACAATCTTGTTATCTTAATATGTTGCCACTCTTTTGTAGAGATCAATTTTACATGGATACAAGTTCTATATCATATTTTAAACACACTTACAATAAAAGTGTATCTTATCAATTTTATTTAATATATATTCACTCATATATGGATACCCAGAGACAGAGGGTCTTAGAGGCATAGGGGGCAGCTCCCCCCCCCCCCGGAAGTTTTTTCTTTTTTTTTTCTTTATATATAAACACACATGTGTTGTATAATTACATATGATTATTATGATTATTGAGGAGTTAATGTATCTTAGAGTAAATCTATAATTTAATTCTTTAAAGACTTTTGTTTAAATGCTTTGATTTTTAAAATATAAAACACATATGCTTTAATCCTCTCAAAAGATTTCACATTATATAATATATTAATCTCTCTAAATAAGGAAATCATATAAATATTGGTTCTTAAAAGATTAAATATATATGCTTTCATTCTCAAAAGATTTCATATTATAACATATTAATCTCTTAACAAGATAATAATATAAACATTAGTACATAAAAAATTGATATATTAAAAGCCAATTTTTTTAACCACCAGAGATAAATAGGTTACAAGTTGAATCTTTAAGGATTGACTTGTTAAAAATCAATATTTCAGGAACTAATTTGTGTATAATTTTCCTATTATAAGAATTAATGTATTTGACATAAAAAATTTTGAAGATTAAAGTGTATGGATTGAATCTTTTACTGATGCAGTATCAAAATAAAAAAATTTCAGGGACTAAAGTGTAGATATATACTTTATAACTTACATGAAAAAAAATCCACTAAAACTTAAGTCCAAGCATATTTTAAATCATTTCACCCACTTTTTTTTTTATCTAATCTAGACCCATCTCAAAATTCAAAATAGAGGAATACCCTAATTTTTCCATGATTTAAATTTTACTTTATTCACCCCCCTAATTTTTAAGTCATCTTCCATCACTGGATACCAACAACTTTTTTGCAAATATGCCTAAGAATGAGTTCTTAAAATTATGCCTATACAAGATATTTTCACTCTTTTATCATGTCATTAAACTTCTTCTCCGAGTTTCTTGTGTTTCTCAACGAGAAAACCAAAGAAATATTTCCTTGGAAACTCTTTTTTTCCCTCAAAATTCAAATTGACAAACACAAATTTAGTCGGACTTTGTTGATACCGAGCATGTTTGGGCTGAGATCCTTCTGTACTTTTGTTGTCGTTGAGATCCTTCAGGCCATGCCCTTGTTGACACATTTGCATATAGTGACGGTAGACACCGTTTTCTACATATGTGAAATTACGAATAAATAAGCGATGATTTCATGTTTTGCTTGGATTTCTGTTTTAAATATTTTTTTTGCTTTTTACGACAAGAATATGTTCTCATTCTTTTTATCTTGGTCAAAAAGATGTTTTCCTTTTAAATACATCCCAGTTGAATCCAAATTAAACCAATAAACCTTTTTTCCCCCCTTCTTAACCAATGG
Organism: Dalbergia cochinchinensis; assembly: GCA_031216125.1. Classification (NCBI taxonomy): domain Eukaryota; kingdom Viridiplantae; phylum Streptophyta; class Magnoliopsida; order Fabales; family Fabaceae; genus Dalbergia; species Dalbergia cochinchinensis. Next base: position 62,444,113 of record CM062377.1, read on the forward strand.
TTTTAGCGTTTGATCCAGTTTTCAAAACCTTAAATCTAACTTCTTAATTTGTCACCTAACCAACTAGATCGATTTGCTGGGCCAAATAGAGCTGGTGGCTGTATGTGTAGTTGCGACTTGCGAGGCATAGACCAGGACAAGACTAACAAAATTCCCAAGCTCCAAACAGAATTTGTGAAAAGAAAAAAAAGAAAAACCAAAATGTTCTGTGCTGTTTTTCATGTTGAACAAATTAGTCCCTTAAAAAAATTGGTACTACAATCCCAAAATGGTCTTTGAACAACCGTTGATCGAAACCATACCATTGATAATTGAGACTAAACCACCACTGATCAAGGTTGAATCACTACCAAACCACCATCAATCGAGACTGGATCACCGCCGGCCAACACCGGACCACCACCTAACCACCATTGGCCGAATGTTCACTTTATTTTTATTTTTATTTTTTTATTTTTAACTGAACGCTCATAAGATCGCACTGCCCTCCTGACAAATTCTTGCAGGTATGGAATCAAAATCTGCAGCCACGTGCTTTGTTTGATTCCATATTACAATTCTACCCATGGTAAGAAAGCCCTGCATTCATCACAGAAGTAACCCTACCCAACATAACTGAATATAAGCTTGATCCAGAAAGCTTTCTCAAATTTTGAAAATGTGACACTCATTGAAACAATAGTTTGAGCAATACATCACAAAGGCTAGGAAAAACCAGTTCATAAGCTTAGATCTGTAAATATATACCCATCAAAGTACTTCCTACTATAGGAAATTTGACACCACACTCATGCCACAAAATATATCCCCCTAATGTATCTATGCTCACAAATAGTACCCATGAGTAAAGAAAGGCTGTAATGTAAACCCACATACTTTTTGCTCTATTAGTTTTTACCTCCTTGAAGTATCTTCGATCTGAAAGGATATGTAAAATTACCTTCTCCACTGAGGTTGGATCAACTTATCTGAAATGGAAAAATCCATAGAACGCAGTGATGAAAACAGCAAAAGCCTTAGCAGTCAGATTACCATGCAGGCAGGCATTTAAGAACAAACTTCAAATATAAATACATGACATTGAAAGAAAGGGAATCAATCATTGAGTGGGAAATCAACAATTCAACATGCACAGTACATTATTCATCTAGAAATGGCACAAAACAGAGTCTTCAAAACCAGAAAATTATTGTTTTCAAACAACCAGACTAGAAATAATTCATGAACAAGGAAAAAATTTCCCCACCACATAACCCATCATAAGCACATATACTAAAAATGTATTTCTGTATATGAATATGATACGATAAGAACCTTGGGAGAACCACACCACAAAAGCTAGCCATTGTGATTGGCGAGCCCAAGGCCTTATAAAGCCCTCAATGGAATCGCATTCTTTCGATGTGGGATCAAGTCCCATACCTCGCAATTGTGTCTATGCATGTCAGTGTATAGTATTCAAAAAAGCAAGTCTGCCAACAAATCACAATCAACTTGCAAGGCAAGGACCCCCCAGACCAGAGATTTAACCAATAAATAAATTAAAGAGTACAAAGAAGAGGGTGTAACATATATGCTTACCTGTCCCATCCCTTGAAGATGACAGAGATCTGTCACTCCTTAACACTCCTCTGCTGCTCATGGCTACCAGTCTTTCAGCTCTTGGGGAAAATGACCCTGACTTACCATTGAATGAAGACGATAGTGAATGCCGCCTGGTTGTACTGCTTTTGTCTGCAAAATCAGTAGCAAACCTTGGGGAGCCTTGTGCTCTGAGCTTAGCTTTTGCAGATTCAGTGGGAGCCATATAACTCGGCAGTCTTGGAGTGCTATGTGACTCATTTTCTTGATCGTTGAAATTAGCAGGTAGTGAAGCTCTTCGCTGGTAATTGTTGCCGACACTACTGTCACCACCATTCAAGCCCTCATCGACTCCTTGAATTCCTTCATTCCTGCCATTTGTCACGCTAGTCTGCAAGGGATCATTATGTGGCTCATTGTCATGCTTGTCTTCTGCTTGCTGTCCAAGACTTTCCTCAGGATCAGACTCTTCAGACTTCGACACTGCTAAATCTCTCTTTTTCTCTGAAGAGGCATTTGGGCCCTGCTCCGAGACATCAGTGACAGTGTGATCTGAAATTATCCTAGTGTTGTGTTTTCTTTTCTCATTAACAACCTCAGATATATCGGCAACATTCTGAGGACGAGTTTTTTTACGACTATTTGGCTCATTATCATTCTTGTCTTCTTGCTGTCCCAGACTTCTCCCAGGATCAGATTCTATAGCCTGGGACACTGCCAAATCCTCCTTTTTCTCCGAAGAGGCGCGTGTGCCCTGCTCTGAAACTTCAGTGACAGTATGATCTGAACTTTTTCGAGCGCTGTGTTTTCTTTGCTCATTAACAACCTCAGGTCTATCTGAAATGTTATGAAGACGATTTTTTTTAGGACTATTTGGCTCATTATCGTGCATATCTTCACGCTGTCCAAGACTTCTCTCAGGATCAGATTCTTTAGACTTCGACACTGCCAAATCTTTATTTTTCTCCAACAAGGCACTTGTGCCCTGCTCTGAAACATCAGTTACAGTATTGTCTGGAATTTTTCTAATGTCCTGCTTTCCTTTCTCACTAACACCCTCAGATCTATCTGCAACATTCTGGACACCTGGTTTTTTAAGACTATTCAGCTCATTATCATGCATGTCTTCTTGCTGTAAAAGAATTTTCTCAGGATCAGGCTTTGACACTGCCAAATCTTTCATTTTCTCTGAAGAGGCAATTGGGCCCTGCTCTGAAACATTAGTGACAGTATGATCTGAACTTTTTCGGGTGCTGTATTTTCTTTTCTCAGTAACAACCTCAGATCTATCTGAAACATTCTGCAAGCGGGTTTTCTTAACACTATTTTTCTCTATTTCCTTTTGCGGATGTTCCTGAGCTGAAAGCAATGGGCTGTTTGAATCCCTTTTTGAACGCTGTTTATATTTGTTAGAACCTGAAGATGAGCCATCATCAGCTTTCACAGTAGGGGATTTCTGCGTAGTTCTTTTGACTTGCTTCCTTTTAACTGTTTGACAACTTCCATTTTTCTCATCAGACACCAAGTTCTTCTTCAGTTCTGCAGGAGGTGCCCAAAAGTGTGACCATGTCCAACGGTCAAGCCATTTCCAGGCCAAGCTAGGCTCCCTAGGATCACAATTGAGAGATAGAGGAACTGCCAATCCGGGTGAAACCAGAAGCTGAAATTGATAAGATATGAAATGAGTCTTTATCAAAACCAAAATTATATTATGAGAACTTAGTTTCAACTTTCAAAAAATAATAACTAAAAAGGGAACAACCTTTGTTATAGCTTTCATATTCATAAATCACATCAAAAGAGGGTGTAAAGTGGACTAGGTAATTGACCTATAAAATTCTAAGAGTCATTACGATCAACACTCATAACATAACATTACTGGTTCAGTGACAAACAACAACTTGTCAACAATAACAAAGACCATAACTGTTAGTGCAGTGGTGCAAACCAATGACATTGCCTACAATGCAGGGAAAAGATGGGCAGTTTGAGTTTGACTGAAGAAACTTGAGTTGAAGCATATAGTAATATAGTGAATATAAAATGTGGTGTACAGTAAGATCATGAACCTAGAAATATAAACAAAACAAGTCATAGACATCACATATAACATGAGACAAGTGTAGAGTCCCAAAAGTAGAGCAAATTTTGTCCTTGTTTAGGGCCTGCCACAGGTAATCTAAAAATAGCTTTGTATCAGGATTCAGGAGCAAGTTAAAAGTACCAATATCATTATATCAAACCAACGCAGGAAAGAAACCTTCCATGGACAGTAAAAATATTGGCTGATACTATATATATATATATATATATATATATATATATATATATATATATATATATATATATATTCCTTGTATGTTAGGCATTTAATTGGCAGTCCCAAGTCCCAACCTTTTGAACAAAGACACTTTCTGACAGCTTCTCTGCATGTGTGGATGTAACCACGTGAATGGAATTTGAACATTGTGTACCCTGACAAAAATATATTGAAGAAGCAGTAAGAGAGGTAATACAGGAATAAGGCAATTCAAGGATTCACCTATGCTTCTATGCCATGGAACATGTTCTATAAATCACTAGAACATGCCAATTGCATGACAGAAAACACTGTTAGATCCTGATTAAATGAGAAACCTCCACATTTTCCATCCAAAAAGTGTAGGAAAACAACCCACAGATCGCATTGAGATCAAGAACTATCACCTTATGAATTTTCTGGACTGCGAGCCCAATATCAGAATGCCTAACAATGTAACCACGAGCCAATGCTTGAATCTTAACTATTCCCTTCACACAGTACAAAGCAGAAACAGCTTGTCTTCTAACCAAGTGGCCACGGATGAGAGCTTGCAGTTGTATGATACCTCCATTGAGCACTTGAAATGTCTGACGAGCCTTCAATTAAGTTATGCAAGAGTTGCATTAAGCAGCATTCATTAATCAATATATAAAGAAACTTCCAGATGAAGAATCAATGCTTATGAAACTTTCATGCCATAGCTTATAAACTCAGAATCAATGGGTACAGCAATTGTGATTGCATTGATATGTCCTGACATTTTAAAGAATTCATACATGGAATGTGCATGATGTCTTTCAAATAATTATAACTGCTGCAAATCACATCAGTAGCAGAATTGGAAGAGCATCAGGGATTAATGACCTGATAGCCTCTACAAGCAGCCTGAACTTTTATAGCAGCTTCTGTAAGCTTGAGGTTCTGATGATCCTCTTGAGATCCAACATCACCAACAGCTTGTGAGCGAGCCTGTTGATCTCCTGTTGAAGGAGTATCCTTGTCATGTGATGACCTATTCTTTTCTGAAAGCACTCCATTAATAGCATCAGCTCCAGAAATTGGTGCCGATATCAGCAAAGAATCCTCAGAAGACCCCAGCACATCCTTGTTACTCGAAAGTTTCTTTACACAAGAATTGAAATACTAATTACAACTTGCATAAATCCGTATTTCAAAAGTATAAGCATTTACGGACAGCAGTGAAAAATTCTACCCTCCATACTCTCTTTTCTAACAAAGACAATGACCATAGCATATCATAAACACGAAGGAATGTCAACCACTAAATACTTACGAAACTATCATTCTTCTTTGAGGACTTAGACTTTGACGATGATTTCTTCCCCAAGAGTAAATTCTTGATCCATTTCCCAGGACTTCTTCCTTTCCCCATCACAGCAAAGATCAGTGCTTCTAGAAAACACAGAGCTCAAGCATCAAATTCTGCAAGAAGCACACACAACTAAGCTTCGAAAACATATTAAGTGGGAGAGGTTAAAATAAATCAAACAACCAAACATAAACTAAGGCTGAAAATAAAAAGAGCAAACCGCCATTTTTTATCCTCAAAAAATTTTCAAAACAACAATTTAACGATCAAAAAATCTTTTCAGCGCCAAATTGGAGATTTGCTCCCCAAAAAAAAAAAAAAACTTTATTCGATGGATAGGATACCCTAACACAGTAACACATACCCCTCTTGAATTTAAAAGTAGAATAAAGGAAACAGGAGTTAAAGTCCATTAAATTACACCTACGTAGCAGCTATATACAAGAAAAAAAAATTATTACCAATAAAGAAATTAAAAAAAATCCAAAACCAAACCCCACTGCCAATTTAATTTTTCAATACGGACAAGAGATAGAACAAGGAATCACAAGCAAACAAAATAATGGAAGTCGTACTTGAATTTACAATTAATTCAACACAGCATCAGCCAATAGTCGCCTTCACACTTTGCTTAAAAATAGCACTAAAATCACCAAAGCCTACCAAAAAAAATCTTTTTTTCAAGGAAAAAAAATCAAAAGGGACCAAACCCATTCAAGCCAAGCTGGAATACAAATGATTCAAGCCAAAAACAGAGGGAAAGAAGGGAAAGAGGATCAAACCCAGTTCCTGAAGAAAGCAGGAGAAGTAGGAACCCTAAGCCTCTACCAGCTGAAAGCAATCAAAAACAACAGAAACAAATGAGAAGAAATGGTTGAATGAATGAATGAGGAATGTTTTGGTAAGTGAAGTGAAGAAGGGTGAGAAAAGAATAAGAGATTTGGAATGTGGGTGTTGTGAAGGTGAAGTTTTTTTTGTAGCAGAAAAAAAAAAGTTTCGGTTTTTGGTTGGTGGAGCAGTGCACTACTGAACAGTGTATGGGAGGAAGAGAAAGAGTGTGTGTGGCAGAGTGGCTTAAAAGGAGCATCATGGATTCCTCTTACGAGGTTTTTTAACATAATAGAGCTGCCTTTTATTTTTAATTTGTCATTATTATTATTATTATTATTTGATAGACAAGGATGCACGTTATTTTCAATAGGACCTAACTTTTTTTATTAAAATTTTCAATTTAACATTAATTTTATATTAATCAAACTTTTAACATCCATTTAATCTCAATATTTTTACCTTTGATAACAATTTAATTATTTTAATGGATCACAAATCTAAATAAATGACTAAACTGATATCAAATAAAAAATATTAAAATTAAAAATATGAAACTAAATTGATATAAAAAATTTTATTAAAATTAAATTGATATCAAAACTAAAATAACTAAATTAATATCAAAAGTTTTGTTAGTATAAAATTGCGTCAAATTAAAAGTATTAGGATAAAGAGATTATCTATTATATTTTCAATATTAAAAGAATTGTCACGTAAACCGAAGAGATTAGTTGTGCCTATGACATCAAAAGGTAAATTATTATCACTAATATGGGTAATAAGTGAATTATAATCGCTAATATGGATTTGGGGCATAAATTACGCTCATGTGAGATTAAAATCACACTTTGGGTGTGATTTATAGGCCAAAAACAAATATATTATGAGGGATGCATCACGTGCATCTTGACGTTGCTTTCTAAGGTAGTGTTTGTTTATTGCTTTTGAGACAGAAATACAGAGATATTAAAGATAGAAATCTGTTTGGTAGTGGAGATAGAAACAAAGGACAGAAAATTTTTCTGTCTCCAAGACAGAAAGATATAAAATTTCTGTACCTCCAAAATATGGAAACAATGAGGACGGGATACGGAAATAGAAATTTAATATTTTTAAATTTCAATAATACCCATATACATATTTATTATTTTTATTTTTGACTTCACTGTCCTTATATTTCTGTCTCTATCCCTATATTTCTATCACAAGGTAGTAAACAAACGCCACCTAGAAATGCTTTCTAAGCCTCTCTTCAGATGAAATGTTCAGTGGCCACAGAGTGAAAATGATGATACCAGGGCTTATCCCTGCTATCATTAACTTCACCAAAGGGCCATTGATGACCTAACAACGACCGAAAACGTCAAGGTCCCTGCTATGCCAAACCTTACTCCACCACCATCGGCACTAATTGCTGGTTTAATATAGAATCTTCCACCTAGATGGGTTGATGTGTCCAATCAATGTCCTACAAGATTATTATTATTATTATGAGGTTGTCAATGCCCTCCCAATGAAGTTCACGTACGATGCCAAGGATGAGCCCGGGTATCATTTTCATTAGCACGCCAGAAATACACCACTTGCTCAACTACCTCCTCTGAGAAGGTCGTTAAGGCAGAGTGGAAGTAATAGAGGGTACATAGTGCAGTTTTCATGGTTTATCAAGGAGGCTACTGTAATTGATTGTGTTTTAGTCCTTGAATGTAGAGTAGTTTTCGAAGTTGCTCGTTGATTAACATCACATGATGAGAAATTGACTGATTAATGTTGTTTAGTCAGAGTTTTAATAAAAGTTGTCACATCTCTATGTATAGTTCTTTTTCACACATCAGAACTCTGCAATTTATATATATAAAAATCAATTAATTGCAAATGTATTTGATTTTGCAAAGAGAGAAACAAACAAACTTGATTTTGTACCAAAAAATATTTTAGAAAGATATGGATTAATAGGAAATGAGATTTTTTTTTTTTACTTGGTTTTGAACCAAAAAAAAGGATTAATAAGAAACGAAGAAAAATTTGCAAAAAAAAAAATGCTCATTAAATTGATGAGTCTAAAATTAGTATTGCAATTATTTAATAATGCTAGTTTTGAAAAAAAAATTATTAAATTATGATTATAAAATTAAGACTTTTAATATTCAGAATATGAAAAGTTGTAGTATTGCTTTTATAAATAGAATATGGATTAATAGGAAATCAGATTTTTTTTTTGTTCTGGGTAAAAATGACGGTCAATAAAAGAATGAAGAAGTATAAAATTGGTGGCACAATTATTTAAGTGTTGAGAGAAAAAAAAAACTTATTAAATTAAGAGCATTAAATTGAGAATTTTGTATTCAAAATATAAAAAATCATAGCATAGCTTTTATATATTTTTAGTTTATATATGTGTATATAAATCTATTAATTGAAAATATACTTGATTTTGTTTAAGAAAAAAACTTGGTTTTGAACCAAAAAAAGGATTAATAAGAAACGAAAAAAATTGAAAAAAAATGTTCATTAAATTGATGAGTCTAAAATAAGTATTGCAATTATTTAAAAATGCTAGTTTTTAAAGAAAAAATAAAAAATTATTAAATTATAATTATAAAATTAAGACTTTTAATATTCAGGATATGAAAAGTTGTAGTATTGCTTTTATTAGCCAATTCTAAACTGAGTTTTTACTTTTCCAAATTCAAATTTAAACTTCCTTCCTTTTGCTATAGTGTACATTATCTTACTATGTACGAGCTTTCTTAAATATGGTAATATTTTTTTGATGATTCTTTAATCTTTTGGTCTTTAATCCAAGCTTTATAATGATGAAAAAATTTCGATTATGCTGATTAAAGATAGTGTAACACCTAGTTCTCAGAGTTTGCTTAAAATCTTCATTGTAAATGTACTTTCTAATATCCAGTGCTACTTTCTGAAAACTCAAAACTTAGTTTTCTTGCGGTGTTGATTTCTTCTTCCAATCATTAGCTATTTTAAACTTGAATAAGAATATAATTTTACTTTCTTTTCAGTTCATATCTCTTAAACATGAGATAAAACATGTTTGTATATGTATAGTAAGATATATTCTTATTTGATTAGGTCTTAATATGCTAAATAATAAAACATGTTTAATCTTACAAAAAACTCAAGATAGCCATTAGTTATTCTTCGAAGTATTTTCTTTAAATTAGCTTTGTTGTCATTCAAAACTCGTTAATATACACTTTTTGAAAGGGTTCTGAAGCTAATAGCAATTATTTAATGCTAGTTTTGAAAGAAAACAAAAAAAAATTATAAAATTAAGAATATAAAATTAAGACTTTTGATATTCAGAATATGACAAGTCGAAATACTATTGCTTTTATGTATAGAAATTATTGAAGGAAAGCAAAAATTTATTAAATTAAGAGTATTAAGTTGAGACTTTCATATTCAAAATATGAAAAGTCATAATATTGCTTTTATATATTTTTAGTTTAATATATACATATATATAACAATTAATTGAAAATGTATTTGATTTTATAAAAAAAAACTTGATTTTGAACAAGAAAAAAGAAAGATATGGATTAATGAGAAACAAAAAATTTCGTTTTGGTAAAAAGTATGCTCAATAAATTGATGAAGTTTAAAATTAGTGTTGCAACTACTTAATGATAGTTTTGGATGAAAACAAAAATAAAAATTATTAAATTAGGATTATAAATAAAATTAAGACTTAATGATTTTCAGGATTTGAAAAGTTGTAGTATTTCTTTTATATATAGAATTATAAATTAAATTAAGATTTTTGATATTCAGAATATGAAAAGTTGTAGTGTTGCTTTTCATGTAGACAATGAAACTTATGATTTTGGATAAATCTCTAATTTTGTGACATTAATTACTCTTTCAATTTTTCTCTAACCTAACTAATATTCTCTCTACTATATATTACTATTTGAATAATATTTTTATTTCGCCCTCCTAATATTATATAACTAATATTGAAATTTAATGAGCATTGCATGTTAGAAAAATCTATTTAATTTTTTTACGTTTAATATTAATTTGATAAAATATTTTAAATTTTTTTCTAATTAAACAATTAGATATCGTGTAAATAGCTAATGCTTTACGTATAATTTGAAAATCGTAAAATTAAATTACTAATAATATATATTACTTATTCTAATAAGTAAATAAATAAATATAAAAGATTGATAAACTACATCAGCAAACATAGTAAATACTACTTATTTCTTTTTTGCTACATTAGCAACAATAAGATTTGAACGTATGATCTCATATAAACTACCAAAGTCTATCACCATTAATCCAATTCTAATGGCTTAAAATATTATTTGTTTCTTAATATAATATCAACAACATACTTCATTCTTTTTAATCTATTTGTCCATTTTTTAAATTTTTTTATTGAAAAACATCTATCCATTTTTTAATCAAGAAGCATTAAATTTTTTAGGGATAATTGCATTTTACCTCCTTAAATTTTAGATCATGTGCAATTTATTTCCTAACTTTTAAAAATATGTATTGCGTCACTCTAAACTTTTCAAACTGTGCAAAATATCTCTTAGTATAATTTTGACAATTAATAAAGGTAAAATTTCTATAAGTTTCTAATTCGTACAACCCGACAGTATTAGTTGTGAAAGGTTACGTTGATGAGAGAATGAGAGAGTATTAATTAGATGATAAAAGAAGTCAAAATAGTAATAAATGAAAATGGAACAAAATTGCTGGTGTTTGTTTCAAGTTTTACAAATTTATTTCCATGAATGATCAATTGAGAACGATTTATTTTTATGTTTGTTACAAGTTTTATAAAATTTTTCTTGCATATTAATTATTCCTAGGAAACTTTTATGCATCTGTTTTGTATTTTTCATTCTCATGATAGAGAGCGAGAATAAAAGATTCTCATGGTTTATAAATAATAATTATCAAACAAATATACTAAAATATCCCTTACTTATTTCAGTTATCTCCACAAGTATGATACCATTAAATATGTCAAGGATATTTTGGAATTATAACATATATTTTCAGAATTATGAATAATTGAACAAACAAATTTAAATTTTTTTTCTCATGAATCTTAACAGATAATCGCATGAGCGTTTAATACTAAACTAAACAAGTTTGTTAGAATGTTTGGGAATGACATTCCTAAGTATAACATTTCCAATAATATAATTTAAAACCTTAAAACAAACGGCCTCTAAATGATAAGTTTCAGTGGTGGTTTATTTGGATATAAAGTAAAAATGAGAGAAAAGAAAATGAAAAGGAAAGAAAATGAAGAAAGCCCAAAGTGCATTTCTTTCTTGTTTTCGATTTTCTGTTTTACATTTTATGAAGAAAAAGCGAAAATTAGGCGAAAGCTGGAAAATCTAAAACAGACCTTAAAAGACCTTTCTTCCTTATGGTTTAGATGAAGAGAAAATAAAAGTAAAAAAAGAAAAGAAATATAGATCGGCACATATGTCCTTATTAAAGAATAAAGTTTAAATATTATTTTTAGTCAATTTTAATTCTTTATAAGGTAAATACATAAATAATATAATAAAATAAATAATTCAATCATCCAAAATGTCAGTATAGTTTTTTATATTAACAATATATTAAAGTTAAATTTATAAATTATTAAATATATAATATTATCAAATCTTTTATTAACACATTTGTATAAAGGACAGTTATAGAAAAATTATCTTTCTCCGTCTTTGCTTAATTTTCTTTGACAAAGAAAATGGAAAATCGAGCAAAGATGAAAGAAAGATTGAAATAGTGATTTTCTAACAATAAATTTCATAAAATGCTTTTTAGCTTTTTTTTTTGTTTTTGGTCAGGTGATTTTCCTTTTTAGTGGAGTTAGGCATTTTTTATTTTTTTAACTTAATTTTATTTTTTTCTGAATTTTTATAACTTAGGGTATTGTTTCGTTGGCAGGTAGAGTGTAAATTTTTATGAATATATACTATATATAAAATTTATCAGTAAAAAAATTATCTCATTTTTACTTTCTAATCAAACATATTTTGACAATAGCTATAAAGAATTAAATGTGACACTACAAAAGGCCCAAAATATCTAATTTTTAATGCAGGCCAAAGACCCAATAGCTAACATCAGAGCGTACAAAAAGTGTAGTGATCCTATAATCTCAAAAGCCCAAGAGCAGGCGAGACTGAACATGATGGACATTTGGGAACTCTGAACTGAAAGCAAGATCAGACAAAAAATATAAAATAAAGGAAATATTTGATATATAATAAAATTACATAATAAATATATATTACATAATCTATTATTATTAAATGTGATAAGTGAGTGGAATGAATGAGGACCACACATCACATTTAATAGTGATAAGGTACATAATATGTATTTATTGTGTAATTTTATTATATATCAAATATTATTAAAAAATAAATATATAAACAAATAAAAGAACTGAAAGCCAGAATAAACTCCCGCCTGATGGTTGACCCAAAAAAAAAAAAAAACCTACTCCCCACTGATGAACAAGAAAGCATTAACAATAACAACATAAAGGGATATCATGACCTGAAACAAAGGGAATATGGGAAAGAACACATTATTTTTCATGATCATCAAGTGAGAAACATGGCAAGATGAGACCCAAATTTGAAAACACCAAAATTAATGAAGCTATTGAGAACTGAAAGTGAAAAAAATGGGTCACTACAACACAATGTGACCCTAAAGTACGTAATACAACACTGCACTACGCACGTTCGTGCCAGACTATAACCAGCATAATTAGAAATTTGAGTATGCAATCATTTTAGTACTAACATTTTCAATTTAATATCAATTTGGTTCCGATAAAAAATTTTACATCAATTTTATCTAACAATTTTAATTTAAACATCAACTTAGTCATGTTGTTGGATCTCCACTTTGATGGAATAACTAATTAATGTCAAAATGAAGAAAAAAAATGTTAGGGTATGTAAGCATGGATCCATTGGGTTATTGAGCAGCCTCAACAATGTATGTTCACATTGAAGGACGTCACATGGAAACAAAAAAATAAAGAATGAGGAGAACTTAATGCTACTATTTGATCACAGGTGATGTAGAAGATGCAGAAAAGTGATGGGATGCTCGCGATAAATGGCACTAGATGTTTAGAAAAATACATAAATTAAGATGGAAAGTCAATTAGTCATAAAAAGATGACAAGATTTCATATCCATAATGATTAATGACCTAGAGAGCTGGCTAGATACTACTATGAATTAATTTCATACTGAACTTCAAATCTTTTAATTCTTTATTCAACTAATCTAGTGTTCCCTGTCCTGTGGTAATTTCTTCTTCTAATGCTGGGATCATAAACAAGAACTGGATTTGGTGTGAAACTAATTCAGAGCCCATCAAAGCATGTGCCAGGAGTTCACCAATATTGTCTGTGGCAGGTCTTGTTAACTTCTCAATGCTCTTGCCGACACAAACTCCCAGTCACTGCATTCCAAAACTCAAGCTTAATTTAATTGCAATTTTTGGAAGAAAAAATAATAATTCTACTCATGAAGTATAGAATATTATGTCAACTTACACATTATTTATTATTGAATGAGGTGTGAATTCTATGAAATGTGAACTTTACTTAAATGGAGTCCATATCCATCTAATGATAAATGAATTATGAGTTGATATGGTGTACAAATAATGCTACTCTTTTCATGGTACTCCCTATATGTTATATGTAACTACTCCTAGTATTTCATGTGTTTAATAGAATGAATAGGATATGAACTGCAAAGCAATATCAATTTTTAAATGAGAATTTCGTTAGAAAATTATGAAGGATTGCTTAGTGATCAAAAGCTTCTGCAATAATTAGAGATTCGACCGGTGATTATTATGTGTATATATGTTGTAGTTTTGGTAAATATTATCCTTACTAATTGTCCTATTGTTATTTACCATTGTGCGAGAATCATATTTCAGAAGTGAAAATTCTGTTGCAGTATGGAAAATTCTTATCTATTATTTCTCACAATGAATAAAATAACGCCAATAAAAATATAGATGGAACCCACTTGATGATAAAATATTCGCAAATATTGCGGTGAAAATGGGTTAGGATATCAAGCATAAAAATTAAAAAAAATTAAGATCAAATTATATCGATATAATTTTAAGTAAATGTTACATTATTAAATAAATTTTTATTAGTATAATTTTTTATAAAATTCGTTGCTAGATTAGAAGCCCACATTTCTATAAAATTTTAAATTATTATTGTTCTTTCTATGTATTATTGTAATCTCCTAAAGAAAGAAATTGTATTTTACTCTTTGGTTATATGTAATACCTAAAAAATAGACCTATTTTTGAAAATACCTTATACATACTATCAAATAATAGTTTCAGCATAAATTAAAAAAATAGTAGCTAGTTTCATCATTAAAATTATCCCACAAAACTGCACCAAAAAAATTATCCCATAAATAGAGCGCGGAGGTATATCAAAAAAAAAAAAGGGGGGGCACGGAGGGGTCCATTAATTATACCTAATCACTATTGTACAGTCATGGTATATGATATTATTAGCGATGGATCCGGCCTGTTAGAATATTGGCTAGAGGTGGCTTGGGTGTTTCGATGTTATTTATCGACTTTGTATTGATGATTTGGTCCACTCTTTTTTGTGTGGAGCTCCTTTTATGAATTATGAAAAAAATGGTATGTGATATTATTATTTTATCAAATATAATATGTGATATATATTATTTTTTTTTAGAGTTAATATTTGTTTTAGTCCCTAACATTTTCTTTGTGAATCATTTTAGTCTTTAATTTTTAAAATGAGTCATTTTGGTCTTTGAGATTTACAAACGTAAATTATTTTAGTCCCTACATTAATATCCGTTAACTTTCCATTAGTTAAATGATGATGTGTCACGTTAAATATATAAGGTTGACTTAAATGGTTCATTTAAGTTCCTAACATTATATAAAATGAGTCATTTCAGTCATTTCACAATTTTCTCTCTTTAATCAATTTTTCTCGACAGATTGTCTTGGACTCCGAACAGACTGTGAGAGCTTGGCTTGATTTTTTTTAAGGTTGTTTTCTTTTCACTCTTTCATACTTATATAATCGAAGACTCTTTTAAATATAATTATTTTGTCTGTGTTTTTTTCTTCCTTTTTATATGTCATCTGTTTGTGCGTATGAAAATGAAAAGGCAAGTGGGATGAAAGGAGTTAGGTTTGTTTGTGGCATGGTGTATTCTAGTCAATTTTGGATTTTATAAGCAAAATTTTCACTCATTTTCACATTAGAATACAACTACAAGCATAGAAAAGGACACTGAGAAGGATTTGAAATTGGAATATAGAAGTGATTTGAACTATTGGGCATAAGAACAAAGTGTAAAACAATGAAAAATCTTAAGCAAGTGAAGGAGACAACATGAGAATCAGCCTCGATTAAAGAGAGAAGTGTGGGGAGGGGAGGCCTCGGATCTCAAGGGAGGAGGAGAAGAGCGAAGACAAGATAAGCTCTCAGAGTATTTGGATTCCGAGAAAATCTAGCAAGAAAGATGGACTAGAGAGAAAAAATCATGAGAGTATTAAAATGACTCGTTTTATGTAATGATAGGAATTAAAATAAGTCATTTAAATCACCCTTACACATTTAATGTTACACATTATCACTTAACTAAGATAGGGTTAACGGATAATAATGAAAGGACTAAAGTGATTCACATTTGTAAATATCAAGGACTAAATTGACTCGTTTTAAAAGTTAGTGACTAAAATAACTCACGAGAAAGATTATAGGAACTAAAATGAGTATTAACTTTTTCTTTATCAAAATCAGGGTATCTACCTCTAATAACAGTGACTAATCCTCTCACGGTGAGAACTCTTTTAAAAAGATATATGACTAACCATAAAATTCGCTTCATTTTCATGAGTGAGGATCACATGGTTAAGAAATAAGGTGAGTTGCCACTATACCACACCTCTTGGTTCTATATATATATATACTATTATTATCTACAGTATTTTATTAAAAAAATTTATTATCTACGGTGAAATGCTTAATTATTATGGATATACTTTCCATAAAATCACGTACAATGGCGCATGGCTCTATGGTGGGGACACCCTCGGGGTAAATTATGAATAAAATAGTCTTCTGTTTTTTTGGTCTGAGAATAAAATAGTCTTGTGCACATCATTTTGCTATGTTGTTATGGTTGCCTAAGACAACTGAATGATCCAAGCTAGGGAGGAAGGATGCGCGATTGTGGCTCAAGAACCCAACATTTGTTTTTTTTTTGGGTATTGCTACACGAGGTTTGGGACTTTTGTTTGTTTTGTTTACTAATAGTCGCTTTTGATCTTTATGGGCATATGCTTGTAGTCCTTTTGGATACTGTGCTACACTCTCCCCATTTTGGTGGGATAAGTCTTTATAATTATAAAAGAAAAAAGAATAATTTCTTTAAAGCTACTTTTTTTGGGGGCTAATATTAACATACATGTAGATCTGCTATAAAATAGTAGTGGACGACACCGAAGGTCCTGTGCAATGTTAATAGAAAAATTTTTAAGCCCTTTTCAGAGTAAAAAAAAATATTTATTTTATTTTATTTATTAATTAATATATTAATTTTATGAGTTATTATTATCTTTTATTTTTTTCATATTTTTAATTAATATATTAATTAATAAATAAATAAAATAATTAAGATAGAGTGATTCTCAGCTCCAAGAACCTCCTAGTTACTTTTGGAGTTTTCTTACTCTGGTTTATACAAAATTTGACAAGTTAATAAACGTGAGTCAACCTTGGTTTTTCCATTTTCAACGTTCACCAATGCGTCAAATTTTGAATAGATCATATCAAGAATTCTTATGCAACATTGACCAGCGTGGCAATGTAGAAAACCGGCTGGGTTGCTATTCATGTTGCCTTTGTAACCTTCCAATTTCCATATAATGTAAATATATATATACGGATATTATTAAAAGAAAAAATATTAAAATTTTATTTTCATATTTTGTTTTTATTATTTTTATATTTTAGAGGTATAATTTTTTTTTATATTTTTATCCTAGATATAGAAAAAAATTTTATCCTCTATTTATATCTTTACAATCAAATAAATTTATATCTCTAGTATTTTTATATCAGTAATCAAATGCTACCTTATATATCATAGTAGCTTCACTAAAAGTTGTTTTTCTTTTTCTAATGACGATTGCAGGAACAGATAATATCTTGTTTGCGACGCTTTCTTATATAGTGCCAGAGATTTTTATCAAGACCATGGTAATAAAATCTCAACCATTAAATATTAGATTTGACACTTAAAATCAATTTAAATTATAGAATAAAGTTGATCCCTAACAATTTTAACAACAAATAAATTGATCATTGACAGTTGAAAAGTATCAACTTGGTTTCTAACAGTGTCAACTTGGCATAAATAATCATTATAATAGATAATTATAATTTAATAATTGGATCGACAAAAGAAATCATTTTAAAGAAAGTTATCAACAATGTAAGTATGCTTAGATTAATTAGACTGATATAACTTGATCATAACCCTTTTTAAGGAATAATATGTAATTATTATTTTACTCTTAGATTAAGCATAATAGATTAAAATAGACCTATTTTCAAAAATACCTTACACATATTATATCAAATAGTAGTTTCATTATTTTACCGTTGTGCTTGAATTCAATAAGATGTTTTACTGCACGATGGGAAATTCTTATCCACTGGAAAAGTTCTTAACTGTTTCTAAAGTACGTAAAAATATTTACTTTACTATATTTGTTGATTGACATATATAATATTATATTAAAAATATAAAAAAATAAAAGATAATAATAATTTATAAAATTAATATATCAATTAATAAATAAAATTTAAAAAATATATTTTTTTACTTTCAAAATACTCAAGTATTTATCTATCCACTATTTCTTTTCCACGATAGTAGATCGATTATTAAAAGTATGGAAGTGACGATACTAGGGGCCCAAAATATCTAATTTCCAATGTAGGCCGAAACCCAATAGATAGCCAACAACAAAGCCTACAAGAAGTGAAGTGATCCTACAATCTCGAAGCCCAAAGGGAGACAAGACGGAGAAGGATGCCGTGTGGGAAATCTGAACTTTGGGAAAGAAGAAATTCCCAAGTCCCAATGAAGGCCAAGAAGGCATTAACATAACATTATACATATTTTGTTTTTAATAACATATCAACATGCCCTCATTTATAATTGGATAATGTACACTTGATTTGAGTCTCACACTGCATTAATAAAGAATCAGATATATTGACATGGTATTCTAAAAATATAAAACTATATTCAAATAGCATTACTCTTAGCAATAACACAAAGGGATGTGGAAATAACATGTCATTTTTCATGCTCATCAAGTGAGAAAACACAATAGAACAGTGGCAAGATGAGACTTGAAATTTGTAAATACCAACATTTATGAAGCTTTTGAGTTGGGGCTTAAGTGGATTCAACCAATTCAATGAACTTGATGAATCCAAACTAATCCGATCAAATTAATCTTGCTCAATCGGATCATTGGGTCAATCAATTCGAATTCAATTAGAATAAATCACATATTGGTTCGGTCATTGGATTTACATCCTCAGCCCGAACCAATCTTATTATTGTTGTTGTTGTTGTTGTCATTGATTACTAACTATAATATTTACTCATATTTATTATTTATTTACCATTTGCTATCATTAGTATGCAATTTGAGACCCAAAGGAACACCACATTATTGTCATTGCAAACTTATGCCGCATTAGCATAACATCTTAATATATGAGAATTTTTTTACATAAAATTCTGATATTTCACAACTTAGAGTATTTTCATTGAATTTTTAGTAAAACTTCAAAAAAAAAGGTAAATCCAATGACCCGATCCGAACTAACCTAAAGTTGATCGGATCGATTTGATTTGGATTTTACAAAATAAAGTCATTAATTTGAACCAATCCAAAAAGTAATTAGTTCGAATTCATTTTTACTTCTA
Source organism: Dalbergia cochinchinensis (assembly GCA_031216125.1). NCBI lineage: Eukaryota > Viridiplantae > Streptophyta > Magnoliopsida > Fabales > Fabaceae > Dalbergia > Dalbergia cochinchinensis. Next base: position 62,463,230 of record CM062377.1, read on the forward strand.
AACCAATTAACTCGTTTATGACCTATTTTTGAGAACCGGAACAAAACAAAAAAAGGGTCACTAAAACACGATAGGTGACCCTAAATTGCCTCAAAAGTGCACTAGTTGGTGCCAGACTATAACCAGCATAGTGAGAAACTTTTACATAATTTTTATATAATAGTAGTTATTTAATTTCCCCTTCACGTGTTATGAGTTGAGTTCGTACCATAATAGTTATCTGGACTGGAAGCATGGATCCTCCATTGAGTTCTTGAGGAAGCCTCAACAATATACGTCCACATTGAAGGATGTCTCATGGAAACAAACAAACAAATGAAGAAAGAAGATATATAATTAATGCTACTATTTGATCACAAGTCGTGAGGAAGCGGCTGAAGAAAAGTGTGGATGCTGGCGACACATGCTAACTAGATGTTTTGGAAAATAAATAAATAAATTGATATGGAATTCAATTAGTCATAAAAAGATCACAGGATTTCATATCCAAAATGATTAATGACCAAGAAGGATATATGGCTAGATAGGATTTGCCATACTGAACTTCAAATCTTTATAGCAACTAATCTAATGTTCCCTGTCCTGTACTAGCAGTAGTAGTAGTTTCTAATGCTGGGATCGTAAACAAGAATTGGATTAGGTGTAACTAATTCAGAGCACATTAAAGAATTTGTCAGGAATTTTGCCAATATTGTCTGTGGCATGTAAATTATAACTTCTCAATGCCCTCGCCGACACAAACTCCCAATCACAAAATCCAAAACCCAAGCTTTAACTGCGATTTTCGGTACATGTGCACATTTCAAAAGATGAGGAGAAATATATGTAGTACGTAGAATGAATAGGACGAAATGCAAAATCATGGAGTTGCTTAATGACCTAAAGCTTGTGCAATTGTTGGAGGTTTGACCAGTGATTGTGGGTATATATTTCCAAGGTTGTGGTAAAGAACGGTAATGCGTGTTTTTTTTTTTCAGTGAAATTTGAGTGGTTAATATATATCATTGTCTTGTATCGCTCTTGATAATCCTTCTTTTCTCTTATAATTATAGTAGTTCAAAAATTCGATCAAATGATTGACTCAGTTAAAACACTAGATTATTGGTTAAATCAGTGGATTACTGGTTAAATTAGATATGATTAGAAAAATATAAAAAATTATGGTTATTCGGGTTTTTTGGAATATATATTTTAGTTTTACATTGAACAGTGAAAGAATAATGATGCCAAATGTTCAACCATTTGCTTTGCACTATTTTAGCCCCGAATATTGAAAAGTAGTGTTGAAAGCAAAATATTTAGTAATACTACGTCTAGAATAATTATTTATTTTAAAAATTCTCTTCATTCAAAAATAATTATCCATTTTAAAAGTTTAAATAATATTAATTATTTCTTTTTAATAATACCTTTGTTAAATATCGTTGGAGGAGATGAGAGATATAGTGAAGGAGGAAAGAAAAGGTTAAATTATTAAAAAAAAAAGGACAACTCAATGGAGAGAGACATATTTAAATTTATGAATTGTTGAAGAAATGAATTGAACATATTTATATTTAAAATAAGAAAAAATTAAAAAAAAATTATAGAATTTGAAGTAAAATAAAAAAATTGAAATTTGGAGAAAACATATTAATATTTTTATTTAATAAAAATAATATTATATAATTTATTCCCGTATTATGCTGAACTATAATTTTACGCATTGATTGACAAATTTTATACATAAAACTATATTTTGAGTTATAATTTATATCTTATATATTAGCATGACCTATAACTAGTTGAGTTTAATGATTAGAAGAGTGTTACAAAAAAATCTAACGAAAAAACTATGTTCATATATACGGTTATTTAAAATTCTAACGAAAAACAATATAAAATACATGTATTCTATAGACTTGAAAGCTATTAATTAGTGTGATATGTCAAACTGATTATTAAATATTATTTAATTTGAAAAAAAAACTCCCTTATTTAATCTCGAGATTGACATATTAATTAGTGGGATTACTAAATAGTATAATTTGAAATATAAAAGTAAGAATATTTAATTAAGGATAGTTTAGAAATGTTAAGCTAAAACTATTAAAAAGAGAATGACAATAGTCAAAATGGAGTGATAATAGCCTCTTCCTATATACTATTATTTAATGGAATGGTAAGCTATTATGGATATATAAAAATATACTTTCCCCAAAATCATGTATCATTGCGCATGACTCTCCAATGCTGTGACACTCCTGTTATGACTAATTTCTTTAAAATGATCCATTTCTGGTTAATGTTATCCTTCAGGCAGGTCCACAGGGTCCTGCACCTTGCAATGCTGATTTAAAAGCAATGTGTCACCCTTGCTCAGAGAAATTCTTAAAGCTTAATTTGTTTGGGTTTGAAATTTTTATTTTCAGAAATTCATGAAAAAGTAAGTGAAAATAAAATAATGAACGGAGAAAATAGAAACAATAACCGAGCCTTAGTTGGTATTTGAGCAGGAGAGATCTCTCTTACTTTTGTACTCTGATCCACTCAGTTTTGACACATTAGTAAATGTGGGACAATTTTGTATGCTAAAGTAGAAAACATCTCAAGCAACACGAGAGCAATATAAAATATTTACTTTATTTATTTATTAATTAGGACATTAATTGTATAGCCTATCTCTTATTTTTATTATATTTTTAATTTAATAGTTAATATATATAGAGTAAATAATATTAAAATCTGAACACACCCGTGATTAATCATTTTATTTTTTTGCGGGTAGAAAACCCTGCAACATTGGCCACCGTGGTAACGTGGAAAACTGGGTTGCATTCAAGATGCTGGTCCGCATAGTATCTGATCAAGATTGACTTTCTGTTGTGTTGCTTTTGAACTCTTCCATTCCATTCCATTCCATGTCATGTGACTAACAGAATAGGTTCCATTAACCACTTTTATACATCATGGTAGCTTCATTGATTAGTGTGATGATCATGAAATCTTACTCTTATCTGAACCCATGATGCTCCTTGCAAGGTTCCCTACCTGCTCCTCATTAGTGAAACATTTTATCCACACATACTTTCCCAGCAAACAAGTCTTTTCTTGCAATATCATCTCTTCAAAATGAAAACCAACTTTCAAGCTTTTATATTACCTTTTCTTTGTTGGTTATTAGATTACATTCTGTAATGCTAAGACAAGAGAAAGAAATGTAATATAATATCCCAAGGATGGAAATGAATGCTATCTTTTGGTGCTGTCAATTCATCATCTTCAACACTGCAATATATATCATTGTAGCATGCTTTTTTTCGTTTTTTGTGACTCACTATTCTTTCTTTGTCTTACCATAAAAAATTGTACCCCCATCAGAAAATGAAGAGCTTCTTGGTTTCTTTGTATTTCTTGTTTCCTGCAATCATTGCAATAATTCTTGTGGTGCTCACTCCAATTCCCAGTGCACAGCTAACCACAGCTGAGAACAGAATCCTCCTTCAAGTCCAGAAGCTTCTAGAATACCCTCAAGCTCTTCAAGGATGGACCAACATGACCAATAACTTCTGCTTCCTCCCTTCCTCACCTTCTCTCAAGATTGTCTGCACAAGTGGCCATGTAACAGAACTAACCATCATTGGAAGCAAGAGCTCCCCATCATCATCTTCTCACAGAACCAAACCGGTTACTTGGAATTCAAATGATACTCTCTCAGAAAGATTCTCCATTGATTCTTTGTTTACAGTGCTTTCAAAGCTCTCAAATTTGAAGGTGCTGTCATTGGTGTCCATTGGCTTGTGGGGTCCTTTGCCATCCAAGATTAGCAGGTTCTGGTCTCTTGAAGTGCTTAACATTAGCTCAAACTTCATTTATGGGGAAATCCCATCATCAATAGCTGCTACGAGGAACCTCAGGAATCTTGTTTTGGCTGATAATCTGCTCAATGGGAGTGTTCCTGATCTTAGAAGGCTTGCTTATCTAGAAGAGCTCAACTTGGGTGACAACAATTTGGGCCCCGACTTCCCTTCAATTAGCCAGAATCTTGTGAGGATTGTGTTGAGAAACAATTCTCTGATATGTCAAATCCCTTCCAAACTCATGCAGGTTCATAAACTTCAGCAGTTTGACATCTCTTCCAATGGAATATTTGGAAACATCCCATCCTTTTTGTTCTCTCTTCCTTTTCTACAGTACTTGAACTTGGCTTCAAACCAACTAAGCGGATCCCTCTCTCCGAACATAACCTGTGGTTCTGTTCTAACATTTGTTGATATCTCACACAACCTCCTAGAAGGAAAGTTGCCATCATGCATCGGTTCAAGGTCCCCAAATCGAACGACACTGTATTCTTGGAATTGTTTGTCAACAAGAAGGCTAATTGATCAATATCCACCTCCATATTGCAAGAAAGTGGATGCCTTAGTAGTTAAGCCACCAGTTAGAAGCCAGAAGGAGGAGTCAGCGATGAATCTAGGCATGGTTCTTGGTATTTTTGGAGCTGCTGCAGGAATTGCTGGGCTTGTGGTTCTACTCATTCTGTTCATCTTCAGGAAGTATAAAGCAGGAAGAGCAGAGAATAACATGGACAGATCTTTTGCTGATAAATTTTCTGCCCTTACCAATCCAAGACCAAACATTGATGCAAGTATGGTCACAATTATGCATTAGCATTTTTCACATCTTAAATTTTTATCGTACTTTTCATTCATCAAGAGGTGGTTTACATGTTCCTTATTAGTCCTTCATTTAGGCCATGCATTAATTTGGGGTTTCCTCTCTTTTTTTTCTCTTTTTCTCTCTCTCTCTTCTGTGGAAACAGGACTCGGTTCTCAGACAGTGAGTCTAGCTGCACTTGGACTCCCACCATATTGCATTTTCACATCAGAAGAAATTGAAGATGCAACAAATAACTTTGACCCATCAAATCTAATAAGAGAAGGATCACAGGGACAGGTAAAAGAATTTTCATCTGAAGTGTTTATGAGGTTCATAATTGACGTTCTATAATGAGATTGAACCCTCAAGACCAAGTTGTAATAGCATTTACTCTTGTATTTTTACACAGCTATATAAAGGTCGACTCATAGATGGTTCAATGGTCCTGGTTAATCGTGTAAAACTAAAGCACAAGAGTCTGCACAAAAACAGTATGCAGAACTTGAAGAAGGTGTTGCCCAATTTAAGGCACAGGTATTTGGTGAGTGTTTTAGGACATAGTGTCATTACTTATCAGGATCATCCCCAAACGCCAAGCACAATCTTCATTGTATTTGAACACATCTCAAAGGTGACATTAAAGGATCACCTTGCAGGTAAAATGAATTCACACAGAATCATTGAAGTAAAAGCAAAGATTTGTTTGAATGCCCAAATAAAAAAAAAAAATAGCGAAACATGAACTTTCATTTTAAACAGATAGGAGAAGAAAGGAAGTGCTGAAATGGCCACAAAGAATGGCAATCAGCATAGGCATTGGAAGAGGAATACAATTCTTGCACACTGGAGTTGCTCCTGGCATCTTTGGCAACAATTTAAAGATTGATAATATTTTGTTGGATGATAGTCTCAATGCAAAAGTTAGTGGATACAGTATCCCCTTGCTATCCAAGGTTAGAACACCTTATACTATGACATCTAGAATTTTTCCTAGAAAATAAACGCATAATTAATAATCTTTGAATGAGTAGATAGATACTACCATTACATTTAATCCAATGATCATCATATATTCTATAAAAAGTTCTGATTATATTATTTTGGCTATGTAGTATTACTCCTACATTAATTTGAATGATTCTCTCATTGGAATTGCATCCTAATTAAATGTTCCTTTGCCAATTTTCAGAAAGGTTTTGATAGGAAACGTAATGAACAAAGTGGCCCTAATCATATTGGCAGGTATTTCTCTTGTTAGTATATATCTGTCTTCCCTTTTTCTCTTCCATTGATGTATCCAAAGTGTAAAATGGTTTTATTACATATGCAGCACCAATGATGCAGAAAAGGAAGACATATATCAGTTGGGTGTTATTCTACTTCAAGTTATCACTGGCAAACTAATCACATCTTCAAGTGAAGTAGAGGAGTTAAAAAATGAGGTATCCATGATAGATTTACATTAAATACTCACAAATAACAAGATTTTCTCTTGTTACATAATTAGATTTTTCTTTTTAAATCCCATTGAAGAAACATATACACTTACTATAGCTACCACAAAAAAGTCATTTGTATATAACATCCATACGAGATTACATGTACTTACTTTATCTATCCCACTAAAAAGTCATTTGTAAATGTTGTGTACAAATTACATTTTTCACCACAAAAATGGTAACTTGTTTTTTGTCAATCCTATCTTTAATTTCCTCTGGTTTCACGTTCAGCTGGAGAGAAGTTTATCAGAAGCTGCATCACCAACACCAAGGCTCACAACTGATCCTTCCCTCCGGGGAAGTTATGTATATGAATCACTGAGAACTGCAGTGCAGATTGCCATCAATTGTCTAAGCAAGGTTGCCAGTAATCGCCCTTCAATAGAGGATGTTCTCTGGAATTTGCAGTACTCGATGCAAGTTCAAGAGGCAAGGAGCAGCAGTGCAAACAGTCCCCGATTGTAGACTTGCTGCTAATAAAATTGTCTCCTTAGCAGTTCATAAGTTATCATAGTGTACAAATGGGTTTGTTAACATAATAACTTCATTAAGACCTGCATTTTTCATATCACTCTATTACAATAGAACACTGTAACGTCATCTGATCGATGTAACTAATTCTGTTTAGTGATACAAGGCCTAGTAGTTGTTTGTATTACTTAAGTTCCAATCAATCCCTTGAGTCAAAAAGGTAGCATTTGTTCACTGAGTTATAAAAAGGTAGTATCATATGCACTTCATCCTCACACCTTTCTACCTGTCTGATGAGGGACCTCTTTGTTTGTCATAGCTCAACCAATTAACTAAGTCATCCTACGTTATAATGATGAAACAAAATGAGAAAAGTGTTCTAACAAATTATGATTCAGCACAACATAGAGATTACAGTAGGACATCAATTCATACAAGTTTGAACAAACACAATGTAAAGGACTACAAAACACAACTGTTCTTTTAGGTCTTACGGTCATTCAACAAGATCCTTTGACAACCTTTTAACAGCAATAGAGGCCCCATGACAATTAGTCAGCAGTCCAACTTTGCTCCACAATCTCGCGTACTCTTCTGTTGTATTCGCGCTTGTTTTCACTAAACATCCGAGCAGCTTCTGAATTTGCTGGAGAGTTTGGGTTTGGGTCACACAGCAATGACTGCAGCAATAAAGTCGGTTCCATGTTAACAGGAAAAATCCAGAGCAAATCACTAGCAGCACATCATAATCTATCTAAAAAATTCTTGAAGTGATTTTCTCGTTTATTGTAGTTTTTCAAGGATATTCTATCTCTTTATCTTGAACTTCTCTTCTCTCTAATTAAGAACTAAAGAGAAATAAAAATTCTCAAATACTGAAGAAAGACAAGATGGAAATTTTAAAAGAGGGCAAGAAGATTTATTCTCCAGAAGCCATGCACAACGGTTTTTGTTTGAGACTGCAATGCAAGTGGTGCTACTAAACTAGTCATATAATATATGCAAGGGGTTGCCATGAAAGTTTCAGTTCCTAGATGCTTTACTACTTGAAGAAAAAGAGGCAATAGAATAAATGACTGTAAAATCGAAACCAACAGATAACTGTAATTTGACAGATGCATGCAGCATTTGCACATGAATCTATATGGCAAACGTGACATGTTGCAAATATGTGGCACCATTTGAAAGGAAGGAAGTATTTCTTATCTCATAATGCAGAAGTCAACGCAAGTAATGGCTCACATAACATAACTACAGCCATTATAGAGCTCTTCTGCTTAGACATAAGCTATATACAAAAACGAGGTGGCTTAACTTCATGCAAGCATAAGTGCATAACAGTGACTCAAGTATATGATTGCTATCAAACTCCAAAAGTAAGCTGACAAATTTGTCAATGGGGTACAATGTAATCACTTTCAACATTGATAGTCTCAAATCGAATACAGTGAATCATAATTACCTGGATTGAGGTAAGTATCGCAGCTACATCATAAATTGGGCTCCACTGATTTTGTAAAATGTCCAAACATATACTTCCATCGGCGTAAACTAAAATTTCCAAATAAAAAAGGGGCTCATAACTGGAAATTGCTGAAATTGGTGATAATAAACAGAACTTATTTCCATACAGATCAGCAACAATTACAAAAAGGACGAAAAATGATTATGACCACTCGAAATGATTATTGGAGCCAATTTAAGCCTACATATTATAAATAACAACCATTTCAAGTGGTTATTTTTCCTTCATGGTAAATACTTTCATAGAAGTTCCTTATTTGAAATTTTCTCAAAAATAATTCTTCTGAGCAGGGCATCATGGCAGAGAGGCTAGGAGTCAAACATGTAGAGAAATTTCAGGTATAATTATGAAAATTTTAGGAACCCTACATAAAAATCCCCTAAAACATCTTGCCCATGGGGACAAAACCAGATATAGAGAAAAGGACCACTTCATTCTCTATTCTTATTTTCACACTATTCTTGAATGTGCTCACAGCGCATATTCAAGACCCTAGTGCCTTGATGTATGTTGTTTGCAGACAATATAGTCCTGATAGCATAATCAAGAGAAGCGAAAAGCCAAAGCCAGGAACAGATTCAGACAACCAAAAGACAAAATTGCTTCATTTTCTAAATAAATTCTCAAAAAGAGGTTGCAGGACTGAATAAATACTAAAGTTCAAAAACTGTTTCTACAATAGCTTCTGAAAGCCAAATTAATTCTGAATATCTAACTAATGATTTTCATTTCTGTTTGGATTTGCCTGTCCAAACATGATAGTAACACTTGGACGCTCACAATAAAAATATTTTAATTGATTACCATTTTAGTTCCATTATGTAATGGCAAGGTACCAAACATGTTGGCAGAGAAAGAGAAAAGATGGAAAGTTTTAGGGTCCTGCTTACTGTTTGGATGAAACATTTGAGAAACAAAGCGCACTGTAGGTGGTTTATTAGGATAATCCTCGCTGAACTGAAGTGTTAACTTAAACGTACCTGAAGGGTGCAGATATCGGATTAGATGAAGATAATAAAATTAAAAGACATGGCAACCAGGTAAAATTAAATGCCCTCACATGAAAAATATATCACGGAACAAAATAGATCACCTTAGGAAGGATCAAGAGTCAAGTTTTATGTAAGACACAAATCTAAAACCAAGTTACACTTGTGACACTAATGTATGCATGAATTAAATAACAGAACAATATTCCAAAAGCTTCCATATCCACATACACACCTTGGATTCAATAACAGATTAGGACACGAGATAAACTAGCTTGAGACATTTTTGAACATTTTTAACACTCAAAATGGTAAATAATATCTACTTGATTGACTATCATAGTAACAATATATTGCTCAAAGAGAAGTTCAACATTTGTTGCTTATTATTTGTGAATGCAAATAACCCTGCTTACCCAAGCTTCTGACCATCCAGTGGGATGCTATCATATCAATGCTTAATAGAAAGATGCAACGCTCCAGGGTTTAATTACAAACGATAAAGTCACAATTGATTCTTATGGTATATGAAACTTCAGTTAAATCTGCACCAGGGGATCCCCAGTTACATGACGTAGTTTCAAATGCTAAGTTCACTTTAGAAAAGAATCGGACAATCTTTGGAAGGTTATTATTCTCCATCCATCTTTCTCATCCAATAACAAGAAGCATGCTTCAATAAGCAGTAAAAAATCAAGGCATGACCAGTAACAAAAAAAAGGTCAACATCATGCAAAGTTAAATCATTCATATCACATGCCACCGAGAGCTAAAAAGAAGGAAGAAAGCAGAAACAAAATGGTGTCTTAGCATGTGCAAATAGATTTTCACATCAATATTGAAACGATATATGAAGTCTCGAGTTAAACAAAGCAGAATATTGTACCTCCATCCCAAGGGGTGTCATCTGGTCTGCAACAACAAAAACAAATCATAAATCCAAAATCCAAAACCACAAAAGGGAACACAAACTTAAGGAGGGGAAAAAAAAAACATATCTCAGGAGTTATACATTCTGCTGTATATTAACGTATATTAACATACCCGAAGATAACAGCATTCCAAAGCATAATATTAGTGTCCTGGGGGGCGCCACTAATGCCGGCAGGAGGATCCTGTTGCAATCTCTTAAAATCTCTCATGAGTCTCTTCCTTGCAGGAGTCGACATCCTCCCCACCTTAAGTATTACTCAAGTCCAACACAAGCGGAGGTTATCAACAATTGACAAGGCATTGTCCATAGAGAAACAGCAAGCAAGCAATTGATTGAAGCAAGAAAGAGAGGTAGCAGCATCAGCAGCAAACAATTGATTGAAGAAAGTGGCAATCCATAACAAATTATTATAGAACACTTCAAAAGTTTAGACAAAGGCAAATCCACACACAATAAGAGAGAGAGGGGGGGAGAGAGATCGAATTTATTTATAGTTTTATAGTGATTCACAACCATAAAGGATACACGTAATGATCAAACTTCATAATTTTCGAGAACTATGCACAACGGAACCCGAATCAATCCGACCCTATTGCACCCCCAGTCTTCCTCGGTGTATGCATCAGTGAAATAAAAGCAGGATTCTTTTTACTCAAAACAACAGAGTGGGGCAAGCTAATTCAAGCTTACAAATTACAAGGCACAAAAAAAAAAAAAAAACGGATTCATGAAGGTTTTCCGAAATACCCATTACACAGGCCCAAATCCTCATCAGATACCCCAGATCAACTCCTCCCCACTTGTTCTTCCATAGTAAATTACCAACCAAACTCAAAAAGCATAAGGGTATCCAATTAGTTTCATGAAAAACCCTTCACAGATAATCAAAACCAAAACTTCTAAACAAAAAATGAAGGCACAAACAAAGAACAATAAGAAGCTGACACAGAGAGAGCGAGAGAGAGACAGATGTCTGACTTGTGAGTGAAGAGTGCAGTCCAGAAGAGAGCAGAGAGAGAGGAGGAGGGGGAGAGATGGAAGGCTCGAATGGCTTTACGAGGTGAAAGTGAAGAGAGAAGTTCTTTTGGTCATATGAGAAGTGCTTCCATGGCAAGTGGCCGACCGCTATTACTAATGTGTTAGAGAGAGAGAGAGAGAGAGAGAGAGAGATTCTCTTGTCACTCGCTCAATCGTAAAATATCTATATTAAATTTGATAAAACACGAATATAATACGATAACAATAGGATGTTTTTATATAAAATTATGATATATAATTAATATATTTTAATAATCATTAATTATAGAGTATATTAATGTATTAAATAATTATTAATTATTTAAGAATATTATTGAAATAAAAAAATTACTTTATTACAATATAAAATTAACAGATATTTTAAAAGATAATTTTATCTGAAAATAGATAAATATTTTAAAAGGAATAAAGTATTATTTTATGATCAGTATTAGAGTTTCTCCCCATAGCATCGATACTATATAAAATATAAATAAATTTCTATTGCTCAATAATCATTCATTTTTCTCCAATTAAATACATAATAATACATCTTCAGTTATTCTCTCTCCATGTAAATAGAGAGATAAAACAATTATAAAATTTTTAATGAGTGATTAAAATTTTAAAATGACTTATGTATAATTTTATTTCAAAAAAATAATCTAAAAACTACCTACATTAGGACACACGAGGGGAGTATATACGAGAAGGTTGAACTTTCTGCAGCTATAACTCCGGTTTGTGCCATAACTCTCTTGGCAACTTGCAAGGGATACTGTCGCACCAAACAAGCTTATCAAATTTGAGAATTTGGATAAACTCAAAGTCATAGCGAATTTGACTCTAGATGTAAGAGTTTATATATTTCAATAATATTGCATAAAAATTACATCTCAATATAATTAAGTATAATTAAACATATTTTTTATGATTAATATTGGAGAATATCAACCCTATAACGACGTAAATAAAAGAAATATCATAAAACATAATCCAATGCATGTCTTAATTTTTAGATCATACTTTTATTCAATAGCATGTTATTTTATAATTAACAACACATAATCAAATAATAACATATAATAAAACAAACTGAATAAAATAATAAATATTTTATAGTATAAACAACTAAACTAATCTATGAAAAAAATGTGATAAATAATTTACATTTGTATAGCAAAATTAAACATAAACTTCAAATCATAAACTCATTAATAAAAATACCGATTTTGGTAGAGTTTATTTAAACTTGTGTGAGTTTAATAAAAAAGAAAGAGTTTATGAACGGGTTAATTTATTTTTATATTATAAGATCTCAAACTAATAAGAATTATTTTTTTTTCAAAAGACTTGTAAGTGTTTAAAACTGAAAATAGTGTAATGTTGATGAGTAATTGGCAGGCTTTATGAGCCACATTAAATTGAAAAAACAAAAGAAAAGAAAACCCTAAGTTGAACCAAGTTTTTTTTTCAGCCATCAAGTTGAACCAAGTTAACCACCAAAGAAAAAAGGGAGTCAGTCCAAATAGAAATTTCATAATTACAACAAATCAAATAATGAACCAGCCCATTAACTTGACATTGTCACAAGCTTCATGTGCACCCACTCCCGTCATCATTCTACAACAGCCCTTAGCTACCACTGCCTTCCCTACACCGCCATAGCTTCCACTTCGACCACTGGTCACTACCACTCCTCTCATGATTTTTAGCATAGTTTTTAAACTTGGCTCGCCAATCGACTCGGTTAAGGTATCGGGTTATTGGATTATTAGTTCAATCGATGGGTTGCCAGTTAAACCGGATTTAAATAAATAAAAATATAAAAATATATTGGTACTCAAATAAATATAATAAAATAATATAAATAATTAACAATTTAACACATTTTAAAAATTTTGTAGGCTTATATACATTTACATTATTTTAAAAAAAAATTAAGTGAAAACTAATTTCAAAGAAGCTAGAATTAGGATTGTGACTAGATGTTGGGCTGATATGGGCCGTTTTTTTTGTACATTGCCTACCTAACCCTCAAAAAAACGTTAAAAGAAATCTAACTTAAAAGAAAAAAAGCACATACATAGTGACAAAGTCTCGAAACCTAATCCCCCACTCACAAATCTCTCGTCTTTTCTTACTTTGTGCCGCAACAGTGCATCCCCCATGCCTGATCCAAAACTTTCTTCATTTTAATTTTTCTCATCTCAACTCTCTTTTTCATTTTTTCTCTCTCAACTCACCTCATCTACCATCACACACACACACACACACACACACACACACACACACACACACACACACACACACACACACACACAAGTGGATCAACCATATCTTTAACCATATGATGGCAGTAGCGGTGGCATGACACAATGACACCGTCTGTCCGTGTCTCCTGCTGGTGATGGATTCAGTACAATCGGCGGTGCTTCCTCGTGGGACAGTGGCCGACAACTTTTTCTTCTTCTTTTTTCTGTGATTGGTTGAACCGCTGGTCCACCAGGTTATCGATTTTTGGAAAAAACCACTGAGTCATACCAGTTCTCTTTGGTTCATTAGCAAGTCAGATCTGTGAGGCTACTTAGACCGACTACCTGTCCGGTTCATCAGTTCAATCCGAGTCTGAAAACTATGGTTTTTGGTATATTTGGGTAAAATTTTTAAGTAAAAATAGGGTTACTAAAATAATAAAAAAATAATTTTTGAGAAGTTATAATTTCTATCTTATTAAAAAAGAGGGTTTCTATAACATAAGAAAGATGGTTGATAATAAATAAAAGATAAAATACCCAAATTAGTCCATCAAACGTATATTGGGAGACAAATTAGGTCTATAGAATTGAAAAGTTCCAAATTAGTTCCCTTTTCAATTGTACAAAATTATATGGATGACCAATTTGTCTCTTTTTTAAAAAATGTGTCGGACCAACTTGAGATTTTCTAATTCTGAGCAACTAATTTATTCCCCTATATATTTCTAAGGACCTATTTAGATATTTAGTCTAAATAAAATATGTTAATATTACATCCAAATATAAATTAATATTTCATTCAAACATAAAATATCTTTTACTTTTTTTAAAAATAAATCATTTTTAAAAAAATATTTTTTGAGAAGGAAATCCAAATGAGCCTTGCTATTTTTAATTTATGGTTTATTACTTTGCATATATATATATATGATGACTCTGGTGAGAATAATGGTTTAATATGAGAATGGTGAAAGTAAATATGGGCCATATAACTAATAATAGATGGTCAAGATTAAAAGTTAATTAGTGATAATTAATTCTCACATGGTCATTTAAAAAGTCATATGATTTGTGTTTTACTCTTGACTATTCATGTAATATCTAGCAACCCATATTTGCCATCTAACTCTCACAACAAACCACCTTTCTCACTTGAGTCAATTCAAAGTCATTTGAATCACCATCAAACTACCCAATTATTTTGAATCCAAATACTATTATGCCCAATTCAAAGCCTAACAAGAAGACACATATATCTTAACCCTAATAAAACTCCTAATTAGGTGGAAAATTTGCAAAATTGATGCCAAAATCATTGACATTAGGAAAAAGTTCTTTACACAGCTAAAGACAAAGGTCATGAATGCTAATAACGGTTTGGACAAAGGTGAGTTTATTGTCGATTTGAATTCCTACATGGAAAACATCAAGGACAAAGTAGGGGTTTTCAATTGCTATTTGTAACTTCCTCCCAAGTATAACATCATCTTAAGTTATGACATTAAACTCAGAAGTTGTTATGTATAAATTAACGAACCATTCTTAGATATCTATAGCAAAATCCATTCGGTTCTTCAATTTTTAAGTATAGCAAAAGTGTCCAGAACGCTTCAAAATTTTTATTGGAGATAGATAAACATGTTAATCCCATAAAATTTTCAGCTCAATTTAAGGTCTCTAACTAGGTCAGAAAATTCGAATAACTTCATTTTCCTGCTTAAAATCGAGATTCTTCCAGCAATAAGATTCAAGCAACATGATTTTCCTTAAGCATTAAAAGTCCAAAACACAGCTCAAGAAAATTCGTGGGACACGATTTGGATATTAGCTTCATCATATAATTTTGTAGCTCATAAAATATCCACAAATTCATTAGAAAACTCATGAACAATCCTTGCGCAGGAGAAATATGAAAATCCAGCAGCATAGTCTACAATTCCTTTTAAAAAAAGTGATTTCTAACATTATCCAAACACACCACCAAATTAGACACATAAATATCTATATATCACCAATTAATATAACTAGAAATATCATGTAAATCAGTATACCAAACTTCAAAAAACAGATTTGAAAACCAAAAAAGTTTAAGAGCCCTACTTGTCACTAGAAGTTCCTTGTATTTGTCTTAGCCTTTACCTATGCCTTTACACCAAATTTTCACCTTAAATCATCCAAACCTTCCTCTAGAATGGTAATAACAGTTGCTTCTTGATGGTGTGGTGGAAAAAGAAGTCTTGGAAGAAGGTTGATTCAAAGATCTTCAAGTGCTAATCTTGTATTTTAAGAAATGATGAAGATGGAGATGAAGATGGTGATAGAATTGGAGATGAAGACGAAGAGAAAATGGAGATGGCTGTATGATAAGGAGAGTTAGCCGAACCTTTTAGAAGATAAGGGTAAGAATTATGATTTTTTATTTTTATTAATATATGAAGACATGTCATAAATCTTTACTACAGATAAATATAACTTGCAATAGAAATTAGAATTTTTATATAGTTATAATGAAGCCTTGATAAAGAAAATAGTGTGGTCATTCCATGGTCACACACTAATCCAGAGTAGTAGAAAATCTACACTGTAAGTTTTATACGATGTAAGAATTGTACATAGAAAATTAACTGAATACATGAAATATTAGTCCCCAGGTGAGTAAAACTTACTTGATAAATTTTAATCTAGGTAATCCTTTTCGATCAACATGATTAGCTCACTCAAATTTAGTGAGCAAGTTACTCTTTCGGTGTTAAAATTGCATATTGATGTTTCACTGAACTGGAAAAATACCATTCTCAGAAAAACAAAATATTATTCGAAATAAATCCTGAGTCTAATACTCTATCATGACCCTTATCCTATCTTCCATTGGCCTTGGGAGTCTCCTGATCCTGATTCTATGGTTTCGGCTGTCTTAATAGGCCTGCGGGACCCATAAGGCTTGCAAGGTTACTATTCTCTCTCTTCTTTATTTTATTTATTTATTTTGCTCATCAAACTACTCTTAACTTGGCTAACTCTGTCAGAATCGTGAAATTTTGATTAATAAAGTCCAAATAATTTTTTTTAAATAATTTTTGGGATATTACACTATTGATCCTTCTTATGGTGGTTATACTAAAGATGTTGTTGGTCTGGTTTTAGATGTGTGTTTCCTTGTAGATATGGGATCTAGTCAAAGCTTTGATTGATAAATGATAATGGTATTATTGAACATTCTTGTTATTCAAACCTGGTTAATAGGTTAGTGGAAAAGAAGAGCTTTAATTTGTTGTGTTCATGTATCAAGTGTGCTTTCCATCTTAGGTCATCTGAGATACTCTTCATTTTGAGGCATTTTCTTTCTCCATTCAAAATAGGGTGAGTCTCAGTGTAACGATAAGAAGTTCATGGTTTCAAATCCTACAAATAGTCTATCCGCAAGATTGGATAAGGCTTAATACATCTGACATCTCCAAACCATAGTCTCGTGCACTGGGCTGCCTTTTTTCTTTCTCTATCCCAAGATGCTTATGGTAGTATGATAACTGTAAGGAATGAGTAGGAGAAGCAAGCACTGCTATCCATTGAGAAAGTAAGTGATAGCAACTTAAAGAGGAATTTGCTTGTAGCAAAGTAGGGTTCCATTTTGCTTATGGTAGCATATGACGGTTTCTCTTCACTTGAAATTTGCTTGCATTGTCTAGTTGCATCATCAAACATCAATGATATAATGTTATCATCTTCCTTTATTAAGCTGAATAGTAAAGGATTGATAAATTTGATCTGATGTTTATCAAAATGGCTGAAAAAATATGAGAGGTTTCCTCAAACAAGTCCATGTTCAGAAGCCTCAACAGTTCTGGGTTTGAATGTATGCGATTGGGTTCCTAAACTTGAAGATGTTCTGAAATGTATTGGTTTTGTTATATTTTATGGGTCAAAGTGTGTTTCAAACTTAGTATGAATCTTGTGCATTTGTGTAAGGAACAAGTCCCACACTACTTGGGTAAGTATTTCAAATAGGCTTTATATATGGTACTAACCAATGAGTAGATACTTATCGTATTACATAAAACACACACACACATACATGCACTTCGCCTCGTTGTCCCATTTTGTCCTGTCCATGGGCACATTTTGAAGTTTTGCAATGATCCGGGGATTTCTGAGACAACTTAAGGCTGTATTGAGTTTAGCTAAGGACATATGGACCTAAGATCACAAAATAGCTCACAAGCTACTAAAAACTAAAAATTACTTATTTTGAGTATATTATACATTCAAGTACAAAAGCATATCATGTACCCATGATTTTTCTTGCATGAAAAAAATTGTAAAACCAATATAATAGGTTACATTCCAGCATTATTAAGACTAGCAATTATTCTCCCTGCACATATAAATAACAAATTTATTATATCATTTAAAAAAATTGCACTATAAAATTGGTTTAACACAGTTGATTTTATTACTTACTCAATACCCTATAGTATCATTTTAGTATACTTAGTTGGAATATCCTTGACATCTTACATTAGTTTTTAGAATATAAGGAATAGTGAAGAAAGACACAACAAATAACTCACCAAATAACATATGCTCATCAACTTTTTTTGAGCTTAATGATTCAGAAAAAGGCTTAATAACAAACATATGTATTGGAAAATCAGGATCGTCTATTTCTTCCATAAAAGTGATATGCATAAAATTTAACTTCTTTATGTCGAGTGGTCTTGATATTGATATATTGTTGAATATGACCCTCAAGTTTGACATAAGATAAAGATCGCCTTTGCACGAGAGAGACATGAAAAAAAAAATTAGCACTAGAATATTCTAATGTTAAGATGCTTCAAGAAGAAAAGAAATAATCATAATAAAAGGAATGTTGAAGAATTGTCTAGAAACCAAAATAAACAAATACAAACTAGAGTTTTCTAGCTATATGGAGGTCGATTCTTTAACCAACATAGGAAGTATATAAATAGGCATAATGTGATGCTAGTGTATGTAAGAAAGAGGAGCAAGTGTGAGTGTAGTGCATTGTAAGAGAAAGTGAACAAGTGTGTAAGTGCTTCAACAGAGTGCTTTAGCAAGTGCATTGAGTGGTGAGAGGAAGTCTCGTAAGTTGTGTGCAAAGTAGGTGAGAAAAAAGTGAGGAAGTGTCTAGAGTGCACAAAGTATAATAAGGTGCACATTAGTCCAAGTGTGAGTAAGTGTATGTATTATTAGTTAAAAGAGTTTACCTCATTGCTCAATAATTTGGTATCAGAGCTTGACGATCTGAAACCGATTCAAGTGGGAGGATCATCAGTTCTGGAGGAGCTCTTGCAAAATCGTAGTCTGGGACTGTGACACTATTGGTCTAAGACCAAAGCAGTGGTGAGAAAATTTCATCAAGTCACTATGGCAGGTATCCAAGTGATTGGTAGAATTAGGAAGCTCAATGTTTAGAATTACAATACATGGCAAACATGTATGGAGTCAAATCTCCAAGGCCAAGATTTGTGGGAGGTTGTTGGTGGTAGTGAGACCACGCCACCTTCTACAAATAAAGTCGAGGCACTGCGAAAGTGGAAAATTAAAGCAGGGAAGACGATGTTTGCACTCAAGACCACAGTAGAGGATGATATGCTGGAGCACATAAGGAAGGCATCAACACCAAAGGAAGCATGGGACACATTTGCAACACTATTTTCAAAGAAGAATGACACGAGACTGCAACTCTTGGAGAATGAGTTCCTCTCAACAACACAAGGAGACTTGATGATATATCAATATTTCACCAAGGTAAAGTCTCTCTGCCAAGAAATTTCTGAGCTAGATCTTGATAGCAAAATATCTGATCAACGAATGAAAAAAATTATTATTCATGGTCTTAGATCAGAATATAGAGGTTTTATTACTGCAATTCAAGGTTGGCCTACTCAACCTTCCTTTTTACAATTAAAAAATATGTTGGCTGACCAAGAGGCGTTAGCCAAACAAATGGCTGGGGTATTAGTGAAGAGTGAAGTAGAAGCACTCTTCACTGGTAGAAGAAAGGGAAGAGGGAAGTCAATTCTTAGTAAAAATACAAATAACAAAAATGAAAAGTGAAGAGGTATCTAGAGTGCACAAAGTGTAATAAGGTGCACATTAGTCCAAGTGTGAGTAAGTGTATGTATTATTAGTTAAAAGAGTTTACCTCCTTGCTCAACAATTTGGTATCAGAGTGAGAAGTGAAGAAAAGAGCGAGAAGAGGGCTCGCGACCTGAAAAGGCAAAGAAACAAGATGGAGCCTGCTTCAATTGTGGGAAGAGGGACACTTTACACGAGATTGTTGGTTTAAGAAGAATATGGCAGAGAGCAACGCTGCAACCTCAAGTTGTTTGGTGGAAAAAGAAAATGACATCGAAGAAGATTGGGACGCCTCTGCTTCACTGGCAGTCGAAGGAGACATTTGCCAGGAGGAAGACATAGATTTTGACAAGACTGACGAGAAGCTCGTGGAGTCACTGAAGGTAAAATTGGCACTCATGGTAACAAATCTGTTAGCTGTTGATCATAAGAAGGATTGGATTATCAATTCAGGATGCTCCAATCACATGACTAGTGATAAGGAGAAGCTGGAAAGCACATCATAGTACAAAGATAATTGAGTTGTGATAACGGCAGACAATTTAAGTTTTCCAATCACTCATATTGGGGAAATAGTAATTTCACCTCGCTACAGTGATGATCAGATACGCTTACAAAATTTCTATTACGCACCTGGAGTAAAGAAAAATTTACTTTCAGAATCACAAATAACAAAGTCAGGGAAGTACGTGGTATTTGGCCCAGAGGATGTTAAGATATATGATAAAATAAAAATTATTGGGATACCAGTGTTGAAGGGGCAACATTCGGAGTCAATCTACGTGATGTCTGCAGAATCAACTTACGTAGATAAGACTCGAAAGAATGAGATAGCAGATTTATAGCATGAACACCTTGGGCACGTGAGCTATCACAGGTTAAAAGTGATGATGAAGAAGACAATGCTCAAGGGTCTCCCTTAATTGGAAGTGCAAGAAGATGTTATATGTGCTGGATGTCAGTACGGTAAGGCTCACCAACTTCCATATGAAAGTTCAAAGTTTCAAGCTAAAGAGCCGTTAGAGCTGGTTCATTCAGATGTGCTCGAACCGATTAAACAAACTTCAATCAGTAGATATTGTTACATGGTAACCTTCATAAATGATTACTCAACGTACGTATGGGTCTACTTTATGAAGGAAAAATCTGAAACATTATCAAAATTCAAAGAGTGTAAAGAAAATGTTGAAAGTGAAGTTAGGAAGAACATTAGATGTCTTCGCATAGACAACAGCGGAGAGTACACATCAAAAGAATTCTATGAGTTTTTGAAGGAGTGTAAGATACAAAGACAAATAACGTGTCCAAATACTTTTCAACAAAATAGCATGGCGGAGAGAAAGAATCATCATCTGGCTAAGATTTGTCAGAGCATGGTACACGCTAAAAATGTCCCAAGTGGATTCTAGGCTTAGTGCATGAAGACTACAACACATATGATCAATCGACTTCCATAGGCCAAGCTAAGGTTCGTGTCACCATTCGAGAAGTTATGGAAGCTCAAACCCACAGTGAGTCACTTTCAAATATTTGGATGTGTATGCTATGTCTTTGTTCCAGATCACTTGAAGAGAAAAATGGATAAAAGGCCATTCGCTACATCTTTGTGGGATACGATAGTTAGAGAAAAAGATGGAGATGCTATGATCCCACAACGAACAAATGTTACATATCAAGAAATGTAGTGTTCGATGAAACCTTCTCTTGGTAGTCGCCACAATAGGTAATTCTACCCAACTCTAAAAATGTTGAAGGTGTGATCGAAAAGAAAATAGGGGAACAAAAAGAAGTTGAAGAACTACAGTTTCTAAGTTCAAGAAAGGTACAGAGACATACTCAGAGCCCTTGGAAAACTAGAGTTCATCAAATGGAACGAGAAGAGCTTGAACAAGAAGAAGAAAAAGAAGTCAAAGAACAACTACAACTCAGGAGATCTACGAGGCAAACGAATCGAAAGTATGCAAATGTTGCGGAGATCATGGAAGAAAATGAGCCTACAACCTATGAAGATGCCTCACAGAAGGAAGAATGGGTCAAGGCAATGGAAGAAGAAATCTCGGCACTTGAACAAAATCAAACATGGGAGTTGGTGCCGAGGCCAAAAGATGTAAAGCCTATTTCTTGTAAATGGGTTTATAAAATCAAGAGTCGTCCAGATGGCTCAATAGAAAGGTACAAGACTCACTTAGTTGCACGAGGCTTCTCCCAGCAATACGGGTTAGATTATGATGAGACATTCAGTCCAGTTGCAAAGATTATTATTGTGTGTGTTCTAATAGCATTGGCAGCATACAAGTCATGAAAGCTCTGGCAAATGGACGTAGAGAATGCATTTCTACATGGAGAAGTCGATCGCAAAATATACATGGAGCAGCCAAGAGGATTTGAAAGCAAAACTCATCCAGATTATGTTTGCAAGCTAAGAAAGGCATTGTACGGGTTAAAGCAAGCACCCAGAGCATGGTATGGAAAGATAGCAGAGTTCTTGATTCATAGTGGATATTGTCTGACGACATCTGATTCGAGCTTGTTTGTCAAGGTATGTGAAGGTAAACTAGCAATTGTGTTGGTATATGTAAATGATTTGATCATTACAGGAGACAACATAAAAGAAATTTTTCAAACAAAGGAGAATCTATCCGTCCGCTTCCAGATGAAAGAACTTGGAGAACTAAGGCATTTTCATGGACTTGAAATAGATCATACCAAAGAAGGATTATTCTTGTGCCAGCAGAAGTATGTAAAGGATCTCTTACAGAGGTTTGGCATGCTTGATTGTAAGCCAATATCGACACCGATGAAGATGAATGCCAAACTCTATACCCATGAAGGAAAAGATCTAAAAGATGCAATTATGTACCAACAGTTGGTGGGGAGTCTTATCTAACTAACATTGACAAGGCCAGACATTGCATACGCTATCGGAATAGGGAGTAGATACATACAAAATCCAAAGAAACAACATCTTAAAACTGTTCGGGGGATCTTAAGGTATGTCAAATGAACAATTGACTATGGTATATTTTACAAAATGGGTGATGCATGTGAAATGGTTGGGTATTGTGACGCCGATTATGCAGGAGATCATGATACTTGTCGATCAACTACTGGGTACGTATTCACCCTTGGATCTGGAGCAATAACATGGTGTAGCAAGAGGCAACCTATAATTTCACTGTCAACAACAAAAGTAAAATATAGAGCGGCGGCAATGGTGGCACAAGAATGCACATGGTTAACGCAAATGATGAAGGATCTACATCAACTGGTTAAAGGTGCAGTTCCACTATACTGCGATAACAAATCAGCAATTCAATTGGCAGAGAATCCAGTGTTTCATGCAAGAACAACACACGTTGAAGTACACTATCATTTTTTAAGAGAGAAGGTTTTGAATGAAGAAATATGAATGAAGCATATTAACACTGAAAAGCAAATTGCTAACATTTTCACCAAAAGATTGAGCAGCATCAAATTTTCAGAATTCCGCAGACAACTTGGAATGCAAAGGAGAACTAGTGCTAAGGGGGAAAAATGACAAAAAAAAAATCAGCACTAGAATATTCTAGTGTTAAGAAGCTTCAAGAAGAAAAGAAATAATCATAATAGAAGGAATGTTGAAGAATCGTCTAGAAACCAAAATAAACAAATACAAACTAGAGTTTTCTAGCTATATAGAGGTTGGTTCTTTAACTGACATAGGAAGTATATAAATAGGCATTATGTGATGCTAGTGTGTGTAAGAAAGAGGAGCAATTGTGAGTGTAGTGTATTGTAAGAGAAAGTGAACAAGTGTGTTAGTGCTTCACTAGAGTGCTTTAGCAAGTGCATTGAGTGATGAGAGGAAGTCTCATGAGTTGTGTGCAAAGTAGGTGAGAGAAAAGTGAGGAAGTGTCTAGAGTGCACAAAGTGTAATAAGGTGCACATTAGTCCAAGTATGAGTAAGTGTATGTATTATTAGTTAAAAGAGTTTACCTCCTTGCTCAACAAGACATATACTTCTTCAATAAAGCATGTCTTATTATTGAGTGGATGCACTGCCCTTGAACAAGAAAAAAAGACAATGAGCAATGCATTGATCAAATAATTAACCTTTGACAAATAAAGCAACCATAACTTCCTTTTCTTCCTATGCATCATCTTAACTAGGTAAGTTTCATCCAAATTCTCAAGATCTGAGGCTTTCCACAAACGAACAACTAACACCTTCAAATTTCATTTGACTTTGCTGGTTCACATATCATAGAGTAAATATATCTTTGATGCCATCACTAAAAACTGAAAAAGAGTGATTTTGAATGATGAAAAAGAGCACACTGTTATTTGTTAAAATCTATTTTTGATGTCATTACTACAATCCTTATAAATAATTATCGAAAACTTGATTTGTTTTTTATATATATTTTTTGTCGGCAATTTATAACTAGTAAGAAAGACAATACCCTTAATTATTTCCAATCATTAAGGATAGGCAATTCGATATTATTTTTGAGATTTATGGATTTTAGTCAAATTGGATGTGCTATGTTCAAAATTTAGGAATTAGTTTTTTTATTTTATCTAGTTACAATCAGACTAAATATTATTGGCAATGGCAATTAACGTTGTCTTCAAATTTCTGTGCAAATTTGTCTGATTCGTATTTTAATATTTAAGGTAGAAGAGTTGTTTTTGGTTCATAACAATCACAATTTGTATGATAATATATATGTAATATACCTTCTTATTATATAATTTAATTGGTTTTATCTAATTATAATTTGATTCAATGAGGAAGAAGATAACTATGTTGTTTTATAATATTAAAAATTAT
The DNA here is from genome assembly GCA_031216125.1 of Dalbergia cochinchinensis. Lineage (NCBI taxonomy): Eukaryota > Viridiplantae > Streptophyta > Magnoliopsida > Fabales > Fabaceae > Dalbergia > Dalbergia cochinchinensis. The sequence continues at coordinate 62,487,476 of CM062377.1, forward strand.
TGTTTTGTCATTAATTAGTTTTAATTTTATTTACCAAAATTACATCACATCCTATAATATCTATATCTGTCCATCTATAATCACTACTACACATTTCAGTTTTACTAACATTTAATAAATGTTACTAAATCTTAAAAAAATGTTGCTATTTCCAATTACTAACATTTTTGCAAGTGTTATATTTACCCTATGTCGCTAAAGTGTTTTAGCAACATTTTTCTATACTTTTACTAACATTTTAAAAATGTTACAATACATATTTGTGGTAACATTTTTCAAATGTTACAATTTACTATCCTTTTGGTAACATTTAACAAATGTTGCCATTAATTATTTTTGTAACACTTTTAAAAGTGTTGCCAATTTATATGCCAAAACTAATTTGATTTAGCTTAAAAAGTGTTGTCATTTACTCCTTATACTCATATTTATAATGACAACAACTAAGAATCAGGCAATAACTTTGAACAAAAAAAATTTCATTCAAAATTCTACATATCCATTACATTCAAACATGAAAAAACAAGATAAAATAAAATAATACAACTCTTCTAGTGATTGTTGAACAAGAAGAAACTGTGGAATGTTGGTCTTGAGAATGTAACGGGAATCTTGAGAATCCATGTAGGAATAGTATATGCCAATGAAGGAAAAATACAAGGTCTCGATGCTTGTGGAAAACAGGAAGCTTAGCAACTGTCATAGCCATTGCATCAAACATGACCACTCCTAACGTGAAAAACAGAGCACCGGCACAAACACGGCATCATCACGATTCTGTGATGCATTTTCGTTTGAAAAAATAGTGTCATTGATATTAAAGCCAAGACGGAAATCTGTAAATAAAGCATCAAGAGCAAAATGATAAGTCAAAAACAACATACTTTGTGAAATAATAGTTATACAAAAAGAAATGCAGACTGGTTATGCAATGAGCTTAGAACCAACACAGAAACGGATGGGTTCCTTTTCATCATGAGATACTCTCTAGAGAGGTTAGCCTTCAAGAGTTCCTTCTTGTTGATACCATACCCAAAATCTGCAAAATTAAATAGTGTATAAATGTAACTAAATACCTTTGGCTTTCATGAGAAACCTTAAATCATAAGATGAAAGAATAGAACCTTATTTCAGTATCACCTTATTTCAGCATTACCTTAAATATATAGTTTGTTATTATGCTTGATTCCTGGCCTTCAACTGATGTTGCCTGTTATTTGATCAAAACCCAATTAGATGCAATAATAGTATATATATACATTACAGTCGGGTAAAAAAGGTAGCTTCTTTTTCTAGCAAGTCTGTGGACTCTAAATCATAACAATGAGTCATGCTTAGATTACATTCACCCCAAATTAAGATTTTTAAAACATTAGCCAGTTGGTAGGGGAAAAATAACTAACCATAAAGTGACCCAACCCCTTGGCACCTTGCACAGAAAGCCAAAGTTCCCCTGACAGTCATCTATCTAATATGAACATCATCTTTGGTGATATATGCAGCAGTTCTTTAAGGTACAAACTCACTCATCTCATGGCCATTGTAAGTCACTCTACCAGATACCTATAGGACACATGGTATCCAAATTAGATTTTTTTTTTTTTAGAAACAAATATATATATATATATATATATATATATATATATATATATATATATATATATATTCAGGTGCTTCCCACAAATGCATGTTGATGAAAGAGGACAAAGTCCTGCTTCCCACAAATGCCTCAGCCTCAATATTCAGGTGCTCATATCTAACTTCTATTGTTGGAATATCAATCCCAACTCTACATTAATCATAACCGAAAAGTCAAAAGCATGCATGAGATAAGAACACAAGAATCTTATAAGAAATGGGAGGACTTTTTCAGAGGCTAGATTTTGTTCTGTTCCCTTTTTTCTTTAGTTTAGGGGTTTTAAATATACTAATTTTTATTAAATATAAGATCAAGTTGGATGAATCCATCATAACAAAGACAAAACCCTCTCCTGTATTTATCTTTTCCTTCACTGTCCTCAAATTAATTTTATATATCGAAATCACATCATAATCACAATTATCAAATAATTTATAAGTAACATTTATAACCAAAAATTCTATCCATTTATCATTACAAATAGGTAGGAAAAAATCTCATGCCACTATTTTTTTATTATATATTATATTTCCATCCCTACAAACTGCTATTATTAAAATATATATTTTTTATTTTAAATATTTTATTAATTAAAATAAGTATGTAAATTTACTAAATTATTTATCATATAAAGTGTTAGCTCCGGAACTCTTACGCTCATGTATTTTGAATGACAACAAAATCAATTTAAAGAAAATACTTTGAAGAATGGTTGATGGCTGTATTGAGTTTCTTATAAGTTTACAATAGGTATCTATCGTTTATTAAGAGCAAAGCTTACTCAAATGAGTATATATATTTCACTATACATGTGTAAACATGTTACCAGATTTACTCTATTAAAGAAGTGAAATTATATTCTTATCTAAGTCCTTGATAGCTAACGATCAGTGAAAGACAGCAATGCTACAAAAAACCAAGGAAAGAGACTTCAGAAAGTAGCACGGGATATCAAAAAGTACTCTAAAGATGAAAATATCAAAATATGTCCATATGCAACATGTTACTTAATCTTCAATCATCACAATCACAAAGAAATCATCATCAAGAAGATTTAATTGAAGATCTGAAACCGAAATAACTCTTCAATGGCTGATTATGTACATCAGAAAGTTCACCTGTGAGTGGAGCAAAGATCATGCTACAAGAAAATAAGGGAAATTTGAAATTCAAGTCAAATCCAATTTTAAATTAGTACGTTATCTCTTCTGCCTTTTTGATCAACAACCCTAACTTCATGAAGGAGGAGTTCAGAAAACTCGCTTAGAAAGTAGAAAGGTAGTTTTTGATAGGAGATCAGAAAGCTCATATTTACAATGGCTTCTGCAACTGATGTGACAGTTTTATCAACCTCTCTTCTAGCTATTTCTTTCAAGACACAACTGATGATCAACACGTGTCACTTGAAGAACTGATCTATGGCAACGACAACTAAGAAAGACCATTATATAAAGAGATGCTAAGCTTGAAAGTAGGAGCTCTCCTAAGGGATAAGCCTCTAATCATGAGATCATTTCTAAACATACCACTACGAATCATACCCACTACAAAATAATCACGGAACACAAATAGAATTATAGACGAATTTTATAAACTTTATAAGTCTAATTTAAAAACAAAAGCTTGTCGTCTATTATTTTCTGTCTATAAATGGTTGTAAAATTACAGACAAATTTTTCTATCTGTAGATTTATAGACAGATTTTTTTCATTTATAACTAACCGAAAAAGTTGCAAAATTAGCTCATTACAGACAGAAAATTCTATCCATAATGGAAAAATAAATAAATATTTACCTTATCACCTTCACACTACTAATGTAACCAACAAAATCAATTTCACAAACACATACCTAAATCTTTCTAAACCTCGAATCAAAAAAAGGAAAACAAACTGACTACAAGTTTCTAGTAGTGACCCTTAACTAGATGACATTATTTAGAGATAAATTTTGATATACTTTGATTAAAAAAGAAATTTATGTTGCCATTCAATTATAAAGTATAATATGTGAGAGTTTCAAGATACAGATGTACGATCAGTCAAATGTTTCTACTAATGTGACAGTATATAAATGAATCTTAAAATATTTTTATATTCACGGTACATCAAAATTAAATTATTATATGTAGTAAGATTATTTAATAATTTTAAATAGAATATAATACTGATATTTTGTTTTCATTTCAATAAATCAAAACAAAATTATTTTATTAAATTTTATATTTTAATATTAATTATCACAAATCATAGCCTAAAAATATTTTAAAATGAAAAAATTGCACAATTATTTTCTAAAACTAAATAACACAAATTATTCTTCTTGTTAATAATTTGTTCTCTTAATACAATAATAATTAATGAGAAAAGTCTAAAAAATTCTCTTCAACTTTGCTCAGTGTGTGCTTTTGGTTCTATTGCTTAATTTAAAAACGCGCAAATTGGTCTTGACACTTTTCGATATGTGTGAATCACCATATTCTGTTAGAAAATATTAGACTTTGGATGGAAAGAGACTTATAATATAAATGTTATTTTTTATTATTGCCTATGGTTCTTTAGTTGGCGCATGTATCTCATATGTCTTTTTCAATCCCAAAACTATCATTTACTCAAGTATCACACATGTGATATCTTTGGTTTATCACTTAAAAAAAAAACCTTACAGTTTTTCAAATAAGCAATAAAACAATACTCATTATAGTGTTTAAATATTTATGTACATAAAAATCAAAACATAATAATTGATAATTATAATAAAATAACTTAAGGTTGAGCAATTTATTTTATTCTTAGCCTCAATGTTTTATAGAGTTATTTTCAATTTTATAAATACTTTTAGTAGATGACAGGGAATGTTGCTTGGTAGATTTTTACCCAAGTCTATAATATTACCTTGTTTGGTAAATCCACAACACTGGCTAGTAATCCACATTATTGGTGGCAATGTGGATTGGCCCATGGGGGTGTTTATGTGTATGAATCCTTCAGTTATTATTATTATTATTTTTAATTTTAGTTATTATTAATGTTGTTTAAAATTATCAATTAATATTATTAATCAATATTAAAAAAATATTTATTACTATTTAATTTAAAAATTATAATTATTGTACAACAATATTTCAATTATTATCATAGTAATTAGTAATAATAAAATAATAATTATTCATTATTATTATTAACATGAATAATAACTATTATCATAATTATTAAATTAATATTGATAAGTATTCGTAATACCTTAAGTACACATAACTCTAGATGAGTCTAGTATAGCCTTATGATCCCCTGACACCCACCCATCTTGCCGGGAAGGTCAAGAGATGCGGAAACCATGTTGTAGATGAAACTTGCAAAACAGGCTTGCTGTAGTGAGGGGGCAAGCTGAGCTGACCCTCTAGTGTCAACTAGGCTCATTGCAGTATTGTGAAGGATATCTTGGTAGTATTCTACGAGTAGAGAAATCGGGATAAATGTATTTATCCCCCTAAATTTTAGATTATGTGCAATTTATCTCTTTACTTTTCAAAATGCACATCGCGACACCCTGAACTTTTTAAACTGTGCAAAACACCCCTTGATATAGTTTTGACAACTAATAAAGGTAAGATTTATGTGCACTTATCTCCCCTGAAATTTCTAATTTGTGTAACTTGACACCTCACTCGTGAATATTATGTGCAATTAACCCCCCTAATTTTTTTATTGTATACAACTCGACACCGTACTATGACTTTAATTTTTGGAGGGTTTTTTACACAGTTTGAAAAGTTCAGGGTGTTGTAATATACTACTTGAAAAATAGGGTTTTTTGCATAGTTTGAAAAGTTCAAGGAGTCATAATGCACAATTAGGATTTAAATTACACATGATCTAGAATTTAGGGGCATAAAATGTATTTATCCTAGAGAAATATTAGGTTCACAATTAAAGCCAATAATAAATTTATACTACATATCTTATTACTATCAAATATGATGAGTAAAATCACTCATCACATCTAATAATAATAAAGAGTATAGTAGTAGGTTTCTTGTTAGGTTTTGTCAAGAACTAAACATTTTTCTCTACGGGTATGTCTAAGAATTTCAGTGTCCCTTGGTTATGATATTATATCATATACTATATATTAAAAACCAGTCATCCAGCAAAGTTTCTAAGTGGAAAATCATTACGTGGCAAGCTGATGGGCATTGTCATTCCCTCCAAAATGTCTGGTTGCATTATACAATAGAAGGAGCATGAATGATTTGTGTGTGGTTGAAATCTCAGCTCCATCATGTTTATTTCGATCATTTAATGAAGTGGTAAGTTCTGATGGTAGTTTTGCTCTTAATCCGTTGCAACATTTTGAATGCACTCCATGAGTACAAAAGAATAATGGGTCTTTTACGTGTGTAGCATAGTTTTCTTTCACATGCAGCAATTGGACATGGTTAGTTCATAGCATAATAAATAAACGTTGCTAGACTCTCATAGCAAGTGTAGTAATGGAGCTTTAATATAGCTGAGGGTAACTAATTATAACTGCTAGAGGAAGGATCTGTTTCAAACAGATCGATCAAACATAATGGGGGTACGGTTGAATAAATGCTTCACTTATTGAAATGAATTTACTTATTTTTTATTTTAATTTTCAAATGAATGGAACCATGCCATAGTTATAGCTCCTACACATGCTTTTGTTAAGCTTTCAAAGGATGCATGGAGACTTTTCAAAGCCTTATTATCGAGCAATCTTGGACTTTTGTAGATACAGGTTAATAAATTTTACACACACATTCACAAACATTGCATCCACTCATTCATCTTTCTTTCTTTATTTCAAAATTCAAAATTCAAAATTTCATCATTTTATTTTGGAATGAATAAAAGACTTCTGTTCGACACTCCACTCCAATATCTTCATTCTTCCTCTATTTTTAACTGCTTTGATCTGTCTCTTTCTTCCCTTTATTTCTTTTATCTCTCCCTTCATTTTGAGACTTGCAGCATAGTTGCTACACTATTCTTCCTTATCATGAGATATGTGTTCAGATTTTTCATTCACTTCATTCTTCTTCCTATACAATATTGTTTTATGTATTCGGTCCCATGTAAGCTTAAGGGACTTTTCGAACACAAATACAGCCACGATGGGCAACAATGAGAATAACAGAGGGAACAAGGTGGATCGTAGTGCGGTTTTCATTCACTTCATTCTTCTTCCTATACAATATTGTTTTATGTATTCGGTCCCATGTAAGCTTGAGGGACTTTTCGAACACAAATGCAGCCACGATGGGCAACAATGAGAATAATAGAGGAAACGAGGTGGATCGTAGTGCGGTGATATATGATGACAGTAAACATGAAGGTGACATGTTAGAGTTTGCAAACTCTTATACTGGTACTTTTTCTTCTATTTCTCCTCATGATTTCAAATGCTTAGGTAATGGATAAGATTTTTTGTAATCAATTTATTTTCTCATTTTGGGTTGTATTATTTTTTTTGTTATCTTTTTTATTTTTATATGATTTTCACTTTTGGTGTTTTACTATTATGATATTTGATGCAATTTACTGGAACTATTTTAGACAAAATCCTTTTTAATCATATTTTTCATTATTCCTGTAATTTTTCTTTTTTGGTAGAAGCAACTTATTTTTTTTTTCTTCTCACAATAGTCCTCTGTACTTACTCTTTTTTCGTTCATATTTTCTTTTATGTTTGATTTTAGACTTCTTTTTAATCCTACAATGACAAGATCTGATGGTCACTGCTTTCCATTTTTTTTAAATGTTTTTCCATTCATCTTTTACATATGATTAAATATTTCTTCCTTATTATATATATATATATATATATATATATATATTTACTTATAGGTTTCCAATTCATTGTTCATTTTTTTATTTCCTTCCTTTTTTTGTTGCTCTTTTCTCTTCTAGGAGGATTGTTGTATTCTCTCTCTTTTCTCTTTCATATAATTCATTCTTTTTCATTTGGGTTTAACTGATGATTTCCTTTTCCTTTACTTGCATTTTCATATGATTCTAATTGATAATGGTATACTCAATGTGGTGTTTCGGTTATGATTTGCTGCATTTACTATTTTGTGATGGTTCACTACAGTTTTTGTGGCTCTTCACAATGATGGATTAGCAGGTACGTATTGATTTCTGTCTAGCTTATAGATGTAAAGGTCAAATTAATGAGTTTCTCCTGCATTTTTATATGAGTTAACTGTAGTTTAACTGATGAGTTTCATTTGAGTTTAACTAATGGTTTCCCTTTCCTTGACTTGCATTTTTATATGATTCTAATTGATAATGATCTACTCAATGTGGTGTTTGTAACATCCCCTGCTGCTTTATGGATTGACGACTGTCCCCACAAACCAACACGGGTCTTTTCAGCATGCTTTGTCCTCACTCGCACACTTCCTGGAAAACTTCCCAGGAGGTCACCCATCCCAAAATTGCTCCAAGTCAAGCACGTTTAACTGTGGAGTTCTTTCAGTTTGGGCTACCGAAAAGAAGATGCATCTTGTTGTTATAGGTAGTACAAATCAATTCATATAAGCCCTCCTTAACTATATAGTCCCATACCTATACAGTCTTAGGATCCCTCTCATTCGGGTGTGTAATCGGTTCATTCATGTACCCCTCCGCTTCGAAAGTGCAGAGCGCTCCTTGTCCGTCTTATGCCTCCTTGCACCGGCGATCACTCCCGCAATCCCCAGCGTTCTGAGTTTCGGTTCCGATTTGCTACATTTACCATTTTGTAATGGTTCATTGCACTTTTGTGGCTCACAATGATGGATTAGGAGGTACATAATGATTTCAATCCAGCTAATAGATGTAGAGGTTAAATTAATGAGTTTCTCCTGCTACTTCTACAATTTCTTTTTGAATTGTTGAATTAGGATTTTTATCTTTATTTCCTATTCTTTTTACTTAAGTTGAATTAGTATCCTGTTGATTTTGAGTAATTCTTTTTGTTGCTTTTGTCTTTGCAAGATGTGTTCCCTTTTTGTTGTATTTTGTTCCTTTTTTTTTTTGTTCAAGATGACTCTGATTTTTTTTTCCCAAGTCTTCAATAGGGTATGAAAAATCTTTATGATGATCACATTGAAAGTTTCATCAATTAGTCGCATAACATATGCTTATCAATGTATTTGTAAGTGCCTTTCTATTTCAAAACGTAAACTGATTTTCAAGTTGGCTTCATCATTATGGACATATATAAGGATCAATTAGTCATGCCAAGTTGATTTTTCCCAATTTGAACAAATCATGCCATTACATAAATTTAGCTACGATAAAAATTAAATACATCAATAAACAGATTATTCTTAAGCTTCTAAAATGAAGAACTTTTGCAAATCTAACACAAGGCTTTAATCTGCTATTGGTTACACCTTAAACTAGTGGAGTTCAATTGTATTTTTTTTAAAATCTCTTAACACACACACAAAGGGATGTGTGTGAGGTCAATTATATGAGTTCACATACTAGTTTGAGTCCTAGAGAAATAAGGTGGCATAATTCCAAGCACAATTCTAACTCATGATATATCTAATAAAATTTAGTGAACTATGTGCATTGAAGGATATATATTTCTTTAATTGTATTTTAGTATTTTTTTTTGGCTTCTTTTTCCAATTAATGTGAACAATTATGAAGATATCAGCCCATTTCTTTAATGTCAATATTTGTTCTTCGGTTGCTTTACTTGAAGAAATTGTTTTATATTGTGTTTTACTTGCAATTTTTTCCTTTTAGTTTCTTCTTCAATTTATTTGAAAAAGACATGACTATTTCTGTTCTATGGACGTTTGGTGACAAATCATACATGTTAAGTTCCAATATACATAACTCTCTGTTTAATTGGTGTGTTGATTCGATTAGTTATTTGTTTTTTATACCATATCTTAATAAAAACTTATACTTTTAAGAATGAGTTATTATATTAGTGAATTTACAGGAATTAATATTACTCAAAATAATTTATTTAATAAAACAATTATAACTATTCTTTTTACTTATATAATTATAATTTTATAATATTTTAATTCAAATTGATATAGTTTATTTTATTTTTGAAGGTTTATATAATTTTATCATATACTATTTAACCCTAATTTTATAATTTTAATTTTTTAGATCTATAAAATAAAGTGAAAATATAACATTAAATTATATTATATGTGTTGCTTATGTAACTTTTAATTGAATAGATGTTTTGAAATTACCAATAAATTTTTAGTTTTTCTACAATATTGTGGATCAATATAAGCAATCTTTTCTTATTTTTTGATTGATAAAAATATCATAAATCTAATAAAAAAATTGATAATATAAGTAATATTCACATATTTATATTCTATTTTGTAGCTGATAGTGATATCATCTTAAACTACTATAATGGAATATGACAAAAGAAATAATAAGAATATTATTTATTTAAACGAATATAGTTCTAGTACGATCTCTAAGTATTATTATCTTTTTAAAATTCTATTTGCATTAATAACAATTATTATTATCAAAACAGAGTTATTAGTTATTATCATTTCTGTGCCTCACACGGGACATGTAGATATAATAATTCAGCTACATATATTTACTTTGTTTAATTTTAATTGAATATCTATCATAGACAAATTGAAACATAACTTGACTAAATTATATTATTATGATTTATATATATAACATGTTATCATGATGATCATTACTTTAATCATATTATTTAATTTATATATAATCTAATTAATATTCCCATGCAAAGCACAATCAAACTATATCTATCAAGATCAGTGTTTACTCATTGACAGTTGTATGTAGCACTTTCTAGAGTTAAAGAGAAAATGGAATTGAGAATTTTGTTGGAAAATCATAATATTATACAAGAGAGATGCACAATTAATATAGTCTACAAAAAAATATTTGCAAATGTATATTCAAATGGTATGTGAAGACTAAGTTTCTATTTTTATATTACTTTTGTAACAAATTCTGTTCCATTATATTAGTTATATTATGTTTTTCTATTTTGCAGGAGATTTACAATGAAAATCGTAAGAGTAATGAATTTTCTCAACTGACCAGAAATGATATTCATGATAATGATGAACCATGAATTTTAGGTGAATATCTTTATTTCAATATCATTATCAAACTTAAATTATTTCATTTTCTCTTCACAATAAATTTTTCGTAACTAGTTTGAATGTATTGTAATTACTTTTAAATCTTAGTTTATTTAAACTACATTCACACTAATGATTGCACGAGAAAAAAACACACATATGCACACAAATTTTATAGTATTCCATGAATCTTAACTTCACAATACAAATTCTAATTTAATTAAGATTATTTCTTCATTACAAATTTAATCAGATTTGATCTTTCATTCCTGTGCAAAGATATAGATATAAGTCAACAAGCACAGGACCCAAAACACCCAACCCCTTGGTTTACATTCCATGAAGCGAGATACAACAACACTAACACTAACAAAACTTGTAGCAGATGGTTTCTATAGCCAAGCTCTCCACTTCTTCTCCAACCTTCACTCTTCTTGTTCTTGTTCTTCTTCACTCTCCTCCTTCACCTTCACCTCACTCTTCAGAGCATGCTCCAACCTCCCTTCACCTTCCTATACCCAAATCCTCCATGTCCATCTTCTCAAAACTGGTTTCCAATCCGACCTTTACGCCTCCACCGCCCTCCTCGCCACCTACGTTGCTAAACCAAGCTTATTCCCCGATGCCCTTCACTTGTTTGATGAAATGCCGCAACCGAATGTGGCCTCTCTCAACGCATTGCTTTTTGGGCTCTCGCGAAATGGGCTTCGCGGTGAGGCCCAGAGGGTGTTCAGGCGAATTGGGTCGTGGGCCTTGAGGTCTAACTCGGTCATGATCGCAAGTTTGTTGCTTGCTCGGCCTCTCTCAATGCATTGCTTTTTGGGCTCTCGCAAAATGGGCTGCGCGGTGAGGCCCAGAGGGTGTTCAGGCGAATTGGGTCGTGGGCCTTGAGGCCCAACTCAGTCACGATTGCGAGTTTTTTGCTTGCTTGTGATGCTGAAACCCGTGTGACGCAAATGCCTCTAGGAAGTGCATCACTCGGGCTCGATACCACTAGTAGAGCTGGTCGGTGCCCCCCTTGACCCCAAAAAAAATCGCGTGACGCAGGTGCATTGTTTGGCACTAAAGTTGGGTGTTGAAAATGGTGTGTATGCTGCCACTTCCCTTATTATTGCTTACATTATACAACTACAAAATATTTAATGTGCACATATCTCGCTAAAATAACTAACTAAGCTAATTAAAAATACATATATTTACTAAACTAAGCCAACATATTTAACTAAACTAATTAAAACATATTGTTTCCTACACATACTCATAAATCTAATTACAATATATTATTTACTAAACATATTTATAATGTAATCTAACTATAATAGTTACTAGTTTAATTAAATTATACCAGTAAAATAAGTTTAAAATGCACCACTAAATTTAAAATATCATTAAACTAAATTTAAAATATCATTAAAATAAGTTTAAAATACATTAAACTAACTTATACCGCTAAACTATATTTACAATGCACTAAACTAGTTCAAACAATTATTAAATGATACTAAAAAAATTAAAGCAAAATGAAATAAATATACCAACTAAATAAGTTAAAAAAACCTTACCTATATATGAAAATTAGCTGCAATATGTTCAAAATTATCATACCATTTTAAATCAGTTTTTGCCAGCACTATTATTCTTACTATTTTATATTACTTTTCACTTACACTAATACTCTACTCTTTTATCTTTTTCTCACTCTTGGTGATCTCTTGAACATTTTCACTCTCTCAAAACTACAATATGAAATCAATGAACTCCTCGCCTCCGGCATGCATTATCTCTTCGCGATCGGACGGCTGAGGGCGAATGGGTGTTGGATCGTGCGATTGGGAGAGCTCCGTTCCACGCTCCACTACATGCGTTACACGTGGAGGAATCAGTAGCCGTACGATCCAACACTCATTCACCCCAGCATCCGATCGCAAAGCACCGGAATCACCTAGGTATTGACCGATTTCTATGAGCAAAATAACCAAAGAAATCGATTAACTCTCAACCGCTTCCTTTGTATTTCCATTCTACGAAATCACCTTATAGTTAACTAATTTCTCTAATACAAGAAAATGATGTAGATGCGTAACTAAGGTTGCAAAAGTGGCACTATCATATATAATGTTTTTTAACAATTTAAATGGGTACAAAAGCCACATTTTTCTCTACTAGTATAGCTAAGAATTTCCGTGCCCCTTGGTTACAATATTACATGCAAGTATAAGTCAACAACCACAGGACCCGAAACAACCAACCCCTTCGGTTACATTCCATGAAGCGAGATACAACACTAACACTAACAAAACTTGTAGCAGATGGTTTCTACAGCCAAGCTCTCCACCTCTTCTCCAACCTCCACTCTTCTTCTCCTTGTTCTTCTTCACTCTCCTCCTTCACCTTCACCTCACTCTTCAAAGCATGCTCCAACCTCCCTTCACCTTCCCATACCCAAATCCTCCATGCCCATCTTCTCAAAACCGGTTTCCGATCCGACCTTTACGCCTCCACCGCCCTCCTCGCCGCCTACGCTGCCAAACCAAGCTCATTCCCCGATGCCCTTCACCTGTTCGACGAAATGCCGCAACCGAACGTGGCCTCTCTCAACGCATTGCTTTCTGGCCTCTCGCGAAATGGGCTTCGCGGTGAGGCCCAGAGGGTATTCAGGCGAATTGGGTCGTGGGCCTTGAGGCCCAACTCGGTCACGATCGCGAGTTTGCTGGCTGCTTGTGATGCTGAAACCCGCGTGACGCAGGTGCATTGCTTGGCACTGAAGTTGGGTGTTGAAAATGATGTGTATGCTGCCACTTCCCTTGTTACTGCTTATTCGAATTGTGGTGATGTGGTTTCCGCCGCCAAGGTGTTTGAGGGATTGCGTGTGAAGAGCGTGGTGAGCTATAACGCGTTTGTTTCTGGATTGTTGCAGAATGGGGCTCCTCGCTTGGTTTTGGATGTGTTTAAGGACATGATGGTGATGATGAAGGGCTATTTGGATGTTAAACCCAATTCGGTGACTTTTGTGTCTGTTCTTTCTGCTTGTGCTGGCTTGTTGTATGTTGGTTTCGGTAGGCAGGTTCATGGGTTGGTTGTGAAATTTGATGCATGTTGTGATGATGTTATTGTCGTGACTGCACTCGTGGACATGTATTCCAAATGTGGTTGTTGGCGTGCTGCTTTTGATGTCTTCACTGCAATGGAAGGGAACAAGAGGAACTTGATCACTTGGAATTCCATGATTTCTGGGATGATGTTGAATGCACAGAGTGAGGTTGCAGTTGATTTGTTTCAAAGGTTGGAATCTGAAGCGTTTAAACCTGATTCAGCAACTTGGAACACCATGATCGGTGGGTTTGCACAACAAGGGGTGTGTGTGGAGGCTTTTAAGTACTTCAGGTTAATGCAATCTGCTGGGGCGGCTCCATGTTTGAAAACACTCACTAGTCTTTTGTCAGCTTGTGCAGATTCATCTGCATTGAGACATGGAAAAGGGATACATGGGTATGCTATACGATATGATGTTGATAGGGATGATTTTTTAGCTACTGCTTTAGTTGACATGTACATGAAATGTGGGCTTGCTTCTTGGGCACGACGAGTTTTTGACCAATTTGATGCAAAACCAGATGACCCTGCATTTTGGAATGCAGTGATTGGAGGGTATGGAAGGAATGGAGACTATGAGTCTGCCTTTGCAATCTTTGATGAAATGCAAGCAGGAATGGTTCAACCAAACAGTGCAACATTTGTCAGCGTCCTATCTGCTTTCAGCCACACGGGTCAGGTTGATAGAGGGTTACAGATTTTCAGAATGATGAAAAGAGCGTATGGCTTGCTGCCAAAGCCTGAGCATTTTGGTTGCATGGTTGATCTTTTAGGTCGATCTGGTCGGTTGGATGAAGCTCGAGACCTGGTGCAAGAATTAGTAGAGCCACGTGCATCTGTTTATGCTTCTTTGCTTGGTGCATGCAGGTGCTACTTAGATTCTAATATCGGGGAAGAAATGGCCATGAAGCTTCTAGATATAGAACCAGAAAATCCAGCTCCTCTGGTGGTCTTGTCTAACATATATGCTGGGCTGGGAAGATGGAGGGAAGTAGAAAGGATAAGAGGGATGATCACCAATAAAGGATTGGACAAGAACTCTGGCTTAAGCATGATAGAAGTTGCATGAGAATTGCTTATACAGAAAAACTTTAAATGAAATATTTTCATCGATAACACACGAGTTTGCTACATTTGGAGTGTTCCATTCCATCTACTTAAACTTTGATACAAATCACTGATTCAACATCTCGTTCACTGCAAATCCATAGTAATCGTCAAAATGGTAAGAAGGTTCGGTGATGAAACAAGAGATTACATCTCTCAGTGTAATGACTCCAACTACTTCATCCTGTCCATTTACTGCATAAATCCTGTGAATAGCCCGGGAAGCAAGCGTATGGATTACACTCGCTAGTGTTGAGTCAGGCTTGCATGTTATGGGATGAGTAACTTTCCCAGCTTCATGGGTTTCAGAGACAATTTTGTTCATAAAATCCATCACAGTGAGCTTCCTGAAAGTTAAAAAAGTAGAGGGATTGTGAAGAACACTTCAGTTGAGTACTCAGTTCAGTTCTCTTACAAGCTTGCGTGATGGCCAGACTTGTACCCTTTGCTAGTTTCCATAAAGGAAAAAAAAATCTTACCATGCACAGTACACACACACACACATATATTAGGTGGACAACCATATGAACCCTCGTTGGATTAATATTCTTTCTAAACTTGTCATCATCTTTTTGGGTAATAAAACTTGCTGATGCATGATATTCTTTTTTTAATCTTTTTGGGTTACCAAATATGCAAAGTATCTTAAAGATGTCTTTCCTCCAATATCCACTTTTCGCGAAAAGAATTTTATCGTTGAAACTGTTAAAACCATTTAACATCCTTATGTTGGAGCTGTTTAAAGATTGGCCTATATGTCTCCCTATGATTGTCAAAGATGCTTAACGTGCAGGTCCATGATTTTCTACTTTGTCTTACCTAAAATTGGTGAAAAGCTCAGGCCTTAGCAGCAAGTGTCTGATATCTCTGATGCTTAAGTTTCCAACAATTCTCTTCTTTGGTCCCTCCACTACAGGAAGACCACCGATTTGATTGTCTCTCATCTGCTTGAAGGCTTCAAGAATCAATTCATCACTCTGTATGCTAATAACCTGGCCAGGAAGAAACATGTCATATTTATAAACCTTTAAACTGAGGGGAACTGAAAATTTAAATTACTGTTTCTTACCTCTCCAGGAGACATAAATGGAAGTCCCAGATCAGATATAGGCCTTTCAGTAATGCAGTCGAACCAATCTCTTCCTTTGCATCCCTCAAGACCTTGAACAACTGCAGACTGAGTAATGAAGTTTACAATGTCAGGTTTGCCTGGTTCTATGACAGGTACATTCCTCAGCCTATACTTTGAAAGAAGCAGCAGGACAGTCAGTATAGTGCTATTTCTTGCAACTGGAACAAAAGGAGCCCATCGATATGATTTAAGTATTGATCGCACCTGAAACCAAAAATCAATATAAATGTATCTTTTTTAACATGGACCTAAGAAAAGTGCTTAACTGACCGATAAAATAAAAAAAAAATATCCCAAATGGGTGATGTATGCAGGAATTCAATTGCCATTTTTATGTGAACGGATACGATCGACAAGAAATAGTTCAAGATAACCAGAACAAATGAAGAGGTTTGACAGCCTGGCTCAGCTGGTACTGGCCTCCTGTTAGGGAGATATCCCAACTTAAAAAGATTTCTTCCCAACCAAGAAAATGTTTGTACAAATGCAAGAACTTGCATTTACCTCCTTAATCATCATATGCCATAATCATGCTTACCGTTGTTGACTTGAATGGTTCTTCTTGAAGTATTACTTTGTAAAAGTCCTCACCCAGATTATCAACAGCTTCAGGAGCATCTTTACCTATCCCTTTATCTGCAGCTACACCACCTGCCACTGCAGCACCTACCGCAGCAGCAGTTAGCCCTGCAATCGCAGCAGGACCTGTCACTCCCAATACAAGTGCCCCCAGAGCACCAATAGTTCCTGCACCAACTCCGGCAGCTGTTGCTGTACCAGCTGATATGGCAACTGCTGCAAGGTCTGCACTCTCCATCACCCAGAGAATGATAGCTGAATAATCTATGATGCCAAGATACCTGTCTCTCCAATTTGAACTGGTTCCTGAATTTGGTTCTTTAACTGGAGCTGCTAATATGTCGCTTTCAGATAGAATCTTAACCGCTTTGCCAATTGGTGTGTCTGCTGGAATTTCAATCACTGCCGAAGTATTTGAGGTTATTGCCTTTAGGCCATGGAGATTCTTGACTCACACTAAATGCATAATTTAATAGTGATGGAATGAATGCCATTACATAGTTAACCCTTTACCAGTGACGGATCTAGAAAATTTTAATTTTAGAGGCAAAAATAATATATCATTATAAAAAGAACTGAAATGTATTATATCTTATTATTTTGTCTCATTTAAAATGTGGGGACAAATCCAACAAGACAATAGAGATAAAAATATAATAAAACCGTATAATTATTATAAAATTTTAAAATTTTTGTGGGGGCAGGTGCCTCCACCCCTCAACATGTAGATTCGCCCCTGCCTTTACCTTTTCCTCCAGCAACTCCTGGAAAAGAAGAAACTGGAATCTTTGCAAATGCATCTGTCAACGTCTCCTGCAATGTCTGTGGTAATTTCTTTCTGGATTGGATGATGTCAAAGTAGGTATCAAACTTTGAAACCTGGGTGCTTGGCCTGACCTCCTGTTCTTGCGCCATCTTTGGAACTAAAGGCACGTATCGGTATTAATTCAAGTTTCAATAGTTCTCATGAAATTACAGAATTGTAGATGTTGGAAATTGGAATGTCTAGACCTTGTCTACCTCCTGGTTTACCAGTTTACTTCACTTTTATTGAAAACATAGCTATCCGTTTTGTCTATCAAAAGTTGGCAAGAGCCATGGGAGTTTGTTTCATTTTTCCCAACACCATGATATTTATGATATGTACGTAGTTTCCTCACATGAAAAATATGAATGCACAAGACTTGGAACTGCATGCAACAAAACGCTTCTTCTATGGCTATAAAAAAGTATGGCGTTATGGATCACTAGGAATTTCATCCTCTAGATGCAATGATAATCAACATTACCCCCGTCATGATTGGCCTTTCCTCCTAATCTGATGTTTGATTGGTGTTACCAGTCAAAAAAAAATGTGAACTATAACGGTTTATGAATTACAATTACCATATTTAATGAAGGAGTTGTTTATCCAAGGATTACATAAACACGTAACTGAATAGTTCCAACCGCAAAAATCAACAACAAACGTCATGCAGTTGCAAACCTTTTCAGAGAGGCGTATAAATTGTAATGCACAAACAACAGGTAAAATGATTTGAAGGCAGGAAGAGATCAACAAATGGTAGAAAGATTGAACCGCCCTGGCGTACCTATCAGCCTGGTAATGAATGTCAACAGATTCAGACTTCCGTTCGAGTGTGTTATTGTTTGTGTGGTGTAAATTGGAAAAGCGGTTTATGTATGGATCTTGAATGACACTGCGGGTTGCTAGCAACGCCAAGTGTTGTTACCTATAGGACATGTGTCAAAGAGTGATGGAACCATTTGCCAACTGCTAAAGCTTTCCATCCTTTATGTTATTCAAATTTTGGTGGGTTGGTGGTGGGTTAGAACTTGACATCAATAAAGGCCCAAAATTCTCACCAAAGCCTCATGGCCCAAATTTTTTTTGGGGACCAAGATGTAATTGTGCATTGACAAGGTGGCATCTCCGGACCAAAATAAAAAAAAAAAAGTCGTAATGATCTAACAAGTAGTTTTTGCAACTTGCAGATTTCTTTAGCTTGAGTTCCCAGTTTTCACTTTGAGTTTTCTAGTTTTTTAGAATTTATAAAGAAAAAACTGAATTTTAAAAATTGAAATTTATAGTTTTCAGAATTTATAGTTTTTCTTTTATAAATTTTGGAAGACTGAAAAATTGAAAATGGAAATTGAAATTTGAAAACTCAAACCAAACAGGCCGCTTCTCTATTTTCCTCCTCCGTTATTTCTTTCACCTTGTTAACGCATCTCTCTGTGTTTTTTTTTTTTTTGAAGTTAACGCATCTCTGAAATTCAGTAAATAACAGTTCTATGCATAGCAGTTAGTTGTCATAGTTATTTATGTTTAATTTTTTGTGCTCGGGCTTCTATTGATCTGTGAACCTTTTGGTTTTATAATATCGGTTAAATAGACAATACGATGTTTTCGTAAGAAGACAATGTCATTATTTTGTGCCCTTTTATGTTAGCTTTTAAAATACACCATGCATATTATTGGGCGCGTGCTCAATAGTTCGTCTTGGGCCTGTGAACATGAGTAAGTTACTATATATTAATATTTAGAATGGGATCCCTATTCTTTAAGGTGAAAGTTAGCCCAGTCCAAAAAAAAAAAGACGTGAAAATTGACTGCCTGATCTAAGTTAGCTTACATTCGGTCTAAGTTGAGCTAACCTGTTCATGAAATAAGTTAAGCCATGATATTTTTCAAATAGTTTTCTTGCTTTTTTTTTTTAATCTACACAGATTAGAGTACTGACAAAGTATATGAAACTTAACAAGCTAATTTGTTTATATCATCATTATTAATTAAAAAAATAAATGATAACATAAACATTTTAATTTATTTAAAATTAGAGTTTTTAATCTATTTACGAAGGTTTTCATCCGATTCAAAAATAATTTTTTTGAACAGATTTAGAAGCTATAGTCAAGTTTTTAAGAAGACTATATTAAGAACGGAAGATATATGCCAGATAATATGTCCAATCCCAGACTATTTTTTTAGAATACATAGCAAACCTATTTAACCAAAGTCTAACCTAAGCTAATCTATTTTCACCCCTTTTTCCTCTCCTGTTGTCTCCGTGCTGTATCATTGCGGTCTTTGAAAGGTGGAAGAGGAGGAGTTGGTGCCCGTATACAATAGGCGTTTTCCTTCGCCTTAGTTCTTGGGCAACATGAATCTGAGAGGCACACAAAGTTATTAATTTATCTTCTTATTCCTTTTTTTTTTGTTAATATTCTAACTTCCTAGTATAAGTATAGTAAATTCTCACTTGTGGTATTAAGGCGGATTATATCAGCGTTAGAATTACTTTAAGAAAATTCTCTAATGGTGTTGACTTGTAGATTTCAAATTCTCTAATTTGAAATAATACTCAAATTAATTTAAAATAAAAATTCAGGATTTGTAAAATTCCTTTTTGTTTTAGACTGCGATTCTTGGTTAGGTTATATAAACTTTTGCAAAGAGACCTGCGTTATGTTAGCTTTTTTGAAGTTCAGTTGTCAGTTTCAATCAAGACTGGTTCCTTTATATATTTCAAACCCTGATTTGATGATTTTCAAGAAACGAAATCTGGGTTTATAGGGTTTCAATAAATTTTTTTTTCTTAGTTTATCTAACCAGTCCCCTTAAAAAGGGAAATATTTGCATTAAAAATGTGTTTTGCTATTTGCAATGTGTAGGCCCAGAACAAAACTTTGAAACTTAAGAGGACCAGAATATAAGAGGTCCCTGCTAAAAGTCACCCCTTTTTTTCTTTTCAATTTTAATGTTGAATGAATGAAAGAGAGGAGCGTGGCGTTAAATGGGAGACAACACACCACCGCTGCATTGCTCTTGTTGGTGGAGAAGAGTGAGATGTCTTGGATCATAAAATACTGGTTTGAAATCCCAGGGGATTGATCTGACTAGTCTCTATTAGTCCCGCCTTATTGACCATTTAATTTAGGAATTTAACTGCCCTAAAGTGAAGAAGAGATTGATAAAATATAATAGTAAGAGTTAATCACTCTTGA
This sequence comes from Dalbergia cochinchinensis, assembly GCA_031216125.1. Lineage (NCBI taxonomy): Eukaryota > Viridiplantae > Streptophyta > Magnoliopsida > Fabales > Fabaceae > Dalbergia > Dalbergia cochinchinensis. The sequence goes on from CM062377.1 coordinate 62,508,170, forward strand.
ATTAATAATTTTCATTGTGTATTATACGTGGATCCCACCAAATGATCTAAGCATGATTAGTTCCTTATTTTTATACTTTACCAACTTCCTTAGAGTAACTAAGTTCTTAATTTAGGGATACACTAGAATATTTTTGGCTAATAGATAAAATCATAAACTTTAATAATTTTGTTTTTTCTGTTTCCTCTATTTATTTAGTTATTTTGTGTCAAACAGCAGCCCAGGCTATCAAGATTACTCTACCCCCAAGGCAGGAGGAACCTTGGTCAGGTGATGAAGAGAACGAGAAAATAGAGCTAATCATCGACCTTCAATCTCGGAAAAGAAAAGTCTTTGCCAAGTGCAAGCAACCGATCAGCAAACGCAATGCCAATTCCTGTGGGATAGTCACCTTTCCCAGTCCGGGTAAATAATTTATTTAAATGTTCATTTGAAAGTAATTTTTGAAAATAAGTTATAAATAAATCATTATATATTTAAATACACAATAATAGAAGTGTTTATTTTAAACATTTGAAAAAAAAAATGTTTTAGAAGTCAAATATTTTAATTTCTTATTAAATAGCATTAGAAATAATTTTTAAGAATATATGAGTTATATAGTTAAGCAGAACAAAAACTTAAAAATGTAAATTTTGGCTTTCAAGGATTTTCAAGTGACTTTTTCTGTCTCAACAATATTTCAAAACTGATATGTTTATAGTTAAGTGTTTGTCCGGAAGTACATGAACGATCTTCCATCTAACGAGTTATAGGAGAGAAACTAATCTCTCTAAGTATAATAAAATTTAATTTATGAAAAAAGTTTTACTATTTTAATATTCTATTTTTTTAAATACTTAAACACTTTACTTATAATACATATGAATTCTACTATTTATTTTTTTTCTAATTTATTATTTTTCTATTACTTTTCATGGGCCATGCACATCCACGTGGATGTGAAAATATTTTTTCTCTTATGAAAATATCCTTTTCAAACTCGAAGTATAAATAATATATTAATTTATTCGACTTGGGTTTTTCTGACTAGTCTCTTTTAACAGGCCCCCATTCTTGAGGACGTCCAAGAGTCCAATGCTGCAAGGATCAACTTGCAAGAGGATGACACTGTCATTTCCCCTAGTCAGGATTATTCTATTCCTGTTAACAATCTGAAGGATAATGATGATGATGATGCCATTCATCAAGAAGACCAAATCATGGGGCGCTCTGGGAAGAAAGCTCAAGCCACCCCCCAAGTTTACACCGAGACGACAATGTCTACTGATCTTGATGATGAATATGAATATGATGATGGTGAAGAGTTCGATTCGGGTGACCCCGATGACATCATTGAAAGGGCTCTTTCTGCTGGCTACAATATGGCTCCCAATAAGGAAACCCCGATAGTGTCAAATTCTGATGATACTCATCAAACTGCCAAGGATATTAGTCATGATCCTCCGATCCCACAGACAACAACAACAACAACAATAGTTTCGTTCCCTGTTAAGCTGATCTTCAACGAAGTTTTGAGCTTCCTGAACAATGACCTCGAGACCCTTGCCACTGACAAGGACACCACACTCAGCATATTGTTTTTGCTTGGCGAGGTCATTCTACCAACAGCTCTGAAACCTACCTCCACTTCTTTACAAAGTTTCCTCAAGGATCTTCTTGAAAAAGTCCCTGAGGCCCAATGAGCAGGAAGAAGGAAGAGCCAACTTCTCAACGGCCTAACCTCCCTCGACGAGGAAACCAAGGCCGCCAGGGCGACAAGGAACAAGCTCACGACTTCGGTGGCTAATTGGGGGGGCCAGGATGGTAGAGCTTTCGTCCGAGATAGACAGCCTTGAAAAGAGGGTGCAAGATTTGAAGGGCAAATGGAAGGTATTAGAGGAAGCTGTGCGCTTGAGGAAGTTCCAGTTAGTCATGACTGATGAGAGGCTCCAGAAACAGTTGGGCCTCCGCAAGGAGAAGGAGAGTGACCTACGGGAAGCAGAGAAGGTTGTGGAAAGGACGGAGCTTGCAAAGAGAACTTTGGACAGACAACACCAAGATTTGAAACAATCTATTAGGGACATGTTAAAATAAGGTCTTTACATTGAGAAATACCTACACGGAACATTCTGAGAAGAAAAAGTTTTCTACGCCAGAAACGAGGTTTATCACTTTTTAGGCGCAAGTTTATAATATTTTGTTCAGTGATTTATAACGTTTTCGTGCAAGGTTTATAATTTTTTTTTTTTGTAATCACCTTTAAGAATGTTTCTATTGTTTACATGTCTATTGTTTACATGGGTTTGCAACATTAACGCATAAGTTTACAACATTTTACACATATATTCACATAGATTTACAACTTCTGCACCGTGCAGAAAACTCTTTCTTCTGTCACCTGAAAATTCCCTTACTTACACAGTCAAAAGTTGAGGGCATGTTTGGTTTCAATATTCGGTTCTTTAGTTATCATTTTCAGGATTTTGTGAAGAAAGTATTGAAAACTGGAAATGAAAACTAAAACTGAAATTTTTTTAAGAGAATGTTTGGTTTCATTTTGCAGTTTTTCAGATTTTGTGAAAAAAATACTGAAAATTCTGAAAAATATAAAATTCAGTTTTCAGTTATCAGCATTTTCCTTATAAAATCCTGAAAATTAAAAAAAATAAATTCTAAAATTTTCAATATTTTCTTCACAAAATCTGAAAAATTAAAAAACTGAAAATGAAAACTGAAAACTAGAAACTCAAACTAAACAAGCTTTTAATATTTCATCTTTGTGCACATAATAAAAATTGGTTTCCAACTTTATTTAAGATACACTCACTTGTTTATATGTTTTATCACTTCTTTATTGTGAATGTTTGTAAAGATGAGGTATTAGATGTATGTTCAATAATTTTTTCTTTCATATTAGGCTTGCCAGTCTTCTTATCGTAAATTTGCTACTCATTGTCGGTGTTATTTAGCTCGCCCTTTAATGAGCTTCGATGTTTTTCATCTTTTTATTAACATTAGCTTCATTGAATAATTTTAGTTTCATGAATCTCAGGAGTATGTTTCTCAAGGTAATTTTCATTTTCAACTGGACTTTTAACCCGCTATTAATGCCAATCAGACCATATGCATTGCATGAAAAAAAAAAAAAAATTCAGCCTAGAATGGTTCTTCTAATAAATTAGAGACCATTTACCCAAAGTTTTTTATTTTATTTTGATAGGCACATTGTCTTCCACCCCAAATAACATTAATAAAGACTTCAATTTTATTCACCAAAAAAAAAACTAGACTTCAATTTTAATCTGATGATGATCATGAAGATTTGTCTAATGTTTCCTTTCGTCGAACAATTCTTTCCAGCGCATCTATTTAATTTGTTCACTCCCAAGCTCATTAACTCATTGAATATATAATGCGATGCAATAATGGCAAATCTTCTTGCTTTGTCACTCTAATATTTTGTAAATTGATTTCAATTGGCAAGCCCATATCATTCTCATAAAGTAATTTATGTTATTGCATGGGTGGCTGGTTGATTGAATCAGAAGAGGTATTTTGCTTGTTCTTTTCTCTGTAATGGTGCATTGGCTTGGCACTTATTTCTTTTGGGGTTCATTTGTTCTGTACTCTGGTTCCTCACTGTTTTATTGTGAGTTTGAGTTCTTATTAATTATCGAAGAAAAAAAGGTATACTACCCGTCAACCCTTTGGGTGAATTTTGATAAGCCTAAATAGCCTGGCTAAGAGTGTTATGCCAACCTCTAAACGATCGAGGTTTTACAATCGAATAAAGCTCCGAGTCTAGAATATGTTGTAGACTGACATGCTTCCGGGGTTCATGTCTAAAGCTTCAAGGATTCCAAGCCTCTAACTCAAAGTAAAAATCAACCTTTCCTTCTCAAGCAACCTTCATCCAAGAGTTTCTAATTGGTTCTTCTATATATGCCTACCTTAATTTTTTTGTGCGCTTGCATCTTCATCTTCATCATCTGTTTGTTTTTGTCTCATGTCATGAGCTAAATCTTCTTCGCTAGGGTGTTGGTGGATCCACTTATATGTGATGACGCTATATATGAATTAATATTATACATCAACTTTTTCATTTTAATGGTTAAGTATTTATAATTGTTTTTAATGCGCTTTTGAATACTTATTTACCACTTGAATGAGTTGTTGGTTTGCAGTAATTTGAGATAATTTGAGATGACTCTTGTTTTGAGGAGGCGGCAGTGGCATGATTAGCAACTAGTTGTGAAGGAAGAACTATGGTGGTCTTAAACTTATAAGGAGAACTTTCAAATTTTCCTAGTCAATAACACTTACCTAGTATCTCCGGGTGTCCTCTCCTCCATTTGCCACTTCACTGTTCCTTATCACAAGTGCAAGGCATACTAGAAACCACCGTATAACATATTACCGACATAGTGTAACTTTTAAGTGATTTATTTCAATCAATTTAGAAGAATCGTTCTGTTTCTTCTCTGGTTTTTGTTCTCAGGCTTTCACACAAATTTGACACAAGTTTTGTTAAATTGATCATAGTTATAACATGGTATCTTGTCAGTTGCTAGTTTCCAGCATTTACAGACTCCCCTCAAACTTGAAGGGGAGCTTAATCAAACCCAATGGAAAGGGAAGGAATGCTTCTCATTATCTAACCCAAGACAAGATAATAATAATAATAATAATAATAACAACAGTAATTTAAATAAATGGTATTGGCAAAACATAAAAATTCATGCATTATACAAATTAAATGGGGATAGGAATTACACTCATAATCTCTGAGAGTTTTGTGAGCCAAACAACTATCAAAACTGCTCATTAATATCCTTCTTTGGCTGCAGCACAAGCTAAAACAAAACTCATGCACACCCTTTGTTGATCATGAGTCATGACAAGATCTCATTATTCACGAAGGCTTGATGAGTTTTCCTCTGAAAGAATGGCTTAAGTTGTTTCACTTCCATTGCTCCAACAACTGGTTACTTCTATTAGAAGATGACCCGGGGAAACCTGAAGACACTGGCAATGGTGGTGATGGAAATATGATTGATTTTCCATTTTCTTGTTGAGCATTTGAGGAAGACGTGTTGAATAAGTGCCTCAATGGTGCACATCCTATGCCCTTTTGGCTAGAAGTGTAGGACACATCTTCACTACTTGGCTTCAAATTCATCAATGGTGCACTCTCACCAACATGATGGTTTTCTCTTAGCCTACCACCAGAAGCCCCTCCATTTCCAGCATATGCTGTGAGAGCAGTAGCTAATGCTGATTGAAATTTTGGGTTGGCTGTGATTGCCTTGGTTGCAGCAACAATGGTATCTGACAAAGGATGATGTTGAGAATTGTTGTGGTTGCTCATGTAGATAGGTTGATGGAGATGCCCTTGAAATGGCTGTGAACCACTGTTTATGATGTAAACACCTTGGTTTTGATTTTGTGTTAATGTTCCAGAGTTGAAATAACCACTATAAGTGCTCCAGGGTGAATGTGGTTGTATGCTAGATTGTAGAGGATGAGAGAAGTTTGATGAAAAATTGAGGTCTGTTGATGAATATTTTGGTGTGTAAGAGAAGCCTGAGGTAAAATTTCCTGATTGAGAGGGAGTTGGCGGTGCAATAAGGTCAAGAGTAATTGTTGGGTGAGAATTATTTGAGGTTGATATTGAAGAGTTGGGAAAGTTGAATTGGTATGGACTTGACATTTGGCATGTAGAGAAGCTTAAAGCATTAAGGTTGTAAGCAGTTAGGGAATTGATAATGGGTGCTGCTATATCTGAATCGGTTAGTCCTTGTTGTGAACTCATTGAGGGAGACTGAAGCATGGAAGCAGCTGCAGAAGTTGTGGAGGCCATAGCAGTGGCTGAAATAGGAAGTGGGTGATTGTGTGTTCCTTCATAGGTGGTAATCAAGATGGACATATCCTCGGCACATCTTTGCACCTGAAAATTCAGAACCAAATGAATGGTTAATTAGGGGAATTAATGATTTTATATATATAACATAATAAAAAGACCTCAAATAAGGGACACTAGGGAATCAAAGAGGTTGTTTGGAATTGTTTTTGTTTTTGTGTTTTTGAAAACTGTTTTGGATAGTAATAATCAAATTAATTAATTATAAATATGTTATCGTGTTTTTTTCCATTTTAAAAAATATAATTTCAATAATATCTTTTGATTTTTTTTAATTTTTACTTTTAAAACACAAAATTTATTTTTTATTTTTAAAATCTATCTAAAAAGAATAACTAACCAGACAAATTTTTTTTCATTTTTTATCTGTAAAAATTAAAAATTATTCTGCAAAACACTTTTTAAACTGCCCAAAGCTTTTATGTATCCCAAACCATTGAATGAATCCACATCATGTCTAGGGTCATGTCAATTCCAATTAATTTTATCTACTCTATTTGTAACAAAAATAAAATTAACAGATCGTACCTGTTTTCTCACAGGACAAGATGGAGAGACGGTGCATCGATAGTAAGCTCGGGGGCATGGATTTCCTTTTGCTATTTTCTGCCCATATTTTCTCCATTGGCACCCATCATTCATCTATATAAAATTTTTAAGAAAGTTGTAATTGCAGATTTGATGGAAGTCAAAGAAAAATATTGCAATATATAGGGTGATACTAACTAAACAGGTTGACTTTTTTATTCTTCAAAGAAAATTTTCACAAATTAAATTAAGTTGAACCTATATATAGAACTTATGCTTTGCAGTTTCTTCCAATACTGATTCTGCTTACGATGGAGTTGGTTTCTTTTAATTTATGATTATTTAAAGTGTTATTAGCACAAAAATCAATCCTATAGTTAAGAGAGCAAGCTTTATCTTCATGTTACTAACCGTTTGTGTATCACATCTGGCTCTAATAGAAACCCTAGCCTTCTTGTGCTGATTTTGTTGATTAGAAGCTCCACTTTTATCCCCAGCTTTCATTGACTTGAGAACTTTACTGGGTGGCCAAATCTCAGTTGGTTCCTCTTCCTTCCCTTCCTCCACAAAGCCACTTTCTGGGCTATTAGGATCATTTGTAGCTCCAGCTTGAGGTGAAGGGTCAAATCTTATATCCAACCCAAGTGCAAGCCCTTTATCCAAATCCTCATCATCAATGTCATCTTCTCTCTTTCCTTCAATTCTATTACTGCTATTGACCTTTTTCTCACCCTTGGTAGGGTGGTCTTTGGATGACACCCCTAGAGAAAGAGACACAAGTTCATCACATTCTTCAGGAGCAATTGATGTATCTGAAACTTTGGTAGCCTCTTGATGAGTAATTGGTTTATCTTGTTGAAGGGTTTCAATGAATTTTGTTTGTAGTGATTGGTAGTCCTTTACAAGGCTTGCCAATAAGAACTTCAACCTCCCATTTTCTTCCCTAACCTCTCTCATTTCACCCTTGGTTGATCCAAGATTTTGACCCTGCATGTTATATAGATTAGTAAGTGTCTTCCACCCTTTTCCTTTTTTTTTTTCCCTTCTTTTGATAAGAGAGAGGAAAAGAGACGAAGGAAAATGAGAAGTACTGAATATTCGTCAATGATGGTTGCCGGGAGAACTGGGCATGAGTTGCTTTAAAATTTAAATACACATAATAAGGGAAATTAAATGATGATGTAATTGATTACCTTATACTTTTGCGTCTGAAAAATGGTTAGTGTATTGGTGCGTGCGTGTATAGATGTTAGATGTATACTTTTCACACCTTGAGTTTTTGTTAACAGATAATGTTGTTTATAACTTAAAGAATCATATTTTCAAGTTTAGAGAGCGTTAAAATCTTGTATTCAACTTTGGATTTTTCATTTTATTATTTAAAAAATAATATAATAATGTAATAAAAATATGTAAAAATAATCTCTTCTTTAATAATTAACAGTGACACAAGACATATTACGTATATGCTTGTACAAGTTCAAGAATTGATCATTATATATTATCATGGGCTCCATCTATAAATCACCAACTTACTATTACTCGAAGAAACGAAAATGAATTTTGAACTTTTTTTTATAAAGAAAATCTATTACTTGTTATGTTTGGTAATTTATAAAAGCAGTGTCAAAAAATACGTTTTTTTCATTTTATTGAAAAAATAATGTAGCGAAAGTGATGTTGAAAAATAATATTATTGCCATGTGCCTATCAAAGCCAACTAACTATATATGACCAAATCTTTTGTGTGTGAAGGTTTCAAAAATAAATAATATTATATGTATAATAAAATTACATAATAAATATATACTACACATTTTATCACTATTAGTTATAAGTAACACAATTCAAATTGAAAATGTTAGGAGTCTTTCTTTTCTCAAGCTTGGTTGTCGATTATCAGGTGTCTGAATGCATTGACTCTCTGGACCTCTCAGCTGGAATTCATTATGAGCCATATATGATGAGAATATAAATGTAGTCAGCTTCATATGCCACACGATTTTGAACAAAAGCACGACTTTTATTATAGGCATTGTCCCGACAAACATGCATATATTCAGCCATTGATTGGCTGAACAATTATATAAATGACTGCACGATCATGTGCATGTAAATTGACTTTCATTCCTAATGAGGTTAGTCACTGGGGCAAGAAGGCGACACATTTGGGGCTTTTCTTTTAGGACTTAATTCATATTTAAAATATAAAAGTTTTTACATATTCATTTAATTATATATATTATTAAATTAATTATGATAGTTAACATTTTCATTCATTATTTAAAAAACTATATAAATAAAAATTTTGATTGAATAAGAGTGTAAAAGCATTACACACTTTCAATTTATCAAAATTAAACTTTCATATCTGCATAAAAAATTAAAATTTCTTTTAACAGATAAATTATCCTTATTTTCCTTTATATTAGACAATATTATATATATACAAGATCTTTTAATTTGTAGAATATAAGGTCGGAGATATATACATGAACTACTTTTTAATTTTTGCAGCCTACATGACACAGAGCATTTATGAGCATTCACGTAATTATGACATTGAACACCTATAATACATACTAACTCTAGTCCATTCGGAAAAACCGATACGTTAAAAAATTAATTTATAAAGTTTGTCTAAATGGATACTTATCTAAGAAGGAAAATAGTATCTCTATAAGGAATATCAGTGTAGGGATGATGCATTGAGAAGTATTGTATACAATATTGCTTAATTCAAGCGAATTAGGGCAATTGGAAAAAAAAAAACTAAATTCTTTGGAAAAAGTTGAAACTTATTGTTGCCGATCGAGACTGAATATATGCATGGGAATAGAAATATATAATTTCTGAAAGCCCAAAAGCTCTTAGTAGGAAAAAGAAGTTCATTCACTCTAAAGATATAGTCTAAAGAAAATCACCTTAATTCTGCCAATCTCTTCTTCACGGTTAGACTCCAAAATAATAGTATGATCTTCCATATTTGTATCTTTCGAAATAGAGCTTCCTATACAGCTTTTAGGTCGCGACAACTTTTCTCTATACGAATATGGCGTGAGTATGGCTTCTTATATACTAAAGCCTTCAGATTTTGACTTCAATTATATAAGGAAGAATTCAAAGAGAGAGGTTTTCTTTTGCATGTTAATATCTTTGAAATGTCAACAGCCCATATGAACTTTAAGAAGAAGGAAATTCCATATTATTATTTTTTATATATTAGTTGGCTTCTTATATAACCGTAGAAAGATGAATATTATATAATTCTGAATTCAACGTTTATGAGAGAGAGTGCTTGGAACTTTTCTGTAGAATAGAAGATACATCAGTGAAAAAATGTCACCATTTGGTTGTCCCAGTCAAAGTTCACCACGTGCATGTTGCATTCATAGTCGTCGACCGTATTACAGAAGGCGCGTTATTTGTGGGTCCTCAAATTCTCAAATTTTAATACTTTATAGACCTTAGTACTTTTAAATTTTAGTTACCTCTGTGATCCAACGTTGATGATGGTCATCAATTTCGGAAAATTTTCCCATCGCAAGGGTCTTCTTTGTTTTGGGACATATTTTTAACATAAAAGGCATGTTGCATGCATGTACTCGTGTAAGATATATTACAATCATCAAGATCAGAAATTTGGCTGCCTTAAGATAGTCTTAGTTGCTCCTGTCATTTGTGTTAGGAAAAGCGAAGAAGATGAACAAGAATTTGAATATTATGGTTTCAAGGCACGAAATCAATCGCTATTTTTAAAGAGATATTCGCCCCCACACATACATGAGTATGAAATGATGATCTTTATACTCTGATAAACGAACTTTATATAAATTTCTTGTCTAGCAATAACAAGAAATTCTCACACTCTTGAACTTTTAAAGAACTCTTAAAACTCACACAATAAACAAAGTAAAAGTAAGTGAAATGTTATAGAATGGGATTAATTATATATTGGCTGAGAAGATGTGAATGAACCCATACATCCTGTGCAAAAGGTCGTGTACATATTACACGAAGCATTGTGACATGCAACCTTCCGGTTATTGAATCATGAAACGATATCAATTGCAAAGCACCATGGCTCTTGCTTTTGACTTTTCAACAAAAGTCATGTTCTGCCAATGGATGTGTACTGTACGTGTAATACATGAAAGCATGTGCTTCTTCATTTGTAACTTCTCCAAATAATAACTGTGGTCTAGTTCAACGATCAATTTTATTTTAAATTGTAAAATACCTTTTAATTTGTCCATGCCTGGTTGGCTTTTATTACTATGACATTTAGTGCACTAGATATAAATCACATTGCGTCAATATCTGCAGAGGATTATCGCACTACTTTGTTTTATTAAACACATCAGTCGGATCCCCCTTGTCCCTAGCTATCAATTTACCAATTTTGAGCTGACTCTTTGATACCTAGGAAGGAAGCCTCAAAGGGTCCGCTGTCCCCCCGATTGGCACCTGACATCTCGCTCTCGCCATAAGAGCAACTCAAGTAATCTATTTACTAACAGTTGACGGGTTCGAGATTGGATCCTCCTGCCCAGCCCAATGATCGAATCATTTTTCCAAGATTATTTGTCTATTTTGCCGACTTCCCTCGGTAACATTGTTCCATCGATCAGAAGCCATTCACCTTAGAAATGTGATGCGGTTCTGAGTTGGCTTTGTGGTTTTAGTATATTTTATTCATATCCGGATATTCTATATTTTGTTTTAAATTTTGCTTATCTCTCTATGTCGATATGGTTTTGTTGTATCTGGTTTTTGTATATCTAGATAAATTGCCTATGAGTTTCAGAACCGTGTGGCTCCCCTCTAGCTTTAGAGGGTTTGAGCTTCTTTTATGAAAAAGAAAAAAAAAATCAACATACAAGATGAAAAGTGTCAAAGTTATGTTTTTTTTTATAAATTAAAAAACTTAACTGTCAGAAAGAGATGCAAAATATAGCACTAAGTGCTTACAAGAAGGATCTGGCCAAATAAAACCTTAAAATTACGGTGATTGTTAAATGAAATAAATTAATATGATCCATTAATTTATCTAAAAACTAATAATTGTGACATCAATGTAATACTGAATAAAAAATTCTGAATAAGTGTTTTATTATCTAACATTTTGTCATCAACTATATCTCTCAGATGAACTCTATATCTCTTGGTCATTGAAGTTATGACATTATATTATAAATCATCTGTCGTATGAACTTAATTAGATACTGCACCTACTGCTTTGATTATTCGTTTTCGCTAGTAATAAATAAGAGGCGAATTCATAAGGTAAGATTGGCTGTGTAAGCCTCTAACAGTAAATTAGGTTGGCTAGGGTTTAACGCGTTTGAAAATTCCATTGTACTTCTTTCCAAGGCATACTTATTGCACTTTCAAACAGTATCTCTGACCATAAATTTTGGTCTAAGAACCAATCCTGCACGTTAATGAAAGTTTTAATTGGACCAATGATAGACATTTCCGTTTTCTAATTAAATGATGATTACTTGAGAAGGAATGATTAATCTTTTTAAAGCAAAAGATATATCAAAAGAAAAACAAAGTGCAGATTGAAGAAATTGCTCCTCAAAAAATTGTATATAATGATATACGAATCAAAAGAGCTACAGGAAGGGGTATTGACTCCTATGTTTGTGAAAAACAAATTGCCAATAGTTGAGGGTCGAGGAATATCGAGCTCCTCAAGACATGATTACTTCCTTCGTTCTTGTCAATTTTAAATTTTTTTTCCATAAATAAATATTTGTTTTAAAAATCTCGACAATATTAGTTATTTTTATCCAATCATGTCATTATTATTCTACCACCAAGACTTTGCCAGTTATTTTCTTAATCTTAATGCACATTTAAAACTTGACATTGAAACTTAGTTCCTATAATAAGTCGCTAGTTTTCAAAGCCATTTCCAACCTTTAAAAAGCCATTCCCGGTTGCAACCGGCAGCTATATATGTGGAAGAAAACCATGCAGGTTTCAGGATCAATTACACTATTTCTACCTCCTATGGGAAATTTAAGGGCCGGCAATGCGTGGATATATACACACTAAGCTAATTGTTCATCACTGAGTCATCCTACTTAGCTGAAATTATCTTTTAACATTATTGTCAGAATTTGTCAATATATGCAATGGTTTAATCAAAAGATTAGAGGCTCATACATAAAAAGGTTTGAAATAATATATCATATGATCGACTAATATTACCCTTTAAATAATATCATATTATCATCAAATAAGGTTTGAATATCATATCATTGTAGTAAAACTTTATGACAACAAAATTCTGACTATATAATATATTCCATTTTTAACATATATATATATACATTGATATGTTATAATAATATGTTTAATATAATAGGGCATCTCCAATATTGTATAGTCCAATAATGTACTTAGAACAAGTTCTTATAATGATATTAGAGCAAGAAAAAAAAATTGTTATTCATCATTTGACGCATTAACAATTGTATTTGAAATATTGAAAAAGTGAGATACAAATGTATCGATATGTTAGATGATAAATGGTATAAAATAAATCTTTTACTTGCTCTGAAAATATCCAAAACTTTCTATGTAATAAAGTAGTTGTTGGGAGCCTGATTGGCACGATGTATTATAAGCTCGATAGGATAAATAAATTATATCATACATTATGACTTTATGACTTAGTTGATGCAAGTGATATATTGTATTACCACTTATTCCAACCTTTGAATGGATTAGGCTTGATTGGACTTATTGTATGACGATTCCGTCTCATTTATTTCAATATCTCATTAAAATAATAAAATATTATTAAGAATTTATAAATAAACAAAAACTTCTCATGTATATAGATAGAACTAACATCAAATTATACCAATATAACTTTAATTAAATATTATATTGTTAAATAATTTTTTATTGATGTAACTTTGTATAAAACTTACTATTGAATTAAATGCTCGTATTATATAGGTCATATCTATAAAATTTTAAATTAATCTAAAACTATTTGGCATAATTTTTATATACATTAAAAAACTTAAAATGAATAATAATAAAAGCTACATGATTGCATTGATATTGATATTTAATTTTTATAAAATTTGACTCAAATGATCTTTATAATAATTAATTGTGATTACACAATTGGGTCTAAAAAAAAATCATAAAAAGTTATAAGTGATATAATAATTATGGTTAAAGTTACATCGATATTGATTGATCATAACTCATATACATAGATCTTCTCATTTTTACTTACATGCTTATTATGATAAAAAAATATAAACATATAACATATATACTTTAAACATAAGCATAGCCCAAAAAAGAAAATACAACAATCCTTCTTTTCTCTCGCCCTTTCTGTGGTCTGCTCTTGGAAAGTATTCCTAACGGGGCTGCCATCTTTCTTTTCATGACATCCCCACCATTTTTTCTTTTTCTTTCTATTTTTTAGATTTTTTTGTTTCTTTTATTTTGTCCTCTTTGTGGATTTCTTCTCTATGATTTTGTGGGCGATTTTTTTCTTCCCTTTTATTGTGTTTTTGTCTCTTTTATAGGTGTTTTGATTTTTTTTTTATGATTTTACGGATATAGAAATGTTTAAGTCTACCTTGAAAGGAAGCATATACATTCTTCAAGCTATAACACTTTTTGTGTTGATTTCTATTATAAAATATGTTTTGACATCGATAGTTTTTAAGAAATAATTAAAGTCAGAGATCATTGATTAAAAAATAAATAAATAAATGAAATAATGCATAACCTTTGTGCAAACCCAAAGTTGACATCTGAAAATAGATTATATATGGCCGGCACCATCGAAGATAATCTTTATATTTCTAAAAGGGAAGCACAATAAGATTTAACTATTGTTTAGTATAGATTGTCATGCTTCAACTTAGCGCCATTAACTAGGGATCGATCTAAAACTTTTAAGCAGTTGATTAAATATCTATATATTATTTCTGCAAATTAATCACCGACTATGGGTCAAGCCAGTGATTCATTATTATTTTGGTTTGAGCAAAACAGTGGATTATAGCCTAGTAGCTAGGCCTAGGCGCCATGTTTGTTGAACCACTATATATATGCAGCGCATGAAGCCTCGTATTGCCTGGTATAGATGCATATTATTAAACATCCGAACTATCCACATCCCTTTAAGAATTTCTCCGTACCTTTACCCAAAATCTTAATTTTTAGGAAAAGATGATCTACAATATGGTATTAAAATTTTTACAATTAAGTGATTGAGAGTTCAATTTTTATTATTTCTTATTATTTTAAGTGAAATTTCAACAGAAAATTAGATCGGTCTATTATCCACAAAATAACTTAATCTTTTGGGAAATATTGTAAATAACTTAAGATGACCCTAACCCTCAAGTAACTTATACCTGTAATTAATTAAGCCGGCCACCCTATAGCCCACTTCTCTGCAAGCCTAATTTCAATACCCTGGCTGGCCTCTACATCATTATCCAGTGCTATAATATACTGTTAATATATTCCTCCTTGTTTGACACGTTTTTAACTAGTTGATCAGGACAACAGTAGCAATTTTCTATAAAAATATGACATACAATTAAGGGATTATTAATTCATGGATTGAATGTGGTTAGAACAACACTACATGTGGGATGAAATGCGTTGACATGTCTTCTTAAGTTGATTATGACTAGGAAAATGCTAGACATCCTTCAAATAATACAAGTTATCTTAGATGCCTTTTCCTTCTGCAAAGATTCTCCATTGCAAACAACAATGAATGACCTTCTATAGTCTCCCGTCATTAGGAACAATATTAAAAAATTTCAAAATTCTATTTCATCTCTCTCCCCTTAATACCATGTGTCAGCCCGAAAACCCTAATAACTTTCTATTCTAACATCCAAAACTCATTTTATTACCG
Source organism: Dalbergia cochinchinensis (assembly GCA_031216125.1). Classification (NCBI taxonomy): domain Eukaryota; kingdom Viridiplantae; phylum Streptophyta; class Magnoliopsida; order Fabales; family Fabaceae; genus Dalbergia; species Dalbergia cochinchinensis. The sequence goes on from CM062377.1 coordinate 62,523,523, forward strand.
GATATATGGAGAAATTTAAATTAGAACCACCATGACATTTAATAGTAGTAGTGTGGGTTATAATAGTATTTTTGTTACGTTATAATACAATTTCACAATCATTGAATTTATTCATGAGAGTATTTCATATCAAGAACCCGGGTAAATTATGAAATAGGAGGAACTGGTTTAATAAGGTCAGGGGGTAGAAATTTGTAAATGTAAGGTCACTTCGTCATGAATGTTTAGCATTAATTAACAATATAGTGTTGTGTGTGTATATATATACACACACTATATACATAGAAATGTAATAGTTCAATGGATCACAGATTAATTAAAATGTAAGATGCTATGGACAGCTCAAAGCAGTAGGCAACTGAACTAGATTGCCAATCCTTAAATGGCATGACCGAAACGGTTAATTTGATGCGTTACGTCATTAAAGATACTAATTTCTGCAGTTAGCCAAGCGGCTCAGTCTTCAACGGATATCGGTAAAGTAGTTTCTATTTTAAGTTACTAATCTAATAAGATATTAATTTGCATAAAACTTTAAATGAGATTGACCTCAACGTTTATTATATTAAAGTTAAAATCTACTATTCCACAAAATCTATATCATAGCATGCTACACAGGCTTTTACAATAACAAGTACAACTATATATACCGGACAAAAAGCGTGTGATAACGGTTCATTTTTTCCTCATCAGTAAAGCAAATACAATAAATATGGATATAATATATAGAATTCATTTTTGATATATATATATATATATGGATTTGGATCAAGTTATATCGATGCAACTTGAAGTAAAGTTATGTCACTTATAACTTTTAATAAAATAATTTTTTTATCAATTCAATTGTTGAATTACAATTACCTATCATAAAAATTATTTGTCACATTTTATAAAAATTGAATATCAATAGTAATGCAATCATGTAACTCTTATTTTTGTTCATTTTAAGTTATATATTACGTTGATTTTCATGTATATAAAAATTATATCAATTAATTTTAAATTAATTTGAAATTTTGCAGACTTGATCTATACGATGTGAGTTTCTAATCCAACGTGAGTTTTATAAAAATTCACACTAACAAAAGTTATTCAATAGTATAATATTTTCTTAAAATTATACCGATATATCTTGATCCTAACCCATATATATATAATAGAAAATGATATTTCCTCCTACTCAATCCTCATATAAATCCTCTTAAATACTATATTAAATAAGTTTTAATCACTTTTAAAAGTTTTAAGACATGGATTGCATTTAATTTTTTACTTTATTTACTACGTAGGTTGATTTGTACATAGGAGGATTTATAGAAAGTTATATCACTACTCTTTTTTCAATATATATTCAGAAAGTACTCACAAAACAGTAAGCAAGAGAACACAAAATCATGCTAATTTTAATATATTATTGTTGATCTAAAAAATGTATAAATAAATTTTTAGCAATAATTCTTTAAGAATTTATTTTCTATGACTCAATATGTAAAATAATTTTACATTATTAATCAATAAAATTATATCAAAGTGACAAATTATAGAAAATAACTACTCACTATTACCCTATATATGATTTGAAGTTTTAGTAAAATTTTATTGGTTGGTATGTAAAATTGTTTTGCAATATCAATGCCCAGAAATCACACTTATTTTTTTTAACAAGTAATGTTATACACCAGAAAAATACATAATATTATATACAAATCATGTTGATTGCTAGATTAACTAAAATTATATAGCCCACTAATTTATCTAATAACTAACAATTATAACACATCATTCTTGATACAATACTCAAACAAAATTTATAGTTGTCTAGCATTTCTTTTTTGAAAATATTACTATAAAATTTTACAAAAAAAAATTATTATTAATAAATGTTGCTAAAAATTAATTATTATGCAATGACAGAATTAGGAGACAGGATGCTGAAATTGTGTCACTTTGTCATCTGTGTAATGATACAAGCAACGATAAATGGAGTTCCGAGTCGCATGCCTTTCTGAGTTTTGACCATTAGGATCCCTTTTGTAACCCTAACCAAATATATTCGATTTTTTGTTTTTTTTAAGCATGGACTTCAATAGCGTTACGGGCTGGGAGGGATGACCACAAACTAATGGAAAATACAGTTTATATCCACACTACCTCGTATTTTTTTATTTTTCACCGTCTAATTATAAAAGGTGAATTTTAATATATCTATTGTATAGTAAAATATTTTATACCACCAATTAATTATAACCCATTATATATTTACTAAAAAAATTATGTATCATTATATATGTAGTTTTTGAAAAGTTTGTTGTGAAAATTAAATAACTTTAATAAAATAATATATTATTAGATGATTGCGTGAAAAACTTCGATGCTAACAATATATCGAGATTCAATCCTTTTATTATAATGAAGTTTATCTTATTTTTAGCATACCTACATTTTGCATCTCGTCACATAAGCAAATATGTCTGACATTTTTCTTATCATAATCCAAAGTCAGAAGTATGAAATTTGTAAAGAAGTTGGATCATCTAATCAATTGTCTCACCCGGTCAACTTTATGCTAATCGCGTAATTCACTTTGACACAATTTTTTTGGTCTGAAATCTTACATAAGTAAATTAGTACCATCGGTGGTTCACAATGCCTTGAAATGAGCTGAAGCTCCTCTCATCATATTCTTTTTCAATATTATTATTATTGTTATTATATTTTGGGTAAAACCTTATATTGGTCCTGAAATAATTTGTGGAATATCAATATGGTCATTGAAGAATTAATTTTTATTTTAAGTTGGTCCAAACATTAGTCTTTATAAAGAAAATATTAATTGATGCATTATGATTGATATGTCACGTTAAATGATGATGTGTGATATTATCTCGAGATGAATTTCATATTAATCCTTTAAAGATCGATTTTCATTTCTTCTAATGACCAAATTTATTTTTATAATTCTTTTGAGAATCAATTTGATGTCTATTTTGACAGATAATATGTCACATTTACATAAAGTGATGCTTCATCACATAATGTACATGACACATCATACATCAATTAGTTGTTTCTTCATTAGGCTAAGGTTTGGATTAATATGATAGAAACTAATCTTTCAATGATCAAATTGATTTCATAAATTTTTGGAAAGCTAATTTATTTTGTCTCAACTCTTACCTGAACCAATTTGAGATTTTAGTTTTACTAATTTTATTGTTATTGTGATAGTGTTATAGTAAGAGTTAGCACACTCGATGGAAAAATGTGTAGTGCTGGATCTGAACCAAACTGATAATATGAAACTCAATGCTATAAAGTTTCGTTTGACACAATTTAAGTAAACCCCGTTCAGCTTGGCGTAACAAAGAGGATGAATTTGAGATGTGGAAGTGATGAAAATAGATAGAGAGCGCTCTAGAGGATAAGAGCTTAAGAGAAGATGAAAATGAACCATGAACTTTTATAATGAACATGAAAACATGTTTATATACAGGCTATCTTCAATTGGATTTCTAACTACCTCTGACGACTAAGCTTAACTTGTATTAACCAACTATATTTATAGCTGGCAACACAATTTCTTCACATGACAGATGAAGCTGGAGCCCTTAGGGTTAGAATTGGGCCCGTTGTGTCTGCGGTATTGGGCTGAGACTCTTCTTCATCGGGCTCCCCTACAAGAAGCTTCGGCCTATTCATATAAGCTTAACCTCTTGTTTTCCAATTTTTTAAAAATAACCCTGCTATTTTTATGTTGGACCTAAGGAACGAAAAAAACCTCGTTACTTTGTTTTCTGTTATTCACTTATATTTATATTTATCGTACCACAAATTTTTCAAAAAGAAAGTAAGAAAGTGGTGTGTGTGTGTGTGTATATATAATGGAAGTAAATGAGAATTAGACGAGTTTCTACACAATGATATTACTATGCTATTTCACAGCTCTTATCTAACAGAGTGAAATGATTTAATACATTTCAAAGTTGAGAAGCTAGCACAGGGGGCCGTCACCTCCAGTGTAGAACGGCCCTTTTTCAAGTGTTATATTGCTATAGTGAATAAACATAACCAGGCGCTTTCGTAATGACCTGCTGAGCTATTTCAGATTCTAAATTCCCTTTCTGATTTAACAGAAAAGCAGGAAGGCTGTACAACTTGGGGCTTGGTGGGTTTGCATTTTGCATTTCCTGTTTTCATTTTCTTCACAAAATGTTGAGCAAAGAAGACCGGAAATGAAAATAAAAACCAAACATACCCATGAATATTTTTCATGGCTTCTTGCCACAGAAGGCATGCGCCAAATTTGCCAGACAAGTAATAACCGTGACTAAGAAGGTTAAGGGACTATTGCAGGTGGCTTGCAGCAGAGAGGTAAGCTATGCGAGCTATATTTGATTTCTACTTCTCCAGTACAGTGATCAGCCATTTCTGCTCCTCCATCTTCCCTTCACTATCAGGGAACTGAGTTCTTGTTAAATGCTCATATAAAAAGAAAAAAACAGGTGTAGTCCGTGTAAACTAACTGAACAATAGTTACAACTGGTTTGAGGTCCTTGATGGCATGAAAAATATCATTCATGATTATATTGATAAATGAAGAATTTCACCTACCCTAGCCTCAGACATTCACCATATTCAATCACCCAATTTTTCATAAAAATGAAAATACATACATATACGTATATATATTTGTTAAAATTATTATGGGCTGTTGTCAAAGTGCAGAACAAACTGATATTTTGGCAACATATTAAAAGCAAAACAAAACTGATTGGATCACAAAAATAAACTGTCAAAATTTGTCTAAACCAAATTGTTTTTCAATTTATGGATCTCCTTTTATAATAGAGAACCATTTTTCAGTTTATCTCATTGTTTTAGAGTAAAATAAGATTGACATTTTGATATAATGGGATGGGATGTTGGAGGAAAGGGAAAGCTTCCTCCACTAGGAAGCACGGCCCCCCTCACCTCCCATGATGGTTTAAAGCATGGCTTCCCCTCCCCTCTCATGATCGTTTTTCTATAAAAAAAAAAAAAAGAAAAGGGATGTTAGAGTTAAATAAGATTGACATTTTGATATAATGTGATGGGATGTTGGAGGAAAGGGAAAGCTTCCTCCACTAGGAAGCATGGCCCCCCTCACCTCCCATGATGGTTTGAAGCATGGCTTCCCCTCCCCTCTCATGATGGTTTTTCTATAAAAAAAAGAAAAGGAGGACACCTCCCTCCGGAGACTTCCTTTTCAGCTCTTTCTCTTTGGGACTAAAAATGTTCCTCCTTCCTCCTCACCTTGGTCTTTCTCTCATGCTTCATTAGCTCTCCTGCCCCGTAGCGTTAGAACCTCAACCCCAAAACACTCATATAAGCCTAATTTGATCATTTATAACTTATTCAACTGGCATGGTAAATATTTAAAATTTTTACTCAATAGGTCACCAATAAATGATCCTAACCATTGTATTTCTCCCTCCATTAGCCACAACTTTTCAATATATCAAAATAGCATGATTTCTCAAGAGTGACTAATAGTAAGGAATGGAGGGAATATAAAACTATTTAATCCACCATATCATCTTAGTTTTAACTTAGAGTGTGTGAGAAAGAGAGAGAAGGGGTGCAGGCTTCCTATGAGATCTGCTGTTGCAGCCCGGCTTCACAGTCATAGCCTTGCCAGATTCACCACCTCCATGGAACTCCCAGAACGGCAACCTTTTTCCTGCCAGAAAACACTGCAAAGCCAACCCCATCTGAAGGAGCCAGTAGCAGGGCTCTCGGGACTCCACTTGCTGGGTTGCTGCTGCCGCGCAATTCCTTAGCTCCTGCTTTACTTTCCTTATGACTCTAGATCTGCCTTTTCCTTTTTCATTTTCCTGATTTTCCGCCTCCGCCGCCTGCCTAGCACATGCCGACACCAATCTTCATCTCTCTGCTCCTGCGCCGATCTGCTTCTGCGTCTGTCTTTCCGCCCAGATCTGTCTTGTCGTCCGAATCTGCTTTGCCTCGCTTGTCTTGCTGTCCGGGTCTGGATCTACTTCTGGCTTCTTTGTCCACCCTGCAAGAAGGCATGCAATAGCGCCGTGACCTAATTAGATCAAGCATCCGTGGAGCCAGCGCCAGAGTCGCCTTCCACCTTCAGCCTTAATCACCGCCTTCTAACAAGCCGGCAAGCTCCGTTCTCCATCGAGCACAGGTGATAATCCTCTCAAATATCCGCCTGATCTGTCCGATTTCAACAGCTAGCACCTTCATATTCCACCACCCTAATTTCATCCTTCAACTCCTGCCACAGTTGTCAACAATTTCTAATAGCCACTACCGTCATCAGCGTTGGGTTCTCATAACTTCATCTTCTCTTCTTTTTTTCATTTCCAACTGCATATTGTAAAATCTGAGTTTGGTATAAGGTGAAAGTAGGAGAGAACATGGAGGAGAGGGTCAACCAAGATGCAAATGCTAGTGAGAAGGAAGGCGTTAAGGAGAAGTGTGAAGGGGGGAGCTGTTTCTGGTATTATGAAAGGAAAGGGTGTAGGGAAAGATGGGGTACGAGGATCTTGGGGGAGTTGTTCCTTCCGAGATAAAGTTTTGGCTGGAAAAAAACCCCTCCAGTTTGATTCGATTCACCTGGGAATTTTCTAGAGAAGAAGCTATCAGAGGTTCAATTTGAGAGAGGGGGTAAGCGAAGGCCAATGATCATGTTTACACCTTAGGCTGATGAGGTTATTGCAGCCCCATGGGAAGACGCATTAGTTATTAAACTGTTGGGGAAAAACATTGGTTTCTCAATGATGAAATAAAGACTGAAACCCCTATGGCACTTAAAAGGGGATTTTGATATCATGAATGTTGGAAATGGTTACTACACAGTCAAGTTTGATTTGGAAGAGGATCGATCTAGGGTGGTGGAAGGGGGTCCATGGATGATTTTAGATCACTATCTAGTAGTGAAAAGATGGTCTTTGGAATTTAATCCAGCTGAGGAGTAATTCGGGAAAACTATGGTGTGGGTTAGGCTTGTGAACCTAAATCTTAGTTATTATCATGAAGGAATATTGAAGGCCATAGCGGCGGGGCTTGACAAGTTAATTAAGATTGATACAACTACTCAATCTGTGGAACAAGGGCGTTTTGCTCGCTTTTGTGTTTAGATGGATTTGAACGTGCCTGTACACCGCGAGATTTGGATTCGAGATGATTGGCATACAGTAGAATATGAAAGTTTACACTCGATATGCTCCAAATATGGCTGTTATGGTCATCCATCTAGGATTTGCTTCAAGGAGGTGGTCATTATGGATACCCCATTGCCTAAGATGATGGCTACCAATAAGCAAGTAGAGCCAATGGTGCAAACTAGTCCGTGTATGCAACCCAGTGATCAGGGGGGATTGCATGGGCAAGTTGACTCTATGATACTCACTAAATCTGATAGAGAGCATGAAAATTCCAAAGCTGCTGCTTTTGAGACTCTAATTGAGGATTCCACTTTTGTTAATGATGAGGAGGGCTGGGTAAAGATAGAAAGCATTAAAAGCAAATCAAAGCATGTTGGCAGTAAGAAGCCAGTTGCAAGGCAAAAATCAGTTTCTCATGGGGTTCAAGTCCATGGCTAGCTTGCTAAACAAGTACAAAACCCCAAAAATGAAGAGTTTGGTATGTCAAATCAGATGCATATAAAGGCCGCCAAGATAGCAAACTTCATTTACTTTCAATGCTTCCAAACCTCATTTAGTGTCCCTTGGAAGTTGCTCAAGGCATGCTCAATCCAAGCCAGTAACTCCGGCCTTCACAGCCAAAAAGAGACAGCGGCCTACATCTTTAGTTGTTTCTCCTTCACTAGTGGAAGATGAGCAACAGAAGCCTATAGTCGAAGGAAATATGATTGACAATTTTCCAATCAATAAAGTGTTGACCAAAACCAGTATGGAAGGAACTAATGTAGCCACGTAAGGTGTTTAATAAGGTTAGTCATTCCAAGCATGAATGTTTTATGATGTGCTCAAATTTAAATATTTTAGCTTGGAATATGAGAGAAGCTTTCAACAAGATAACTCATGGTCATATCAATGAGCTTATCCATAAGTTTCAGCCTTTTATTGTTATCATTGTTGAAACTCACGCTCTCTTTGCTAGAGTCAAGACTTTTTAGCAGTGTTTAGGGGATGAAGCAGTTCAGGTTGTTGAGGCCTTGGGTCATTCGGGAGGGATTTGGATGTTTTAGCTGATCATCACTTGAAATTTAAATGTGTTTCTAAATTTCCTCAAGCGATTACTTTGGAAGTGGTTTCTGGGGGTAATGCTTGGTTGTGCAGTGGTATTTATGCTAGTCCTATGCCTTCCAATAAGGACAGTTTGTGGAATTATTTATGCCAAACTCGTAGCTCTTACTAGCCTCCTTAGGTGGCTTTGGGTGATTTTAATGAGGTGGTGGATTCCTCTGAAGGTTAAGGGAGGTGATCTTTATTCTCGAAGGATGGATTTTTTGCTAGTGTGCATGATGACTGTCACTTGATGGATCTTGGGGTTGTGGGACCTCGTTATACTTAGTGTAGAAGAGTTAGGGGAAATCAACTTGTGCATAAGAGGCTAGATAGAGGGGTTACATACTCTGAGTGGCGTTCTCTCTTCCGGGAGGCATTTGTTGAAAATGTATGCGATCTCCATTCTGATCATGCTCCAATCCTCCTCCATTGTGCTAGTGTACCTAGTCCTAAAGGTGCCTGTCCTTTCCGTTTCCAAGCAGCTTTGACAACCCACCCTCTCTACAAAAGCATGGTGTGTCAAGCTTGGAATAAGGACCAGTATGATGCCTTGAATCGTCTTCAACATGTCAAGAAGGAGTCCTTAACTTTCAGTTCCAAGGTCTTTGGTAATGATCACAGGAAGAAGAAAGAGCTAGAGTCTCGTATTCTTAGTGTTCAGCAGCGGTTGGCGACTGCAGCCACTTCGTATTTGGAGCAGCTTGATAAGGATCTTCAGGTTAAGTATAATTCAGTTTTATTTCGAGAAGAGCTTGTTTGGTTTCAGAAATCTAAGGAAAATTGGGTTAAATTTGGTGATAGAAATACAAAGTTTTTTCACATGCAAACTTTAGTCAGAAGGTAGTGAAACAAGGTAGAAGGTCTTTATCTAGAATCTGGGTTTTGGTCAGTTGATCCTGAGGAGTTACAGCAGGAGGCACTTCATTTCTACCAATCTCTTTTTTGCTCAAGGGAAAATATTGACCTTGATGTCTTAAATGATGATCATTTGCCTCATTTTAGTCAAGAAGGTTGTTTGGTGTTAACCAAACCCATCTTTGCTGAGGAGGTTAAGGTTGCTGTCAGGGGAATGAATTCGTATAAGACCCCAGGTCCAGGCGAATTTCATGCTCTTTTCTTCAAGGAATATTGGGATGTCGTGAGGAATGATGTCATTAGTGTTGTTCAAAATATTTTTTGGGGAGGTAGGTGTAATCCAACTCTCTTTGAAACTTTGGTTGTTCTTATCCCTAAGGTGGATCAAGTGACGCGTATGAAGGATTTTTGCCCCATAAGTCTTTGTAATGTAATTTACAAGATTATTACTAAGGTTTTTGTGAATAGATTGAGGATTTTCTTATAGGAGCTGGTTGGACCCATGCAAGGGGGTTTTATCCCTGGCAGGGGATGTGCTGACAATGTGATTGTGGCACAGGAGGCATTGAATTACATGAGGAAGACAAAAATTAAGAAAGGGCTCTTGCGTTCAAAATGGATCTTGAGAAACTTATGATAGAGTAGATTAGCGCTTCCTAGAGAGAACTCTGCTCGATTTTGGTTTTCCTCAAGCAACAGTGCTAGTTGTTATGATATGTGTTTCTTCCTCCGTGCTTAATATTCTTTGGAATGGCAACAAGTTGGATGGGTTTTCCCTAAATGGGGGTCTTAGACAAAAGGATCCTATATCCCCTTTCTTATTTATTCTTTGTATGGAGAGGTTGATAGTGATGATTGATAAATTGGTGGAGGTGAGGCATTGGAAGCCGATCTCTATTTCGCAGGGGGGCCAAGATATCCCATCTTATATTTGCTGATTATGTTCTCTTATTTTGCAGGGCAAAGAGTTCCCAGGTCCATTTCATCATACAAGTGCTTAATGCCTTTTGCTTTGCTTCAAGTATGAAGGTTAACTTTGATAAGTCCAGAGCTCTTTGTTCTAAACATGTTTCGAGGCATCGTAGAGATAACTTTACCAACATATCCTTTATTCGTTTCAATATTAATCTGGAAAAGTACCTTGGAGTCCCTCTTATTGGTGGCAGAGTAACGAAAGCTCATTTTCAGCATATTCTTGATAATATTAACACTAGACATGCAGGTTGAAAAGGGAGATTACTTAATAGGGCTGAGCATATTTACCTTGCCAAGTGAATGATTACTTCTATCCCTGTGCACCAGATGTAGGTTATGGCCTTTCCTAGTGGGATTTGTGATGTAATTGACAGGAAAACCCGTTCTTTTATCTAGAATGCTAGTAGCAGTAATAGGAGTTTCAACTTGGTCAATTGGCAAACCCTCATTACTCCGGAGCAATATGGTGGGTTAGGTATTAGAGAAGCTAGATATGTCAATGTCTCACCTTTTGGTAAGATAGCTTGGAAAATCTTAATTCAGGACAACAGCCTCTGGGTATGTTTTCTTTCCCATAAGTATCTTAAAAGGATTGATGCTAACTTGCTCACATTGGAACTCTCGCCTAAGTATTCTCCTATCTGGCATGCTAGTCTGTTTGCTGTCTATAAGCTCCGGAGGGATTTTCATGGGGGGTGGACTGCGCCCTTTCCTTTTCATATGATCATTGTTTTCTCTTTAGTAGATTAAGTGAGCTTGTTGACTATGTGCATATTTTGGATACTCACCTCACATAAGGTAATTTGTGGGATGGTGGGATTGGGCTTACATCATCTCTTTAGACTTCTTTATACCTTCAACTTCGGAATATATTACAAGATTTTTTAAATATTAGCCAGCCTTCTTCTCAAGTGGGTTAGTTCTAGCAGCATACTGAGAGCAACATTTACTCTGCCGCCAGTGGTTATCGTTGGCTATTGTTTCAACTTTTCCCTGGGATCCTAATCTTAATTGAAGCTGGATTTGGAAAGTGAGGGCTCTGGAGAAGGTCAGGGTATTGCTTTGGTTGTGCATTCATGGTAGCTTACCTACCAACTCTTTTCGTTTTCATCCTCGCATGGCATCTAGCAGTGCATGTTCGCATTGTGGCTAAGAGGATACTCTTCTTCATTGTCTGAAGGGCTATTTTAAAAGTCGTTGCATTTAGAACAAAGTTGGCACGCATCTTTTCTCTCGATTTAAGGTTGATGATCTGGTTGTTTAGGTCAAAGATAGTGCCCTTGGTACTAATGGCGTTCTTTTTCTGGCTACTTTATGGTGGACTTGGTGAAGTCATAACCAGGATATTTTCCAATTTGACCCTTGGTCTGCCCCTATGATGGTTTGCTAGGCGCGTCTTTTGGCTGATGAGATTACGCGCTCTCTAGTAAATTGTGTTGATTTGTCAGTGTGGTGACCTCCCCCCTTGGTGCTGTTAAGCTAAATGTTGATGGTAGTGTGTTTTGGGATCGGGGTTAGAGGGCTTTGGCTGCATAATTTGTGACTCTTATGAAGGGTGGTTAACTACTTGCTCGGGATCTGTGAATGAGATGCGAATTCTTTAGGTGGAGGTCAAAGCTGTTTGTCATGGCTTTTCATTGGCTTGGATGCTTGGCTACCGCATTGTTTATGTTAACTTGGATTGTCTTGAGGGTTTTTTGGCTGTGTCTACTGATCAGATTTCCCCTAATCACTTAGACCTTGGTTTGCTTTTGCATATCCGTGAGTTGATTTTGCATAATTGGTGTGTTCACTTTGGTTTTGTTTCTAGAACTACTAATTGGGCCGCCGATCATGTAGCCAAGACTGATACTACTTTAGGCTTGGAGTATTTCAGTTGGAGCAATCCTGGAATGGAGCTCAATAGTATTATCCAAACTGATATTTCCTCCTTGTCTTTGTCATGTCTTTGTATTTTTCATTACCAAAAAAATCCATCATGTTCAATAAGTTACCACTGATGCAACATTTCTTTTTATGAGCATTTAAGACCAGCCTTTTGAAAATAGAAGGGTGTCTACGAAATATAGGGGCTAAGGGGAAGAGAGAGGGAGTGTGTGTGTGTGTGTGTGTGTATAGAGAGGGGGGGAGAGATCATACATTGAAAACTAAGCTGAAAATTGCTAACTCTGCTTCAATAATAGGGATAAACATGCTTTCATCAATATTCTCAAGCTTGTTCCGAACACCTTCAAAAATTGGCATAAAAAAGTCAGATCTGGAGTAAAAATATAAGAAACTTAAAATCCTTCTTTATGTGGTTAATGGGTAAGATAGATCCTTCTTTATATGGTTAATGGGTAAGATAGATTATTCTTTTAAGTGATTAAATCAGGACCGATCAACTTTAAAATATTGCTCACTTTGTAAGCTTTCCGCAGTTCACACAAAATATAGTGCACTGAATCAATCAAAGATTCCATAGTATCCAACAACTTGAAACTAGCAAGGTAGTATATTAAATTGATAAAATTACAGTTTCAAAAGTTCATAGAGAAAAAGGATTACTCAGGCTAAATAAGTGACCAGAACCATCCATAAGTGGCTCCACCGTCAAAACTTTTCTGACTTTGCCTTCATCACTGCATAAGAAATTCCAAGATGCTTTAAAAGGGTAAAATCACAGCAGCCTCAATGTATGGCATTAAACATCCCCCTTCCCCTTCCTACAACAACAAAAGGACAGTATTAATAATAAGAAAAGCATAAAATGTATTGAACAATGTATGATGATTCAATAAGTACATATGAATATGTACAAATCGTCATATTTGGTATTACATATTTTTTATTTGCTCCATGGTTTCATGGCATTATCAAATCTCTCTTTCCTATACATAACGAAAATATTTTTAGAGATGGTCTTGGGTGCACAAAGAGTAAGAATAAGCTTTTGCTCTGAACTCTTTAATGTCTGCATTTCAGTGATTGTATTAAAAATGTAGATATAACAGGAGATAATAATAGCCTACAAAGCTTAGGTGTTAAATCTTAAATGGATCCAAAAAAAAAAGCTTTCTTTTACTCTAAGAATACCTAGGAATTTTTCATGTTTTTATCACATAGTAAAAGCAAGCAATGATCATTTTTTTTATTTAATGTTTTGATATTTTATATCACATCGTCCATTACAATAACTAGGAGGAATAGCATAGAAACTACCTTTTGCCCTTAAAAGGATCGTGAAAAAATCGACAAGACTCATTTGCACCAAGGCTAATCAGAGTTCCCATTCCACTCACTGATAGTGAGAAAACCTGTATTCAGGTCAATTAGACAATCACCTCATGATTTAAACAAGACTAAGTTATCAATGATTTAAACATTACAATAAACACATAAGTAAATCGCGGGCATACCAGAGTAGCCTATTACTTGTGTGTCTTAACTAGTTACTACATGGTATCATACACGTCAAACCATTTTTCATTATTTAGAGATTAAAGAGAGAATAAGAGTTATAACTATCCACTAACCAAAACCGAGTTACAGGATTAGGTTTGTATTATACATATAACAATACACCAACTCAGGTATTTCCATACAACATTAGTATAAAATCTATAATCCATTAGAGTCCTGGTATCCCTCCACCTCCCAAAGTTACAGAAGAAGAAGCATAAGTCACATAAGTCACCTGCTTCCTATTCAAATCATATTGGCGCATACCAACAGCAGGAGCAAACTGAAGCGAGATATAGCCTTTCCTAGATACAATGAATGCCCCAGATTGCAAAATTCATAACAACAACCAAAAGAAAATTAAAAAAAAGTTAAAAATCTTCCATAATAAAATAGTCTATTAACAATAAAAGACACAAAATCCAATGATAACTTTCATCAATTAACAAAACTCAACAAAATAATAATAAGAAGAATTTAACTATACTGTCAACATAAAAAAACTTTTACATAATACCCAATCATGTATTGTTACATTAGCAAAATTTTTTGACTAAGGCATCCACTAACTTAAAAGTATGACAAACAAAAAGAGTAAAGTGTCACTTTTGTCCCTAAAATTGCACGCATAAGTCACTTTTGTCCTTGAAATTTGAAAATTAACTATTTGGTCGCTGAAATTGTAATTCGTGAGTCACGTTAGTCCCTGAAGCCATTCTCATTAGCACGTCGTGATGGATTTTCTGATGTGTCATATAACGGTACACCGTGGCTGCCAGCGTGTCACTTTATGTTCTAAAAATGTGTCACTTTCATCCCTGTACCAAAATCCTCTTCTTTCTCGTTTTAGACTCTACCCTTCATTCTTCCTGAGTCATAACCCAAATCTCTCATCTCTTATCTCTCATTCTTCCTAAATCATAACCCATAACTCTTTTCTTTCTACGTTTTCACGTCATAGTCGACCAAGTCCTCCCTAAACAGTATACTTTTGCTGTCAGATATGATGGGTGGAGGAAATCAATCCCAGGGCTTATCAAACTCATCCAACATTGAAGGCAGTTGGACAAGTTTTGTGCGATTTAGGGAAGGAAAGAGAACCAGATTTTGTTCTTGTGGGCTAAGGGCAGTATACAGAATATCTACAACCTCTTCTAATCCCGGTAGACCCTTTTTTGGGTGTCCTAATTATACGATAGAAATTTTATTTTTAATTTGTAATTTTGTTTTTAATCCTGGTAAACCCTTTTGGGCTGCCTTAATTAACCTGATTTGTGCATACAAAGATCTTGTAGTATTCATGTTTATTGTTTTTGTGTTGTGATTTGCAGTCAGGTGGGAATGGTTATAACTGTTTTAAATGGGCAGATGAGGTTGGTGCAAGTGATGCTGGTGCAAATGATGTTGAGGAGTGGAAGATGAATGTGGCATGGAAGATTGGAAGTCTAGAGACTGCAGTTAGGACTTTAAGATCGTTAGTGATGGCAATGTATATAGTGATCATAGTTTGTGTCATCATGTTTGGCTTATTTTGTTTAAGAAAGTACTGAGTTTGGATCAAGTTGTTTATGTATTTTGGCTTGTAAGGAACACTGATGTTAATGAAATTAGTGATGTTGAAAAGCTTTCTTTATACAAATTTATCAATATTTGCACAATCAATTACAAGAGAACCTGTATTAACAACACAAAACATGTATCACTGATTGCTGTTAATATAATAACATTATATTAAGAGGTGAGCTAATAAGAGCTCAACATAAATTGTCATTTGTCTCAAACATATTCAAACTTGGTCTCAGACCAATTAGCAAAAGAAAGGGCTATACTAAAAGAAAGGGCTATACAAAATGCAACTTAAGATCTATACCAAATTAATGCCCTGTATAAGAAAAGCTCAGAAAATGCCTAATTCAGAATCAATAAGCCCTATACAAAATAAGCTAAGCCCCACATAATCTTCAATTCATCTTCCTTGGATGAGGTCTTGGAGGTCTGAAGCCAGGCATCGAAATAAATCGCATGAAATTAGCCAATCTTGATGCTGTTGCTTCACTTGTAGCCTCAATGGTCTCCTTTGATAGTGTCCCAGGTGGTGGAGATGAGCTTGCAGATGTTGTGGCCGATATAGGTGCATGGAAACATGGCGTTGCAGTTGCTACTGTTGGTGTGGGGACTAGTGGTGTTACAACATTGGCCATGGAAGGTGGTATTGGGGTCCTTTTAGTTAGGGGCCTTATACGTGGTGGCCTAAAGGCAACCCTATGTGCAATTGAAAGGCCTTCCTGCAACTACATATGACAAAATATTAGTGCTTAAACAATATTGGCAATGTTGATTGGAAAACATATTAGTGTTTATACATCTATAATGGCTGGACTTTGAGAAGGTTGTGTTGGAGAACTAGGAGGGTGGGATTGAGTCAAGTCAATCTTAGTTGCTCCCACAGTCTCAATTGCATTGCCAGCTAGTGCCACAGCCTCAAGTGCAGTGCCAGCTGTTGCCACACTTCCAGATTCATTTGTAGGTGTTGGTTGATCAGTGGTAGATGCTTTCCCTTTAGCTTTTCTTCTTTTTTTATTAGGTTCCTTACAGTTCCTAGTGGTATGACCTTGAGCACCACAGGTATAACAAACAAACGGTGGGTACCTTCTCTTAACCTTATGTGAGTTGACAGGGCCTTCATCATTGTCTTTTCTCCTTACCCATTGTATCTGTCTTCCAAAATGTATAGTGTAATCCTTGACAGCATTCTTAAATGCATGTAGGGTCTTAAACTCCATTCCTTCTTCAAATTTAACATTACCAAATGTGCTATCCTCATCAAATTGGGGTTGAACAGTTCTACTATTACCTTCATCTTCCGAAGTAACAGGTGTCTTCAATTCCTCAGATTTCCATTACTTCATTCCATCATCATCCGATGCAGGCTCGTCATCATGATTATGAGCATTAGTGAAGGTAAAGTACGACTGTCTATGCCCTATTATTATAGTTAAAAAAACTAACAAGAAATAAATAAACCACATCATAAAGATATATATATATATATATATATATATATATATATATCAAATATACACAATAAAGGCACACCATAAAGAATAATAAGGATACATATACATATACCTCTCCCTATATCAGCAGGCACCTCAAAGTCTAATAAGCCTTCATCATCTCCTTCAGAAGATGAAAACACATAAGTTGCAGTCCTTTTCCTCCCCTTACTAGACTCGGTTGCACGCTTCTTGTTTATTTTTTTCCTACTAGCAACAATAATTTTAACACCTTTGTCAATCTTTACACTTTTTCCCTTTGCCTTCTTTGTAGGTGTACTTCCTTTCCCTTTCTTGATAGGTGACTCTCTCTTTCTCCTACTTGCAGCTTGTTTTCCCTTGCACCCTTTTCCAGGTGATTTAATAGCCTTGCCTTTCTTTGCAGGAGATTTAACACCCTTGCCTTTCTTTGTTATTTTCTTCTTCTTCTTCGCACCTTCCATTTCTATCTCCAACTCACTATCAGTTTCTTCAACAACTAAAGGGGGCCTATAGGGGACATCTTTTGTGCTTTCATAAAAATCAGTGGACTCACTATCACTGTCAATAGAAATGGAAGGAGTTGGATGTTTTCTTCCCTTTTTTTGTCTAATAGCAGCCTTACCATGAGTTTCTTTGAGAATTGGATGCTTTTTTCCCCTTTTCTCTCTTGCAACAACTTCACTATCATGATCAGTGTTAGGCTCAGCTTCACCATCATGATCAATGTTAGGCTTAGCTTCAGGTTCGGTCTCATGGCCATCCAAAGGTGCATCATCATCATCCAAAGCTATAACATCTACACAAAGATCTGGCTCCTCAACAAAGTGCTCAAAGTACAAATTAATGACACCATCATTATTTTTACAAACTCTAACCAAGTCCAAAAGATCCTTATCTGTTTTCAATTCCCTTAACATCTTACTAAAGTCTCTTCTTGGCTTGCATTTCTAGTAACAATTTAAAACCCTATGATACCCCAATTCCTTATAGTAACCTACCACATAAAACATATCTAGTGTGTCCTCATCAACAGCCAACAAATGTTCTATACTTCCACCTTCATAAGTTACTTCCCCTCTAAAGTTTTGAACAAAGTTGCCTCCATGATGAAAGCACAAATTCAACTGCTCCCCTATTTGTATCAGCAAAGAAAACTTCTTCTTATTATTTTTTTTTATGAAAAAATTTACGTTATTCATTTCTTCACTAAAGTTTCCATCAACCTTAAACTTAAACCCTTCAGCCAAAAATAGAAATGCTAAACCCAACCTTTTGGCCAAAAAAGGAAACCCTAAACCATATTTTTCATTTTGCCCAAAACCCAAATATAGGGACAGCAACAGGGAGACATGAATGGGACCACATACACTAAAATAATGAGACCACAAACACAATGATTATGCAAGACCACAACATAATATAATACATTATTCTTACCTTTGAATGATGGTGAAAGATGAATGACCAAAGGTACAAGAACAAACTTCGAATCTGGAGCACAAGTTGATGCAATCGAACAGTGGTGAAACACGAGGGCAATGAACAACTGGGGGTTAAGGCTATGGTGAAGTGGAAGTGAAAGATGTTCAGTGAAAAGTGAGGGAGGACGCTGAAAGGGAAGGGTGAAAGGGAATATGGTGAGATTAAGGTAAAGTGAAAGGTTTAAGGTGAAAGGTTTTGGTGCAGGGACGAAAGTGACACTTTTTTAGAATGTGAAGTGACACGCTAGCAGTCACGGTGTACCGTTATATGACACATTAGAAAATCCATCACAGCACACTAACGGGAATGGCTTCAGGGACTAACATGACTCATGGATTACAATTTCAGGGATCAAATAGTTAATTTTCAAATTTCAGGGACGAAAATGATTCACCGTGCAATTTTAAGGACGAAAGTGACACTTTACTCTTTGTTTATCTTGTGTTTTGATATTCTTTTCTTTTTCTTTTTTCTTCTTTTGTTTTTTCATTTTTTGCTACTGTGTGTGGTGCTGGATAATTTGTCTATGCAAACAAAGAGAAGCCTCAAAAGCGTCTGACAGGGATTTGTACTACCTCCCTTTTTATATTGTTTAATTTTTGAAAGTAATAAACCTTCCGATTTTATCATTTAATTACATCTTATCCCATTAGTAAATGTAGTTAATCTCAAATCTATAGTCGAATGAGATAATTGATACGATGAATATATAAAAAAATCTACAATCAATCAAAATTAAACTCTTTACATTAAGTGTCGTTTTAGAGTTTTTTTTAAAAAAAAAATTAACAATCATGTTTAGTTTTAATTAGATTTTAATTTCTTGATGCTTATTTTATCTCTCAGAGACAATGAATAGATGTGACTTAATGAAAAGAGAAAAAATAAAAGATTAATTTTTATTTTTTCTTTTAGAAAATTAATGGAATCTAATTATTATTTTAATTCTAGTACAAATGTCAAAAGTGACAACTAATAGGAAGTAAAAGGAGTATAAAGTACATGTTAGCACGGGTTCAATCTCAAACTTGATTTTTGCACCAGGTCGTTCTTAGAGTCCAAAGTCCATCCGAGAATAACTCAATTAGTAATTGGATCAATCCAATTTTCAAATAATATATAAAGATTTTGATATTATACGCAAGAAAATTATAAATTTTACAAATAAAAAGTAAAAGTTACGAGATATTTTGCAATAGATATTTTCATTAGACTTAACTCATAACCTATCTTGTCGGATCTAATAACTCACTTATGCTTGATTTTGACACAAATAGTTTTAGTATGTCATGTACAATTAGTAGCTACCATATAGTATTAAATAACATAATTTTCTGTTATCCAGATCTTAATTAGAAGGACTAGAACCATATAATTTTAGAAATATTTACACCCAAATCCCAAAAATATTTAGAGACCCAAACCAAAACTGACTTATTTTTTAGGAAAAAAGATTAACCTTTATGATTATTTATATGTTTATTAATAGAGCTTTATCTTCATCTCTAACTAATTAAACATATAAAAAATTATTATTATTTCATATTTGGATGAAATGAGAAGTAAATCAACTATAATACATGCCAAAAAGAGCTTAAAACCACTAGGAATGGTATAATGACTAGAGATTTAGATAATGTGCATGAGATTTTATGTTCAAACCTCATTACGATCAATGTGATTTTCAAAGTAAAGAAAAAAAAACCATAAAGAGCATGGAGTAATCTCTACCTATGCAATAATTATTATAAGCAATTTATTTATTTATTTAGGTGTGAGACTTTTGACAACAATGTATCAATCTTTAAATTCCCAAACAAAAAAAAAACCTAGCACTTGTTTGGTTTTAATTTTCATTTTCAGTTTTTTAGAACCTAAGAAAAAAAAAACTCTTGTTATTTTATTTTCTGTTATTCATTTACATTTATATTTAATCGTAGCACAAAAGTTTTTAAAAATAAAGTAAGAAAGTGGTATATATACACATTTTTTTATGGAAGAGAAATTACACATGAGCTTCTACACAATGATATTACTAATGCTATTTCGAAATTTCTAATACAGCTCTTAGCTAACAGAGTGAAATGATATAATTGAGAAGCTGGCACGGGGCTGTCACCTCCAAGAAGAGTCTTTAGAGATAACCCCTATCCTTTTTTCCTTTTTTTTTTTTCCGTTGGGGGGGGCGGTCAGAGGTGACCCTATCTGTTCCATTCATAGTCTCCTCCATATCTCGGGTTGGCATTATTCACTCGGCTGAAATCTTCAGGCTTTATGGAGTTAGCAAAGGCATTCCAACCTAGAAGGTACGGCATGATAAACTGTATAGAAAAACATAACAATATGAATGAGCATATTTCTGCATAAAGGACAGACAGGTTACATTCACTCAAGCAAGAAACATATTGTAGAACGGCCCTTTTTCATGTGTTATTTTGCTATAGTGAATAAACATAACCAGGCACTTTCGTAATGACCTGCTGAGCTATTTCAGATTCTAAATTCTCTTTCTGATTTAACAGCAAAACAGGAAGGCTGTACAACTTGGGATCTGTTTGGTTTGCATTTTCATTTTCTTTACAAAATCCTGAACAAAGAAGATACAAAATGACAATAGAAACCAAACAGACCCTTTAATATTTTTCACGGCTTCTTGCCACAAAAGGCATGCTCCTAATTTGACCAGACAAGGAAAAACCATGACTAAGAAGATTAAGGGACTATTGCAGGTGGCTTGCAGCAGAGAAGTTAGCTATGTGAGCTAGATTTGATTTCTACTTCTCCAGTACAGTGATCAGCCATTTCTGCTCCTCCATCTTCCCTTCACTATCAGGGAATTGAGCTCATGTTAATTGCTCATATAAAAAGAACACAAAAAAAAAGGTGCAGTCCGTATCAACTTACTGAACAATAATTATTTGAGTTCCTTGATGGCATGAAGAATTTCACCTACCCTAGCCTCTGACATTCACCATATTCAATAACCAAATTTTTCATAAAAATGAAAATACATACATATACATATATGTATTTTTTTAAATTATGATGAGCTATTGTCAAAGTGCAGAACAAACTGATATTTTGGCAACAAAGTAAAAGCAATACAAAATTGATTGGATCACAAAAATAAACTGTCAAAATTTAGCTAAACCAAATTGTTTTTCAATTTATGGATCTCCTTTTATAATGGAGAACCATTTTTCAGTTTATTTTATATAGGCCTGATTTGACAATTTATAACTTATTCAGTGACTGGCATTGTAAATATATAAAACCTCTTCACCATTTCTTACTCAACAGGTCACCAATAAAAGATCCTAACCATTGTATTACTCCCTCCATTACCCACATATATCAACTTTTCAATGTATCAAAAATAGCACGGTTTCCCGAGAGCGACTAACAATAAGGAATGGAGGGAGTATAAAACTCTTTAATCAACCATGTTCAATAAGTTACCACTGATGTGACATTTCTTTTTATGAGCATTTAAGAGCAGCCTTTTGGAAATAGAAGGGTGTCTGTGAAATACAGGGGCTGAGGGGAAGAGAGTGTGTGTGTGTGTGTGTGTGTATATATATATATATATAGAGAGAGAGAGAGAGAGAGATCATACATTGAAAACTGAGCTGAAAACTGCTAACTCTGCTTTAGTAATAGGGATAAACATGCTTTCATCAGTGTTCTCAAGCTTGTTTTGAACACCTTCAAAAATTGGCATAACAAAGTCAGATCTGGAGTAAATGTATAAGAAACTTAAAATCCTTCTTTATGTGGCTAATGGGTAAGATAGATTATTCTTTTAAGTGATTAAATCAGGACTGATCAACTTTAAAATATTGCTCACTTTGTAAGCTCTCTGCAGTTCACACAAAATATAGTGGACTGAATCAATCAAAGATTCCACAGTATCCAACAACTTGAAACTAGCAAGGTAGTATATTAAATTGATAAAATTACAGTTTCAAAAGATTGTGGAGAAAGATGATTACTCAGGTTAAATAAGTGACCAGAACCATCCATAAGTGGCTCCACCTTCAAAACTTTTCTGACTTTGCCTTCATCACTGCATGAGAATTTCCAAGATGCTTTAAAAGGGTAAAATCACAGCAGCCTCAATGTATGGCATTAAACATCCCCCTCCCCCTTCCCACAACAACAAAAGGATAGTATAAATAATAAGAAAAGCATAAAATGTATTGAACAATGTATAATGATCTAATAACTACGTATGAACATGTATAGATCATCATATTTGGTATTGCATATTTTTTATTGCTCCATGGTTTCATGGCATTATCAGATCTCTCTTTCCTATACAAGAATAAAATATTTTTAGAGATTTTCTTAGGTGCACTAAAAGTAAGAAAAAGCTTTTGCTCTAAACCCTTTAATGCCTGACATTTCAGTAATTGTATTAAAAATATAGCTATAGCAGGAGATAATAGTAGCCCACAAAGCTTAGGTGTTAAACCTTAAATGGATCGAAATAAAAGCTTTCTCTTACTCTAAAAATACCCAGGAATTTTTCATGTTTTTATCACACAGTAAAAGCAAGCAATGATCATTGTTTTTTTCATTTAATGTTTTGATATTTTATATCACATCATCCATTACAATAACTAGAAGGTATGGCATAGAAACTACCTTTTGCCCTTAAAAGGATCATGAAAAAATTCACAAGACTCTCTTGCACCAAGGCTAATCAGAGTTCCCATTTCACTCACTGATAGTGAGAAAACCTGCATTCAAGTCAATTGGACAATCACCTCATTATTTAAACAAGACTAAGTTAGCAATGATTTAAACATAAAAATAAACAGTGATACCACTTGCTACTTGTTACCTGTAGCATAACTGGATAACTGAAGTGACTATTTATACAATTTATGATAGACTTATTAACAATGTCTTAACTTAGCTCATTCAAAGACATGAAGAATAAGTTTCCTCATTTCATCATATATAAACATAAATATCAACAGATAGACCTGACCTGGCCTGCACAAATAAAATTTCAGTTATGCAGCCAGGCCTTGTCCAGCTAGCATTAAACTAGCATATTTTCCAAGCAACCAAAACTTTTCCTTCATTGCTCCACTATGTTCTTACCATATATGAAACCAGCCATATCATTACTATCCATTAAACTAGCATGTTTTCCATAGGTGTCCTGGTTTCCCCCCCACCTCCCAAAGTTACAGAAGAAGAAGCATAAGCTACATAAGTCACCTGCTTCCTGTTCCAATCATATTGGCGCATGCCAACAGCAGGAGCAAACTGAAGCAGGATACAGCCTTCCCTAGATACTTTGAATGCCCCAGACTGCAAAATTCACAACAACAACCACCAAAAGAAAATTTAAGAAAAAAAAAAAAGAGTAAAAAATCCTCCATAATTAAACAGTCTATTAACAATAGAAGACCCAAAATCCAATGATAACTTTCCTTCAATTAACAAAACTCACATAATAATAGTAATAATACTAATAATAAGAAGAATTTAATTTCTATATGCCGTCAACATGAAAAAGTTTTTATATAATATGCAATTATGTACAGTCACGTTAGCAAAATTTTTCGACTCAGGCACCTAGTAACTAAAAAATCTTACAAATAAAAACATATGATTGGATAACACAGTAGTTAAATTCTTGCATAAAAATTAATCTCAAAAGGATAAAAGCAAAAAAATGAAACACACATCGAGTGACGCAAATTCCGGAGGTCTGGGAGACACAGTGAGTGCAGCCTTCCCTTTGTAAATCGAGTGTCCCACATAAACCCTAGGCGGCAAAGCTCCAGCTGAACAACACACAATCAAACACAACACAATACCCAAACTAACGTTAGTGTCATAACGAAACACCAATCTTAAGCAACAATATACCGACCAAGAAGTATAGTTGGGAGGATGAGAAAGGGAGGGTACCTGATGGAGGTTGTGATGGTGGCGGGCGTCGTCGTGGTGAGGAGGGGAAGAGG
Organism: Dalbergia cochinchinensis; assembly: GCA_031216125.1. Taxonomy (NCBI): domain Eukaryota; kingdom Viridiplantae; phylum Streptophyta; class Magnoliopsida; order Fabales; family Fabaceae; genus Dalbergia; species Dalbergia cochinchinensis. The sequence goes on from CM062377.1 coordinate 62,547,562, forward strand.
TCGGCGCGGGCGCATTTGACAGATAGGGAAGGGAGGGTGAAGGAGAGGGTGGAGGAGGGTACTGTGGACACAAATGAAGAAGAAGAAGAAGAAGGTTTAGGCCTCAGAGGAGCGGAATTCGGAGTGAAAGTGTGGTGGTTTGGGAGTGGGCATAGCAGCTTAATGGAAGGAAGTGTTGTTGGTGCTGGTGAAGAGTGTAGCTGCACCATCTTCTTCGTCGCCTTCCCCACTCAACTATCGTTTCTTCTTTGTTTATCTTGTGTTTTGATTTGATTTCTTTTCTTCTTCCTTTTGTTTTTTTCGTTTTTTCGTTGTTACTGTGTGTTGTGTTGGATAATTTGTCTCTGTAAACAAAGTGAAGCCTCACAAGCGCCGGGCGGGGATTTCATTTGTACTACATCCCTTTTTATATTAGTTTTAATTTCTGAAACGAACAAAACCTTCCTATTTTATCATCTAATTATATCTTACCCTATTAGTAAAAGCAGTTGATCTTACTTAAACTTCATCCAAAATGGGATAGTTTGATCTGATGAACGTATAAAAAAGCCTTATACCGATAATGGATCAAAATTAAACTTTTTATATTAAGTGTCACTTTAGGCTTTTTTTTAAAAAAATATATAAATTAATGGCTATTTTTAGTTTTTAATTAAATTTTAATTACTTTATGCCTATTTTGTCTCTGGGAGAGAATGAATAAATGTGTCTTAATGAAAACTGAAAAAATAAAAGAATAATTTTTCTTTTGTTTTTGTTTCCTTTTGAAAATAAATGGAATCTGATTATTATTTTAATTCGTGTACAAATATTAAAAATGACAATTAATAGAAAATAGAAGGAGTATAAAGTACATGTTAACTTAGGTTCATTCTCTGACCTGATTTTCGCACTGGGTCATTCTTAGGGTTTGAATTCCATCCATCTGATGATAACTCAATTTGTAATTGAGTCAATCAATTTTCAAATAATATCTAAAGATTTTGATATTACACATAGTAAAATTATAAATTTTACAAATAAGAAGTAAAATTTAAGAGATATTTTGATTGGACTTAACTCATTAACCTTTCTTGTCCGATCTAATAACTCACTTACAATTGGTTTTGACACAAATAATTATAATATATCATGTACAACTAGTAGCTATCATATAGTATTGGATGATATAATTTTCTGTTATCTACATCTTAATTGGAGGGACTAGGACCATATAATTTTAGAAATATTTAGATCAAAATCCCAAAAATATTTTCATATATCTAAATCAAAACTCACTTATTTTTCAGGAAAAAAATTAACCTTTGTGATTATTTATATGTTTATTAATAAAGTTTTATCTTCATCTCTAACTAGTTAAACATATAAAAAATTATTATTATTTTATATTGGGATAAAATAAGAAGTAAATCAACTATGATGCATGCCATAAAGAGCTTAAAACCATTATGATTGGTTTAATAGTGAGGGATTTGGATCGTATGCACAAAGTTTTAGATTCAAATCTCATTATAACCAATATAATTTTCAAAGTAGAAAAAAAATGCCATCAAGTGCGCAGAGTAATCTCTGCCTAGGCAACGATTGTTATAAGCACTTTATTTGTTTAAGTCGTGAAACTTTTGACAATAATGTATCAATCTTTAAATTCCGCAAAAAAAAAAAATTATACTTTTCCCAATCATTTGAAAAGCGAGAAAAAGCGAGGAGAAAAATTGGGGGAGATACAGGTGTATAAAGGACGTGGTTGGGTGGGTTGAGTCAAACTTGAACTCAGTCTAATTTTTATATTAGGTCAATTTTTATAATATATACTTGATCTAATAATGATTTGACTACTATTTAGGTTAAATTATGTTTCGGTTAACCTATGAGAATTTGCACTTTTTTTTTCAAAATTGAGATATTAAGGAATAGAAGTTGGGATAAGAGTCAAATTAGTGACTTCTCGTAGCTCATTAAAACATGCAAGAATTTACACTAGAGTGTGAGTTCACTTGTGAGAATTTAAACATCAAACATAATTATCATGACCCGATTTGGGCACGTGATTGGCACACGAGGAATCTCATTCCTATATAAGCCTTGTGACCTATGTACTACTCTATATGCATATTCTAACAGGAAAAATCTATTTAAAACAAAATGTCATTTTCTACATAGAAATCACCTATTCTCTGAAATCAAGATAATTATATTTGAAATCTCATAATCAATATCTAAAATCCATAGTCATAGTATCATTCATATATGAAATACCAATTTATTAAACTACTCATATCTAATTTGTTTAGAAATAGCCAAATCATTTAAATACAAATCATAGTATAATTAAAATATACAAAATGCAAAATAATCTCTATATAAATCAAGATTCTTGCCTGCATTAACACTAAAGCACTATAAACTAAATCAAGAATGTTTCACTCAAGTGAATCCCACCAACTGGATCTCTATTACTGCTAGAAAGTAGGTGGCTGGGAATAGTTCACAGTAACTGCTATATCTATAAATAGGAGAAAAGAGAGGGGGTGGGTTTTTATACAAAAACTCAGTGAGTAAATCCCCACCTAAAATTCCTTTTATGGAACATCAAAGGAATTATGCAATAATTCAGAATAACAGTAATAATATAAAGCTTTAAAACATTTCACATAAATATATGTATGTAATTAATTACCATTAAAATCAATAATAGTATCTAACTAGAGAAACATGAATCTATACTTTATGGTTCTTTAAGAACCGAAATGTTCTACTCTATGATCCACTAGGGATCTAGTGTGGACACCTAAACAGGTTTCATTCTCTACTCTATGAGATTGTCCTTTGTACAACTTGGTACCAAGGTTAACAATCAATTCCAGCTGTTAACTCACGGTCTATTTCTCTATAGCTACTAGTTAGTATCAAACGAAAAAACTGAGTCCTTTCTCTATATTCCACAATGGCTTTTACCCTAAGGTTCCAAACTTTCTTATATAACACTATTCCATGCATCAGTAATCATGAAATCAACATAACAGCTCTCAATATTCGAAAATCATAAATCAAATATTCATATTCTCATTTCTGCAATAATGGTCCCATGAGTTTTATTAAAAATAGGTTTCATGCTTTCAAAACCAACAATTCAAAATACAATACCCAACAATAATCTCAATCTTTATGTAGTAATCTCCAAAACCAAGTGGTAAATCATATTTTCATGAAAATAACTTTAATGAACAACATAAATGTTACAAATTTGGACCTACTCATTTGTAGTGGTAGAATAAATAGGATTAACACCAACAGAAAATTGAGAGGCAGAAATGGTACCACTATCTGCCAATAAAGCAATAAAACTCTAGATCAATATCAGAATAACTCTATTCTACCCCTATCAATGGTGAAAGAACATGATGACATAAGAATAAGGAGGAACTCAAGATCTAACCCCAAAGACAAGGAAGAATAGAGGAAATAGAAAGTAAAACTAGCGGAATCTTACTTTTAAGCCTTCGAAGTGAAAGATTGATATTATATGGATGAAAATACGGTGAGATAGAGGTATGAGATGAGGGTTTCGTGTTTTACGGGGGGTGTAAAAGTTGTGTTTCATGTCTGGAACCCTAAAATGAGGGATTTTATAAGACTGTTGACTGTTGCAGCGCTCACTAGAAAGCATGAATTCTTTTGTCGCACTGCCTTACAGTTCCCCGACCGGTGCAGTGCTCTCTAGAACACTCTCCAAAATACACTTATTTACATTTATTAATTTTAAGTTAATGTAACTTTAAAACATAAATGTAAATAAGGAAATACTTTCATTTGAATTCAAATAAAATATCAGAAAAATCAAAATCCTAACAAATCAAAATTCAAAATTTGGGTTTTAGTTCAAATCCAGAAATCTTCAAGATTTTCTAAACTTGTAGGCTAAAAACAAAGCATTTAAAGGTTTCATAAAATTTATTAAAAATTATTTTTTAACTTATATTTGATAGGAGCTTAGGAGGTGACTTAATTTAGTTTATTAATTTATATTTTAAAATATTTCAAGAATTATTTTATTTTTATAATTGTTAAACTCAATTGTTAGTGTTATAATTTAGGGCTATTCTAGTAGGGTTAGGAAATTAGTTTAACGTAAATAAAAGGTATAAATACCTTCAAACTTGATAGCCACCATTTGGCGGAGTTTTTGATTTTGAATGAAATTTTCTTAGTTTCTTTTTAGAAACTTTATGCGTATAAGTGAGGTTGAGTAAATTCCCTTATCTTGTTGCATTAAGGAGCTGAATAGGAGATTACAAGGTAGAGTGATTCTCCTGTAATATTTTATTTGGTTTTCAATAATGTCTTCCATATCATTTATGTATTAGGGTTTTCGGGTTCCTGATATTTACAGAGTTCTACATCATCCACGTATTTTTTTTTTTTTCTGGTTAATTGTTCTTCACTATCTGTCGCTTTGGTTCGGTTTCAAAAACAAAAAAAAGGAAAGAAAACCTTACCTGTTCTCGTTCTTTTCACGTTCATCTCCTTCACCTTTTCTTTTGTTTAGTGGCGCAAAGCGCAGAACCATCAGCGCACAAAGAAAAAAAAAAAGGAGAGAGCAGCAGCGCCAAAAAAAATTTAAAAAAAGGGCGCTAAAAAAATATAAAAGCCAAAAAAATTGTGCAAAGAAAAAAACCATTCAGATTTATATTTCAATTTTTCCCTTTTTTTTAATTTTTTATTTTGTGATCTTGAAATCCAAAGAATATGATTCTATCATATAGTCCTTCAAAAATGTGTAGGATCCAAACTTAGTGAAACTTAGAACCTGAATTTCTCTAACGACACGTGTATTACTTTAAGCACAGTATATTTAGAGTATTACAATAGTAAAATTGCAATCGAAATATATTACAAGTAATAAACAAAATTTGATAAATATTTTACAATATATATTTTAAAACAAATTACATCAATATAAAAAAATTATGAAAATATATTCATTAAATTATAAAATCTTATAATTTTTCCTTACTTATTGTAACTAATATATCTTTAAAATAATTATTGGACTTAGGTCCAGATCGGGCCAATTCAAAATATGACCCAAACCTAACCTAAAAATGAACCAAGTCAAATTTTAAGATTTAAATCCAACACAATAAATCTTGAGTCAAATCGTGTCAGATTATAAACACCCATACCCAATAGAAAAGTCACCGGCAAATAACATTTCTTATTTTAATATTTTTAATATGATATCAAGCTGACTTTAACAAAATTTTTAATATTAATTTTCTTTTAATAAAATTTTTTGACATTAATTTGGTTTTAATAGTTTTAACTTTAATATCAATTTAATATTAATATTTTTTATTTCAATATTAATTTAATTATTCTATCAAAATCCCTATTAAGAGGGAAAAATTTCAGTGAAAAAAATGTTAAGATGAATTGACGTTAAATTAAAAATTTCAGGGAAAAAAGAATTATACACGGAAGGAAAAGATTTGTAGGGAATGAAGAACACGAAGAATCCCACAAGGCCACGACATCCCAAGGAGAAAAGCAGCAAAACGACGTAGTTTTGCGGAGTCGGTTTCTGCCATTAGCGAATTGGGTCATCAGTCAGAGCATTAATTCAGCAACCACTGCCAACGCGCACAGGGCGCCAACTCTCCAGTCTCTCTCTCTCTCTCTCTCTCTCTCTCTCTGAGAAATCGGCAACCATGGCTATGGCTATGCAAAGCGGGCTCGGCCTCTCTAAGATCCTCATCATAGCTGGAGCTGGTACTTCCCTCTCTCTCTCTCTCTCTCTCTCTCTCTCGCAATCGCTTATACACAATCACTTTCTAAACCTGACTCACTCACGCTGATGTGATTCGCGCTGTGTCCTATCCTTCAGGATACACCGGCACCGTCCTCATCAAGAACGGTAAACTCTCCGATTTGATCGGCGAGCTCCAGGTACCCCATTCGCAATCTCACTGCCTTCACTTCTTGCTCTGCATCGATTGATTCATTTTTTTTAATGATTGTTGAAATTCATATGTCAAATTCGTTGAATTGTGTTTCTGTCTATAATTTTTTTTTAAGAGTAGTTGATTTTGTGCGGCGGTATTGAAATTGAGGAGGTTGTGTATGGATGAGGGGTAATTCGTGCCAGATGGGGATATTAGGGTTTGTTTGGTTTCATAAAATTGTTTTCAGTTTTCAATGTTTTTTTTCGAATCAATTTTCTGTTTTCAGGATTTTAGGAAGAAAATAGTGAAAATTGAAAACTGGAGTTTGTAAGTAGTTTTCAATGTTTTATTCGTATAATTCTAAAAAACAGGAAGCAAATGGAAAATAGAGAATAACAACAGAAGACTGTTTTTCTAAAACCAAAGATGATTGGTTTTTAACTTTTTCATGTTAGGTTATGGTAGTTGTAACAGTAAATGACATGGGTTTCCACAAATTTGGAGTTTGTGTCTCAAAGTAGAGCTAAATAGTTGTTTAGTCGTCAGTGTGTGTTTCTGTCAGTCTTTATAAATTATGATTTCCTGTCTACATTCTCAAACAGATTATAGGATTAAGAAGCTGAATTTTACACTTTTCTTCTGGGTACTAGGATTTGTTTCTGTACTGATTTTTTTTTTTTTTTAAATTCTTTTTTCCCCTTCTTGTAGTTGCTGGTGAAGGGGTTGGAAAAATCTGGGGATCAAGGTGAAGGAGAAGCTGAATATGCTGATGCCATTGCTGCACAGGTAATTGATTGGTTGATCATGTGTTAATGTCTTCATTTTCAAAATAAATTCTTGTAAGAAGTATTAAATTTACTGCTTGACTTCTACTGTAGGTGCGTCGCTTGGCAAATGAAGTTCGACAGTTAGCGTCAAGCAGGCCAATCACGGTACTGAATGGGAGTTCTGGACAAAGTAATATACCATACTGTCTGAAATAGCTTGCCATTTGATACCCTGTGTTTTTCCTTTCCATGTTTCTCATATTTGGGGTTGTAAATACTTGGATGTGCAGTGCAGAGCATAATGTATCATATTTTGTGCTCCATTACTTGCTTTTTAAGCGTTTGTCCTTTTCTGCAGGTAACTTATCTTCACTCGTGGTTCCAGCGGCTGCCATGGGTGCTCTGGGTTATGGTTACATGTGGTGGAAGGTACAGACCTGCTTGGATTCTCGTGTGTTCGTTTCTTAGTTTCATTGGTTTACAGTTAACTTTCCAGTATTTTTTATTTCAAAATATTCTCTCATTTAATGTGCAAATCGCTAAGTTATTTTAATTACCTAGAGTTATTTGGGTGATTTTATCCTTTTTATTTTTCTTACCTAGATTTATTTGTGATACTAATTTCTACATTCTTTTGTTTTTTCCCTTTCAAATTTCAGGGCATTTCATTCTCAGATCTTATGTATGTGACTAAACGTAGTATGGAAAAAGCTGTTTCAGATTTGACGAAGAAGTTGCAGCATGCCTCAGATGTCATTGCTGTAGGTTTCCAGTTGCTGCACTGGACTTTCTCAGATGTTTATACTGTTTCAGATAAAATTCTTATATGTTTATTTTTATATTAGTTAGGCACATGCATACGAGCAGCAATTTCACTATTTGCTTGCACTTGAAGGGGGATGGGGATGAGGATGAGGCCCCATGAATATAGATTCATAGAATTCAATATTCCTCTACCCATGTTTGACTTTGAGTTTGCTATTGACAAAAATCATTAGTTACTATGGTTAGACTGGGGTGTATTATAGGATTGACTAATGTAGAGATGGAGCAGAATAGTCTACGTAAGATTCAAACATAACATGCAGACAATTACTTATGAATAGAATCAAGAAAATAGATCATGAGATCATCAAGCCTACAATAAGCAGCTGGCAGAGTTAGAGTGTCTTAAAATTTGAATGTTCAGAAGTGTATAGGATATTGGATTCCGGATGCCATGAAAACTTTTTATATCTTTTCTGGCTTGATTTAGAGGCAATCAGCTACCAGGACCAGGAGGCAGTTATTTTCAAACAATGGTCTCAATCTTTTAGTCCAAGACCTATTGGTTAATAAAACTTTCAACAGTGGAAAGAGGAAAGGAAAACAAATTAACCCGGGAACTTCGGATAATTTAGAAGAAATGGTCTTTCTCTGCACTAAATGTTTTGTCAACCAACTATAGAATGTGAAGATGTTTTAGTAACGTGTCCTTGACCCACAGTTTGCGTGAAGATATTTATTCTACCATCACTAAACATGCAAATATATTTATTCAAGCAGCTTTGTTTTGTTTTAACATGAAAATTAATGTGTATAAATTCTTTTGATGACAGGATGCTAAGAAGCATTTGACACAGAGGATCCAGAATTTGGATGACAAAATGCTCAAGCAGAATGAGTTGTCACGGTCAATCAAGGATGATGTATGTCTTTGGATACGAGCATATGTTCATGCTTGCACATGTACACAATGGGATCATAGTTTCAGATGCACAAAAGCCACATACACATACTTATGGACGTGCTTTTTATCAATTATACATTTATAATGCACCAGTACTTATAATGCTGTGCAGACAACAGGATCAGATTTCCTTTTCAAGAGTTATTGATTTTGAGAACTTGGTCTTGATGTGTGTGTGTATATATGTATATATTAGTCAATACATGCATACTCTCTCTCTCTCTCTCTCTCTCTCTCTCTCTATATATATATATGTTGTGTTCTCTTGATCTCATCCTGATCAATTGAGTGATTTGCATACCTATTGAGTTGTGTTATAATACTTGTCATTTGAATATGTCCTATCCAGTCCTTGGTTGATGATAGAATATTAAGTTATTTAAAAGCTTCATCCTTCCCTTCTCCTCTCTTTTCTCTAGGAGCATTTGGTTTCTCTTCATTGCAGGAGGATATCCAGCTTAGTTATTTTCATTGGTCAGAACATTTTTTTAACATGAAAAATCAACTCATGTAAACTTTTTTTTATTCTAAACTCTAGACTTTGAAACCTGGGAGCCTTTGACTTAGTTACTTTATCAAATGAGAAATGATAAATGCCCACCACACCACCACACTTACACCAAGTTAAAACTTATAAATCAACATGCAAAAAGTTGTAAACCAAGATGCAAAAAGTTGTAAACTAATATGCAAAAAGTTTTTACATACTTGTTTACAACTTTTTGCATATTGGTTTATAACTTTTTACACACTGGTTTATAACTTTTAACTTGGTGTAAGTGTATGGTGTAAGTGTGGTGGCGGTTGTGTACCACTCCTCTTATCAAATTGCTGAAAATTTTTCTTGCATCACACACTGAGGATCTAGATACAGTTTAAAAATATTTGAGATAGAAAATATTTAAAGATGGATGTCATTTGTTAGTTACTTGGGTATGGACGTATGGTGATGAGCTCATTTGAATCAGCTGTGTTCCAGTTCAGAAGAATGGAATAGAAAGTGGAGTTTGGCAATATTGTACCCATGTGTGTTGTATGTACGATGATTTATAGATGTTAAATATATAATTAAAAAAAAAAAATCAATGGTTAACATCCTGATATGCAGGTTGCTGGAGTTCGAAGTACTATTACAAATTTCCATGGTGACTTGGGTATCTTGCAACAAACAGTGGAAACATTGGTATGTTTGATTTCATGCATTGGCTTGTTAATTGTTGTCATTATCATCCTGCTAATGTAGAATTTTGAAGGAGATTTAAGGGTTCAGCATCATACTTAATTTTCATTTGAACAAAAATGTTTATCTAATTGGTATGACGTAAATATTAGCCACCAAGTATGAATTTTGGTTGTGTTTCTCCAATGTATATTTATATGCTGCCTTTTTTATCTGATTCATCCTTTGTATTTCAGGATGAAAGGTTGGCTGCATTGAGTTGGAAGCAGGTAAAACATTATTTTGTTCTTGTTAAGTTTTGAATAAGCTTTTCTATTTTTCATTTTTTATTTATTTTTATTGCTTCTCTTCACTTGAAAGATCTGTACATGATTTTCTTCTTTCAGCTTGGTATGCATGAGAGATCGTGGTATTAAGATGGTTAATTACCTCTATTGATGCTGCACCTAATGAAATATGATTTAATATTATCGTTTCAGGACTATGCAAATCATGGTTTGGCGTACCTCATTGACTTTGTACATGGGAAAACCCGGAAAATGCCAGAATTCATGCAGGTTAAAATTTGTCTCTGATATTTATCAGTTTTAGTCATGTTGTCTTTTGTGGTTTGCCACTCTCTAATTACCTTCGATTAATGAATATGCAATTTTTATATTAGTGTGGGTTATCATTGACTATCTGCTGTGGGTGTTAAAGTGACACTGAGAAACCTGGACGACTTCGAAGAGCTTATATTACAGTCGACTCTTAGATTACAATGCGTTGCACATTGTATCACTCTGCTGGTGGCCTAATTGTTGTTGATATCTCTTGCCTTTCCTGTTTAGATAATGATCTGATGTTAATTGGTAAAAATTTAGCAGGAGCAGCTGAATTTTTCGGGGAAGGCCCCTAGTCGGCTCAAATATCAGGGAACTCCAAATCCGATGGTGTGAACTCCAACCTTCTGCTTTGTTTTCTACTAATTGTTGCTCCCTAGAAGAAAATTGAGTTTGGCATTCACATGTCACTACTGTTCTGAAACTACCAAATCTATTTATTGGTTCAATTTATTTATTAATACTATTATTGTAGCATGAAAATGCTACTATTATTATTTGTCTTACAACTTACTGTCATATCATGAGAATGAAGTCTTGGTCTGGGATGAATGAAATCTACTTTATGGAAAAAATTTAACTTATTTTACATTTGTCCAATCAAACAAATTAGTGGTTTGAAGTTGTTTCTATTGCAAATAAATCCTCTTATCAATTTTAATGGGTTTAAGATGCTATTTTCGACAAGGGGATGTGCTATTTTTGACAATAGGATATGGAATTGTAAACTTTATGGGACATTTGCTTCTTATAACATGCATATTGATCCTGGTTTGCGTGCAGGGTCTTATTGACCTTAAAGACTTTGCGGAAACAGTGCGTAGTGATCTGGACAGGTCAGCTTCTGATGGTACTATGCTGGCCAGGTAACCTGATTTAATTATCAGTTCATGCCTCAAATCTGATTATGAATTTGGTAGAGACTCAACTTATCACAAAGTATATCTGGTCCAGTCACACTAGCATAGTAGGATCAAGAAAGTGTAAGCTTAAGGATGAAATCATCTCTGTTTTTCAGTTAGTTCTGATTTGGAGTCACTTGGATTATCCACTATTCTTTCTAGGTCACCATTTTTAAGTGTGAAACATAATAGGTATGCTTCTATTAGTAGGATCTTTGTGAGGATAAATAAAGGGAAAGGCAATGGAGGGAATTTGCATTGTGGATATTCTTGTAATTACCTACATGTTCCAGCTGGGTGAAAGAAGTTAGAGTCATTTCTGTTAGAGGAGAGTGGGATAAATGTGAGTTTGCCCCCTGCCCGTGCAGAATTGTGTTTTGATTGGTGTTGATGGGATTGGCCTTCCCAATGAGCAGGACTCTCTGAGTCTTTCTTTCCTAAAGTTGTCATTTCTTTTTGTTCTTGTTTTCCATGAATTTCCAGAATTCATTTCTGGTATAAGGAGCTAGTCTTCACTTTCTGAGAAGTAAATTTCAGAATTTACCAAAACAGTGGATGTGCATTAGCATGAACAGTAGCCTAACATGTTTTTCTTTTTCTTGTTATTTTTTCCACGTTTAAACTCCTTGTGTGTCACAGTGAAGAATTCTCTCTTTTTATTTTAGCAATTTGCTTGTATGAAAGGGTTAGATTGATGAGGATTGTGCAAGAAGGAGTACAACTTACACATGAAGAAATGCAATTTCAGTTTTATGATTCATGGCTTTTGTTCAGCTTTGATTCTCTCTCTCTTTCGGCATTTTGTTTTTGAATTCTCTGGTAATGCTATGGGATTCACTACAGAAACTGTTAGGAGTTGTGATGGATACATCACTTTGCACTATATGATTGATCTATTATTTCAGATATGACTATACCAATTGATCAAATTTAAAGTTTAACTCAAAACATAACATTAGCCTTTATACAGACAGTTTAGTTGGAGCAATGTTTGAAACTTTAGGAATCGCCTTTACTGCTATGTTTAGTTCCACGCTGCTAGGATTTGGTACTTTTATGGGGCTCTTAATGTTTTCTGATAATGTGTTTGAGGATTTGTTGGTATTCTTTCTGCTCCCTTGTATGAGGCGCATTGCTCTTTTCCTCATTAATGCAATTATTTATAATGGAAGTAATTTTTTTTTTTGTTGCACTACGAAAGAGTAATTAATGACTGTTCTATCTGCTTACATCATTTTGATTTGGGCATACTTTGTTTGATTTTGCAGGACCTGCTTCAAGTCTTCAACCAGGTGATGATGCCGAAGTCTTCATGATTACCTAGCTTTCAAGTGGTCCTCTTCCTCTGCTTCTGTGTATTTTGATCAGCAGTAGTTCATAAATCATAACACACCTGCCATAGTTGTGAAAATTCTTATATTCATTCCGAATATATGTAGCATTCATATCAGATATAATTTTTTATGTCAAGCCAGTAAGTGTGATTCTACGCTGTAAATAAAATTTTGCTGCCTAGGAGCTTGTTGGTTTGGTGCTGCTAAAAGCTTATGCTGATGTCTTTTGGATGTCGCATATTATCATCCATGACTTCCATGGTAGTTGTTTTTCCTATGTTGAGTTGCCTTCTAATGTATGAGCTGGATGCTCACCATTCATTCATGATTTGCGAACAATCTGGTTAGCTCCTATGCAAGTTATCATTTTGTAAAGCATAGTGGGGCCTGGAACCAAGTTCTAGCAATAGGCAGCAATTTGGGTATGTTGATCGGTAATAAGTTCAAACCAGTGTTCCCTGTTTTTATCTCTCGAAAATAAAGCATCAAATTCTCGGGTGCAGCCTAACCTTTCTGTTCCCCCGTGCTTGGGTAACGTGGTTAATTGCGAGTGTAAAATATGTCTTTTAAGTGCTATAATCAGCTTTAATTAATAATATAAATGTTACATTTGAATAAAATAACTAGTACAGTTTTGATAAATTATTGAGAACGGATCTTAGGGGGGCGTGTGGTTCGCGGAATGTTTCAACATTCCCGGGAATATGAGGTCGGGAATAGAAGATTCCTGTATTTGGTTCATGGATAAAAAACATGTTCCCATGAAAGTTTCATTCCCAGGAATGAAATTGACCCTATTTCTATGCCCACCCTCCACATGAGAATGTTAGATTCCAATGGGAAGGAAATGTTGAAACATTTTGTGATCTCATATTCCCGGGAATGTTGAAACATTTCACGAACCACACGCCCCCTAGATGAAACATTTGTAGTAAGTAGTCACTAGTTCCACTACGATATAGTGCAAGTGCCAAAGTTAATCTCTTCATGCTTCATACTTTTATTAAGAATTATTTTTTCTTGAGACTGTGTTGACCTAATTTTGAAATTTTGTAGTTTATAGCATTCCACATAAGCATTCAGTTGATGTTCATTTGAAATTGCTTTTTATATTTTTTGTTTAAAAAAATATTTAGGGCAAACTCTTTTCTGCTCTGTTCAAGTATGTTTATGGTATGAGCTGCAAATGGGTGCTTTATTTCTTCTCTTCAAATTATTTCAATGCGCACAAAAAGAAAAAAAAAAAAGAAATCCTGCAGTTGGGTGGAACTATGTGATTTGTTTTCTCTGAAAATTTTGCAAAACTTTTCATTAGAAGTTGGATTCAGAACTTTGTCACATCCTGAGTGATTGATGGAATGTTGTCAAACTGTGGGTGACAGTGATGAGGTTTCGTTTCTTTTTTTGGCTCAAATTGCTCTAACATGCCCACCTGTGTATCCTAACTCTGGAAACTCTGCATTCTAGCGACTCGATTGTTCCAGTGGTGAAGGTGTGCGTTAAATGTTCTTGGATCATTGGTAAAAAATTAGGTGTGCATGCATGCAAAGATGATGAACTAATCAATGCCTTGGCTGATGTTCATGTTGTGAAGGATGAAAAATCAAACCGTGCTTGTGGTAGACCAGAAAAGGAAGGCAGCAAAGAGACATTTTGTTTTTGTCCTCTTTTGTAGTTGTAGTGATTCCTTGATCTTTATTTATGTGTGCTCCAAACAAAATTTCTGTAATCGAATTAGAGTATTGTGATTTAAGGCAAAGTAATCACAATATGGTGGCAAAGGAAGAAAGAGGTCCTAATGTGAGCCTTCAACGGATGTGAGTGTATGGGATGATACTATATAATATGGTTTACTTGAAATGTTGGCATTAGGGGCTTTGGGAACTACTTTCTTCTGTGACTTGATAGACTTCTGGGCCTTGCAATTCCCAGCAAAAGGCATGTAGCCCTACTAGGGTTGCCCAAGAGATTGTAGGGAAGCTTCCCCTTCTCCAGAAGAAAGGACGCCCTAACAGTGAGGGATGGTGAGTGACCCTTTGGAGAGAAACCCACTTCGAGTGGTAAACCAAACCTTAGCTCACGATCCAATTACAGAAACACCCTATAAATGGTATTATCTTGCAACCAAAACCAAACAAATGGTCCCTTTTAGTTGTACATGTAGAAGCCCATAAAGTCAAGTGTAATGATATTTTAACACTAAAAAAGTGGGTGTTTATTCAGACATGCACTTTATAATTATTGAATGTGATTGTAGTCTCCACTTATCCTTAACATTTATTACATTCAATAGTTATAAAATGTGTATCTGAATAAACATCTACTTTTTTAGTGTTAAAATATCATTTCTCTAAAGTCAAATGTCACTTCACACCTTGTCACACAATGCGTTGGGAACCCCTTGCCCAACTGTACACGCAAATTTACTATCAACATATGGCAAGGGGGGATCTCTTTCTTGGTCCCAAAGAAATGGGAACGAAACCCGTATACATACATACACACATAAGCATGTAACCCCATTTCCCATTCTCAAGAACACAACACAACCTGAAACCCCTCTTCCCTTAACAACAACATAACACAGGATCATCACCTTCCACAAGATCCAACATGCAATCTGGACCCCAGCACATTGACAACATTCATAAGACCATCCATTCATACACAAAACTACAGCCTCACCAAGAACATCCCCTCCATACACCCTAGATCCTTAGTTTTTTTTTTGTGATTATGTGAAGTTGTGATTGTACATATTGGAAGAAATGGATCTTATAATGATTATATCAAATTTTAAAGTATTTTAAGGGATGGTGACACTACTTTTAAAATTGATTTTCAAATAAAAATTATGTGCGAAATTGATTATTCAAATAATTTTATCAACTAATCTAAATATCCATCAGCATTATCATGTTAGTTGCTTGCTTCAATATATAGGGAGCATATCATATGAGATGAATGATTTATTATGAGAGTGAGATAAGTTAACTTGACTATTTAAAATCTTATATGAATAGTCAAGATTAAAACATAAAGTCATGTTATGTTTTCAAATGAGCACATGAGCATTAATCACCATTAATTAACTTTTAATCTTGATCATCTATGTATGGTTATATAGTTTAAATTTACTCATCTCACATAGTAAACCAATGCTGGCTCAGAAACAAAGAGAGAAAGCTCTCACAAACTCAAATTATTCTTAAACTCAATGATGATATTACATAAGGTATTTGGCCTTATTTATAGTGATTTTAGGAACCAAGGATGATAAGGAAACATGCTGGAATGATAAGGATACAATGAATCAACAACAAACATCTTGAAATGAAATTCAAACAACTTGCAACAATAGTAAAAAAAATGGGCTCTTCACATGGGTGGTGGTTGGTGGTGCATGGTCTCAAGTGGGTTGGTGATGGCTGCTCAAGTGGGTTGGTGATGGCTGCATGGTCTAGGTTCCTCTATCATACTCCCCGGGTTGGAGAGAACTCGCCCTCGAGTTTAGTTCTGTCTCATCATCCAAATATGGCGAAAGATCAGCGACGTTAAAAGTTGCAGAGACACCATATGTTCCTGGTAGTTCGACTTTGTAAGCATTGTCGTTGATTTTCTGCACGACTTTGAATGGTCCATCAACTCTAGGGGACAACTTAGCATTTGGTTGATTTGGAAAACGTTCCAGATATATCCATACCAAATCTCCAACTTTAAAAATTTGTCCCTTTCGATGCTTGTCACGTTGAGCTTTATACCTTGAATTTTGTTTGTTGATTTGCTCTCGGACCTGCTCATGCAACTTTTTTATTT
Source organism: Dalbergia cochinchinensis (assembly GCA_031216125.1). Taxonomy (NCBI): domain Eukaryota; kingdom Viridiplantae; phylum Streptophyta; class Magnoliopsida; order Fabales; family Fabaceae; genus Dalbergia; species Dalbergia cochinchinensis. The sequence goes on from CM062377.1 coordinate 62,563,837, forward strand.
CTTTTTCTCGGCTATCTGCATCTGAACTATATTGTTGCTTGTTAGATGAAGGGGTCAAATCCAGCGGACTGTGTGGAGGACGAGTGCCATAGACTACTTCAAATGGACATTTTCCAGTGGTTTGATTAGTTGAATTGTTGTAAGCAAATTCAACTTAGGCCAAAATAATATCCCACTATTTTAAATTTTTACCAACAAAACTTCGAAGTAGATTTCCCAAAAGTCGGTTGACTGCTTCTGTTTGCCCATCTGTTTGTGGATGACTGGCACTACTGAATTGGAGCTTGGTACCCATCTTTTTCCATAAGGTTCTCCAAAAGTGGCTTAAGAATTTCACGTCTCGATCAGAAGTGATGGTTTTAGGAATTCCATGAAGACGCACAATTTCTTTGAAATACAAGTCAGCAACTTGAACAGCATCATTGGTCTTCTGGCAGGGAATAAAGTGGGCCATCTTTGAAAATCTGTCCACAACTACCATTATGGAATCCTTCTGTCGCTGAGTTCGAGGTAGTCCAAGGACAAAGTCCATACTTACATCTTCCCAAGGTGCTTCTGGAATGGGAAGTGGAATATATAACCCTATGTTTTGGCTTTTGGCCTTTGCCAAGTGGCAGATTCTGCATCTTTGAATATGTCTGTTGACATCTCTTTCAAGCCTTGGCCAAAAGAAACTTTCTTTTACTAAAGCCACAGTTTTATCTCTTCCAAAATGTCCTGCTAATCCTCCATCATGGGTCTCCCAGATAATGGATTCCCGTAGTGAGCACTGAGGAATGCATAAAGCCTTCCCTTTGAACAAAAATCCTTTATGCCTGTAGTAGTCTTGGAAGGATTGTGATTACATTAGATTCCAAAATTTTTGGAAATCAGGATCATCTTTGTATAGCTCCTTGATTGTCTCAAAGCCTACTACCTTTATTTGGAGAGTAGATAGTAGTGTGTGACGTCTACTGAGAGTATCTGCAACAGCATTTTGAACTCCTGCCTTATGTTTAAGTAAGAATGGATAAGGCTGTAGGAACTCACTCCAAGCAGCATGTCTGCGATTGATCTTCTGTTGAGAATTCAAATGCTTGAGGGCTTCATGATCAGAATAGAGAATAAATTCTTTGTACAACAGATAATGACTCCAATGTTGCAGGGCACGGACAATGGCATAGAACTCCTTGTCATAAGTGGAATACTTGAGTTTACCATCGTTGAGCTTTTCACTGAAGAAGGTTATAGGATGGTCTTCTTGGCTTAAGACAGCACCAATTCCAGTGTTGGAAGCGTCACAACTGACTTCGAATACTTGATCAAAGTTTGGAAGGGCTAACACAGGCGCTTCAGTCAAACATTTCTTCAACTGTTCGAAACTTTTCTGCGCTTGCTCTGTCCATTGGAACTTGTCTCCTTTTATGCAATCTGTTAATGGGGCAGCAATGGAGCTAAAACTTTTTATGAACCTTCTATAAAATGAAGCTAATCCATGGAAGCTCCTCACATCATGGATTGACTTTGGGATTGGCCAACTGTGGATGGTTTCGACCTTGCTTGGGTCAACTCGAATGCCTTCAGCAGTGATGATGTAACCCAGAAAAGTCACTTCATTGCTCAAGAAAGAACATTTCTGCAGATTGGCATAAAGTTTTTGTTCCCGTAGTGCCTGTAGCACTTGTCGAAGGTGTTCTAAATGCTCCTCTTTGCCTTTGCTGTAGATCAAAATATCATCAAAGTAGACAACTACAAATTTTCCAATGAACGGTCGAAGTACTTGATTCATCAGGCGCATGAATGTACTTGGGGCATTAGATAAACCAAAGGGCATCACAGTCCATTCATATAGACCATCTCTGGTTTTGAAAGCAGTCTTCCATTCATCTCCTGGCTTGATCCTGATCTGATGGTATCCACTACGAAGATCAATCTTGGAAAAGATATCAGCACCATACAGCTGATCTAGCAGATCATCAAGTCTTGGTATTGGAAATCGATACTTGATGGTAATCTTATTAACAGCTCGACTATCGACACACATTCTCCAACTACCATCCTTCTTGGGTACTAAAATTGCAAGAACAAAGACAAGGGCTATCGCTTTCACGTATCAACCCTTTCTTCAAAAGTTCTTCAACTTGACGTTGGATTTCAGTATGCTCCTGAGGACTCATTCTGTAAGCTGGTCTGTTAGGAATGACTGCTCCAGGAATAAAGTCAATGGCGTGCTGGATGTCTCGCATTGGTGGTAGTCCATGAGGAATTTCCTTGGGCACAACATCAGGGAATTCAGCTAGCATGTGTTTAACTTCTACTGGAAGAATGGTTTCTTCATTTGATTCAAACAGTAGAACAAATCTCATGTTATGAGCTTCCTCTGTTGTTATCTTTAATTGTTCTTTTGTCACCAAGGTCACCAGTGGTCTTGATTCCTTCTTGCTTTCATTAACTTCACTTGGTGATAGAGGAGTTAACTTGACTTTTACTCCATCCTTGACGAAGGAGTAAGTGTTGGTATAACCGTCATACAAAGCACGACGATCATATTGCCAAGGTCTTCCAAGGAGAAGGTGACATGCATCCATAGGAATAACATCACACCATGCTTGATCTTGGTACTTTTGACCGATGGAAAAGGTCACAAGGTAGTGTTGAGAAACCCTCACTTCACTACCTTTGTTGAGCCACTGTAAATTGTATGGATTTGGATGGTTTTGTGTTGGCATCTTCAATTTCTCCACCATGTAGTTGGACACTACATTTTCACAGCTTCACTATCGATGATAACGTCACAGACTTTTCCCTGTGAAGTGCAACGAGTATGGAAGATATTATGCCTTAGCCATGGTTCTTCTTTTGCTGACATTGTGTGTAAACTTCGTCGAATCACTAAGGATTCTCCATGATCGTGCAGTGACCTCTTCATCATATCTTGGCTCTAGCTTCTCTTCTTCTTGAGTTCTTACGGATCTTCTTCTTGTTCAGTTCCTTCATAAGCTTCTCCTTTGATGATGGTAATGGTTCTCCTGATTGGGCAATTGGAGGCTATATGACCAAAACCTTGGCATTTGAAACATTTGACGGCCTTGGTTTTGTTTTCGGTGGTGATGGGTTTGGATGGAGGTTTGCTTGAAGTACTGGGTTGATCTGTGGGTGTTTTGCGGGTATAGGAAGAATTTTCAGTGGAGGAAAGTTCTGTTAAAAGACCTTCTGGGTATTTGTTTCTCTACTTTTATGGCTAGACGGATAACATCGTCTAAGGACCAATATTGTTGGAGCTGAACTGGATGGGCAATGTCAGTGTTTAGTCCTCCCAGATAACGAGCTATTGTTTGCTCCTCTCTTTCTTGGATGTCACACTTCATCATCAACTTCTCAAATTCTCTAGTGTATTCTTCTACAGACAAGTTCTTCTGTCGAAGATTTTGTAGTTGAATGAAATTATCTTGATAATAATGAGTAGGCAAGAACTTTCGAGTTAGTTCTCGACGCAATTTCTCCCATGTCTTGATCTTGCTTTTCCCTTCTCGTTCACGCTTCTTTTTAAGATTCTCCCACCATATAGAAGCGTGTTTTTTTAACTTCACAGCAATGATCTTCACTTTCTTTTCTTCTGGTATCTCCTTGTACTCAAATACTCGCTCAACAGTTTGAAGCCAATCAACAAACTCATCTGATTGAAGTCTCCTTTCAAAATCTGGAATATCTACCTTGATGTCATCATGTCTAAAGGGTTGTCTTTGCGGACGACGGCTTCTAAATGATGATGCATCACTACTAGATTCATCATTATCTGATTGCATGTGATGTGCTTCTAACAGAGCTCGTTGTGCATTTACAGTTTCTTGTAGCTGTTGGATTTGTCTCTTCATTTCTTCCATTTGAATCTCTCGGAGAGTTGCTTCATTTTGTCTTCTTGGAGGCATTTTGTGTGTAGGGAAAATTTGTGAAGTACCAGGTTACCGGATCGGAGATTATAGTTTTGTAATTAGAACACCAGGGAAGTTCCCAGGAAAGAGAGGTGGCGCTAAGCGTCCTTAAAAACCAAGTCTTTCCTTAGTCAGACCTTTTCTGAAATGTGCCTTTTACAATCTCACAATTTCTTTTCCAATAACAAATTCTTTTCTGATGTGGAAGATCGAATAGCTATGACCACAGAGCATACTTGGAATTTTATAGGAATTTGGTACTTTAGAAATAGGTATGGGGCCAAAATTACAATTTATGAACTTTGGAGGGTAAAAATGTAATTTTGGAAGGCTAGGTAAAATTCTAGAAATTAGGGGTAAAATGGTAATTTTGAGAAGTAAGGGTAAAAAGGTAATTTTGAAAAGTTAAGAGGCAAAATTGTAATTTTTTAAAAGTTCAGAGACTAAATTGTAATTATCAAAAGTTAAGGGACTAAAGTGCAATTTTCTGAACCTCCTGGTGACTGGTCTGCTGACGTGGTCACTTGTGACAAATGGCAGTAGTTGAGTGGATGATGTGTCGCTGACTGGACATAGCAGGCTGACGTGGCTGGTGGCGGGGTCGTCTTCTTCCTCTGATTTTCCGGTGAAAATTCGGCGGCTCACGGTGGTCCGATGGTGGCTCACGGTGGTTCTGCAACTCCGGCGACTTTACCGGCGAATTTTCTGGCGAAGACCGTGGAGGCGTGTGGAGGCTCCGTTGGCCGTGAAACTTGCTACCCAAAGGTTTTTCGACCTTTCGAACGCAATGGTGGCGTTAGTTTTGCGAAAAAATGGCCGTAAAGTGGAGTTATGGAGGGGCAGCCTTGGTGCACTTAAAACACCACCCAAAAACTCAAGCTTTCCGTTGATTTCTTCACTCAAAACTCAACTCCGGGATAGAAACCTTGCTCTGAATATCAAAATGGCTCAGAAACAAAGAGAGAAAGCTCTCACAAACTCAAATTATTCTTAAACTCAATGATGATATTACATAAGGTATTTGACCTTATTTATAGTGATTTTAGGAACCAAGGATGATAAAGAAACATGCTGGAATGATAAGGATACAATGAATCAATAACAAACATCTTGAAATAAAATTCAAACAACTTGCAACAATAGTAAAAAAAATGGGCTCTTCACATAGGTGGTGGTTGGTGGTGCATGGTCTCAAGTGGGTTGGTGATGGCTGCTCAAGTGGGTTGGTGATGGCTGCATGGTCTAGGTTCCTCTATCAAATGCTCTTATATGATACGACTCCTATATATATACACACTTTAATTTAATTATTACTATAATCTAATTTACATGATAAACATGTTGGCCCCCCAAAATTTTTCTTCAAGTTCCCTCACCGTTAGTCTTAACTTATTTATTAGATGGGTTAGGTTAAATTAGGTTGAATATAGGTTAGACCAGAGATTCTCAACGAGCTGCTTCCGCCCCAAATTTTGGTGGATGAAAACATTATTTAAAAAGTGATAAAAATCGGTTTGGCTTCGGCGTGACGTCTTCGAAATGCATGTATTAGTTTGTTTTGTTGCATGGAGTAACTCTGCAAATAACTAAAAGCATAGTTCATGTTTTTGACCTAAAATTGTGAAGTACATTCCCTACAGTAAAGTACATTCTTGGTAGTAATATTCTTCAAAATGAGTATTCAATCATTTCCTGTTTGTCAATTTGTGTGTAGTTTCAAATTAGGTTACCATGGTGCTTTGTTTTTCAGGAAAAACTGGCAAAATTCAAGCTTGCCTTAAATGGAACATGATCATTGCAAAAGAGACAAAAAGTGTATAGTATACTACTTACTAGACAATTAGCCACATGTATAAGGTACAGTTAAATCTATTCAAGAGAATATCTACTGAATTTATCCATATGTTTTAATAAGTGTGGTTAAATTTATATGTTTAGTAACACTTTTCAATATTTAGCCATACCTTATAAACATGATTGAATGATTGATGCATGGTATACCATACTTCGCATGATGTGCCATAGCCAAAAACCAATATAAATACATGATTTCTGGACAATTTTTCACATATTTTTCCATTTAGCCCAGACAATAACAAGTTAACAACATTATGAGGCACTATTGCTAGAACCATTTTTTCCCTGGCTCATTATTTTGGACAAATAAGAATGAACAAATTAAGTTATAATTTTTTTTTTTACATTTTTTTTCAAAGAATCTTGCTTTTATTCTCACTTTTTCTTTCGTGAAAAACACAGGAAAAAACAGACAAGAAAAGCTGCATCACATATTGAGGAGGGACACCATCCATCTTGCTTTCTCCTTCTTTCTTTTTGCCCCCCCACCCGCCCCCCGCTCTGCCAAAGCATTTTGTGCATGAATGAGGATTTGCATGGGAGAGAGAATGGTCAAAGACTAACAAGGTTTACCAACTCTGCATTTGAGGGTCCCAGAATATCGAGTAAGCCTTCCCACAAATGAGCCAGGCCTAGCTTTGATCATGTCCTTGCTTGAGAATGGCCTGTTCTTGAGCACGGGTCCAGTTTGTCTGAAAAATGCTCCATTCATATACTCATCATTGATTGATCTCCATTGCCAATTTTTCCATTCCGCTTCTGGTGCGTAATCCATCTTTGTTATCTTTACCCAAACAACAAAAATATCAAATCACGTGAGACAATGGAAACACACTGTGAAAACAAAAATGCTAAACAGTCAGACTTTTTGCCGGAATATAAATATCGGAATGATGTGGCGTAGTTGGTAACATACGGCTGAGGAAGTGAATCCTACCACTACATTTGATCCAATCACCACCATTTATTTTGTCAAAAATTCTGGTTATATTATTCTGACTATTTCGCGTTACTCAGTGTGAAAATGGCAAGTTAAACTTTTTTCATTGATAGCCCTTTGTGTGTTCAATCATGTTACTTAAAAGCAACAAGACCAAAACATTACCGAGGTACACCGAGAATTTGTAGCGCATATGTATGGATGAGTCATGAACATTAACTATAGATGCATACCTCTTTAGCATGGATGTTATTAGGGGCTATGAATCGATTACCCTCACTAATAATGGTAGGATTCTTGCTACCACCAATGGCATACATTTCCCAATGAGTGTAGTCATTGTTAACCACATGGATGAAACCGTATCTGCACCTTGGCATCCTTTGGACTAATCTCTTACCAAAGTGATTGAATGCCAGAGTGATTTGCATTATCTTATCACCAGAGTAGCTGTCACTGGCACCAAACAGCATCACCTTCATCACAAAGATAAGCCAAAAGCACACACACACCCCAAAAATCAGTCAAAAGCGGATGCTCTTGTTCATTTCAAACCAAAGGAAAGCATAAAAATAGTTTTTTGAAAAAAATAGTGAACTAGTTTTAACCTCATTGTGGTCTGTGAAATGGCTATTGGAGATGGTAATTGCAGTGGATCCCATAATGGCATCTATAATGCCATCTGTGCACTTTCTCATGGAAACATGGTCAATCCAGATATTGCTGGAGCCAAAGATGGAGATTCCATCACCATCACTTTTAGTCCTAAAACCATAGTGGCCCTCAGAATCTCTGATAAGTCCACCACTACCTGCAAGAATGTTATAAATCTTAATTCCATGGATGATCACATTGCGGACGAATTGGATGGTGATGCCAGCCCCGTTGGCAATGTAAACATCAGCCCCTCTGCCATCAATGGTCTTGTCACCGGCCATTATGAGCTCCTGGCTTAGCCTAATCACCATGCTGCGAGCAAAGATGATCCATAAGGGACCAGTTCTTGTAACTGCATGGCGAAGGGTACCCGGTTTTGGATTTAGCATGTCATTATCTGAGGGATCAGTCACCACATAGTATCGACCACCCTTTCCACCAACAGTGTTTCTTCCAAAACCTTGCACACAATCTGCAAGCTTCTGGCGGTATTTTGCCCAGTTGGGGTCACACCTCCAACACCTGTCAATGGGGTTTGTTGCCATGCATGGACCAACGTTTCTCCCCTTCAAGTTCCTTCTTCCTCTCTTGTGCCCAATTAGGATTCTGTTTATCCATGATAAAATAAGAAAGAGACGAAAATTAGCTTGTTCTATCATAACAGGCAAAACTTTACCGACACAAATCTAACACTTCATATTTGGCTATATACATTCATCCTAAAGGTAATATCACCCACGAATTTTTTATCTAGAGGAAAATTAGTGGACCTTAATTTAATTAAGATTTGTGAGTGTATCAAAATATGTGAGGTCAAATTGTACGGATGAGAAAATGTGGAACAACTATATACATATTTCTTTTTTTAGAATTTTGTATCCAGAATTATACATCATAGTAATCAAACATAAGATGAATAACTGGGTCATGTCATTTTATTTTATCTACCAATCGTGATTTCTGCAAATATCCTTTCTAGATTTGCAGGATTACTCAATAATTTATTTTGCATTTATGCAAGAATCTCTTCTCATGAAATTGAACATGTCTTTGTGTGAGAATGCTCACTGGCTAACGCTAGAAGTGAAGTTGCCGGAGACTTCATAAGGGTCAGAGCAATAAGCTTCTTTGTTGGCCTTTTCAGCAATGGCTGCTCTTCCCTTCCAATATTCATCAAACTCTGAGACATGGTCCTCCCAGTACGTGTTATTCTCTAGGATATTGGCATGCAAGGTTGGTATGAAGGCCACCAAACACAGTGAAAGGAACATGTACGCTTTCGCCATAATATATACTATTCTTCTGATTAAGGCTAATGGTTTAAATTTGAGACCAAAGTAAAAAAAAAAAAAAAAATGCAACCTTAGCCAAATGGAAGAGAACCCTCAGGGAATGAAAAAGGGTTCTTACAAGTATGCTCAATGGTGCACTTGTTGTTTATATATGGCAGGACTATGGGTCATGACAACAGAAGAAAACAAAATTAGAAGCCAAATTTGGGTGAAAGTTGGAGAAACAAGGGGCTGGAAATAATGGCTAAGCTCTGTCAACGAATAGATTTAGGTGAAACTTGTTGTGAAACTTAGTTTACTTGGAATTCTAATTTTAGAAAACCAATGTTAATTTCCTTGTCATAGCCATCAAAATGGGGTGATATTTCATTGTCATAATCATCAAGGAAATGGGGTGATATTTGTTACTCCATTCAACTGATTAATATATGTCAATCTTGCCACCCACATTTTGCTGCCATATAGTATTTCCTGCTCCCCTGTGCTTAATTGCTGCCTAATTAGAGCTTTGCTTTTCAATTAGTTTTGCAATGATTTTTTTTTTTTTACCCTTTTTGGTGAATAGTCTTGCAATGATATCGTTGAGTTGACTGTTGAGGTGCGGCAATGCATTCACCTGAATTAGAATTTTTTTTTTTCCGTTTGCCATGCAAAGGATGGATTCCTAAAACTACCTACGGGTAATTAAATCTAGATGAGGTTGACTATTCATGGAAAATGTAACTGCATTTAATATACAAGTGAACTGAAAGATCGTATATAGTAAGAAGAGCCATCTTATATGAACACACAGGTCAACGTATTTTTGTTGAACATATAATCTTTCACTGTTAGAAATATATGTATTTTTGTTTTTGAAAAAATTTAAATCGTTTGTATCAAATTACAAGACTATCCAGCTTAAAAAAAAAAAATTTCAAGACTATCAAAACGCGGTGCCAGACGCACTTTGCATACAGTACTTTTACCTATGTCAGAGACTACCTGCTGACACATTTTATTTTTATTAAATATGATAAATAAATGACATAAATAGAAATTATTATTACATCTAAAATGGATAAATAGATATCCATTAATTTTTTTTTTGTTTAAATAACACTTCCATTCTGTAATGGAACATTCTTTTGTGCTGACAAAATTAAACAAGGGGTATGCACCCAAAAAAAAAAAATGAACAAGGGGTAACGGAACGTATACAATCCCACAGATAAATGATTTTATAATACAGTTCTATTTTTTTATGTTTTATATTATTATTTTAATGTAATTCTTAATTATCAATAGCAAATTACTAGAGATAGGATATTTCAACCTCAAAGCATATTTGAAAATTTAAAGTATTTTGTGCACATCCGTCTTGTAATATCAATAGCAGACTTGATTAATAATAACAAAATTGTTTATTAATAGAGTATATAAACTACTTAATGAATTCATAAACTATTTTTAGCTAATATTTTGAATATTGATTAATTAAAAAATATTATAATGGTGTAGAATGTAGTTAAGTTTAAATAGATTCTTTGTTAATCATATTTGAATATTGATTAATTAAAAGGTAAAGATACTGCAAAATTTTTAACATGAAAGGTTGGTGTTTGAAACATCATATTTGAATTCTTCTTTCTATTTGGATTTTTTACGTGGTAGGAGCGGATGATATTGTTAAAAAAACTTGGTTCAATAATACATGTCTCTCTATATGATGATAGGATTATTTAGATTTGATTATTCATTGATAAATAATTCTTTTTTAAATCTCTCTCAAAAATATTTTAATTATTAACTGTTTTTTAATGCAAAATAATAAATCTAAACGCAGACGTCTATTATTTTAAAAAAAAAATCTAAACACATACATCCAGTGTAAAAGTATGAAAAAAGATTTAAATTTCAAAGTATAAATTTTTTATGGTTTGTATTAGGAGGTTTGAATAGTTTATATGAGATCATAAGTTTAAACTTCTTCATTATTACCAATATACCCAAAAAAATATTTATTTATTTCATAGGCCATAATGAAACTGGAAACATATAAAAAGCTGCTGCTAACATTACTTAGATAGAATAATTATCTTAATTTAATTATTCTAGTAGTCCTTATAGTTTCAATCAACTTTTAATTAAATCCTTATAATTTAATAGTTTATAATCAAATTCCTCTATACTATACATAAATTTTCAATCAAATCTCTATATGTTAAAAGTTTGTAATCAAGTCCCAATATTTAAGTTTTTAATCAAGTTCTTATATTACATAAAAACCTTAGATCAAATCCTATACTATACAAAACTATAGAGACTTTGATCACAAAATTTTTAAACTGTAAGAACTTAATTGAAATATTTTGTATAGTGAAGGACTTAATCACAAATTGTTAAGGACTTGAATAAAAATTTTAGTAAAATATAAGGACTCAATTACAAAATTTTAAACTATAAAATTCTAATTAAAAATTGAATAAAATTATAAAAAAGTTCCATAATAATTTAACCTTTTTTAATCGATCCTATATGTCATTAGTTATTTAGTACTGACAAATCCAAATCTGTAACACTATCTACTATTTGGATATAGTGTTTTAAATATCTTAATACCCTATTTTTGTAATTATAACAAGTAGTATACAACTCATTTCCAGACTATAACACAACCACATTTTGCAACCTCCAAATAATTAGCTTGCATTTGGCTGAACCCTATGCAGCCTTCTTGGTTGTGTCACTTTTATGGCTACATGACTTATATTATACACATGAGAAATATTATTTGTACTCACAAAGTGTGGGACATCGTACCTATATACCCTTAGATAGGTTGTGAACCCCACGTAATTTGGATTCATCAAATTGTGAGTACAAATAACACTACTCTTATACACACTAGGCAACCTAACAGCCTAGCAAAACTCACTCTAATTGGAGCCTGCCATATCCAAGTAAAACATCCTATTCTTGAGTACATTAACTTGCTTCTTGACACAAGGTAATATTTTTATAAGATACTATATGAGTAAATGGTGATATTATGAAGCCTCCCATATCTTATAGTCTCTTCCCTCAATAGCTAAGGACCATTTCTGGGAGCCACTAGGTGGTTCAAAGTGTCCAGGTCCGATCTTCATGGCAACCTTTTCATCAATGATGGCTGCATAAACATGCCACTCTGCCTTAACAATTTGAACCTTAAGCATATGCAAAGAGAGAAAGGTTAATTAGTCCTCCTACAATGGACCCATTTGGTTAAACTTTTGAAAGAAATACGAATCAGAAGCAGAAATTTGTTGTATGTTTGGGTATAACTGAAAAAAAATACTTTTATAATAATCAGAAGTTGTTATGCTGTTTAGATATGACAAGTATAGAGATACTTTTTCATTCACATACTTGTATTTAAAAATGGCAAAAATATTCTGATACTTACCGTACTTCGGCAGTGGATATCGTTCCTCTTCCTGATAGATATTAGTGTTGCAATTTCTGTTTTATAGTGAGAGAAAATGTGATCCAAGAACACTGATGGAGTTCCTGGGTGAGTAAGAATGTAAGCATATCCCTGCATTTCTTTTCCACAGGGAAATCTCCAATGACCCTTCAAGAGAAAGATTCATGAACAAGGTATATCAGATGGCTATATCATAACTGCAATATGATGTGTCTATATTATTTTGTCATGAAACCACTAATCAAACCCCTAACTAATTGGTCATGGAGGCTCAGATACTATGTTGTAAACCATCTCTCACAAAAACTTAAATTGATGAGTAGAGGCGCATAAATGATTTTATATCTAATATATTAACCTATCTATAATTCTAAATTTTGCTTTATCATAATAATGGTTCGGAAACAATTATATGATATTCACTTACAAATACCATACCAATTAACAAAACTTCAATCTTATCAAGTATTATTTTTCTATAATAAAAATATTCCAAAAGCAAGAGGTAAAGCTGCATTCATCTACCCTTCCCAAACTTTACCAAGTGAGAGTCTCGTGCATTGGGCCGCCCTTTTTTAAAAAGCATTTCAAAAGCTTATAATTAGTGTACTAGTTTACTAAATACTTATGCGCAGATATATAACTCTTTATAAAAATCCGGAGAAATTTCAAGAAAAATGTCTAAGTTGAAATTTTCTAATTTTACTTGTGGCTCTATTCATAAAAATAGGTTAATTATGCAGATATAATAACCCTTTCTTTACATGAAACCACAACCAAAACAATAAGCAAGCCTTTTCCCAGCAGGTGGCTTCTCCACATGAAAATCATTGGGAATAAATTCTTTCAATCAAATTCAACCTTACAAAAATTGCTAAGCTATATCTTGATATATTAGAAGGAGTAAGTTCAAACCTGGGTGGAACCAGTGTCATGATTTTCAATAAAGGTAACAGCCCGAGATGGCGCCCACCCAACAACGCCAGGGGGTTTTCCCATATGATCTGACAATCGCCAATATTCACATCTTTCCAATGCCTATATGGAGAAAAATTTAAGTAACATCTCAACATTACACAATAAACAGACAGCAGAAAAAGCAGTTTGATATATTTCCAGGGTAGCAACATACTTGATGTTACGATTTATGAACTTATGACTCAGGTAGAGTAATCAACAAGCTATGAAAAGTTCCATGTTAAAATCTTTCTATTCGGAATTTGATAATTAATACACATGATCAGGACACAATATTATTCTCTCCTATTTGAACAAACATGAAAATGTTAAGCATGGTAGCAAGCAACTTATCACCAAGTGCGAGATTCTTTTTGATTAGAACACACAGTAAAATCAATTATATATGTAAAACTTCTTTAGAAAAATAAATATCAATAAACCAAATAGAATACTATATTTACTCGAAAAAATTGTCAGAAAATTTTGAAACACAGTTGAGTTTGTCAAATGTTTATACCGTCAAGGAGGTACATAATGGAATATATAAAAATGAATAAACGCTATGGAAAAAGGTATCAGAGTTAAGTGCTCACAGAATGAAGAATCCCTTTTGTTGTAATATCAAATGCACCAGCAGTGCCTTCGGTAGCATTGATCCAGTCAATTATCCTCTGCCTATGAGCATCTTGATTATGATGCATTTCACCATGTGCGTAACTGAGGGAATCCCAGTACTCTCCTACGGCGAAATAAGGTTCGCTTGCATCCAGGTAGTCCTTTACATAACCACCCCAAAATCCTCTTACAAAGTCAAGCCTCCATCCATCATACCCAATTTCTTTCCTGAAGATCAAACAGCATTAGAAAAGTATACAATTCTGGAATGCTCTATCCCAACAGACTCAACAAAGTTAAAAGAAAAAAAAAAAAAAGGAAGGAAATCTCCTGATAATAAGAGTCAGAAACTTAATATGAAATGAAACTAGATAGAATAGGAGCAAAAGATTGCCTTGTCCTGATAGGCAACAAGGTAAAAGTGATCTCAGATGATTTGGTTTTTATGAGAAAGAATCTCCTTCAGAGCATCTATATCCAGAATGGTATTCACTTAGCTTCCTTAAAAAAAGAAGCACTGGATTTGGAAAATACCATTCTGTTCTATTCCCCCCTCTTTCCTTTTCTTCCGTGGCATTCCAGATTTTGCATAAATATATGTTTTTCACAGACATATGTGTCTAGCACAAACCACATAGTTTGTTTTGCTAGATATCTCCTGAACAGGTTGGCTATATAGCTTAAGCTAAAGAGTTTAGAAGAAAACTGTTGAGCACAGGAAGCAAAGAACTGGAACAGAATAAAAAGCACTAGATACAAATAAGCTTGATGCTATAGCTAGAACACAAAATAAGGAATGGCATTTCCTATTACAGACAGTGAGATGTTTGAAACAAAGCAATTTACCCACAAAAAATTTGATGATAAGAAATCACTTTAGCTCTCAATCTGCTACTACTCAAGCTTGATCTGGCATCCTCTTAAGAAAGAAGTGGAGATTTTCTCATTATATAAATGATGTCAAAGCACACATAAATTACATGAAACTAGAGCATTGAGTAACTAGTGGTGGTAGTACAACTAACAGCCGGAGTCAACTTTGAAACAAGAGCTTCTAACATGAAATTTAACAAAAATCTAGAAGATGGTTTTAACCTCATTTCTATACCAGAATGTGTAACTCTCTAACATAACCATCTTGTCAATGAAACCATGACTCCTAATACAATTTGATTAGAATCTATGATCTACTGACAAAATGAGTGTCTGATTGGATGGATTTTCCTGTCAGAAAACATTTGTGTTACTATTCAGCTAAAAAGAAGTGCAGATATCAACCTCAACCAGCATAACCATTCTTTGATATCCTTCCTCACAAACGGCTGGGAATGATCAATATTTGGAGCAGCATGAAAATTATCTCCACTACTCTTGTTGCCTCTACCCTGTATGGCAGGAAGGATATCCATTATGTATCCAGATTCACCCAGAAATATATCATAGTATTCACACTACCAACAAAATACAACATAAAGGCATTGATATTAAACCTCAAAAACATGCTTGCTGTGTTAGAGAGAAAGTAAAGAAGCTTTTATCTATCTGATTCTGTTTTAGGATTATTATTTAAGAGTGCAAAATAGCCGAGAACAAAAGTACAAAACACAGGTGCTAATCCCTCACAAACCTGAAAATGTGGATCATCAGCAACGACTGCATGATCATTCCAGTTAAGACGGCCTCCGAATACATTCCAAATACCATTCCCATTCTGATAATGAGCACAGCGGTGATTTAAAACAGCATCTCCTAAAGCTTTGATCCCAACCTCATGAAATCTTTTCACCAAGTCCTTCAGTTCATCAATGTTTCCATATCTGATATTTGTTAAAAAAAAAAAATATGTTACAATTCTTATGCACATGTTCCTTTTCATGGTGTGTTGTATTGGTTATCTGTCATTCAAGATTAATTGTCTTTTTCTTTTTTCACGTATTATATAAACCTGCATTATGTTGGTTATCTATCCTTCAAGATAAAGTTTTTTTCTCCTTTCTGTATCTATTATATAAATTTACTGATGAAAGCATGCAGCATGCTACTCAAGAAAATGGATGATGATAACATTTCAAATTCCAGGGTATAGTATATGATTTTGAGCGTAAGCAATTTGCCTTCTATCTAAATATTAAAATAAGCTTGACATCTGCAACTTTCAAATAATTGGACAGCTTTTCATCTATTACCTTGAATTTAAATTATATAAATCCTTTGGCAAGTATCCTTCAGGTGAAACAGACTCAGTAGGTGGTGGCAACCAAATTACAGAGAAACCAAGTGATGCTAGTTCTGAAGCTTTATCTTTAAGCTCCATGTACCATCTTCCAGATTTATGGGATTCCCAGTTAAAACCTTGGCATAATATTTCATACCCTGAACCTGTCCCTGGGCATATCTTAGGAACAGGACTCAGTCTCTCCAATTCAACAGCAGCCTCAGGTTCCACAACAGCAACCCGAGGCTCCAAGACAGCAGCCTCAGGTTCGACGATAGTTGCTGCCGAGAAGGTTGGAATGGAGCTTCTGAATATATTATAGGCTTCAGCAGCCAGTCTTTCTATTTCTTGAAGAATGCTTTCTTTTGGTTCCTTGGATTTTGTCTTTCTACTCTTATCAGAGGAAATGTCTGTTACCAAATTCCTTATTTCGTTGATTATTCCATCTGTAAATGAAAAGAAAGCAGGCTCTTGACTTGCCTGTTCAGTCACCTCCCTCTCCAATTTCGTCACTTCCCTCTGCACACCTTGTGATTGATCCTCTCTAAGAAAGCTATTAGAACTTGAGAGGGGGATGTAAAAGTCATTTCCATTGCACTTGAACCAATTGTTTTCATTGTGCTTAACAACAAAAAGAAATCCTGAAAACTCTTCACCTAAGGTGATTAGTACCGAAGATCCTTTTGTGCCAGCTCCTGGCTGCAAAACAGGATGCCTTAGTAAATATATCACAAAAGAAATGCATATAACTACAATATTAGATGTCACTATCCTGACTGAAAATAGATAACCAAAATTCAAATCTTCAGAGAGAAGGAGAAGAACAAAAGCAAGTATTGACTGCAAGGTTGCTTGAATACCATGCATTCATTCATAATCTGGTTATATTCATTAAGGGACATAACCTTACATCAGTATTTATACAGAAACTGCAGTAAAATAAAAGAGGGAGAGAAGAGTCCAATCATACAACAAAAACCCAAACCAAATTAACCTTTCGATTACATTCAATGGATTGAATTGTCAAAAGTACAGGTAAGACGCCTTGAAAGACAGCAAAAAAAAAAAAAGGGAACATAAGACCCTTAGGATATGTTTGTAAGTTTGGGTTTTGAAGGAGAAGGGATGGGAGGGGAGGTGAGGACTTGTAATATAATTTTACATTATAAGTCCTTCGCTCCTAATCCTTCCCTTTCAAAATCCAAATTCACAAACATACCTTTAAGAAAGTAGGAAAACAACTAAAGAAATGACAAGAAGTCTCTGGTTAATCCATATTGAGAGTTGAACACAGAAAAAGCATGCAATCTCAGTTTTCATGACCCGATAAGATCAAACCATGTAGAGATTTGGGCATTACAACTGAAAGTTAGACATTTCCTTGCAAGAGATTATACAATATATTAAACTCACTAGAAATCGAAGGTAAAATCAAGTTTAAAATCTTATGGAAGAGTGGAGCTGAAATAAACTTAAATATCTTAAATCTGAGTTCTAAAACCTAAATAATAAAAAAAAATCACAGCTTGTAGATCTGTACCTGTAATTTAGTTCTCAAAGCTTTGTCTTTAAATGCTACTGTATCTGGTGGATGCGGAGCAGGTGGGGCTTCCCACCTTCTTGAATCATCCCTGCAAGCTCCCCAGTGAAGGACAGTGTCTCCAGGTAGATCCGTTTCAAAATACAAAAGATTCTTAAATGTCTCAGACTCATAGCATTTCTTAACGGAGACACTGACAGAGTTATTGATGGAAACCTTCTTTGTAATAGGCACTTCTATATAGAAATCTTTCAGTTGACTATTTTCTTGCTTTGGATGTGTGGATTCACTTCTGTCCTCTTGATTTTTGTCAATTGTTGTTTTTGACTTGAAGAGCATGTTAGCCAAATTCCCTATGAGTGAAAAAATAGCACCACATATCATGAGCTGTTAGCAGGATTAAGATTTATTTAACACTCTCCAGAGCATTAAGAGAAGACAAAATAGACATTATCATCGAAGCAAATAAATGAATCACAATGTGTAATGATTTCAAAAACCTGCCCATAAACTAAAGCCCCTTTTAGTTGCCTTAAGATATTTGATCAAAGGAACCTTGAAATCTCTTCCATTGTGATGATACCAAGCTCCAGTTTCCTCATCCTGAATCAACAACCGGACCGCCGAAATTGGGAAGCAAAGAGAGAAGGTAAAAGAGAGAAACAATTTTCAGTCAAAGGGTTCTTAGATCCATCACAAATCTAACACTATGAACTGAACATTCTCAGAAGCTAATTGTTAAAACTAAACCTTGAGGACAAAATTAATTGCGGAAATTTTGTCGTTGGACTTAAGATCAATCCTGACTTCATGAAACGCATCTCCTTCAGCAGATGCTGATGGCTTCGTCAAGGGTGTCTGTATTGCATAGTCCTGAAATTTTTACTTCCAACTCAAACTTTCTGCATGGCAATGAGGAACTTGCTGCATATCTGATCATGGGAAGTCATGAAGCTAGTGTCTACCTTTATAGGAACAGATCCAGCCGGTATCATATTTCGAGGAGGTTGATCCCATTCCCTGCAGGATCAAAGCTATTGGTCAATGATATTATCAAGAGTTAACTCTAACCATAATATCAAAAAACATGGAATCTCAAATTCAGGAGAATTCCAATATGTTGTACCTTCCAGCATCATCATCATGGAAGACTCCCCAGTGAAGAATCCATTTTCCTGGTAGATTGCAACCCACTGTAAGCTCCCAGTTCCTCCCATCCTTCCCGTTATCTAATCTCACGAAAATCTTTCCCTCCACCTGCAAGATTTCATTGCAATCAAGACAACAATACAATCAATAATACCAAACACCAAGATATGCTAGTTGCTAACTTACATCACACACAACATAAAAGTTAATAAATAAATAAAAAAAAGCCTTTCCTCTTTCACATGCTGTTGATGATTTCCTTTCTAAAAGTGGTAAACACACGACTTGATTGACCCCATTAATTACTATTTTCTATGGTTGCTCACAAATAAAAACTTTTTTCTTTCACCTTATGGTGATTTTCCTTTCTAAAAGTGTAAACATATGACTTGATTGACATAGTTGGTTGCACGGCAAAACAGAAAAAATCACAAGCAAAGCCCCAAGGCCAAATAAAAAAGAACAAAATTGATTGAGCTGAATCAAAAGTCTCAACTTTTCATATTTTTCAGATAACAAACTTAAAAGAAATAACAGAAAAAAAGAGAGAGTCAAAACTCTGCTGCCCATCAACTTCTTCTCTCTGTTCCCTCTGAAAACAAAACAACCATATTCCTGAAAATACAAAAATGTAAAACTTTTCCCTTCTGGGTATCTCCCAACATTTTCGTAAGAAACCATACATACAAATACATAAACAAGTTACACAACACAAAACACACACACACATATATGTGTATGTGTGTGTGTGTGCGCGGATGGGAGGGCAAAGTTAGAGACCAATTCTGTTCTGTTGATTGGGAAAGTCTTGGTGAAGAATACATCAGAGCATTGAGGGGACTGCAGGGTAGGCGTGTCTGTTGCAGAAGAAGAAGAAATAAGTGCATGAGGGAGAGACCTGTGGGTATGGTGGAAGGTGGAGAAGGTGGTGGAGGAGGAAAAGGCATTGCTGTTGGAATTAGAGCACGTAAGAAACAAGGGTCTGAATTGGTTGTTTGGTTTGAAACGCTGAATGGGAATTTCTCTGCGGGAAAGGCGGAATAGTGGCTCTATGGTCACGGTCCTCATCAAGATCGTTTCGTTTGTTGCGCAAATGGGGAGAGAAAAAAAATGAAAATAGCAAGGAGGTCGCAGAAACATAGCTCAGGTAGATTGCTCGAACATCCTTTATAGTATATGGAGTGGACCATTTATTTTATTGTATATTAGTGTTATTCTTTCAATAATCTTCCCAATGATTGGACAACGTACTTTTTTTCTCGAAGCTAAAATAAACAAAGATTTTCCGACAATTTGGAATGTTTGCTTGCGGAATTTTCCAGGAAAGAGCACGTGGAATGAGAGAGAGAAAAACAAAAAGGAAAACCTTTTATATTATAAGTTACAATTTTTCGCATACTAGGTTTTCTGCACTGATATATGTTTGATGAAGACTATATATTAGCCTTGAAGGAATCTTTTCTTTAAATTATAATCATGCTATAGTATCATCAGGGCTTTGATTCATCTGACCAATTTTTCATTCACCCTTAGTCACAATTTTTGTTTGATTTTTAAGCTTTTCTTGACGATAGATAAACCGTTCAATGAGTCTACTTATCTTGTGGGCGGCTGACTAGGTTTATGGGCGCATGATTTACATGTCTTAGTTAACAAAATTCAAGATCTGTTGCAACGGTGCTGGGAGGTGTAGGTGTACAGAGTTCCAAGAATGGCTAACCAGTGCGCTGATCAGTTAGCCAAGATGGCTGTTTCCAGTGTTACTAATGACTTAGTGTGGACTCTCCTCCCTCAGGGATGCCACCCTTGCTACAGCATGACCTGGTATAGTCTTTTTGTTTCTTTGTTCCATTACCAAAGAAAAAAAAAAGCGTTCAATGAGTCTGGACTCTGGAGATATACTCTAACATGAACTTTCGCTCAACCAAAACATTCTTCAATAAAACCGAAATCATGTTGCAGTTATACGCATACAAGCAGTTGTCTAGTAAGTTCATTGTTGGAATGCATTAATTTTATTCAATTTGATTATTGTGAGTGGTTATTCATTAAGAAATGTCTTAGATTTAAATTTTACAAATAATAAAAAGTAGTACTAAGATAATAACAGGGTCTAGATTAGGCTGAGATCGAATTAGTTGATGTTTAATAAATTCTGAATAACGATGATTAAGAAAAAAACAAGAACATATTAATTTTAATTCAATGTATTTTTCCATAGCAGAAGTTCAACATAGTCTTTCAAACTGAATGTATCAGTCATTTCGGTCTCTAAAATTTAAAAATTAACTTTTTACCGATGTTTTATGTTACTTGATATGCTAGTAATATACTGATATTTTTGCTAATGCTTTAAGCATTTAGTTAATATTTGATTTCTAATAGTTTCTATGGAAATTAAATAGTCTTGTAATTAGAGTTTTATCTCTTAGGAAACTCTCGTCTCAAAGGGATTTAGTCATTACTACCGGCGATGAATATCTTAAGAACCCAAAAAAATGTACAAAAATAAGAATAAATGAAGACTATGATAAGAGTTTTAGTCATATAAGTAATATTGCTAATATATTTGAGTTATATTAGCAATTTGACCTTATTATCCAATTATGCCCACATATGAGAGTAGCACTAAAATATGATGACATAGTAATAGAAACGAAACTAATGACTAACTTAACTCAAATTATGCAATTTGAGAAATTAAAAAAATTAATTTTCAAATTTTAGGAAATAAAGTAATCTATGCGTACAATTTCAATTAAGGTTTACTCATTTTGATCTCATAAAGTAAGGTTTTTCCATTATGAAACGTGATACTAGATTTTTCTTTTCTTATCGAAAAAGAAAACATAGCAAACCTATAGCTCGATGGAACTCCACACAGGAATAACAAGAGTGTCGGCTAATGAGAACATGGCTCTTGAACTTGACCGTTGATTCCAGAGACTATGAAATACTGAAAAGGACTACCAGCTTGCATGCAGCGCAGGAGATGATGAAGCCAATGAATGAGCATCCCTACATTATTTTTTTTTCATATTGACACTAATGAATTGGTGCACCATAATCTATATCTCTCTGATCAAATATAATATTATACCAGTAATTAATGTATGTTTCCGCGTCGCCCAGGACCAAAGCAACGTATAGCATTCGTGCAAGCTGCACCACGCGTATTCAAAGAACGGTTGGCATAATTTTGTTGGATTCTTTTGTGTGATTGAAATGAGAAGGGGTTCGGTGTTGTATTCCTAAAAACAATCAAATCTGCATGGACCTTTATCGTTATTGACGGTCCTGCAATGTGTGGCCGTCCCCATCCCCTCTTGCGGACTTGCATTTCATACACCGATCCACTTCCTAAGTTCTCATTACATCCATTCAATTATAACAAATCAAAACCTTAATGTATAAAGTCATAGCAGTTATAAATTTACAAAATAAAAGTCGTGTTACTTCCAAAATTTGAATTACAAAGTAAACTAACTGAGTTTAAGCTTTCAAAAGATTAGACAATATTTAATATGAAAATAGTTTTAGATTTTTTTTTTCTTTCTATTTTTTTGTTTTTCAATTTTTTTAGTTTTAACAACTGTTTTGTTACTATTAAATATTATTGTTCAAAAGCAAACAGGCCAATAAGTTAGTTTATGAATTAGATTAGCTAGTTTATTTAATTTGAGCTATATATATATAAATTCAAACGGATTATTATTTTTCTAACCATATTCATCTTATTTTAACTTGTAAAGAAGCCAGCTCAACAAACTTGCTCCATTCTAACAATTTTACTCCCAAGATTGACTAGTAATAAAAAAAGTTTATATTACGTTAATGAACATGATGAGTTAACAAACAATTAATTGTAATTTTTATGCATTGTCAACTGGCATCTAATCCAAAATTGTTACAAAAATAAAAATGATTGATTTTCACATTCATTATTTCAAAATAAAAACATTTTTACTTATATAGTAGCATCTGATTGGATGCTATTATGAAATAATTTTACATCAACAATATCTAGAAATTAAACTCGACAATTTTTTTATCATTAGTAAGGAATATATTCGTATGTCTATTGGAGTTCTGGTCATGAAACAAATGACATGATTTTGACTAAATTGAGATTGTAAATTAATGGAGAGAAATGCAAATTTACTTAAGCATCAATCGCAATACAAGAAATTGTAATATAAAAACATTACTTCATGACTAAATTGTAATATAGTAGAAAGTAATTTTTTTTATACCAAAAAAAAAGACATTTTTTCTACTATAACTATATTAAATAAAAAATTGCTAATATATTTTTAGCTTATTTTTTTACATTAAAATTTTTAATTTTATTCTTTCAATTGTAATCATTTTCAAAGCAATTCAGCCATTTCCATACCATAACACACTGTGAAGCAAGCTGGGCATGGAGTTAAAAGTGACACATAAGAACTAAAGTGCAAGACACGAGAAACAAAAATATATTCCAGTTCTACCTTAAAATAAGTAGACATGTCCCCATCAAATATATAATTTTTATATATATATATATATATATATATATGTGTGTGTGTGTGTGTGTTCCTCTATGTTACACGTACACACTAACAGGTTTTCATTAAATTTCGTTTTCTTACAAAATTAAAAATAAAAAATTAGTAATAATTGAAAACCATAGAATTGAAACAGGATCGCAAAGGGCGAATATGCCCCAAGTCGGCTCGTGTCGCAAATCAACGGCCACGATTCCAATTTGCAATAAAATTCAACATCCAACGGTCACAGTTCATCCTCTTAGTCTCGCGCAGACCCCACAATATTAGGCGGCTCTGCATCCCCCGTCACCACTCACTGCACAAAATTTTCCTCACTCTGCAATTGATTCTCTGTTTTCATCATTTTCTCGCACTTTACGGTTGAATTTTCTCGGGAAAAAGTCATGGTGAAAGGCCCAGGTTTCTACTCCGATATCGGCAAGAAAGCTCGAGGTTATCAATTGTTATTACTATTATTATTTTTATTTTGTATTTCGTATTCCACTTATGTTTGTTGTTCAGGTCATTCAATTTTGCCTATTAATTTCTGTAATTATAATTTTTTTTATGCATTTATCGTGATTTTAGATCTTCTGTACAAGGATTACCAGAACGACCACAAGTTCACCATCACCACTTACACCACCACCGGAGTGGTGAGTTCTAGCTAGAAATCTTTGTTTTTCGGGTTGAATTTCCGTTTTGATTTGGTGATGGAGATGATATTGTTTGCGATTTTGATTGGTTCCTAAGTTTTATTGCGTGTTTGGTGTCCGAGAAAACGGGGGAAAATAGTGCATCATAGAGAAAGTTAAGAGTAGCAGCAAGAAAATGTTGGGAGAAGCTATTAGAAAAGACCTTGCATGAACCGTTGTGTTGAAAAATTACAGAGCATAATGATTGTTATCGAGCTTGATGATGCCAATTGAGCTATGTAGTCACCTAGTATGAATGAGCATTGTTTTGGAAGCTATGATGACTACTCTGTTGAGATATTTGCTGATGTTTCAGGTTTTAATCTCACCGTCATGTAGTCTTTTTTGGGTATTTGAAGTACTGGCTAAGTATTTTGAAAATTATTCAAGAAACTGCTCCAATATTTTCATTTCACTTATAGTTGATATCTAGTTTGTTAAGATGAATTCAGGGATCATTTTTCTAGCCTAACATATGAGGCTATCTGGTGTTCTGATAGTTTCAGTTGGTTTCGGTTTTCAGGAACTCACTTCAACTGGTTTCAAGAAGGGAGATGTATATTTGGCGGATGTTGCAATAAAGCTGAAGAACAAGAACATCACGACGGATGTAAAAGTGGACACAAACTCAAATGTGAGCCAAAACATCTGGCTGGGATTATTTACTCATATACATATATATCTTAATGTGCTGGATAACTTTTGCTAGCACAGATCCCTCGATTCTTTCATCATTCAGGAAACTGAAATAATAGTATATGGACATTTTACATACAGTTATTATTATCAAAGAGGGTAATATAATTTGTTTGAGCCATTTTATGGAGATCCTCCACTGGCTCTGTTTTAATACCACTAGTTCTTGTAATTAACTTTCATCCTAATTATTTATTTTGATGTGTTTAATTTATTGCTTAGATTCTTAATTAAAACAGAAACTAAGTTTGATTGCTGACTGGTTTCTCTTAGCTGTTATATAACTGATTAATCCCAATCTGAACTATTTTGTTTTTAGCAAATTTGGTAGGTTGAGAATTAGTTTGACTGTTCCAGCCATTTCTATTAAAAAATCCTATCTCAGTATTGGTATTATGAATCAAGCATCACTTATAATTGAATTGGTTATTGTTTACATAGGTCTCATGCAACAAAATCTCCTATTCTTCGTAAGAGCTCATGCCACATTTTTTTTTTTTTGTATATTTTTCAGCTGTTTACCACTGTTACTGTGGATGAGGCTTCACCTGGCCTCAAGACAATTTTTAGCTTTGTTTTTCCAAATCAGAAATCTGGCAAGGTACTTACTAAGTATTTTCCCTTGTGTCCTACCTTGTAAATCATTATTGGTTTTCCAGTATTAATCATATTCTGAACATAGTAACACGTCACCTCAAGTTACCTTCAACCATGACATTTTTTCTCTACGGGTTATTTGTGAAAAAAGGTGGAACTTCAGTACCAGCATGAGCATGCTGGAATCAGCACTAGCATTGGATTGACAGCAAAACCTATTGTTAACTTCTCTGGTGTGGTTGGAAATAATCTTGTCTCTATCGGGACAGATGTTTCATATGATACAGCATCTGGAAACTTAACTAAATACAATGCAGGGCTGAACTTCACTCATTCTGACCTGATCGCTTCTGTGAATCTGTAAGTATCTATGTCTGCCAATTATTAAGGTACTCTCTCCTTTTCATATACAAGTATATTTGAATATATTTTTCTGTTTTTGTGTTTTTGGTTGACAAATGTAGGAATGACAAAGGTGACACCCTTGTTGCCTCCTATTACCAGATTGTAAATGCACTAACCAGCACTGCTGTTGGTGCGGAGTTTTCTCATAGCTTTTCAAGCAATGAAAACAAACTTACCATTGGCACACAGCATGCACTTGACCCCTTAACCGTGGTGAAAGCTCGTGTGAACAACTTTGGCAAGGCCACTGCTCTTATCCAGCATGACTGGAACGCAAGAACCCGTTTTTCCCTTGTTGGTGAGGTGGACACCGGGGCCATTGATAAGAGTGCAAAGGTTGGCCTTGCTTTGGCCCTGAAACCTTAAAGTTAGTGGTTTTGTAACTAAAGGGCTATGCCTCGTGGTGAGGGCATTGAGTTTAGTAGTGGTAGTGTTTCATTTTCCCGCTGAAATCACATGTGGGGGGTTATTTTGGAGTTATTGATTTATCTTGGTGGTCTTTGGTGCTAAAAATAATTGGCGCACACACAAAAAAAAAAAAAGACTTGTCTAAGTTTCGATCAGTCCCCTAAATGTCATTGATTGGTACCCCTTTGAGTAAAATTTTGGACACGAGTGCCATTTACTCTGCAACCTTCTTCTTCAAAATTTATTTATATTTTGATTTAGAGAGGTCCAGTGAAGTTTTAGTTCCTTTCTTTTGGTAAACAGAAACAGTAAGTTACATGAATAATTCCATGTCATGTAGCATGATTTTTAAATGAATCATTTCTTTTCAAACTAATAATTCCAGTGCGTTTAAGAATTTCTCTCTTTTTTTTATCTATAACAAAACTGTCTAGTCTAATTTTGATGTATTATTAAAATAATTTTATAATATTAATAATTTTATGAATTTGATGAAGTTAAATATATAAGATGTTAAATTTATTATAGTAAATCTGTATGGTAGTTGGTATTGAACCATCATCCGACTAAAATCAACCATTTCGCCCGTATGTCGTCCGAGTGTACACATTTGAGGTAAATCTCCAATCATTTGTTGACAACCTCAGTTTGGCCACCATAAATGGGTTGCCTTGCTTAATCAACAATAACCAATGTGGATTCGAATCTTGGTCCCTTTAGATGCTGAAGTGAGTCAATCCTAACCATCCAAATTTTAAACAGTGAAGATCCAAGTAATTTTAAAAGAAATTATTCAAATCTTAAGGGGCAAAAATAAAAAAAAGGTGTGCTTTCGAACGTATGCCAAGATTTTGCTTGAAGAGGGTGGACAGTCAGAGCATCTCGGTGTCTCTTCATTGCACAAATATGTTTTTTACAATGGGCTCTGCCTTCAAAACAAAGTAACATTTTTTTTATATGACAAATTAAACTAGATATAGAATAATTTTATAACTAATATTGATACCTAACAACTAATATTAGACACATACATTGCAATAATAATAATAAAATATGATCACGAATCGTTAAGTAACTTCATTATATATGATCCGTGCATAGCACGAATTCCAACTAATTGATGATAGTGCTAATAATAAGGCCACAACCATCTTGGTCAATGCAATTTCAAATTTTCTTGGGGCACATTCTTCACGGATTAAGATCATCTCCTGTTCACTTAAAATAGGAGATTGTCCTGTTTACTTCATCTCAGCCATTGATTGCTCTCACACACAAATAATAGATTAACATTTAAGCTTCTTATCATTTAATAAAATTCATTTCACCACCTCCCCTCCTCCTTCTCTCTCTAAATTCTTAAAAGCCCCCACACTAAACAACCAATCACGGTCACCACCACCCGGCACCCGATATCGCCACCAATTTCTGATTTTTTTTTTTTTTTTAAACACAGGATCGATTAAATTTGTACAAATTGAAGCTAAAAATTGTTACCCCAAAAAATAATCCTTATTCAGCCTAATATTACTTTCGATATTCAATCCTATTAACAAAAACTATATAACCTGAGCTGCATAGAAGACCAATGATTATGGGAGGGCAATAGCATAAAAGTAAACCAAACCAGTTAAATATCTTAATATAGCTGAGAAGCTAAACTCCTATTGGTATGATCAAGATTGCTTCATTCATGGTTGGTGCTTTTTGTTCACCTTATGCTATGTAGAGTTATCTTAGCTTTGTCTAGTATCCGAATTGGAGTCTTCAGGAGTAAGAGGCATTCCCTTGGAGAAGACCATCTCTAATTTGTGCAGAAATATCTTTTACAGCACCAGGTCCATGTGGAATGAAAACAGCATTGGATTTTGAGGAGGCACCAATCTCCTTCATTGTGTCAAAATACTGGGTCACCAGAACCATGTCCATGATATCCTTTGATGTTGTCCCGGGAACATTCTCGGAGAAAGCTAGCACACTGTCCCTCAGCCCATCTACGATGGCTTGGCGCTGGCGAGCTATTCCAAGCCCTGCCAAGTACTTTGATTCTGCTTCCCCCTCAGCATGCTTTATCTGCAGTATCTTCTCTGCTTCAGCCTTGTCGTTTGCAGCCACCCTCAATCTTGCAGCTGTTTGTGACAGTTGGGCAAAGATCAAACAGGAAAATATGCATTCATAAATCTCTGCTCAAAGAAGATGTCTCTAGCTGAAAATGTTTTCTAAAGTACAAGAAAACTTGTGTATTTGAGGTGGCATCAATAAAGATGCAAGCATCTCTGCTCAACTGGCAAATATTGTCCGGACTTGTTAGCTCCATCTAATAATAATAATAATAATAAGAAGAAGAAGAAGAAGAAGAAGAAGAAAAATACTACACAGAATTTTTATCAGAACTTGTTTGCTAGAATAATGTGACATGCTTATTCATCATTGGATGAGTAAGTGGATCATATTATTTCATCCATCCTATAACCATCCCTGTTTTCTGTAAGTAATTTTGAAGATTTTTTCTTGCTGTATTGCCTTAATAATAATGTAGAGTTGTTTCACAGGAAATAAAAGTAACTCCAGCAAAAAAAGAAAAGCACGTAGCACATCTAGAGTACATACCAGCATTTATCTCATTCATGGCTCTCTTCACCTGCACATCTGGCTCGATATCCACAATAAGAGTCTGAACTATCTCGTACCCATAAGTTGACATTGCCTAGACAGTAAAACCAAACACATTATGGATGTCCTAATCCTATCTTAATTTTCAAAATAATAATAATAATAAAATACCTTTTCAAGTTCTTCCTCAACAGCTTTTGCTATTTCATTCTTCTGTTCAAATGCAGAATCCAGTTCCATCTTCGGAACACATGCCCTGATAACTAAAATAGCAAAAGGAACACATCAGTTTCCAATCCGAAGACGCATCATGCATCCACAGACCAAAGGTTAAACAAATTCCAACCATCAAAAACATAGGCCTGTATCTGTGCTCTGGTGTCACTAAGCTTGTAGTATGCATCCACCGCCTTTTCTGCCAGTGCCCGGTATTGAACAGAAGCAACCACAGTGACAAAAACATTGTCCTGATGGGATGCAAATGCAAAACAACATGACCAGTCAGATAAGCCAGCTATAAATCAGAACATGAACATGTGCCATGGGCCATGTTTTGTATAAAAAAAAAAGAAAAGAATGAATAAAGGAACAGTTTTGATAAAATAAAAGCTCAGTGATGAAAAAACTCTTGATGTTTCATCATAAGGAAAAGTTATGGTTCAATTCAATTAACCTTTGTCTTGGTTTCACAGCGAACATCAAGCTGCCTCACACGCAAAGAAAGGGCACCAGCCACCCTTCTGCCAAAACACCAGGGCACACAATGGCAACCAGGTTGAAGCACATCATCATACTTGCCGAAGTTTTCTTTGATAGCCACGGTTGCCTGGTCTACTTGAACACAACCAAAAACTTGTCCCATCTTCACCAAACCACAAAACCGAAACAGCTACCAAATAGAAGACAAGAAACAAGAATGCATCAATTGGCTTTATTGATCTTTCAAAAACCAAAACATAATTATTTCCCACTAGAATTGAAACAAAAGCCTTTTCCACCGGTGGTGTCGGCTGCATCGATCAGACATGTCATTGCGTCTTGATGTTAAGAAGGGGGTGACAAACCAAAAACAGAGAATGGAACAGTAAAATTGAATTGTTCTACAGTGAAGAAAAAAGTTCGAAGTTAAAACTGTAGTTTGATCAAAGGGGAAAAGTAACTTTTTTGCATTCGTGCCCAAACCATGGTTTGAGAATAAAATCACCGAGGAGGTGCAGTGTACCTCAGTGTGATATTACCAAACGT
The DNA here is from genome assembly GCA_031216125.1 of Dalbergia cochinchinensis. Taxonomy (NCBI): domain Eukaryota; kingdom Viridiplantae; phylum Streptophyta; class Magnoliopsida; order Fabales; family Fabaceae; genus Dalbergia; species Dalbergia cochinchinensis. The sequence goes on from CM062377.1 coordinate 62,593,612, forward strand.
GTCTAAATGAATTGAAACACAAAATGTTATTACTTAGAAACATGCAGGTATTATTCAAGCAGACGAGTTATTAAGTTTGAAAACATGGAAGGTAGTAGAAAGGCGGTGAAAACAAGACAGAAAGAGAAACGACGGGGCACTCACCTAAGCAACTGTGTTTGTGTGTGTAAAATACAGATATAATGAGAATGGGATAGGGAGAAGAAAAGGGTGGTATTTATAGTGAGGGAACGTTGAAGAGGGAAACATCGAGGAAGGAGAGAACGAAAGAACATGGCATTGGGGTTGTTCTTACCTAGAGGTTTGGTAAGTTGCAGGGGTGCTTAAAGGCATTACCTATTTTGGTGTTTCCGTGACTCTTACAAAACTGCCGAGCCTTCTGGGCTATCAAAATCTTTTGTTCCTTCCATTCTTCGTCTCTTCCGTCGTGTGAAAATACAAAAATTAAAATAGATTTAAAAATTTATAAATGGTTGAATATATAATATTTATTTTTTATATGTCAATAAATTATTAGAGAATAGAGAAAGAGATATTATTTAAAGATATAAGATTTTCATTCCTCAAAAAGATGTTCTAAAAAAAATCATAGTTGTACCGTTTGGTAAAACAATGCAAAAGTTACTTTAAATAAGTAGGAGTCATTGAAATAGTATTTAATAAATATATGAGAAAATTAATCTCAAAATATAAAATGATTGCAATGGGTATAAATATTTGTAAAAAGAATAAAAATTATAATGCTTAATTAATTGAAAGATACAGTTGGATTTTTATTAAAATTCGTGGTTATATAAATCGTTTGAATCTTTTAAAAATTTTAGAAAGTAGAAACTGGATCAAAAATTAACTCCATAAAATACTCTCAAAAGGACCTTAGAAGCAGGGTGCAAAAGCACTCAAACTTTGTGATTTATCAAACCGAAAAAATTGACTTATACTTCTCATAAATCAAAGCACTCAGTTAAAAAAATCACTAAACCTATCCTAAGTCACCCCATGATAAAGCATGTAGGCATAGGGTGCGTGTGAGAATGAGTATGTGATCATAACTCGGGCAGAGAGCCCCTATTTGTAGCTAGGTTAGCCCTTGAGTGAATCTATGTTGGATCTTTCCTTGGATAATAAGAATTTTCATGATTATTGAGTGAGATAGATATACTCTGTGTCTAGGGGATATTTCCTATATTTAAATAGATGTGATGCTGCAAATGATCCTATCATAATTGTGCCCAATCCGCATGAGATCTAGGTCATACCTTTGGTGAATCCCAAGGAAAATAGTGAGTTGTGTGGGCGATCAATGGATCCCTTCGAATGAGCTCCTAGGAAGTGGGCTAAGATCCCTGGCTCATATTTTGGCCCAATATAGAGATGGTAGAATAAATTTTACAAGGTTTTCCGTTATTGGAATTAAGATATTCAAAATCAATTCAAATCGAATTAAAATCGAAAACCGATACAAAATAATTGAAAACCAAACTAAATTGATTAGTTTTCCGTTCTTATTTTTAAAATCAAACTAAAGCAAATTGATAACATATTACATTAATAATTATATATATATTAATTAGATGTATTACTTATCAAATTATCTTATCCATATTTCTATATTTATATCATATTTTAACTCAATATTTTGGATTTTAAATTATATATTTATTCTTTTAATTTAATCAATATGATTTTTATTCAAATATTTTATTATTTATTTAACTTATTAGTTAGTAGTATTACATAGTAGCATAACTTTTAGAAATTAACTTAGACTTTATAATTATATATTTTTATAATAATTATTAGTCTAATTTAATATTGTTAATAGTCACTTTTTTATATTTTATAAAGTTTTTAATATAAGTCGAAAACTAAACCAAACCAAATCAAAATCAAATTTATTTATTGAATTAGTTAATTCTTACCTCAAAATTGAATCCATCCGAAACCACAAAGACCTCTAATTGGCATGGTACTCAGGTGCACTAACCACATATCACAATCTGAAGTGTACGAAAAGAGTAACTCTCGTTGCAATGCTCATCTCTATCTATCATTAATTCTACTCTGTCCGTACACGAATAATAATCATCTTAAGAAACTGAGGAAAATTGATACTTTAAAAAATTAATGTACCTAACTGTAAATGGTAGCCAAATATATTAATTTCACACTAAGGTATATTAATTTTTTAAGGGTTTTACTAAGGATAATGATTAAAAGTTTTATAATAACAAACTTTTAGGGAGTGATTATTACCACTTCCTTTTATCTATTATCATTCCCACTAAACCACTTTTTTATTTAGTTGTTCTAAAATGCCCTTTTTTCTATTTCATAATCAAACTAATTATAGATAGATATATATATATATATATATATATATATATTTATATATATATATATGTGGGGGGTTCAATATGATTTTAATATTATATTATTTGTGCTTCTATTTTCTATGTTTAATTTTTTCCATAATATTTTTATATAAATTTATTATTATATTAGTTTACTTAATTATACCATTTTATTTATCCAATCCTTATTTTTTAAAAAAATTATCAATTTCATTTTCTATGTAGCATAATTCATCAAATAAAGCATGTAACAATTTTTTACTTTTTAACATTCTTCGATCTTGTTTGATATTTTCTTACTTTCCTTATTCTTGTTATAAAGTTTAAGGCTAAGCCCTAAATAATCAACAATGAAAAGAGAAAAGACTATCCTTGATATTCTAGTACTAAGTGTAAGTGAGTATGATTAGCTAATAAATATGCCTAAGAGTTCCCTTATAGTTTCCCCAATAAACTTCAATCTTACTAATGGCATTGATTACGAATACACAATTGCATTTGAGTTATTTATTATGTTGACTCTTATGAGTGTCATAATCATTATCCAATAGTATATATATATATTGTTAGCTCCAGAACCTTACGCACTTATGTGTTTTGAATAATAAAAAAAATCAATTTAAAGAAAATATTTTGAAGAATGACTGATGTCTATATTGAGTTTCTTGTAAGATTATAACAGGTATATATCTATCATTTAGCAATAGCAAGGCTTACTCAAATGAGTATATATATTTCACTATGCATGTGTAAACATGTTACAAGATTTGTTATAAAATAGAAGTGAAATTATATTCTTATCCAAGCGGTTGATAGCTAACGATTAGCGGAAGACTGCAACGCTACAAGAAACCAAGGAAAGAGATTTTAGAAAATAGCACGAGACATCAGAAAGTACTCTCAAGATGAAGATATCAGAATATGTCCTTATGAAACGTGTTACTTAATCTTCAATAATCACAATCACAAATAAATCATTATCAAGAAGATTTGATTAAAGATCAGAAAGTGAAAAACTCTTCAAGGAACTGGTTGCGCACATCAAAAAGCTCACATGTGAGTGGAGCAACGAATGCTATAGGAAAGGGAGGGAAATTTGAAATTTGAATTTCAAATTATCAAGTCAAACCCAGTTTTAAGCTGGTGCGTCATCTCTTCTGTATCATTGATCAACTACCTTAGCTTCATGAAGGAGGAGTTCAGAAAGCTTACTCAAAAAGTAGAAAAGTAGTCTCTGATAGAATATCAGAAAGCTCATATTTACAACGGCTTCTGCAACCGATGTGATAGTTCTGTCAACCTCTCTTCTAGCTGTTTATTTCAAGACATAACTGATGATCAACACGTGCCACTTGAGGAACTGATCTATGGCAACGATCACAAAGAAAGACCATTATATAAGGAGATGCTAAGCTTTAAGAACACTGAGAGATTTGAAAATTCAAGAGATGAAACTCTATAAAAATCTCTTCCCACCTCCTGGAACATTCTATCTTTATCATTTAATCAGTTTTATCCTCGAAATGTTAAGAAAATCTTTCTTCTATATTCGTAGTTAAATTTATACTCTTCCCTATGGAAAAAGTAGATGAAGGAAGTCATTCAAGTTTTCCCAAGAACTTTTTATGTATATGTTAAGGAAACTTGAGTGTAAGTTAGTTGGAGTGGTAACCCAAACACAAACCTCTGTATTCTTGATCCGTTAGTGATCAGTGTGAAACATAACTTGGAGAGGCTAAGGTAAAACTACTTGCAACGCGATAGTAAGATGTTCTTGCTTATCATGGTTTAGCTTGGAGAGGCTAGTCAAAGACTACTTTCAACGTGTCAGTAGAGGTTGCTACTGCACATGGTTGGGCTTGGAGAGGCCAGTGTCAAGACTACTCGGTTGGGCTTGAAGAGGCCAGTGTCATGACTACTTGCAGCTTGGAGAGGCTGGGAAAAGAGTATTAACAATGTGCTGAAGGAGTTGCCTGTCAGTCATGGTTGGGTTTAGAGAGGCCAGTGTCAAGACTACTTATAGTTTGGAGAGACTGGGAAAATACTACTAACAACATATTGAAGGAGTTGCCTGTCAATCACGGGTTGGCTTGGAAAGACCAGAGTCAAGACTACTCATGTTAGCTTGGAGATTCTAGTACATAACTACTCAAAATCCTTAGCTATAGGTGATTTATGAAAACCTTGGATGATAGTTTAGGAGGGCTAATATAAAGACTATCCATCTCTACTTTCGTAGGATGAGAAAATTGTTGTTATAGTGGAATCTCAATTGTTGTTGAGTACTGAATGTAGGCAGGTTGACCGAACTAATATAAAATTCCTTGTGTTCAATCTCTCTTTCTCTAATCTCTTTTATTAATCTTTGTTGGATCTGTCTTTCTCTTTCTTACATTTGTATAAATATCTTTATTGCTTTATGTTAATTTCTTTTTATAATGAGCGCTTTACTTATCATGGTTCAGAAAGCTACTTTCTGAAGCTACTAACTTATTTCCGTTGCACTTCAAGTTTTGCACTTGATAGTAATTATTTCAGAAACTTTAGAAAATGCGAAAAAGGATCAACGCATGATTCAATCCCCCTTTTCTCGTGCACATTTTCACCTATATATATATAGTTTGTCTTTTAAGAATGAAAAGAAAAATTGATCGACACAATGAAGTGATCGACACAATGAATACTAACATAATATAATATGTTCATTTTATATTAGATCAAATTATATAAATGTTAGATGGTACAATATTTTGTATTGTAATTTATTTTTTTTGCTTTTTTATTATTATTTTAAGAGTTAATTTTGATATATTGGTTCTTATTTTGCATTAGCTTCTAAATAGTTAGTGTAAATTTTGTTTTTTTGCTGTCAATACATTAAAATTAAATTCTTTTATTACCTATCATATTTTTATTATATTATTAGATAATTATTGTACTATAAAAAATTTGAACAGGAGCATAATATATACATCTAAAAACACACACATATATATAATCAAGATTAAATATTTTTAAATTATGTTAAGTAAAATAATATAACAATAAATTTATATAAAATTATTATAAAATTTGTTTCACCAAATGAGTTTGACTAATATTGAACTATCAATCTATGATTAGTTTAATTGTTAGAGAGAAAGAAGGATATTTTAAGACAACTATATTAAAGAGTGGTTTAGTATTGCCACTCTCAAATTTTTATTAGGAATATGTGTTTTTCCAAATTTCAAAACTTAATGTTAACCATTAAATTTTTACGTTTATTTTTATTAGAACCCTTAATCAATACTCTGAAAACACCGATTAGATAAACCTATTTTTCAATATATCAATTTCTCAAGGTAACTATTAGGAAGTACGTTACTGCGTCCCACTGCAAAGTGCAAACTGACTACGACCTCAAACAAGACAAAGCATAGTCTAGCCTCAGTCTGACTAATGCCATGTGCGTTTCATAGTTTTGAAGACTAATGCCATGTGCACACAATTGTTTATAAGATTAATTTTGATTAACAAAAAAAGGGAGTTTAATTTTGATTTTGTGATTATCATTCAACCAAAATATTTATTTCATTAACTTTTCAATAGTAGATGTAATACTTAACTATTTTTTTTAAGTAACAATATATAATTGAATGACAATATAAAATTTTTTATACTATTCATGCATATAAACTAAACTTAAAAAAGAAGGGTTTAATTTCTATAGACATAGTTAACCAATAGAAATTCAATAAATTATCAAATTGTGGAGGGTAATTATTATGGTGGGTAGTTACCTAGCATATTTTGTCATCATCTTGAATTTTATTAGTTAGGATTGTAAACTTATTTTACATTGTCAGTGTATAGAAATTAAACTTATAAAAGAATTAATTTTGTGCTATCATTCAATCATATATTTCTATTTATAAAACCTTTAAAATAATAATTGTTTGAATAAAATATATTTACTGATATAGTAATATACAATTAAATGTCTTTGTATAACTTTTCTACACTAAAATTGTATGTGAATTAAATTCATATTTTATATGAGGTCAATTTCTATGTAATGATCAATAGAAATTGATAAAAACGGCGAATAGTGGCAAATAAGTATTATGGTAATAGTTACTTACCATCTATACATATATATAAAGGGGATTCTCCTAAATAATCATCTTTAGTATCCCTTCACTATATTGAACTCTTTTTTCAAGTCTATACACATATAAACTATTATATCATTTGCAGGAAACTAAAAGTATTTTTAAAAATAAATACAAAATAACATAGGTCATCTATTAAATAACTGTCATAAGCCCATAACCCACATCCACTAGCCTTTTCCCATTCTTCCATTACATGAAAAAAGTTACATTTTTCCTTTAAATGGTAAATGCATCTTGACAAGCACGTTAAGGGACTAGTGATTTCAATGACAATATAGAATTATTTAAATTATTCTTATATATATGTGAAATAATGTATGAATTGTATCTCTTTTTCAATGTATTTCTTTCGTGAAATATTTTACATGTCTAAGATATTATGCTATCAATTCAAAATCTACAAATAAATGAACTTATTCAAATAAATTTTATGGTTATTTTAATATTCCTATATTTTGTCACAAAAATTCTCGCAGCAGAGTTTTTTTATTTTTTATTTTTTGTCAGATCGTAGCAGAGTTGAGAACGCCATATATTTCATGATGGACTTATGTTAGATTTGGTTTTGTAGTCGAGAGGGGGAGAGAAAAAGAGCCCATTCTTCTTAGCTAGAATGATATATGTGATGTTTATTGATTTGTTGTGAAACTAATTATTAAAAAAATATTATTTATACTCATAAAATATGGAACGCCATGTCAATTCACACCTTGTTCATCATTGGATAAGATATGGTCCCTAGTTGAATGGGGTCTAAACCCATTCAATAGTAGATGAGGTGTGAGTCGACATAATATCCCATATTCTATGAGTACAAATAACACAACACTAATGTTTACGGTCAATTTGGAATGAAGAAAGAAAAGGCTAAGAAAATGATGTACTGGGATTATAAAGTAAGGGAAATTGGGGAGGAGAGAACGAGAAAAGTTAAGGAAATGTTGTTGCAGCGAGATTTGAAAATGAATTTTGTAAAGTACTATGTCGTCTTCAAAGGTTTATTGACTTCCTGTTCTTGGATGTGATCAATTACTTTTGGACTTCAATTTGCGGAGAAAAGGGAGTTTGTTCTTTTTTTATGGAAAAGCTCAAGGTGCTGGTTGCAAACGTGAAAATGGCTATGGATTATCAGGTTGTTCTGTGATTGTCGTAGTTGATAATGAAGTTGCAGGTAAACCATAAGCTGCGATATGGAAGTGAAAATAAATAAATAAATAAAAGATTAAATTATCTCTGTTAAAAAGCCCTTTATAGAAGTAAAAGATATTTTATGTATGTTTAGATATAATATTAATTTATACTTGGTTATAATATTAAAATATTTTTATTTATTATTAAATATCTTTTTTATGTTATAATTTTTTTGGACAAAGATCATTTACAGGAGTAAAAGATATTTTATGGTTGGATGTAATATTAATTTATATTTGATTATAATATTAAAAGATCTTTATTTATTGTTAAATATCTTTTTATGTTATAAAAAATATTTTTTTAAAGATAGAAATTATAAATTTTCAAAAAATATTTTTTAATTTTTTCAGTAATTTTATTTTTGTTTAAAAAATTTACACAAACATACTTAAAAACTCACAAAGATCTTTGTTTATTAAAAACAAGATTTTTTTTTTATCAAGAATAAGATAACGACGTCTAAACGAGCATTAATTTTGTGTTTTGAATTATCACATTATTTATTTTAAATACAAATTAATGGTAGATCGCAAAATCATAGTAAATAAATATAAAATTGTAGTAATTATGTTTCAACTTATTATATGCATTTAATTCCTAATAATTTTTATAACTTTAATATTAGTTTTTATTAAAATATATAATATTTTGGATAAAGATTACATGCTCAATTAGTTGTATGTTTGTACATTTTCTTTTTTGAAAGTGTGTCTATTTAACCTAAAAAGCATGCCTAAGTTTTGACCAGATCAGTATCTTCCTCAATTTTAATTTTTTTAGTATAAAAAAGGAAAAGAAATGAGGTGATGTCTGGTTACAAAAAAGCTGAAATCATATCTTCAACCCTCCTCCTTCTCCTCCTCCTCCTCCTCCTCCTGGTCTCTTTCCTTCTTTTTTTCCCAAAAAAAAAAGTTCAACGCGCATGTATACGAAATGCTCAGATCTCTCAGCAAAAAAAAAAAAAAACTGAGATCAAATTCTAAAATGCATTGATATGAATGAAGAAAAAGTACTGTATCTTAAAGTGGATTTATTTTTCACTGAATTAAAAAATGGTATATCAATACATTTTTTATTTCAATTTTTAATTTTGATTAATCAATTTATTTATTTGGGAGAATAAATTTTTTTGTCAAATTTTTTTTTTGTACTTCTAAAATTATAATAATTATAATAGGTATGAACTTTGGACCTCATATATATTACCTAAACCACTGGCCAATCCTAATGACTTAAATAATTTTTTTTGAGTTGATATTTATTTTAATCTCAACTTTATTTTTATGGGTTATTTTAATTCCTAACTTTTAAAGTTACTAAGACTAGTCCCTCAATCCACTTTTATTTAATATTATATCAATTAAATAATTATGTATAATGTTAAATGATACTTTGATATATTTTGTATTATCTGAAGTAAAATTAAGTTTAAAATGACTCATTTAGTGTCTAAAATTATACAAAATAGTTCATTTAAATCTACTATTTAAGTTATAAAATAGTTCATTTTCTGCAAATTTGATACCAAAATGAGTTATTTTAAACTTTGTTATACTGTAAATGATGTATGATATGCTAAGGTATCACCTAGCGTTATATATTAGTATTTAATTGATAAAATGTTAAATACAAATGGGATGAACGACTAACTTAACTTATATTTTATAATGTGATGGACTAATTTGACTCATTTTAAAAGTTGAGAATTAAAATAACTCATCAATATAAAGTTAAGGAATAAAATGAACATCAACTTAATTTTTTTATTTGAACATATTATTTATGATATTGACTGGCTTGGCTCCAATTTTATTTTTTCTTCAAAGAAACTATTCAGTAAGACAGCATGCCAATATCCACAGAGGAACATATTAAAAAGAGGAATATTTGATATATAATATTTCTTTATAATAACTTTACACTTTTAGTGTATAGAAATACAAGAGTCTTATATTTATTTTGTTTTCATATGTCTTTATAGGTATAAAGTTATTATAAAGTTATTATAAGACTCTTGTATTTCTATACACTAAAGGTGTAAAGTTATTATAAAGAAATATTATACATTAAATATTTCCATGTTACAAGGATCACTAATCATCCAGTCCGTAGCTTTCTCCTCTTAATTAGGTTCACTATGCTAAGCCCAACAAAAACCAATGTCCCAAAGAAACCGGATCAAGTCATTGTCCAATATTTGGTCAAGTCCAACAAATGATGGGTTACCAGAACCTCCCCCCCTCCCCCTCTCAAAAAAAAGATAGGTTTTGAACAAAAAATAGAATAAAACACAAATGATAGGTACATTGTACATTGTATGTTGATTAATACCTAAAAAACCAAAGACAAGTAGCCATTGATGGAGACAAAAGGAAAAAATGACCAAGAAAAAAAAATCCTCTGACTAATGAAACAATAAATTTACAAGCTATCCTATCCTGGTAGGACATTAGCCCTAAAACATAAACCATATTATATTATATAATGTAATGTGGTTTTAACCTGTACTTAACTCATTCATCAAACTTACAAGGACGTGTATAATCTTTTCTCAAAAATTAAAAAAAAGGATGTGTATAATCAAAGGCTTGTTTGAGAGAAATTCTTATATGACCGGCAAAAAGATGTATTTCATGGGGGTGTTTGTAGTATGGTTGAAATTGATTTTAAATGAAAAATTTATTCGATCCAAACAATGTAATTTTTTACGGTCTGGATTGGATCAGTCTGATTTAAATTGCAAATTTGATCCAATTGGTTTGATCAGTTTTTCAAAAATAGAATTTTAACTTTGAAGTATTATAAAATATAAGTAAATTAAATTAATAAAATAAATAAATAAAAATGAAAAGTAAGAATAACTCAATTAATATTTATATCATATTATTTCCTAGGAATGTGTATAGAAAGGGACTCGTAGTCAGAGGTTTACTCGCTTAGAGAAATTTTCCCTTAAAGGGATTAGTTACTAATGCCAACATAGAGAATACCTTGGGAAACCAAAAGGTGAACGGTATATGAAAAATAATCAAATTGGGTAATAAATTAAATTTATTATGGTAAAAGTACAAGTTTAACAACAAAATATTATATTATGTAATGTAATGTGGCTTGAATTGGATTAGATTGGATTGTTTTAAAAATTAGATCAGAAATTCAACCCGATCCAAGCAATTTGTGAAAAATAAGATCCAATCCAATCAAAACTTGTGCGATTTTGACCCGTTTTTGGTTTGGATTGAATTGAATTAGATTTGAAAACCTAGTATTTCATGTCTATTTTTAGAATGATACTTCAATTAAAAATAAAAGTTAAAAGTGAATATTAATTGAAATATCAATATTATTAGTAGACTTGCTGGTATGGCCTTGGCCCCTTTACAGCTTGAATACCTGACTTCAGGGCTAGAGGATCCAGGACTCAGATATGGGGTGAAGACCATCCATCCCAACCCCAACCATCAATCCCCTCAATCTATTGCCAATCATAATCTTCCCCATTTATGCTCTATCAATATAAATACCCCTCCTTATGAGAGGAAGGACAACTTAATTTCCTACTCTATACCCATAACTTACCCTAGATAGGAACAATTAGACACAACAAATTCATGGAGTGCAAATACACACGTAGACCCTTTGTCCACCTTAAACGGAATTTGGACCAGTCATATGAGAGTTTATCCTTTAAAATGGATGTTTGGTTTTGTGTTAGAATTGATCTCATGAATAGGATTTTTTGGTCCTAAGCCAAAGTTTAACCGTAAGTAACAGTTTCTCACTTTCACTTTTGACAACAATGATTTGTGACTTAAGTCAGTTAACACCTATTTTACACTTTTTTTAAAAAAAAATTAGAGAAATTATTTACAATTGCTGCTCGTTTTGTTTTCTTTTGTTTTTTCTCTCGGATTATTCTCTCAGCAATTTTAACACTAAATTATCAATCCAGCATAATGCCTTTTTCTTTTGTTTCTTTTATTAACTTGTACATATGTTTTTTAAGGGAGCTTATGATAAATGTTTCAGGACAGAAAATAAGTATAGAAATGTATTTGGAGAAAAGACGTAAATAAAAACTCTAGCCAATTTTTGTATATTTGAAAAGGAAGGACACCTGGGATGTAAATTTAAAATATTTTTTCAACGATATCTCTTTAAATATTCATATTCCATTTTTACCTTTTTTACTTTTTAATTTTTTTATCAAATTATAAATTAATTTTTTTTATCTTTCTATCAATCATCATGTCATATACACCATCATCAAATATGGTTCAATCTCCATCTCTAATATTATTTCTGTCTTTACTATCTCTGTCCTTTCTGTAACACCCCGATTTTTCTGTCCGAGGCAAAATGACCAAAATGCCCCTGAGGTCATTTCCTGACCCGAGTTCGAGGGTAACCAACTCGGTCCTCCTCGAAGGGTCAGCTCAATGTATGAAGGGGATTGAATGGCCTTTGAATGCTTCCGGAAGCGAAAATCTCGTTTCATAGCTTTGGTCAAAATGACCAAAATACCCCTATAGTGTTTTACGCGGGTAAAGGTGCCGTTTGAGCCCGGAACTTTCCCTAGAGGTTTAAAAACACGTTTTCATATGTCTAGAGGTCTCTGTTCAAGTCAGGTGGTCCGACGGTTTAGTGCAAAATTACGTTTTTGCCCCTAGAATAGTGTTTTTGAGCTTAATGACGTAATTAAGCAAACCTAAGCAATATTAGGCTCTAAACGAAGATTAATTTATTTCCCTAATTTATCTAGACTCAAAATAATTTATTAAAGTTAATTAGAACCTAAAATTGCTTAGATTAAACTTAAATCCCTTTTTAGAACTCAAGACTCCTAGTCTTGGAATCTTGAATAATGTTTTCTCTCTCCAATTCCTTAAATCAAGGAAATGTGTCTAGAGTTGTTTAGACTCTAAATTGAGGATTTAAATCACTAATGGTGCAAGACCACTCCTTAATTATGTCTAGACCACCTTAATTATCCATTTCCCTTACCTAAACACTTTCTTACAAATTCCTAATCTTAAGCATAATTAAAGATACACCTAAACACAACTCTAAACCACAATTAAAATGCAACTAAACCTCTCCCAAATCTGATGAACATGGCCGAAATTCTCTTCCCCATTGACCACATGTTTAATTATTTTCTCACTCAAAGAACCATGCTTGAGGCCATACCTTGAACCATACCTCACCATACTTTGAGCCATACCTCACCATGCCTCAAGAACACATTATCTCACCTCATGGAACTCATGGGATGCCCTCCAATCTGCACCCTCATGGCCGAAACCTCTTCACTCATTCACACCCTCCATTTGTTTCATTCTCTATAAATAGAATGCCTTGAGGAGCTTGCACCACTTTTAGATCATTTGCTAAGTTTAGGAAACACTCAAAGCTTTTCTTTTTCTCTCAAAGTTCTTGTGTTCTTCAAGTTCTTCATCTTCTTCTTCTTCCATCTTCAAGTTCATCACACCAAGTAGGGATTTTCTTTCATGTATTCTTTTCTTTAAAGTTCTTGTTTCAAGCTTGATGTTCATAGTTTCTCTTGGTTCCTTTTAGAACTTCTTTTCTTCTCCTTCTTCCTCTTTATGTTTTGGCCATGGGCCTTTGGGAATGAAGGAATGAGAGCTTGATGATGAGAGTTTCATGATGATGTTCATCACTTGAAACAAACTCTAGAGCTTGATCTTTGTTCTTGAGCAAAAATGTTTTTAGTTTTTCCTTTCTTGAACTCTTGAGAACTTTAGCTTTGATGATGTTTTAAAATGGCTCTATGAACTCAATGATGAGGACTCATGATGTTGGTGTTAATATATCATCAAGATCATGAACTCTAGAGTTCTAAAATATTCCTTTTTCTTCTTGAAGATTTCGGCCATTTCCTTAAATTTTCTAGGCTTCATGGTTTGTTTTCCTAAAAATGTTATGTTGAATTTTAAGAACTCTAAGCTTGACTTTACCTTGTTTGGATGAGTTTGGGTTATGGTTTAAATTCCTTTAAAGTCTTGTTAAGAGCTCTAGAAAGATAAAATGAACTTGCATAATTTATTTTATGCTTGCATTCATATTTACATTCTTGCTATGCATCTTTACTTTCTAGCTATCACCTAAGAACATAAAGATTAAAATGGAACTTGTATCATCACTTAATTTAATTCTCGAAGCCTTTCTATTTCGGCCTTAAAGTCGATTGTTGTTGGGCCTAGAGCACTAAAATAAAGAATTGAACTTGCATTATCACCTAATTAATTTCTCGAATGCCTTTCTATTTCGGCCTTAAAGTCGATTGTTGTTGGGCCAAGAGCACTAAAATGAAGAATTGAATCTTGCATATTTACTTCCAAGCTTGCACGTTTAAGTTTATGTCTTGCATATTTACTTTCAAGCTTGCACGTTTAAGTTTATGCCTTGCATATTTAAATTTAAGTCATCACTTTACTTTGTAAGCAAGATTAAAAATGAAAAGCATGGGCACGTTTAGTTTATGTCGTAACTTAAGAACCTAGAGCTCAAAGACTTGCCCATTTCATTCCAAGTTAAAGTTTAATGTGAAACCATTCTTTGAATGCATATTTTCGGCCAAGTAGTGATGATGGACTTTCAATGAGTTTTCATCTAGCTACAAGGACCAATAGTCTATGTTCTAAGTTTTCCTTAAAGCTTTACAAACCTTTTCAAGGTTATGTTGTCATGAGATATGACTTTACTCCCTTTTAGGAGATGAAATATATTTTGGTCATTGACCTAAGGCTTCTCTTAGCCTTTTGATGAATTAAAATGATTTGCAAAGAGTTTTTAGAAATTCTAAATTGATTCCAAGAGAAACTAGTTAACTTATGTACCTAGAAATGTCAATTTAACTCTCTCATTTAAGTTAAATGTTCTCGGTTCTGATGTGATGAGTGTGATGCTGTATGATGATGTTTTGATGTGTTGGAATGTGTGAAAATATCATGTGATGATGTAGAAGCGATCCTATGCATGATAGGTAAGAAACTAGCTAACTAGAAATACCGTAAAGCTAGAATTTAACATAGTTTTGACCCATTTGTTTATGGAACTAATCCAAACTATTTTAATGGGAACATAATCAGATTTAGATTGTTTAGACATGAAAAACTTGGTATCATTTGAATTAGAATTGAATTCTAGCACCTATGGGGAAACTAGTAACTAGAAAACTGTAAAAATGCAAATGTAGAACTCTTAGAACATTTAATTTTCTGGATTCTGTCCAGCACCCTTACAACATGATAAACATGATTAATAATTAGTCCTTAAGCATAGGAATGTCTCATAATTGATTTAGATTTAATATGTAGCGTCTTCGGCGAAGACGGAACCGAGAAAGGGTCTAAAACGTAAGTTCTAGAACCCCGTAAATACAAGTTAGAGATTCTGCCCTGTGCTTTTCAGATTTAAGTATGAACATGAGGATTAGGAATGATGATTAACTATGAGCCCTTAGGTGCATAAAATATGAGCGACGGATGTTAGAGAACCAAATCTCATGATTAAGACCCGTAAGGGTCAAAGCATAAGCTACCGTAAGGATAAACGGTTGAATGTTCCATGATGATGTATGTTATGTAAATGATGATGATGTTATTCATATGATGAATTCATGAGGATATATGTTTATGTGGCATAAAGCAAATTTGGAAGGAATTCGGTGTAATGCCATCGTGCCGCCGAATTCCCAACAAATTTGGGGACTTAAAGAAATTTTGAAAATTAAGGTACTAAGATGGGTTCTAGGATGACATCGGTTTGGCCGAGCACCTCCATAGAACTCATGTGACATCGGTACCATTTTATACTCTTAGGTGACACCGGTTCGGCCGAGCACCCCTAAGAGAATTGCCCCCTAACCCGTACTCAGATAGTCGGGATTTATGATTTATGATACTCTTATCGTTAAGTGGTAAGTAAGAACTAGTGACGACTAGTTAAGGTATGAGCTCATAACCTAGATGTATGACACGTTGTGGGTGACACCGGTTTGGCCGAGCACCCCCAGTTCGATTGTCTTTTAGGGTGGCCCATGAGGAAGAGATGTTTCATGATTATGATTATGTCACTAAGTTTGTCCCATATGAATGTTTCTATTGCCACTTTATGCCACCAAGTATGATGATGCTTGATGTTATGTTTTATGTATGTGCATGAGGTAGTGCCATGCATACATTTTCTATTATGTTGCATTCATGACATTAAGATCATCCTAAAATGAATGGACCTTGGCTAAAATATATTTTAAAGTTTAAAATGAACTTAATACATGCTCAGTCATTTTGTATAAATAAACCCAAGGTTCCTGAGATTCTTTAGCAAGATTCTCACTCCATCTATCTCTTTCTTTCCGTCACGTCTTCAGATGGCGACGTTCGTAGTGTTCGTGGACACGCTGACATGGGAGGTGCACCATGACCCGGACCACGGGTCATTCCATTTTGTGGGTCGATGCACAGTTAGAGTATTCATGTTCATGGGTCGACCCTTCACTCCCCCTGTACATTCCCATCGTTTCTCCCCCGTCTCACCTTTTGGCGATGACCTGGTGTTCGAGTGCGCACGTCCCCTAGAGGAGAGGCTTCGCCGTACCCCATCATCCACGTCCGCCGCTCGAGACTACCCCTAGTATGTGCCCCGTTGCCCGTCGTCTTTTTCGGAGACGGATCCTTCCAAGGATTCGGCAACCCAGGCACCCTCCGAGGGATCTTCCCCCACCATACCCATGGACCTTGGGGAGGATAGTGAGCCTTCCGTGACTCAGCCGAGGCTTGCACAACGACCGGAGATGAGGCCACGCCGTGGAGGTCACTTCCGAGCCCCGTTCCGCCTCTTCACGTCCGAGGAGCTCGCCCGCTTCCTGGATATTTGCCTCGTTCGCGAGATGGACGCTTGATGAGAGGTGACGATCGTCCGATGGAGTACCCGGTTAGAGCACACACCACTTAGATGGGGATAAACCTTCTTTTGTTTAGAGGTTATCCCATTAGATGCACTCGGGTAGGGGAGTAGATTATGTTTATGCTTATGTTGTATTTTCTTTTATGCATTTCCCTTGTACTAAATTAAGACTCACACTTATAAGTGGGCAAGTTATATATATATGAGATGATATTCAGTGATGTTCATGTTGTGCTCTATGTTATGATGTTTTGTGTTACTTTACATGGTTTACCGTTTAACGCATCACGCGGCTCTCACTTTGTATTTCAAAAAAAAAAAAATTTACCCGTATTTCCACTAAGTATTTCAAAGTAAAAATGAGAACTATGAGGTAACAGACTAATGATTAATCCAAATATGTTCTAGAGTATTGGGTTAAAAATTAGGATGTTACACTTTCTGTTTTGAGACAGGTACCAAATGCAATCTAAATTTCTTTTTCATTTCCAAAATGTTTATAACCATAAAATTTAATTTTAATAAATTGCTAGTATAGTGTGTTGTCACATCTTTAATATTATAATAATATTCTACTACTATGTGCAATAATAAAGAGGGGTAAAGAAGAATTTTGGATTTTGGTTTAAAATAAAGAAGAAACTTAATTTCAATTTAATGCAAGATTAAATTAATTTCAAATTTAAACATTATACCTTTTACGCAAAGTAGGCCAATAATTATTAAGAAAAATTTTCAGTCTTAGTTGTTCTTTCTAGACGAGAAAAGCAATTAAAAATTATAATGCTTTCAAGATTGCAATATATTTTTGTCTCTAAAAAATAAGTGAGTTTTGGTTTTGATCATTAAAAAAATATTTTTTGATTTTGGTCCAAACATTTTCAAATTTGTTTGGTTTTAGTTCCTCTAGTTAGGATTTCTCTGTTAAATGTTGAACTGGCTAATATCAAATCATGTTATCATATCATATATGATAATTAGTAGTCATATACGGTACATCATAACCCTATTTGTCAAATTAAAATTCTCATCTAATAACCCATGGAGATGACCAAAAAAGCCGTTCAAGCGGATACCTATGGGATTACCAGCAATAGGGACGGGGAAGTGGATAATAAGTTTAGTGTCCACAAGAGCAGGAGTGAGTCCCTATTTGTTAAACGGAGCGGGGATGGGAAATGATGAGATCCGCCACATCCCAGGGAGATCTGTCAATTCCCTATAGTTGGATCATATTGTATTATTAGTATCTGTTATATTTTATATTTATGTTTAGAATTTCAAAGTATTTTTGTGATTTTTCTCCATTTTGGATTTTTTTAAAATTCTTCTAACAAACCTGCGGATACTTGTGAAGATTCAAATGTAAGATTTATCGGATCTATACCAAGAATTTAGAACACCAATTATATAGAAATATAAAACAACAATTATATGTACCTTGTTGGTCCATAGCATTGAAGAACATCACCTATGAATCTTGTTGCAAGAAAAGCACAAACTTGTATACCTCAGGTGCAAGAGAACCTACTCCATTCCTGTCTCCTTATCGAGGCCACATCAATGGAACAATGAGCCATCAAGAGTTGTCAAGGCTGAAGAGAGGATCAATTCCAGTAGTATGAATTTATAACAATTTGGTCTTGTCCATCAAAGACCTAGGTCACAATAAGCCTCTACATCATAATCTAGTTTATTCACTATTAGGCTCAAGGCTAATAACATATGGTGACTTCCAAAACCCAAGTAGACCACATATTAATTTCATGGGTTTATAGGAAATATCAAGCCTATCCATTCAACATTCAAGCCATTTTATTAAATTAAAATCTCACCAATCAATAAAAGCCCAAATTACCGGAAAACTTTAATATCAAATCCCTACAAGGAATGGGGAATGGGGACGGGAATAGTGTAGGGGGAAGGGTGTGCAAAATTCAAAATGAGGACTAAGGGTGGGGGCATGCATGTCCCTTCCCCCATAGATATCCTTTGTCATCGCTAATAACTCATTAGACTCAACCCATTAACTAATCTTGTAGAACCTAATGACTGATTTTACAATCAAACTTTGAAACATATGGTTATTATATGTCACGTATGATATAGGATTAGATATTGTGATTTTTCATTAGCCAACTCAACATTTAACATAGATAGATTAACTATGGGTAAATTCAAATGGGTTTTAAAAATGTTTGGACCAAACTCAAAGAAAATATGTTTTTAGGGATCAAAATCAAAATTCACTAATCTCTTGAAAATAAAAATATATTTAAGCCTTTTTGAAAATTCATATATTTAATATATAAATTCACTATAACAGTTAACTATGCATTGAAAATAAACATTTACTCATCAACAAGTAATAATCATTTATTAATTAAAGAACATTTTTACCTGCTATATAAGTTTTAATTAAATAAATTTTGTATAATAATTGTAATAAATTAAATAATTTATATCGATTTAAACTAATACTTATTGTTACCTATGTTTTACAAAAAAAATTTGTTTCCTTTACTCCAAACATGGAAGAAGAAGTCATATTTTTTATTCTTTAATTAGAATGGGGTTGGTGTAGAAATGAATACGACTCAGATGACACGTTACCACATCATCATGTGCTGATGTTAAGGTTTCACAAAGGAAAATAACAATCAGAATCATTTGATGTAATAATTTATTGTTAATGTTTTATTTTACTGTATAATTTTAATAAATAAATATTGGGACTTAATCCAAAATCCTATACTTGTAAGAAATAGAAATATTGGTAGTATTTTGACCTATAAATATGGCTTTAGTTACTTGAGTTATGTTATCCTCCAAAAAGTGGGAGTAATCCATATAGATAGCTTTTATGAGTTGTTTATATGACGAAATATTTATAAAGATTGTATGCAACTACAGCTATTCAAAAGTTATAGATAGTGAAAGATTTGAAACTCCTTATAGGAGTTGTGGATGTAGGCAGTTAAGGTCGAACTACGTTAAATTTTATCTCCTTTATATTGTTTTTCTTCTTGCATTGTTCCTTCTATTGAGAGAGAGTTTATTTTTGTATTTTTTTTGTTTCCACTGCCCAACAATAAAGAAGTATAAATTTGAATTAAAATATGGTTATCTAAATTAATTTAAAATGTTAAAAAATTAAAAGCATGTAAAATGAAATAATTCTATAATAAATAATTGTAAATTCGTTATTGAATAAATAATTCATTTAAACTAATACTTATATAAATTCATTTTATACGATAAATATTCTTTTAGAAGTGTTATTTGATTTATAAAACAAAAATGTACTTCTAATCCACGCATGATAAGGAGTGGGAAATGCTGTCATGACCCGACTTGGGAACGTGACCGACACGTGAGGAATCTCATCCCCACATAAGCCTCCTGAGTGACGTGTCTCTCTATATGCATATAATAGCATAATATTATCCTTAAAACATGATTTTTCTTCTAATCCAATATCCATTTCTTTGTTCAAAATATATTATTTAAATTCATAAAACTAGAAGTAATTGATATTCAAGATTTGAAAATCCCTTTTTAATCCATTTTACTGATCACGAAGTCATAATTATTTGATCACATAATATGAATCTTGATCTGAAAACATGTTTAACCCTTGAAAACTGAATCATAACTACATAGCTTATCTATTACATAATCTAATCAAATTTCATACTTTTAAATTCGTACTTAAACTCTGAAAACATATACATAACTATTTAAAATGCCGAAATCTAATACAATATATGAAAATAATGCATGGCCCGGATCCTGCCTGCACATCTACTGGAGCTTGCTAACATTAACCTAAACCTATACTAAGCCTTACTCTAAAATAAGGCTCACCACTAGGAAAAAGCTGAGTCAACCAAATTGAGCTGAAACTGAACCTGTACCTGCAACTATGAAAGGAAGGGAGATGGGTGAGTCAATGGACTCAGTGAGTGAGCTCTCACCCATCACCCACATGGGACAACCAAAGAATGTACATATAATATCATGCATACAGCAATCATAATCATTTGATATTTAAATATATAACTACATACAAAAGCATTTCTCATTTCATGGATTCATGAACAAACAATTGTAAACTTACAAGCAACTTGAAATCATGTTAACTAAGATGCGGCAGAGCCTAGGGAAACAGTATCTCCTAAGATGTATATATATATATATATATATATATATATATATATATATAATAACTGGAGCTGTAAAGTCAAGTGTCTCTGGCGGACGAGCTGTGAGTATCTATCTAGGTCTCGTTATCTGTATTTGTTGTGGGGCGATATTGTCCACTAATGGACAACTTGGTACCAAGGTTAACGATCTCATACAACCATTAACTAACTATCTATTTCTTGATCTCTACCGTCTAAACTAGTTTGACAAAACCATAACTGAAAAATGGGTACTCAGTCCCCGGCGAACAGAGCCCCTAAATTCTTAGTACACTGGGAGTTCTAGATTCATATAACTCTAACAATCTGATTTTAGCATAACTGTGGCAGTGAGAATCATGCCCAAGGGATCACCCATTTGTAGGCAACCCGATCTCAAGCCCACAAAATATGTATCTGACAGTTACTAAGAATCATACTGAATTTCGTACCTTTTGATACCATAAAACTGAAGTTCTAAATTCAAATCTTAAACTACCATGACTTTCCATCTACTTGATAATCTAAAATCATAGTTCAAAGTACTAGGGTTCGTAATCATAAAAGTAAAAAATCATTTAACATTTTTATCCGTAAAGCTGGGTCATACTCTTGTTCACACTTCTCTAACATATATATAGTTATCTTAACTGAATATTCAAAACATAGTTTGAAATCTAAATCTTGAAAACACAATGCTGTCGTAAACTCATAAAACATATTTGATAAAAGCAGAATTGCTACAATATATATTTTCTCAATAAATCCATTCTTAATCATGTAAAACATTTTTCTAAAGCATACAACGTAACAATCATGGTCCCATGGTTTTAAAAAACTCATTCTTTCATGCTATTATCATAAATCATAATTTTTCTAACTTGACATAATCATGTAAAATCATATTTTATATTTTTGCTCATCTCAAATTTCATATTTTGCAATTATCATGCATCAAACATAATCATAATGGTAAAACTAAGGCAATGAGGTCAAACCCACTCACTTGGAGAAGGAGAACAAGAGCGGACAACTCCGACGGAGCTCCGGGGAGTAAGGATGGAGCCAGGGTCTACCATTATAACCATAAAACTCATTAATGATCTATGGGTACCTCTAGATTGCCCTAACATAACTCTAACAACATTGAGGGAACACCCCCACTTAACAATAATGAGAGAAACAATACCTTACTCAAGATCATGAAAGAATGGAGAGAATGAAGACTAAATCTAATAACATATACATACCTTGAGGCTTGGGAGTGATGGATTAGAGAGGATTTGAGAGAAATGAGGGTTTGGAATGTGTGTGTGCGCGCTTAGGTTTTGCTTCTGATTCTGTGAGGGAGGGGAAAGCCTGATGGCCTTTAAAAGGGCCAAAAATGAAACGGCGTTGTTCCACTTATACTGTGCTGTCATCAACTGCTCGCTGCAGCAAACATGGGGAAACAACAACTCACTGTAGCGAACATATATCGCTGCAGCGAGCTTCTTGGCTCGTTTGCTCGTTGTAGCGAACATAACTCATCGCAATGAGGTCGTTTCAGATTGTGCAAAGAACAAGCATTACCACTCAAAGTGCTCTGGCATCTGGGTTGTCTCGGCACTCACTTATTTAAGTAAATGTCCCCATTTATTTTACTCTCCATTAACTTTAAAACATAAATGTAAATAAGGAAATACCCTCCATTTGGATTCAAATAAAATATCATAGAAATCAAAATCCCAACCAATCAAAATCCAAATTTTGGGTTTTAGTTCAAATTTGAGAAACTTTGCGATTTTCTAAACTTATGGGCTAAAAACAAAATGTTTGGAGGCATCATAAAATTCGTTAAAAATCACTTTTTAACTTATTCTCCTTTAGGGAACAATTATTGGGACTTTTGATCCCAAGAATGTGGCTCTAACATATATCCCTCCAAGGAGGTGTAGGATTCAGACTTGGTGAAATCCAGGATCCAACAATATGGGTGGGTCCCAGGGGACCTCAAGGCAATACGGAACTTGTCCACTGACACGTATACCTGGGGTATCACAAATG
Source organism: Dalbergia cochinchinensis (assembly GCA_031216125.1). Lineage (NCBI taxonomy): Eukaryota > Viridiplantae > Streptophyta > Magnoliopsida > Fabales > Fabaceae > Dalbergia > Dalbergia cochinchinensis. The sequence continues at coordinate 62,616,478 of CM062377.1, forward strand.
CACTTCTAATATTTATCATGCTATCAGTAGTTTTTTTTGTCCCATCACAAAAGCTAAGGTATATAGAGCTAGTTTGGATAAAATTCTAACAAGAAGAAAGATATTTTTTTTCAATTTTTTCTGAAAAAAATACTTCTAAAATTTAGTTGCATGTTTATTTGTGTAATTTCTCAAAAGAAGCAGAAGCATAAATTAATCAGTTTTCTGCTTTCTTTCTCTCTTTTTTAGAAGTAGATAAGGATATGGTACTGATAGAAGCACAAGTAGTAAACGAGAGAGAATGTTATTGGTTATTTATTAAAATTAATTGAATTATAAATATATACAAACAAATTTTATGAAAAGACAAAAAATGACCTTCCATTAAATAACTCTCATCACTTGTCCTTTTTAAATTACAAATAATATCTTTAATTATAATTTTACCTAAAAATACTTCTATATTTATCCTATTTTAATAGTTGCTGATTATAATAAAAAGTACTTCAATAATTATATCCAAACATATACAAATTTTTTGTATTCTCTCATAATTTTAACCAAACATATCCACAACCAATGTTTTCAATCCATGCATCATCAATATTTCCAAACAATAAAGAGGTAAATATAAAAACTCCAATCACCATGAAGCATATATGCATTGTGCTTAATTGGCCTTTTTTCAATCCACCATGCATGCATTTATATCAAAATTTTCCAAACAAATCTCCAATCACCATAATAAAGCATATATGGATTAAATCATTATCCCTTGGTAGCAGATTATGTGCTTTAAAATTTACCTGCATATTCTTTTCCTATTTTTGGTGATTTGTTGGTTCACTATCTTTCACATCCAATACCACCCCAAATTTAGGATTTTTTTTCAGAAATAAAATAAAAAAATTGGGAAACTTGAGATATGTCATATTCTGAAGAAAAAAAACTCAAAAATGTGTCTTGTTTTCACTGTATATAAGTCATACCAGGGTGAATCGAATTAATATTTACACATAAGTCGCACAAGAGTTATATGACTTATGCACGCATCGTTGGACACCTACAATGTATAAGTCGTACAAAGGTTGCACAACTTATTTGTAATTAAATTTGTACATAACTCTCATCACCACCCTGGATTGACTTATATGCAACAGCAATTATATTGGACCTTGTTCACTCTGTTGAGAATGACTCATTGTCTATGATCATCTTGCATTCAGGACATTTGGGGTACTTCTCTGGCCTTTCTTCAACAAATATAGAGATTTCTCTGTCATTTAAACATGCTTGATTAATTCATTTATAGTGTATTTTGAACTTAATTACAGGTGAATGGTTATGGAATTAAATCTATGGCTAGTTTTTTCCTTGATTATGGCTATACTCAACGGGAGGAGTTGAGGTTTCCAGCCAAAAAGTTGAGGGCATTCTGGTTTTCTCCTCCTGCTGATTCAATTGATGGCAGTGGCAGTGGCATTAATGGGCCTTTTCCAAGAATATTTATTTCAGAGCTGTTGGTGGATCAGATGAGTCCAAAGACTCAGGTGTGTTTATGAGAAAAAATTTGCAATAACTATTGTTCTGTGTCTATGCTCTGGGAATTGCTTGATTATGATGGGGTTGGATTCCTTCCCTCTTATTTGCTGCTATTTTCAAAAGTTAGCTAAGTAATAATATGATTGTGTGGCTCTGCTTGTTTATGTGCTGCAAAGTGAGCAGCTCTTTAGGTTTTCACCTCTTGATGTAATCAAGGGTATGATGTTAAAAGGTGTACTGTTTTCTCAAATTCACTTAACTGTATGGAGTTTTGAGATTTACATTTGTTAATTCCCAACATCTGCTTTCTCCCCATTTGGACCGAAAACCAACGTACATTTCAGTTATAGAAAATGTGTTTTGTTGAAGCCCATATCATGCTTGTGGAAGTATTTCCATTTGAACTTAGAAACCAAGGGTATGTGGCATAAGCTTCTATATGCCTAAAAGTATTTATCTAAGGAACGTGTATACTCTCTTCTAGCACCTGGGTTACTTATGTTTTTACTGATTCTTGATCCAATAGTGAAAGTGAGTATGCTGCCTGGACTTGAGTCAATGGACATGCACTGAACCATGTTACAATTTCCACTCATCGATTGAAAACTCATTTGAGAAATATAAAAAGTCTAAATCAGTTTATTGAGCAGAGTGGATTCAGATTGAACTCAGAAGGAGGAGTTCTGAAAAGTTTGTAACCTTGTTTATTATTCTGCAAGTATAAAGGTTTTCTGGATTTTTTTCTGACAAAAAAAAAGCATTCAATGTCCAATGGTATGACAATCACATGCTAGTTTGTTTTTTGACTTTTGCAATAGCACAGATCACTAGATATTGATAAGTAATTCGGTATACGAGGTAGAGCAAGACTTTAGCAATGACTGTGTGACCTTATCTGCCATGGAGGGTGACAACTACTTTCATCAATCTAGGGTGGTGAGACTTATGTGCAAATAAAATTGCACATAAGTTGTCTTACCCTAGTACAACTTATGTATTGTAGGTGTCCAACGATGTGTGCATAAGTCGTACCACCCTTGTATGACTTATATATAAATTTTAATTCGATTCACCTTGTTATGACTTACGCACAGTAAAAATAGGACACATTTTGAGTTTTTTTAGAATAGGACATATTTCAAGTTTTTCAATTTTTTATTTTATTCATACAAAAAATCCCCCAAATTTATTCCCCTGGAAGCACAAATACCAGTACCCTTTTGAATCCAATGGTTGTGAGTTGATCATAAATATTTAAAATATTAATAAATTTAGCTAGTGAGACACGTGATAAATTTTCAACCATAAGTTATCTAGAAGATATCAATACCCATGAATTTTATAGGGTACCAGAGAAATTCCCTTAATTTTGATATAATTTTAGTGTAAAAATATTTTATACAAACTTTATTACATAACATTGTAATCTCAAAATTAAAATATAAATTAATGAATGACAATAGAAAATTCTTTTATATTAACCCGATATCAACATATTTGTTTTTGTTACCAAATGTTTTACCTATGTAAGTGTGTGCATACATATAATTTTTTTTTCTCCAAATAGTGAGAGACTGAGCGACTTTGAGCGAGAGAGAGCAATGATGAGCAACTGAGTGAGAGATTAGGCACATGAGCTAGAAGCTCTTAAAAACTAACTGAAGCATAACTAATAACTGACAGATAGTGCTAGAAATTGCTTCGAAGTTGCTTTGAAGTTGAACTTTTATCTTCTCTTTATTATCTGAGATATTCTCAACAAATTGTTATTTTCAACTACATGTCAAAATAGTGATACTAGAGTTTCTAGAATAGTTGGTGGCTCAGAGAAACAACAAGAGCAACTTTACCTTGCAACGCTCCTATGATGATTTGGACAAGACTTTGAAACTCGGGAAGGGTATGATTTCTCATATGAATGCTGAAATTGGCTGACATTATTAATCAATATGACCCTCCTAATATTAAGCTTTTAATGAATATAGCACGGATCACTAGATGTTGATAGGTAATTAGGTATAGGAGGTAGAGTAAGACTCTAGCAATAACTGTGTAACCTTATCTACCATGGAGGGTGAGAACTACTTTGATCAATCTAGGGTGGTGAGACTTATGTACCAACAAAATTGCACATAAGTCATGTCACCCTTGTACGACTTATGTATTATAGGTGTCCAACGATGTGTGCATAAGTCATACCACCATTGTATGACTTATGTGTGATTCACCTTGTTACGATTTATGCACAACAAAAATAGGAAACATTTTGAGTTTTTTTATAATAGGACAAATTTCAAGTTTTTCAATTTTTCATTTTATTCACACAAAAAATCCCCCAAATTTATTCCCCTGGAAGCTCAAATACCAGTACCCTTTTGAATCTAATGGTTGTGAGTTAATCATAAATATTTAAAATATTAATAAATTTAGTTAGTGAGACACGTGACAAATTTTCAGCCATAAGTTACCTAGAAGATACCAATACCCATGAATTTCATAGGGTATCGGAGAAATTCCCTTAATTTTTACATAATTTTAGTGTAAAAATGAATTTGGCTAAGAAATGAGAGAAATATAGAAGAAAGAAGTTAGAGAGAGAAAGGCGCGTTAAGAGGAGAGAGAGAACTGTTCACTTTAAAAAATCACCCCTATGTAATCGATTACATTGAGCCCAGAAAGGGCCTCAGAGAAACAAGGCTCTCTGGTAATCGATTACAGCACCTCTATAATCGATTACAAGCAATTTTTCTTTTAATTTTTTTATTTTTTAAGAAAACAACTTGAATTATGATAAAAAAAATTTAACAATTTATTCAAACAACAAATAATTAATCAAACGTAAAAGATCAATCACACAAATTTCATCTTAAAGCAAAGCTAATATATATCAATTAAAAAAATAAGGTGATACAAACAAATAGTCAAATAATCACACAAATACTAGGAACAAAAGCTAATTATATGCTTGAGAGATCAATTATTCCCAGTATAGAAGGACCTTTCCTTAGACAAGGGTTTTGTGAATATATCTGCTTGTTGCTTATTTGTTTCCACAAATTCTAAGACACTATCACCTTTTTGCACATGATCCCTTAAGAAATGATGTCTAATTTCAATATGTTTAGTTCTAGAGTGCAAAATGGGATTTTTAGATAAGTTGATTGCACTTGGGTTATCACATCTTATAGGAATATGGTTAAGTACTAAGCCATAGTCTGAAAGTTGTTGTTTCATCCAAAGGATTTGAGCACAACAACTTCCAGAGCAACCTATTCTGGTTCAGCAGTGGATAAAGCCACACTATTTTGTTTCTTACTGTGCCAAGAAACTCATGCAGATCCAATTAAGTGACATGTTCCACTAGTACTTTTTCTATCCGTTTTGCATCTGGCAAAATCAGAATCTGAATATCCAATTAAATTGCATGAGTTGCCCTTAGGATACCATAAACCTAAATTTATAGTGCCAATTAAATATCTCATAATCCTTTTGACAATACTAAGATGTGATTCTTTAGGATTAGCCTGATATCTAGCACACAAAAAAACACTAAACATTATATCAGGCCTATTAGCAGATAGATAAAGGAGGGATCTGATCATACCTCTATATTTTTTGATATCAACTGATTTGCCTTCTTCATCTTTATCCAAGTAACAAGCAATGCTCATAGGAGTAGCAATCTCCTTTGTATTGTCCATTCCAAATCTTTTGAGCAACTCCTTACAATATTTTGATTGATCGATAAATATGCCATCCTTGGCTTGCTTGATTTGGAGTCCAAGAAAGAAATTTAATTCTCCATCACTGACATCTCAAACTCACTTTGCATGATATTGGAGAATTCCTTGCACAAAGACTCATTAGTGGCACCAAAGATAATATCATCCACATATATTTGCACTAAGAGTATGTCATGCTCCTTTCTTTTAATGAGGAGTGTAGTGTCAACTTTTCCTCTTGAGAAATCATTTTCTAAGAGAAATTTACTCAACCTTTCATACCAAGCCGTAGGTGCTTGCTTTAAACCATATAAAGCCTTTTTCAATTTGAAAACATGGTTAGATAAATCAAACCTTTCAAAGCCTAGAGGTTGGTCAACATACACTTCTTCTTGAATGAGACCATTTAGAAAGCACTTTCAACATCTATTTGGTAAAGTTTAAAATCCATGATAGATGCAAAAGCAAGTAACATTCTAATTGCTTCTAATCTCGCTACAGGAGCATATGTTTCTTCATAATCTATTCCTTATTCTTGGTTATATCCTTTAGCCACCAATCTTACTTTATTTCTCACTATGACACCATTCTCATCTAATTTGTTCCTAAAAACCCATTTGGTGCCTATTATTGGATGATCATTGGGTCTAGGAACTAGTTCCCAAACTTGATTTCTTTCAAATTGGTTTAATTCATCTTGCATAGCAATAATCCAATGTTCATTAATAATAGCTTCATCAATGATCTTAGGTTCAATTTGAGAAACAAATGCCCTATGATTGCATGTATCTTTTAGAGAGTTTCAAAGTGTTACCCCTTTGGATATATCACCTATAATGTTGTCAATTGGATGATTCTTTGAGGCTTTCTACTCCTTTGGTAGATCACATGTCCTTGGTTGCTCTTGAAGAGAAGTTTTCTTCTTGATTTCCTTTTCCTTGGTCTCTAACTCTTTTTCATGAATATGAATGTTTTTCAAAGCATCTACAAGATCATAAAAAATTTCCTTTCTCGGCCTAAGAGGATTAGTCTTATCAAAAGCAACATGGATAGACTTTTCTATAGTCATAATTCTTTTATTATAAATTCTAAAAGCCTTACTATGTAGAGAGTAGCCAAGAAATATTTCTTCATCAGATTTGGCATCAAATTTGCCCAAGTTATCCTTGCCATTGTTCAAAACAAAACATTTACATCCGAATATGTGAAAGTGAGAGGTATTTGGTTTTCTCCCTTTGTATATTTCATAGGGGGTTTTCTTTAAAATTGGCTTTATTAAGGCTCTATTCATAACATAGCAAGCAGTATTTACTGCATCCACCCAAAAATATTTAGGGAGATTTGAGTCATTGAGTATAGTTCTTGCCATTTCTTTTAAAGATCGATTTTTCCTTTCAACAACTCCATTTGTTGAGGGGTTCTTGGGGCAGAAAAATTATGCTCAATTCCATATTCATCACAAAATTTTTTAAAAGATACATTTTTAAATTCTCCACCATGATCACTTTTTATAGATGTAATGTTAAGATTTTTCTCATTTTGAATAACTTTTACAAGTTTTCTAAATGCCTGGAATGCATCACTCTTATGAGCAAGAAACAATGTCCATGTATATCTAGAATAATCATCCACAATCACTAGAGCATAATAATTACCTCCAAAACTCATAGTTCTAGATGGACCAAGCAAATCCATGTGCAAAAGTTGTAAAGGTCTAAGTATTGAGATAACATTTTTAGATTTAAAAGAGACCCTTACTTGTTTTCCCTTTTGACATGCATCATAAACTTTATCTTTTTCAAATTTGAGTTTTTATAGACCAATTACTAGATCTTTTGAAGCCAACTTATTTAAGTGATCCATGTGAATGTGTGCAATTCTTCTATGCCATAACCATGAATCATCTTCTTTACTTATGAGACAAGGTGCATGATTTGAAGGAATATCTTCTACGTTTATCATATATACATTATTTATTCTATGTCATATAAACTTTTCTTGTCTATCCTTTTTACTTTCAATGAAGCAATAGAGTGAATCAAATAATGCCTAAACACCTTTATCACACAATTGACTAACACTTAATAGACTATGTTTAAGTCCATCAACAAGTAGAACATTTTCTATGGAGGTAGAGGGATCTTTACCAACTTTACCAACTCCAAGGATTTTTCCTTTGTTGTTATCTCCATATGTTACATGTCCACTATTCTTGGGAGTAATGTGTGTAAACTTTGATGCATTTCCCGTTATGTGCTTCGAGTATCCACTATCAATGTACCAACTTCGCTTCAAAAGATCCTATATCACAATGTCATAATTTTGATTTAGGTGCCCAAATTTTCTTGGGTCCTTGAGTGTTAGACTTGGGCAAAGTGCCCTTTGGAACCCACACCATTTTTCCTACTATATGTCGATTCTTTCTAATATAACATGTTGATGCATTATGACCTTTCTTACCACAATGGAAACATGTTAGGAATGGAAAGGTAGACATTTTAGATGATATAAAGAAGTTTTTATAAAACTTTTCTTGGCCCTTTGCACATCTTTGTTTACCTAATAAAATATCTAAATTATTTTTACCAAAGGTAAACTTTGCAAGAGTGTTTTCCAAATTATTTATCTCTTTTTCAAACTTTTCGCATGATGAGCATGAATAGGATTTAATAACATTCTCATACACTAAGCATTTAGTACATGATGAGTTTGCATCAATTAATCCTAAAGTTTCATTTTCAAGTTTGAGTTCCTCCAATTCTTTGTTTAATTTTGAAATTTCTTTTTCTAACTTTGAAATGACTTGCTTGGAGGATGAAACAAGTTTTGCAAGTTTAATGGATTCTTCACACAAATCATTAAATGCATCTTGAAGTTTATTAAATGAAGGAGATAAATCAAGATCAGAGGATATTACCTCTTCATCACTTTCACAATCTCTAGCCATGAGACTTAGATTTGCAACTTCATTTTCAGAGTCACTGGATGAATCCATATCATTCTCCTCCCATGTTATGTATGTTTTCTTTCCTTTCTTCTCTTTGAAAGATCTCTTCCCAAGTTTCTCCATTTTCTTTTTGTAGATAGGGCATTCCATTTTCATGTGTCCCGATTGATCATATTCATAGCATCTTGGGATTGGAGAGGATTCTTCACCTTTCTTGAAATTCTTCTTAGGGTTGAAATTTGATTTTCTTTGATACCCCTTTTCTTTAGAAACCCATCAAACTTTTTCACAAATAAACTAAAACTTTCATCATTTTCATCCATACCTTCTTGTTCATCAATGTCGTCATCATCGCTTTCTTCATGTGCGGAAGATGAGACTTTGAGTGCAATTCCTTTCTTCTTTTTGTCATTCTCTTCATGTTGATTGAGTCTTGTAAGTTCCAACTCATGATCTTGAAGTTTCCCAAAGAAAGTGGCAAGAGACATAGTGGCCAAATCCTTTGATTCTGCAATAGCCATCACTTTCGATTGCCATTGCCTATTGAAACATCTCAACACTTTGTTAATAAGATCCTCATTTGGAAATGTCTTTCCCAAAGAGGCAAGATGATTAACAATATGTGTAAATCTCTTTTGCATGTCTTGAATGCTTTTATTTTGATTCATTCTAAAGAGTTCATATTCGTGTGTGAGAGTGTTTATTCTAGATCTCTTGACATCACTAGTGTCTTCATGAGTGACTTCTAAGGTGTCCCACATTTCTTTTGCATTTTTACAATTTGATACTCTAAAGTACTCATCACTCCCTAAAGCGGAAGTGATTATGTTCTTGGCTTTCAAGTTATATTGAACTTCCTTTTATCTTCATCACTCCATTCATTTCTAAGTTTTTCAACTTTCTTATCTTCTGCAATTTTAGTAGGAATAAAAGGATCATTTTCTACCGCATCCCAGATATCTAACTCTATAGCTTCTATAAAGATTTGCATGTAGGTTTTCCAATAATGCCATCACCATTAAATATAGGAGGCCTATTAATAGAGTTTTCTTTAGGAAAAAAAGAGTTTGAAGAGGCCATTACTATTCTTGAAGCGTTTAAGCCTCATACAAGAAACTAGCTCTAGTACCACTTGTTATCCAAGTGGCCTCAATGAACTGAAGAGGGGAGTGAATTGAGTTCACAAACTTTTTCTTGTGAAAAACACTCTAATGCCTTTTCAAAGGATATGTGAGTAAATGTATCAAAACCTTGATTAAAAGATGTAGACATAAGCAATACGAAAACTATCAATGGAGAATAAATAGATGATGGAAGAAACAAACTTGCAATCAACTTAGAGAGATAAGGGAATGCAAACTCAATTTATACTGGCTCGTCACCTTTATACTGGTTTGGTCACCTCTTATGGCCTACATCCAGTTCTCTCAAATAACCCACTTGAGAGTTCCACTAACTTTAATTTTTTTACAATCAAAGAGCACTCCTACACCTTGGGATCCCTCACCCTTGTGCTTGAGTCTCTTAGGCACCAAGAGATACCACACTCTTGTTTTATCAAGGGATGTCTTACCCTTGTACACAAACTTGAAGAAGAAATACAAGAATTCTCTCTGAATAAAGTAGATGTTACAAATTGAAGTCCTATAAGGTTTCTTAAGAATAAGACAATTTGGCCAAGTATTAATCAGAAAGATTGATGAATGAGAATGATTGTTTAAATGATCTTTGTAATATGTTTTCTGTGTTTTAAAATGTGTTAAACAATGGTACTTATAGAGAACAATTCGTGTAGACCGTTGAGGATTAACCCCAAGAGACGTGTTTCTTCAAAACACACCCATTTGCAAGTTTCTAGGCCTGGTAATCGATTACATCACCTTGTAATCGATTACATAGTTCAAATTTTTGAAAACAGACAATGGTTACTTGCTGGTAATTGATTACATGCATGAAAATTCAGGTTCTGGTCTTACAAATAGCCTTGTAATCTATTACACTCTGTGGTAATCGATTACATAAATTCCAGAACTTGAAAAAAAAAAGTTTAACACACTTTAAGTCATTCTCTTATTGTGAAAATCATTTTCAAACATTTTTCAAACATATCCTTTAAGAGTAAACTCATGTTCTTCACAAGTTAAGTCAAAACATCATTTAACAACAATTAAATTATTTCAAATCAAGTTTTCTTTAGATTCATACTCATTTCTCATATTAAAACTTGATTAACTTGAAAATGGCCAAATAAACTTATTTAAGTGAAACCTTTTAACAGATTGATCTAAGTCCTAATTATTCTAACCAGTTGACTTGATCATTTGCTTGTTCATCTTCAAGAACTTCCATGCTATTTGCCTCCATTCTTTTTGTCATTTGCTTGACTTATTGGCATCATCAAAACCATCTTTAAGACCTACAATATAGCATTTACATTTATTACATAATATTTTAATCTCAAAATTAAAATACAAATTAATGAATGACAATAGAAAATTCTTTTATATTAACCCGATATCAACATATTTGTTTTTGTTACCAAATGTTTTACCTACGTAAGTGTGTGCATACATATAATTTTTTTTTCTCCAAATAGTGATAGACTGAGTGACTTTGAGCGAGAGAGAGCAATGATGAGTGACTGAGCGAGAGATTAGGCACATGAGCTAGAAGCTCTTAAAAACTAACTGAAGCATAACTAATAACTGACAAATAGTGCCAGAAATTGCTTCGAAGTTGCTTTGAAGTTGAAATTTTACTTTCTCTTCATTACCTGGGGCATTCTCAACAAATTGTTATATTCAACTACATGTCAAAATAGTGATACTAGAGTTTCTAGAAGAGTTGGTGGCTCAAAGAAACAACAAGAGCAACTTTGCCTTGCAACGCTTCTATGATGATTTGGACAAGACTTTGATACTCGGGAAGGGTATGATTTCTCATATGAATGCTGAAATTGGCTGACATTATGAATCAATATGACCTTCCCAATATTAAGCTTTTAATGAATATAGCACGGATCACTAGATGTTGATAGGTAATTAGGTATAGGAGGTAGAGTAAGGCTCTAGCAATGATTGTGTGACCTTATTTGCCATGGAGGGTGAGAACTACTTTGATTGCTCTGAAGTAGAGAAGGAGTACACATCCTTCTCTTTACTTTGATTACTCCGAAGTAGAGAAGGGGTACATGTCCTTCTCTTAGTTTCACTAAGGTGGGGTTGATATCTAAATCAATGTCCATTTAGTGCTAATGGCTATTAGTCTTGCTTGGTGGCTTGAGTGTATTCCTTGTCGTGCGGCCTAAGAGTGGAAATAAGTTTTCTAATGGGTCACTTAAAACTGGATTTAAGACTGCTATAAAAAAGAGATTGGAAGAAGTGGAATGGCACAACTAATTAGAGCATCTTTGGGAACATGATGGTAATCTGTGAGGTTTTTCTATTCTTGAGGAAAAGACCTTTTATACAAGAATTTGAGGCTGAAAATCTATAAGATAGGTCAAAAAGAGTTGATTGGGAAGTTGTGATCAAAGATGATTCACACACTTGCTCTATATATATGAACACGGCACACGAGCTAGAAGCCCTTAAAAACTAACTGAAGCATAACTAACTAACAAACAATGCTAGAAATTGCTTTGAAGTTGCTTTGAAGTTGAACTTTTACCTTCTCTTCATTACCCGAGGCATTCTCAACAAATTGCTATTTTCAACTATATGTCAAAATAGTGATACTAGAGTTTGTAAAAGAGTTAGTGACTTAGAGAAACAACAAGAGCAGCTTTGTCTTGCAACGCTTCTATGATGAATTGGACAAGACTTTGAAACTCGAGAAGAGTATGATTTCTCATATAAACGTTGAATTGGCTAATATTATTAAGTTCTCATAGAGAAGTAATTTTTAAAAAGTAACTTATAAATAAGTTATTTTACATTCAAATATATAATAATAAAAATGCCTACTTTAATATTTTAGAAAATATTTCTTAAGAAGTTAGATACTTTAACATTTCAAAAAGCACTAAGAATAATTTTTAGACAAGTAATAAATTGTTTAGTCAAATAGAAAAAAATTAAAAATATAATTTTTAATTTCTAGAAAGTTAAAAAAAGTCAGAAGTTATGGTATTCAAATAGGCCTATAAATTTTTTTTTTAATCAAAACACCATGCATAAAGTTTTAAATGTATAAGATAACTCTAAGTTTATGCTATATTATTACGGGATGCATCTTACACAAAAATGCTTAGGTCAAGGTAAAATAATACTTAAAGGAAAAAGATAAAAAATAATACTTAAAAAAAGTATAATTGTAAAACTATTATTGATATAATAAATGACATTAAAAAAATTGTTTAAATCAATTTCATTTATCAATTCAGTTTTGAAAATATAATTCATTTTATAATAAATATTTTTAAAATTTTAAAGTGATTATAAATCGAATAAATGAAGAGAAAAAATTCATTCATCTCTCATGTCCATCCAATTTATTAAAACATAAATCATTCTAGATATCCTTCTTATCCCTTTCATCTTTTCCACATTATTCAACCTTTTAAAAATGATTAACTAAAATTAAATCTAAAATTTAAAATACATAAATCATAAGATCTAAAGACCACTTGTAAGAGTGGAATTAAATAATTAAAATAAAAAATTCATGTCTTTCTCATCCATTCTATGTTCTTTAATATCCTAGGGTATTTTTTACTGGCGAAAACATTAGATAGAAATTTTCATGGAGTAATTTTATATATGGAGTTTCCATGATATTTATTTATAAACTCTTACATATGGTTTCATTGAAATTTCTTCCTTATGTTACGCATTTTATAAGACATTTTTCACACATTCAAAATACATTATTTTTTCATCAAAATTATTTTGAAAATAAAATAAAATGAAATAAATAAATATTTACATTTTAATTTCAATTTATAATTTAATTATCTAATATTTATTAATTTATTTAATGCTAAGCATAGACGTGGAAACAATTTTGATTTCAATTATATTGACAATTAAATTAAATCAAGTAAAAAAGACAAATAAATATTTTCAAATAAACTATTCAAGGATTTAAATAGTAAACTTTTTTATATTTTTATTACATGAGTTCAAAATATAAAATATATATAACTATAGATAAAAGTGTGTATAAGAAGGGGAATTGAATCATGTATTGTTTCTTTTTGTAAATTTGAAACATTTAAAAAGATAATCTTAAGTATGAAATTTGTAGTGTAGCGAAAATATAGTTAGTAGTTTCAGAAAGTAGATTTATGAAACTTTGTCAAATAATGAGAAATCATAAAGCATTATACGAGATTATGTTCATCTATGAAGCATATCTCAAAAAGGAAATTAATAAAGATAACGATAGGAAATACAAAGATGTTAAGCATTTCTTCAGAATATGTATAATAAGAAAATATAACAAAGAAGAAATAAAGAAGATTTGTCATGACTCGACTTGGGTACATGACCGGCACGTGAAGAATTCTCATTCTCACGTAAGCCTCGTGACTCTAAGTTTTTTTATATGCATATTTTAATAATAAATTCATTTACAGAACATCATTTCATCTCTCATAACCTTTAGCTCTTGAAAATATAATCATCATCAATAACATATCATAATCAACTCTAACATAATTCTCTGAAGTTAGAAAACAAATCATTTTGATTTCATTTCTCAAATTCTAAATATATCTCTATGATTCAAAATATATGAGTTACTCACTATACAAAATATACATGACAACTAGAATCATATAAATACAAAATACTCATAATAAATTAATGTCAATTTATTTCTATGGTCTGGGACCCTACCCGCCATGTACACTAGAACACTCTATCTCTAAACATTTATTAAAAGATACTCCACTTCAAAGTGAAGCTCACCAATAAAAACTCTCTACTACTCGGAAGGAGGTGGGTGAGAAGTTATTTAGAAAATATCAATATCCATAAATTTTATAGGGCACTGAAAAAATCCCTTTAATTTTGATATAATTTTAGTATAAAAATATTTTATACAAACTTTATTACATAATATTTTAATCTCAACATTAAAATATAAATTAATGAATGACGGTGAAAATTCTTTTATATTAACCCGATATCAACATATTTATTTTTGTTGCGAATGTTTTACCCAAGTGTGCGCATATATATATGTTTTTTTTCTCCAAATAGTGCAGACGAAATCATATAATTGGAAATGGAACGTGGCTGCTAGGTGTGGCGATGAGCACAAGCTTCGATCACATGTTGCCACATCATCATGTACAAGATGCTAAGGTTTTACAAGGAAAAGGAGTATCTTCAATCTCGTTTCTATCTCGTCATGCCTGTGGCAAGTTCATCTACGCAACAACACTCCTAGAAGCTTGAAGGGTCTTCTCTTCCATCTACAATTTTTCATAATATTCATTGTGAACTGAGATTTCTTGCAGTTTCACAAGAGCCAGTGAATCATTATTATTCAACGCCATGTTTACTGCTACAAAGTCCTCAACCTTGTCACCTTTGTTTTCTCTTCGCAGAACTGCATTTGCCTCTTCCAAACCCAGATTCTGGAACATAGTTTCCATGAAGGAATCACATACCCCGGGCCACTTAGGATTAGGCCTGACCAATTCTCACAGGAACCTTTCCGTGTCTTGTAGCTCACGATCAGAACATGGATCCCAGAAATCATCAATTCAGGTCCTGATTTCTATATGATTTCAGCTCTTTATTTGTTGAATTTTATTTCATGACAAGAATTCTTGTTTAATGCTTTGATTTTATTGTTTATGAATGATGCAGTGAAAACAGACAATAAAGCCAGTATTTTGAGAATTTCCTTTGTAAAATCCTGAAAAAAAAAATGAAAACAGTAACCGAAGGGGCTCTTAATAAAGTCACATACTAGAAACAAGAAGATCTTAGTTCCCAAATGACTTGATTTGTTTTATCCAAAATTGTTACTTGTGTGGTATGGTTAAGAAATAGGAATTTGATGATTAATTTGTCACCAATAGATATCCATGATGCTAATAGTGATAATAATTATGCCATCTTGTTGGTTGTACCTTCTGTTGTCCTAACATAAATTTTCTGTATGTAGGGGGGTGAGGCTTTTTTTAGGGGGGTGTTGGAAAGTATGCAATCCGTGTACTTGAATAGAAATCCAACAGCAAAGGCTATATTGGACCTTGTTCACTCTGTTGAGAATGACTCATTGTGCTATGATCATCTTGCATTCAGGACATTTGGGGTACTTCTCTGGCCTTTCTCCAACAAATATAGAGATCTCTCTGTGATTCAAACATGCTTGATTAATTCATTTATAGTGTATTTTGAACTTAATTACAGGTGAATGGTTATGGAATTGAATCTATGGCTAGTTTTTTCCTTGATTATGGCTATACTCAACGGGAGGAGTTGAGGTTTCCGGCCAAAAAGTTGAGGGCATTCTGGTTTTCTCCTCCTGCTGATTCAATTGATGGCAGTGGCAGTGGCATTAATGGGCCTTTGCCAAGAATATTTATATCAGAGCTGCTGGTGGATCAGATGAGTCCAAAGACTCAGGTGTGTTTATGAGAAAAAATTTGCAATAACTATTGTTCTGCGTCTATGCTCTGAGAATTGCTTGATTATGATGGGGTTGGATTCCCTCCCTCTTATTTGCTGCTATTTTCAAAAGTTAGCTAAGTAATGATATGATTGTGTGGCTCTGCTTGTTTATGTGTTGCAAAGTGAGCAGCTGTTTAGGTTTTCAGCTCTTGATGTAATCAAGGGTATGATGTTAAAAGGTGTACTGTTTTCTCAAATTCACTTAACTGTATGGAGTTTTGAGATTTACATTTGTTAATTCCCAACATCTGCTTTCTCCCCTTTTGAACCTGGAAACCAACGTACATTTCAGTTATACAAAATGTGTTTTGTTGAAGCTCATATCATACTCGTGGAAGTATTTCCATTTGAACTTAGAAACCAAGGGTATGTGGCATGAGCTTCTCTACTATTGTTTGGTCTAATCGACTTTCCCCGGTATGGAGCTAGATCAAATAGCATTTTTTGAAAGATTTCCTAGGCGCTTGCCAAACCCCGCCTGTAAGGCAATGTTTTGTCCCCTCGTTCGTCATGTGGCGAGCAGTAGCATTTGGTGTTACAATGATAATTTGAGAAACAAAGATTGGCTTGATTTCTTAGGATTCTACATATGGTACGGCTCTATATATTAAGATTGAGATGCAATGTACTGTATGTGTATGAAATCCATATCTAAAGTGATATACATGGTTGCATGGCACACCAATAGTTTATAGTCATACTAATATGTCTGCTGGTATTGTGGCTCCAACTTCTGAAAGCCTGATTGTAATCAAAGAATTTTGAATTTTCCATGCAGGCAATAATTAGAAAATACACTGAATCATCTGGTAGTGGTAACAAGTATGCAGCTCTTGCAAGTTCCCTAGGACTTCTAACATGGGAAAAGCCTTTGTATTCCGAGTTTCAACAGTTGGCAAGGTATTAGTTTCTATATGCCCAAAAGTATTTATCTAAGGAAAGTGTATACTCTCTTCCAGCATCTGGCTTACTTATGTTTTACTGATTCTTGATCCAATAGTGAAAGTGAGTATGCTGCCTGGACCTTAGTCAATGGACATGCACTGAACCATGTTACAATTTCCACTCATCGGCTGAAAACTCATTTGAGAAATATAAAAAGTCTAAATCAGTTTATTGAGCAGAGTGGATTCAGATTGAACTCAGAAGGAGGAGTTCTGAAAGGTTTGTAACCTTGTTTATTATTCTGCAAGTATAAAGGTTTTCTGGATTTTTTTCTGACCAAAAAAAAAAAGCATTCAATGTTCAATGGTATGACAATCACATGCCAGTTTGTTTCTGACTTTTGCAATTGCTATCCAATGTGTAATAATGAAGACTGAACCAAAATCAACTGCCTCTTATTAATTCATAGCAAAGTGTCTATTCCCCTTTTCATTCTTGCATGTGCCCACCTCTTGACTGTTTGGGCTTACTCATCAAATCTATCTATTCCTAGGAGAAGGAAAAGTTGCAGTTATTCTGTTATGTTGTTTTCATTTTAGAATAGTGAAATTAAAAAGGAAAAAATTGTCTGGCAATTTGTTGGCATAGCTGTGTTCCATTGATAGTTGTTTTGGTATCAAAACTGGAAAAAGCACATCGTCAGCATGTGCGAGATGCTCCCAAATGTATGAGCTGAATACTGCCTTGATAACCTAAATTAACCATATAACTTATTGAGATAATCATTTTGAACATGTTTACTGCAAGCTGTTGTAGTTTGTTTTTGCTATCGAGGATAATGCGAATGACTTTGGATATTTCCTCCACTTCCAGTGAGCCCTGATGGTCTTCTCCTGCAAAGTTCAACTGTAGCGGATTCAATTTCCTTCAAATTTTCTGATGGTATAACCGAATCAGTTCCATGCTCATACATTGAATTCGCCGAGCGTCTGGTGCTGCCACAGTATAAAAGTTTACCTGACACAGAGGTAAGCAGCATTCTCTTTCTTTTATTTCTTTTTTTTTTATTTTTTTGGAGTATCATGCTTTAATTAAATATAATGTTATGAAAATGTGGACAACATACTGAATTTGAATGACCTTCTATTATGTATTGGAGACATTCTCTGCAGGATTTCTAACTCTTTTTTTAAACTAATGGAACAGGTTAAAGAGTTCCATAGGAGGGATGGTTTTGAGGTAGGAAATGCTGACAAGATCTTTGAAAGCACATCCAAGGAGCAGTTGAGTAAAGTAGGCTCATAAGCCATAAGAGACTCATCTCAGTCCTTAAAATCAGCATGGACATGCACTCTATTCCCCCAGGGGGAAGACACAACATTTTGTGTCCAGTTATTTTCAGGAAGTTTGCATTTCATGCACTTCCAGTTAATGTGGTTACTTCTATTAGAACTGGATTGAATGATTTTAAAAGAAAATTGTTGTATGTACTAGATATTAGGTGTTCTTTCTTCAGATTTCTGCCTTTCTGCTACTTCAACTTAATTTTGTGTTTAAATAAATAATTAAAAAAAATGCAGAAGGAAGATAAAAGGGAGTCAGGAGACAATCAGAATGCAAAGTGAAGATCTGAATTATTATTGCTCTTTGATCTTCTGCGTGCTCTTTAGAAAGAGAGGTAAATGAATGATTAAGCCTTGTACAAGTACGTCACATGGCCAAAAATTGGGTAGGTTCCTGTTCTTAATGCATATAAACTCATATAAATCATTCAGTTCCAAATTCTGGTTGATTAATTGTTATTGTGCCTTCGACCCAAAAAAAAAAAAGATGGCTATTGTACCTTGTTTGTTTTGAATTCTTCCCACTATAAAAGGAAAAAACTCAGGACACCAAATTCTTCCATTTTAGGCGAAAATAATTTAAGACAAACTGGCCCTAGATGTGTTTGCCTCAGTCCAAACTAAAAGGCCCCAAGATATCTTCGATCTATTTCTAGCGATCTAATCTGTACGACTAAGTTACTGACGACGGAAAAATCAGAAAAGAAAAAAGCGACGTAAAAAAACTATATTACTAATAAATGGATTTCTCTCTTTTGGCTTTTTTACCTTAATAAAAAAATTTTAAAAAAAAACTATTTACATGTATGCTCATTTTGAGTAAAAATTGCAGAAAATACACCGGTTTGGATTTAGTAGGTGAGATTCCAACCATTTCGTTTTGCCTGTACCGAAAACATTTTGCCTAAAATATTTACAGGTTAAAGACAACTGAAGAAGTCAGAAAAAAGTTAAGGATTACAAGAGAAAAAAAAATATAGATTAAGTTTAAAAGAAGATATAAGAAATGAATAAAAATTAAAATAATTTATAAAATTTATACAAATAAAAATGTCCACCCTTAAAGTAACAATAGGTCTGACTTGGGATACTGAAAAAAGGATTAGGTGGATATTGATCTACTATGCAGGGTGGGTGTTAGATACAGTCCAAGGAGGAGGCTCAATTGGAGCTTGGAAGAAATCTCTGAATCATGCAAACAAGTGTCAAAACAGAAGTAATGGATATACACCTAGCTGAGCTCTTGCCATAAGCGTGGAATTTGAAAGCTTGATTGGTTGTTCTGACAGAATAATTCTCGGGTGTAGATTCTTTGATCAGTTTTTTTTTTTTTGGTGTGAACCGAAGGGTATTCCAGTCAGCAGTCGAAGATTAATCCCTTCGAGGCATATGAGATCACTAAAGTGGGTTTTGCCTCTTCTAACAAAGCCCCTTTCTATACACATGGTAGGAGTCGAACCCCTGACATATACTTAAAAGACCCAGTCACCTTACCAATTGTGTCAGGCTTTGTTGGTTTCTTTGATCAATTTTGAGAGTGTGTAGGATAGTTTGAAAGCAACGGAGTAAAATGGAGGGATTGGGTCGGGTTGGAATAAACCTACACTCGGTGCAATTTTTAGATTGGGTCAATTTATTGACCTCAAATCCTATCCAATGATAGTCCGAGTAGTGATTGTGTTAAACCGGGTTGACCTAATATTTAAATAATATATAAGGCTTTAAATATTATACAAAGTAAAGAGATAAAATTTTACAAGTAATAGACAAAATTTAAGAAATATTTTGCAATATATGTTTCAAAACAAACTATATCAATACAAAAATAACATCAAATTATATAAAAATATATTAATTCGACTGCAAAATCTTATAAATTTTCATTAATTATTATTAAAAATATATATCTTTAAAGAAAATATTTTATTTTGGGCCAAGTCAGCCTGACCCAAGGTACAACTCAAACCTAACTCGAAAAAGTCCATCAAGTCAAAATTTAAGTCCCGAATCAGACCAAATAAATTTCAAGTTGGGTCAAATTATGAACACCCATATTTGATAGAATGATGTTTGGTGTGAATGGTACTTCTGTAACATCTCAACTCTGAAGGGTGTTGAGAATTTAATTTAACTATTGGGCGAAAAAAAAAGTAATAATAGCTCTGTACTTCCTCTTTTTTTCAAGACTTCATTTGATTAGGGAGTTAACTTAGGTGAAAAATTTAATGGATGAACTCCAAGTGTAAGTTATATATGGAGCTCATACATAAAAATTTGCATCATATTTTTATCCTCTAATTAAATTTAGGGTGTATTTAGTTATGAGATAAAAATGGGGAGTAAAGTTTTATGGATAAACTCTTATGTGATTCTACACATAATTTTTCCTGTGAAAACTCACTCTCTCTTTTTATCCTTCAACCAAACACACCCCTAAAAATTTAATTTCTATACACCTAATCATGTATTGCTTCCATAAATAAAAATAGTTGAATTTCACAACCATTATTAAAAAATCATATAAATTGAAGGATTTAATTAATGATAGTGTAAACGAAAATTATATTGTGCCTACATTAAATTTAAACTCCTTTTAAAATCTTAGCTGCTCTCTCCTCCATTCTAGTTGGGGGTGTCAACTTGACTTTGACTATATTGTAAGTAAAGGTCTGTATGAAACTCAGCTTGTCACTTTGGATCACATACTCACATTACACCTTGGGTTATTTCCTAGTTTTTCCGTGGCAAGTTGGGATTTTGAGGTGCTCCATTATGATGCAAAAAAGTCCACTGTTTCCCTTGCAAAATTTGTTTATACTTCTTTACTAATGATATTAAATATTTATTAATTTTTAAAAAGTAAATAATTATGTTATTTTTTATTAAAAAATTATAATTGATATGCTACTCTAATAATTAAGATTATATAAATTAGAATTATAAATAATTTTTTATTAATTATTACACATTAATTATAATATATATTTTAAAATTAATATTTTAATTTATTAAAAGGATGTACAAGAAAAGGATGTGTAATTGAAATCATATAAATTAAATTTATATATTATTTTATTAATTATAAAATATATTTTATATTTTTAAATTAAATATTTTAATTTACTACAAAGATATAAATGGTTAGGGATAATAAAAAAAATTGAAAATGAGTACACACAAGAATTACCCAATGAGAAAAGGAATTGACACATATTTCACCTTTATAGGGATGATCTATGGGGGTTAAGTCCCCATTTGTTAAATGGGATAAGGACAGAGATAATACATATTTATTTTTTAATTATTTTTATTATATTTATATTATGTATATATTTTTAATTTTAATTTGAATTATATTGTATTAATAGTATTTGTTATTATGAATATTTATGTTTCAAATTGTAAAATATTTTTAAAATTTTTCTCTTTTTGAAATTTGTTAATAAACCATTGAATACTATAGGGATTTAAAATTCCCACAAAAAAAGGGAAATTGGGACCCATAAAGAGGATAGGGATGGGAGACAAAATTTTAAATGGTGACAGGAGATATAGGATATGTCCCCTTTTTCATGGATACTCATTGTCATCCCTATAAATGACTTATGATATAGTAAAATTATCCATTTATTCTCTTTCTTTAGTCAACAATTTTAACTTTTGAAATGTATAAAATTTTTATAAAATAGGTTCTTTATTGTTAGTTATAGGTTATCTATTAAAATATTTTTAACCTTATAAATATTATATTCAATATAAGATATAAAATAAAATGATACATTTATATTTTGTCTACTTATTTAATTATTTAACTATTAACTTACTTTTAAGATAAATTTATATACTCAATTTTTTATAATAATTAATAAACTATTTTTTATTATCTCCCCGTGCATCGCACGGGTCAAACAACTAGTAAATAAAAATAGTTGAGTTTCACAATCATTATTAAAAATCATATAAATTAGAGGATATAATTAATACTGTGCCTGCATTAAATTTAAACTCCTTTTAAAATCTTAGCTGGTCTCTCCTTCATTCTAGTTGGGAGCGTTAACTAGACTCTGATTATACTGTAAGTAAAGGTCTTGTGTGAAACTCAGCTTGTCACTTTGGGTCATATACTCACGTTACACCTTAGGTCATTTCCTAGTTTTTTTGTGGCAAGTTGGGATTTTGGAGTGCTCCATTATGATGCAAAAAAGTCCACTGTTTCCCTTGCAAAATTTGTTTATTATTATGTGTTAGGGGTTTGGGATTATATTTCTTTATCCTCACTCTCCTTTCTCAACATAAACATTTGAATATCACTTAAAGCATATACCATTAGCTTGCCCTATTCATTTTGCTTGGTACACAGGGATAAGGAAGACAACGTGTTGTATCATATTTTTTTTCCTAAAATAAGCATGGACTAAAATAGTCTCTTACATTAAAATTAGTATCTTAACATCTAATATTGTAATTCATACGTTAACATGTTTTAGATTTATTCAAAGTTAATGCTGATTTTAGTCTCTAACTTTATATATGTAAGTTATTTTAGTCCTTAACTTTAAAGTGGGTCAAATTAGTCTCTAACACTACAAAATACGAGTCACATTAGTCCTCAACCCACTTTTATTTAATATTCCATCATTTAAATAATGACATGTAATGTTAAGTGCTAGTTTGATATACTTTACAGGGAAAAAAACAATTTACCCCATGTACTTTAGGTCATATGCAGATTAGACCCCAACTTTTTAAAATGTGCAATTCAACACCCTATACTTTCTTAATTGTGCAAAAGGGTCCTTATGTGAAATTTCTTTCCATTATCACTGTTAAGTTGTCACGTGACATGCACGTGACTCACTTTATTTGCAAAAATACCCTTCCCTTATTTCCTGATTTCCCACACCTCAACCTTTACTCAGAAAACACTTACTTACCTGAAGCCCTCCCTGAAGAACACTATAACCTCACCCTAACCCCAACCCCAACCTTGGAACACATTCACGAATCGCGAATCACAAAGCAAACACCATGAATCCCTACTTCACCACCTTCTATCAAAACCCTTCACGAACCCTAATCTCTTTACTGCAATTTGAACCCCCCAAGACTATGCCCAACTCCACCTCAGAACCGTTTTCTAAAGCAATTGAAGGAGGGGTTGAAAGGAAAGATTTAGTGAACTCGACCTATCACCAACCACCAAACGCGACATACAGGTACCAAACTGTCAATATTGTAATCCATGTGGGTCTTTAAAGTGTGTGAAATTTTTTATGTTTATTTTTATCCCAATCTCTTTTTGGTATATTGAAGTGTATGAAATTTTTTATGTTTATTTTTTATCCCAATCTCTTTTTGGTATATTGTAATGCATGTTAGTCTTTAAAGTTTCATCTGATCTTGTTTGCTTATGATTTGCCCCTTTTTTAGGGTTATTTTTCATTGGTTAATGTAGATCTTTGTCCCATGTTGGCTCATATGGTGGGGTTGGATTATTAGCTTTTGGCTAACAGTGGTCCCATTACTTCATTGAATGCATTATTTAATAGGGTTGTGTAATGTTTGTCCATGTGTACTGAGTCTTTGTCAATGTGTTTGTTTGACTATGAGGATAAATTTTAAGAAATGCACTATGGTCCTTGCTCTTTGTTAAATTTAAACATGCCGCAACACTTTGTTAAATTATACAATTTCCCCTAATTTTGTGTAATTGTGATTTGTCATCTAAAATTTGCAGTTGTTTTTAGATGTCAATTATCACTTGTATTCTCTATTATGGTGGTGTTCTACACACCGCTGTGAAAGTGAGGTATGTATGGGGTGTGTTGTGAGGAGCTGAGAAAATTTGATATTGATTATTTATCAACTACCCATTTGTGCTCTCATGTAAAGTATAAGGGATACAGTGAACCACTTAAGTTTATATATAAGTTCAAGGAGGAACCATTTGAGTGCTCAAAAGATTTAGTAGGTGATAAGGATGTATTGAGCATTATTAAGGCATTGGAGAATAAGCAAGATCCCGAGTTGGAAATTTATGCCTTACATCCACCAAATGAGGAAGTAGTTGTGGGTGGTGTAGGTGCTGAAACTGAAGTAGGGGCCGGTGCAATTATGGCTGTTGTAAGTACTGAAACTGAAGCAAATGTTGGTGCAATTGTGGCTATTGCAAGGGATGAAACTGAAGTAGAGGCTGGTGCAATTGTGGCTATTGTAGGGGCTGAGACTGAAGCAAGGGCTGAGGCAGGAGGGAAAAAAGAAAGAAATATTAAGAAGAGAAAAAGAAAGGGAATCAGTAAGGGAAAAGGTAAAGAAAATATAAAAGAAAAAAGAAAGATAATTGAAGATGATCATGAGGTATTAAAAGGGTGTCATTTTGTTAAGAGTGACAATAAGGACCCTGACTTATTTTTTGAAGAAAATGTCATGTTAGATGTTAGGACTGAAGTTGGGTCTAACAGACAAAGTAGTGAAGAAGGCAACTCTACTGGAAAATGTAGCAATAATAATAAGGCTGGTGTTGATATTGAATTAGATTGGGATGGTGATTGTGTCTTTGACTATGAGGACAGTGACACCCTACTCTCACCTAATGCATCTGATGAAGAAGGTATGTGTTGAAAACTTTGTTATTTTCCAAAAATTTAATTTACCTATTTTAAAATTTGCTCCTTTATTGAATCTTTTTGTATTTGTTGGCCCTACTTTGTTTTAATATGGGAGGACAAGAAAAAAAGAATGCATCTAGAGTTTCATGAATCTGAGGACATGAAGAAAAAGATTGAGTTGAAAGTTGGAATGAAGTTTACAAACTTCCGTGTATTCAGGGAGGCAATGAGGCAATATTGTATTGAGAATGAGATTAACCTTGAATATATCTGAAATGAAAGTTCAAGAATCACAGTCCATTGTAGCTCATATTGTGGTTGGAGGATGCATGCTAGCCATTGCCTACAAGAAAATTGCTTCCAGATTAAGACTTGGAAAAATCCAGAGCACAAAGATTATGGGTGGTCTAATCATAACTCTAAGGCAACTGCAAAGTGGTTGTCTAACAAATACCAAGAACATATTAGGGACCACAAAGGCAAGTGGAAAAGTAAAGCCTTTATGAATCAAGTTGCAAGAGAGCACAAAATATATGTGTCAAGATATAAACTCTGTAGAGCTAATAGGATGGCCATGGAAAAGCTTCAAGGAAACAATGCAGCCCAATATGATATGTTATGGGACTATTGTGATGTGGTGGGTGTATATAATCTCGGGTCAACCACGAAGTTAAAGGTTGATGACCATAGATTTCTTAAACTGTATGTATGCTTGGATGCAACCAAAAAAGGGCTGAAGTATTGTAGACCTATGACTCACTTGGATGGGTACTTTTTGAAGGCTGGTTTCGGGGGTCAACTACTAGTGGCCATAGCGAGAGATGGTAATGACAACATATTTCCGGTGGCTTATGCTGCAGTTGAGTCGGAGAATAGAGAAAGCTAGCAGTGGTTCATTCAATTGTTGCTTGAAGACATTGGGTCCACTTCTGAGCATGGTTGGGTATTCATGTCTGATAAGCAAAAGTATTTAGTTCCTTCTATGTATTATTCAATCTATGTATTATTGTTACTAATTTTGTATTTTTAAATGAAGGGTTTAATGGAAGTACTTGAGGAGATAGGGGGTAAGCACAGGTTTTGTGTTCGACACCTATATGCAAACTTTAAGCTTACTTTTAAAGGGCAAACTTTAAAGGACTCACTTTGGAATTGTGCAAGGGCAACAACAAAGGTTGAATTCAGATTCCATCTAGGAGAGATGAGGAGAATAAATGAAGGGGCAGCAAGTTGGTTGGAAGAAAGAGATCCATCTACATGGCCAAGACACAAGTTCTCACATCATGTAAAATGTGGGGCCTTGCAGAATAATATTGCAGAGTCATTTAATGCTACAATATTGGCTGCTAGAGATAAGCCAATCATTACTATGATGGAGACCATTAGGAGGATGCTTATGAAAAGGTTTGTAGTAAAAAAAGAAGGAATACTAAAGTATAATAGGATGATATGCCCAAAGATTCAAGCCAAGTTAGAAAAGGCAAAACAAGATGTTGTCTTGTGCATTGCACACATGAATGGGAATGGCAAGTTTGAGGTTGACATATTTTCAGGTAGTAAGAGAGTGGTTGACTTGGTGGTACGGGTGTCGTCGCCTGCAACAAATTAAAAAGATTTTCAGTTACCGAAATGCACCAAGAATGTAGCTATAGTGTAATCTGGGTCGTCTCACGTGGAAGCAATGTGATTGATTTTAAAGAAATTGGGGGGTTTTTAGAATTTTGGAAAACAAATTAATTCGAGAAAAATTATGATGCAAAAATTACCTACACAGAGATTCCTTCAGATCAATAATTGTTCTATCATAGGTTCAAACAAATGAATTCATGATGGTAGCTATCTACGTAAATTGTGTTATCGTATAATCGACGGTGCAATTCTACTCAACAGTCATACGAACGTAATTCTGCCAAGGGTTTAACTAACACAAGAACTAGTGATCACAATCATGACCCTATAAACCTATGTTAATTTAGTTGTCAATTGCGATAGCATAATTCCTAACGGAATTAATCCCGACCCCTTACCAATTGGAGATAATCAAATCAATTGACCCAATTTTCCAACAGCATTTAGATCATGCAAACAATGAAACACAATCCACCACTCTCAAAAAATAATCACAATAATCATCGCAATTAGAATTAGAAGAGAAAACCATAGGGACAAAAAACCAATCAAGAACTGAATTTAAATAAATGGGAACCTCAAGAACAATTCTGATCTTCAGTTGTCTCTGCGCGCGGTAAGAAAATTACTCCTCCATAGGGGGAGTATTACAAACGTAGTCTGATGAAGGCGGTAAAATTGTAGTCCAGAATTTCTGATAAAAAATTGATTAAGAGCCCTAGTCTAGAGAGAGAGAGATAGAGAGAGTGAGTGAGAGAGTCTGTCTCCAAGAAAACCTAAAAAAAAACTAAAACTCATTCTGCCTCCCAATTTACAAAGAGAATGGAGTTTTATTTTCTAAAATGTCGAGACCGCCACACGAATGTCACCGAGCACGGGAAATGAAATTCCACTTATGACTGCTATAGCAGTGTTTGACCGCTATAGCGGTCTTGGCTATTCTCATATGCGCTGCTGCCAAAATGTCCCCCCGATGACCGCTATAGCGGTCTTAACTTTGCTCTCGTGTACGCTGCTGCCATATTCCTTTTCTGGTGACCGCTATAGCGGTCTTAGCCTTGTAAAGTTCACTGTTCCTTTCACCTGAAGGGAAATTTCAAGATCTTTTACTAGCCTTGCTCACCAGTTCACCAATTGGGAGTCCTATTACTCGACTTAGCTCATAAAAAATGGTTAATAGCACAAGTAATTTTCAATAACAATTATTTGTCCCAAAATGGTGCTAATAACCAAGAAATTACTTAACACTGCAAGATGAAGACAAAACGCAAACTAACCAATTAAGTATCAATTCATTATAGTTTAATTGCAAATAATTCAAAGTTAGGGTGAGAAATGGGTGCATAAATGCAACCCATCACTTGGCTACTGGAACTTGCACTTGTAGAATGTGGGATCTTACTGGTATCCCATGTGCACATGCTGTTAGTGCAATATATGCACAAAGGGAAATGCCAGAAAGATATGTGAGCCATTATTATAGCAAAGATACTTTTTTGCAAACATATGGGACTATGATAAATCCCATGCCCTCTACTGAAGAGTGGCCTCAGACAGAGTATGATCTAATTCTACCACCTACAACAAGAGCTCAAGTTGAAAGGCCAAAGAAGGCTAGAAAAAAAGCTGCTGATGAGCTAAGAATTCAAACCAGGATTAGGAGGGGTGGTCATTATGCTTAGTGTAAAAATTGCTTGCAATGGGGTCATAATAGTCAAACATGCAAGAAGCCAAGAGATGCAAATGCAAAAGAGCCAAAGAAGAAAAAGAAACAATCTGGTTTTTTTGTTTAGCTATTTTTCCCTTTCATTGTATATATGTTTTAAAATTGTGTTGAAGATGAGAATAATGTATTTTTGTTGCAGATGGTGGAGGAACAAGTGCTGGTGCTAGTACTATTAAAAATGGTTCACAAGATGCTGCTGGTTCTGCTAATGATGGTTCTGCTAATGCTATTTCTGCTGACGCTGTTTCTGCTAATGCTGGTTCTACTAATGCTGAAAATGGTTCCCTTTCTTTGGTTTCTTTTTTCTTTTTGCCATGTTATATACTTTTTGCAATTGGGCCATGCTTATTTTTTTGTTTTTGCTTTTACTGCTACTGTTAAATGTTGGTTTTCTGATGACTTCTACTGCTAAATGTTGCTGGCGAAGAATTTGTTTTAAAGGAAACTGGAATTTTTCTTTAAAGAAAACTTTGTTCAATTTTGGTGATGTAGGTACTCTTGATGTTGTTAGTTGTCCTGTAAGGAAAAGGAAAAAAGCACATGGGAAAAGGACTCAAAGCTCACTCAGTCAACCTCCTCCACAATTAGCTGCTAATGAGGCACCTCCAATATCACTAACTCAGCCACTTCCACAATCATCACAAGCAAAAAGGCCAAAGCTTTGTGTCAAAAGAGCTGCTTAACTCTAAATTTATCAAGTTTTATGGTTGTTTTGTGACTGAATGTATTTAATTACCCAAATAGAGGCCATGCTTATATTTTGATGAAGTATACAACTTGTGTATTTTGGTTTAGGGTATTAACAAACTCAAAACTGTGAGAATGTGCTCCTTATGTGTATTTTGATGGAGCTTGTGTATTTTGGTACAGCTATATGTGAATGTGCTTTGCCAAAATTTCAAATTCTGAGTATTGCTTGGTTCCAGCATAAATTGATTCATTTACTAGTGTTGTTATTGCTAATTCATCAAATAAGAGCTGGAAGATGTGCTTATAAGCTATTGGGACCGAGGAATTATGATAGCTTATAAGTATTGTGATAGCTTAGGTATCAAACTGATGCAAAATAGAAATGAGACCGAGGAACAATTTTTCTAAATACTCAATTCTCATTATGATGATCTAAATATTGCCACAAGACATAAAAATACATTTAATCTAGCAATCAAATGCCAGCATTAGTCCCTCAAGTAATGTTCAGTAAGCCAAAAAATTATTCAAACAGAAGATGTAATCTAGCAACATTTAATCCAACAACAATAGAGGATGTAATCCAGCAATAGGAAGAATCATAAACCAGATTTGGGCAACTAAATCATTTCATTAAACTAGAATTTGTCAAAACATTATACATTAGAAACCCCTACAACATCTAACGTAAACCATTCTACATCCATTGAAACAATTTCATGGCTAAAATAGAAACAACAAAAGCTATTATTGTGTATAACTTCTTCACATGACTCTTGTATGAAGCCACACGCTCTCTCAATGCCTTCAATTCAGCGCTTTGAGTCTCCATTTTCTGGTTCAACACTAACAACTTTATTTTTTGTGGCTCTATCACTTCAGTCAGCTCTTTCTTTTTCCTCAATAACCCATTCATCACTTTTACTAATCTTTGTGTTGCAAGTGGGTCACACCAAGCAAAGAAATTGCAATATCCATGAGATCCATATTTTGGACACCCAAAAAATCTCCCACCTGGGTTAGCCTCTGTCCAAGAGGTCTGCAGCCTTGAAGAAAGACCGCAACTGCAAAAATGTGAAGGAAGACCGCCTCTGCGAATTGACGAGTTGATGCTTGCAGTTGATCCATCATTCTCCATGCCTTCGAAGTGGGTCATCTTCCAGATGATTCTTTGTTAGGTCGTCTTTTTCCTTCTCTTCAATTGCCTTCGAAGTGGGTTCTTCAAATTAGGGATTTATGACAGTGAGAATTTGAATAGGATGCAATGGGAACTTTGACATACGACGGCTCGAGATTAGGGCTTGTTTTAGGAATGTTTCAGGCCATGTTATGGAGCCATGTTTCAGACTGCAAGGAGAAAAGTTTTCTTCAGAATGGAGAAGAGAGAAGGAATGGAGGCGTGTTAGCTTAGGGTGGGTATGGTGTGGGAAATTAAGAAATAAGAGAAAGGTATTTTTGGAAATAAAATGAGTCACGTACATATCACGTGACCACTTAACAGTGATAACGGAGGGAAATTTAATAGAAGGGCCCTTTTGCAGAGTTAAGAAAGTGTAGGGTGTCAAATTGCATATTTTAAAAAGTCGGGGTCCAATCTGCACATGACCTAAAATACAATGGGATAAATTGCTTTTTTCCCTACTTTATATTATTTGAAGTAGAATTAAATTTAAAACAACTCAATTTAGTGCATAAAATTACACAAAATTGATCATTTAAATTTCTTTTTTAAACCATAAAATAACTCATTTTGTGCAAGTTTAAACATTAAAAAGTCATTTTAAACTTCATTTTACCTTAAAAAATATATAGTATGTCACGATATCACTTAATATTATATATCATTATTTAATTGATAAAATATTAAATAAAAATAGGGCAAGACTTTACTTGATGTGTCAGAAAAGTAAAATGATAATTTTCATGTTAGGTACCATTTGAATCGACACTCACAATTTTATAGATTAGGTTTGAGGCTTTGCTGGTTACTTTACATAATCCTGGGCCAAATGATTGTCATGGAGGTCTATTGGAATCATTATGGTTACAGTAATTTTGAAACAAAGAGCGCGTTGATTTGTTTGGACATAAATTTGGCACTTCTACATGATTAAAATGCACTGATACAGGGTACCTATATTCTAATACAATTTATGATTTTCATATTTCTGATCATTGTTATTCATATATATATATATATATATATATATATATATATATATATATATATATATATATATATATATATATATATATATATTTACATCCTTTAATAAATTTGAATATATATAAAGTTTATCGATTCAATCATTGAATTCAAAATTCTTACCTAATAGATTAAATATATCAAATTTCATATAATTTAAAAATGATTTGATATTTCATCATACCACTTTATTTTGATAGATAGTATATATCAATAATTAGAATGCATGCCTATTATTATCCATTTTTTTTCTGAAATTTGACATGTTTGATCAGTAATATAATATTACATAATTTAATAGTCGGATCAATTAAATTCAATTTATATGAAGAGTTATTAAATTATATAAGTATCCCAAGACTTATCTCTCATGTAAATGGATCATATATGCTCCTCGCATAATTTCAAGCAAATATCTTAATCAACCGAACCATATAGGGGTTTTAAGCAGCGGTATTTCCATGTTTGGACCTCTATAAATCCTGATATTTCTAAATAGTATTTATTATTTAACCCCTTCACAATTAAAATCTGACCAAAAGTAAAGAATATTCCCCATGCATCGTTTATCTTTATACCCTTAGCTTAATGATTATCATCTCTAGAGGGATGAGAAATACCCACAATATGCGAACTTCAGCTAGAACTGAAGCTTCCATCATGGCTCATAATACCATTTCAACTTCGTTGTAACGTTTCACGTGCATAAAATGTTTATAGCGAAGTACTCCCTTCTTTTCAGAATCTTATTCACTTTTATATAAAATATTTATTAATTTCACATTTCAATAAAATATTATTTTTTCTTTCAATATTATTCCTAATTAATTTCATATTTTCAAAACATTCTATTTAATATTAACCTTAACTATTGTGCTATATTAATTAATATATAAGAATATATTAACCTATTAATTCTATTTTATTAAATTACTAATATTATTATTGTCTTTTTTAATCTCTCTGTTTATGATAAACTCAAACTGACAGAAGGGAGTATATTATACGCCATTCACACGCATTCCATAACACCGCTTTCAACGATGACACGTCAACGAATAATTTCACCGAAGATCATCGATCATTAATAGGATAATAAAAAAACACTATTACCATACACTCGAACCTCACCCGCACTATAATCTAACACGAAGATCTTAGTTATAAGAATGATAAGAATGAAAGCCATCAATGATAAATCTATTAAAAATTTGTATTTGCATTTTTAACTAATAGAAGAAGCTATAAAGTATTAACTGCAGCTTTTTATGTACAAAAAGAACCATTTCCTGAATCAAATAGGACCAAATAGCTGACGTGAATTAACGGAACAAAGCTTCTTTCTCATCTTTCTATAAACAAAAGCAAAGCCAGTGATTAATTTAAGGAGCCGCAGTGTTTGATATCACAAGCAAAGCCTTAAAGAAATCAAAGAGATAACATTTCAATAGAAAATGGGAAAAATAAAATAAAAATAAGGATGAGGACTTAGTAATGTTCAATATTCCCAAACAACCTGAAGAAACATATTGGTTGACAATTTGACATAAGACATAGTAGCTCTCATAAGCTTCACCTGCCCTCATCATAAAGCAGCATGTTTCTTTTCAAATTGGTTCCACAGAAGGCACATCTATACTGGAGGGGGAAAAAATGGCTAAAAAGAAAAAGAAAATTTTCAGCATGCTCTATGCTTTGCCATTGGGTTTTGGTGACGGGTGGGGGAACTGATGGTGATATGGAGAGGCATGAGTACCATGAGGTATTGAAAGGCTCCTCTGCCCATTCCGAGCGAGCAATGCTCCTTGCGTCCGCCCATTTCGAGTATTTGGGCTAGGGCTAAAGCGGTCGGCCTGCATCGTCTGGAAATAATATGAAGAGCTTGCCATGTCCTTGAGGTTTGGCAGAGGCTTTAGAGCTTCTACAACTTCGCTCATTAGGGGTCTGGCCTTTGGATCTCTACTAAGGCAGTGGGCGGCCAGTTGGGCGGCTTTCTGAGCTCCTTTTATGGAGAAGTGGCCTTCCAAGCGAGGGTCTATCAACTTGTAGAACTTTCTCCTCTCCCCCAGATGCGGTCGAGCCCATTCCACGAGGTTATGTTCGCCGTTGGGTCGGTGTTTGTCCATAGATCTTCTGCCGGTCAACATCTCAAGTAGTACCACTCCAAAACTGTACACGTCACTTCTTGATGTAAGATGACCTGCCGGACAAGAATCAAATTAGAAAACAAGCAACTAGATATTACAGATGTAATGTTAATTTCTAAGGATTTGGAACAGATGTAATTGAAAATTATCAGTAGAATATATCGGAACTCACAAGTTTTGTAAGATATATAAAATTAATATGAGAATGCAGCAACAACAATAATCAAACCAATCAAGACTATCAGTATATTATGAACTTATCGGGTTTAAGAGGAAAACAAGTAAATCATCCAATAGAGGTCAGGAACAATGTATCACTTAATGGTCCCAAAAGGAATTACATTCAAAATATTTCTGTTTGGAAACTTCTAAGAAATCATGATCATCCCAAATATAATTAATGACTTGAGAGATAAAATAGCAACTAAATATGGTCAGATACAAATACCTAGTAAGAATGTGTGACTTTATTGATAAATAGCAACTAAAACTTGCAGTTTGGACTTGCCATATCCAACTTAACTTACCTGTCATGACATATTCTGGTGCTGCATAACCATATGTTCCCATCACACGAGTAGACACATGGGTTTTATCACCTTCTGGGCCATCTTTGGCAAGTCCAAAGTCTGAGAGCTTGGCATTGTAGTCCTGAGATGGTAATGATATCAGAAAGACTGACAAAAAAGGAAACATGATGTAATCTTATGCAGTTTTTGGTACTTACAGCATCTAATAATATATTGGAAGTTTTAAAATCCCTATATATAACTGGTCGTTCAGCTTCTTCATGAAGAAAAGCAAGGCCCCTCGCTGCTCCTAGTGCAATTTTCATCCTAATGGACCAAGGAAGAGGCAGGGATCCTACATATGATAAAACTTCTATGAGAACATCAAAGAAGGATATAATCTATATACAAAGTAAAAAGCAAAAGTTTCAAGTTCCTGCCAATACTCTACCCATGTTGGAGAAAGCTGCTAAATCCAACAAGAAACAAGTGAGACACTCATAGAAAAAGCATGATCGGTGATGAAAACATCATAACAAGGGTATAGATTACATCTAAACATTATTCTTAACATAGGTAGGTTACTAGAGTACTACATTATATGAATAAGAATAAGAATTAAGAAGCACCTTTATGCTATAGCCCTTAAATTTAATTTCCATAAGAGACATCAAGCAGGGTTTTCAAGGAGCAGTAACAGTTCAACTATGATTATCAGAAACAAAAAAGACGGGACTAATCAACCAGAAAATAGTAACTTACTCCTAAATAAGTGGTTTTCTAGGCTTCCCCGGGGCATAAATTCATATACTAGCAACCTTTGATCATCTTCGATGCAGTATCCTATAAGCTTAACAAGGTTTGGATGAACTAGATCACCAAGAAAATTTACTTCAGCCTGTAACATGAACCAAACAAGAATTTATAACTGAAAAAAGATGTAAATCTGCAGGAATATTTGAAAGAAACAAGAACCATTAAAAATATACAAACCAGCCATTCTTTATGGCCCTGGAGCCCATCATGGTTGAGGGTTTTTACAGCAACAGTAAGCCCTGTGCCGGGTTTCACTGGAGCAGTTCCATTTTCTTCTATCCACCCCTTGAATACACAACCAAACCCACCTTCACCAAGAAGACTTTCAGGCCGAAAATTTCTTGTTGCCAACTTAAGATCATTGAAAGAGAACTTTCGCAGCCTGGAAGCGACTTTAAGCTCCTCTTCAAGTTTAGAAGTGGATGAATTGCTTTCTGCATTGCTTGTAGTTGTAGTTGTAGACGAGACTACTGGAGCTGTTGGTTGGTCTCTACTCGTATCATTAGTTGATTTACTTTCAGCTGAAGAAAAACCAGAGAGAGACAAGATTATTAGAACAAGCAATAGCATCATGCATTCTCAGGTCTAGACAAGATAGGGAAATAGGAAGCACCTAAAGAGTAGTTCGATAAATCAATGCTTGACCCTTACCCTTTTAGTATATTTATGAAATTCAGCTATTCCAAACAACAAGTAGGAAGAATTTCCTTTCAAGTAGCACTAAAGTTTTCCTAGCATCTAAAATCCAGAACAACATTGGTTTTTAACTCTGTGAACTTGGAAGACCACACGTGGTTAAATGAAACATTCTAATGATGAAGCTTACATATAGATTAGCAAATCTTTTGGGAATAACTTAGTAAGCCTGTGTTTGGAACATGTTTTCATATAGTTTCTGCAAGCAGGACAACAAGAAACTCAATTATTTTTACATATTAATAAGCAAATCTCGAAATGCTCAATATTGTTTTGATTTGCAGCCACAGAAGAAGAAATCAGATACCGTCCCTTTTGGCATATCATTTATGCTTCATTTCCCATCTATTAAGCATGGTAATTTTCACTAGGCGCACAAGGAAGAATTCATGATCAGACCAAACTCTATAACAAACAAACCAAAACCAAAAAACCATGCCTTCCTGAGTAACATTCATGTTCAGTGAAAAACACACCACAAGCACATCTACAAAGAATGAACCTCCAAGCATATCATGAGAACAAAAAAATCATCAACTCTTTCCAAGGAAATAGAGGTTACCATAATGAGTGCTGGTGCCACTGACTGAGCTATCCACCTTGGATCTTGAAGAAATGCAGCTGCCAATGAACCTAAGCCTAACCCAACACCCAGTCTTTACCCCCTCCTCCTCTTCCTCCACTACTATCTCACCACCCTCTTCCTGCTTCTTCTTCTTATTCTTCCTCCCCTCTGATTTACACACACCCCAAGGCTCCATCACCTTACCATCCTCACCACCCAAACCCATATCTACCAAGGCCTACACAAACCAAACCCAGATATCATCAAAAACCACCACCACCACCACAATTCCAAACACCACCCTCACCAATGCCCTACCCACTGAAATTTGCCACAATCCCAGATGACAAATTCTCCTAAAAAGACCCAAAAATCACAACTTTACATAAAAAAACTAGCTCAAAATAGTGTAACTGAGTAAACCCAGAAATTAAAACTGGAAAGGAGAAAGAAACAGATCACATGAGGCAGATCAAAGTAACCAAATGAAAAAGGGTGGGTGCTGGATAAAACCAAAAAACAAAAAGAGAGAGCCCTTGAACCCTAGATTGATGAGGTGGGGTTGCAGTGAATAGAGAGTGAGTGTGGCAGCTTTTACACAACAGAAACCCGAGCTGAAACTCAGAAATCTCCGCTCAAAGATACAGAGAAATCTCACACGGTTGATGGGGTCCCTCCACGCTGCAACACAAACACAATGCTGCAAAAGGTAAAAGCATACAAACATACAAACAAACAAACAAAATGTTGGGAAATTAAATTAAATTAAATTAAATGCTTTTATATGTTTATGTAGATGGGATGATTATTTTATTGGACGCTCCGAATTATCGATTCTCTCTCTCATTCTTTTGTTGTTGTTGTGTATTGGTAATACTTAGTTTAGTTTTTTTTTTTAAGTATTTGTTTGGATCCTATTATTTTAATAAAAACTTATTAAAAAGGATTTTTTGTGTTTTTTAATTTATTTAGATAAATTTTTAAGTAAAATTAAAATCATTACAAAAAATAAAAAAATTTGAAAAGTTATAATTTCTATATTTTGAAAAAATATATTTTTCATAAGATAAAGAAAGACATTTTAATATTATACTTAAATATAAATTAATATTACATCCAAGCATATAGTAAGTTTGATATTTTTAAAAGATCTTATATAAAATGAACAACTGAAAAAATATTTTTTCTGAAAAGATCATCCAGACTAGCACTTAGTTTAATTTTGATACATTTAAATTATTTTATTTATATAATTTTTTAAATAATAAATATATGACTTAACTATTTTTATAAATATGATAATATAAAAAAATTTATATTATTAGTATAAAATATTTTTATATTATTATTTGTGTATAAAAATTAATTTTTATTAAGTTCTTGTTTTGCACCCAAAAAAAAAAGTTTAGGTTTTTCATTTGAGAAATTTAAACGGGGGAAATTTTTGTTCTTTATACATGGAATCGAAAACTAGGAAAAGCAGTTGTAGCTGCCCAAAGAAGATGGGATAAGAGATTGAGCTGCCCGTGCTGCCCGGTAAAGTGGGACCCCTTGAGGGTGTTAACGTGTCTGCCCTCGGCGGCATAGCGGGAAACAAGCCAAACGAAGCCCCCTCTTCTTCACCCCTTGACCTCAGTCTCTACTGAGCGATGCCATCTCGCCTGTATATTTTTCTTTTTCAAAATTCACAGCAAAAGTATCTTTTCTATATTATTATTATTATTCAAAACTTATTTTTGACTATTCTGATTTGGAATAATTTCATAGTCAAAACCCTCAAATCCATCCTTATAAATTTTATATTAGATAAATTGATCCCCATAAAAACAAAATATTCCAGGAAGTCAATGTCAATTCAAAACCTCAAACTGATTGGTTCCCCTAGAAAATAGATTAAATTAGTCTATCAAAAATCATAAAAAAAATCAAATTAATGTGACTAATTTGTTTGATATAAAATTTAAGATGGATTAATTTGAGGGTTATATATATATTATCTTTTATGTAAAGATTAGCCAGCCTCACATTTTATTTTGGACAAAAGAATTCATTTCTTCTTTTAATGAATTGAATCAACTTGTTATTATGGATAATTTTATAATTTAATCCTTATCCACATTAATTGTTACTTTGATATTTTCTCTGATCTATTAATTAAGAAGATAATAAGATAAGATTAAGGGAAAAACTTATATCAAGTTCCTTGTATTTATTATGTTCAATGCTCAAATTAAATAATGACAAGTGAATACTTTTTTGAAAATAGTGTGTACTTTTAATTTTTAAATTATTCATTGCAAGAAAAATGTTGCCACAATTTGATTTAAGAATTGGTTAAAATGGATATAACGAACTTGATGCAAGTGTTGTCCTAAATAATAATATATCTTTTTTTTTTGGTGTTTAAGGAAAAAGAAGATATTCATACGTAAGATATTTATAAGTTTTTCCTACATGTATTTTCATATAATGTAATTTGGAGTGTTTTCTATATATAGTTCGTATATTGTTACGTTAATTTAATTTTTTTCATATTATTTTTGGATTTTTTTATAGTAGAATATTTTTTTTTAATCAAAGATAATAGAGGGTAAGGGTCTAATGGGTGAAAATAGAAGTCAAACTCACAATTTTGTATAGTTCATTGAAACACACAAAGAGTCTACCACTAAGTTATGAACTCAAGTGTGATTGAATTTTTTTTATTAAATAGTCTCTTTTAATCAAAATAATATAAGTGTTTAATATTATTATCTTCTAAATTAATAGATGAAAGAAAAGGTCAAAGTAACAATTAATATGATAAAACTTAAATTATAGAATTACCCATAACAATAAGTTAACTCACTAAAAGAAGAGATGGAAAATTAAATCTAGTAGGTGAGAGAAAATATCAAACCATCAATAAATGTACATAAGGCATAAATTACATAATGACACATAGCAATAAGCTTGCCCATTAAAAGAAGAAATAAAAAATCAATAGGAGAGAGAAAATATCCAAACATCAATAAATATGGATAAGGCTTAAATTACAAAATTACCCATAACAGCAAGTTCTTTCATTAAAAGAAGAAATGAAAAATTAATAGGTGAGAGAAAATATCAAAGCATCAATAAATATGAATGAGGCTTAAATGGCAGAATTACCCATAATAACAAGTTCACTCATTAAAAGAAAAAATGAAAATTTTTGTCCAAAGTAAATATGGAGAGGTTGGCATTCCCATATATATATATATTATACTTTGTTCTAGATTTATTAATAATCATGATTCTTAATTTTAGTAAAATCATATATACTAATTGTTTAAATGAGATATTTATTTTTAAAAATAATATTAGATATGTGACTTGAAAAAATTAAACCAGAAATTTTTTCAGGTTATTTCTTTAGAAAATGTATCATTTGTAATAAATATAATGAATGTTTATAATTTTTATTAAATAAACTTTAGACAATATGGTATATTTTATATTTATTAATTTTTTATTTTGAAATTGAGATCAAATTATTAGTAATAATAAATTCAGTTGATTGATTCTGATTTTATTATCAATCATGATTCTTAATTTTTTTGTGAAATCAGATAGGCCGATTTCATTTTAAATTAGATTTTTTTTAAAGTATAATATTTGATATAAGATTTGGAAAATTTAAACAAGACTTTTTTTGGGTTATTTGTTTAAAAAAGATAGTTTAATAATAATTGTAATTAATATAATTAATTATATTTTATTACTAGTCATTACTCACAAGTGTTCGACTAAATCTTTTTTTAAGAGAACATAATAAGTAATTTCTTTTAGATTTTATCATATTTAAATTTTTGAATTTGAAAATGTGATTGAATCATTAGTAATAACAAATATAATTAATTGATTATATTTTACTTCAATTTTATTATCAACCATGATTCCTAATTTTTTATTAAATCACATATACTAATTTTCTTTTAAATTAGATATCAATTTTAAAGAATAATATTTGATATGGCAGATAGAAAAATTATATCAGACATTTTGCTAGATTATTTGTTTAGAGAATGTGTCATTTATATTAATTGTAATAAACATAATTAATATTCATAAGTTTTATTAAATAATTTTTTAGACAATATGATATGATATTTTTTAGATTTGATCGTTTTTAAATTTTGAATATGAAATTTATAGCAAATTATTAGTAATAATAAATATCTTGATTGATTATGCATGATTTCAATCTTATCATCAATCGATTCCTAATTTTTTGTTAAATTAGATATACCAATTTTCTTTTAAATTAGATTTTCATCTTAAAGAATAATATTTGATATAGGACATGGAAAAATTAAAATAGATTTTTTTTTTGGTGAATTGTTCAGATAACGTGTCATTTATAATAATTGTGATAAATATAACTAAGTATATTATATTATCAATAATTATTCCTAATTTTTTATTAAATCATTTTTCAAAGAATATAATATTATTTTTTAATCAATTACATTTACTTATATTAATACATGAATTTCTCGCTTGACCAAAAGATAATATGTTAATTCTATAATAAGTATAGTTAATTGTAATTTATACAAAATGAACAACTTTTTGTTGCTATTTTTTGTTCATATTGTTTATTTTGATATGAACAATTTTTTTCAATAACATATTTATACGTAATGCCAATCATAATAACTATAATAATAACTAATGATAATTGGTTTCAGTATATCACTTCAATTTGATTAGTAATTGTTGCTTAACTTATTTATGCAAGGAATATACCAAAAATAATTATTATTATAATTGATTACAATTTGATTATTGATCATGATTCATGCTTTTTAGTTAAATCAGATATACTAGTTTTTGTTAGATTAGATATTTGTTTTAAAAATTAGTATTTGAAATAGGATTTTAAAAAATCACATAGTAATCTCTATATTTATTATTTAAAATTATATTATGATTTAATATAAATTATTTTATTCAAGTCAGTCTCTCAATTACAACAATTATAGTAATAAATATAGTTAATTATAATTGATTTAGATTTAATTAACAATTTTCACTCAACTTCCAATTTGACTATTAATCAAGTCAAATTAACAATTTTCGTTCAACTTTCAATTTGATTAGCAATCTTCACACTCAACTTCCAATTTGATTGTTAATCATTATCAATGTTGATTAAATGCTAAGTAAGTATTGTTAAGAAGCCTTAGACGAATGTTTAAAAGATGTGCTTCGAGTTTCTTCCTCATATAATTCTAACCTATCATTTGATGGAAAAGTAGTAGTATTAGGTGTAGATTCTAGACAAATTCTATAGATTATCCCTAGGGTTTCAAAACAAGATATTGTGATGCTTCTATCAACTCATCATATTTATGGTCATTTCACAAAGTTCTTAAGCTTATAAGGCTAACAAATGGTGCTCTTGGAATAGCTAATATAGAGATAAAGAAATTTAGCAAATGGGTTATTGGAAATAGGAGATGAGTTTACTGGGAATTCAACATATGGTGAAGCCAAAGTTAAAGTTCTAGGTGATATTCTTGTTGATGATTTTGATGAGTTGATAGATTTATATTTTGAAAAATTTTAAAATTGTTAACTACTTCAAGAAAAGGACAAATTTTGCACCTACCTTGTAAATAGTTAGAGGAGTTAACAACCACATCATGTCTAGGCTTTTAGGGGAGGCAAAAAATTAGGATAACTTACAGTCACCTCCCCTGAAGAGTGTGAAAATATAATTCACATCCTCTCTAATTGTCCAGCTTGTACTCACACCATCTCTGCTTATCAAATTTTAAATACTTATATTATAGTTACATTCCTTATTCACAAAACACTATTAATAAACTCAATAGAATAATATTTTTGTGATATTAACTTTTCTAATTAATAAAATTATAAAAATACCCTTAAACTTAACAGAGTGAGTAAAAGTATTTTTATAATTTTATTAATTAAAAATAGTTAATATCATAAAAATGCCATTCTGTTAAGTTTACCAATGGTGTTCTGTGAAAGTGTGAATGAGGAGTGTGACTGTAATATAAATACTTAAAATTTGACAAGCAGATGGGGTGTGAGTGTAAGCTGGACAACTAGAGGAGGTGTGAGTTGTATTTTCACAAATCTCAGAGGAGATAAGTGTAATTTACCCAAAAAATTATCTAAGTTCTGGTTTAATGTGCATAGAGGAAGGAAACATGAAGTTTAAATTAGATGCTTTTTCACCAAAGATGTTAAATCGAATAAATTGTTCTAGACTAACACCTAATAAAGGTTCCAATCATATTGTTGAGATATATAGATTGGTCTAGTAGTTTATTTTGATGCCAAAAATGAATACAATCCCTAAAATAGTTTCTTTTATTCACAGTTGGATTATACCTTCTAAAACCAGTATTTACTCAAGGTCAATTATATGTGGCTCTTTTGAGAGTAAAATATAAGTAGGGCTTAAGAATTTTCTTTGAGAATCATGATGACAACATGGGTGAAAATTGCTCCATGAATCTTACCAAAAAAAATGGAAAAATTGCACATAAATGTAGTATATAGAGAAATATTTAGGAATGTTAATTCAAATATAATGGTATGTTTGACTCTGATATTAATATATTCTCATCTACATCTTGGATGTATTAACATCATGCCAGCATATGATTAACTAGCATCTAAATATGTTGATATTTTGCAAATCATGAAGACATGATGTTATGATATTACAACTCACTATCACTATAAAGTTGATAATTAATTATGCATCTCTTTCTTCATAATATGTATGCTATATAAATGATATTGGATAAATTATTTATTTACTACAGTACTCCATTTTTTCTAATTGTTTATTTAGCATTGTATTTTATAAGGATTATTATAATTATTCAAAGAAATCCAATAATTTTTTTACAACATATATATGTATGGAGTATAATTTTTTTAACTATAGATAAATGGATTTAATATTCATTATACCTTTTTTTACTATTAATCATCTTGTATATTGCACAGGCAATAAACTAGTAATTTTTAAAAATTTATACAAATCAAGGCCTTTATAATGATTTAAAAAATGTATTTTTTAAAACAAATTAAATATTTATATAAAATGATATTAATTATTTCAAATAATAAAATACGTAAACAACACTAAATACCCTTATGATTTGGAGTTATTGTACTTTGCTCCATTTTTTTACAAATATAACACTCCACCCCATTTCTATTATTAAACTCATTTTTTTATATTCATTAAACTCATATTTTCCTTAATATATGTAATAAAAATTATAAAATAAATCTAAAAATTTATTATTTGATGAAGTACTGCAACTTCAAATTTTAAAAATATAATAATTTATGAAATAAAAAATAAAACCATGTTTAAACTTTTTCTTTCAAAATATATATATAAGACCACCTTAATAATAATATTGATTAAGATTTATAATTAAATAAATATTGTATTTCATACAATAAGTTAATATTTAATATCAAAATTTTATTACCTTACATTTATTTAATAGTTATAGTTATCAATGTTTTTATTAGCGTTTAGTAAAATAATAAATTTACTCTTCTAATGATAACTATCTAAATTATTTCGCACTTTTGGTATAATTAAATTTTTTTT
Organism: Dalbergia cochinchinensis; assembly: GCA_031216125.1. Lineage (NCBI taxonomy): Eukaryota > Viridiplantae > Streptophyta > Magnoliopsida > Fabales > Fabaceae > Dalbergia > Dalbergia cochinchinensis. The sequence continues at coordinate 62,659,758 of CM062377.1, forward strand.
GTGATTTATTTTTAAAAAAGCTATTAATTCTATAATTTCTTCATTTTTTATTTTGGGTTGAGAAATTGCTAATGTAATTTTAGGTTGTGAATATTGGAATCCTTAATAATGCACATAAAATTTGCTAAAAATAGCATTCTATTTGATATTAAAATACTAACTTATTGCATAAAATAATATTCATTTAATTATAAATCATTCTCATAAGTAATTTTATATACTTTGAAAAAAAAAGTTAAAACATGATTTTATTTTGAACTCTGATGTAATCACTAAACACCCTTGATATATAATTATTAACTTTTTTCTTTCAAAGTATATAAAATTATTAAATATTAACTTATTGTATAAAATAATATTCATTTAATTATAAATCTTAGTCAATATTATTGTTAAAGTAGTCTTATATACTTTAAAATAAAGGTTAGAAACATGATTTTATTTTTTAAACAATGAAATTATCATTTTTTTAAATTTGAAGTTGTAGTATTTCATCAAATAATAATTTTTAGGTTTATTTTATAATTTTTATCACACACACACACACAGAGGAAAATATGGGTTTAGTGAATTTTAAAAAAATGAGTTTAATAATAAAAATGAGGCAAAGTATTATATTGGTAGAAGAATGGAGTGGAGTGCAGTAACTCCAAACTTTAAAGGTGTTTAATGTTATTTACCTTGATACAATCGATATAAAAATAAATCACAATTATTATTAAATTGATTTAAAACCATTACTTGATTAATTTTAAATAGGAAACTTTTAAACCGATGTCAAATTAAATTTCAAATAGAAAAAAAAATGACTACAATGTAAAAAATAATGTCAAATTAAAATCTCTTAAGGATAATATCCAAAAACTGATATCTAATAAAATACTTATAACAAATTGATAAAGTGCAATATTTGTGTATTATTTCAATTAATTTTTTATAATTTTATTTGCTTTGAAGTCTAATATATTTCCAACTATGAAATATTTGTTATTCATTATTTGATTTATTCATTATTGATTAGGGAATTTTTATTTTATATTTGGTTAAAATTGATAGATATTACTTTTACCTCAAACGATTGATTACTTTTACCTCAAAACTACAAAAAACAAAAAAAAAATTGAAAGATGTATTTTCGAAAGAACTAATGAAAAAGCAATGAAAGCCTGTAAGATGTGCAGAAGGAGAAGGCTTTTCAAAATTACAAATGTAATTGCAATTCCATTATATTAAAGTGATTTCCATTACAATCAATCAACATCATAAACTTAATCCTTAATAATTTCGAACTTAATAAAAATTAAAGTAAACCTACAAATTAATCCCTGACAATATCATCAATAGATAGATTAGTCCCTGACAAAAATAAGTTAAAGTCCTTGAGAATTATAAAAATAGGACATTATAGGTTCCTAATATACCTACAAACCCATAAAAGAGTCTGATATGTAGGTTAATTACTGATATAGACAGTCATTAATTGATCTATGTAGTATTAGTGAGTTTTCTAATACTAAAATATTTACAATCCCACCCAAAAACATAAAATATTTGCATCCCAACCGTACCCTAAAAAAAAAAGTTTTTGATTTTGAATGGGAATATTGAGAAAATTTTGATTGTTTCCTTAGTTCAATTACTTGTGTTTGAATTAATTTATTTGATTGCTAGCTATAAGGATGACTTTTCTTTTTCTAGGTTATAGCAATTGCAAGAAGGAAGGGAGAAGAAAAGTACATGGAATAATGATGTGTAAAAATGAGGGAGAAGAACATATTTTTTCGAAGGACAAGATTAGAATCATAAATATTTTATATTTTTTGGTGGGATTGTAAATATTTTGATGTTGAGAAACTCACTAATGCTATATGGGTCAATTAATAATTGTCCATAACAAGAACTAATCTACATATTAGACTTCTTATAGTTTGTAGGTGAATTAAGGATCTGCGATGTCCTGTTTTTATGATTGTCAGGAATATTAACATTAATTTATTTTTGTCATGAACTAATTTGTCCATTGATGATATTGTTAAGGACTAATTTGGAGTTTACTCTAAAAATTAATAATCAATCAATATTTTTCAAAATTGAATTCCATATTAATTTTGAAGATTGAAATTGTAATCAAGATTGAGATTCAAGATATAGGAGAGAAACATTTAAAATATTATTATTTTGAGTTTATATGGTAATTATTAGAAATCAATTATTGAAAATAAAGAGAGAAAGTTATTTAAGATTTAAAATAAAAATGAAAAAAATATGATTAGTCAATGGAGGTAGCTGAAATTTTAGGCGTGAAAATGGAGAAATATGGAATTGACACATGAATTTTTTGATATTTACTTGAACTCTCATTCATTTACATAAATATTTAATTATTTAAAAAAATATTTTTAAAATTATTATGAAAGCATAATTACATACTGATTTGTATGAAGAAACTATTTATCTACTTAAAAGATACATAAAAATCTAAAAAAAATTTAACCATTGAAAAAGAATAAAAATGCTCATATTCAAGTTATGACATTGAGATTTTAAATTAAGAATTCTGAATTTAATAATTATTGCTAAGATTTTTTTTTTTATAAATTGCTAACTAATTTTAATATGACAATAATTTATTTTTGATTTGATACACTTAATTTTACGTTTATGTTTGATTTGATATATTTAATTTTAACAATAATTATTGCTAATGGATTATAATATGACAATAATTTAAGATTTAAATTGATTTCGATATATACTTTTAGTGTATTTTTACACTTGAAACATGAATCCCTCTATTTGTAATACAATGGAGGAGAATAAAAAAATTGACACAAAACTGGCGAGGGTGAGAAGAATAATTCTACTAATAAACAAGAGAAGAAAAATTGATCGACTTGAAACTGCTAATACGAAACAAAGAGAAAGTTTGTTTCCAAAATTAATATTTTTATTTACTACCATTCATAACCAATAAATTAAAATATTGATCAGCATAAAAACCAGTTTCTTCTTGGTTCTGTATTATTTTCAGGTTGATCCTTCCTTCTTCCTTTGTTTGTCAGTAGAATTCTTCTTATTCTTGCAAACTTTTCGTTATTTTCTTTTTTTAATCTTCTTCATTGTATTGCAAACCTAGAAACTTGCGTTTATAAAAATTGAAAATACACTAACAATGCATATTTGAATCAATTTACATATTAAATTATTGTCATATAAGAATTTATTAGCAATAATTATTGTTAAAATTAAACACATCAAACGTAAATATAAAAGTAAGTGTATCAAATCAAAAGTAAATTATCGTCAAATTTGAATCAGTTAGTAAGAATTATTAAAATATATGTGTGACATCTATTGATCCTCTTTTTAATAAATTGATAAACTTATTATATGCCACATATCTCTTTCAAAAAATTAAAGTGATGAACCTCTTTTTAATAAATTGATGAACTTATTTTATGCCACATATCTTTTTTAAAAAAATTAAAGTGATGTCACATGTAAAGTCTTTCAAAAACTAAATCAATACAATGTACATCAGAATAGAAAATATTTTGTATTAAATTGAAGTCAGAGATATATTTGAGAGATCAAATTGGTAGCTTTTTTAAAAGAAAATTTTAACCCTTCACTATCAAAACAGAACAAGCATGTATGGTATTAATTATGGTCATAAGTAATTTAAACCCTCTATATTAATGGAAACTTTTATGAAAAGAACACATACATCTTGTGTTCTCCTCTGGCCAAATAAGAATTAGAGTGCTATTCTAATATTGAAAATATGTGTTTAGTTACACACCTATTTTTTAACCATTAAATTTAATAAATGGATAGAATAAATAGAGACTAATATCATATTTAAAATTAAAAAATAAATGTCACAATAGAAATTAATTTTTAAGTATTAAAATAATATTTTTTGTGAGAATAATGATAATCGCATACACTATTAAACTAAAAATTTCGGCTTCATTAGTACTTGACGAAGCGTAACTAGTAATGGGTCCGTATATGATTATGAGCTAATTTGGGGTGTTTATAAAGAAATTGTGCCAATTATACGAACCGATCTGAACACACACGTCGCCATCATTGGGGCTATCCATTTTTACGAGGACTATTCGCACCTTGGCGGTATATCCGAGTTCTTATACCTCAGATCATCGCATTATTAAAATATCTAATACTTTATAGTTCTCGTGATTCTATTTGTCTTTTGAAAAACATGTGGGGCTTGAATATATATATATATATTATATTAAATAACTAATCAATCACCATTTGCGTGACGTGTATAGACTTACGTATTCTTAGCATCCAATTATTGGAACCTCTGAAGATAGACTGGTTACGGTGTATTTCATCATCTAAAATTGATTTTTTTTTTCCCTTCACACTCTAGCCATGCGCTATTTTATCTGTGACCAAAAAAAAGAAAAAAGAAAGGATAATCTTTTGCTTACTAATTTCCCCTTCAAGATAAGCTTCTAAATTTTAGTCAGCCGAAAAGTAAGGGAACATCTTACTCTCTTCCTCCGTTTGAAAAAAAAGAAAATCCGATTTTGAATGTTACACCTACATTAAAATAATAATTGCATGATATTGGTCTTTTGAAAATAAAATTAAAAGACTAAAATATTATTTGTCACTTATTCTACATTTTCTTTTTCATTAATTCATTGTAGTTTACTGCCACTAATTCTCTCCAATAAATATTTGGATAAATTAATAGGTATAAATTAGTTACTGATACCTTGAAATATATTTAAAAAAGATAATTATTTTAAAATTAATTAAAAAAATCAAAACAATGATCATTTGAAATAGATTTAATTATTCTCCAAGTCTTTCACTCAATTTTTAACTATATTCCTATAGTTTAAATTTTTTTAATTAAATCCCTATAATATATAAGATTTTTCAATCAGATCTCTTTTATAAAAAAAAGATACAATATTCATAGAATATTTAATTTCTATGAGAAGTTAAAGAGAAAAATGAAAATAAAATATTCTGATGCAAATGTATTGAAAAATGGGATAAATGTAATGGATGCAGTTTAAACCCCCCAAAAGAAAGTGTATGGATGTAAAGTAATGCGTGTGTATGCAGCATCATTGAGTATTGCTAATTAAGCATGGAGGCTAATCTAAATGCTTCTCGCTTATGAGTTATGATACTCATCAGTCCTTCACATCGGAAGCTGCAATTTCGATATTTTGATTTAAAGTGAATTACTGATATAATTTCTCCAGTCATTGATACTCTGCTTTATGGGAAAATTAGTGATTATCTATCTGCAACATGTGTTATCTCTGTAGTATGTACGCTGGATTTTATGTTCAACCAAAATAATTGTAACTCGTTCGATGGGCCCAATCCAAGCGGAATTTACATCTCAATCCAGCAATGAGTATCTTGGTATAGGAACATAGCCCATGGGGGGGTTCTCTTCGACCAAAAATAAAGGAGGGTTCTCCAGCAGGTGCTTATTATATTATGATTTTTAATAAGTTATTGTATCAAAGATTACCATTGCAAGTTTAAAGCCAGGTTATTGAAAGGTTTGGTCGGTTCCGTAGGTGTTTTGTTGTGCAGGGGTCAAGGATAGACTGCCAAATTGCAACTATTTTAGCAAGATTTTGATTTTTTAAAGAGGAATGATGATAAGCAGTGAAAATTATATATATAGTCTCTTTTGTACTTAATATGCACAAGTTTTTCCCTTAAAATCAAGCCTAAAATGCATTTTATCCCTGAATTTTAGGTTATATATAATTTATATTTTGATTTTTTAAAATATGCATCATGATATCTTGAACTTCCTCAAAAATACAGAACACCCCTCAACATAATTTTGATAATTGGTGAAGGTATAATTTATGTGCACTTAATCCCATAATATTTTTAATTTATATAATCTAATATCTTATTTGGGAATTTTTATATGCACTAAACCCCAAATTCTAATTTTTTATTATGTGTAACCCGATACCCTAGTATATTTAAGGTTTTGCACTGTTTGGAAAGTAAGGGAGTTTTGCACTTTTTGAAATGTTAAGGGTGTTACAATGTATGTTTTGAAAAATTATAGTATAAATTGCATATGATAATCTAAAATTCAGGAGGTTAAAACACATTTAACCTTAAAGTCAATTTAAATATTTTGAACTATTGGATGCCTAGTATGGAGTGAATATGACTTTTTTGCTAATTTTAAAAGTAATAAAGTTTAAATTTATAACTTTATTTATATTGCTCAAACTAGTGCCAACATCGTTATAAATATACTTGGAGCTTTAGGATGTGCAGAAAATAAATATTAGATAGACAATCAAATACTCCATTTCTTTCAGAATATCTATTCATTTTCAAATAACTTCATATTCAAAATATTTATTAATTTCATATTTTAATAAAGTATTTATTTTATTCTTTCAATATTATCCCTAATTAATTTTATATTTAAAAAATATTTCATCTAATATTATCCTTGAATATTGTGCTGTATTAATTGATACTTAGAGATATATTAGTCTATTAATTATATTTCATTCCATTACTAATATCATTTATTACCTTTCTTAATATGTGTTTGGTCAAAATTGACAGATATTTTAAAAAGGAGGGAGTACTCTACTTGAGTGTGGCTTTAGAGATTGAATAGTTGAGAAATAGAGATTGTTTAGAGTCTTTTTAGTTTTAGTTTTTAATTTTCAATAATTCAGTTTTTTTCAGAATTTATGAAAGAAATATTAAAAATTTTAAAAATTATAAATCTCAATTTTTGATTTTTATTTTTACTTTTCAGTATTTTTTTTATAAAATCCTAAGAACTGAAAAATTGAAAATGAAAACTAAAATTAAATAGACCTTAGTATCCATGTAATTTTGTTGTTTAGTTATGGTTTTTCAGTTGCTGGTGGTCTGGCCTTTTATTGCGTCGGCCAAACTTTTACGTAATCTTGATTGTTAAGATGATTTTTCATTTAATTGAGTAATTTATATTATTCTGAGATTGATTTCTAGTTTACTTATTGCATCAAGAAATCTCTATACAAAATAATTTCTGTCATAATCACTGTCAATTGATTAATTCTAAGGATAGTTGAATTGGATATAGAATATACTATTATTAACATTGTCTATTCTGCATAAAATACTAAGATAACCAAGAAAAGTTTATGCGGCGGCATGGGTTTGAGTTTGGCGGTGTAAAAGTTTGACTGAAATTACTTAGTGTGCCTTTGGATTAGTCGATTTTAAGATCCAAAATTGCTTATGTCATTTTTCATGTTTGGCTTATTGTGATTAAAATCAGTTTTTGTATCTATAATTGATATAAGAAGAAGTGAAAATTTATTATTTTATGTCAGAATAAATTTTTAAAAAAATATCAAATATAAATCACTTTATTTTAAAATTAATTTTAAATTAAATAAAAAATCAATTCAATACAGAATCAAGTATACAGTTACATACTTACATCAACACTTCGGATCTAATATGTAAATGAAATTTTACTCAAGCATAAAGCATTATTCGTGAAGAGGAGGCTTCTACAGCTCCTCTGTAGTGAGGTTTTTCATGTGCTGCATGCAGCTTGTATCAATGGAGGATAATCCTATAAACTGAGAAAGGTTTAATCAAGACTATTAATAAGCAAAATGAAATCATTACAATCATCTTTATTTTTAGTTTGTAGGGTGATTGTGCAACTCAGGCTATTTATATAAACAAAGATGTTATTTGAGCAAATTACACTCTAACTCTTTTTAAGTTTATTAAAATTCAACCCTCATCCCTGTTAATTTTTCAACCTACAGTCACCTCTCCTAATGACATCAATAATTAAATAATTTTATATGAGTTACCAGAAATATCCTCATTTCCATCCCACTATCATCATCATCCCCAACCTCCTTGCACCTCCTATCACCCTCCTCTAATTGCATCACCATTATGTATCAATTAAACACTTGGGGCCAACTCTACTTGTCCCAAACACGTTAATTTCTAGTGAAAGCAGAAATGTGTAGCAAATAACGATAGCATATGTATGCATAATAACAACATAATAAGACTGTGTAAGCGAAGAAGAACAGACGGGACAAGGTGGAAACCTTAGAGTCTGTTTGGTTTAAGTTTTCAGTTTTCATTTTCAATTTTTCAGAATTTGTGAAAGAAAAACTAAAAATTCTAAAAACTACAAGTTTCAAATTTCAGAATTTTCAGTTTTTCCTTCACAAATTCTGAAAACTAAAAACTGGAAGCTAAAACTAAATAAACCTTAGGGTTTGGAGCGAAGAATTGAAAAGCCACGAAAGAATTTAAGTTAAGAAATCAACCCATCCCCCCCCCCCCCCCACACACATTATCCCACATGCCACAAGACCACCACTTAGGTTACACAACTGACGAATATCTTGCTATTATGGAAGGTGGTGATGGAATTGGAAGAGGGTGATGGGAGGTGAAGGGAGGGTGGGGATGATTATCATGGTGGCAGTGGGGTATTTTTGGTAACTCACATAAAATTGCTTAATTGTTAATGGCTAGGTGAGTGTAGAACTGAACAATTAAATGGGAGATGAGTTAAATTTTGACAAATCTAAGGAGAATTGAGTGTAATTTATCTATGTTATTTTAACACCAACTGAAACACCCATATCATTATCATTAAATGAGATGGATGGGTAGATATTACAATCTCATTTAATAGTGTTAGGATGAGTGTCTAAATGCGATTGTTATATAAATCTTTAGCTGAGAAACCAGAAAAAACGACTGCTTTTTCTTGGACAGAGAAAAACGACTGTTTGAACCCAAGGAAAAAGACCAGGATTTCCAGCGGTGGCGCTTTAGGGATCGTGAAAGCTTGGAAAGAGGGAGGGTGTGGCCGACGCCGTGTTCTGGCCTTTTCCAGCCTTCGCAGAGAGGATGGCATCCAACTCGGAGCTTTTGCAGCAGATGACCTCCTCGGATCAGCGAGAAGCAATGATCAGAAGAAATTATACCATATAAACAGAATCCATCACTACTTCCTTTCAAATAACCCATAACCACAAATTTGCCTATTTTTTAGGTGGAAAAAATTTGCAGTTCATGATGAATACAATTTTTTTACTTTAATATTAATTTGTTGATTAAAAGGAAAAGAAAACTTTTCTTGTAAGCAATGGTTCATACCCTAGAAACTTTCTCAGATTTTGATCCATTTGAAATTGATTTCAAATATTTGGGTGAAATTGTATATATAAAAAAAAATAATGTGGGTCTAACTCTAATATTAAAAGCAATGACAAATCAGAGTTTATGTAGGGAAAAAATAGACATGTGGTTATATTACATTGGTCGATTAGGAAAGGGTTGGGTACCCCCTTATTTTAGAGTGGGCATCATAAAAACCACCTACATTAATATGCTTACAAGTTGCATCTTCCCAGAAAATTAAAAACCAAATATATATACACATATCATCTATAATTACATTCTTCCCGTTAAAAGGGTATGTGGCAAATATCTATTTTAACCTCGTGATTTACTATGCCAAGTGAACCTATACATTTAAGACAAATACGACATGCCAACCCCATCACATTTCTGACCTGAGGGGCTACCGGAAAACGCCTACTTCTATTCCATCGAGAGTAAGTTGCAAGAGTAATTATCAAGAAACAAAATCATCCATTTTGTGTCATAAGATTATGTAGCAAGAGCAATTCTATAATTTAGGTAAGCAAATCATCCATTTCTTGTTTCTATGCTCGATGAAAATGTAGAAGCAAATGCAACCAGCAATAGGTCCATACTAAATAATCACCTTGGAAATGCTGGAAGTTGCACTTGTCTTTAGAGAGCACTCAGGGATATAGGTTATACCTGTTACACCAGAATGTGAACAAGTGAAAACTGGAGCTATATCTTGACTGGCATTCTGCATGATGATTGCAGTTGACTCTTTACAGAGAAGAAACTGTTTCGCATGAGGAATAATAAAGTAGAATGCACAAAATGAACCAAAGTTCTAGTATATAGACTTCGCTTATCAGGTATATGCTTAAAGAGTTCGTCCTATATGCTTAGAGAATTTTCTTTTGACATCTAAATACCCCCAAAGCCCCCCAAAGGGATGGTGGTCGAAATAAATGAGTAGTTCCAAGCAGAAAACTAGTAATATGAAATGGAGTGAAAAGGGCACTTTCACAGAAACGTCACAGCTAAGGGAAGCCTACACAAGACCTTATAAAATGCATGGCTAGAAAGTGTTATTTTTGAGTTACATATTTGTTGTTATGCTTGGCGATACTTGAAAATAACCATACATTCATAGATATAACAGATCTCAGACAGTAGTTCATGTTCCCATAAATTCTTATTGACCAAATATTCCTTTAAATAGATGCTGAAATAAGTGGATAAGAAGAAAAAGTAGAGCAATCTTTACCTTTTTCCTTGACATCAATTTGCAAGGAGTCAAGAGTAATTATGTCTTCGGTCAATGGAAGTAGCTCAAGCTTGATGGTGGCTATGGAATGGGATGGAATACATCTGATGTGACCCAAACATAGCATTAAATCAATCAGTGTCAGATTAAATTAAAGTTACAGATAAAAAAACGAGATCTGATACATTACCCAAGTGGAACTTTACTCTGCAGCCATAGATGAGTACAACTCAGGCCACAACTGGGAACGACATCATCACTCATATAAACTACCTGAGCTTCATCAGCATAACGTTGTTTCTCATTTTCTTCAACAATGGAAGTGAAACTCTGTCCCCGGGTGTTACCAGTACCACTTTTACTATTTACTCTTCCTAAAAGCTCTGCGAAACCAATAAAAGGACTCATTGGAGTCTTGGGTGAATTGATGGAAACCACAGAAGGGGGTGAATTAAAGGAGGCCGGAGCAAGCAATGTCAAAGTTAGATCTTCAGATGTCAAATTTGAAGCTTGAATAGTTAAGATCTGACCAAATTGAAGGAATTCAGTTAAACTAATTGTGATTGCTGATAAAACTGTAAAAGCAAGTGTAATTTAAGTAAGAAGATAATCAAACCAAACTAAATGATTTCCTATCCAAAGACCCAATTTGAGTTGGACAGTAATTAAAAAACAAATATTAACCTGCACAGGAAGTTGGTTGGTTGCATTAGGTCCAGGAGATTGCCCTGACATCTCTGACACAACAGAGATCATAATATCCTTAGAGGTAGGTGGCTGCCAATCGGTGGGTTGCTTAAAGAGCAGCCTTGATGCTAAATTGAGCACGAAGCCCACAGGAAAACAAATAATTAAAACCTTAAGATTCATTAGATGGAACAGCGACAAGGCAATGGAGGCAAAAGGCCTACCCGTATAATTGCACCGGCATGACACCACAATTGCATATTGATCATTATTCAAAGCAATCTTCCTTCCATCCAGACTTAATTTTGATAATTTTTTTCCAAATTGTGACTTTGAAATTTGGGAACCTCTATCCTCCTGAAAGGTGAGACTTTTCCACATGGAAATTGGCGGTTTAAGGACAAAAGAATGCTCTTCACCTTTCCTGTAATTATAAACTTCTTATAAGATGAAGAAGATTATTAGAGTTACTCACATAAACCAAATTCGAAAGTTCATAAGCATATTTAATTCTCTTCCCTAATTTTCCTAGCAGCTAAACAGATTGATTTCAGCACAAAAGGAAATAATTCCATGCACTCAAAGAAACCAGTTGCTTCCACCATCTATAAGCTGAAAATTTTTGGTCAAAAACAATAATGCATAAATTTTCATCAAAGTAATTTTCAGATATTTTATGCACTATCATACACTTCATTATTAACAAGTAACTCACACAAGCAAAATGACCAAGTATGCCACAATGAAAAAGGAATAATTCACCCTTTCCCTCCCTTCCATAATTATTCCGCCCTTCCCTCAAAATCTCCCAAAAACAACTCCGATAAATTTTGTTTTAAAATTAATGAAACATTAGTGAAGCGATGATGAAAGCTGTCCAACAGATATTTTGCTACAATTGGGGGGAAGAAAAAAAAAGGAAACTTTCAAGCTCATAATAATAATCAGTTTCCTCTCTGAAAATCAGGTAGAAAATAGAAACCATTTTACTAAATCACACCAAATTGTCAAATATTGTTAGTGTAAAAGACTATGTGATAACAATAAATCATATTCCTTTGGTATACACTACCCCTCACCTCCCCTTTCTCTCCATAAGTTGATATTTGTATTTCTCAAATGTTGAATCTATGCATTTGTATAGCTTACATTACCCACTCGCTTTTGCAGGGTTTCTTTTTGTTTTTTCTTTCCCCCGGGGGGGTGGGGGGGTGGGTAAGTCCCTCAGTGCAAGCATATGGAACTAAACAGCCAAGTATGTACCACATCATGATATCAAATAAGTGACAACAGAATGTTAGAAACAAAATATTTATTCAGGAAAACAACCTGAGGGCTAGATTTGGTAAAGAATGGTCATTTCCAGCCTCAATACACGAAATCGGTAATGATGACAGTGGTCCATTTTTTGTAGACTCCTCCAAAACAATAGATATGGCATCTATAAATATCACAATATCTGGAGCATTTTCAGGAGCAACATTCTGGAGAGCAACTTAAAAAAATTAATCAAAGCAGACAAAAAAACCAAGTAATAGCATAAAAGCCGACAAGAGAAACTTGGTAATCTAATATAAAATAGATATTCATAATAAAAACTTGTCAAATGATTTGATCCAATGACATCATGGTTCAAACCTTTATCTGAACACACAGAAGATCCTCTGAGTTGCAGTCAGCAGCAAAAGAATGAATCTCTACAGGTTGTATTATCTCAAGTTTTCTTCTCCACCTTCTCCCAGGAGCATGGATGCCTTCTAATCCACAACAGACAGAAAATCTTTCTCGCTCCAATGAAAACCCTCGAAAAGATAAAAGTCCTTCCAACACAGTTTTTCTCCTAAAAAATTTCTGAGATGAGATTTGATCAGGATTCTCAGGGTCAAAGTTTGTCTTAGAACTAGCCGCTTTAACAGGAGTAGCTGGACCACTTGTACTTTGGGGTAAGGATGACATGGAGTAACTTCTGAAATTGCCAAAAGAGAATAACTGAGAGCCAGATGATGCAGAAAAATTGGAACCATTTCCTGTATTTGAAGTTAAATGAGGAGATGATAGCAGGCGAGGGGAAAGAGTGTTATCCAATGGAAGAATCCAATTTAACAGTTCTGCACATGGATCCCCATTTGTATTAATTGCATTGACCTGATGGTCAGGAGGTATTATTCTCTCTGGACACTTTTCGAATTGGAGAATTTCTATACAAGGATCTCTAAGAAAATCTACACCAACATTCACCTGTAAAAGAACCTGCATCCTTCCAAACAAGAACACTAAATTAGATTAGTACTCAGAATAAATGAGATTACCCAGTCATAAATAAGAGTGTTTTGCACATTGTATAGGCTTAAAACACCTTAAGATGAGGTTATATAGAAAAAATTTATTGATCAACTGGGATGTCCCAGCAAAATTTCATAAATGCCTTTGGAGGCATTAAATTAAAGTGGCAAGCCAAAGACCACTTGCGAAAAATATAAAATTAGACAAAAGCTAAAGTTCAATGAAAAGGACAAACCACAGTGATAGTAGGTGACTGACAAGTGTAAAAAAGATATGTTCTAGAAAGCTCAAGAATGATCATAATTTCATAAGTTATGTACTCCCCAAATAGCAGGTCTGAGCAGGATATACGATTATGATGTAGAAATCTTGTGCTCCAAATGCTCTAGAGAATATAAAGAGTGGAGATGTTGAGAATTTTGATAAAGCTTCATGCACTTTTAATATTATATAATTTATTAAATAGAAAACTAACATACTGATATTTACATTTAAGTAATTCAACAATAGCTTATTTAGGCAACAACGAGGTAAAAAATCATAAGAAATCAAGTGAGGTGAATACAAGTTATAACTTAGCTTACATATTGGACCCTCAAATTTAGCAAATACAGCATGGAGTAAAGTGAACAAGGAATAACCCTTATGTTGCTTAGTGCCAGCACTTCTCAGTCCCACATTTTACAATGAACTAGGTATCAATGCATACAACACAAATGAAAGCTAAGAGACAGCAAGGCATCTTGCTGTTCTTTTGTTTCTTATACAATGGTCTTATATGTGGATTGTTGTAACTTGATCTTGGGCTTTTTTAAGGATCATTTTTTTTAGTTGGGTTTATTTGTTAAAGAAAAAAGTATCAGAACTCTAACCACCAGTTTTTATCAGTTCAGCCAGTTTTTTAACAGTTCAATCAGCTTGATTCCTGCTCTCTATGATACCAGTTTTATGGATTAAAAAGACCAAAACATGTGGTTAGTGCACCGGTTTTCTAGTTGAACTAGACAGGCTGGTCCCCTTTCATTAATAATGATACTATAACAGCAATAGAAGACAGATAGAATTAGAAATGTCTGTATGTACAGGGGTCAGATTGAAAACTTTCACAAATGGACCAATTAGAAAATGAGCATCATGGATAGGGACCAAAAATATATTTTAACCTTTCCTCTCATCGTGTATCACAATTTCACCATAGACTTCCAATCACAAGAGTGAAAATGGTATTAGCTCAAGAACATAGGCCAATCTGCTTGCTTGCGTGCTGAAGAAAGAGAAATTCAGGCAATCAAAGGGGAAGAAGCCCAGAGAACTTATAAGGCTACCAAATTTAACTGAAAACATTACTCTATTTGACTGTGAGATTCATACAAACTAAACATCCTTGTCTGTCTCATTGCAAATTTTAGATCAATTAAATGCATGATCATAGTTTTCAAAGTTTTATGACACATACCACTATGTCTCCATTAGGTAGAGTATAACACTTGACAGAATTTCTCACCAATCCGCCAGACATAGTTGCATCAAAATTTCCTCTATCAATAACTGCACCAGTAGAAGACAATGCAGTCTTTTTAATTTTGACTCTTGCAGTCTTTGTACCATTCGCTTCAGAAGAGCTGGAATTTTTTTCTGAACAGCCTCTTTTGGACCAAAGGGGTTCATCGGACTCACAAATCCTGACAAAGAAGTGAGAATTCTCAAATTTTCGCAACAATGCAGTTTGTGTTTTGTGAACCTCAATCCTAACAAGGTATTCATCATCAGTAACATCTTCCAGATGCTCTTCACCACTGGTACTCAGTTCCCCTTCTCTTTCTCTAGATACTGAACTATTTCTGTTTTCAATTTTTCCATTTTCTTTCTCAGGGCTTTGATCTATGCCATTCTTACTCACTGCTGCAGCAACTTCGAATGGAGAAATAATGCCTGTATCCTGCTTACATGCAGACAAGCATGCCAAGATATGAACTTGTTCACCTGAATTACAGGTACAAATTAGGTCTGCTAAACTTTTTGTGGAAGCTAGCTGACCAAATCACGTATCTCAAAATTGAGATTCATATATTCAAAGAATAAAACAGTCTGGTACCAGGAAAAAGAAAGGAACGATCAAGAGAGCACAGGGACTGTATATCTGGCACATGATTCCAGTTTTCAGGCAGCTCCTCTGCCCAAAAAATAACAAATCGAGAATTAGATCTATCATGTTTTATATGCGGAGCCATCACACCCATCACATCACCTATCAAAGGAAACACTAAGGAGAAAATGTTTGCTTTAACTCTACCTGCCATTGAACTGAATGCTAACAAAAACCATGCTATGATTTTAATTTTAGTCATGTGCAAGGCATAAACAAAATTAAAACTTGCTTCCACACCTAAAAGAGAAGAGAAAATTGACAGCATCCAGTCCACTTTCCCTACTGATCACTAGTGAAAAATTCACAGCCACCCCCATCTAGGTATCAATTCCCCAGTAACCAAGTGCTTGCACTTGCACTTGCACCATGAAGACTTGTGTGCAAAAGGAGGGGAGCTCTACTACAGTTTTTTTTTTTTTTTCACTTTAAATAAGCGTAAATGTAGCCCACCCAGAACAGGATAATGATTTAAGCGCAATTTCAACATTGATGATCAGCAGAAAATAGTGCAACCTCCTCAAAGATAAATCTTCAGCCAGAATAAAATTTCATTATCCTCTCTAGAGCACTCGCAACCCTTTGCAATCGCTACATTGCAATTTAAGAATGCATCCTACAGTTGGTCCACTTCTAATAAAATGCAAGACAACAACCAGGTTCCTCCCATTTCATGCCAACAATCAGCTTGCGAGTTTCTTTTCCTCCGTTCAAAAGGGTCAAACATAATAGCAGAACAAATAACAGGACCATTATCTAGAACAGATATTCATCTGCAAGCAAATATCACAAATTCACAACCACAAATTGCAACTATATCATATCCCAATCTTGCAATCATGTCCTAAATACTGTCTTGACCCAAAGGAATCAATGAGTGCAGAGTCCGAATAAGGGTTGTTTGGATAAATAACTTATTCAAATGCTTATGTGAAAGCTAACTTCTGACAAGTAACTAGTAATAAAAGTGTTTTAACAAGAGCCCATCCGGATAAATTGCAATAAAGTATTTATTTTAAGTATTTTAAAAATTCCTTAATAAAATATATTTTAATTTCTCAAAAAATATTAAAAATAATTTTTTTAGAAAATAGTAAGTTATATAGCCGGACAAAACGAAAAATACAAAAGTGGCTTTTCCTTCAAAAGTTTAAAAAAATTTATAAGCATGTTAACCAAACGGACCCTTAGTTGGTTACATAAATCAGACTGACACCATTATATCCATTGATAAATCATGCTTACATTCATAATAAATCAATGATAAACAGACAAGCTGCAAAATAAAAGGTCGTTAAAATGAAGAAGACATTAATTATTAGTAGACATACTGCGTGGAATGGTGATCCATCCTTCTTCTTCGGAAAGATCCAAGTGCCTATCTGGCACAATTGGCAACTCATTCCTTGAAGTCAGACCAGCGATGATGGCGGCATCATCGCCACCACAATGGGGTGCTGCGTACGGATCCCCAGACACGAGCGTCTCCAGAGAAGACCCAGACGCAGACCTGGGGCGCGTGTCCCCCACGCGCGGTTGTTCCGGAATCGGTGCCCGTTCTGCGTATACACCCGTTGTAGACCGCATCAAGAAATTCATTGTGATTGTTGCCGGCAAAATTCGGAAAAACGATTCGTTTCGGTGAACAGACGCCAATAGAATGAAGCGGAAGGCGTGAATGTGTGGAATTGAGAATATTTATTTTGTTTCTTCCTTCTTCTTCCTTTCTTTTTTTCTTTTTTTGAAGGTTACTTTACCTGGAGGGGAGGAGAAGGGAAGGTGGAGAATGGAGATTGGAAGGTGAACTTGGCAATTGCGTTGTGGATGACCTCACGATGATCTCATCCCTCCCATTCTGATGCGACCTTTCCAAAGAAATCTTTTTGGCAATCAAGTATTAACTTTAATTTGATGCAAACTAATGGTTTATTTTGATTCTGAAAATTTTATTTGTGATTTATTTTAATTTTTAAAATTAAAAAAATATTATTTTAGTTTTTAAAATTTTAAAAATTGACTTAAATTAATTCTTATACTATTATTTTTGAAGATTAATTTAAATCCTTAAAAGAATTAAATTGAGTCAATTTTTAAAATTTAAAGAACTAAAGAGATATTTTTTTTAATTTTAAAGACTAAAATGAAATTACGTATATAATTTTAGAGATTAAAGTGAATTTTTACTCATTTGAGATTGGTAAGCCAACATTTTAAAAAGCAAATCTTCTCCCATTTTTCTCCTTTTCACTCTTTGTATCCCCTACTAAAATTCTGACATGTGTACAGTAATAATATTATTCATAATTTTTATTTAATTAATATTTTTTGATTATTTATAATTTAAATTTATGGAAAAATTTAATTGAAATGATAGAAAATAAGAGAAAATAAAACAGTAAGTGGAAAAGGGGTAATTGGATCGAACATTTTGACGGCCAATCTGCTTAGAAATCATTATACGACTGGAGTCACCATAAAAAGAAAAAAAAAATCCATAAAAAATTATATAAATATTTAGTCATATGTTGTAAGTAATAAAAGATTTAGTTTCAGCTTTTGAAAATCCTACAAATAGAAGAATCCAGCATGTGATGCATCAAGTCATCCATTAGTCTCCGACAATGTTTTATTAGTCTATGATCCGTCAATTATCAATTCAGTTATAGTTAATAGATTCTGTTAGGGTGAATAAAAAGCATAGTACGAAGTGTAGAATAATAGTTTTACATTGAGACTTAATTAAATTTAACTATATACGTAAAAATATTTTTTTTTAGATAATGGACATAAAATTCAATTATTTTTGTTTGTATGATAATACCTAATTAGATATGAAATTATTTTTCACTAACAATGCTTAGAAATTAAACTAAAAAAAGTTGTGTGATGTTAAGTGCCTTTTTATAAGAATTTCCGGATAAAGAGTTGTTCAGTCAAAGGCTATTGATGTTTGTGTAAAATTATTTTCTATTATCATTGTAAAATAATCTTTTAAGGAAAAATTTGTAATTACATTATTTTGTTGGCTAAATAGTAAATACACATTTTGATCTCCCAAAACTATGAGAGAACAAACTGGTCCATTAAAATTTGGAGTCTTATATTGATCCTTTATAGTTCATAGATTGAGATAAATCTATACGGACCTATATAAAGGAAGCAATTTATTTCCTTTTTAGAATTGTGAGAGACAAATATGAAACTTTCACATCCTAAAGGATTAATTTATTCTCCAATATATTTTTGAGAGATTAGAATGAATATTTACTATTATTTTCTTAAGATTTAACTTGGAATCATTGTGATATTACAAACTAATAGAGCATCTTTGAGAAACTAATTTTTTAGTATATTAACCTTTTAAGTTTCACAGTAATCATTATTCTATTTGAGTTAATAAAAATCGGTGGGAGATTCGTGAGTGCTAGATTTATATGGAAAGTATTAAAAATACTCTACTTAATATATTGCATATGTAATGCATAATTTTCCCATTTTGCATAGAAAGTCACTTGTGTTATCTTTGTGAATATTGTTTAGGGGCTTGTATTCTTCAAGACAGCCAGCCACAATTTAGGATTTTGTTCCAGCTTGAATTCAATAATCTTTTTCATTTTTTTTATTTCTAGTTGCTTTTTTTTTTAATCTACTATCTTTGACATTTTTTGGTTATTTTTGTAAACTGATACAACTCAATGTTGAATGTATTAAGGAAAGAAGAAACAGGATTATAATTGAATCTTTTGTGTTCTTGATTAAGGGTTAGTAATTTGAAAATGCTATATTGATATCCCGATTTGGATGTTTGCATATGGACGCCATAGAAAGGTAAATAAAAAAAGAAAATGGTGATGATGCTGGGACCAAGAGAGAAGATTTATCAAATTAAAAAATTAAATGAGGGAAATTTGGACTCCCCTTGTCTCTCACCCTTTCTACTCTGCTCCTTTATTACCTTGAAACCTCAAACCCATCAACAATGAGGAAAACACTCCCTTTCCCTCTCTCGATCAATTCCTCTCCACCTCAAGCTCCCTTTCCTGCTCAAACCCTCTTGGCCCCTTCTCCAAACTCTCACTCTCAACATCTCTATCACTCTCGGCACCTCTCTCCATCCCTTTTCTCAATACATACCACAGAAGAAGAAGAGAAAGAAACATACATCAACCACCGCAATAATATGGCATCACCTTTCATTCACACTCTCTAGAGGCAGGCTTCAATGACAAGAACACAATGGTATGCTTCCTCCTTCTATTTCCAAATGTTGCTGTGTTTTTTGAATTTTTCATCAAATATTTTTAAGTAAACTAGTTGTTGTTAAATCAACATACATGAATGGTTGAAAAATGCTAAAATCAGTATAGATTTCTTTTAAAAAATTTAAAATAATTATTTCAAAAGATTTATTTATTTAATTATTCAATTATTTAATTATTTTTAACATCGAAAGCTTTTATTTGGTTTGGTCTTCAACTGTTACAGCTTTTTCATAAAATCGTGTCATTAAAGAAAATTGATACTATTTTGATTAAATATCATCATAGTTTTCAAAATCATGCTCGTTTTAATTGCAATGTATCACCTGTAATATTGTGATATATTCTTTCTTGTAAGTCAAGTGTTGATTCTTCATTGATTTCCTTTTAATGCAATACGTTTTAATTGCATGCAATAAAACAATTATTGTGATGAGTGAGTATATGAACGTTGAAGAATAAAAACATTGGTTTTAGTATTCCACCATTACTGTACATGATTTGGACTCTTTGAGCTTCATAATAATATTTTTGTTTTCTACCTGTATATATTGCAACTTTTATGCTAACAAAGTACAAGGGACAAAACTTGAGTTTTTGAATTACAAGACAATTATATTTCATTGCTTGGGTTATACATTAGAAGATATATCTACTTGTAGTTCTTGTGTTCCTGGTTAATACCAAAACAGTCTACTGAATCCTAGGGGATTTCTGCACTATAACGAAATAATCTTTAAGAACAGTGCGTTACACGCCTCATGCTTAACAAACCTCTTTTTCTATTTTCTTATTTTGCAGGACCAGAGTTCTAATTTTCCAACAAGGGTTAGGTTTAGTTTTACGCTTTAGTAAGTTAAGTCATATATTCGAGTTTTCATTAGAAAAATCACTCATTTCTGTCAACAAACTTAGAATTATTCATCTAAGCTTTGGTTTTGGAATATGGGTTGAATTCATGTGCCTAAGTTTATGTGGAATTAAGTGAATTGGGTGTTGCCCAAAAGGAGTGTTCGATAAAATGCCCTTAAGATAAAATAGTATTGCCAATTGAAATCAACATAGTATTTTTCTTGCTCATTTTCCCAAAGTCAGAGATTTTAACCAAGCAAGAATCATATGGAAAAGGAAGGGAAAAAAATTTCACTCCCATATTTTTTTTTATCTTTAACTTTTAAGCTAATAATATGAAACATAACATGATGAATATTAATACTGTATTCCCATTTCTTTCTAACATGTTTGCTCTTGGCCATTTTACTTGTTCAAAAGTGATTTTTGATTTTCTAATATGTTTGTCCTTCCCTGAAATTGTGTATGAACTATGTATGCAATTATTATGTCACCAACACAATCTATTTTTATTCTTTCTTGAGGTGGTGAAGTAATAGTGGTTTTTTTGGTTGGTTTTCTTTTTTGTGTAGGTGAGTTCATCCTCTAATTATAGCCAATGGAAGAGGAATTAAGCAATCAAGAATAGGAGTACAATGTTGAACCCACTGTTAAGGATGATAACGTCAATGGTGGCTTTAAAACATTTGAACCAATTATTGGAAAGGAGTTTGATTCAGTAGAAGCTATTAAAACATTTTACAAGAGGTGGTAGTCAAATCGATAGTATTTGGTTAGAAGATAAAAAATTCCAAGAAAAGGGAGAATAGAGACTTTGCAGTCAAGATAGAAAAATTGAGGCAACATTGAAGACACTCCCAATTATAATTGCCAAATGTAGGACAAAGATTATAGCAAAGATGTTGAAAAGTGGAAAATGGTTATAAATCATGTTGTTCTTGACCATTGTCACGATCTTTCTCCTTCAAAGGCAAGAATATTTAAGAATAACAAGAATATAAACCTGCATGTGAAAGAACAATTAAATTAAATGATGACACATGCATGAGGACCAACAAGACTTTCCAAACTCCCATACATGAGTTGAGTGACCATGATAATTTACCCTTTGTAGAAAAAGATGTTAGGAACTATATTCAAAACGAAAGTCGTTTGATAAAAAATTAGATTTTAGTTATTCTATGGCCACAAGAGGTCATACATATTAGCTATTCTCACCATCCTCAACTAGATTTTAGGAATAAACTCAAGATCAGAGTATAAGCTTAAGGAAACTTCCTTTGCAAGTTGCTTTGTCAATTGAAAAGATCTCCAAAGTTAGAATGCGTGATAAAAAAAATACAGTTACAAAAAACAAGTTGGTGTATTCTTAAGTTTGCCAACATTAAAAATAAAAAATAGTAATCATAGTATGACTTACCTCGATCATAGTTTCTAACATTTTCTTTTCTTTGTCCCATTTGATTTGCATATAAATTGATATTATTCCAATTGATAAAGTTTGGTACCGTATAAAGTATACAATAAACAAGTCCAAATAGTTGTTTCAGTTGTTACCAATAGCTTTTATGATCATAAATAGGCAGAGCGCACCTATATGGTGATTCTAAAATCGAATATTTTTTATTATTAAGCAAATGGTTGAGATTTGTTGTATCTAAGAGTTTAAAAATATGATATGCTTTAATTTGGAGAAAAAAACTTCCCACAAGTTAAGCTACATAGTATGGAAAAGTCAGGGTAAAAGCAGTATATTCATATCTTAATAACTTAACTCTATATTAGTAACAAGTAGTAATTAGTTCAGTACACAAAGAACAATCAAAACAGAGAACATTGACATGAACTATCCGATGGTGCAAGACTAAGACCAAAATGATAATTTTGTTGCAAGAAAATAAACCAACTAGAAAACTTTTGTTGTTTGCCAATAAAGTCACATTACCACCACCATCACCAAAACCTTCCTCAAATAGAATCCCAAGGAATGTCCTTTGATTCTAATCAAATCTATCCACCCAATTCATGTTTTTCTTCAAATCTTTATTATTATTATTATTATTATTATTATTATTATTATTATGTGGTATAGTATAACCATCCCTTGGCAAAAACAAGTTGAAAAATAAAAGAACAATAACAATATTTTATCCATCTCAAATTATTATTATGTGGTATAGTATAACCATCCCTCTGAAATAACAAGTTGAAAAATAAAAGAACAATAACAATATTTTATCCATCTCAAATTTCCATGTGACTCTGAAACTAAGAATAATTCAATTCTGAAAACTTCTCAAACCAAAGTAAAAGTCTACTAAAAGTCAAGTTACATTTATAGAATTAAAATTTGAAAATTAAAATTTAAATATTTGAAGTAAGAATAACATAGTCACTTTCGAAAATGACCTAATCATGACCAAGAGCTCCCCTCTCTTATTAGCATTGTACATGCTCTAGAGTATCATTCAAGACACTAAGATTAACACCTAATGAAACATTATCCAAATCTTATATATCAAAACTATGGTCAAAATGAATAATGACAATAGCTTAAAACAAAATGTCAAATAATAATTATGAACCTAAAACATGACTTGAGGCATCACAAGTCAATAATATGACTGCATGAATGAGAAACCTATGGTCCAATAACTTGAGCAATAGTGAATTAATAATGAAGTGGGAAAGAGAAAGAGAACTTGTTCTCACCGCTAGTGTAATGAATGCTCTGCTATTGAAATTAGTTAAGGGATGAATTTTCTAATTTAGGGAAATTCTAAGAATGTTCTACCTTTGATTCCTTCTTATATTGTTTAGAAAGATTCTCCTCCAATACTATTAATCAAAACATAGTGAAATCTAAGCACAACTGCGACTACAGCAAGGAGAGAGTGGTGTTGGCAATCAAGGATTAGGCGAAAGAGATAATGATTTGGGGATTAGGGATTGGATGGGCGAAAAGAAGGAGAAAGCTATAATGGGAGAGCTTTTGGAGGAAAAATGAGAAAGAATGGGTGATAGATGAGGGAAGTTCAAATATTTATTCCATCATCTGATTTTTTAATTTTCTTAGTCTTTTCTCTTGGGCCTTACCACTATCACAATTTCAATTTTTTATTTGCCTTTCTACGGTGTCTATATGCAAACATTAAAAACCAGGATGTCAAAATAACATTTTCATTGTTGTCTAAGGTTATGTGAATTATTGAAAACTCTCTATAAGCTGATAGGGAAACAACAGCGTGATACACTAATTTTTGTAGATATGATAGCCTAATAATACTAAGCTTGGTTGTTCAAACCTCACGCAAGCCATCAAAAATATTCATAACATGTCCTCATTATGCGTGATTTCTCTTGGACTTGCGATGAACGAAGATGCAAGTGTGAATAATAAGGAAATGTAAACAATTTATTTTCCATCTTTAACATAGAAGAAAAAATGAAAAAAAAAATGCGCTCACACAAGTGTCACTTCTAAAATGGCTGCCCTAAATTACAGTCTTGCATTATTGCTAAATAATTTTAATGTATCATTCCAAATTTTGAAGAGAAAATATATATCCCCAATTTTCATGAGCATCACTCCAAATTAACACCTACACCACAATGTTTCAACTCAATTACATGATATTTTAACAATTACAGTGATCTAATTGAATTTTACCAGTTCTTCCTTAGGGGTTCTTGTTAACGATGGGAGATGATGAGTTGGTTGATGCATTTTGTGTAGTTAACTAGGTCACATGCACCATGGTGCAGTTTTGAGGATTCCAGGTATTGTAGAAGGTCCTTTTCCCTCGACCTCAAACCATATTATATTGGATTCTTTGTCAAATGAGGCTTCTAGCTTGGTAGAAAATTGTTATACCACTAATAATTTGGCATGTATGACAAAGTTAATTTAGTTTTAATCAAATCCATTTAACAAAAAGGGTATAGAGAAGGTGCTACTGGTGGAAGGAGAGAGAGAGAGTGATGCAGAAGTCGATAGAGGAAAGGTGGAAGCAGGGAGAGTTTACTTTGGCATCGATATCATAAACACAAAAACTTAATAAGGGGGTTGATATGCAGAAAGAAAAAAAAAAACATACAAGTTTATATAACACTTGTTAAATTGAGCTTCTCTCGCATCTTTTTTTTCATTTTTGAGGGGTGCCTACCGTTGGTCCCCAAGGGTGACCAATAAATACCCTGTCATAAAAAATAATGAAAATTGAGGTAAGACAAATTTTAAGATAGACTTTTGGATATGATTGAAATGGAAACTAACATTTTGATGATTCTATTTACGTCACAAATCTTTTCAAAACCAAATTTATGTTCTACGACTCTTTCTAGTACTAATTTGTGATCCATTTTAACGGATATTAAGATGTGTTTGATTTTAAAAGACAATTTTTAGCTTTCATCTTTTTCAACTAGTTTTCTATTCTTCAAAATTTTGTAAAGGAAAGTAGGAATAAGTGAAAATTACAATGTTCAGTTTTTAGTTTTCATTTTCAATCTTCACAATTTCTTTCATAAAATCGTAAAAACAAAAAATTGAGTACTGTTTTCTAAAATCAAATGCATCCTAATATGTCAATCATCACCCAATATGATCCACATAATGAGACTTACTAGATATAGAGATTGATTTATATGTATTGATAGTGTAAAATAATTATATATTATCCGCCAATATAATTTATGAAAAAGATGACAAATATGATGGGTAGTTGATGTAATAAGTAATTCTCTATGGATAAAAATTATATCCTTGGAAATCAATTAGTTATTTCTTCATATATAGGCTAACATTTAAATTAAATTGAGTTGAAAATTGACCTTCTTATATCATGAAACTAATATAAAAAATATTTTAAAAGTAAATTAATATCTCAAATCTTTTTAGAAATATAAAATAAAATGCAACTACCATAATGATTCCGACATTCCTGCCTAACCAATCATTAAAAATTAATTTTATTTGGATATTATTTATTTAATAATTTTTACTTAAATTTAATAAAATATATAAAAAATAAAAATATCCTTATATGTCAAAAGTTAATCGTGCGTAATATAACTTTTTTATATTATATAAGGTTATCCATCATTTTAATGTATAAAAGGGTTATGGTGGCCATAACCTTATATAATACGCTAACTATACCAAACAATCAATAAGGTCATAACGTATACTAGTGACTTATCATATCGAGCCTAATACGACATATCAAAGACACCCATAGTGTTATATGTGACATTTCGAAAGACTTAAATATGTTTTAAGTCCCAATAAATATAGGTTATTATGGTTTTAGTCTCTCTAAAATTTTTGCTTTGATTTTAAACCTGCTTTTTTCATTTTCTTTGTTTTTGGTCTCTATTGCCATAAATTTTTGTCTCAATAATTTTTTTTTTTACGTGAACTGAGATATCTATTAATGGAAGCAATGGCTAATTCTCTCAATAAATATTTTTCAATATATATTTAGTTGTTATAAATATTGTAATTCTTGTTTTTTCATTAAATATTACAAGCATCTTCTTTCATCCTTGCAAATATAATCATTTAATACTGAATTTGCACAAAAGTGACAAAAAATATCATAATGGTAAAAAGAGGGACCAAAACAAAAATTTTAGAAAGATTAAAACCAAAATAACTTATATAAGTGAGGACTAAAAGCATGTTTAAGCCTACTTCAAAAAATAATGTTACACTACGTTAGTAGTTTAATAACTTAAGAATTAAGGGCATAAAAAATAACGATGTTCAATTCCTATGGTTTTTATTTTAATTTTTTATCTCCTAAAAAGTTTCTTAAAAAATTCATTAGGATGTCCATCCTCTATATTTACTGAAGAAAACCCATGCATTATCTCAAATACAAGTCTTAATTTCACAAAACATAATTCAAGATAAAATTATTCAATAAACTATTTGTGTAAATCTTTTTTATATTGTTATTCAATCATATACTGTCATATAAATAAATATAATTAATTCTTTTTCACTAGTGTAAAAATTATATAAATGAAATAATTTGATTGAATAATATGTAGTTAATACATATAAATTAAATCCTATTTAATCTATTTTTTGAAGGAAAAAAAAGAGCTTTATCTTAAATCCTTATTTCATCTATTTTTTTAAGCAAAAAAATGAGCTTTAGCTTTTTTATTTTTTTTTAAGGAAATGAGCTTTTTTTTCCCCGTAGAGTTGTCAATTCGGTACATATAACTTTTTCGTTTTCTTTTGTTCTCTTTGGTTTCTTTGGTTCTCCACTTTTCTGTTTTCTAATTGTATGCGTGTTTTGGCGACGTAACTGCAGCATAAGATTCTCATCAGAAGAAGCACAGATTGACGTCAAGACACAGCACGAAACTTACCCGTCCACTTCCCATTCCCAATATTGCTTAGTGATCCAGCAAGGCACACGTGGCAATGCGACGATGCACAGTGCTGCGAATATCAAGAATTTTCTGGGTTTCAACAACAGTGCAAATAGGGGTTTTATAGGGGCACAAGTGGATCCAATAGTATTGAGATATTAAAATAAGAAAGAAAATAATTATAGTGTAAGTTTGTTATCAAATTTTTGCTGTATGTTAAATTTTTTTCTTCTAGTCAGTTGGCCACTAACTAAGAATAGTTAAAAAGAGTAAGTTTTAAAAGTTATTGATATGTTCTATACTTTAAAAATATATAATTTCATCTATTTAATATGAAATTTCCCTTTTTTAATTCTTTAAATGGGGGGTAAGAAAAGCCCCATAAATAATTCCTTAACACATGCTAGTTTGATATATAACTTATTCCTTAACAAAATACTAGTTTCATTCTTAAATTTTAAGTGGGGCTTAAATGAATAGCATAACTTTTATTTAAATAAGGCAGTATTCGACTTATTTTTAAATACATGCTAGGTGCAAAAGTGCAAAGAGTATACAACTACGTAATTATAAAAAAAATGTAAATTACTTTTAATGATACTAGTAAATTAATAGGTGTTCCAATCAATTCACATTTTTTTTTAATTTTTAGGGTGAGTAATTTTATTTATATTTATTTATTATATTTTCAAAATCATCTTTTAAACTTTCCTTTATTTTTTCAACTTTCCTTAGCCGTTCTTTATTTTCTAACTTCCATATTTTTTTTCTTAAATTCCTCAAGTGCTTTTAAATTATGGGTATTTAAAAATGAATTTAACTCATCTAAAGTGAGGAGATTTGTCAAATAATAAAGTGAGTGATTAATCACATTACCACTCTTATTTTATGGAAGCCAAATCCAAATTTGGACACCACAATATGATTAAAGGAAGTAATCTCTTTTATTAATAACTAGTGCTTTGCCGAAGCTACATTTTTTTTATGATAATAATATCTATTTATATATTAATACTATATACATTTTTGTTTTTTGATGAACCAATGATATCTCCTATTGGAAACCGTGATTAATCCTTTCGATGCATACAAATCACAAACATAAATATTACCTCTGCACATCAGACCAATAATAAATAATCAAATAAATGCATAAAATAATTTTATGTTAGTAGTGTATTATAATTAACTCTTAATTTTATTTTCATTTTCACAATATACTTTTATTAATAGTTACAGAGAAATATACATTGTTTTAATAGTCCAAAAATTTAAAAATAACAAAATAAACAATAATTGTGTAGTTGTTGATAAATTATAACAATTAAGACAAAAGATAAAATATAATAAATGTTTGTGATTGCGTAAAAGATTGTTTATTTAGACACATACTTATATGTAGATATATTATTTAATACTTATATTTTTATACCTATATATATAATTTTTATTTTCCGAGTGAAACTAATTTTATTTTATCCTTTTACCTACTTATATACTATTTAATACTATGCATAATCTATTTTTGTATAATTTTATCAATTTAATTTTAATATATTGCTAATATAAAAAAAATTAAATTGTCATTTAATTAAATCATTTTATGTGCACTACTTTTAAAATAATACAGTAAAATTATATTTGACCCCCACTCCACCACTTCAAAAATTATTAAGGTTTGTGAATCAAAATTAAAATCTAACTTTTTTTATTATATCTTTTTAATTATATTGTACGTTTATAAATATTAACGATACACATATTTTTAAGTGTATTGTCTCTGTTGCAACTAACATTACTATGATTTAAACATACAATCTCACGAAAAGTTGTAATTAATTTAAATGTATTAAAAATTGCTTTTTTATACATAAATATTATTGTTATTTCTCGTTTTTTATTCTATTCTTCATCTATTTTAAACTATTTCTCAGTTTTAAAATATCTATATAGGCATAATCGATCTGTTGATCTCTTACTATTTTTTTTTCCCTAAAAGAACTTTCTATTTGCTTTGGTCCCTTATATAATTTTTTGTTCATTTTGACCAGTCCTCTGTTATGTAAAAAATGTCTTTAAATTTAGGGTGCATTTGGATGTGATTTTGGGCTCCTAGAATAATTTTTTCACCCAAAAATTATTTTTCATATATTTAAATAATTTTTTAAAAATAATTAGAATCTCAAAAAAATTAGTTTTCAGTTATTTTTTGGAAGTTAAAAATAATAGCTTTTGAAAAAAATTAATTTTTAAATTTTTCAATTATATACAAAATTTAAATTTTATATTCATTTTTTAAAATTTGAAATAAATACGCCCTTAAGCATTTAGTATATGTTTGGATTGGCTTTTGTCAAGAAAAAACATTTATTTCTTAAAATTTTTTATGTATTATTTTAGAGTGTTAGGATTGGCTTTTGTCAAGAAATTTTTTTTATTTTTTTCAAAGTTCTTTTATGTATTACTTTAGAGTGTTTGGATTGGCTTTAAAAAAAATTATAATTAAAAGAATAGTTTTATTATTTTTTTAAGTTAGTGATATGGATAGCTTTAAAAGGAAAAAAAAAGAAGAAAGAAGCAGAGGTGAATTTTAATAAAACTATCTCCCAAAAATTTTTCTTATGTAATCTTATCCCTTATCAAATTTTTGCAAAAATTTCTTTTCCGCTTCTATTTTCACTCACAAAAAACATAGAGCACCCATACCCACCCACGTTGCTTTGTGCATCCATTCCTTGGGCTTTAGTGTTTTTTCAATATATTATTACTTTCACTTGTGTGTATTAACAAATTATTGTTAAATTTAACATATAAAGGGTTTTGAAATAAAAAGAAATGATAACTTTTGATGATTGGTCCCTTGTGACAAAGTGCAGAGTCTTCCTATAAATTTTTTTAGTTCATTAGTTCATCAACACATAGGCTCTTTCATGCAATTTGGCCAAAAGAATGCTTTTGTTCTTTTTATCCAAATAAATTTATATCTCAAAATTGTCTATCGAAATGTAACATCATTTTTTTTTTGAAAAATAAGCTTTACTAAGAAAAGTTAAGTAAAAAAAATATTTTTTTAAAAGCCAATTCAAACACACCCTTAATCAATTTTAACTTAATTTTCTTAACTTGCACATAATGTTTAACTTGACGAAAGAACGTACCATGCACGAGATATTACTTTGTTAGGTTTTATAATAACATGACGTATAAAAATTATCGGCAAAGAATCAAGACACCAAAATGAAAAGAAAATTAGTTAAGGAATCAATTTGAGTAGAAAATTAGCAGTTAGAGAATCAAAATGAATAAAATCTAGTTAAGGGATCAAAACAAAATACTAAAATAAGTTAAGTGGCCAAAATATAAATTTTACTAAATATCTATTTTTAGAAAACATAAATGCGTTAGTTCAAGTGAGCCTTATTATTTTTCGTGAACTTCATTCTTAGTTCTTAGTAATTTTGCTGAACAGAGCAAGAGTTAATATTAATAGAGTGAAATTATTTTAAATATCTTAAAATAAAGTAGTTCGGCCAAGTCATAATATCAGTTCCAATAGTTATTACTTATAGGTGAGATCTTTTTTTAACTTATAAAATTATATTGGTGGCAATAAGATTTAAACCTATGGTACCATACATACCATCCAAAATTGTGATTAGTAATATTATGCATATATGAAATTAAAAAAATTTATAATTAATTAAAGTGGCACATATTTAAGAGTTCAATTTCTATATACCGATATTTTAATAATATAAAACCTTTTTATGAAGTAATTCAATTAGATTATCTCATTTAAATATTTTTTTAAATAGTAGATATAAATTCAATTACTCAATAATATAATTATATATGATTGAATGATAATATAAAAAAATATTATAATATTAATATATAAAAATTAAACTTCATATATAATGAAAGTAACACGTACTTGAATATTTTTTAATGCAGAACCTAAATCTTCTCCAATTTACTTCGAAGCTAATTTTCGAAAGTGGTGCTAATTGATTTTATATATATATATATATATATATATATATATATATATATATAGTGCTAATTGGAGGTAGGTGAACCGAAACCCAATTATTATACCATCTCCACCTACAGTTCAACCTCCATACAACTCGCGCCCACAGCCTAAGAGCAGTAGTACTACCGCTCGTTTTCATGAAAAGCCTATAGCTCATCATGATTGTCTTAATCAAATTGTACAGAAAGCCAGAATGAGGGGCTTCTATGATGCTATGCAGCTGATGGATGTTTTGCATTTATCTACATCTGATCACATTTAACCACATTTAAAAAGGTGGTAAAATGCTGGTGTAGCATGCTCACTTTTTTGGGTGAGTCCAAGGTTATTTTCCGACCGACAATCGAAGACTAATCTCTCCATGATGAAGACATCATCAAAGTGAGGATAACCTCTCCTAACAAAGCCTCTTTTATACATATAATAAGAATTGAACTCCTAATAATATGTTTAAAGGACTCAATTATGTATCAACTATGTCAAAACTTATTGGTTGTTCACTCAAGGAGTATTAAGGACACCTCCCAGACATAGACTCGTAAATGATGACGCGGATTGGATAAGAATGAAGTAATAGCCAGCATGGATATTTGTATGTCTAGTGTCATTTGGGTCGTCTTTTATGTTCATGACATGCCGACGTCGATGGTGATACAAACGGATATTGAATGATAGCCATTTTCACTGTTTGATCTTTGTTTTGGTAAATATCTTCACCGTTTGATCAGCACTTCGTTTCGGAACCTCACCGTGGGCCCTTCGTGTTTTTACTTCATTTCTGCAGTGTGACGCTGCCTGCTCTCGCGAAGTTTGTACTTGCTTGGATAACAAAGGGCTTGTATGTTTTGACTTTTTAGTTCTCTGTTCCCCTTTTAAGTTTTTAAAATTTTATGAAAAAAATATTAAAAATTAAAAATTTTAATTTTTAAATTTTAGTATTTTTTATAATATTCTAAAAATTAAAATATTAAAAATGATAGCTAAAAATTGGAACTAAATATTACTCTAATTTTTTAACTAAAGGAGAAATTCAGGATTTGTTTGGTTTGGATTTTTAGTTTTTAATTTTTATTTTTGATTTTTCAGGTCATGTGAAAAATGTTAAAAATTTTAAAAATTATAAATTTTAATTTTTAGTATTTTTTTATAAAATTTTGAAAATTAAAAATAAAAACCGAAACAGGTATTTTTCAATGCATTAAGAAATTTTTACTTTATCTTAAAATACTATTGAGAATAAAGTACAAAGAGCCCACAACGTTATTATTCGAATAGTTGGTCCACATTGTACACCGGTGTGACTGAACTGAAAGGCGTGTTTCTTTTCTTTTGCGCTTATACAAGGTCAATGACCGGCGTAAATTGGAAAGGATGCTTATTTTGAGAAATAAACTTAGGTAGTGTTGGTTAACGGGATGAGGACAGAAAGTTCAGGGATAATAGAGAAAGTGAAGATGCTGTTTTCTTGTATCATGTTTGATTATAGAAAATAAGATATAATAACTATTATTATATTTTATTTAAAAATATAGAAATGATATAATAAATATACGGTAAAAGACATATATATTCTTGTCAAATCATCAATGGTCTGGTAGCCAGCCGGTGGCGACACCCACGGGTTTAAGGATATATTCAGAAATATTAAATTTTTATATTCATGTCATATCATTACTTTTTAAAGATATAGAAATTTTATATACCTTTATCTTGAGAATAAAATTTTTTTATCCTTTATCTCTATCTCTATCACTAAATATATATGTGTGTCTTTAATATCTCCATATTCCCATATCTGAATCACAAATAACAAGCTCCCTTACGCATGGGCTAAAATTCCCTATTATTGCGTCTCTCTCTTTTCCGTGAATGAAAATTTGTCATGTGGAATAAGAAAAGAAAAAATCAAATATAAGTGCTCCCTCTTTTAACTAACACAATTAATTCTTTCTATTCATTTTTTATATTTTTTATGAGTTTAATTTCTATGTCATTTTCTTATAAAATAGTTTTATATCAACATTTAACTTGATGTCCTTATATAAATAAAAATAATTTTTTTAAAATAATAAATATAAAAATTAACTATTCTTAATTATATAATAGTACCTAATTAAATATCAATATAAAATTATTTTATACCAAAAAAATATATAAATTAACTCTTCTTTCGTTTACCTTTTCCCTTTTTTTTTTTTTTTTGTCAACCTTGCTGTCTACTTGCTCCCAAAAACCTACTATGGCTTTCCTTTGCAAGCTCTTCTCACTCTTTTTTTATGCATAATTTTCAAATAATAAAAAAAAATTAATTCTAATATCTTAATAATATAAAATAATATTATATTAATAAATATAGTTAATTTTTATCTCTATTATTTAAAAGGTCAAAAAAATGAAAAAATTTGATTGAATGACAACATAAATTCTTTTATACTATTTATATATTAAAATTGAGCTCATAGAATCAAAATTATTTTATCAATATAATAATATGTGATTTATTGGTTGTATAAAAATATTTTAATAAAAATAAACTCTAAATATTATTTTAAAAAAAGCGAATTTTTTTTTTTAATATTACTTTTGAAGAAAGCTAAGAAAGAGAAAGGAGGAATAAAAATCTTGAAATTGTGTGACTCCGGTTCGCTGCGTACAGCACAATAACACTACCTGCTTAGTCCTCTGTCCTTCTTCAATCCTCCACCACCACCTCCACCATCACCATCACCATCGTCATCATCCCCACAATCCCAATAAATACTCTTCGTTCATGGGTACCCATCATCTCTCACTGCAACCCCTCCTCGCCTTCTCCCACATACTATTCTTCCCTCACTCACACCCTCTCTGAACCCTTCAATCCCGGTTCCTCATAGCTACCACCGCCAGCTGCAAGCAGCAAGCACCTCTTGTGAGTGCCTCAACATAAATACCACATGGGATTGGGAATAACCACCCAAACAAGGACGAAAACCCAGGTAGCGTTTCATGGAGTCATTGGAACCCAGAGAATCATCAATGATTTCAGTCTCAACAGCAACAACAACAACAACAATAGAGCAGTCCTTCGACTCCCGCTACTCCCGCGAAGCCCGCGAGGCGCTCGACGGATTGCCTGATAACTTCACCATCACCGACCCTTCCATCCCTGGCCACCCCATCGTCTTCGCCAGCCTCGGATTCCTCAAGATGACGGGCTACTCCCGCGACGAGGTTGTCGGGAGGAGCGGTTCCATGTTCCAGGGGCCAGGGACCTCTAGAAGGTCGGTGATGGAGATTCGGGAGGCCCTTAGGGAGGAGCGGAGCTGCCAGGTCAGCTTGTTGAATTACCGCAAGGATGGGACGCCGTTTTGGATACTGTTTCATGTGAGTCCTGTTTTCGGAAGGGATGGTGGAGGGGTGGTTCATTTTGTGGCGGTTCAGGCGCCTTTGGAGTCCGGACGGTGCCGGAGGGGAGGTGGTGGCACTGGCGGCGGCGGTGGTGGGGTGCAGCAGCAGGTGTTTGTGTTGGGGTGTTGTAGGAAGGAGGTTTGCTCGGATAATGTGTTGGAGCTGGGTCGTGTGCCTTCCCCGGGTAACGGGGAGTTGGAGCATGATGCTAGAGGTTTGTGTTTCGTGTTCGAGTTCGAATTCTTAAATTTTAACACAAAATAATGATAATTATCGTACGAAACTAAGTAATATGATTCACTTCTCTCCTTGCTTAACGAGTGTTGAAATGGGGCAGCGTAAAAACTCGTGGCGAACTTCTACTCTTAAATGGGCCTGCAATGCGCGTGAAGAGATTAGTCTTTGCTTCTGACGATGGATATCCTCGGAAACCAAAAAATTTCTAGATCATATGACAACAATCTTATCGCTATGCGGAGACTTAGCATATTCAATAATCCATAAACATATAGTATCATCCTCACAACCAAATTTTGGCCAAAATTTCAGCTCTACTATTTTTCTGAGTTCACATTGTAGGGGTTGCAAAAGGAGCAGAACTTGTTGCACGGAAACTGTGGGTTGAGGTAGTAAGGCCTCAATCCACCCGGCAATCAGTTGAAATTCTAAGGAGCATGAGCTTTTGTGTTCTTGTGGTCAAAGAGGGAACTAGTGTCACGGGATTTAAATGACCCGAGCGTGTGAAAATTATATTTTAGTTTAAGGGGAAAAGTTGTAGATTTCTTTTAATTGAATGCTTCGTGTTCATGCATTGGTTGGTGCTTCTGTTCTTCCTTCTACTCCGATTTGGTAGCTCTTGGCTTTGTATCCGTCGGTTTCTGTAGTCCCCTTTGGCAAAACAGCCATTTTTTCTTTTCCTGCTGAATGATTGTCCTTGTGTTGGCGAAAGGTTCTTGTATGGTATTATAGCAGTTCTTCTAATAGTTTAGCAACTGTCCAAATTTAATTTAATACTATTGTTTTTTAATTATTTAAAATATCTTTGTATTAAATGGCTTAGCAATTGACCAAGCATAACAATTTAAAAAGATTTAGATTTTAATGATTTGACTATAGACATGGTTTAATATAGGACACTCTAGCATGTTTGATCCATGTGGCTGACCGCATCTGGTGAAATAAGGCTTGGATGTTGTTGACTTTTTGTAGGACTTTATTCTTAATCGGTCAATCCTCAGCATGTGTGGTTATGTGATGTCATGTTATGTTCTTAGTGAAGTATTATTATGTTAATGCTCTTAGTGAAGTGGTACAGTAACGTGTGAATCTTTCCCTGGTTGGGGACTTGGGGGTTTGCTATTTACTGATATGTTAGCTTTGTGACAAGCAGAATTGGAGAGTGATGAGCCATGTGAGGCAAGTGATGAAGAAAAGAGAAGCGCAATGATTGCCTTGGACAGCATCTTTTCTGTGCTAACCCACTATAGTGAATCAATAGGCAGATTGGTATGTAGAAAGAGATGCGGCATACCTGACGTGGGTCTTCTTAGCACTTCCTTGATTATTTCTCTTGGTAGAATCAAACAAAGCTTTGTATTGTGAGTTATTGGAAAAGACTAGTTTTCTTACTTCCCTGTAAGTTTCATGCTTTTTGCAGACCCTTAATTTGTTTATATGTTGTTTGTCGAATTTGAGTTTCCTTGCAGAACTAATCCGCATTTACCTGACATGCCTATTGTATATGCCAGCGATGCCTTCTTGAAATTGACAGGTTCGACAATGTTCATGTTATGTAAATTTATAATAGCCTTCTTATCATTACAATTTTCAACAGATATTCTGGCATCTGATGCACGGATATGAAACCATTAAATCAGATTGATGGTTATGTTTTCATTCAATAACCTTATTTCTTGAATAGGTTATGCAAGAGATGAAGTGTTGGGCCGCAACTGTAGATTTTTAAGAGGAACGGATACTGATAGCTCAACTTTATGTCTGGTAATCCGCATTTGTGTCATAATTCTTCAATATTAGCCTGCTAATTTGGCAACTCAAATCAGTGGAAATGGACCATATGGTCGTGTCTTTCTGTTTTGGTTACAGATAAAGGAAAGCATTAAAACTGAACAACCATGCACAGTACGTATTTTGAATTACAGGTTAATACTTTACTTTTGCCTATTTATGCGAAGCTGTGAACTTTATTCGTTGGACGTACTGAATCAATTTACTGCAATACTATCAGGAAGGATAAAAGCTCATTTTGGAACCTTCTCCACATCTCACCAGTTCGTGATGCTTCTGGCAAGGTAATCTTGGGCGTGAGCCATTTATTAGCTGAATTATTTATCATAGATGCCTCTGTTTTCCATTTTCTGATACTCGTTGTTTTTCCTCAGTCTGATTGGGCATTGAGAATGTTAAAGTGGTTAAACATGAATATGGTCTTGATTGTTTCCATGACAATTAGATGACTGCTTTTGTTTTGGGCAACTTTGAAATTTCCAATTTTATTGTTATTTTGATCGGTCAGTCCTAATGTATAACTATGTTTAAATTAATAAAAATTGGTTATACTGTCTGTTGAAGTATCTGCTTTAAGAATCAAAACCCTGAAGTTCCTCAAATTTCTTCTGCATAACAATTGTTTTGTTGGTGTAAACAAGTTTTATACTGGTCGAAGGGTTCGCAAAAAGTTACAATGTATTAAGCATTGGCTAAATGGAAATTGCTTGACTGTGATTGTTGTGTAATTTTTGGTGTCATTTCATCTGATACATGCTTTTTTTTATAGATGTATCAGTTGCAGAATAGAGTTTGATGTAAATCTGATTGCTGTAGTCTTGCAGTGAAAGAGTTGGAGCTGTAACTGCCTTTTAGTTTTAGTTACCAATTGTCATAAGTTAATTGGCTTAATTAGTTTATACGTGGATGTAGTTTTCATAGTTCATACACTACTACGCTAGTGACGGTATTTGCTGATTTAAGTTAGTCACGGATCCTTCACTTGCCTTTTGGGAGGAGACGCCTTGGGCATCATGCATGGGTTTTACCAGTGCATACATCATGTGATAGTTCTCCACATCTATTTGCCTTGAACTTGATGAGCTATTAACCCCAATTCTACCCTTTAGTAGAAAACTATTATTTGTACACATATTGCACGAAACAATATGTTGACTTACATCCTATTGACCATTGAATTGAATGGGGTATTAACTTTGCTTGAATGGAATCCCCACCCTAAACCCAAGTTCAGCCTTCATGTGGTGGAAAAATGTTATTTGTATATGTTGCATGGAATACTATGTCGACTCACATCTATTTCTATTATTGGATGGAATGTAGACCTTACTTGAATTATGGTTCATATCCAATCTAATAGTAAATAAGATGTGAGTCAGCACAATGTCTTATATAACATATTTACAGATAACTCATTGGGAACAAACTCTACCTATTGTACTCATCAATGCTGAATTCTGTGCTTGTTCAGGTGGCATACTTCGTTGGAGTTCAAATAGAAGAGGACTTCAAAAACGAGGATAAGCAATGCTTGAGCCCTGACGCGAGGCAGCTTAGAGTGGTTGGTATGGTCAGGGTTGGAGTGAGGAGTTTATCAATGAATGCTGGATCTTCCAAGTCAAAGTCATAGAATAGCTTATGCTGGATTCTTTGTCGTTGAGATATAGTTTTCCAAATAAATATGCCTACGTCTCAAAAATGTTTTCCCATTACAACAATTATCAATCTCAACTGCTTGATCGTTGAGATGATAAATTAAAAGGTGAAAAATTGATTTGTGAAATTCATATTGTCATTTATAAGAAAACATTCTGCGTTTGGCGGAATCTCTATAGTAAATGTGTTATATTTCCGCATACTCCGCGGGAAGGAAATATTGTTTTCCTTAACGTAGCAATAAATATCAAGGCTTGTACTAACTTCATCTCAATGTCATCAATTGACTATTCAGCCATAAATTTTTGTTTATACAGTACGATTATACTGTTGACTTGCATTGACTTTTAATTTATATGTTTCATAGTATAGCAATCAAATTGTTAAAAGTAGTGAGTTTGCCCGAGTCCTGTCGTGGTTTTAGTGCGTATTCGTTTTTGTTTTTCTTTTTTGGGTTACCGCTTTGACTTAAGTTTTTTTTTTAATTATTTACATATTCTCCTATTAGTCTTTCTAATATTAAAATAAATAAAAGTGAATATAATTAATATCTTAAAAATTTAAAAATTGAGTAATATTTTATCTAGTAAGTAGAAAAAGATTTGTAAGTATACCTAGTAGGAGGATTTAGAATTATTCATTTTTTTACCTATGTTGTAGTCAATATATTTTTATTGTTATTTTTCCAATCTTATATTTCTACCAGAAATATAAGCATTCAGTTAAACTGAGCCTGGTATCGTAACGCTTGACAAATCACTAGGCACTAGCACAGCTCATGTACTAAAACTTGGCAAGTTTTATGATCAGGAAGCCTCAATAGATGTTTATTTTTTTCTCCCAGAGTATCTTTCATTTGGCAGCTTAATGATTACTCTTGTTGGATGTTCTCAAATGTCTAACCAGTGATTTTTCTTAATGATTTTTTTGTCTGATACATATAACAATCAGAATTGAGCTTTTAACCTCTTTTTTTTCGGTCCAACATTGTTAGTTGAGTTGAAGCTTACTCCTTAGACAACTTGTAGACATTGAATTTTAAAATAATTCTTTACAACAAAGAAAGGTAAAAAGAAAGTGAACTCAATGATAATTGAGATTTGCCAAAAACAGCTTGATAACTTAAAAATAAAATAGAAAAATTCCCATAATAATAACAACATAAAGAGAAAGTAATTGAAAAAAAAATGTGCCGAAAAAAGAATGCTGACCTATAAAGTAAAGACTCAAAACTATCCCAACAAAATATCCACATGCATGAGCATAACGAGTCTTCACTTCACTTGACCTGAACCCAAACGGCAACACTGGGAATGCCAGCATGCACAATAAAGACCATGTAGTACCCAGGCGGGGCCACAGACGGAGAGTGTGGCCCACGCGCCGTCACCTTGTACGCAGACGCCGCCACCTCCTCAACCGCCGCCACGTCCAGCACCACCACCCTCTGATTCATCGCGAACGAGTGCGTCGTGAACGACGGCGCCACCAGCGCCACACTTATCCCCGCCCCAGAACGCAACACCCTCAGCGAAAACGTAACCGAGAAATTCCCCCCATACGACGCCGTATTGTTGGCGGCCTCAACAGCAATAATCGAAGGCTTCAAGGGCTCGAATTCCGGCCCCAAGTAATCCGGGTAATACGCGTCCAAACTCAAGTCGGTGGGATACGGGTACGCCCGAAAATCATAACCCCTATGAGGATTACTCCCACCCACTAATATCCTGCCATCTGGCACAAGCACCGCAGAGGAATGGTACATCCTCGGAGTCTTAGCCGGAGCGAGCAACTCAAATCTCGGTAACTGTTGGGCCAAATCGGGTTTATACAAAACCGGGTACAAAGCCGGGTTCGCCGCGTTCTCCCAACCCGCAGTCCCATTCGAAGCACCGTTCAGAATTACGACATTGCCATTGGGAAGCAACACCATGTCAGGCATGACACGTGGAATCGGCATAACCTCCATGACCCATTCGGGCTCCGGGTCGGTAACGCGGATCCGCCCGCACGAACTCGACGCCTCCAAGTATATTCTCTGTTTGTTGGCCGCATTGAATGAACCCGGGAACGCTCCCCCGCAGACCATGACCTCCGCGTCCGGTAACCGGTTCGGGTTAAGCTTAATGGGTAATAAAACGGAGGAACCGGTGCTTGGGTAGTTCCGTTTTTCGTCCCCGGGAATTATAGGGTACTCCCGGAGCACCCGGTTGCGGGTGTAGTCGAACAAGATGGACCTTCGGTTGGCGAAAATGAAGAGGTTTCCGTCAGGGAGGAGGTGCAAAAAGGGGTAAAGATTGTTCTCTTCGCCAGGGTTACTATCTCTCGTGAGCTTCAAGAACCTGAGGAAGAAAAACGACTTGTCGTTTTGGTTGTAGTTGCTTGGGTCGACGAACTCGTAGGTGAAGGAGTTTCTTCCGCCAACGACGATGATTCTGCCGTCGGGGAGGATCTGGTTTGAAGCGTACCAGCGTGAGGTGGTGAGGTTCCGAGGGAGTTCGAGCCAGTCGCAGGTGTTGTGCTGAGGGCAGGGGGAGAAGGTGCGGAGCTTGTTGTGGCCGTCGTTGAAGCCGCCGGTCTGGAAGAGTGTGCCGTCGGGGGAGAGGGCGCCGGAGGAGCACCAGGCGTCGGTGAGGATGGTGAGGGGGCGGAGGGTGTCGGTGGAGAGGTCGTAGAGGACGGAGTGGGCGGTGCAGTCGAGCTTCAAGGCCATGTCGTGGGGGTTGAAGCGGCAGCGGCTGAAGGGGAGGGAGATGTTTGAAGGGCCGAAGTCTGTGCGGTCGAAGATGACAACCTTGTTGTCGATCATCACCTGCATGTGCATGGCCGAGATGCCTATGCTACGCTGCAGCTGCGTCCAGTGACCTCCCGTCGTCGTCGTCGTCATCGTCCTCGTGCTGTCTGGAGAGCATGCAATGTTGTGAAATAGGAGGAGGAAGAAGAATAGGGGGAAAGATGGGGCGTTCTTGATCTTGAACGCCATGGGTTTTATTTTGTGCTTCGTTCGTGTGTTTTGGTGGGAGAACGAAAATGTTGCTATATATATATATATATATATATATATATATATAAAAGGGTGATGCTATCTAAACATCTAAAAAGTAGGTATTTATTGGGACACCCACTTAATAACCATTGCATGTGATGTGATAGATGAAGTGTATGGGATCCATCATTACATCCAATAGTTATTAAGTGGGTGTCTCAATAGATATCTACTTTTTAGGTGTTTAAATAGCATTTTTAATATATATAATGCGGCATTGGAGATTTGGAGCCATGGAGGGGTGTAATTTTTTGGACTGTATATTTATGATAGAGACACTAGTTTGGTGTTGTAATTAAGAGAGGAGACAGATCTGTAAGGAAATTGTATAAATTTGTGCGTCAAGGGAATCTTTAATTTTGTGAAAAACAAAAATTTACTTTTAGTAGCATACAAATACTGTCTATGCATTTTGCATGCTTTTGTTGGCAGGGTGAATAAATATGGAAGCATATCAATTATGTATTCAGCTTAAATAAACGCAAGGTGGTATGTTCTAGTGTGCTTGTGTTCTATAAAAGGAACAGTGAAGTGTTGAGATGATGAATAATGATTGAGACACGTGCACACGGATGTACAATGGTTGGGCTTATTTAATTTCTTTTAACCACGTTAATTTAATGTGGCTAGATGTGAATTAAAAAAAATGTTTGTAAAGTCATCTTCCTCCCACCTTTTCCTCAACATAAGATTCGTGGTCTCTCCATCATCAACAATAACAACAACATTTTGGTGAAACTTGTTGTCTTCACATTCACAATGAAAATGGCTCCTAATCACATTTTTGCTTCCTCTTTCTTTTCATTCTCTCCCCAAATTGAAAACCAAAATCGAAGGAAGGTCACAGTTCACTTACCACTCAAGCGTTTCTTCGCTCATGTAATGCCAATTGCAACCTTCATATGACATCCAAGCTCCCTTCTGCTACTACCTTTTCTCGCTCCTCTTTTCATCATTTTTTTGTCCTATTCATTCATGTGTGATTTGGAGATTAGGGTTTATCCCAAATTTCCACCTACAATTTTGAATGAGGGGCTTTTTCTTCTAATTTATATTTTTCTCTCTACTTGACAATAAAATCCCCGCGAAAACCAATAAACCAGGACATCATATATCTGTTCTGCAATCAATCAAATCTAGCTCCCACAAAGCTTGTCTCGTAATTGGAACTACATTAAGGCCTTAGGGGTCATGAATTCAGGATTTGGGCTTTTACATTCGTCATACATATACATATATATATTATACATCTAGCTACATACTTTCTTCCTACATCTTGTAGTCCTCACTTGTTGTTGTTGCTGCTACTACTGCTGATGGAGCAACCAAGAATCTGATGAGGAGGAGGAAAAGGGAGGAAGATGACTTGGCCAACATTTTTGTTCACATTTAGCGACACTTAATGAATGTGGTTAAATGAAACTAAACAAACCCAAAATCCCACCTCCACATCCACGTGTCTCAATCATTCTTCACCACATCAATGATTTACTATTCCTTGTATAGAGCACAAGGCACACTAGAATGCACCTAAATGCAATCAACTTAAAGTTTGGGTTCTCGACTTCTTATCTCAATTTAGGGTTAGGACACTTATAAAATAAAAATGAACAGATCTAGGAGACGACAGTAGCAATGATGAACATATCTGGAAAATAAATAGAGAAAAAATGAAATGGACAAACCTATAAAATTTTTAAAAAATAAATTGATTAAAGTGGAAGGAACTATAAGAGGAGGTGAATGGTGGTCTTCTTACCTTGAATCGTGGAGTGGCGGCGGAGATATGGCTAGAAAACCAACCAGCGATGAGAGAGAGAGAGGAAAGAGAATGATGGTGAAGACAATGAGGAAGAAGATAACTTGCAAGCATTGTCTTTGAGTGTTACCGATGGATTTTCAAAATTACAAGCAGAAAAATCTATTGGTAACCATGCCAAAATGCATTGTTTCATTTAAAAGCATTATCGGTGAATTTTTGGTAATTTCCGATGGATTTTCCACCAATAATACACGTAACGGTATGTTTAGGGTTCCCCAATTTATCGACTGTGTTTTCACAGATAATCCTAAAATTCAAAACCTCATATTTAAATTATCAGCGGAAAAATCTACCAGTAATGCAAAACTTTCTTTAAAAAAATTCATTCAAGTTACCAATAGATTTTTCCGCTAGTAATGACAAAGTTTTTAAAAAATTATATATTTACCCACAAAATTTTTTGCCGATAATGATCATATTTTAAAAAAACTTCTTCATAAATTACTGGCAAATTTTTCAACCAATAATTTGTGCGTGTTAATTAGCACCATTTAGCGCAAGGCTTTCCAGTGGATTACCGACAAAAAATCTGTCAGTAATGGTATCAAACCAAATTTTTTTTATTCATTTCACATGTTTTCTGTTAGTAATACTTGCGAAAAATATTCATCAATAAAATCTATCAGTAACACGTATGTTTTTAGTAGTGTACACACACATATATTTTGTAATAAAAAATTATTTTAATTTACAATTGCTATATGATTCAAATAACAGTTTAATTGATAGTTAAAGCTAACTCTCCCATATAAATAAAAAAAACCATTGTAATTTGTAATAATTTAATTGTATATGAATAATTGTCTTTATTTTTCTAAGTTAAGTAGAATAAAACTTAAATAACTACATCAATCTTTTCAAGGTATCATAATTTTTATAATTTTATTTTAAGAATTAAAAAAGGTAAATTTATTTTTTAATCAAAAATATTTTTTACATATATATTATTTAATGATCAAGTTTAAAGAAAGAAGTGAACATAGTATCCTAATAAAGTTAATTTCATGTAATACTTTATTTAGTTTATTACAATAATGTTCGTCTGTTATTATCCAATTTTATAAAGTTGAAGTCTTGATTACTATATTAATTTTTTAGCTCATAATAACATAACTTCGTGATTTTTATTTTGAGAGTTAATTATTAAACTATTAAGAACATGTAAAACTAAATTTATATTTAAATCAAATAAATAAAATGTTTTCAGAGAAAATTGCAGTGTACCCTTAAATTATGAGTTATGCATACTTTATTCCTGAAATTTTGAAAAGTGTGGAAATCAATATCTATACATCACATTTCTTAACTGTGTAAATTGATCCTTTTATTAATTTTTTATCTACTATTAATGTAAATAGTAAATGTTCCAAAAAGCTCAAGATATTGAGTTACTTATGAATTAAAGTTCAAGGAATATTTTTCTACTCAAAATAGTCTAAATTTTAACATAATAATTTTCTAGCTCATAATAACATAACTTATGTGATTTTTATTTTGAGAGTTAATTCTTAAACTAATAAGAAAATGCAAAGTTAGAGTCTTAATTATTGTATTAATTTTATAGCTCATATTAACATAACTTATGTGATTTTTATTTTGAGAGTTAATTCTTAAACTATTAAGAACATGTAAAACTAAATTTATATTTAAATCAAAGAAATAAAATGTTTTTAGAGAAAATTTCAGTTTATCCTTAAACTATAAGTTATGCATACTCTATTTCCGAAATCTTGAAATTGTGGAAATCAACATCTATCACATTTCTTAACTATG
Source organism: Dalbergia cochinchinensis (assembly GCA_031216125.1). NCBI lineage: Eukaryota > Viridiplantae > Streptophyta > Magnoliopsida > Fabales > Fabaceae > Dalbergia > Dalbergia cochinchinensis. Next base: position 62,704,573 of record CM062377.1, read on the forward strand.
CAAATGAATCATTTTATTAATTTTTTGTCTACAATTAATGTATATAGTAAATATTGAAGAAAAGTTTAGGATATTGAGTTACATATGAACTAAAGTTCAAGGAATATCTTTCTACTCAAAATAGACAAAATTTTAACATAATAATTTTATAGCTGATAATAACATAACTTATGTGATTTTATTTTGAGAGTTAATTCTTAAACTGTTAAGAAAATGTAAAACTAAATTTATGTTTAAATCAAAGAAATAAAATGTTTTTAGAGAAACTAGCTGATACCCTTAAATTATAAGTTTGCATATATAGTTTATTTTTGAAATTTTGAAAGCATGGAAATCAACATTTATCACATTTCTTAACTATGCAAATTGATCATTTTATTAATTTTTTTATCTACTATATATATTAATGTAAATAGTAAATGTTTAAGAAAGTTTAGGGTATTAAGTTGAACATGAACTAAAGTTCAAGAAATACAATTCACTTGTTTTCTACTCACAATAGCCAAAATTTTAACATAATGAAAAATGCCCATTTGATAAATGTTAAAGGTAGATTTACATATTTTTACATCTTTAGAGATAAAGGACAAATGGACTGTATTTATGGATTTGGGGAAGGCAACGTGCATTTTTTTTTAATTTTAAATTCTTTAGTTAATTAATATTATAATTAGTGCTAGAAGTGACTTAAAAAAGTAGGGAGAACAGACATAGAGTTATGATATATCTTATTATTTTCCTAACCATTAATTCTTCTAATTTGAAATTACACATAATGGTATGGGTCAATGACTATTCATGTAAGATATATTTTAAATTAAGATAATTTTTATACACACAAATCAGACAGATTTATAACTTCTTGAAATATTAACTAAATAAAATTTAAAATATAATTATGCAAATAAAGTTCCTTAAAACAACACATAGAACATAGAAAAGTTTTAGTGTTTTTTTTTCCAAAAACACACACACAGTTTAGAAAATGAGGTAGCTTCCCCCTCAAGCCCCAGTAAATCATGCTACTGATTATAATACATTTTGTTACTAAATAATGTGCAACATGAAGATGATTTTAAGTAATATTAAGTAATTTAACTTCATCTCAGTAAGTATAAATGTTTAAAAAAATTTATTTTAGAACCTGTGGGAGTAATTGAAGTCAATATTGGTTATAATTCTCAGGACTACATATATATATATATTTAAGGTTTTTTTTTAATGTTCAACATTGACTAAGATTTTGAAGGTAAGATAAGTGCACATCTTTTGTTATTCTAAAAAATATCATGAATAATTTTTTAAAAGCATAATTGACTTCATTCTTCATGTCATATTTATTTTTTTGTTGAATTTTTTTAAGAAGCACAAACAAATAAGTAAAAATATTTAAAAGCACTTATTATCAAATCAAGTATTATTTCTCCTATTAAGCACATTTAAACAAATTTATCGCACGAAACAATTAAACTTAAAAATCAATAAATTTTTACTATATATAACTCTTATTCATATCACAACTTTATTTTAAAAATATTTTTATTAAAATCAATCAACTCAAAATATTAAAAATTCGTGCAACCCACGGGTGCTATCTCTACTATATATAAAAAGACTATATATTCGTAGCAAGGTTATTTTATTTATGAGGAGTGGGAGACACTACTGTGGGTTTAACACTGGCATTTGCATGGAGAATATTTTTTTTTTTTACTTTTTGAGGTTTATGTGCTATATATGAACCGTAAGTTGGGATAAGTTCTGTTTTTTGGGAGCTGGCATTGAGGGATAGATTTTGAAGATATTGTAACACAAGAATGAAGATTGTGCACGCGTTGATTTCTTTGTTTATTTACTCTATCCTGAATGGCTATTTATTTATTATTAATCAGTTAACTAATTAATAAATAGGATGATGTGTAATAAATGGGATATGAATTGATGGAGTTATGATTTCTGAGAGAGTGAATGTGTGTGGGGTCAGGGACACAGTGGAGGGACCAGTGAGGGAGCGAGCATGCAGGGACTGGCGACAGCCTAGCTAGCAGGACACACAGAACGTAGCTGCTTCTGCATGTTCGCCAAGTCAGCGTTGCTAGATAAGACACTAATTACAAGTCTTGCACTCTGTCGTCACAGGATGTTGTTTTATGATTACCGATTAATACAAAAATATTATTTCAATTTGAATATTTCCAGAGAGAGGCTCACTTTATTATTACTAACTATAATAGTAATCTCACTATTTCAATTAATTTATTGCATTAGGTGATTAAAAAGTAAATTTAAAAAGTAAATAATATTTACTTTTTAAGTATTAAAATAATACTTCTCCGACTAATAAGCTCTATTAGTTTTGTCCCGAGGATATTTTACGTGCCTCTGGCTCTAATGGTTATCACATCGAACCCGTTTATATTTATATATTTCTTTAAATATTTCCTCTTTTTATTTTTATTTTTTATATATAATGGTTAGAACTCATCTGGGACAAGAAAAAACACACTTGCTCTAAAATTATATAAGTTTTTTTTTCTTTGTCCTAAGTTGGTTTTAAAATCCATTTGCTCTTTGATCAAAATATTAGGGATAAAATAGTTTTCTACTTTTTTAAGATTTGAAAATTTCTTTAAAGTTTTTCACTATTGAAAATGTGAGACATCTTAATTTTTTTTTGTAATGTAAAATAGGACACTTTGATCCTTTCAATTTTGGGGGTGTTATTTAGGGATCGAAATGTCATACAATTAAAAGGGTGAGAAATTTGAAATGAATTTTTACGCCTTATTAAAAGACTATTTTATCCTTTCAACATTTTGATCATAGAACAAATTGAAGATTTGGTATGAGGTCCTTGGTATGAAATGAATTTATCCACCCTATTACTTCTGACCTCCACCAATTCATTATATTATAAATGTAGTTAAAAGTGTACTAATAATTAGAAAGTAGACGTAATTTTCTACATGATACAGTACAATCGACCTGTCTAATGACTTAGTGGGTCAAGATTGAGTTATTACTGTGTTCAAATATATATATATATATTTCTATGCGTCAGAAAATCAAAACATGTTATGTTCAAACATAATTGAAGGAAAAATACTTTCCAATCAGAAAATTCTCGAATTTATTACTTACCCAAATGACATAGCAAAATGTGACAATAAGATGATTTTAATTTTCACTCAAATTTTACCGGACGCATGTCAACTGCGTTTGACGATGACTATATTTCGGAAAACAAAAAAGCTAAGGCCTGTACAGAGCTCTAATTAAAATGCTACTCAGCTTGTGTGTCTTCTCTCCCAAATTAACTCGATGGGGACCTTTCTGTGGTTTAGATTTTGCAGCATTTAACACACTCGTATACTATTGGAAAAATTGACGGTGAGGACTGTCAAGTGTTACGTCTTGCCTGGACCAGTTTTGCCATTGTAGAATACACAGTCGGACTTAACTTTCACATCGCTAAAACAACAGGAATGGGCGAATGGCTCAGGTCTCTTAAATAAATGATGAACTATGTATGAATAACTTTGAACCACGATATATATAGATATTTGGATCCACAGGAGCCAAAGATACATGCCATCAATATCATCAGCACCACCATTAGTTAATACAAGAATTGATGAAATTCAATGGAGTTGTACTCATTTTTCTGTGCGCCCATAAGTCAAGCAGCCAAGGAGGTGGCGCTGCTGCAAATTGTTGGTACTATTTTGAGGGTGCCTTAAAGTGGAATGACTTGGTTGAACTCGAACTCAAACACAGTATCATTTTTTTTTCTCTTTCAAATTTTTGGGTAGAAAATTACAGTATATTTTACTTCAATTCTTGCATGGCTATATATTTGGATGAGAAATGTAGCAAAAAAAAAAAAAATCAAAACAAGAAATAAAATGAAGAAACAAAAGTTAAGAAACATAATTAATCTAAGAAAATGGAGGGATTCAATTCTCGTTAATTTAAGATAAAATCGTTATAAAAAGCCAGCGTTTTGTTTATAGCAGAAAAATAACTGTATCATTCGGACGATAGAGAAGCATTTGTTCTATCTTTCACCGTCAATGTAGAACGAACAAAAACCAAATTTTGACAAAGAACGTAGTGCATGCAAAATTAAAGATTAGGCAGTTGATAAAAACTCTAAAGCAAAAAGGTTAGATTAGTAGAATAAACTTGTTTGTCAAATTAAATTCTTATCTTTAATTTATTCCTTTATTCTGTGGGTATTTTTTTTTTTTTGACTTTTCAATCCCCTTTGATAACTTGTTCCACTGAAATCATGATATTCCGGAAACTAGTCTTATATATGTAGTTGCCTCGGTTTTGCATCGTCTCCAGTTTTGCTTTTATTATTCTCTTTCTTTTCTTTTTTTTCAAACAAAAGCATTATAGTTAGAAATTTTTTCTAAAGGATTGGGAAAGAGAGATGATGGGCTTTGAATACAGGACCTCTCATTCAAAAAGTACAGGAGACAACCACAATAATTAGGTTGTAAATTCAAGTAATTGCTTTTATTATTCCTATTTCAGGGTGATCTCATTCATTTCATGGTCTCGCTTATTTCACGTTGTGTACAGTCACTTACACACATTGCCAAAGTGCCTCGTAATTAATAAGGTAAGTATAAAGGATAAATAGGGAAATATGAGTTTAATTTTGATGTATTGATAGTGTAAAATAGTTTTACATTGTCATCTAATCAAAATATTTTGTTTGAATGACTTTTCAAGTAGTAGGTATAAAAATTAACTATCATGACTTATGTGACAATACATGATTTGATGACTGTATAAAAAAATTTTACACTATCAATACATAACAATTAAATCCGGAAAATATACCAATAAAAAAAAAAGCCTCCACACAAATACACAATTGATTTTGAGTCTCAGCAAAAGCTAAAGGCGCGCTTCATTCAGATTTTGAAAAAAATAATTATGAAATTTAAATTTTATATTTAATTGAGAAAAAAAACTTATTTTTTTTCCAAAAATTACTCTTTTTAACTTGTAAAAAAATTGAAAATTAATTTTTTTTGAGATACTAATTACCTTTAAAAAATTATTTAAATATAAGAAAAATATTTTTGGAAGGTAAAAAAGTAATTTTGGGACTCTAGATCCCAATAAAATGCACCCTAACTCTAGGTCGATTTGAATTAAAATTGATTTTGGAGGCTTAACTTACTTTTTAAAATCACGCCACTGGATGACTAAACAAAACGAGAAAATGGCAGAATTGATTTGCGGTAGTAAAATCCCGTTAGGTGATGATTCAACGCGGAACCAAACACGCTAACCATTGGAGCATGACTAGAACAGAAGAGTAAATCTTCCGGAACACCACAAGATAATATAAACCGTTTGCTCTCACTATTAAATTATTAACAAACAAAAGAGCTACAAGTGATGACGCACCTTTTGTTTCTTTTTTCCCTCTGTTATTTCTATCCTAATCAAATTTCTTATATACATAGGATATCTCTGCTGTATTTGTATTTTTCTCTGCTATGTTTTTGTGGGGGAAGGGAGGGGGTGATGGTGACATTATCCACCCTTGTTGCATACCTTGGAGGTAGGTATGCACAAATTGCAGCCAAATAATATATCTTTAGCTTCAAGTGCTCCGCTGCTCCTCATTTAGAGCATTTGACAAAAAATTCCCCCTTTGCTTCATGCATTATTAGCACCTGTCCCTCTATACTTGTACCTAATAGCCCAAAACAGGTAATGCAGGAAGTTCAATGCACTTAGCACACACATTAGCCAGTAGAACCTCTCAAGGTGGTAGTGGTTAAGATTAGCACCAGATAACCATGGTTTATGGTTGGAGCTACCAGTGACACTATTCACTATTGACACAATCACTGAACTCAGGTAGTACCCCATAGCCAAAGAGGCCCATGAAAGAGATGTGGCCAAGGATCTCATCCTGATTGGTGCCTCTGAGAAGAAGAATTCCAACAACCCTGCCAGGGTGAAAAGATCAGCTGACCCAAGGAATAAGTACTGAAATGCAATCCAAAAGAATGTGATGGGTAGTGGCTTTGTTCCGTCATCAATTAGGCCTGAGTTTGTGGCCACTCTTTTCCTTTTTATCTCAACAAGTGCAGCCACTGCCATTGCAACTATAGAGAGCACCAATCCAATTCCAATCCTTTGGAGGTGAGTGATCCCCATCTCCGATTTGGTCGCTCTCCGAGCATATGGGATGATAATGTGGTCATAAATCGGTGCCAGGATCATGATAAAGAGCACTGGAAAAACTGGTAAGGAAGCTGGTGGCACCTTTAGGGAACCAAGCTTGGTGTTCATGGTTGCAGCTTGTTCAACAGAGAATGTGGATAGCTGAGCCAGGCAGCAGTTAAGCATGATGGTGCAAGCAAATATGGGGAGGACTTTCAATACTACCTTGACATCTTCTACTTGCTGTACAGTGCATTCTATTGATGAGTAGATTGGCTTGTTTACAACTGCTTTGTTGAGAAATTTGAGGGAATCTGTTGGGGTCTCAGTTGCTGTGCTTTCCTTTGCAGTTTCATCCTCAGATTCTTCCCTACCTGAGTGTGGATTAGAAGGGCTTGAAGCCATATTCACAACAGCACTGCTAGAGTTTCTGTAGATGCAGCTATTCAGTGTAGCTGCAACAAGAACCTGCTCAATTTTTAAACATGAAGCCCATGAATTAGTCAAATTAAAGAGAGATAAGACAATTATGGAGGGTAGAAAAATGGAGAAAATAGAAGGTTATAGGTTACGATTTACTCTTGATGCACTGACTTTTTTATTGCCATTCCATTATATATTGATATTTCAGTAGACAGAGTTAACTCTCAAACCAACTATTTGAGATACCATGTAAATTGAAGGATTTAATTGAATGACAATGTAAAACTCAGTTAGATTTCAATGCATCAAAATCAAACTCTAATAACATATAACTAAGCACATAATCTATATGAAGGGAGGGGTGAAGATTACCTTTAAAATAGTTGTAAGTGGACTTCCAGAGGGGATCTTGTTCCTGTACGTAGAAGATCCTGACAAGAACACTGGGATAGAAACAAATATGCTGATAGTAGAGATTGCAAAACCCCACTGCCACCCTTTGTTGTCTTCAACCCACACTACAAAAGTAACTGCAATAAGGGCACCACAAGATAGGCAGAAAACAAAGTAGTTGAAGAACGTTGATCTCTGCTTCCTTCCGGATGAGGTGGCCTCATCAAACTGCTCACCACCATGTGCAGGCAGTGACCCTTTGATTCCTCCAACTCCAAGAGCCACAAGATAAAGGCCAGCGAATAGCATTGCTGCCTTTCCACCATTAACTTCCTGGCATGTAGTGGCTTGATCACATCTTGATGGCTTTAGCGAAGGATCACGAGCTTGTATGGTTAGTACAACCAGGCCCTGCACAAAAATTCCAAATTCCTTAGCCATTATCACATTTGTGTGGCACAACAAAACAAAATTCTTTGATGTTAATAGAAGAATACTGTATAATCAGTAATTTTGACAGAATTTTGTTTTTAAAGTGTGTAGTATAATAATTAACTTTTAGATAAATAAGTGAGTCATATCATTTTATTTTATTTAATAATTACTAAGATGTCGAACAAAAGTTCTACCAATATTTTTTTTGAATGTGTAGTATTACCTTTTCTCTATTCACAAGATTTGAACTTATTATTAGCAGCTTAAATCAAGGGAGAATTGGCACAAAGAAAGGATTTAAAAAAATTAAAAAGAAAATTATTTAATAATCTCGTGGACTCTTCATTTCTAGTAATATCCTATTTTTTGGTCATTAATAATTTCTCTGCTCTGGTCATTCATTACTTTGATAAGGGCTTTTATAGCAGGCCAAAACTTGGTCCAGCATCCAAACCCACTAAGGCCCAAGTTTGTGCCAATCCATGGGCCCAATGTGATGTGATGTGGTACTAAAAAACTGCAAGGAAAATATCAACATGTGGGAACCAATAGTTGGGTGGCAAAGCACATAGACATGTGCATTGATTGCATTAGTGACACCTTACCCATCTGTCTCTTTCTCCCTCCTCGACTTCCCTCTATTTTTGGTCAGAAAACGAAACCAAGCCAATGAAAGATCATCAATTTCGCCAGCAGGATATGCTTTTTGGACTACACATAAATATAAGAAGGCCCAGTGTGCCTCATTTAACCATTCCTCAAATATTGACCAATTAATGAGTGGTCTCGTTCCTAACAGGGAAAAGTGTAAGCTAGCGAGCGAGTGGCCCTTAGCCACGTGTTGTTACACTTGATCCCCACCTCAGCCCCTGGACCGTAGCACAGACAATGACTTATTGTATTCCACTATTAACAGCTTGTCATGAAAGGTCGCTGTGAGATGTTGGCGTTTTAAGCATGGTATATGTGCTGTTTGAGATGGTGGCGATAATGGATTACCAAAACGACCACCACACACGTGGTTCACGAACTTTCCTTGCCAAAACTTGCTTCAGAACTTGCCATTTATGCTCTTTAAACCTTCTAGAATGTAATATTAGATTGAAAAAAATAGTAGTAACAGATTCGGGAATTAAATTCGGACAAGGTGTTCTTTTACCATGAGATCACGGGGCCACGAACTAAGCGGCACACGTGGCATAAGCAACTCAATTGATGGCATTGTACATGTTAATGGAAAAAATAATGATGAATCAATTACTTGGAGTAATGATAGTGTTTATGAAATTATAAAGAGTGCTAGTCAGATTAGCATTCAATCAAGTCAATAACCCCTGATAGGTGGATCCGAAAGCAAGCATGCAATTTTGTAGTGATTGTTTATGGTGATGTTAGCTGTTTAGGCCCTTGGGCACCCTTAACAAATTCTTATTAATTGCTTAATTAATTAGGATTTTGTTAGTCTGGCATTGCTTAAGAATACTAAAAGAGATAAATTTAGATCCATTGTTTTGAAAATATAAGGGTTTGTTTGGATTGAATTTTCAGTTTTTTAGATTTTGTAAAGGAAATACTAAAAATTCTAAAAATTATCAATTTCAGTTTTCAATTTTCATTTTCAGTTTTCAATATTTTCTTCATAAAATCCTAAAAATTGAAAACTCAAACTAAGCAGATATTAAGTTGCCATCTTTCCAATGTTAATTTTTCTTCTTTTAACTCCTTAACCAATGTTCTAAACGTATTAGTTAGACATAGTTACCAAAAACTAAAGAGTGAAGTTAAAATACTATCTTAATTTTTAGAATTTAATTTTGATATATTGATAATTATCCAATCAAATCTTTATTTTTGCATGACTTTTTAAGTAGTGGATTGAAAATGAACCATACTTACTGATATGATGTTATAATATAATTAGATAATTGTATAATTTTTTTTATCCTATTAGTATATTAAAATTAAATCCTAAATTCTGTAACTATTAAACTTATAACAAACGCTATCTTGTCCTACGTTCATGCATTATAATATGGTGATCGGTTGAAAATTAAATAGGGCCGACTTACCACCTCCTTCTTTCTCTCTCTCTTTTGAAATTGTCCAGTCTAATTGTTGTAACAAACATGTTAGAATAACGACTTTTATGGCTATACTACTACTAAGCTATGTATGTTATCAATAATATTATTTTAATATTTGTCTTTTTCAAACTATTAAATATTCTTATTATAAAATATATACATCCCTCCATTTACTTTTTCTCTGAATTAATCCTCTTCCTATCACATCTTTTACATCATTTTAGATGGCTACATTATATGAATGTTAAAACAATATTTCCCTTATGTTATTCAATAATTACGCAAAGAAAAAGTTCAGTAAAAGACAAGGAAGGTTAAAAAAATAGGAGTAGGAATTCTCAGCTAGTTAGAGCAGGTGATAACTGATACAACATACACGCAGAGGCGAGATTTGAGGAGCCAAAACGACAAAAGTTTACGCACTAAGCAAAGGGGTCCTAGGCACTCGAGCAAATTAATAAATACGTTGCATGAATATAATACGTGGGTCCTCTTATATTTTGATAAATTAAATATTCTCTATAATATATAATATCTCTTTCTACCTCCTTTTCTTCATCTAACGCCAAAAACCATATTATATAAAAAGAAAAATCTTCCCCCACCAACATTATTTTATCTTCCCCCCTCCATTAAGCAAAAGGATTAAGTCGTCGGACATTAACAGCCATATTATGTGCCCTTCCCATTTAAAAGATGTTGCTAGATGCTGACCACCACAAGATCAATGGTACATATATATATATATATATAATTATATGCATCATTGCATCACTTTTTCTCCATGAAACTCTCTCTCTGTTTTTTTTTTCCGCCCTGGCCACCACTAAGATTGCGAGTTTTCAAGGTTAACATATGCAATTATATATATTTTACACAATCTTAATTATGTGAAGAGGATAAAACTATATGCTTATACATATAAATATAGTTTTCGGTTGGCTTTCTTCTATTTGCCGAAAATTGAATGTTGACTTGGCTCTTAGACTTCAGTGGGGAGTCTTTCATGCAATTCATGAGGATTTTGTGAGGCCAAGTGGGAAAGAGAATGCAACAAAAAAAAGGGAATCCAGGGGGGTGGATAAGTATTTTTAATATCATTCACATCTCTTTTCTCGATATGGGGATTTGGGTTGCGCCACTTGATTCAACCCCATCCCTGCAAGTTGCAAAATTTTGCAACCCACTCAGATTCTGCTTAACGCATCATCCTCTTGCAAGACACGTATGGTTTAAGATACCCAATGCTAAGTCAGTTAAACTCTCTCTCCCTGTCTCTTAATTAATTAGTCCTAGCGATAATAACATGGGAAAGGAAAAGCACGAAAAATGTTACTACATATCTGAATTCTCGGTAAAATTAGAATAACATCGTGTGTGTGTATATATATATATAACTATGTTATAATTTTTTATTTGATATATTTGATTGGTGGATAAAAATAAAATAATTTTTTTAATAATTAAACCTTATATATAAAATTATATAAATATTTAATCATGTACTTTCATGTTAATAACATAGTTCAACTCTCTTATTTATTGTTTTAAAAATCTCACATATAATAGTATATAAGTAGATAAAAATATAGAGTTTTTATGGGGCCAGTAAATTAAAATTAATCTCTTACTTTATTTACTAACTATTTTTCTTTTTTAAATTATCTTTGAATGTGCAGCTAGCTAGCATTGAATATGGGCCTGACTTGGAAAGAAAAAGCAGAATGACAAGTGCAAGGATTGAGTGTGAGTGAGAGAAAGTCACAGAGAGCAGAAGGCGATGATGAATGACGATCGATCACAGGGAGAGAAAGGAACATAATCACACAACATTATTAACATCAGCAATTTCTAACAGTGTGATGCGCGCGGTGCAGGTGATTGGTTACTTACCAGGAACTCAATAAGTGCGCTTATCAGGTAGATGTGATAAGTTGTGAAAAAGGCATCCGATAAGAAACCACCGAGGAGGGCAAGCAGAAAGGCCGTTCCCATGAAATTGGTGACATTGTTTGCTGATTTCGAAGGGGACATGTGCATGTACTCGCTCAGGTACAGCACCAAATTGCTCGCATTCGCCAGATACGCCAGATTCTCCAATATCTCCACCACTGCCACAAACATTATAGATATTTATGTATACACACACATACACACAATATATACAACAATAACCTTGGAGTCGGTGCTAGATATTACTTAGTTATTATGCATGTATGTACACTAATACATGTCACTACTTTTGTCTGTTCTTTCTAGCATAGATAAGCACTTATATTAGGCCCAGCTTGATATGAATTGAACTAATTTGTTAATTAGTCCCAATTGAGCTTTGTGTTATATTTGTTGAGATGAGATATTTTTGTGACAAAAAAATTAGAGTGGGGATCTTTGGGACTGACCCAGAACGAAGGAGGCTGCAAGCATGCCACCATGGCGGGCTCTGAGAGCAGGCCTGTTCCTCCAGTCAACATAGCCCTCCCATCTGCTCACTTGCTGTGCTTCTAATTCCTGATGAAGAATTGGTGGTCAGAACATGTTATATGTCAATTAATTAGGCAATAATAATACAATATGCAATATGCAATATGCTTTTGAGAATAAGAAGGAAAGAGAGAGATAGAGAGAGAGAGAGGACTTGTTACCATGGCTAGCTAGGTGGTGGTTTGGATCTGAGGAGAAGGGGTTGTGTTGGTTAGGGGGAAAAAGGGTGTTGAGTGGTGGGAGATTTAAAGAGTTGGGGGAATGGACCAAAGAGGAGGTTGGAGGAAGAGGAATGGTCCAGCTTGGGGCAGAATGGTCTTCACAATACCATTAACCTTCAATTTGACTTTAATTTTTCCGTTCACACTCTTCTTTCTTTCATTAAGAGAATAAAGAGGCCAGTTAATCCGTCGAAAGATTTTACAAGATAATTTATTGCCTTAACAATTAAAATTAAATTTATCATCTCTCAAGATTTTAAAATAGAACATAATATTCTCTCAGCATATTTAATCCTTTACACAATAATGAAATTGCACAAACCTGTTGATAGGGATGTTAACTGTACAAATATTATATTCAGTAACATAAAGATATTTTCTCTAATGTGGAGCCTAAATCAGTTGGGAGTTAAATTCAATTTTTAAATCATAATAATTCCAAATTTTGTCTACCATTAAAATGATGGACAACGTAATTAGCATCATGGGGAGAAGAAAAACAGCCATAGCAATCATACACTTCCATAAGGAAATTTGAAAAAAAACACACACATACACACACACTCAAAAGAGGAATAATATGTTGAATAAAATTAGCCTCCTATGTAATAAATGTGAGAAAATCCCGTAAGATTAAAAGAACTACTAATTAATCACTAATTTTTTTAAAAACAATCAAAAGATTATCGAAACTATATATAATCACTTGTCATTATAATTTAGTATGGTTTCTAATTATGATGGAGAATATTTTTACTTGCATAACGATTTTTGTAATTCTTTTTCGAATTTTACCTTGAAACTTTCTCACATTATATCCTATTTTGTCATTCAGCAAATATTTGTATTTTTGTTCTTAAAGAACAGGGCTAACGCCCAAAGCATAAAAAGAAAAGTTATTCAATACTCTGACATCCAAGAACACCGAATACCCTAAAATAAACAGAGAAAAAGATATGACGAGATAAGAAGTAGAGAATAAATAGAGATGTGAGTCTCATATTTTGTGTGAGAGGAGTATCTAGGTATAGTTTTCAGACTCGGCTCGCAAATAGACTCGATCAAGGCACCGTATCACTAGTTCAGTTGGTGGATCACAAGTTGAATAAGTTAAACTGAATATAATTAAATTAATATATGAAAATATAATTTAATGAAATATAAAATATATACTTTACAAAAATAATGAGGCAATAAGACACAAGGATATGGTTAGGCTAATGGTTCAAGGTGCCTCCAATTACTTGGTGGACAGGGTTTGACTCTCACGCTTGGAAGTTTTGAGAAATCTCAAAATTTTCATGGTGGGTGGTTCACTCATGCGATTCGTTGGTTGTTTAGTGATCGGTTCAACTATGACCCATCGATCTGCTCCTGGGTTTGACCAACTTTGACCAATTTAGGTGCTCAATCAGTGTGACTAAAGAACCAAAACGGACCGCCAGCCAGTTCAATCTGGTGTTCAATGTTTGCGATATTGAGGTGTTAAAAACAACACTCTTGATCAAGTAAAAACAAAGCTGGTGAATTCTACCAATAAGTATCGAGAATGGATGATTTCGATTTTTATATCTCAAGCCTTCTGAATAAGTGCTAAAAACAACTTTAAAATCTAGCTCCATAATAACGCTTTAGAAATCAATTGACCAATTAGCTGAGGCATAATAAGCCCCCCACCTCGACTGCCATAATAGGGCAATACCCCTGGTTGACAGCAAAGGATCCAAAAAAACTACTAGCATGGTCTTGAAGGGCACCCCCACATAAGGATGACAATTTCTCCCCATGTTCAGGGATCCCTGCGAGGACTACCTCATTTGAGGATCCAAATTCGAGGATTTTTTCTCCATTGAGATGGGGACCAAATTTCCCCCAAAGCAAATTTGGATATAGGGATGGGGATCATACTCCCCGCCCCACAGGTCCTTGTGTAGGTAAAACTACAAAATTATCCCTAGTGATGTACACTACATAAACATTTAACTAAATTAATGCTATGCACTTCCATTGTTATTTTTTGTTGAAATCACAAATATCCTTTTAGGGGAGGCAATCAAATTTTAAAATTTTATCAATAGGTCCAAAACTATGTCATATGTACACACAAATTTGTTTACTCTAAGAGTAAGTCTAGTATACTTATTTTATTAATAACCCTTCATTCACATTGAATTTAATCAATTTAGCCATTAACTTATGATATATTATATTGATGATCAAGTATGCTAAATTTTAGAATAACTAGACAACAATAGTCATGTGATCTAATAATTAATATTTACTTCCACACATTTTCAAAAACATGTTATCTATTACCGTTAAAATAAAATGAAATAATGAATTATTAAATCATTTATAAATTGTATGAAATTTTATAGACTTGATCTATTTGACGGAAACTTTAAATTCAATAGTTGGACCGATAAGATTTTATGCCCAAATAAAGTTACCAGTTGAGGTAAGTATACTCTATGACTTACCTTTTGAGTAAACGGGTCTCACTCATATAATTACAATATATAGAGTTTAATTTTGATATGACAATATAGCTTTTTTCACACAATTATTCAATTATATATTGCCAGATCAACAAAATAAATTTGACTGTCATCCACTACAAAAATTATTTACATGTGAGATATGTATATATATACACACACTTGAGCGTAAGGGTTTCATATGAAATCTGAAATATCAATTAATGTCTACTCTCTACATTATTTCTTTTGTCCACAACGGAGAAACTTATGAATACAGGAGCACGCAAGAAAAATTCCTTAATTTGTTTATTTATTTTTGAAAATTTTCTTAGATAAAAGAAATTGGTCTTCTGTTTCCTACCTAACACGACAGTCAAATACAAGTAAATGCGAGGAACTAGAGATGTCTCTTTTTATGCTTGTAGAGTAAGAAAAACCTTTAGTTTTATATTATTCATCACTCAACACATCCATTTTATTAGTTATTACTATCTCTCGATTTTTTCTATACTTTTTATAAGATTTTATTAATGAGTTCTCTAAAGTGATTGAAAAAACCTTTTGTAAAAGTTTTGATTAAAAAAATAAAATCTTTTAAGTTTTGAATATATTAAATACATAAAAAATCATCCATATCTTTAAGGAATTCATTAATAAAAAAATTCTATATAATAATAATTAATTTATCAAGTCATAATAAATATTACGGAACAAAAGTTGTTTCTTATTCTGAAAAGCATATAAGAATTTTTCTAGAAAATATCTAACACAAAAAGATATATTAGGAGATAGGAAGGGGGAAATAGAGGCAGCCCATCAAATCCACCCACCAAAATCTGAAGGAGGGCTTGATCCAAGGTTCTGAAACCGGACCGGACATTGATTCGATCGAGGCAAGGGTTCAGACGTTCAGAGGTTTAACCGGTTCAATCAGGGGTTCAGCCAGAATATAATCAGTATATAATAAAATATATATTTATATAAATATAGAAAAATACAAAATAAAATACATGTCATAAAATAACTAAAAATTAAATTAGGTATCAACAAAACCCATAGAATATAACATAATTCATCTCTTAATCAAAATAAACATTATCCATATGAATCAAATCTTTCAAGTTACTATTTCCCATATTAGAAAAGGAAAAAAATTAGGAAATAAGAGATTTTAGGTTTTTTTTTTAAAAATCCAAAATGATGCAATTTTATATTTTTTTTATTAAAAAAAATGGTTGAACTAATTTTTTGGCCGGGTTGGTTTGCCAGTTTCTGATTCTCAGCAGTTAACTGCGAGCGATTTTCGAGTTTAACCCTGACGGGACAAATAGACGGTTTCCTTTCAACCGGTCCGACCGGCCAGTCTGGTCCAATTTTCAGAACATTGGCTTGATCACAACATATGATGCAGTAGTGCTTCATTGTTTGACCATAGAGACCCAAATATTAAATGTATAGTGGCTAATGCTTCTTCACCTTTGTTCCATTAATAGTATGATATCTTTTACACAAAGGCTATGATACAAATTAAAACAGCTGCGTCCCTTCCCTTTTTATTCCTAAATTTGGTTTTCCCCCACTGTTAATATAAATTCATCATTAATATAACTAACTCAGCCTATAATAATAATATAAAAAAAAAAAATGATCCCTCTATATGCCTCGGCAACCCGCGTGGCAGCATTACACATCGTAAGCTAAAGTTGCCCCTATGCCCTTCCCACCAGGAAATTGATAGGTTGAATTACATACTTTCAGTCAATACAAAACTGTGCAGCACATGTACACGCATGAATCAAAGATTAGGTTCATACAATTAGTTTATTAATAGAATTGGTGCGTAATTTAATTAGTATAACAA
This sequence comes from Dalbergia cochinchinensis, assembly GCA_031216125.1. NCBI lineage: Eukaryota > Viridiplantae > Streptophyta > Magnoliopsida > Fabales > Fabaceae > Dalbergia > Dalbergia cochinchinensis. The sequence continues at coordinate 62,721,152 of CM062377.1, forward strand.
ATCTTAGGAAGCTTGTTATAGGTTAAAGTAGAAAAGGCAAAGTTTGAGAATCTAGGTTGAATGAGGAAGTCGAGATTCCAGATTTGGCTAAGGAAAAAAAATGTGGATTTTTATTCTTTGGAGGTGATGAGACTCGAAACTGAGTCAAAATGGTGCCTTTTCTAGGACATACCTAACCATCTCCATCGCTTACTCTTACATGCACTGTTTATAGGGACACTACCAGAGAGCCACAAAGTCTTTATTCATTCCAAGGAGGCAAAGATTTTTCATCATGAGAACACAAAATTCATCTGACCCTTATCCCCAATGTTTGGTTTGGAATTTTAAATTCATTATACCAATAAACTTCATCTTAATCCTCACTCAACCCAATTTGTGACCTTTATTTTGTTTTCATGGTTGAAAAACAAATCACCTATAGCTGGGCATGTTCCATCCACCAATGTCATGAAGCAATTTAGGGTTTATTTAGTTTCAGTTTTCAATTTTCAGCTTTTTAGTTTTTAGGATTTTATAAAAGAAATATTGAAAATTGAAAATGAAAATTGAAAATTAAATTTTATAGTTTTCAATATTTTCTTTACAAAATTTGAAAAACTAAAATTAAAAACTGAAATCAAATGGGTCTTTAGTTTGAAATGGAAATTGAGAGATTAAACAAAGGGTTGCTTTTCAAGACAATTTAATTAGTTTTTATTAGCAAAATATTTTTCTACCTTAATTTATAAGTTTCAAGACAATTTAATAGTTTTTATTAGCAAAATATTTTTCTACCTTAATTTATAAGTGATTGTTATTATACTTAATCTGATTTTCAGTTGCTCTGTAAATTTCGTTTAAGGTCCAGCAACATGTAAAATAAAATTAATCCAAAAATGAAAAATAAAACAAATTGTTATTAAGTCCGGAGAATATATTATATTCTTGCTAACTATCCTTCTTCTCATGTTAGAAGTGTATTGGGTCGTCGCTTCAAGCTACTAAGAATAGTCTAGTAATGGAAGTTTGAATATATATATATATATATATATATATATATATATATATATATATATATATATATATATATATATATATATATATATATATGAAATTCTAAATTCATTTTTCGTTGTGATCAATATACCTTTTAAAGTAAAAAAATAAAATAAAGTCCTCGCTTTGTAGGAAAATATGATAATCTAATTATAATGAAGATTATTGGTGAGGACGGGCATAGGAATATGAGTATAAACAGAGGAGATTACTCAACTCATCAAAGCCTTCTAATGTGATAATCGATATTTTAGCCAAAAATATCAAACTTATGAATAAAGCAAAGATATAGATTTTCATTTGATAAAAATGACCTAATTCAAAATGAGAGATGTGACAGATTCTTACAAGTAAGAAAGAGAAAAAATATGAACCACTATATTTTATATTAAAAACTTAACCCAAAAATAATATTAATGGTTTAACCTGATGAACTAAATGCTAAAAGTCAAAAAGACTATTTGATTGTGTATAATTTCCATCCAGCAAGAATTTGGTACAGCAGCATAATCAGTTGAATTTTCAGAGGCAATTAAACTCTAACTAAAAAAAATACAATTGTCGAAAAAGTAATTTAACTCGATCATCTAAAGTTAATATTACAATAATATATGTACAGTAACACAAATATCCCAATTAATAAAGGATATATGAACAATTTTTTTTCTTGCTTTTTGTTATAATCGAGTTTTTACACACAATTTATCACAATGAAAGCAGTTAACCAATTATCAGTGAAACAAGGGTTTGCTTCTGCTATATATATTTCGAAGTAACTTGCTAATAATCTGCATGTGATACCTCATTGGGTAACTTCAAAAGAGCATCCTGGGACTGATGCTGTAGCAACTTTCAGTTTAGGTATGTGCTGAACTTGTGAAAAGACAGACATGTATACCATTCATTGAACTTTAATTACCTTCTCTTTACAATGAACCTGTAGTGTACGTACGTTTGTGGTCCAATTACGTAATTATTTCAAGCCTTTTATTTGGGTGCTTCAGTCAACCTATGCGGAATTCAATATAAATTAACATGAGGGGGAATTGATGAAATGAAATATATATTACTATAATATAATACTAAGAACAAAATCCTTCCTATCCGAATGTCAAAGTTGTGAAAGATTGTATCTTGGAATTGAAAAGTGTGTTTAAAACAGAAATAAGATAGGCTAAGCCTACCTTATCTCTATGACAAAGCCAACTAGCCAAATCAATGCACGCCACATTGTGAGCAAACGAAAAATACCAGCCATTAATCTTCAACTATAATAGAGACAAGCTAGGAATAGGATGAGAACTTGGCAGAAAGAACACGGGTTTATCTAACTATACTATTCAGTATTGACACATAAAGATAGCTATGTTACATGAGTATATTACAACTTATAATCGGTCACAATAGCAAGCTATCACATCATGGTTAGTGGAAGGTATATAACCGTTCTGAAAAGATAAAATGCAGGATTGATTCGAGGGTTTTTGAGAATACCTACCTATAGTATAAAATTTATTAATTATTGATCATTTTCAGTACTTATTCGTGAATCGAATACTTGAGCGAGTAAGCAATCAAGCGTGGCCATCCAAAATATATTGTGTGGACTTGTTTTCGATAAAAACTTTTACAAGAGTTTACTATGTGTCATGCGCTAAACAAAAAACATTAATTCTTGTGATTATGATTGACGTTGTTAAAAATGCTATCCATTAGAGAACACTTGCTGCACTATCATCCTTAGCTTGCATGAGCAACTTAAAGACCAGTTTGACACATTTGATATGATAAAAACTGAAAGTATAAGATTTAATAGGATAAGATCTAATAGTATAATGTTTGATAAACTTTTGATACTATATATACAATATTTAGTATAATACTACATAAGATATTCAATTTTATGTTCAGTAATATCATACTATTTATTTACAAATAATTCTAATATATTAATTAAACATTAAATAAAATTAAATAATAATAAAATAGAAATTTTTGTTATAATAATTTTTAAATATTATATTTATGTAAATATTTACTAATTAAATTAAATTTATATTAAATTTTATTATTTGTTTTAGTATTTTATAATTATTTATTATTTCAATAATATATATAAATAAAAAATACTATTTGATATATTTTCAGATTTTATATTTTTAATTATAATTATTTAAATTTAAGTTATTGATCCTTACTTTTATCTATTACATATTATTTATTATTTATTTATATATTTTATTAGTTAATAATTTATAATTTTATATTATATATTATTTATTTAAAATATTTATTTGTTATTAAATATTTATTATTTTATTTTATTTATTGTTTATCAATTATTTTTAGATATTATATATTACATGCATTTATTTTATTATAAAATGATTTATTAAAAATTATTTTTATTTTTTATAATTTTATTTTATTATTATTTATTTGAGAATTATTTTATTTTAATAAAACATTTAAAAAAATAATCTTATACGTTAAAAGCTAATCAGGCCTAATATAGTATCTCCATCCTATATTAAGTTATATAATATTTTGACATATAAAGGGGTTATGACGTATAAGGTTATATAATACATTGTCTATATCAAACAACAGATAATGACATAACGTATTAACTTATACTATCACACCTAATACATTGTACCAACTAACTATCAATGTGGCATAGTACAAAAAATGTAAAATTTAAACCAAAAAAAAATTGGGCAAGACACTATTTGATTTTTCACAAATTGATTTTTTAATAATTAAAATTATCTAACTCTCAAAAGAGAGAAATAAAAATAAAGAATAAACGTATTTTCCCCCCTGAACTTTAGATCATGTGCAATTTATATCTTGATTTTATACATTGCGACGCCCTGACCTTTTCAAACTGTGCAAAATACTCCTCAATATAATTTTAACAACTAATGAAGGTAAGATTTATGCATCTTAACCCCCTGATATTTCTCATTTGTACAACCTAACACATTGTCTATGAATACTATATACAATTAACCCTCTATTTTTTATTGTGTACAATCTAACACCCTACTATGGCTTATAGTTTTGCATTGTTTTGAAAACTTGTGGGGTTTTTTTCCACAATTTAGAAAGTTTATGGTGCCGTAATATACATTTTGAAAAGTTAATGTATAAATTGTTTCGACTGGGTAGAGCCGCCGTTCACTGGTTAGGACAATACTAAAGGTAGAAATTGCTTTCTTTTCTCTTATAATTATTCAAAATCTCAGACAACAAAATTGTGGAATGAGAGAGCATACAAGGAGTCCAAATGTTATCCATCAAACAAAAGAATACCAAAACATGATACTATCTAAATCATATCCTACAAAAATTAACAGTAGTCCTCCTAATTGAAAACCATTTCTCGTAATAGCCGTATCTATTATAGTTATTTTAAATTCTAAGAGCAACTTTATAATACATTTATCAAACACCTCTATGGCGGTTTCTCCATATTGAAAATAATTTTTATAGGGTTAGGATCAAGTTATACTGTTGTAACTTTAAGCAAATGTTACAACATCAATAATTTTCTATAAAATAGCTTTTTGGTCAATCTAACCACTGAATTACCATTATATATCATAAAGATCATTTTGCCAAATTAAACACCGGTATAATATTTTCTTATTCTTGTTCATTTTAAATATATATTATGCTAATTTTACACTATAAGAATTTCTCGGATTAGCTACAGCAACAAACCGTAGCTAATTCATCGCAAAAGCAAAATAGCGAGGGATTAGCGACCAACACGTTCATCGCTTTCTAGAAGTCGCCGATCAACCCTAAAAAAATTTTTGTCGCTAATTTACTTTTGTGACAAGATGTGTTGTCACTAATCCATCGCTAATCTACTCTTGTCCAACTATCACAAATTAGCTAGACATCTATTCGTAGCTAATTGGAAAATATATAACAAGTTAAAAGCTGAAATCTTAATAGTCGCAATTCTATCGCTAATTTGTAGCTAATCCAAAGCTAAATTTTTAAATGCAATTTGTCGCTAATCCCTAGATATATTTCATTTCTAAGCCCTAGCTATTTTGTCACTAGTTTGTTATCGCTAATCCCTCGCAAATATTCATGGCATTCAACAAAAAAAGTCATTAAATTGTAGCATATCCCTCTCTGATTTGTTTGTAATTTTGTAGTTTCAAATATTATACCTATATATAAATAACTCAATTTTAATAAATAAATTTCGTAAAATATGAAAAATTGATTGAATAAAGTTGAATCCAAAATAAGTCTAATAGTATTTCAAATAGTTCAACATAAATGAAATAAACATACAAAATACTACGAAATAGGTCTGACCAAAAATAAAAAATAATCAGAGTAGCTAGCTATAGCCTAACCAAATATCAACCAAACCATCTCAAACTTCTTCCTTCATTCCGCTAGGCCAATGGCCCTTAAGGTCAGTCATATTAATAGATTTGACCCTCCTAGAAACTAATTCCCTAGCCTTCTTTGAAATGTTTTGATAGTAGCCTTCCGTCATCCTCTCCCAAACCGTCCTTGCCATGGCTTGATCATAATTTGATACAAATTCATATTTATCCTGTAGCAATATAATTTCATTATATCTTTTTATAGATTATCATGTGATATATAAAGTAAGAAACAGTGAAAAAACAAACAAAAGTCTCCATTCAAAAGTATGACATCAGCAAAGGCCTTGTACCTGAAAATTTGTAGCATTAAAGACCAGACCACAAAGATATCTTAGATCATTATATTGCAAGTTGCATATATAACTGCAAAGTGGCAGCACAACACATTATAAGTTCCAACAAAATCACTAAACATCGGCAGAGCTTGATTTTGTGCTACCATAATAACATAAGGACGGGAACAACATATCACACCAACATAACCTTCTCTTTTTTCTATACACACACTTAAAATACTAAGCAGTATCATGACATGAATCAATACCTCAGTCCCATACCAATCCATAAACATAAAAGGCCAAGCAAAAAGGCAAACCACAAGGATATAAACAGTCCAGCCAAATGCATAGCCATATAGCATAACCTTATACAAATGAATCAGATAGATAGAAGTATTTGTAATAGTCAATATACTAGGAAAACATAAGACACATCACTCCAAATGACTCCTTTTTCATCCAAGCAAAAAAGTCAAATTCATTTCCAAGAAAAAAATAGATGATGATAGATAATCTCTATGCATAATGCATATAATTGATCTCAATTTTGTGCTGAATGATGACTCTAACAGATAAATTAGTTGCACTTGGAATCATAAAAAGAAAAAAGAGAAATGCCATACTTTTATTGATAAGGCAGCCATTGAAAAAGATTGCACCAATTCCTCTTGAAGATAATGGTCTATAACTTCAAATTTGGGTGTTTTTGGAGAATGATTTCCATATCTAACGCACAAAATAATAAACATCCACAAACCAGCAACCTGATTGTAGAACAACTTTGCTGCTATATACAAAATATAAAAACACAACCTATCAACAACTCTAATTCAGGTGAAGAGCACATAATTTATCAACATTAACAAGGCATCAACATTAATAAGCCAAGAGTTAAGGATTTTAGAAGTTACAAGTTGCACCAAGTAAAAATAAAACCCTAATAGATATTAACCAGACCCTGATTTCAAAACACTTGATTTGTCAATATTAACAAGGCAAAGAATGAATCTTATAAATATCGAGGGTTTCTTCTCGGCGGCTAAGGGATGTGGTGGTTGAGCGATGAGCTAACAAAGGATGCATAGGATGAAGAGCTTCTTTGCGATGATGGTGGTGGTTTCCTTCTCCCTGTCATGGCAGGCAATGACGGAGGATGGTTGAAGTTGACATGAAAGAAAGGAGGAAGACGCGACGAGATGCATGCTAGCTTCCTTTCCAGGTGCTTCAAAGAAGAAGCCGAGGCATGAATAGAGGCAAAGCAAAGCACGCATGTGATTGCATGTACCAATGTTGTGGCATACAAAAAAGGAGGCGGCTGTGAAGGGAGAGGAATTAGGGTTGGGGTTATGTTTTTATCAAACTAAAACAAAAAAGGTGGATGCTTATACATTTTCCAGTCAATGGCTTTGCTGTAGTTAGAGGATGGTACAATGACACATGTATTAGTGAGACCCATACACCTTTCACCCCATTCTCTTTCCCCAAAATACCCCATTCACACCTTTTCTCTCCCCAAAATACCCCTCGCTCACCTTCTTTGTCATCTCCATTCACTTCCACCGACACCCCATTTCTCCATCATCCTCGCACCATTTCTAGTACTAAGGGAACCATCTATCTATCTCCACCATAATTGATGTCAATGGGTCTATTTATCATCTTTCAACATCCTACCATAAATAATGCAACTCGAAAATGTCAAGATTTTAGAGGTTGATATATGCCTCAAATGACAATGAGAAGCCGAAGAATACCCATATGCAGTGACTTGAGTGATTTTATTTTTAATTGATTTGTTTTATTTTCTAATTGATTGGATTATGAGACTTGTCTTGCTCATATGCCAGTTGGAGAAGGGGATGGCGGTGGTGGTGACAATGCCGATCATGGAAGCGACGATGAAGGAGAGCGTGGAGTTGGCAGCGTTTTGGAGTAGGATCTTGCTCACGTCACCCTTCTTTATTCCAAGGTTGTATAAGTCAGTATAGGTGTAGGTGTAGGTTTGGTGACGGAGCCCATGATGAGGAAGGGCAATCGGAGAATTTGAGAGTCGCTAGAAAGCGGAATCAGAAGTGAATGGAGATGACGGAGCAAGGGGTATCTTGGGGGGAAAGAATGAGGTGAAGGGTATGTGGGTCCCACTAATACATGTGCCATCATACCATCCTGCAACTGTAGCAAAGCCATTGACTGGCAAATATAAAAGAAGTTTAAAAGAAAAGTAATATTTGCAAGATTTATCCTTGAGAAGGCATGTGGTAGATGGGTTTATTTTTTACTAGGAATATTTTTCCTGTAATCATATTCCTAGCTAGGCAAGATGTTTATGTGTGTTTGGTACATCTATAGACTAAAATCTTAGAAATCTTGTAAATTATTTCTAGGGTCAAATCATTTATATGTTTGATTGATATTGGCATCACTAAGATTCCAAAAATATTGTAACAAAATAGTAGTGACGGCAGCAGAAGTCCAACAATAGGCAATTGTGGTCCAGCAATCAGCACAGTGGCAATTTAGTGATCAGCGGCGGGGATGGTCTATTGATTGGTGGCAGCTTTTCAATGAGAGTTGTGATGGTTAGGGTTAAGTGCAATTTGATCTTTTCACCTTTGTAAAAACATTTCCTTTCTATAGAAATCTTACATTCCCATATGAGAGATGAGAATGAAAATTGTTAAATGTTTATTATTAGAAATGCAACTTATCCAAGAACACCCTTTTAAACCATCCACTCGGCATAAGAATATTTCATTATCATGGTCGCATTTTTGGGAAGGTAAAAACATTCCATCTATCACATGTACCAAAATAACAATTTGCAAAATATGAATTCCACATATATTCGTTAAGCTGTATACTAAAATAGTTAGGGAATTGATGCCCTATATTAGTTGTTGTATCTTTATCCAAGTCAACCGTCGGCATTGTTTTGCTTTTGCTTTTGTTTTTTCAGTTCTTTTATGTAGTCATTTTCCTCTCCTTGGCTCCGTATCGCTTTGACTCAATTTTTAAGGGCTACATATCATTGATTACAAGCCTAACGTTTCAATACATCTCTGTTTCAAAGTTAATGCTATGTTTCACACTAAAATTGGCAGCATAAATGCATATGCAAGGTTAAGACGACCGAAAATCGAATCGGATGCCAAAATGATTTAAAGATTTAGTTTAACGGGCAAAATTATATATTTACATATATATATATATATTTAATTAATTATATAAGGTAAAATAAACAAAAATTATCAAGCAAAACAAATAAATAGCTGGCATATAGAGCACTAAAGTCCCACATTGCCGGAATCAATAAGTTTTGTATTTTTAATACTACTGTATATAAAACACCCCCAAAGTCCCACATTATTTGGATCAGAATTTTTTTTACTTAAGACAACTATAAGTATATATCCATGTTTCATACTTTCTTATGCTTCTTTTCTCCAGGCTCTATTTAATAGAGAAAGGGGGCTAGTACATCTATTTATTTTTATCATAGTAATGTATTCTTTCACAGAAAATACAAATACAATACCGTAAAAAAATGAAAAAAAAAAACCATTTGACCATGCATATTGGTCCGGTCACTACTCGAATCAGCCACTAGCTCTTAAAAATCGATCTGATTGGTTCATAAGGATTTTGACTGGTTCTTGCCGCAAGCAGTTTTTGATAGGTAGCTAGACTTGCCAATTTCCGGTTCAACTAGTGGTACCGACTGGTACGGTTCGATTTTCTTATCTGTGTGTATATATGTTCTCTCCAAGAGTCAAACATTATCTAATTATCAATAAATAAATATATATATTCTTCTATCTAAAATTGATCAAATAATAGACAAATGAACGCGTAAAAATCTCCCGAGACAGGTATGAAGACCCTATATATAAGAGAAAAGATATGTCGCTCTACTTTTCTTTTAGACCCCCGTAAGTAAGCGGAAGTCATGCCAGTCATGATCATCAGTGCTCTTAAGCATTTTTTTAAGCTAACGTGGTGGGTTAATCACTTGATAGACTTTAATTTTAACTAATAAAAATAGTATGATTTGAGTTTGAATTTAAAAGTCTGCACTATAGATTTTCAATAGCTAGTGATGTATTTTAGTACTACATTAATGGACAGCTTTGGTCACCTGATTTTTTTTCTTCATAAAAATACTTTAAAATTCTGCTCTCATCAAAATCAAGTAGCAAATCAATTTCAAGTCATTCAATTTTATTTTTATTTCAGTCATGTGAATATTTATGATTTAACAATTATAATAATTATTTTTCTTTTCAAAATTTACCCTCAATGCGTTAAATAAAAAGAGAAGACTTAAGAGAGACAAAAGGATTAAGAAAAACTCTGTCAATTGCAAATTAAATATGTTTTTGGATTTTATTTTTATTTGAAAATGATGGTTACTTTATATTTTCAATAAAAAATCAATTAATTTTTATCAATTTCAATTTATTCATATATGCATTAAATTAAATAACTTTTTTTTTTGTTTCTCCACCTCTTTTTCAAGCCATCATAATATTTTTTCTTTAGAGGGATATATAATTTAGTTTTTAGTTTAAGTTTTTAAAAGATAAAAACTATTTAATGATTTTTTAATTCCCGTATGATAATCTCAAACAACATTTAATTTGAAAGAGAGTAAAAAGAGTAAAAATAATAATTTGGTTAAACTAAGATGATATATATATTTGAATCATTTTAATGATTTGCTAAGGGCACTTATTAAAAAATAACAAAAGTACTCTAGTAAATTTTGTATCGGAAAATGGGATTTTAAAGTTTCAAAGGTAGAGTATATATTAAAAATTTTAAAAATTACTATTTTAAATTTCTAAACCACTACTTCCTAGTACTCCTGTTGTACTAATATACTTTCCTCCCTCAATATAAATCATATTAAGTTATGTATAGGATTTAAGATAATAATTAGATCTCATTTATTTTCTAAAAGACATAAATAAAAGATATAAACATCTTTCTATTATTCAACTCTCCCACATTACCCAAAAAAAAAAAAAACACTCACTTATTCTCTCTAACTAAACACTCAAATAAATTTACTTTCACTCATTCTCTCTAATTGAGTAAAATTATTAAACAGATATGAAGTAATTAATAAATCATTAAAATGTGAAAATAATTTGTATTTTATCTATATACATATAAATATAGTACCAACAAAAATGAAATCTTGGAACAGCGCAAGAGATAACATTCATTTTAATCCATTTATTAATTGACACATAAGTTTTATAGGTCATTATTATCTTTTGTCTTTCTTATATTTTTAATGCAATAACTGATTTATTAATCACCAAATGGAATAGAATAAATATTTTATCTTATTCTAAGAGCATCTAAGAATTTCTCTAAAAATTATTCAATATGAGCAATATTTGTCTTCAAAGAGTTTTAAGAAAATATTAATTATTTCTTTCACTTTTATTCTTACATATAGTTTTTTTCCCTCATATACAATTTTTTCACAGTAATTTACATAATTTCTTAAAATGAAAATTTGGTCCATATAATTTTTTTATGTGTTTACGTATTTAATTAATAATTTCTTAATATATTTATTACTCTTTCTTTTTAGAATATTTGTTCATTTTCAGATAAAATCATCTTTTAAAATATTTATCAATTTTATATTTTAATAAAATAAATTTTTTATTTTAATAGTTTCCCTAAATAATTAATTACTATTAGCATAATCTTTTATTTTTAAATATTTAATATGCTTCATAATTAATAATTATTAGAATATATTAATCCATATATTATAATTTTATATAAAAATATTCTATTATTATAATATTTTTTATATTTTTTAAAATTTATATTTATCCAAATTTAACCGAAAGAGTAAACTTTAAAAGACGGTAATAAATAAATGAAGGGAGTTCACAAATATCTAGTGGCATTAATTCGCTGTTAGAGCAAAAGCTGCAACTGTTAACCACTTATCCACGAAACAAAAGACAGTAATTTCAAATTGAAAAAAAAGGAAAGTTAACTCTAAATAGCACGTGGTGAAGCTAAGTAACTATACCTGGAAGAAAGCAACAGATAGAGATCTATATACAAATTAGAACAAGGTTTACTGAGACGTTTACGTTAACGTTAGACTCATAGAGAGGTGAGAGTCACATCTTTTCCTAAGCTCTGTTAGTTGGAGGTTTCAATTAGATCCTCGCTATGAGCAGTAAGCACTTGTCTGACCTAAATCATATAATGATCAATTATTAATCAACAATTATCTGTCACTGCTCTCTCTTACTTGCTGTTAATGATCACATTAATTATACTTGTACTTATTTGTTTATGCTTGTCAACGCTAATTTGTTTATGTTCAGTGTATACGTATAATTTCAATAAATCAAGTGCACAAGCAACAAGCAAGGTGCCGTGCCACTCGGGTCATATTGCTTTTCCGCATTATTATTAAACGAAACATTGAGCAAATACTAATTAAGTAGTGCATGGAAACGAACCTACAATTAACAAATAAAGAAAACTAAAATTAACCAATCGGCTTGTACGGCTTTTTCTTTTTCTCTTTCGTATCCTTCTTGCTTTCAAAAGTCATGTGCATCACTTATGAGAGACCCACGTATGGCACTGCATAATAGCGCCGACAGCAGAGTTTGCCTTACCCACCCAGCTCATTGCGAGTCATGTCCACAATTCCTCTTATAATGTGTGTTTTTTGAGAAAACCTATTCTTTGTGTATTTTTTTGGGTTTACGGTATCCTTATAAATTTAAGATATTAATACCCTTTAATTATTTATAGTCAAGAATATGTCACATATTTCACTAATTTAACTTATTAAAATATAAAAAATTAAATATTCAATCACTACCACTAAAAAAAATATTGATATTGTATGAATATCAAAAGAAAAACCTTTTTTTAACTTAACATATTTAACTATGGACATGATTTTAAAATATGGGTCCGCAATTGCAATTGTGATCTTACTGTTGTTATTACTTTCTGCAATTGCATTGTAAGTATAGTTTTCAGAGTATGACTGCATCAGGTAGAAAATCCATCAACCGACCACTGGTTTGATTCAATTCCTTTATCACTAGGCCAACCATGAGCTTGTATCTTTGTACTTCTTTATATATATATATATATATATATATATATATATATATATATATATATATATATATATATATTATGTTTAGTGACATTAAATTATATTTAATATTTATTTAATTATATCTGATTTAATCGGTTCTTCTTATGACTTACCAGTTAAACCAGTAATCTAGTAATCCAGTGCTTCGATTGAGTTAATTATAGGTCTGGTTCTAAAAGCTATAATTATAATACAATTATAATCACCTCATTTTGAATTATTTTTTTTTGCATATCGTAGCACAATTATAACTAAAATTGTATTTTTAAACATGACTATTGATGAATATGGAGCTCAAATGACATCAAGTATCTTTGAAAGATTATTTGATCCGGATCAAGTTCCGGCTGCGTTTATATTATAGCCTACTACGCACCCTATTCCTCATACTAATTCAGTAAGATATTTTAGCTCTCTTATGCCAAAAAAAGTTAGATAAGCTTTGTGCCAGTAGCGCTGTCCACCGCAGGAAACTAATATAGGTTGCAATAAAATCCACCTGGCCTGGTTGAGTAAACTGATTCTGCACTACAATCTAAGCAGTTTAGTCACAATTCTGTGATCAGTCTGCACAATCAATAAGTTAAGGAATCAAAATATCAATTTTGTCAAAAATAATTCTAAAGCAACTCGAATTTGAATGTGATTGATTTAATTTGTTTTTTACCTCAAGGTGAAGGAAACCGAAATTTGAACACTGTTATTCAATATAATTAACCTTTTTGAAGATGAATTGCGGTTGTGTTTTGTTACAGAAGTCAACAGCGATAGTGTTTATCTTCTTCTCAGAAACTTCATCGTTCACTCAATAACTTCAACTACGCTTGGAATTATCCTCTCCAAACATAATTAATTAAGGCTGACCACTAATATCTTATCCACTAATTTGATCTGGTGGTGGGTTTTATGAGAAGTTAAGAACCTTGTGCTCACATCCTTCATTATTTATTCAAAACAAAAAATGTTGGTTTAAAATTTGCAAAAGCAAAAATGTCAGGGTTCATAATTCGGTCTGTGAGAAACTTGCCTTTTTTTGGGCACTTCAGTTAAACTTTGAACTTAATATAGCTCAATCCAAATTGAAGTTAAAAGTAGTTATTTACTTCCTTTATCAAAATAAAATATATAGAATATGCATATAGATTAACCAAAACCACAGTAATGATTAATTGGCTTCCAATTTATAATGTGCATATAATACATGGCCTCTATTATATATCTACATACTATTCTGATCAACACTGAATTTTTATTTATCTGAATTTTCAACATGAACCATATATATGTCTAACTTTTTCCAATACAGCACATAATAGAACCTTAGTATCCATATTCTATTCCACTATTATCAAGCCATCATGACTAGATGGATGTTGAGTTGCTTCCTAGGCTTAAAATAGTGCAGATGTCATTATATTTTGCCACGGAAACAAATGGCTCCAACAAAGACATGACTCTTTGATTTTTAGTGTTTTAACACCTGACAAAGTGGTTTACGAAAAGTGACTGTAGAGTTTCCCTAACAGTGTGTGACAATAATAGATTCCACAAAAAATAAACACACGTAATCCATTTTAGGAAACGTGGCTGAAAGATGCCGAGGCTCAGAAGTCAAGAGCGTGTAACTTGGGAAAAAAAAAAAACATTCTCGTGTCATCGAACAAAGATAAAAAGAGACCACAGAAACATTAGTGTAGTAAGGAGATAGACAAATAATGAAACCAATTTCAGAATATGTCACGTATATATTCTGTATCTGCGGCCCACAAAGTTTAACCAATATAAATGCGACCAAATCTGTGTGTAAAAATACATTTACGTAAAGTGGTCTCAACCAACAATTGCAACTGCCACACAAAAATTCTTATTCTGTGGCAAAGGAATGGAATGGCATCTTTGATGACTGGAATCTAATGGCTTCTTTAGCAGAATTGCTTATCCATTTATTTATCTCCTCCCCTTCTTTCTCTGGTCATTATTCTCCACTGAATATGAAGATAGCAGAAAAGTTCAGTTACATTCATCTGTATTCCATTTATTTAATTAATCGCCACCAATATTGACACTTGCAATTGAGGATCTTGACGAGAAAATGAAGTGCAACTCATGTATACTGATGTAAAGAGGATACTCGGATCTTGTGTAATTTTCTTTTCCCTAAAATAATTCTATTTTCGATAGCATTTTCCTTTTCTTTTTTACATAAAATAAAATAGAGAAAGATATTCTAAATCTAAATTGAACAAGAAATAAATATATTTTGTATTCTGAACTAAATGATGATCTATGGCTCTGCTCCTCACTTGAGAACTATCCATTTTTTAGAATGAAGACTAATAACAAAAGTGTTACAATTTGAAGAATATATTACACCTCATTCCAAGATAGATCTAAGCATCTATATATCTATAAGACTATTATGACCGGGGGCCTCACATCTCGGAGCCTTGTAGGAAGATGTAATGGTATCAGATCTATGATAATGGCAAGAAACCAAGAACTCTAAATAGAGAGAGTGAGAGAAAGTGGAGTGTTAATGTTGAATTATCATTGAATGGATTGATGAATTACAGAGAGTTGAGTGGCTTATATATTTTTTACAAATACACACGTGCATATACAATGGTTAACTAAACTGCTAACAGATTAACTATCTAACTGACTTTGCTTTCTGAGACTAACTCATTCTCTTTGTTAGCTTCCCTTACATCTCCCTTCAAACTGAGAGGAATGAGAGGCATAACCCTCATATGTTTGTCCTTGAGACTCAGATACACTGTTGCTGACAGAGGCTTTGTGAGGACATCTGCAACTTGGAGATGTAAGGGAATGTGCTGAACAAAACCCAACTACTGAACTACCTTGTCTCTAAGAAAGTGAAGATCTATTTCGAAATATTTGGATTTGCTATGCAGAATTGGATTCGCAGCTAGTAGTGTAGCACTCTGGTTATCACAGTAAATGGAAGGCTTCACTGGATTGGGATGATGCATTTCTATTAGCAGATTCTGTAATCAAGTGAGTTCTGCTACAACAGCAGCCATGCTCTTGAACTATGCCTCAGTGCTAGACCTGAAGATTGCACTTTGTTTCTTGCTAGACCATGAAACCAAGTTAGGGCCAAGATAGACACAGAAACCAGATGTTGACTTTTGGTCATCCACATCTGATGCCTAGTCAGAGTCATAGAATGCCAATAATCTCAGTACTTTGCTAGGGTAGAATACCAAGCCCTGATCAATAGTGCTAGAAATATATCTCAGAATTCGCTTCACTACTTTCCAGTGAGTGTCAAGAGGGAAATGCATGAATTATGAGACTTTGCTGACAACAAATGACAAGTCTGGTCTAGTGATTGTTGCATATTGTAGTGCACCAACCACTGACCTGTATAAGGATGGTTCAGCAAATGCAGAGTCTCCATGTGCTGAGAGTTTGGAACTAGAAATCATTGGAGATGGCATTGGTTTAGCTTCATGCATCCTTGCCTTAATGAGTAGGTCTTTGAGGTACTTGGTTTGGGACAGATGAATGGTTCTTGAGGGTGTTCTGAAGGCTTGGAGGCCGAGGAAGAAGTTCATCTCTCCTAGGTCTTTAAGGGTGAAGATGTTGTTGAGTTGGGTAATAAGCTGAGAGATTTCCATAGTATTATTTTCAGTGATCAAGATATCATCAACATACACCAGAGTATATGTTGTAGATGAAATAGCAAATCTAGTGAACAAAAAAGGGTCAGATCCGGTACTTGTAAAGCCAAATTGATTGATGGGGGAGCTTTGCTTAAAAAACCAAGCCCAAGGGGCTTGCTTGAGGCCATACAATGCCTTTTGGAGTTTGCATACTAGCTGGGGATTGGAAGATTCAAATCCCTCTGGTTGTTGCATGAAGACATTCTCTTGCAAGTCACCATTGAGGAAGGCATTATTAAAGTCAAATTGTCTTATAAGCCAACCTTTAGAGAGGGCTATAGACAACATAACTCTAACAGTTGGGGGTTTCACAATTGAGCTAAAAATCTGATCATAATCCAATCCTTCCCTATGATGAAAGCCCTTTGCCACTAAACGGGCTTTGTACTTCTGAATTGATCCATCGGGCTGTTTTTTGATCTTGTAGACCCATTTACACCCTATGAGTTTTGCCTGAGGTGGTGGCTGGACTAAGCTCCAAGTATTACTTCTGTGCAGGGCTTTGAGTTCTTCTTCCATAGCTTGCTTCCAATAAGGACAGGAGAGTGCTTGAGTTACTGTGACAGGTTTATTGTTCACCAAATTTGTTGAACCTAATTTCGCTACTGCAGCATAGGTTTTGGGCTTAAGAATCCCATTTTTGCTCCTGGTTTGCATAGGATGTTGGTTGTTAGTTTGAACAAAGGCTATGAGTGGTATATCAGAGACTGCAGGTAGAGCTGCCTGATTTTCCAGTTCAATAGATATCATGGCTGTAGGTTGATGTCTAGTAACAAAATTAGTAGCGTGAGTAATTGCAACAGAATTAACAGGCAAAGCATTGTATGAATCAGCATTGGCAGTGTTTGGGCTAGGTGCAGGTGTAGTTGTAGGTATAGGTGATGGACAGGTTTGTGTTATAGGTGATGGGAATGATGCAGGTGCTGCGTTTGGAGTAGGGTGGTTTGACACATTTGTTGAAAATAATGATTGGTATGGGAAGTTGTGTCCATCAAAAGTGGCATGTCTTGAGATGTAGATTTTTCCACTAGGTGACAAGCATTTATAGCTTTTATGGTTTGGTGCATAAACTAGGAAGATACATTCGCGGGATTTAAGGTAAAATTTGTGTTGATTGTAAGGTCTTAGGTAAGAGTAATAGCTATAACCAAAGGTTTTGAGCACGGTGTAATCAGGTTTTGTTGTATGGAGGAGTTCATATGGGGACTTATGATTGGTGGTGGTTGAGGGTAGCCTATTGATTAGATATGTAGCTGTTAAGAAGGCTTTATCCCAAAAGGATAATGGTAGTGAGACTTGGGCTAAAAGGGTTAGGCCTACTTCAGTGATATGTCTATGTTTTCTTTCTACTTTTCCATTTTGTTGGTGGGTATAGGGGCATGTGAGTCTATGTGAGATACCATGGTTTGCAGGTAAGAGGTAAAGGTAGTGGATAGATACTCCTTTTCATTGTCAGTTTGGATTGACTTGATTTTAAGACTGGTTTTAGTTTCTATCATGGTTTTGTATTGAGTAAATGCTTGGAATGCTTGAGTCTTGGTAGCTAAAAGATAGGTGTAGGTGAATCTAGTGTATATATCTACAAAGTAAATGTAGTATCTTGAACTTGATTTTCCAGCTATAGGGGCTGGTCCCAAAGGTCTGAAAATACCAGTTCAAGAGGAACAGTGTATTTAGTTTTAGAATCAACAAATGGGAGTTGATGTGATTTACCTTTATAGTATGCATCACATACAGAAACTGAAGGATAAGTATAAGGGAAATTGGCATTTTTATTACTTTCAAAATCATTACAAATTGAAAGAACTTGATTTACAACTTTTGAAGAGGGGTGTCCTAGTCTTCTATGCCACAAAGTAAAGACAGGTCATGCAAATTTACATTTAGCATGAAACACTCTTGGGGAAAGGGTTTGGGGTCCAATTGCTACATCACTAAATCGATGGAGACCTTCTTTAAGTGTCCCTTAGAGAAGAGTTTCTCTAGATACCTGGCATTTGACATAGCAATGAGAGGGGTGAAATTCAAAGTATATTGTATTGTCAAGTGCAAATTTTGCAATACTTATGAGGTTCTTTGTTATTGAAGGTACATGCAATAGGTTGTTTAATCTAAAGGCAGTATTGGAAGAAGGTGAGTGTAATTGGGAGTTGCCAATGTGAGAAATACACATATCTTGACCATTACTTGTAAACACTTGCTCATTGCCATTGTATTCTGAACCAGTGATCAAGTTTCTCTGATCAAACGTGAGGTAGTGGGATGCCCCAGTGTTTGGATACCAAGATTCATCCACAACTGATGTAGGTGTTGCGAGGAAAGCTTGTGGCTAAGATGCCGGGTTTGGATTGTGAAATGTGCTTGGGGGAGGAGGATTCGCATTCGCACCCATAGGGTTCTGAAACCCTTGGTCGAATCGGTGATAGCATTGCCACGCTGTATGCCTAATTCGATCACACAATTGACATTGGAGCTGATTGGAGTTGTTCTAAGAATGGCCTCCCCTGAAGCTGCCACGTCCTCTGCTTCGACAAGCATCATAGCCACCTCTGAAGGGTTACATCCCAACCTTATTTCTTGAAGGGTTTTCAGCTCGTTGTGCCACATTCACTTGAACAGAGCTAAGTTCATTTTTTCTAAACTTTTCAATAATGTCTTCTTGAGCAAGAAGAAGGGCTTCAAGTTCACTTACTGAGAAAGGTTCAGCTCGTGACATTACCATTGTTATAAAGGCACAGTAATCTTCATTTAATCCTTCAAGAATTACCTCTATTTGCTTTTCACTTGAGAGGGGTGCATCAAGTGCCGCTAAGTTATCTGCAATCTTCTTTACTTTGAGTAAATATTCAGGGGCTGTTGAAGTTTTCTTTGCAGTCTTCAGTTGATTCTTCAATTGCTTTATCTTGGATTTGGTGTAGACCACGAAGTTCTCTTCTAGTTTGCTCCAAACTTCATGCGCAAATTCACATTTCACCATTCGATTAGTGAAGCTGGAGTCCATTGATGCTAGGAGCCAGGACACCAGGTGTTGATCCTGTTGTTCCCACTCCATCCATTCTTGCATTTCTCTATCTAACAAGCAATCTTCTTCATTTGCATACCTCAGTGGCATCTTCTTTGCATCTAGATGATCTTTCAGCTTGTTGGCTTTTAGGCACGCTAATGCTTGATATCGCCATGGATAGAAGTTCTCCTCCTCTAGTTTGAAGGAGACGGGGCTTGTGAAGGTTTTTAGGGACAAGAAGCTCATTTGAGCTGATGTGACGGAAGCGTTGGTCATGGATCAGTAGCTCTGATACCATGTAATGGTATCAGATCTATGATAATGGCAAGAAACCAAAAACTCCAAACAGAGAGAGTGAGAGAAAGTAGAGAGTTAATATTGAATTATCATTGAATGGATTGATGAATTACAAAGAGTTGAGTGGCTTATATATTCTTTACAAATACACATGTGCATATATAATGGTTAACTAAATTGCTAATAGATTAACTATCTAACTGACTTTGCTTTTTGAGGCTAACTCATTCTCTTTGTTAGCTTTGCTTACAGAAGACAAGTCGAGCATCCCAAGCCTGACAGCTGGATACGAAGGTCTTGCCAGGGGACTTAGCCACCGAAGTCCCTAAGTAGTGTTCTCAGGAGTTCTATGAGAACCTAGCTGAGTGGCACCTAAACATGCTTCGGGGTTACAAGGAGGAGAACTCACTAAGCCTAGATCACGGCCAACTCACTGCGAAGAAGATGAAAGGGCACAACTTTAGGTCAAGAGGAGCTCCTAAGGAGCGCATGATGGGTGTGACCTCTAGTACGAACCTAGGAGGGAACCAAAAAGAGAAAAAGGACCACCAATTCCTGACACGACTCAGTAACAGTACTCCATATAGAAGTGCACTCCACCTTAGCCTTAATATATCTCTTTTGAACTTATTCGAATGGTATGAATAATAGAGGGGTAATTCCATGAATATATACCATTCACTCCAATAATTCTCCCCTTATTTACTTCCAAACACTGATTTGGGAATTGGAGTCCTTTGCAGATACCTATCCTTGGTGATTCAACTATCGTTAAGAGAGGAGGATCAACCAGAAGAACCTTCGTCCATACATCAGAAGGTAACACTTGTGTGACTTTACGTTACAAAGAACATAAAAAAAAAAAAAGAAAACTCAAACACCCACAAAGAGGATAAAAACACCACAAAGAGAACATAAAACACCCATAAAAGAAACAAAAAAGACATCCATAAAGAGAATAAATAAAATAAACCAAATACCTACGAAATGGAAAGAAAAAGAAAAATGGTACAGTTGTCAAAAATAAAAAAGTAAAACAAATATGGTACCACCCCTTAACTATATATACTCTCCAAAAGAAGACTAGAGAAAAAAGAGAGAGAAAAGAATTATTAGACTTTAAATATTTTTATTTTTTCATAACGATTAGAATTTAAATATAATTATTTATGTTTGATATATCAAGAGTGTAAAAAAGATTTGTGTTGTTCAATCATGTATTAATTATCAGTAAGCATTATTGTCTCTCACAATTATTATTAAAAGGTAATACAAATAGAAGAATTTAATTGGATGATAGTTTAAAAAGTCTTTTTATATTATTATTATATTAGAATTAAACTAGCAAAAACAAAAGTGGAATAATTATTATCTTAGAATAAATTCTCTCCGCTAATTAGCAACTTAAAATTTTATAACCATTTAAGAATTATCTTATCCCGCCGAAACAAACGTGCCTATTAGTAAATAAGATGAACATTTTTTAATGTGTCCGAGGAATTAAAAATGTTTTTACGAATAGACTACACTTGTAATTTGATGCATCAAATGTACACAGAGAAATTAATTACCATGTATTAACAGTATAAAATTTTTTTACACAGTCATCCAATCATATGTTACTACATAAGTTATGATAGTTAACTTTTATATCTTCTATCTGAAAAGTCATCCAAATTAAATGTTTTGATTGAATAACAGTGTAAAACTATTTTACACTGTTAGTGCATATATATATATATATATATATATATATATATATAGTGTCTAAAAGATTTTTAACGCCAATTTAGTCATTAATTAAAAGATACATATGACATAACTTTAATTTCTAAAATATATATATAACATTATAAAGTTCATGAATTTATAGAAAAATAGGAATCAAATTGATGCTGCATACATTTTTCAAAGATTAAAGTGGTGTTAATTTTATACTAAACTGATATAAAAAAATTTCTAAGTGTGTAAAATGATATGACATGTATTTTTTAAGATCTAAACTGATATAAAAAAATATTTCAAATACTCAATTGATATTATGTATATCTTAAAAATTAAAAAAGTATGAGTGCTATCAAGTGCTAGTGAAAATAGAGAGAGAAAAAAGAGGGTTAACTACTATGCATATGCTTACGGCAAGATTTTTTTTCTTTTAAATTTTAAATTTTTATTTTCCATTTTAATTCCTTCATTAAATTTCTAAATTCATTTATTATCGCTTCCTTTCTGTTTATTCATAAACAATAACTCAAAAAAATTGATAATCCATAGATTGAAAGCATTTGCGCTGTCATCATTTTTACATTAATAATATGTAGGAAACCTCAATTATATAGTCATATGATTAGATCAGTACTCAATTAAAAAAAAAAAATAGATCAGTACTAATTCAATTCTATCAGTACTACTGTGATTGAAAATTCATGATAAGCGGGGTTCCCAGTTTTTTTTTTTTCTTTTTTGGTTCCAGGTAATTCTCAGTGTTTTGTATATTGTTAATTAGAATGAACTATAACAGCCATATTTAATACAACGCACATTGAGTTCATTTCCACATATTTATTCTGACGCCAAAATGATGCGCGTGATACATCAGACGCCATTTAATTTCACATTGATACCCCTCCTTTAGCAAATTACACGCGATGGTATCGTCAAAATAAAAAGGAAAATTTACATGTGATGGTTCTCGAAGTGTTGTCATCTTTTTCATTTAACAACTTAATTAGATGTATTGCGCAGTGTGGACTTCATAAAACTGCCAAAGTAATACTTAAAAATTAAAATATCTAAAGAAGCAAAGTGAAAGATAGAATCATTATCGGCCGGCGTCTTACATTCACATTTTCCTTTCGTAAAAGTGGTGGACCGTTCTCTCTTTTGATCCCTTTAATTTCTATTATTAATTTCAAATCCATGGAAAAATGTGTCTCTCTCTACAGACTACAGACAACCACGGTCTCGAAGAAATTGTTCAAAAAGTGTCATATTACTTAATCTAAGTTCATTTTATCTACCGTAAAATATGCTCCTGCTGAGTCGAGATATATTCAATTTTGAATTCGTGCTTTTGAAAAGAATCTAATAATTAAATTATCTCTCATGAATACAATATAGCACCGAGCAGTGGGTGGCGCCGCCCCCAAAGATCTGTTTGGTTTAATTTTTAGGAAAATTATTTTTCAAAAAATTAAGTCAACAGAATTACTTTCAGAGGATATAATGAAAATTAAAAGGAACGATTGTATTTTTCTATACTTTAGAAATTATATCAATCAGAATGAGATTTGAATTTAAGATCTTATTTATACTATTTAAATTCATTACCACTAAATCAATCCTACTTATTTAGAATCAATAATGTTTGACATTAATGATTCAAAAATAAATTTAAAAGAAAAATTTAATTTTTATATATTGATAATATGAAACAATTTTATTAATAGGAGTTTATAAAATAACAAATCATGATGGGTAATTATGATAACAGGTATGTAGTTATTTTTTATTATTTTTTACTTTGATAAAATTTTATTGATATATTTTATACTATCAATATATAGGAACAAATTATTAAAAAAAAATTTATTTAAATAAAATTACTTTTAGATATAGATATGATGACCCAAATAGACATACCATAATTTCAAGATAGATATATTTTTGACATTAAGGGTGATCATATAAAGATATCTTTTAAATAGACCAAAGGTAACTATTTTCTTGCTTTCTCTGGAATTATTTTAATCACTTTGAAATGAATTTCAACAACAAAGTAAACCAAACACACTCATATAGCACAGAACTTATTTTTCATTCTATGAAAATTACTTTTCACTTGTCCAACTGGAAGCCAAACAAGCACTAACCAACTTTGTTGGCTCAACAATTTGTAAAGCTGCATTGTAGAAGTTATCATATATATCTTTCGATATTATTAAATCTTTTTTTAAAATTTAGAGTTATAACGATACCTTTTTTGGCATATAAAGTCGCTTGCAGATCAATAACTTTAGAGTAAATTACACTGACCTCTCCTGAGATTCAATGTTATTACAATGACCTCCCATCTAGTTTACCACATTACAATAACCTCCCTTCTGTCAAATGTATCTTAACAGTGTTAGTGATAAACATAAATTGTCCACAATACCCTCGCCCATAAGCCCATCGACACACACACATTCTCATCTCCCAATCCCTCTCATTGACATCAA
This sequence comes from Dalbergia cochinchinensis, assembly GCA_031216125.1. Lineage (NCBI taxonomy): Eukaryota > Viridiplantae > Streptophyta > Magnoliopsida > Fabales > Fabaceae > Dalbergia > Dalbergia cochinchinensis. The sequence goes on from CM062377.1 coordinate 62,745,264, forward strand.
CAAGGACACACGCGGCTGACTCTCCGCCATGGTAATCTGAAACCCGGCCCAAATGCAGCCTCGGTTACAGCGGCGACCGGACAAGACATGACCTCCACTTGCAGCGGCGACCAGACGAACGGCCATTGCGCCAGCGAGCAAGGCGACAAGACCGGCGGAGCCCGATTAGTGATGGAGCATGCGAAGGAAGGCCATATCCAAGGCAACTAGACCCGAGGCGGAGGCAACTAAGACAGGCGAAGGAAGGCCAGACCCGAGGCGGAGGCGACCGGCGAAGGAAGGCCAAACCCGATCTCCAGTCAAAGTGCCAGACCCGATCTGTGGCAAAGGATGACCCGATCGCCAATCAGTGATGGAGCATAAGCGGGCGATCTCGGTCATCGTGAGGCCCAATCAATGGCGAGGCGCGGCCAGCGGGCGGCGGCTGCGATCTGAGGTAATTGCTTGGTCAGAAATTGGTTGTGATGCTGTGATTGTAATTTTTTGGTTAGAAATTGGTTCTAATCCTTTCAAAAATTGGTCAGAAATTCGTTGTGATGCTCAGAAATTAGTATGTTATCTGATGCTGATGAGGTTGGAGCAATTTCTCCAGGGAAGGTAATTTGCAATGATTATTGGCATATAGATCAACGTGAATCTTTGCTCCTCCAGCTATCTTTAAACTTCTTGAACTATGATAGTATAATGTAGTTGATTTGTTCAAAGTTGGGATTTGGATCTTGGATGTGCTTTAAATTTGTGATTCTGTAATTGTGCAAACTATTTTAGTTGAACCAACAACTGGAAACACAGGACTAGGCATTGCTTTTGTTGCAGTAATGAAAGGGTACAAACTTATAGTCATCATGCCTGCTTCCATAAATCTTGAGAGGAGAGGCCTTTTGCGTGCATTCGGTCTGCGTGTGTTTGGTGATCACAGAGAAGGAAGGTGAAAGATCTGATTGACAAAGCTGAAGAAATTGTTCACCACACTCCGAATGCTTACATGTTTCGACAGTTTGATAACATGACTAATTCAAAGGTTAAGCCTAATCCATCTCATATGAGGCTTTCACTTGATTAGCTACTGTTTTAAATTATATGGTGCATGTGTGAAAATAGAAATTACAACATTAATTAAGATACATGTAATTATGATTTATATGCACAAATTATAGATCCCGAAACTACGAAGTCGAGGATATATAGGAGGATACCATGGGGTCCTGAATTTCGATTTCATAATCTGCATTCTCTTTGTATTGAATGAAATTTTATGCAAATTGTTATTGAATTGGTATGATGATTGATGAAAACTGGTGCGTTATCACTCTCACGTTCTAATACCCTCGGGACTTGGAGATTGCCTGGGTTGCCATGCATTCATGCTTTAAAGATACATGTGGTTTCATGTTGCTTTAAGGTGTTAGATTAGTGTTAGCAAGTAAACAATTACTAATTGTCTGACATAAATTGGTCTAACGTCATTTTATCCATGCAGAGACAAAGGATAGAGGAACGCGATGTAGCAATTGAAAATACAAGTCAGCTAACAATCACAAGTAGTCTCAACCAAGGTGGCCAATAAAAAAGGGAGCACATATAATTGCTACTGCATAAGGAGTTTATAGGATGAACAGTTTTTTTTTTTTTTGGATGAACACTTGAGCTTCTATATTCTGTATTTTGGTTGTATGGGTATACAACTTGAGTTTCTGTATTTTGGTTGTCCAGGTGTTTGGTTGTATGGGTGTACAATTTGAGTTCTTGAGCTTCTATATGTGTTAAGGGTGTTTCAGTTTTTTTATATGATAAGTTCTTCTCATTAATTACAAATTTGCCATTAAAAAACATGTGTCATGCACATGATTTAACTTCTGTTTGAACAGTTAACGGAATGTTAACTTTGAGGGTGGTTAGTGTAAAGTTTAATAAAGTTCAGGGGAGGTCAGTGTAAGATTTACAAACTAGAGGGGAGGTCATTGTAATATCGCTAAACCTCGGGGGAGGTCAGTGTAATTTGCTCATAACTTTACATACTAATTGTTTCTTCTTCTTTTTTATTATTATTATAATGACATCCTGAGGTTTAGTATAAAAACATACATCTGACATTTTTATTTTGCAAAGTTATCACTGAATGTTCTGAGAAATTCATTAAAATTATATCAGTCTCTCCTGTAGATATTGGTTCATTAATTTGAGTAAAAAAAAAAGATAATGTATGACATATATAATTATTAATGATAAAATTATAATATTTTAATAATATCTAATATATTATTATTATTATTATTATTATTATTTACAGCAAGAGATATTGTCCTTTATTGAACCGATCTCAACAAATTTATTAAATATTGCTTCTTGCAAAGTTTCCACCAGATTCAAAAGACAAGTTAAGAAGCCAACTATGTCATCTTGCCAACAAGAAATGAAAACAGGAAATGATTTTGAAAATCTGAAAATGAAAATACTTTTTAAAAAATGAAAACAGAAAATATTTTCACAAACCAAATGCGCTCCTAGTGGTTTACATTTTCTTTCCCTAAAACTTGTTTTTTTGCCTAATATTTTATCAATAAAAATATTGTATTGTTTTTCCTTTTTCCTTTTAATTGGGCCTTCAAGCCCACTGAAACTTTTTTATTGGTTGCTGTGAAAGTAGGTTACTAGGTTCAGTAGGTTGAGGAAGATTGCTTGGTGAGATTGGACCAAATATCAACAAAGCATATGTAATGTCTATGGCTATATTTTCCAAGCAATGGAGCAGACCCATATATATATATATATATATATATATATATATATATATATATATAAAACCAGATCAAGTGGGTGAGTATATCGAGTTAAAGAAGGTGGGTGTGTCTGACCAAAAAAAAAAAAGAGGGTGAATGGGAGAGTGCATGTAATTAAGCCATACAACATTCATTGCACAAAGAAGGTGCTAAAACAAAAAGACTTCTATCAATAAGAATGAATTGATTATATTATTTGAGTATAAGAGATACAATTTTGAAAGAAACATGTCCTAGCTTCTATGTCAATGTGTAAGAATCAGGTAAAGATGTACAAGAGTGGAGTGTAAAGCTACTGGAGGTGTATGTTTTGATATGGTGACATCTTCAAACATATAGAGGCCTTCGCTAAGAGTGCCTTGGAGGAGTATCTCTCTCAATCCCTAAGATTTGACATAGCACATGATTATCCTGGGCAAACTTAGATAGACTAATGAGGTTTTTGGTAATTTTAGGAACATGCATGAGACTAGACAAATTAAGGGAAGTATTTGAAGTATGTGAATTAATGCAAGAAAGTGTTGTCAATGTGTTCCACTACCATGCCTGCACCATTACCAGTCATTACTTGATCTACCTCCTTAAATTCTTCACTAGTCAACAAGTTTCTTTCATCAAAGGTCAAATAGTTGATGCTTTGGAATCCGAGTGCCAAGCATTATTTGATACAACAACTGAAGTAGCCAAATAGGCACTCTGAGAATGTGGAAGGAAGGAGGCAGAGACAATGTGTTAATGGAAGATCTTGTGGGGTTTTGAAGATTCTAATCGAACCTATAGAAACAGTGCTAAGTAGTGTGCCTCACCTTACAATATAATTAACATTGTGGCATATCTAGTTGCATTGCTCGAAGACTTACCTCCTCTAAAGTTTCTACCATGGCCTCTTCTTCCTCCAAAGCCTCTTCCACCTATTGTGGACCGTAATTTGAATAGCTGCACTCGACATGATCATTTTGAGAAATGGGTTCACCTATTGCAATTAGTGAATTAGTGATTTTCTTTATTCTCAGCAAATAATCAGCAACAATTAAACCCTACTTATTTATTGCTTTGAGTTGAGTTTTCAATTGCCTTACCTTAGCTTTTGTCTTGGTTGCAATGTAGACTTCAATCTTTTGCCAGATTTGAGGCACAAAATCGGATCCTACCTTGCAATTGGTGAAGGAGGGTTCCATTGAAGACAGGAGCCAACTCACCAAGTATTGGTCTTGCTACTCCCAATTCAGGTACTTTGGTGACTTAAGCCTTGTTGCCTTATATGCTTCTGACTCTAATCTTTCTGGAACTTTATCTTTCTCTAAGTGACTTTGGAGCTTGTTTGATCTGATCGCGGACATAGCTTGATGTTTCCATGGAAGAAAGTTTTCCTCATCAACTTTGAATAGCATTGGATGAGAAAAGGTTTTAGTTAAAATAACTCTCAATTAATCATAGCTGGATTCATTTAATCAAAATGCTTAACATCAATAACAGAAAGTAACTTATAACTAACTCTGTTGAGAGTGTGCTAGAGTGTATTGCCTATAACAATGTGACTTTATCTCATTATAGTCTTTATCTAAGTATTACATCATAGCTCGATTCATATGATTGCATGTGGTGATTTGGACTAGGTTTAGAATCCAACAATAGAAGATAAGCATATGTTCATGGTTAAAACTTGGTCTCTTAAGCGTCACAACAATTGAAAAGGCTTTCAAATCTTGTACCATAATTTAGCATTAATCTTGTGAGAATTTCTTTATATCAAAAATTTTATTTCAAATTCCAAAATTGGGTGTTCAACTAGGACATCCATTCCATTACCGTTGGATGTGATGAATGAGGCCACCATCTCCACTCATCCATCATATCCAAGGGTGATAGAGTGGGTGTCTTAATTGAACACCCACTTTTTGGTATTGGAATAACAATGCTCCAATAACCAATATTAACATGAATTCGGTTTCCAATATTTTGCATCTCTGGCCTTTTAAGATATGTGTTTGGTACATGGGTAAAAATTGGTGAGAATTTTTTATAAATGAATTTGATATGTAAAATTATACATGAAACTTATTTACAAAAAATCCTATCCTGTTTTTGTCCTTCAACTAAATGAATAATGATATTTGAAGTAATTTTCTAGACTTTACTCTTTCTTTTTTGAACATCCCTTATCTTGTGTTTTTCTCTCTCCTTGTGAGTTTGAGTCTATAAATGAGCACATACAATTACTTATACAAACATACCCTCAATGCAATGTGATAATTTTGCTGTTTTTAATTCAATTTTCCATTCCAAAACTAAGCAGTAAGTACATTCAATCGGACTTGGATGTTGAAAGGGACAAAGTAGTTCGAAAGCAAATTCATGTGGATCGCATTCCTTCATTAAGTTGAAGATATCATAACCAAATCAATGTCTACCTTTATGTTTTATAAGCTAAGGTCCTAGCTCGGGTTTAAAGAAATTATTCCGCAAGTAAGGAGAATAGAATGGTTTAATTAAACCTAAGAATTAGTTATGCATTCTATCATATGGTTGCAGTTATGTCTATAGTAATTCATTAGAAGTGGATACATAGGCATAACATATGACAATAACTGAGTTCATTATAATCAATATAGTTCTATCACTATCCATCCTAACAGCCCAAGCCCAATTAGGCTCTGGCCCAACATCCTAATGCACAAATATTTAACACATCAGATGTATTTTATCCTTTATATCTTTTCTGTTGTAACTAAATCAGTTTTGCTATAGGATGTTAACTGTCACTTTACCTTTAAAGACAGTTGTATAGATACCCTCCTCATAATGGTGGTAACAATTCCTTTTGGATCATAGACTTTGGTGCTACAGATCATATTTGTTCCACCTTGTCCTTTTTTTCTTCTTATGCATCTTCTAAATTTGTGCATGTAACCTTACATGATGGTTCCAATTTAGTCTTTCATTACTCAGGCATAATCCATCTCACACCAAAACTTATTCTCTTAAATGTTCTTTTTCTCCGTTCCTTTCATTGCAATTTAATTTCAGTCTCAAAACTCACTTACAACCTTCATTGTCAACTGCTTTTCTCACATTCTTGTTGTAACATTCAGGGTTTCGCTTGCTCGAGGATGATTGGCACTGCTAGAGTACTTGCTGGGTTGTACATTTTGCAGATCATTCTTTCTCGTCAACCATCCATCTTGGTACCTTTTGGTTTGAGTAAATCTAATTGTAATAATGTTGCTATTGATTTTACTATTTGGCATAATAGGTTTGGTCACATAGCTATTGATAGGATGACTGTCTTACAGAATAAATTTCCTTTTATTCCTGCTCCTGTAAATAATCCTTGTGATGTTTGTCACTATGCTAGACAAAAACATTTACCTTTCCCTATAAGTCATACATAAAGTAATAAAATCTTTGATCTGATTCATGTTGACATTTGGGGACCTGCTTCTGCTATTTCTTTGTATGGCCACCGGTATTTTCTAACCATTGTTGATGACATTTTGCATCATACTTGGATTTTTCTCATGAAACATAAATCTAAAGTTTCTACTTTGATTCCTAGCTTTACTTCTCTAGTTCAGAAGCAATTTAACACATCTATCAAAGTTTTACGCAGTGACGACTAACCAGAATTTTTGTTGGAAAGCTTTTATGCTTCAAATGGCATTCTACACCAAACCTCATGTGTTGAAACACCTCAACAAAACACAGTTGTTGAGCGCAAACATCAACATCTTTTAAACATATACATTTGCATTGCTTTTTCAAGCAAATTTACCCCAAATGTTTTTGGTCACATGCCATTATTCATGCTGCATTTCTCATTAACCACATTCTGTCAAAAACCTTACACAATGTGTGTCCTTGTGAACTGCTGCACAACCACCACTTAACCTTTCCATGCTCAAAGTTTTTGGCCAAAATGAGCACTCTCTGGACTCTCCTTGCATTAGCTACAGCAAAGTAATGGTTCTTACACCAACTCGACATTGACAATGCCTTCCTCTATGGCACTTTACAAGAAAAGGCATACATGTCACTTTCCCAAGGCTATTATTCTAGTAATCCAAAGATAGTTTGCCACCTCTAGAAATCTCTCTATGGGCTCAAACTGGTCAGTATTAGGCTCCCTTCCTATGTGAAAAAAAACCCAAAAAAATGATCAAGCCCACTTCATGCTCCACTTATCTAAGTGAGAGGAGTTTGCTAGGGTGTAGATAGAGAGATTATTTTTGTGAAAAATTAACCACATTGAGAGAAAAAGCAAGAAACTTGGCCACCCTAATTTCATTTTTTAGCTGGTGTGAACAATCACCATAGATTAGCATTTGCAAAGTTGTCCACTGTTAGATCCGGCTGAAATTTTAACAAGTTCTTAACGATGGCTTTTTAGTCTGAAAGGTTGGATCGTCGAGGCGAGGTCTGGAGTGCGAGATATCGATCTCGCATAGTAGTTCTGTTTTTGTTCAGAGAACCATTTTTTTGTGCAACCTATCACTATAAAATGGCATTTGTGAAAGTCGTTCACCATTGGATCGAGCTGAAACTTTGATAGTAGGTTTTGGATGTCTAGTTTTCATTCTAAACAGTTGGATCGTTGAGACAAGGTCCGAAGTGTGAGATAGTGGTCTCATATAGTAGCTCTATTTTTTTGGGTATTTATCATCTTCTAGGTTCTCAATTTTAAGTATTGGTGCTTGATTTTTTTTACTTGTTATTAGCATAATTTGTGCATTTATACAAGACTCTCTTGTACTTGATTTGATTATAGTGGAACTATTTCTTTGTTTGGACAACTTGTGTTTTTTATCTCTGATATTGATGGAATTTTTCTACGTTAAAAATTATTGGTGCATTGTTCCTATTTTAGTGTATATTGCATGTTGATTGCTACCATTATTTTACTGATATAGTTGCTCCCCTTATTTTTGTAAGTGGGAATTGTGTTTTGTTTCCCAACACAAACAATCTAGTAGGGAGTGGTTTGTGACTTTATCCACTGCTTTGAAGTCACTGGACTGCCACCAATGCACCTCTAATCACACACTATTCACCAAATAATCCGCCACTTCCTTTATTGCTTCATTGGTTTATATTGATGATGTTGTCCTGGCTAGAAATAACCTATGTGAGATTCAAGTAGTCAAGCAATTCTTACACTCCAAATTTCATATCAAAGACATGGGAGATCTCAATTACTTCCTTGGCTTAGAGGTTGCTCGATCCTCTCATGGAATTGTACTCAACCAGCACAAATATGCACTCGAACTCATCTCATATGCTAGTTTGTTGTCTTGCAAACCGTGCTCAACCCGTACGGACCCTTCAATCAAAATGTCCAAGACCTCTGGTACACCTCTCACTGATGTCAGCTCTTATCATAGGCTCAAATGTCAACTCAGTTAGTTCCTTTCTTGCCTAACAGATGTTCATCATCGAGCTACACTTAGAATTCTATAGTATAGGAAGGTCTCCCTTGGACATGGTTTATTTTTTCCTAGCTCCTCAGACCTTCACCTTCATGCATTTAGTGATAGTGATTGAGCCACATGTCCAGATGCCCATCGAAGTGTCATTGGCTATTGTGTTTACCTCGATGCTTCCTTTTCCTAAGCTCCACTGAAGCTGAGTACCATGCTTTAGCATCCACTGCCTGCTAGGTTCAGTGGCTTTCCTACCTACTTGCTGACTTGGATTGTCCAATTTCCATGCCTGTTTCACTTTTCCGTGATAACCGTTCAGCAATCCAACTGGCCCATAATCCCTTCTTCATGAACGCTCGAAACATATCAAGCTAGACTGTCACTTAATTTGGTAAAAAGTAATGTTTGGTGTATTATAAAATTGCATAATAAATACACATCACACACTTTATCACCATTAGATGTGATGAGTAAGTGGAATGAGTAGGGATCACACATCACATCCAATGATAATGAGGTATGTGATGTGTATTTGTTGTACAATTTTATTATAAGTAATGTTATTTTGACTCACACTTTGTGGGACACCGTGTCGACACACTCACATCCACTATTGAATGAAGTGTGAGATCCAAACTAAATAAGGCCCACATCAAATTCAATGGAAAATATAAGTGTGTCAATATAATGTCTCACAAAGTGAATTAAAATAACATTATCCTTTTATTATAAACCAAATATTATTCTTTTAGAAAAGATCACTTCCGGGCTCATCCACTTCCTGTTTTCTTTGCTGACCAACTCGCTGACATGCTCACTAAGCCTCTACAGCCCTCTGACAGCCCAAGCGCAATCATCCCAACATCCTAATGCACAGCTATTTAACACATAAAGATGTATTTTATCCTTTATGTCTTTTCTGTTGTAACTGAATCAGTTTTGTTGTGGTGCGTTAGCTGGCGCTTTACCTGTAAAGACACCCGTACATATATACTTGCCTTTGGCTTATCAATGAAGCTCAGAATCATTTTCACGAATCCTGTTACATCCCGTCTGATGCCTTTTAGATTAAAAAGCAATTTCAGGTGTGAAGGGAAAATATATGGGATTTGTATTTGCCTCTCGACAAAAGAGCCCTGCATGGTTCCTTGCTGATGGTCACCCCATATATACTTATTTTATTTTGATTTTATTTTGTTATTCTTTTTCGCAAAATGATGTAAATACTTGTCACAATCAGAAAATGGATAAATTCTATTGATAAGGTCTTATTTTGTCTTTGTTTAAGCGACTTTTTTTTTTTTAAGCGACATTGTTTAGCTTACATAAAAATTATTTATTGTTGTGAACTAATTAAATAAGTGCACATCCAAATAAAAAAAAGGTAGACATTGATATGAGTTGACTTATATTTAATTTCCCTATTATCTTGACCATTTGAATTTGGTCACCATGTGATAATTATATTGATAGCTAAATAAAAATGGATCAGCATGTTAATAATTATTTTGATTTCTATAAAATGACAATATAAATTCTTTTTTAATTTCAATCTTAGGTTTCATGTGCATGGGAATTAAAAGCACCGTTGAGAGGGTTGTCTCGAGATATTAGTCACTCATCTATTAGATGAAGGAGATACATTCAAAAATAATATATATATTTAATTGTCACTAAATGAAAAATATTCTCCTACAAAATATGACATATATATCATAAAATATCTTAGTGATGCGATAATAAAGACTTGTAAAATGATTAAATCCATTAAAATATTGGGTTCTCATTCATCTCTTGCATACTTTAACATCAAATAATTGCATGCTTTTTTAATCAAAGATAGCATTTGTTAGGAAAATTATAGAAACTAGCTAATTTAAAACTAAAAACTAATGTTAATATTTTTCTTTCTTGGATTCATTCATCACAAATGGTTACATTTATAATACTAGAAGGTATTTTACAACCTTCTCAAACTTTGACACCTTATTCTAAATTCTAGAATATTCTCACAAAATTTTTCCTCCCATCCTTAATAGCTCTTATCCTAATTCGAGAATATCGCTATTGGATATTTCCTCTATTCTACCATGACAATGTGTGGCCAATTTGGGCCCCCCAGCTTGTGCTAGAGACCTTTGATGATGAGGCCGAAGCTTCACATAAACCCAATCTCCAATCTTGAACTCATCTTCTCGCCTCTTCTAATTGGCAATCTCTTTCACTTTCTGTTGAATTTTTTTTTTGGGTCAGTAGGGCCTCCCTTGTTGCTAGTGTCCTCTGAACAGCTTCTACCGCTGTCAAGATGATCTCATAGTGAGGAATGACTGGGCTGGGGGTTTGTGTCCATGAACCACTTCAAACGGTGATAGCCCAATGATAGAATGCGTAGCAGTGTTGTAGTTCCATTAAGGCCAACGCAAGTACCTCCCCCACTGGGAAGGTTTACCGTGGACGAAGGCCCTTAAGCCCTGGAAAAAATTGTTGTTTAGATATAATTCTAATTACTCTTATTTATATTTTTTGCATGCAAGTTAAGTAGTTGCAAAACCATTTTTTTTTATAGGATTTGAGAGCTCAAGAAAGCTCTTAATGGAATGGAGAAACATGAATTAAACCCCTGACCCCCAAAGTTTTATGAAAAAACAGGTAACAACCCTTTAAAACGCAAAAAAATCAAGAGGAGTGCCAGTCGGGTTGTAGTTAATTGCCAAACTTAAAGTAGATCAAATCATATAAAATTTAATAACTGACCTATTTTTAATTATTTATTTTCATCAATTTTTTTTTTTGGTCGAAGGAATCAATATTGTTCTTCCTTTATTTTTTTGGGTCATAAATTAGGAATCAATATTGTTCGTGTAACATTATTTCACTCCCTCGTTTTTTGGTCAGTTTCGTTCCCCATTTTCAATATTTTAAGAGCTCACAATGGGGTTTTTTTTTTCCTGAAACTCAAATGGTTTAGTCAAGATTTTGGTCCGAGGAAGCCCACATGTCGATAGATTGGGCTACTGTTGTTTGCGTTTTCGGATTTTTTTATCTTTTTGGTCTGAAGGTCGCTGCTTGTTTAAGTGTGTATTTGATGGCCGAGCTTCGACCAAGTATAAATAGAGAAAAAGGGAGCTCCTTCTTCCCAAGCCAACTTCAAGTGTCTTCAAGTTATGAGGCTATGTTGGCCAGAAAAACAAACAAACAATTAAGGTTGTTAGGCTCTTACTGAGGTATTCACTCCAGATTCTAGGACTCGATATGAAGCAGCCTTCTGACCCAAAAAGCATGAAGATATGAAGCAGCCTCATCTTGTTTTTCTTGGGTGTTCTTGCGCTGTACGACAAAGTATAAACTTGACCAAATAAAATAACAAAGTGTTTACACTATATGACCCAAAAAATAAAAAATAAAAACGGTTACTTTACACTGGATTTTCAACACTTGCATTGCCCTGACCAAAACTTAAATGAAAAGAAACACTTGTGCATTGCAGGATTCAACGTCTTTTACACTCACAACGAAAAACTTAAAAGGACAAAACCTTTTTTTACACTTCAATCATCGTTCCTTTCTTAAATCTGGATACTATTTTTCCAGCGCTAAATTTTTACGTCAATTTAATGGATTTAAATATTCCTTTTTATATTTTTTTTTAAAAATCTGTCAATAAATTCTCTGATGCTAAATTTTCATATAATTTTATGGTGTGTGATCTTTCATTATTGAGTTAAATAGTAGAACTCAAACAAATATTTGACACATAAAAGTTCATTTCGATGTTAGAATTTGAATTGATTTAGAATCCTAAATTTTATGTTTGGGTTTACTGTAGAATTATAATATGAATTTTAACTCTAAATTCTAATTCTAGTTTCATTATGTTGTTAATGCATGATTCGAAATTTGAAAATAATAAAAATATCAATAAACTAACAATTTTCGTATAACAGAGATATTTCTATTATAATTTTATTTATACATAAATAAGTGAATTAGAATACAGGAATACATTATAATTTTTCAAAAAAAATCCTTAAATTTCACTATATAATTGTTAGCAAATAAATGAGAAAAAAAGAATCATGTAGACTTTTTGTAAGTAGATATACATTTTATAAGTTTAAAATTTATAATTCATAGGGTATAGATTAAGAATTAAAAAAATAATTTTAATTTTTTCAATTCCATATAATTAGTGTGTGGAATTATATGTTACTTCAAACGTAACCCTAAACTCTAAACGTAAAAACTAGAATTGGAGCACCAAATTATAATTCCAATTCTAAGCTTTAATTTCAGGCTCAAATTCAAATATCAAACACAACATAAGAGGATTAACAGTAAAAGATCATAAATGACAATATCATATGAAAATTGAACGTATGAAAAGATCTATTTCCCATATTGTTGATAACTTTACCCGTATGATAAAATCCGTTTATGCCAAAAGGAAATAAAGATATAAATTAAATCATTATATATTTTGCCCCCAAGTTAACTATTTTTCTACTGTATCCTAATTGATTATTGTTCATCACCAAGAAAAACAAAATTGATTATTGTTGAATTTGTACAGTTGACAGTTGATACAATAATGTGAGTATTGTCTAGTCTATATATATATATTCTTCCACTTGCATTGTCATATGGTAATTTTTTATTATGAATTTTAAATTTATTTTTAATTTTTTATTTATAATTTCATTTATGCTCTTTTCTTAGATTGTTATGTGATGTTTCTCTTTAATTGTTTTTTATAATTATTTATTATATTTTGGCCTTCCATATTCTTAATTTCTCATAATCATACAAATTTTTTTTATTTTTTTGAAAAATAATAATCAAAGTGTCTAATTTTATTGTGATAATAATATGTATAAAATATCTAATAAACATATGTATAAAATAACATGCTAAACTGAAATTTTAAACTCAGTGAATTTAAGGAAAAGTTAGCAAAATATTATTAATATTAATTTAAATATTATTTTATAAAATAAAAATAATTGAACATCTAAAAAATTATTGATTTTCAAATATTAAAATAAAAGTAAAATTTTTTTCATTTAATTTATTTGTATAAAACTAAAAGTATATCAAAAAAACTAAAATTTAACTAAATAATTCTTGGATTTTATGTATTAGTCCTTTGGTTGATTTTTTAAATGTTATAATTATATTTAGATAGATTTAAGTTTATCATATAAAAATGATTAAATATTTTTATAAAATAATAAAATATTTTTAAAATTATATAAATTAAATTAAATAAAACATTTATATATTAAAAATTATAGTTAATCATATATATTAATTATTTTTATCTGAAAAATATTTATCATTCACAATAAAAATATGAGTATAACTTATTTGATATTATTTTAATTTTTTTAGTAATCAAATGAAAAAATTGCATCAATTGCTTTATATTAATTTTTAGACAATGTAAAATATTTTTTTTCATCATTTTAACTTATGTAACTCAATTTATATTATGTCATTATATATGTTTCATGCTCAATACTGAACAACTTCAATAATAATTTTTTTTTTATATTGTGTGGACATTATATATACTCTTAAAATATATGGAAATGATTTAAATTTAAATCAAAATATAAGTACATGATCATTAAATTATAATTTTTAATTTTAAAATATTGACGGTATAGAAGAATTTCAATTTATTAGCTACACAAGGATACCAAAATTGAACTAATATGTGGCATTTGGAATTAAACCTTGATTGGAGTAACATATAGAATTGGAATTGTAATTTCATAATCTAATTTCATAGAATTGAAAAGACAACCAAAATAAATTCTTCTTAATTCATGGAGGATTTGTTTCTTGTACTTATTTTGCTTCTACTGCCCAATGAGTTGTGTCAAAGCCAATGGTTTGGGTTAGTTGGCCTTGATTGAGTATTGGAAAGAATAATAGTTTTTGGATCCATATATGGGGTCTCTTATGTTTTATGGCTATGTGGATGTTAGGCAACACATTTCGTGAAGAAGGACGATGCAAGTAGGATAGCTTGTGTTGAAACTTGAAAGTCTTCTTAGCAATGTGGAGGTCAAGTAACGTGTTTCATATGTAGCAGCAATACAAGTGTTTTAGAGTAGGTATAACTTGTGTCTACACCATTTAATACTCTGAAAATATAAGATTTTTGTAAGAAGAATGTTTGTGGAGACAGTTGTTGCAGTCAACTTTTGGTAAGACTTTGAATTAAGGGGAGAATTTATTAGAATTTAATCTAAAGTCTCACATTGAGTAGAATTAGAAGTCTTGCAAGTGTTTTGACCTATAATATGACTTTGGTTATTTGGGTTAGACATCCTTCAAAAATATGGAAGTGATCCATATAGGTATAGTCTTTAAGAGCTATTCATGTGATAAAACATTTGCAAGGATGATTTGTAAATTTAGCCTTTCAAAAATTGCAAATAATGAAAGATTTTAAAATTTCTTATTGGGATTATAAATGTAAGCAGTTTAGGACAAATCACCTTAAATTTTGTTTCCTTTATATTATTTTCTTCTTGCATTGTTGTCTCTAATTATAGAGAATTTGTTTTGTATTTCTTTTGCTTTCATTGCTCAACAACTCATATTCTCTAAATTATCAATTCCAAAACTTATTATATATATCTCTCATCATTAAAGTTTATATAGTTCTTTATTTTTCTCATTTATTTTATATCAATCATGTTACAATTTTTTAGTAAAACCAAATATAAAAGATTAATATTCTAAATTAATTCTTTTAAAATTAAAATTCTACGTTATAAATTTAATTCCAGCATCCAAAAAGAAAAGGATAATTGCTAACAGGCTATATCTTATTCTCAAGTAATCTGGATAGTTAAAGTGAGATCAAGCTCCTAATTAAAAAGAACGAGGTGTACTTTAAAAGTTAATAAACAGTTTTAATCTTTCTTTTGTCAGAATAAACAATTTTTTTTCAGAGCTTATTTTATGCTTGATGTTCAACTATCTAAGATATCATCTTTTGTAAAGTTCACAGTCCACATATCCAATCTTAAGTGTAATAGTAATTAATTCCACAATAGTTAGGCATATAATCCAAACACCCTTTATTATAACTTTGGCAATCCTTTATTCTTGAATTAGCTTTTAAAATATGTTATACCTCACAGTACTATAAGATGGTACCCCATCCCAAGTGCTTTCTTACTGTGTGGAGGTGCAAACTGGGGAGGTGTTGATGCTTGGTAATTTTTGTTGATAGGTGCTGTTGCTTTTTTTAGTTTATAAAACAAAGTTAGGTTTGAGTGAATACTATATGATTGATTTTGTCTTCAAAATTAGGTTCGAGTGAAATTAAATTTTTGTTGCTGTACCTTAAACATTATCTTGTAACCTTTTGTTTGAAAAAAAAGGGATACATTTATTTTAGCTTTTAAAAGTATGTTTATGAAATTTAAATTTTATAAATAAATATTAAAGATGAAAACAGTAGCTATTCTTTTTAACTTCAAAAAAAATTTAAAATATTTTTTTAAAAAGATTCTGATTATTTTTAACTTATAGTTTGAATACCTGGAAGGTGTAAAATATGAGATACAAATGGGTATTTAAATGAGAAAAGTGAAGTTTTGAGTTGAGCCATGACTGTTTTAAGTTTCTATGTTCTTGAAGATATAATATATAAGTTTTTGGTTTTAATTTGATCTATTATGTTATATCATGTTCTTGTTTTGATCCATTATGTTATGTAGAAATTTGTAATTGTGCTCATCATTTGATGTGTAAGTGGATTATTGAGGCTTGAAAATTTTCCGTAGTATATCTAAAGAAAAAGTTTGAGATGAAAAGTCTAAAATCAATAATGTTTTTCCTTGGCCTGCAGATTGACCACGCGTGTAATAAGTGGAATATATTTGTCTGCCAATCAACTTACACAAACAAAACTATTATTAAGTTTTTACATGAATAAATTACATCTATTTTTTGTAAGTGCACTAACATGCAGAATATTTACCACATTTGCATAAAAGGCATTTATTAAATAAGTTTTCTTCTTTACATATGGATATATGGTTATATCATGGAGATCCACAAAATGGCCTACAGCCACAACTCCTTTAAATCATTCAGTGATTATATATATTGAAGTATATAAAGCAAGTCATGAGTGTTCTAGCTAAGGGTAATTGATCAACATATTCAAGTGATCAAGTCACCACTGACTTCTTTAAAGAAAGTGGTGAAAAAAATTAAAATATATTGGGTTTGAGATTTTAAGTGATACATTAAACAAGAGGAGAAATACCGTAACTTTTTTTCTTTTATTAAGGTTTTTATCTCACTAGATTTTTTCTAGATGAGTTTTTTAATGAAGCTGTTCCAAACTCCTATTATAAGGATATTATGCTCTTTTTCTATTTCCTTCACAAAGACTTTTTCCCAATGGATTTTATTTTTCTCAGTAAGGTTTTAGATTTGTTATGGACATTCAACTAAGAATATTATGAAATATTATTTGGATATCCTTATCTGTAACTGATTTGGTTAAAATTTAATTTGATTAGATAGAATTCGTTTTGATTTTATTTAATCCAAAATATCTTACTTTTTTGCTATAAATAGCTCTTTTAGGTGTTTCACGTTTTGTACTTTTGAGATTATAGTAATATTATTCTTTTATTTTCTCCATTATTATATTTCATAACAACATACACCATTTTTGGCAATTTCACAAGTAAATTTGATTTATATAATCCAAACAACATTTACATTATCAAACTCGCTTTTAAGAGAAAGGTTCTTAAACATAAATCACATTATAATAACTCATTTTTAATTAACATAATTACTTTATTTAACCTTGTGCGCTCGTGTTTCGTGCTCATCATGGTGTGCGCGTATAGGTTTGTGTGTCATATTTTTGGAGTTTCATGCATGTCTGATGAGAGCCGTATTTTTCTATGGAATGTTTTGTGATAACTCTCTCTTTTTTTTTCAGTTGTTTGATCCTTGATGTATACTTTTTTCTCCTCTCTCCTTGACAGTTGAGCCATTTCTGATTGTCAGAAGAAAAAAAAAATCAATAGAAAACAACATAAAATCAAAGGATTTATCCCACGAGTGTCCTATGATTAAGGAAGTTTTGGTATTGCGGTGGGACGACCAAAATGTTTTAAATCTTACCTTTTATAGCGTTCTTAACCAAGCATTGGCCAGAAAAACCCAAAATCAAATCAATTTAAAATCAATTCAAGTTTGCAATTAAATTCTGTTTCGAACTTACCATGCATCACCGAAAGTTAGTTTGTGTGCCTCGCAGCCACCACTTAGCAGTGACAAATTCTTCATTCACATGTGACAGTAAGCTGCGGCAGCATTCCAGAATTGATGCAACACAGGACCCACTTCTACGAATCCCCCACGTGAATAGTGTAAGATGGAGATTCAATTCTTCCGAGAAATGATAAAGAAGTTGCAAAGGTTTCGGGTTCAGAGGAATTGCCAATGCAACTAGCTATCGATCTAGCTAGAAGCAACTCATGTGGCAGGCAAGCCAAAAAGGCATGCCTGGAATAAGTTCAAAAAGGTTCAAAATAGGCCATGACCTGCTCCTGCTCTTGCTGAGTAGCATGCCAATGATGCCATACTAATGCAAATTGTATACATAGCAACCGAAAGATTTCATTTCACTTTTCATTCTATATACTTACTCTATCCGGTGATATGATAGCTAGATGAGGATTTTTAGTCAATCCAGCTCTTTTTTTATTTTTTGTTGTCAACCCTAATAAAATATTCTCGGCTTTACAACTCATACTTTTAATTACCCCGCAGTGAACATATTGATTTGATTTAAGTAAGAATATAGTTTACATATAGTCAATCAAAAATTGATTCGTGTCGCGAATTGTGTTAAAATTCAACATTGTAATTCAGTTAGCTGTTGCATAAAGTACTCCTTCTTAAACTTTTGCAATATTAATTAAATATAAAATTATTTATATATCTTTATATAATGATTTAAATTTTTCAGAGTGATTCAATTCATGATATGGTATCCAACCTTTTTATTTATAACCAAATCATTTAGAGTTTGATCATTATTATTATTATTATCTATTCTTCTAAATTATTCAAGTTTCATGCCAAAAAAAGAAAAACTCTTGTGTAAAGGAACAAAATAAATAAAAAGGCCATTTCTTTACTCAATAATTTAAATTTTTAGCAAAGATGATTCATGGTAATATTAATTAGTATCAATCATATAACAATTCATTGCCACTTCTAGCATAAATTACTTTAAACGCCCACTACATCTTTCGTAAACTAACTTTAATTAAGCACAAATATCTTTCATAGGAGCATTTTTAATTAAGATAAAACCTTACATTACCAGACAAAATTAAGATAAAACCTAAATTCCTAGACAATTTAATTTAATTCTTAGCCCAAAGTCTAAAAGCTGCATATACCTTTTAACAATTTCCACTTAAAGTCAGGTACGAAAAAGAGAGTCCTAATTAATGGGCCATTTTCACAACAAAAGAAGCATGTACGAAGCTTTTGCAACCACCATAAAGTCATGAACCTCTCTACCACTCCTCCAAATCCTCAGATTGAAATGGCTTTGCTTTGTTCATGTGCTTTTATGCTTTATTCTGCTTCAAACATAAACTAGCCGACAGAATCAAGAGAACAAGATAGATAAAAATTTGAACCCTGTATTTTTTGCGTGTCCTTGGACGTTTGCTCAACAATGACAGGTCCATGTATGTGTTCATTTTCACTAGTTTGGTTGTGTTCCGACATTGATGTTTTACAGAAGAAGAAGCATCAAATACCCTATGTTTTCTTCCTTCGAACGAATGCAGCACAGCATGTGCACAATCTCTGCTGCTCCTTGATCATAATCCTTAGCACGCCAGTGCCATCTAATCTTAGGAATCTGCCCTATTCAAAAGCTACTCCATTTTGGGTCCTACCTTGCATAAGGACAAACACTCCAACAGTGATTATTCTCCTTGAAAGAGAAAACCCAGCTTTTTGTTTGTTTATACATTTTTTTCTCCGTCTTCTTGTGAAGGTGTAATTCTATTCGAGCATTTGAAATTTAAAATTTCATCAGATGTAAATAGCTCTC
This sequence comes from Dalbergia cochinchinensis, assembly GCA_031216125.1. NCBI lineage: Eukaryota > Viridiplantae > Streptophyta > Magnoliopsida > Fabales > Fabaceae > Dalbergia > Dalbergia cochinchinensis. Next base: position 62,764,589 of record CM062377.1, read on the forward strand.
TTTCAACATTAATTACTGTGATGCTATTTGATCTATATAGCTGACCTCACTAATTGAGGCAAGATTTGATTATTGTGGTTATATAGCTCTCAATGCCAAGTACTCCATAATTATAACTCGAACCTGAACCAATCATGTGTTAGTCTTGCATCTGTACATTTATTATTCTTGATGTTTCTCTTTCACTCCTACTTTTCTCTGTAGGAAAGTGTAAAAGAAGCGATCAATCAATAGTGAACAATACATAGAAGAGTTGCAGTTTCAAGTTCAACGCATACCACCGTAGTTTTAAATGTCGGGCTACATCATCTGATATACATTGCAATTAATTGTTGCCGTCACTGCGATAGCATCACTCGCGTTCGCTTGGTAACTTAACATGATAAGAAATCATCCGAATGTATTGGTGATTTGATTCCATCATATATATCAGCTTACAGCTGTAACAGCGTGCAATATTCGGCCGCATCAAGCCGTCGCAATTTAATATTTGTTGTCTCTAACCCTCAATAATGTCATATCAAGCTCTCCTGGAACTTCTTCAATGCCTTCTTATCATGCACATTATTGGGTTGAATAGTGGGTGGATTGATTTCGAGTGGATGTAGATATTGGTTTGGGAGTTGTATAGGTGTTGTTTCATTTTCAAGTTATTGAAAATAAGAAACAAACTATTTAATTTTTAAGATTATTAAAAATGTTAATTTTTATGTACTACTCGTTATCCAATCATATATTATTATATTAATAAAAGTTGAGTCTTGCATTCGATTTGATTAGATCACAATGTATATTTTTTTCCATATTAACAGTCCATTAAGATTAAATTTATTATAAAAAGTTATTTAAATGAACAATTTGGGGGATTCTAGTTAATTCTTATAAACATTATCTTAAAGATTAACTTAAATCTTTTCATTTTACGGTTTTAAAGATTAAATTATTAATTTCTTAATTATAAATACTGAAATCCATATAATTTTCATTCTGCGAAGGTGATTGATAAATATAACATTTGAAAGCAATAAATTAAAAATTTTAATTATGTTTTGTGAAATTGCACAGAAGTTGAATGTTTGCAGTCTGTATCACGGCATCTGCAATCACAATCACGGTCGCCACAGCAACCCCAATTTAAAGCCATACCGACCCTCAAGTACACAGTTTCAAATTCCAAACTAATTGAATGCTAACCAAATATGTCATTTATTTAAAAAAAAATAAAAAATGCCACACGCTATTTTTCCGTCCCAAGTGTAGACCCAGCAGGCACCCTGCCTACCTGCACCTGACTTAAATGTGCTCAACGACGCAACCATTTGCTTAATGGTTAACAGTTGTGGCCGATATATTATGTTGGAAAGTATCTAGTGAACAATTTTTTCTAAAAGTGGTTCTCACCATGAAGGTTTCGATCTAATATTAGGATATTATCTAATCCGCAAACTTAAAATATTGATAGGTGGAAGTCAGGGTGTTCTTTTTGCAGACAGGATTTGGATGGTATATTTATATCAATATGACGTCTTAAAAAAATCATATAATATAATATTTTTAATATAGAATCTGTCAAAGATAAATTTAAAAGTAATTTATCAAAATCAGATTCAGTATAAAATGAAAATTAATACAGAATTCATTAAAGATAGATTTAGAATCTGTCTAAAAAATAAAAATAATATAGAATCCACTTATGATAAATTCTATAAATATCATATACAAGTAAATTTATCCATTATCTTATATAAAAATAAATTACCTATCAAAACACCGTATACAAATTATTTTTCCTAGAAATCACATGAACGAATACTTTTATATTTTATAAGCAACTTTGTGATATAGCCATATATTGGGCCTATATTGCATGAATATCAGTAGAATATTTGGTAGGATATGATTCTGATATGAAAATACGATATACATGAGATTAAAAATATATTAAATATAATTAAAAGTATTTAAAAATATTGATAAAATATCCAAAATAATACTTATTTGATATGGATTCATGGACTATTTCAAAATATCTATCATCACAGTACATGAGCTTGGGAGGAAAATATCTCAATTGAAAGAGAACACAAGCATTTAAGTGTTGCTCTATCAACAATAAATTAAACTGAAGTAGCATGGTTAGCCATATAAAGGATTAATGTGATAGATAATTTTGGCTATCATTAATTACGTTTTCCGTGGGCGCTGTAGATTCTGAGTCAAGGTTTGAGAAAAGAAAAGAAAAAATCTAGAGTCAGAAAATTCTGTCAAAATTAGAGCTGTAGCATAATCTTTCAAAAAATATAAAAAATTTATTTATATTTATATTTTCAATTAAAATAACAATTAAATATATTGGTGATAAAAAATTATTTAAAGTTAATAAAGACTGTCACTGCTATATAAATTCATATCACTGCACCATATTTAATCTTCAACTACATTTATAATCAAAAGGAGTTGTTATAACGCTTAACAATAATTGCTGAAAATATTGTTAAAATTTTTTAGTAATATCTCCAAAAATTGCAAAATCTAAATTATCATGTAGTGATGATAGCTACATGCAAAACAACTCTTTTACATTTAAATTATTTTAAAGAAAGTAGTGAAAGCTATATATAAACTTTGGATTTTAATAGCAGTATCCATGAGCCAATGTATTTTCTTTATTAATATTAATTAAGAGCAACCTTGAAGATATGAAAAATGTAATTAATGGTAAAGAAGGCGGTTCTTAGATTTTATGAATGATAATTTTATTAAAGGCCGGTCTTTTTTGCTTTAAAATAAAGTTGAAAATTAATTTTTTTATTCTACTGTTTAAATTTAAGTCAACATCTAATACAAATTGTAAAGTTACTTTTCTATCTTAGGTTTTAGGGTTCAAAATCTTAAATTTTATCTGTGACTCTTTTAAAGAATTAGGATTCAAAACTAGAATTCTAAATTTAATTCTATTTCTATTACTTGGATATGTGAGCTATAATTTTAAAATATTTTCACTATATTCAGTTTGCAGCAGGTGAACAATGGGCAATTGGTGGTAGGACAATGGCATCAGGCGGTTGAGGATCAGCGACAAATAATGGCGGGCGATGAGATGTGGTCAAAGTTGGGAGAATGACAAAAACTATAAGATATGAAATTGATAATATTTAAGGTATGAGTTAAGAGTTAGAAAGGACTTGAGCTAGTTATTTTCAATTCTATGAAATTGTTATATAGAATTACGATTCTAATTCTAAAAGGCCCACCAAACATAAAATTTGGAATTAGGCCCTTTAATTCCAATTCCAAGTTCCAATTCATACTTAATTCCACACGCCAAATAAGCACTCAGCAATTTTTTTTTCTTTTTAAAAAGCATCATTGAATGCACTTAATTATATTAATAGTATACAATAGTAACTCTTGGTCCAAATTCCTCTTGTTGTCTTTATTAACAGGCTATATGTTGGTAATGGATTTGTCACCTCTAAAATAAGAAGATTGGTAAAGTAAAAAAGTGAGGGATTAATAACCTTTAGATGAGTAATTTTCATTATGTGTGTGTCCCACTAAATGATCTAAGAGTGGTTAACCCCCCTCTTATTTTAGAAGAGCCATATTTGTTAGTAACATATTCGTTGAGCCCTGTGGTTAGGGCTAGAAGTGAGTCAAGCAGTTGATAAGCTATTTTTAGCTGGATTTGTTAATAGTTCAAGAAGCTAAGCTCATGAGCCGAACTTGAGTATTAATATATTTGATTCACTAGCTAATGAGCTTTATATGTGTGACCTAGTTTACCAATGAGTGGCTTAAATCAACCTGACCTCAACGTGTCTCTAATATACCAAATGTGTGGCCCTATACATTAGGCTAGGAACCACCCTAGTAGCTACATACTATGAAGCGTACCAAGGCTAACGCATCACTACTTTTAGCATTGAGTTTCTATTTAAGATTCCTCCCTCAAAACTATTATCTTAATCCTTTCCCTTGACTTTACTAAACATAAAACCTTACTTAATTCAAATCACACGACTTCTAATAAAATCATTAAAAAAATGGTAACTAACCTCAAGTTCCATGACTTGCTCATACAAAGTTGAAAACACAATTTCTATAAATAATTTTTTGTTCAAACTATGCCTAAAATCCTTTTCCAATCTTAAATCTAATAATTTTTCACAAAACCATTTGAAAAGAGATAAACGAAAGGGATCTCAGTCTTTTCAAAATTAGACTAAATGTGTACTTATTATATCTTGTCTCATGCATGTTTAATGGGAAGAAAATCTCTAGAAATTTCCTAACTAATCAACATTCTTTTCCTAGACATCCAAACATTTGCAATGACACATATTCTTGCAATTAATTAATAAGCCAAAATACTAGGTAATAATATAAAATCAATTAAAATGCTCATAAAACTAGTTTTATACATAACTATAAGTATATTAGCTCACTCACACATCTAGTCTAAAGAGTGTGAGATTCACTTTTCCAAGAACCACAAAATAGGAGTGGTTCTTATACAGATCTAACTCCATATAACACCACCAATGAGACTATCTATATATAGCTAACAACGTAAAAGATTTGTTTAGGTGAGGCTCGTAGCCCCCAAACCCCCTCCCCCAAAAAAAATTAAATTAGAAACTCTAGGCTACCAAAATCAACTTCATATGACAACCTCTTTGAATAATTGGAAAAAAAACTGCTATAGAAGAAAACTTTACTCAACCTTATCTTAGTTCCTTCAATTCACATAATGAATTATATATGATAAGAAAAAAAGGGTCTCCATTTGACACCTCGCCTAGGCTATTTCCATCTGATTGGTGATGATATCATAGTGATTTTGAGGGATTTGGGATTTTTGGTGTTAAGGATTTGATGATGAGAGTTTTGGAGTGATGAAAGGAAAGAAATAAATAACTAATTGAAGGAGAAATGAAGAACATAGAGAAGGAGAGAGAAAAGGAATGTCATGACTAATGAGAGAAAAGGTATGCGAAAATGGAGTTGGATTACTAGCAGTATTAGATCTTTGTGTTAGATTTTCAACAAAACAAATATAAGATTAAATAGGTGTTTTCAGCCCAAGATATTACCAAAATACTTGATAAGGGTCATTTGGTGTGTTGCGACCGAAATCGAATACCAATTAAGATCATATAGGGTTGTTGGTATACAAGGGAATCCTATAGAAAGTTGAGCTCTCTAATGCTATGGTCTTAAAGTAGAATCTAAACTTGCACATAAGGTATAATTAGGATCAAATTTATATCAGCAAGGTATGGAGATGTGTCTAGCTTTGCCACAAACTTGATAATATGGCCATTGTGAGAAAGACCCACCTCCTCCTCCTCCATGTCTACCTCATTTACCTTGAAATCCTTGAGATCTTGAGTGAGGATTGAATCTTGGAGTTTGATCATATTCACCTCTAGATTTAAACTGCTACTGCTCTGATGCTTAGGAAACATTAGCTTGAATAATTACATATAACCTCCTGTTGGGAAAAATCCTTAGTCCACACAAGCCAAACAAATAAATAGAGCAAAATAGAGCATAAAAATTTAGCATAGTTCAGCCAGTAATGTCTACATCCATGACTCCATAATTTTCTATGAAAAACACACCAATATGACAATCTCTCACAAACTTAAAACCTCAATATGTCTGATCTCACAAAAATAATTTTTCATACAAAAAAAAATATTCACTTCAATTCACTCAAATTTTCTCCACCTAATAAAAAAAATTGAAACAAAACTCTCTCTCAGTCATTCACAACATACATGATCACAATATGTCGAAACTTGCTCTTCAATTTGTTTAGTCTTGTAACAGTGCTGCAACCAACTAAAGAGAAGCCCAACCTTTATATATACAACATTAATAACCCATTCACTAAGTCATGTGCAGCCCAAAAAACAAAGAACCAATACCCTTCCTTTTTTTCAAAGAAAAATATTCTTGTCTTTCAAGTGAACTTAAGCCTAATTCAAGGCAACAAAAAAGCACAACAAATCTCTACCTTGCCTTGAAATTGGTATGAACTGTATATGACATTAACAAGATACGGAAAGCTTGGTCAAAGTACTGGTAAATGTCATCTTTTTCTTTGGTACATACACATACTCTATCTTCTTCACATTCTTATATACTCTGTGTTGCCTTTATTCACAACAGTCTCCCCAATCAACTTATATAGCTTATGACCGGTCTACTTACCCTTCATTATCTTCAAAGAAGCTCTACTAATTTGCATTACTTCATCTCTTGCAGAATATCTAGAGCCAAACTCATCAAGTCTACCCAAAGAAATTAATTTTCTTCGAGAGAAGGTACATACCTCACATTATCAAGTGTCCACACACAACCATTATGCATTTTAATTTTTACAGTACCCTTTTCAACAATGTCAAAATAATCCTCATTAGCTAATCTCACAACCTCATTACTACAAACATCATAAGTATCAAATCATTCCTTCTTGTAATAAACACGATTAGAATAGGCAGAATCTAAAAACTAGCAATCACTATAAATGCCGTTCTCTTCTTCAACTATTATCATTTCAATTTCATTAGTTTGAATATTCTTCAATAGCTGCATTAACACCTTCAAACTTCTCTTTTCATTTTTCTTTACTCCTCTTAAATTCTTCCATATCTACTTTTTCCTGTAGTAAAATTTAGTATATAGCTCATCTCATGAGAATAATAGCATTGTTTGTCTTTGTATTTCAGTCTTGACACGGAACCTAATCTTGAATCATCTTTGCCAAAATTTCCACCATAAGACATGTTTCTACCATGGCTAGTTCTAACAACAAAGACACTTTCCTCCAATTGATCATTTGATCTTTTCAATTTTTTATTCTCCAATAATCAACAATCACATTATCAACTTCCAAAGTATCTTTTTTTACTAGCATTGTAGTGATTAAACTATCAGAATTATTTGGAGGAGATGATAATAACAACATTATCTTATCTTCATCATCAATTTTCACACCATTGTCAAATAATTGTGTAATCAATTTTGGAAAATGATTCACATGATCGCTAATGTCGGACCGATATTCATCTTCTTTTGTTTTCCAAAGAAATATATCCTTGTCTTTCAAGTGAACTTAAGGCACAATTCAAGGCAATAAAAAAAACCCAACTCCTCTTAAATTTCTCATTTCTTCTTGAACTATATATGAGCATGGCCTCAAGTTCACCTACTAACACAAGTCCTAATCTTGTATTGACTGAGATGAGGAAAGAAACATATTCATCTGTTAAACTGCTTAAGTTTTTCTTAACATGATCCAATTCATCAATGGAAACACATACTAAGATTAGCACATCAATTACCTTTTCAATTTGATCTCAAGTAGATAATCACTTATTGATCCCTCTTTCTTTGTGCTTTCAAGATTTTTCTTCAGTTGCCTAACATCAACTCTAATTTGTGAAGCAAATAAAGTGTCCAATTTTTACTAGATCTAGTATGCATCCTACCATGCGAGTTGTAAATTAAGGGTTTGGTTGCGGAGGCTGGTAGCCAAAACAACAAGAGTGCATGTTGTTTCTTGTAACTTTGATTACCATGATTTATTGTTCCATTGTCTTGATCTTCATTTGACAAGTATTTATTTGGGACTTCCTCTCTTATAATATGCTTAGATCATAGCCTTCAATGGTTGCTTTTACTTGCCCTTTCAAAGGTAGATAATTCTCTTCATCTAGCTTTAAAGCCAGCGGGCTCAAAAAATTTTGAGGAATTCATTTTGACGTATCAAAACTTTGATATGTTTGAGTTGAACTTTGGAAAGCCATAGATGAGCTCTGAGCTAACAGTATCATGGCTAGGTTATAGGGAGTGATAAGAGCAAAAGATAACAGAGAATTAGAATAAGATGAGTAAATCAGACTTCAAATACATTACGCAGATATTGTTATATATAACCATTATTATAACAAAAGGCTTAACATCACCTTTCTAGCAATTTCCTAATAGAAACTATAGAGGCTACATGTGTACAATTATCATTTGAGAATATTCTCCCTTATAGCTTAATGATATCATATTAGAGTTTTTACGATCAAGTGGTCTTGAGTTTCTATTTTGACTTGTATTTTCCATCATGCAATCTATACACTATAATAAAGGGGATTATCTTAAAAAACTAATTTTTGTGTCCAACTTTTTATTCCACATTTACCCCTATAAATAATTAGTTTAACAATAGTTTTAGGGCTCATTATGTATCTTAAATTGTCCACTACTCCACTTTTACTATAATTTTTACTTTCATGGCAGTTTTTTTATTCCAATTAGTATCTTGCCAAGCACTGTCATGTCTGTCAAGTCATATTTTTTATGTTAAAACAATGACATGTTTTTGAAAAGGTTAAAAATTGTTATGAAGAAGTTACTAGAAACAATTATGAAGGGAGCTAACAAATAAGTAACCAACAAATAATATAAGGGTGTTATGGAAATGAAAATTTCGACACCAAAATGAGTAGTTGCTAAGGGGAATTCCCTTTATTCTATGCATAGATGTATAGATAATTGCTCCTACATTCACAATGATGCACTATCAAGTCATCAACCGCCTGGTGCTCTCTTAGACTTTTTTACAATTAAAGCTTTTAAAATGGCCATCCAGGAATAACAATTACTCCCTAAAATGCAATTCTTATATGCCTTCTTCATGCCAATTTACTTCGTCTATCTCCTTTTCATTTTTCTCCTATTCTGTATTTTTCATGTTTGAGATGAGATTATGTAGAGCGTATTTGCACAAACATGGCCTCAACAAAGTGAGTAGGATATGTTGGGAGGATAAAGAAGCATTGGAAGTAACATATAATACACTTTTATTCATGCAACCTATCAAATGAATATGTAAATTCAATTTTGACTATGTTATTTCAATCGCCTTTAGTATTCTAATGTCTACATATGTCATATGACAGTGGCGAATTTTTCCTGGATGCAAAGTGTTGGGAAAATACGCCACTTTTCCTCCTTGAGAACCACCTTAAACAGAGAAATAAAATAGGAACACAACCACAACACAATAATTTAACGTGAAAAACTCCAAAACCGGAGAAAAATCACGGCTACTGTCAAATGACAACCAAAGAATATCACTATGTGAAAATGTTTACAACACATAGACTTCACTTTAAAACACCCCATCGGCCCCCAAGTACACCCACACTCTCCAAAGCAAATATTTAAATTACATCTCATAACACTCTAAAACAAGAGTACAGAGAAAGAAAAGTCAGATACAAGCTTAAAGTGTTTCCGATTGGTGCAAATTGAAATGGAGAATTTAGGCTCCTGTATATAGCCTTGGCAACCCTCTTCCATCTAAGCAATGTGGGACTTCTATCCCAACATTATTTCAATCAAAATCCTAACAATCTCCACTTTGATTGAAATAAACATAGCTTCATCTTCTGTTGTCAACACCGACAATTTTTTGCTGTCATTGTCTATACCGACAATCATAGTTCAAAGAACTATCATACTCCACCATAAAAAGTATGCTCACTTGGGATAGAACAATTCCAAGAATTTCACCTTGGCACATGTCAAAACCTTGCTAAAAAGTTATGGTGCAACTTTTACATTGGCTTTTCTTGGAAGTTCCTCAGCCATCGACATAACTCCCACTACACACCTTGCATTTCAACGCCAATCAATGCCCGTGTGCACTTGTGGATCCGCTAACTACACCTTCATAATCACACCACACACCTTGCATAAACACCAATGCCCGTGTGCAATTGTGGACCTGCTAGCAACATTTTTTTTTGTGTAATCTTGATTGTATCTTGATATCCTTGACTTTTATTTGCCATAAGCCAAAATCAATCCTTCCATCAAATTCTCTATCCAGCTGAATACTGGATTAGTGTATGCCAACTGTAAAATTGTGCATCAGGAGGGTTCCTAGGAAAAAGAGGTAGGTCACAATAGACATGCTTAAATACCACATCTTTACTTAGCCAGAACCTTTCCAAATCACACTACCTTCCAGTAACAGACAGTATCATACTACCTTCTAGTAACAACAACCAAGGATAATCCTCAAGCACCAAGGAGAAATTCTTTTCTGATATGGAAGATCAGACTAAGCTGTAATCATAGAGCATACTAAGAATAAATTCCATCGAACCCAAGCTCCTGATACCAATTGTAGAGAAAATACGCCACTTTCCCTTCTTGAGAATCACCTTAAATAGAGAAATAAAATAGAAACACAATCACAACACAAGAATTTAACGTGGAAAACTCCAAAACTGGAGAAAAACCACAGCTGCTGTCAAACGACAACCAAAGAATAACACTATGTGAAAATGTTTACAACACAGACTTCACTCCAAAACATCCCATCGGCCCCCCAGTATACCCACACTCTCCAAAGCAAATGTTTAAACTATATCTCATAACACTCTAAAACAAGAATACAGAGAAAGAAAAGTCATATACAAGTTTAAACTGTTTCCAACTGGTGCAAATTAAAATGGAGAACTTGGGCTCCTATATATAGTTTTGGCAACCCCCTTTCCATCCCAATTCTAAGCAATGTGAGACTTCTATCCCAACACTATTTCAATCAAAATCCTAACACAGGCTATCAATCAATGTTGATTGTTATATACTTGAGAAGATTTACATTTTCACACGCGCACACACACAGATATATATATATATATATATATATATTATATATATATATATATATATATATATATATATATATATTATTTCGGTGGTGCTTATGTTTGTGTATGGTTTTTTGTTGTGAAATGATGAAGTATTGCTGCAAATTAATGAGGTCTTCATTTTGTATGCTAATTGAGGAATAGAAAATGGGCGTAAAGGAATCAATCACGTATATTTTGTGTTATGTTTGACTTTTTTTTAAATTACCTTATCTACATCGATAAAAACTATATCCAATAGTTCTCACGTTAATCTATTGGAAACATAAAGAAAAACCCAGTATGTTTGTACATTTTTAAAATTTTATAGATAAAATATACATCGTATATAGTTGAGAAAAGCAAAATATTTTTTCTATCATATATTTAATTATATTAACATTAAAATAATATAAAATGTGGCTTGAATGGCACGAAGTGAGCCACTAGTAGATAATAATTAGGTTTAATTACTCTAAATATCTCTATAATTTCACTCATTTTTAATTAAATCCGTATAGTTTAAAAATTTATAATTAAGTAAAAATTTTCAATTAAGTCCAATCACTATAGTTGAACAATTTGTGATGAAGTCCCTATAATACAAAAATGTTCAATTAAAACCCCAGAGGTTAAAAAATTTGTGATCAAGTCCTTATATTATATAAAAACTTTCAATCCTACTACTAGAAAACAATGATTTTATCATTTGTTAGCTTTATTTGACTAGCATCACCCATAGGATTTAATGGGCTTAACATCCGATCCATGACGCCTATAATGGGTGCAATTTCTCAAGCTTAATTCAGTTATAAGAAACTTTAAGAAAATAAGGTTGTGTGCTTGCTAATAATAGTTTTTGGCCTATCTAACAAGTCGTATAAGAGTGAAGTCATGGGTTCAAATCCCCTGGGTAACACTTGGGGGCAGATTGTGGGCTTTATTTGGCCAGCACCACCCTTAATTTTGATGGGCTTAATATCATAGCTCATGACACTTATAATAGGTGCATCCCTTTAAAATTGATGACGTTCTAAAAAACTTTAAGGAAATAAGATTATGTCATTGCTTACAGCTATAGCTTATGGCTAGTGATAACTGCTTAATCCAACATCATCTATATATATCACATGAAAGTTTCTCATTCTAGTACCCTCTTATGATCTACACAAAATTTTTTCATTTAATGTGATATTTTTATAATGGTGGATAGACATAGTGACTTGGTTGAAAAATAGGGACTTAATTACTAATTTTTAAATTATAGGGCCTAATTAAAAATTGAGCGAAACTAAAGATATTCAAGGTAACAAACCTAAAAATTATAGTAAAGTAATTTTTTTACAAGTTATTCAAATTTAAATTTAAAATAAAATATTTGAAAAAACTTATCTATCAATTATAATTATTTTTGTTTTATTATATATAATTAAATTTATATTATGTATTATTTTTTGAAGTAGTTATTTATTATGAAATATTTTTGTATATTTATATTTTTTAAAATATATATAATATGAATTTAATTATATATTATAATAATAAAATAATTATAAAAATAAATAATTATAATTGATAAACAATTTTTTATTGTAATATTTTATTTTAAAATTAAATTTGAATAATTTGTAAGAAAATTAATTTACTATAATTTTGATATATATATGATGCAAAATACAAATTAAAATATTAACATATATAAAGAAATAAAATGTTACATTTATTTTTTTATTTTAAATCATATACTTGTGAAGAAAATTATATAAAAAAATATATATTAAAATAATAATCTTTATTAGTTATTTAAATTTAATGAAATTGAGTGCAATTTTGGATTAAGAATGAAATTGGGTGTAATTTGGTCAAATCTCAAGAGTAATGGGTGTTATTTACCAAGAAAATAAAAACGAAATCAACAGCGCATTGACAGCTAGGACTGCACTATATATACAAGTCTCCGCTTTGCGTTTTCAGCACCAAGGTCGTAAGGCTGTGACATTAAAAATGAAGATTGAGAACTTCTCATAAACTTTAGGATTTTTGAGGCACCGATTAGAAAACCCTGAACTTTATTAGATTAGAACAGATTGGGTTGATAGGAACATGCCTCTGAATTAGCTTATATTTTGTTGGAAAGCAACATTGTACCAATGTGCATATGAATTGCCTCAGTTTTGAATGGAGGAGTTTAGAGGAGATGGGAGAAGAGTGAAATTTTGTATTTTAAGTATACAATCCTTGCATTTGAAAATATTTTAATTGAGAGCATTAAATAATAGAGTGATAGACTATTGTGTCACTATCCTATCATCTCTTGTCATCTTTTTAACATTTTATAATTTTTTCAATTTTTTTAAACAAATTAGCCCCACCCATTCTTTTTCCCCAAACTCATGCATTTCCTAGAACAGCCTAAATTATAAAGAAATTAGCATCATTTGTAGGTATCAGAGAATCAGGTTGAAAGAAAGGGTAACAAAAAGTGAGAATTGAGAGAGTATTTGAGAGAGTGAAAATGCAGTAACTTTGATTACTGAAGTGTATCAGTTACAGCAGTGTTTATGTATTGTATCAGGTGCCAATGAGCTTGGCTTTATCTTTAACTAACTCTAACAGCTTCTAACAGACTTGGCTCATCACTAACTGACTTGAGTTAACCTACTCCTCCTACACCACTCTTAATTATTATTCTTTTAGCCACTAAATAAGAAGGGCTCTTATTGTTTTCTCAGTTAAGTGTATTCAGCCTTTTCAATCAAGAAGGGCTCTTATTGTTTTCTCAGTTAAGTGTATTCAGCCGTTTCAATCAAGTCAAACGGATACGAAAATAGAATCGATAGCCCCACTTTAGAACAAGAGCTTTCACAAAAGTTGGTCTGCTTTGCACTTGAATCATAAAATAAAAGTTGTTTTGTTTATCTAATAAAATAAATAAATAAAGGATTAGCTTCCGACACAGCACATGTAGCCTAACCAGTAACCAGACAAGGGAATATATAAAGAGAGGTTTCATAAATTATTTGCGCTTGTGAAAGCACATATGCGAGCAAGTGGCCAAGAAGACGAAGCTGACATTTCTATTTCTTATTCACTTATTAAAAAGAAATAAAAGTATCCACAAAGAATATCATATCTGACTATAAAACTGGATATAGATAGATAAAAAATTTTAACGGCAAAATGCTATTGGATAATCGTTTAAGTATAACTTAGCGGCACATACCTGATGTTTGAAGGAGCAAGATATATACAGACTTGAGTTTAAAATCAAATAACTGCATTTAATTTGTTTATTGAGATGTGTTTTTATGAATTTGTTCCACTTTATATTATATGTCTTTAAGATGACTTGTAATCATGGTTGGTACAACCACTACTATATGAATAATCAAATATCACAAATAAAAAAAAAAAGTAGTTGTGTACATTTGTTCAACATATATGGGATCAAAATCACTAGGATTGGTCTATAGCAATGAGGACTTGGATAGTATGTATGAAATCTTAAGTTGAAATCTCATTGTAATCAATATAATTTTCGAAGTACGAAAAAAAGGACATATATGGGATCAGATTTTACATCGAGTAATAACATTTTGTTAAGCAACTTAATCATTCATTTATGTGATACTGTTTTAAATATCATATATAAAATTTTTTATAGTTTATAATTGGTTTTAATATATTTTTAGTTCCTACAAATATCGATCGATATTTTTTTCGATAATTAACAATTGCTAGACCCTTTAAGAGAGTAGCAAATGATCACACCAAGGTACCATAGTAAGACAGGGAAAACGATACAATAAAAACAAGAAAATGGTCCCAAGGAAAACAATACAAGGAAAACGAGAAAACAATGTTAAGGAGCTACTTCAAAACTGATGCTAGTTGACGTTCAACAAGCCCAATGTCCAAAAAGAAATAAGGAGCTACTTCAAAAGGCTCAACAAAAGGCCTTGTTATTAACTTATGTAACTTTGAATGATGACAAATATTTACTATTGAATGTTTTGATGTGTGTGTTAGTGTTTATCGTCTCAAATAGAACACATAAGACTGACACACTGATGTTGAAAATCCCCTATTTAAATGAGAGATATTTGCCTGACAGCATTGAAGTATTTTCTAAAACGTATAAATGTAATGTGATGTCAAGGTCATGTGGGAAAGTACGATTTTATCAAGGCAAGAGAACCTATACCCTCTAAGAAAAAGTAACATGCAGTACTAGGAAAATGATAGCTTATTAGCTATTGGAAGAAAGAAAATCACGTAAATAAAAGGATAAAGAGCAAAAGATAAAATTCAAAAAAAGATGTACCCACTTTACAACACACCAAAAGGAGGTCTAGAAGCATTCCTAACCGGCCCACATTGGTTTGAAAATCCTCCATATAAAGGCATTTCCAGCTACTATAAAAACCAGAAAAGAGAGCTTTGTAACTAGCCCACAACTGCTGAAAATCCTCTCTTCTTTTTTCTCCTCATTTTGTTGTGAAATTTCATTGCATTTTCTGGGAGTTATGTTTGCAATTCTGCAATAGAGCTTGAGTGAGACAGATTTGTTTTTTAAAAAGGTTGAGTTATACTTGCAAAACTTTAATAAGTGATAAAAGCCAAATTCTATGAGAGCTTTTGGTTAAAGAACTTTGTTTCCTTTGTTTAATTTCTAAGAGAAACTAGAAAACATTGTAAAAGGCATTCATTTGTGAGGCTTTTGTGTGTGATAAAAGCCATTTTTGTGAGTTTGGAGAAACTCTTGTCAAACACTACTCTTGGTGTGAGCTTAGAGAGACTTTTGTTAAAAGCTACTTTTGTTTGTGGCTTAGAAAGCTTTGTTTGGTTTGGTTTAGCTTACACTTGTGTTGGGTGGTAAGCTTTGTTTTGTATTTGGAAACTTGAAATTAGTGGAACTCTGACATTTGGGTGGAGACTGGATGTAGATCTCATATTGAGGTCGAATTAGTATAAATATTAAGGTGCATTCTTCTTAACCTTACTCTTTATTTCACACACACATAGATATATATATATATATATATATATATATATATATATATATATATATGTGTGTGTGTGTGTGTGTGTGTGTGTGTGTGTGTGTGTGTGTGTGTGTGTGTGTGTGTGTGTGTGTGTGTGTGTGTGTATAAAAATCATCTTAGCTTACTATTTGGTTATATATATTGGTAAAACTGTTCTAAGATAACTTTTCTTTTTACTTATTATATTCTGAATCTATCCTCCAAATTTTAGCAAACATCGGTCGAATATCCTCTAAAATCACAGGAGACATTTTGTCAGTTATTTGATTTGTTTGTTAAGTGTGCAGAAATTTTAAAGGGTACTTGATTCAATCTCCCCTTTCTCAGGTGCATTGCTACTATCAGGCTTGATCTATCTTTCCCTCGAAGGGCTCACCTCCTTTCAACATGAATGAAATGGGCTTCAACCAACTCTATCTCTCTTGAGGCTCAACATTGAAACCATCTGTTCATGAACCATTGGAAGGGAAGGGAGTCTATTGCCCTATCCGCATGCACCGCGCCCTGAGAGAATGTAACACTAGCTCCACACTCTAGAAAAATGCAACCCCGGCATCCCATCCCACAAAAAACCTACTCACAGAAACCAAAAAGGCAATTAAAGCTCGTCACCAATCGGAACGAACCCAAAACAACACATATTCTGATAGGTTGATTACACTCACCTCACCTGAGGTTTGAGGAAATATAACTTACACCACCTCTATTTGTCAAATTTTAGGTATTTATATTATAGTCACACCTCTCATTTATAGAGCACTGTTGTAAACTTAACAGAATAACATTTTTGTGATATTAATTGTTTTTAATTAATAAAATTATAAAAATACCTTTACCCACTCTGTTATGTTTAAGGATATTTTGTAATTTTATTAATTAGGAATAATTAATATCACAAAAATCATTCTGTTAAGTTTACTAATGGTACTTTATTAGTGAGGGTGTAAGGGTAATATAAATATTTAAAATTTGACAAGCAGAGGGAGTGTGAGTGTAGATTGGATAGTTAGAAGAAAAGTGAGCTGCATTTCCACAAACCTTATAGGAGGTTAGTGTAATTTACCCTATTTTCATTGCTGGAAGCTTCACACCAGGCCGGAACTAGGGTGCTTCTGCATCTTAGATAAACATTTGCAAATTTACCAGAACTAGAAGAACAAATTGAAAAACGATCCATCTATTGTAACTCCTTCAACAGAATCATGAAATAATGACCAGGAGAACGAGCTAGGAACACTCTCATCAGCACCAGAGTGTAAGAGCCGTGGGGTTTGCTTAAAACGTATACATAAATCCTACGGAAGGAAAATAAGAATAGAAAATGATGTGTGAAAACAGAAGCATAAACTCCGAGAGGCTCTTCGAATTTGACTCAGTGCTACTGTACTGGATGCAAAGGGCTTCTCATCATTAGGCTTAGCTTCAACCAGTAACCAAAGGGCTTCTCAATTCTAGTAAAACGAAAAAGCAAACAAAGACTTGCAAGAACATAGACCTGATTAAAAAATACATGCAAAACAGACGTGCCATCAAAGAACATTAGGATGCGCGGGATGCGTTTAGTCATAATTATAAATATTGAAAATATTATTTTTTCATTGTAAATACTTAAGTATATTCGTTAGGTCCTTATATATGCCACCACTTGGTATTATGTTTACGCAAAAAGTATTAAAAATGTAACAATGAAAGAAAGATGACCAAAATCAAAGAAAAAAAATTTAGAGAGACTAAAACTGCCTATATTTATGAGAACGAAAAATATATTTTTGAATGGTTTGAATGTTTCAAAAACGACCTATATATGTATTTTACTCAAAGTTATTTAAAATTCACATTGTCACCTAAAATGGTTACATTATTTATATTTTATGTTTGACAATTTATACATAATCCAATGATTTTTTTTTTGGTACGTTTAGCTAGAGAGAAAAAAAATGAAGGTAGATTTTTCATAGATAAAATTTATGTGTAATTTTATATATAAAACTCATTTACAAAAATTTATATATGCTCCATTTTTATTTCCTAACCAAATATATCAATAAATGATTTCTTTTGCTTGATATGTTCTCCTAAATGCATATGCCGCGAGACATTGGTAAACAGGGGATACTTTTTCAACTCAAGAATTTATCCTGGAGGATCTTGTCAAAGACCAAATCTTAACTGAAAATGATTATCGTCGCTTTTTTCACAAAAAAAAATAAAATTCTTTGGTTATAGATGACGTTTATGACCTAATGTGACCAAGAAAAGAAAAAAGGAAGCTAAAATGGAAGCAAACTAACATTCTTTTGCGTAGATTATATTTTAGTGACCTATGAGTTTTAGCCTCTCACATTTACGAAAAAATTAGGGAAACTTGCCTTTTACCCCATAAATAATAGGTCATATATACTTTAGCCCATAAACTTTAAAAATATATAAAACAATCTTTTACATAAGTGCATTTTTGCCAAAATAAGTATACTATGACTCCTAAATTTTGGAACAAGTGAAAATTGATCCCTGAACTTTTCTAAATGTACAACTAGCCAATACTCTAAAATTGCTTAAATATATAATATTTTATTAACAATCGATGGAAAAAATAACAAAAAGTTTAATTTGCACATTAAAAAAAGTTTAGGGTTGAACTCAATACTAGAAATCCATGGGATACTGACCAGAGTTACCAATGGATATGATAGGTGTACCGATAGATTGACACATTTTATAAATATTTTGATATTGATCAATAAAATAGACAACCATCCATTAGGAACGCTTGACATGACAATGCCACATTTGGCGTGCATAGTTTCCGATGGGTATATCGACAAAATTGCCGACAGGGTGGATATTTAATTTGAGCCCGTTGGTATATGCAAGCGCATCACATGGCGTGAATGAAGTACTGACAAGTGGATTAACAGCTATATTCTTCTGTATTTTTTAATTAGCTGATTACCGACGGTATATCGATCGGTTTCAATTAAATTAATTTTTATTTTTTAATTTGATTACCAATGAATATACTAATAGATCTCAATGAAATTAATTTTTAAATTTTTTTAATATGATTACCAACAGGTTTATGGATGGGTCCTAAATAAAATATGTAATTTTTTTATTTTTTAAATACTAATGGGTTTGTCGATGTGTTTTTGAATTTTAGGAAGTTAGCATGTGTTTCTTGGGATTTCCCGCACCCATCGATAATTATGGCAACCCAACATGCACAGTTCACGTAATGGTTACTAATGGGTCTACCTATTGGTAACTTACAAATATTTTAAACAAATCACCCCTTATTCCCTATCTCTACAACTTCTCTCTCTCTCCACTGGTGCCACCTTTTTACCGTCATTCGCCATCGCCAGAGCTCCATTTGCAAAACCAAGGCCATTATTGTAATCCATGTACAGTAGTGAGCATTTTAATTGGTTTAATTTTTTGATTTATCCTAGTTTTTCAGTTCATTTTCATTGCCCAAAGTGATTTTTTAATGCATTGGAAAGTTACTATTGGTGGTATTTTGTTAATATATGAGTTCTATTAGACGGAGTGCTGACAACATTGACTGTGGGAGCTCTGGTTTAATTTTTTTCTACTTTTATTGTGTATTTTCTTTTCCAACTTTTATAACTGTGCAAAATTCAATATTTGTTCATTTTGAATTTTCAGGATTAGATTTAGTTGCATGTAACTATATAGGTTTGTAATGAAATTCTTGTTATTTATATGATTTAGTATGTGTGTAGGATAGAGATTTATGATTTCTAGGATAGAATTGTAGGAAATGGGAATTACATAACTAAGGGAAGGGCGTAAAGGTCCTTTCTTTACTTGTTCCCATTGTTTGCTATGGGATTCTCTGTATTTGCAGAGATTGTAGGATATGCGTGTTGTGGAGTATAAGGGGATATGCTCTAGAACGGATTTTAGGATTATGTAAATTATGTGTAATTGTTAAGAAACTATTTAAATATGTCTGTCATGTTGTTTACATTTAATAATGTCTATGATTGTTGAACGTACTAAATTAATTGATGACAGAAGCTCCTAATTTAAGTAGAGATGTTGTCAAAATTTTGTGAAATTTTTGTTAGGAAAATAAAATTAAAAGTAATTGAATTAAAAAATTTAAAAACAAATTGAATGCATTAGAAAATAATAATGTGATGTCTTTAAAAAATTGTAGGGTTACTTACACGCACAATGTTTCCTTCAAACTAGTCATAAATGTATGATAGATTGCATCTTAATAGAAGGGGGAATTAAACTGGAATTCTATAATGGTGTTGAAGAATTTATGAGAGTAGTATGTCAAACACAGCAAATCATTAACAAGGCAAAAGTTATGTGTCCATGTAATAAGTACAAATGTAAGAAGTATTTAGATGATCATACCATAAGGTTTCATTGGTACAATTGGGGATTCATGTCTAACTATTGGATTTGGACTTATCACCATAAGGTAGTTAATGCAGGGAATTAAATGGGTATGTTTCAAAATGGAAGTAGTTTTGGTGGGGTCCATGTAGCTCAACACGATGTAGGTGATGTGTCGTAGAAAGACAATCTATGTAGATATCAAGAGATGGTTTTTAATGCAGTTAGTCCTGAAATTTATAGCACATTATTTTCAGCTTTCAGTTTAGGAGCCCAACCAAGATACCACTAGATTTTATGTCTTGCTAGAGGCTACAAATCAACCTTTATCGAAGGATTATGTGCACTCCAAGTTGTCATTAATAGTTCAAATATTGAATATTAAACCTGAAAGGAACCAAAGCCATAGTTCTTTTAATTAGCGGGCTACACTAATCAATGAGATAACTAGGTCCAAATCTCGGTGGAGTTCCCAAAGATTCTTATCAAGTTAAACACTTAGTTTCTAAACTTAGGTTGAAGAAAATAAAGATTGACTGCTATTCGAAAAGTTGCATGCTTTATTAAAAAGATGATGCTCCACCAATAGAGTGTAAGTTCCACCAAGAGCCTAGGTTTAAACCTAAGATATGTGGAAGTGGAAGGAATAAGGATGTCCCTCAAAAAAGAATCTATTATCTACTCTTAATTGCTATGCTCAAGACACTATATGCATTGATGGGCTCGATTTCTCATATAAGGTAGTATAGTGAAAATCAAATGGGTGATAGTGTGATGACTCAACCATCACATGGTGAAGCATAAAAACTTTTTGATTGAACATATTCTGAGCTTGCTTTTGACCCTTGAAATGTTAGATTGAAACTCTATTTAGATAGATTTGCCCTAAATAACCAATTTAGCAAACCCTCTTCGTGTTGGCCCATAGTTGTTATGCCATACAATCTCCCTCCTAAAATGTGCATGAAAGATCCTTAACTATTCTTAACATGTATAATCCCCGACCCTGATAATCCAAAAGCTAAATGATGCGTATCATCAACCCTTAATCAATGAATTAAATGAGTTGTGGTGTGGGAGTACTCTTATTTACGAAATTTCAACAAAGCATAATTTTATAATGAGGACAACATAATATGGAATATCAATGACTTTCTAGCTTTTGGAATATTTTCTAAATGGATGACGCAAGGCAAATTAGCATGTCTAATTTGCATAGAGGATACTAAAGCATTCATTTTGAAACACAAACAAAAGTATTCTTAGTTTGATTGTATAGAGATTCTTAGATACTGATAATCTATATAGGCAAAGTAGATGTGGCTTTAAAAGTAATTGTGTTGAATATGATTAGTCTCCAGTTAGACTAAGTAATTACCAAATATGGGATCGAATTAAGGATTTTCCAAAAATAATAGAAGTAAGAATATGATTAGTCTCCAGGTAGTGCTCTTGCAAGATTATGGGGTATACCGTAATTGGACCAAGCAAAGTATTCTATAGGTGTTGTCATATTGCAAGGATAATTTAACGTATGATTGTTTATATGTCATGCATATTGAGCAAAATTTGTTTAACAATATTAAGAACACTATAATGGATATAGATCGAATCAAAGACAATGACAAGGCAAGACATAATATAGCTGAGTATTACATATGACCTCATTTGCATGTAATAGAATTAAGGTATGGTCGTTTCTATAAACCAATGGGCAAATGTGCTTTGAATTCCACTCAGAAACAAAATGTTTGCCAGTGGTTTTAGGAGTTGAGAATGTTTGGTGGTTATGCTTTTAACTTAGGTTGGTGCATCAATGTTGCACAAGGCAAGCTTGTTGGCATGAAAAGCCACAATTGTGATGTCTTCATGGAGATTTTATTACCATTACATTCAGAGAGTTACCTAATATTGTTTGGAAGCCCTTAATCGAACTGAGTCAGTATTTCAGGAATTTATGCTCTTCAATTCTTAGCGTTGATGATCTTCTTGTCATGGAAAAACATTCCACGTATTTTTTGTAAATTAGAGAGAATATTTCCTCTCAGGTTCTGTGACTCAAAGGAGCATTTGTCCATATATTTGGCATATGAAGCATGAATTTATGGATTGGTTTAGTACAGGTGGATGTATCCATTTGAAAAGGAAATAGGAGGATTTCAAAAAACCAAAGAGAATAAGTCTCAAGTAGAAGGATCAATATATCTGGAATATCTGTCGAAAAATATTTGAAATTTTTGCTCATTTTACTTTCAGGTACATATTCAATTTAGGAGAACACAGGTTAATTATTCTATCAATATTGTCCGTTTTCAACTAACCTGAACGTGCAATTAAAAAAGACTCGAGCCCAGTGGTTAACTTTCAAGGGCACACTTACATGTTTTAATAAATTGTGATGAAATGCAGCTATTCAGATTGTAAGTCAATAATCTTTTTTCTCTATGAAAAATTGTGATGATATGCATCCTTAAAATGATGTAAAAGATATTTTCAACAATAGATACTTTGAAAAACTATATGGTTAAGATTTTCTTCAACAATTTTAGGATTGGTTCAGATTACATGTGAGTTCATTTTGTAAAATTATGTAGCTCAATACATTGTCATTAGTTAATTTTTTTTATACATGTCAACTTAATATTTCAAACTTCATTTATGTAGGTGCAAAAGAAAAATAATCATGTAACATGTCTCCATTTGTTTAATTTAGCTAGAGTTGTAAGTTGGCCAATATACTATGTTAACGGATGCAAGTTCTACACAACCAATTAGAGTATAGGGAAAAAAATCAATAACATTGATATTTGTGTAAAAGTTGATGCTGTAGACGAGGAATGTGATTGGTATGTTGTTGTTAAGAAAATCCATGAGTTTGAGTATGTTGGCGAATCCACAAAAAAAATATGTGATATTCAAATGTGAATGGTATGATCCTAAGTGACTAACTAGGATACGACAACACAACAATTACAAAATCATTGAAATCAATCACATACAAAGATATTCAAGTTATGATCCATTTATTATTGCCCAAAATGCTAAACAAGTTTATCATACGTCTTACTCTGGGAAAAGTATATCAAATGGAAGGGTTGTAAACAAGACAAAAGCAAGGGATATGATTGAAAGAAAGAAAGGTACTATTGAAAATGCTTATCAATTGGACAATCCAGCCCTTTTAAAGGCAATAATGGATCTAAATAATCCTAAAAATCCTCTTTCATTGACTACTAGGAAAGTTGACATAATTGAATGTACAAGTCACCACCCAATAAGAAATCACAAAGATGAAATAAATGACAGTAATGATGATGATGCAGATAATGATCAACAATAAAGTGATGATGAAAATAGCCCTAACTTTCAGATTAAATAAGGTGTTAAATATTATATGTAATAATATTTTGAAATAACTCTGAATGTACACATGTAATTATATTTTTTTATGGATTATATGATTGCTTCAGCATGGCTAGTAGAGGCAAAGGCCAACCTAGAAAGGTTGATTTACCTACCACCAACCCTGCCATCAGCGCCTCTACCTTCCAAATAATGCCATTTTGGGGTTTGTTGGCCTTACACCTCTATCCTATTCACAACCATAGCTCATCCATAGTAGTGACCCCATCACCAACCCTACTACTGGCCTGACTTCTAGCCCCATATCTCCTCGGACCTTTGCTTCCTCTGGTAGGTCACAGACTAGGGATCCAAATGGGTGGCCAAATTAGGCCAGACAGTAAAGACAGGTAAGTATAAACATGTTTTGTATTACATATTTTAATTTTAGATTATGTGTGATATTTAAAATATTGTTATTGTATTCAACTTAGTTCATCAATGTAATAGCTTTGATCTTTTTGCAGAAGATCACCACCGGAATACAAAGTTTATACAATGCAAGTATAACGACCCGTGGTTCACCTGGGCTGACATCCCGAAAGATATCAAGGAGATGTGGTGGCAAGAGTAGAAGGTGAGGCTATAATTTACTCAATTATGTTAAAATCATATTTATATTTTCTATATGCTTATGATTATTTATAATTGTAACTTTTGTATAGGCAGAGATCCTTTTACATCTTGCAAGAGCATGGGGCTACTATCAAGAGGGCTTAGAGAAGATTAGGTTCTCAAAATGCTTATGGGATATGTTCCACGATGTACACAAGGGACACATGAGCAGTTCTTGGCTAAATGATGTCACCTTTTGTGAGCTACAATGCCATCGGGCCTTCAACTTGACCTTCAAGGACAGGTCTAAGAAAGACAAGACAAACTGAGCATCATTTTGGTGGCTCGAGCACCCAGAAGGGGACCCAAAATCAACTGGTAACTTTAATTTTATTATATTTAATATATTATTAACTTAATAAAATTGAATTATATTAAATAGTATGTTATTATGATTTTAATGTATACATTTATGTGTAGGCTAGGGATTTAAACCGTCCTCCAAACAAGGGGAGACAAGACAGGTATGGGTCGACCCTCGCTCCGAGACCACGTACATAAGTCTGAAATCAAACCTCTTAGTATTTAATTTTTATTACTTCTTTATTTATGTTATAATTATTACAAAAATGTGTTTTATCATTTTTTCTCTGTAGCGTGAATATATATATCGCTGTTGGAGCAAGCGCAAATCCAGTACTAGACCCAGCTAGCAAAGGCTGGGCTCAATGCTAACATCCCTCCTCCAAATGAGGATGATATTTGGGCCAAGGTGGTTGGCGACCCATACAAGGGTTGCATGTATGGGATGATGTACTACCGTAATAGTAAGTCCTCATCCTCTACCAATAGGTCAGTTGTTAGGGATGACGCCCTGTGGGACTATGTCCATGCCTTAAATCAGAAGCTGCAACAGTAGGCACAACTTATCCAGCAACAGCAAGAGTAGCAGGCACAACTTCTTTGGCAATTCTAGGAACAGGCAGTGGGCCAAGTAATAGTGAAGGAGCTTAGAGAAATCCGACAACTGAAACTATCCATGGAGCAACAATAACAACAAAAGGCAAGAAAGAAAATAGTAAATTCAAGAGGATGTAAGAAAAGATTATGACTGATATGATGAGGTTCTTCAATAATATGCAGGCCTTAGGATCCTCTAGCAAGAGAAGCTTCTCTAGATGTCATTCCCTTCCATTATCGAGGGTTCCTCATCTGATGGGGGCAACAACTCTGATGAAGAGGACTTCAGCTAGTCTTTTTTTCTTCTAGCTCTTTCTATCAGATTTTGGACTTTTTATATTTATCGCACTTTATTTTTATTTTATTTTGATGCTTTTTTATTTACTCCATTATTTTTTATTTAATTATCATTTTATTATTTACTTATTTCATTTCATTTTAATTGATAATTAAATTATTGTATAAATAAAAAATAAATGAATAAATATCAAACAACTAGATTATTTATATAAATTCCTCATATACAACAATGCATTCGGGCATCCCAAAAAACATATATATTATTTTTACTGACGAGTTTGACCCGTTGGAAATAAATGTAATTTAAAAATAAAAATAAATATTAAATATCCATTGATAGAATATAAATAAAATATTTTTTTATGTTTCACAAACTCATCAGTAAAAATAAAATGCCTATCGGTAATATTATTTCCCTGACGACCTCATTGACGACTTTAGTTCAATTATACCAAATGACTTTTCAATTTTTTTCACATGGGTGTACCCGTTAGGATTTACCGAAAAGTGCTATAAATAACCCGTCAATAATACTCTATCGACAAGCCCAAAACCAATGTCCCGTTCACATCGGTAAGACCGTCGCAAAATTCTGATCCGCTGGTAAACCCTTTGACTACGCATGACCTATATTTCTGGGGTAAAGTACAATTTTTTTTCTTAAAAAATAGTTGTATAAATACAAGTCTAACAACTTTCATTTGCATTTAGGCACACTCCCAATAAAATTGACAGAACTCATTATCAAGTGATTATATCTTAAATAAAATTGATGGAAGTTATTTTTATCGCAAATGTATCTAAATATGTCTCATTGAAATTATATTTGTGCAAGAATCTCTCCACGTTGAGATCTTTGTGACATTAAAATTGTGATAACACAAATTATGTTTACTATATCCATATTTAATAACTAATATGTTTGTGATAATCTGAGAAATTAGTCAGATTTCCTATTTATGTTGCACAAAATAAAAGAGGTTTGATTCTATTTGGCTTCCAGTAGCTTGTCTTTTTTGGCCGGTATCAGAGGAATTTCAACTTGTTCATTATTTGAAGATAAGGTCATTCTCGATCACCTTTGAAGCCCGATCATTCCGAAAGGTGCTTTGATAAAGACAAGGAGCTCATGTCGTTAGTACTGCCATGCAAGCTCACCAAACGTGGAACACTGTCATAGAGCAACACGGCAAGCTACAAATTTTCAAATGAAAATTGGGTTCGTTGATTTACTTTATGAAGATTCAAGCATAACATTTAGCAACGGAAATTTAAATTCAATCTCTTTTATAAGCAGTCCAAATCACAAAACACTTTGCCGAAAAGAAAAAAACAAAAAGGGCAAAAGTCATGGTTAAAGGTTATCAAAGAAATCAGATTATATTGAATGCTATTTAGCAAGTAAATATATAATGAAATGTTTTGAAGATGTCAGATTTTCCTTATTTCTTTTAGAAATATGACCGTGTTGTCAACAGATTAGTTAAATTTTTTTTTTGCTCCTCTTATTCAGCAGAGGAATAGTGGTGATGGGTCCACTGGAAGGTGAAAGGAATGAGAAAGGAGGAAGCGCTTCTCTTTGCTGGGTGCTTGGTGTAGGATTATTATTGGCTTATACCTGTGTGGAATTTCTGCTTCGTAATCTCTCATTTGGGCCCCTAACGGCTATGCCGAAGGGGCCTATTTCTATTGAGTGAGATGCCACGAAAATGAAACTCACAGGTTGTGAAGGATGTGATGTGATCCCGCACTTGGGTATGTGGCTGAATCCTTAGCTGATGTTTGTATGCAAATGTGAACATGCGTTTCGAAATGTGGTCTCTTCCGGAGGTACTGCTGCAAGCCTGTCTATGGAGGCTGCTAGAGATGGCTTTCCAATTATCCATAAGGTGCCGAGAGTCTTTGAGGAAGTATAATAAGGTTTTGTTTTCTTATTAGATATCTTATAGGAATTTGGTGTTTTTTGTAGCATTATTAGTTTTGATACACTTGTCTGTTCTGGACTCTTCAGCCTTTGGCTGTGTTTTCTCTCCCTTATCTTTGGCTATATCTCTCAAGGAAAAAAAAACTATACATTATCATTATATATTGACTTATTTTGTAAAGATTGAAACAAGTCAGTTTTTTTTTTATTTCATATGATATTCATTACGGAATACAATACAGTAACTAATTCAATCGTGTACTATAAAGACTTTTAAGGATAGATGCTGTCCTCATATTTTAAAACTGCTTCATTTCCCAAGATAAGAATCGAACCATTGACACTTGGTTAATAATCAATTTCCTTGAGTGCTCATTTGGCTCGTGGAATTGAGGATGAAATTGGACTTTGAAATTGGAATTGAATTATCCAATTCCAAATTTTATATTTGGTAGCCTTTTTAAAATTAAAATAATAGTTCTATATAACAATTCCATAGAATTGAAAAATAATTTACCCAATCATTTTTCAATTCTTTACTCATATTAAAAATTATCAATTTCATATCTCATAATTTTTATTGTTATTCAACTGTAACCACCTTTTATCACCCACCACACCAGTGGTCAATTGCTCGGCACCGGTGGTCGACCACCCCATGCCGACTCACTCGTCGCCAATGACCTATCGCTAGCCTACGGTGGCCAACCGCCCTTTGTGATTGCTGACCACTCATCCCCTACAGATCATCGATCGCCCTCTGCCAGCATCAACTGTCAATGACCTACCGCCCATTGCTGATTGTTTTTCTACTGCAAATTTAATATAATTAAAATCTTTTAAAGCTATAGATCACATATCCAAGTAATAGAAATTGAATTGAATTTATAATTCTAAATTTTGATTCTAGATCCTAATTTATTGTCAGAGCCAAATATAAAATTTAAGATTCTGATGAGCTAATTTTAATTCTAACAGAATTGGAATTGAATATTTAAAATTCTAAACTTCAATTCCAATTTCAAGTGCTAAACGAACATAGATGATATGTAAGTAATAGTGACTTGTGGCATGACTTTAATAAAATTCTTCTATCATTAACCAATAAAATAAAATCGATAAACCTAACTGCACATTTTAATTTTATGAGGCATCTTTTATATTATTTCGGGGAAACTAATTCTTGATTGAGGTATATATTAAAACTGTTATCCCCCACAAATGTTTGGTTTTTTTTTTTTTTTGGTATGAAAATGTATATATGGCTTTCAGTCCGTCTTACATAAACGTTTTTCAAATCACTCGGGAATTCAAGCTTCCATTGCGGATTTATTTAGATTCTCTAAATGGAGAGTGATTGTAAAGTGAGAAAATCGTAATAAGTCAATTATATTATTTGATAAGACTCACACACAATGATTTAATTATTCATCTAAAAGAAGCTAATGATTATTTTTCAATCTACAACTGCTCTCACTTTAGAAAATTCAAATCATTTCTTTGCCACCACTTGCAGCAACCGATGTTACACGATAGTTAGGCTTCTCTTAAATTTCTACCGTAAAATGATGAAATATTCGTGATAGTTCATCAAACGAAAATGAATATAGTAAAGCTCTAAAGTCGCTTCTATATAGAAAATGATGTATGGGGCGGAATGTTGGAATAAAAAAGTAAAAAAAAAAGAAGGAAGATTAATATTGTAAAGTCGAGGAATATTGTCATGGATTTGTTAAAACACTAATATGATGAGTGGTAAAAAAATGGGGTAGCAGCCGTTGTCAGGGAAAAAAATCAAAGTAGAATCTCTGTTTAGGAGGTTTGTGCATATTTGGAAAACCCATTGTAACCTTAGTTAAGGAGAGTAGCTAGCTCAAATGGAGGGTAACTTAGTAATTAGAGATAAAAAGAGATCACAATGAGACACTATGGGGTTGTTTGGCAACGCATTTTAAAAACTGTTTTCAATTTTTAAAATCAAAAAAACAAAAAAAGCTGTTTGGCTAGTTGTTTTGTTCACACCAATTTTAAAAACAAAAAAACAGATCTTGCATTTAAAAAACAGAAGACACAAAGCAGATGAAAGTTGTTTTGTAAATAAACACGGTGGCAATTTTGTAATAAAGTGGGGAACCAGCTTCGATCCTTGCAAGAGAGTACCAGGCGCGGGTTTCATTTTCATGGCCATCTGGAGCACCAACAGCCTCCTCCTTCGCCCTATTGGAATCCAACCTTTGTGAACCTTCCCACCCCCTCCCTGCTCTCCCCTCCAGCTCCTCGAACCCCAGACAACAACAACCACCGCCAGCACCCCAGACAACCTCATCAACAAACTCGAAAATGGCATCCTCGACTCCGAACTCAACGACAACAATGACGACAAAGATGACAGGGATGTCGAAGAGTTTCGCATCTTGGGCCACTCAATGTGCCTCAAGAGGCAAAGGGACTGCAATTCTTCATCTTCCTCGCCCAAGAGGGCTTCTGATTCCCTCGAGCCTGATCTCGAGTCTCGGAGGGCTTTGGCTTGGTCATGGGGGAACCAGCCCCTTCAGCTCGCGGACCCCAAAATCCACGACATAATGGAGAAGGAGAAGACAAGGCAATCTGCAGGGACGTCATGGAAGCTCTCTTGGACGCAGTGGGGGTGATGATGATTGATGGTGGTGGTTGGTTGGCAAGGATGAGTGACCTGTGGTGTGTTGGTGATGATGGCTGTGAATGGTGATTGTGAGGAAGTGACGGTGGAGTTGAGGGTCAGGTTGAAGAAACGGAGAAGTTGTTTGTTGAAGTTTTTATTTTATTGTTTTTGAAATTATTTTGGCGAACAATTTTAAAAAATGAAAACAAAAGAATTGTTCCAAACAAGCCCTATGACTACATTTTTTATTAGTCACCCCACCTACCTAATGGGAGAAGACTTGGTTATTATTAATGTGTTCACGTGAGTTTAATTTTCGTTCCTCCTTAATTACACACATCGGAAGCTTTCATTTCATAATAGGTAAAATCTATCAATTATCAATCGTAATTCATAAAAAAGATGCACGTGACAAATTTTAAGCTCCCATAATTCAAAGGTACGGTATACAGGTTGAGTTTGCAAACTAGTTTGTCATCACTTGCCATCAAATTCGCCCTCTTTTACTTAGTAGTAGACAAGTGTGGTCACAACACTAAAACTTCTTTTGTATTGTAGTATCGATCGACCCCCGTAATACCTGAAATAATAGTACACTTCATTCATACCAATTCCTGTTTGACACAGCCCTTGGATATAGATCTCTATGTACGATTGTGATGTTAAGTGTCGTCGATTGATCCTACTGATTTGTGCGGGTTGTAGGAAAAAAATGTTCTATTTTCCTATTTTTAAATGTCCAGACTAAGAATATAAATATTAAAGAACATGAAGGGAAAATATGAAAAAACATTTATGGTGTTAAAAACTTCAATATAAAATAATATCATCGATGAGTTTAATTTAAACAATTTCACATAAATAATGAATCGTATGATACTACTTATATAAGCGTATTAATTTTGTTTTAGGGTAAAATTTCATTTAGATCTCTTATGTTTTATCAAAATTTTGATTTAGTCCCAAATTTCTTTTTTGTTCTATTTATATCTCTGATGTTTTCCAAATGTTTCAATTTTATCCTTTTGATAGAAAATATATAAATTATAAACCCAAAAAAATTGATATAAATGTCAAATTATAATGCTAGGAAATCACAACAAATTAAAATATAAAATGTTATGTTATAATGTTAAATATCATAACAAAATATAAAATATTAAGTTTGCGTTCATAATTGATCGTCAATTCGAGTCTAAAAACTATGGGTATATTACTTACTCTACTTGGCTGTCCGTATCAGCTATGGGAATGGCAAGTAGCATCTATAAACAATTATGACAAAAAACTGAAAACTTGCACAAAATAAATTAAACATAAAATATAAATGATAGAAAAAGTGTGATTCTATTGGAAATGATGGAGCATAGTATTAAAATCCAGCTCGGATTGGTCAATTCAATCGGTCATAAAATCGATCCGAGTCACTGTTTGGATTGGACATGCATCGAAATCAGTGCGATTTGGTTCAACTAGGCCAGGTTGTTATCAAAATTGGTGACTCAACCGGTTTTCAAAACCAGTGACCGGGATCGGGTTGCTTTTTTTTGCTAAACGACGTGATTTTTTAAAACCTTAAAAAAAATTAATCTAACTTATAGAAAAATACAGTAACTTTATTTGTATTGTTGTGACTTATGAGCTTGTGATGTAAAAATTTATGAGTTTACTTATATAATTATATTTTGAGCTTGTCAATTATGATTCGTAATTGTAAAATGTGAATAATATTTAGAAATTTATGTTATTTATTTATGTTTTATATTTAGACCCCTTAAAAAGTATTAAATTATTAATTAATTATCATTTTATTATATTTTATTTAAATTTTTATATATTTTTTTATTTATACATACTGAAGTGATAATTTAAAAAGTTAAATTGATGATAGATCAAAATTCTGGCTTTTCATCACAGGCTAATATAGTGATAGATCGAAACACACACAGATATATGTGTGTATGTGTGTGCATGCGCATACAAGTTTTATGTCTCAAGAAAATTAGTTATTACTTTCAATGATAAATAGCCAAGGTTCAACTAAAAAACCTTCATACGCTTTAGCTGGACTAACTGGGTCAAATGCATTTCAAGTTAATGTTTCATTAGTCCAATTTAACCCAGCGCGGGTTGCATGGTTTGGATAATAAATGATATACCATAAAAAAAATTCTCCTGACCCAAAAGAAAAAAAATCTTTAAAATGTTTCGTACTTTTAATAATAAGTTATTATATGAAATATCTTCATACTTTTTTCTGAAAAAAAATAAATGATTATCTAGAAATATATTTTTGCAATTTGGAACTTGATGACTTGTGTTCGAATGCGAGCTTCCCATTTTTTGGGATTACTTTTGCAATTCCAAGGCAATTATGTTTAAATATTAAATAACACAGTAGACGTACATACCGGGTAACTTTTGCTATTTTGTCTTCATTGTAGGTTTCTGGCTCTTTTCGGCTTGTGATTACAATTCAAACACCTTATACAAACAATCTGATTTGGAACTCAGATGCTTGAGCTCGTCCATACCGAGAGAAGATGATTCAATGCATAACGCAACTCGAGGTACTTAACCTCATTCCAGAACCTGAATCATTTATTAAGCTTTTAAACTCAGACATCCGATATTGATAACTTGGATGTTGAGTTGGGGACTATGTTATGGATTAATAACACCAAATGGGCTAGACAGTCACTTTAACACAGAGCCATCAAAATGAGATAAGTTCGATGGGCTGACCTGAATACTTTGAAAAGATGTACAGGCTGAGCTAAAAAAATAGGAAAAAAAATAAAAATTGGTCCGATTTGATCAGGTCTGATTTGGCTAATCTGAATAGGCCTCCGCCCGCCTTAGTCTAGGTGAGCCTAATGGCTTGAACACTCATTTTTTATTAAATAATAAATTCAATATATGAACTATAAATATTTGAATTTAATTTGGACTTTTTAACCCATTGTTTACTTAAAAAGTCTAAACTAATAACAAATATCAATGTATATTTTTTTATTCACTTCATTATTACCTCAAGTTAAGTTATTGAAATTTAATTATCAAATAAAAATCAAGTTTTATTTATCATTCTCACAAATAAAGTAAGAATAATAACACTACTTACTAGTAATTTATTTTTTAATCCATTATAATAAAATAAAAACTTTTTCATTGACATTTTACATTAACTATACAATTAAAAGGCCTGGCTAGCACTTTTTTGGTCCGAAACAAACGTAGCCCAAAGTGATCTAGTTTAAAAATGACCCATCCTGATGTGGGATGGCCTATTGCCCAACCTTTTTTGATAGCTTTACTTTAACACTCACTAATGTATATTTTTATAGCTAATAACATCACAAAATTCTTTCATTATCCTCTTTGTGATTCATCTTTATATACAAAATTAAGGATTTTTTTAGTTTTTATTTATATTAATATTCTAAAATAAACAACTGAAAATGCATAATTTTTATTTTTTAAAAAATAATAATTTATTCTTATTAATATTCTATTCTCTTAATATAGTGAAAATTTAAAATTAAATTAATTACAAGTGTATATATAAGTATATCAATATTTTGTTTAATTATAAACATGAAAGTTAATATCTATGACTAGTAATGAAAGGTATTTTGGTCACAAATAAAATTATAAATATAGGAAAACGGACAATCAATAAAAAATTGAAAATAAATTAAAGTATAGTTTTTTGAATATTTTAGGAAAAAGGAATGTATGTTTTAGAAATAGAAGATAGATGAATGTAATAAGATTGTAACTAATGATGTGGCAAAACACATCGAGTATATTTAGAGTCTATTTGATTTGAGTTTTCAATTTTCAGCTTTTTAGATTTTGTGAAAGAAGTACTGAAAACTAAAAATGAAAATTGAAAATTAAAATTTATAGTTTTTAAAATTTTCAATATTTTTTTTACAAAATTAAAAAAATTGAAAAATTAAAAATAAAACCTGAAAACTTGAAATTCAAACCAAATATATCCTAAATTAATAATATAATTCTTGATAGGCCAAAATGATAATTCTTTATTATTACCGTATAAAATTGGATAATAACGTGAAGGGAAAGAAGAGGCGAAAGGAAATTGATTAATTGAAGGGGTGTGGTGTGGGTGAGAGGAGGGGGTGGTGAGTGGGTGAGTCATGATCCTTCCCTAAATTCCGAGCACCACTCTGATAGGGACTGATCAGACAGGTTGCCCTTGGCCCTTTAACCCTCACACTGCTCTCTCTCTTCCTCGTTGTCATCTACCCCTCTCTCTTTATTCTCGCTCTACCATATTTGCCCCTATCTTTCTATTTTTGATTTTTTTTTCCCTAAGGATTTGCATCATAAAAAATGATTAGAATGGCGAAGAATAGATGAAATAATATTAAATTTATTGCTTAAATATTTTAAATTGAGATATAATGGAATATAATATTTTTTATTCAATATTTTCACATAGTGAGATGAATTTTCTTTATTTTATCATAGATATCAAAAGAATAGACTGAAATATTTATTTTATTTCACTGACCATAAAATATTTAAATATAAGCTAAAAGAAGTAGAATTGTCCGTTCCAAAAGATTTGTACAATAAAAAGTGTTGAGGAATTTCTCACCCAAAAAAAAAATGTGTTGAGGAAGTCAAGCGCGGTTTAATAAATTTTTTAATAATTCGAGTGCTTCTAAGATATTTCTAATCATATAATTTTGTTACAAAAATTCTGTACTTTTTACTGTACATGGACCATAGATTTACTGCCACGTACATGACATCGATTTATTTGTATTTTTCTGTTTGTTGGTTTTTTCGGTAGATATACGTGAGATTTTATAATAGAAGCCCCGCGGGGGGCGGGGGGATTATTTTAAATGCGAGTGTAGGGACATTTTAAGTGTAATATTGAGGGTCTTTTTTTTCATATTGGTTTTGAGGTTGTTATATGCATTAATATGGGTTTAAGAATAAATTTATGTATATATGGTGTCAGTGAAATCTCGCCACTTTCATTTTTTTCAAAACTAGAATAAAAGATTGTATTTAAAAATCTGGCCACACCCTATAAATGATACTGGCAAGTGGCGCTATCAATAGAATCTCGCCACATCCTATATATAAAAGTGGTTGTGGTGAGATTTCAGTAAAAAATATTAAAATATTCAGCTCTCTCTATATAAGCCCACTTTCATCTCTTTTTATCTCATTCAGTATGTTTGGTTTTTAAAAATTTGAAATAGCTATGTATGTTTTACGCAGAGTAAAGTAGAGTTGGAAAGAAATGAGTTAAAGTATGCGCTCCTCCTCTTTTTTTCTCCAATTGTTTCAGTTTATTTTTCTTCTTAAGTGTCCTGTGACTCCCCTTATTTTATTTTGTTTTCTAGAAAAGCATTGTAATGGATTCTTCAAGTGTTTGTGACACTGTAATTGGAAGGCTAAGACATTGTGTAAGAAGCTGCAAGTGTGGGGAAAATTCTAATATTAAGGTTTCATGAACAAAAAAAAAATCCTGGGAGGCTTTTTTATACTTGTAAAGATGGAAAATGCAATTTTTTTTATTGGTGCTACCTGATCAATAATGATGATAGTGAAGCAAATATCCAAAATGTCAACAATGTTGAAGATGGATGGAAGAATGCAATAGAGAAGGAATTGAATTGCTGCAAGACCAAAATCAGTGTTATAGAAGCTACACTATCTTTTTTTAAGTTGTTGGTTGTAATGTCGGTAGGAATTAGTATGGTTGCCCTTATTATTATAGCTATGAAGTGATTAGTATGGTTTAGGGTGTAATGTTTATAAGAATTAGTATGATTGCCCTTGTTATTATGGGTAAATTTTGAATTAGGAATATTTTAAATCAATTATTAGAAGAATGATTAATACTTTTTTTCAAAGTATTGAAATTTAATCTTTTATATCAATTATTATGTTAATAAACAGTACTTTTGCTTTGATAAATTGAATTTTTTAAACGACTGATGTAATGTTTAATTTATAAATGATTAAAACTATCCATGTTTAAATAAATTGAATTCTAAGAAAATATATAATAAAAATACAAAACAATAGATATTGAATCCGCTTGGAATCATGTATGCAGTCTAATCACCAATCCAACCACAAAGGAATTCTAAAAGAAAAGAAAAAAGGTGAAATTGACAAATCGCTAATGATATCATTAGGTTATAGTTTATAAATATTTTTTTAAGTGATTATAGTTTATAAATCATGTTATCTTGATAAAAAGTAATTTAATTTTTATTTAAATTATTTCATTTAAAAGATTAATTTTAATATATTATTCATATGAATATTTTATATTATTAAGTAATTATATGATATTATATGTATAGCATTAAAAGCCAACTAGATAAATCATGTAAAAAAGATAAAATAAGTACATGTCGTACAAAAAAAAAAATCAGAACCAATCATAATTGCATTAATGAGTATGGTCTCTTGAGTGCCTTCTTTCCTAAATATATCTAATGGGTGCAGAAATAGCTTTTCGGAAACTAGCCCCAAACCCTCTTCTGTGTCTTTCTCTCACTCTCTCATCCGTTCTTCCCTCTTCTCTTTCTCTTGCTTCATCTTCTCGTGCAACCTCAGGCTCTACCATGTGGCTAGATACAGATGTTCCCACTAACCCCATCCCTTGCTCTGTTTGAACCCATTGTGTCATTGGTATCCATTGATCAGTCGGGGAAAGTATTGGCCCGGGAGAAATCTCAAACACAATTGGTCTGTATACGTCTTCCTATACATTTGCCTCTTCATTTAAGTCAAAAAGGCATTGAGGTGCGGACTAGGCTTCATCAATGTTGATTTCATAATTTCCCCTAAACAACCCTGAATGAGATTGCCTACTGGCACTGCTATCAATAGACCTTCTACCTCTACTTAAAATGCTTCTTGATCCATGGCAGTTGTTGTAATGCCCGGGGATTGCGAAGTCAGGGAATGATCGCCGGTGCAAGGAGACACGGGTAAGGAGCGACTCCTGGCAAACTTCGAAAGTGAAGGGGTACATGAATGAACCGATTACACATCTGAATGAGAGAGATCCTAAGACTATATAGGCATGGGACTATACAATTGAGGAGAGCTTATATAAATTGATTTGTACTACCTATACCAACAAGATGCATCTTCTTTTCGGTAGCCTATCACTTAAGAACTCCATAGTTAAGCGTGCTTGACTTGGAACAATTTTGGGATGAGTGACCTCCTAAGAAGTTTTCCCAAGAGGCGTGTGAGTGAGGACAAAGCACGCTGAAAAGACCCGTGTTGGTTTGTGGGGACAGTCCCTAATCCATAAAGCAGCAGGGGATGTTACAAATGGTATCAGAGCCTGCACCACTCCCAGTACGATGTGGTTCGGGGATGAACCAAGAGGAAGCTGGTGGGCATGTAACGCCCGGGGATTGCTAAGTTAGGGAGTGATCGCCGGTGCAAGGAGGCACGGACAAGGAGTAGCTCCTAGTAGACTTCGAAAGCGGAGGAGTACATGAATGAACCGATTACACACCCAAATGAAAGGGATCCTAAGACTGTATAGACATGGGACTATATAGTTGAGGAGGGCTTATATGAATTGATTTGTACTATCTATACCAACAAGATGCATCTTCTTTTCGGTAGCCTATCATTTAAGAACTCCATAGTTAAGCGTGCTTGACTTGGAGCAATTTTGGAATGGGTGACCTCCTGGGAAGTTTTCCCAAGAAGCATGTGAGTGAGGACAAAGCACGCTGAAAAGACCCGTGTTGGTTTGTGGGGACAGTTGCCAATCCATAAAGCAGCAGGGGATGTTACAGTTGTCCTTTGCATCTAAGAACATTTGAGCTGGTTCAAAATTATGTCGACTTTGCAGACTCTGTTGACTCTGTGCATGCGAGGGCTGTTGATTCAGCCACTAATCAACATCATCATTCGAAACTTGTACGGACGGAATGTCCTCTTGCTGATAAGAGGATGGCAAGGACACTGGGACTGGTGGGTACTGTGGGAATGGCTGATATAATGGGAATGGCGGGTACTGTGGGAATGGATGGTACAATGGGAATGGTAGATCATGGTATGAAAATGGCTGCTCATATGGGAATGGTTGGTGTTCATGATGTGGTTGCTCATGCTGCTGGGGGATTGCCTGGTGGATTGCTTGGTGCGCATGGATCGGCTGTTGCTGTATCTGAGGGGACAATCGTAACCAATTTATTGCATATTGCATATACCAGTCTCGATATTCAGTTGAAGGAACATATTAATTAGTGGGTTGTCCCTGCAATAAACGTTGATAACGTTCATGATGTTTCTCCTTCCAATCAGTTGGTTTTCTTCCTCATAAATCTTTATTATGTGATTGCCCTAAATTACAAGGTGGGAAAGGGACAGACTGATCAAGCCCAAATTGGCGCATCACACGGTCAGAAGCATGCCACTCTATGACCTCAAAACATATTAATAGGCTAACAGTTGACCACATCATACACTGATCCTGCATATTATCTGGAATCTGAGCATCAATCACCGGATCCATATATGGTTGTCACACAAACTGCATTAACAAGAACATCACATGAGTTAAAAAAATAATATTTAATTTAATATTAAACCAAATTATTTGATATATTATGTTTACCTGATAAAATTCCATTTGATCCAATGCAAGTCTGATGGTAGGGACATTCTTATATGGATTGTTGTGTTGATATCATGGTTCTTTCCACCTGTGAATTTTTCTTTTAATTTAGAAAATATTTCTTGTAACTGATATATTTATTTAAAGTATTTTTACCTGAGAGCAAGGGGAAAAGCAACTGGCATGCTTGCCAAAGGAGCCAACCATGAGAGCCGCTGTCATGCCCACACTTGTAACAATGCCATGCTAGTAGCAATATCTCAGGTACTCTTATGGGTAGCACGATCTAACCCTTGATAAAGCACAACGAGGCACATGGAGCCCCAACTATACCATCTTATTTCATCCAAATTTTCAAGAAGTTGCAAGAACTTCCTGTGAACCATGCTTGTGCTCTTATTTGGCATTAAGAAATGCCCCAATAGAGCCAGTATATAACTACGAACATTAAATCCCATCAACTTCTCAGTATTTGTTTCTAGCCTATTTATATGATATGAAAGCCATTCAAATTTTATTTCTCTAGCCACAACATCGGTCACACTTGGTTGACCACCAAGCAGTTGTTCACACTTATTCTGAAGAATTGTGGTCGTGCCATTAGTAAATCCAATGACTGGTAAACCATCTATGCGAAGTCCAAGCAAAATAGCAACATCCTCTAGTGTCACTGAGCATTCCCCAACTGGAAAATGAAATGTGTGAGTTTCTGGTCTCCACCTTTCTACTAAAGCATTTATTAGATGTTTATCTATATCTATTTCAGAAATTTGGGAAGCGCGGTAGAGAACAGCTTGTCATAAATGCTCGTGTATCTCCACTTTTGGTAACTTTATATATAGATGACGCGGCTGTAGTAACTCTCTTTCCTGTTACAAATAATATTGTTAAATATCTATTACAAATAATAAATTATGCACTAATTAATAATAAAATAGTATTTATATTTTATTTTTTTCAGGCATGTTGCCCATTACTCATAAAGAAAGATGAACTTAAAGTGATAACAGGAAAGAACAGATATTAAATATAAAATAAATATCATTTAAAATTTAACAGATATTAAACAAACAAATAAATACTGTTTAAATAAATACTACTTACTTTTGTTAACACTCAGAACATATATTAAACAATATTATATGCTCAGAAAGTAGTATTAACAAAAAGAATAACAAATATGCTATAACAGGAATTGCAAATCAAAAAAATAAAATTAAACAATGTTTCCATTAAAATTAAATATAAAATACTTACAATATTTTGACAAATTTGCTCAAACACATGTTCACTAAAAATAACTGTTCTATCATATGCCATTTTCTTAACACACACACGAGAAGTCTCACAACAAAAAGCTCTCAAATAGTCGAACAAAAGTCCGCTCAAACACTCAAAGATGCAACACTAAAAGCTTTACTTGCTTACTCGGCTCCTTGCAGCCCAACTTCTCATTTTATAGATGCAATGTGGCTTGCCAACATGAGATGACAGTGTTGCAGTGATTCCCGTCATTGAAATCTTGGCTTCCACGAGATTCTTACTGAAATCTCAGCTGTGGCAAGATTCCCTCGCCGGACGCGACATCTCGGTACTCCCAGTGCACCACCTGTCTGTGCCCCCTCCTTCCCAGTGCGCCAGCTGTCCGCGTGCTCCTCATGGTCTTCGTCCCTTCCTTCAGCTTCGCGTCCTTTGCTTCACTTCACTGTTGGTGGATGCTTCAAGTCACTATTGATCAGCATGCTTCATTGTTGGTCCGCGTGCTTCTCGTGGTCTGCTTCATTTCACTGCTTCACTTTACTGAAATCTCGTTTTAGTCATAATTCAATAGTCCACATATGTGTAATATTTGCTCCAAATCCATATTAAAGGTAATCATCCACTCATTCTCCACATAAAAAATAATTTCCCTAATATTGAAATTTATAAAATTTATATGTAATCCAATGTTTTTTAATTAAAAATTTATGTAGCAATTTATGTGCAATTTTAATTAAAAATTGATATTTTTCATACACAAACCACTATGCAGCCATTTAGGTAATAAAATAATATTTTATTTTAGTTTCTCGATATTTTAAATGCACACAAATTGTTACATAAGTATTTTATTAAGAAAAAATATCCTAAATCACTATATAGCGATTTGTATTGATGATCTATTAAAAAAATAATTTTGTTTGATCTATTAAATTTTTAAGTTAGCGTTGATCTGTCTTTTACAAATTGATAATGAGTAATTTATATGTAAAAAATATTATCTTAGTTTAAATCTCTCCATAATCTCATATTACGCTAATACCAAAAAAAAAAACCTCATTAAAAAAAAAATTCCCCGAAACAGGGCATGTGCATGACCACTATCAGTTTTCTATTAATATAATAGTGAGAAATAACACAAAATCAGGTTACAAACATGTCTTTTCGTTTTCGTGTAATGATGATGTAGGAATTCAAAATTCACGCAAAACATCTCGCATGACGAAATTAGGGTGAATGCCTATTTGATCCCTCTTTTTAAAAAAAATTAATTTTATGATCTTTTTAAGATAAAATATAATAGATATATTAATCTTTTTATTAGTTTTTTTATTAGTCTACTTATACATATAACACAATATAATGATAAAGTGTCATTAAAATATTAGAAATAAGCTAAATAAAAGTATTTTAGAATAAATTACATGCATTTTGATATCTAAAATTATATAAAATGAATCATTTTATAATTGATTTTGTTATTTTTTAACCATCAAAATGAGTTATTTTAAACTCTATTCCACTTCAAATGATATATACCTTACTTAATATTATGTTAAAAAGTTAATGTACAATTCTATTAGTGTTTACAGAATCAAATACATACAGAAGGATTAATGTGTCATATTACTAAAATCTTAAGAGACCATGATTTAATTTTATTTTTTGAAGGACTAAATAGTCTTATAAAATTTTCTTGAGTGATTACACGAGTTATTTACTCACCAAGTTATTATGAATTAGTCACACATTTAGAAAAATATGAAGACAACGTTTGGTCTTTATTATTTTACAAGATGGCATGATAGGCTATTTTTTTATGTTTGATAAATTGTCTATATCTTCAGTTTTATAAAAAATAAAGAAAAGTTTATATTTTTCTTATTTTCTAATTTTTTGAATCATTTATTGGAGGTAAGCAAGTGGACCCCTTTCTTCCGGTAGTTCAGGAGATCCATAATTCCGGTGTAAACGTGTTTTGAGTTGTCTATTCAATAAATTTAATTTTATGTACTTATCTACAGTAAAACCCCTTTTTTTTATCCATTTATTATGATTTTTTGCACTTAATAATTGTTTATAGACATCGACTTAAATCAATTTGCTGATTGAATTATATGATATTATATTAATAATTAAGTATGTCAAATTTTAAAAAAATTGGATAACAATAAGTATATAATCTATTAATTGATATTTATTTGTATTTTCAAAAACATACATGTTATCCGTTGAAATGAAATAAAATAACAAATTATTTTCAAATTATATGTAATTTTATGTATTTGATCTACTTAATAGGAACTTTAAATTTAATGGTTGGATTTCATACCAAAAATATTATTAGATAGAGTAGGTATACAATAACTTACTCTTGGAGCCAATGGATCTCCACCTTTTTTTTCTTTCCACAGCAAATATAAATTGAAAATAAACATTCAAAAAATACGTCAATCCATTTAGGTAAATACTTTATTAAATAGTTATTTATAATTAATTTATGAATAAATTATTTTTGTATTTGGATATATAATAATATGAGTAAATTACACTAGCATTTCTTAAAGCTTGGTGAAATTTATTTCGGCTCTCATCTATTTATAAAATTTGTTTGGGAGGTCTTAATTTGTGAAATTATTATATTGATTTCTCTTGAATTCGTAAAATCATTATACCGCTCTCTCCTCTATTGCATAATGACTAGTATATCTATGGGGATCAGTATCACCTACATAAATAGAGGAGAGCTAGAATAAATTTTTTCAAACCTCATAGTCGATCAATATAATTTGTGACAATATTTATTTCGGATATTTTGAAAAGTGCCTATTGAGAGACTAGATATTTTAATTTCTCAAAACACACTAAAAATGATATTTTGAGAAATTATAAATTACAGTGAAACAAGACAAAAAAAAATTAAAAAAAATGTAAGTTGCGGTGTTTAAATAAACCTTTACAAAGGGGCTAGTTGAGATAAATTATCACAGTTTGACATAAGGATTGAAAATAAAAAGAAAAAATGCATTTAACCCTGCTGAACTTTAGGATGTGTGCATTTTATCCCCTAACATTTCAAAATATGCAACATGACACCCTACCCTTTCTAAAGTGTGCAAATCACACCTTCTGTTAAGTTGCTAGCCAAATCCTCTATTAAATTGTCATGTATCTGTCACGTGGACATATAAAGTTGGACCAAGTTACGCTTCGTTATGTTCGTAATTCCTAGCCCTAAACCCCAATTGTGTTCCATTGATGCTCACATTTTCAATTTCACAGAATTAGCACTCATATCCTACCTACATTGTGCTGCATAAATGAAATGCAGTTAATTACTTAGTTTTTCAACTTCAAAGATGCAAAGAAAACAAAATTTGGCTACACATTACTCATTAATTTCTAAAGAACTCAACCAATTAAATGCAACAAGTTTGAATCTCGAAAAAAAAAGAAGCAAAATGGAAATTGGTTTGGAGATGGAGAGCAATGTGTTTGAAAATGAAGAAAAGTGAAAAGGAAGGTAAAACGCTTGCAAATGGACCTTCAATGTCGGCTCGAAGTTCTTTGCTTCCTTCACAGTTGCTACCTCCACCACTTCCCTGGCCAGGGCCCAAGACCAAGCCGTCCACGAAGCCCCCTACACGAATGCCTACCTAAAAGTAGACAACCCTCAATTTTTTGCAGATATGGGGTGTATCTTATTTGCAATTTTACATTCATGTTACCATGTTATGT
Source organism: Dalbergia cochinchinensis (assembly GCA_031216125.1). Lineage (NCBI taxonomy): Eukaryota > Viridiplantae > Streptophyta > Magnoliopsida > Fabales > Fabaceae > Dalbergia > Dalbergia cochinchinensis. The sequence goes on from CM062377.1 coordinate 62,808,153, forward strand.
TTTGTATTAAAGGTTGGAGATTGTGATTTGATTAGGGATTGGATTAGCGAGGGGACATTGTGCTTTGATTATGGCTTCCATCAAAGAGAGGAGAAAGGAGAGTATGTGCTATCAGAGAAGGGGAAGAAAAGGGTAAGGCAGGAGATACGTTTCTAGGGATGCATTGGGCTATAGGTTAGGAATTGTGAATATAAGAAAGGGTAATATGGTCCATATCTATGTCCATGTGACTAGCACATGACAATTTAACAGAGAATTTGGATGGCAATTTAATAGAAGGTGTGATTTAATTTGTTGTGAAGTGTCAGGATCTAAACTACATATGATCTAAAATTCATGGGATATATACATGCATTTAATCCAAAAGAAATTATCTATTTTATAATATTGAGATAAATTATTGCATTTTGACAGTAGGGATAACTATACAAAAAGATTTTTCAAGTTGATCAACTTAAAATGAAAAACAATTCTTTTGTTATTTCTTCCATTAAAATTAATTTTGTCTAGAGTGGATGAAGTTTCAACACCAACAATTTAAACCAAACACACTCATTCAACAATTAATTTGGGTTCATTTCAACTGAAAACTAAACAAGCACTAAAAGTATAACAATAGTTTATAGTTTTTTAGTGTAATTTTTATGTACTGAAATATTATAATATTTTACATTGTTATCCAATTTGCATGACTTTTTAAGTGATAGGTGTAAGATTTAACTACTTTTACTAATGTGTCAATACATTTTAGATGACAGTATAAGAAAGTTTTATACTATCAGTATAATAGTAATATCTAACTTATTCTTTTAGATTTCCACCAACATATATTTTTAAAAAAAATTGGAAATAGTTTTTCAAATATAAAATTTGAAATTATTATTTTCATGCTAAAATTTTCATTTGAAAAACGCCTTCAAACTTTCAACTTGAAAACATAGACCTATGCTTAGTTAGTTTAAGTGGATCAAACTTATTCTCTTAAATAATCTTTAGTATTTTAGGCTTGTGGATAAAAAAAAATTAGCAATATGAGAAATCCACTTTATTTAGATAGTTGTGGTTTAGATAGAAAAAATAAATAAATAAAAAAAGATAGAAACTAAAACTTTAACTAAACCATTTCAAGCTTGATCGTAAATATGATTGTTTTATTGGTAAAATTTTAAATAATTTTATGGCGTTTATTTATTTATTTTTTAAACTAAAGTTTAGGATTAGTTTAAGGAAAGTGTCCCTTAATATTTTGTTGAATTGTTTTTGTATGTGCTTAATTTCATAAATGCTTGTAAAGTTTAAAAGTTAAATTTTCCACACATTATCAACAAAAAGCTTAGTTTTGATAAGTTTTGCTAGTATAAAATTATTTATATCATTAATCAATCATATATTATTATAGCCAAGACTATGGTACTACCCAAAAAAAAAAAAGCCAACACTATGGTACACTAGAAAAGTAAGGTATGCCACTTTTGAAGTATTTAGCTACATACAATAAAAGTGGTTAAATGTTTAAAAAAGTGTGGTTAAATTTATTCAGATACTCTTGAATAATTTTAATCACACTTCATAAATGAGGCTAAATGCCTTATGTGTGATCTTATTTTATCTAGTTACCACAAATAAAACCTTTATTACATATGTGTGTGACTTTTTGTTCAAACCATCATTATTTGGAGTCCATTAAAGTCTTTAGGATATTGCGTAGCTTACATGACACTACTTTTAGTCTAAGTCACTAGGAGTTTGTTAGTATTAGATTAAGGGTTCTATCTCTATTTACATTTTTGCTATTCCCTTTTCCCCTTAGCTTCACTAGGAGCTCCTTGGAACCAAGAACAAAATTTTTAGGATATTTTAAGATATTAATATGAATTAATCTCTCTACACATATTACAATTGAGATCTTCCTAACAATTGTTTTATTTTTAAGTTTTGAACATTGATTTTCTTCGTTGGTTGGTTCTCTCCCTTGGAGTATAGCCTGCTTGCTACATTCAACCCTTCTTGGATACTTTGAATAATAATATCATAATACATGATAAGTTAAAAAATTTACATTAGTAGTATGCAATATTAAAAACTATTCAATAATTAAGTAGAAACATTATATGCAACCAATCACAATTATTAATAGAAAATTTTATATTTAATATGTGTACGAAAAGTTTTGTTTTAAGAATTTAATTATTATGCATTGGTATTGTATAACTTTTTGATAATATCATCCAATTAAATAATCTCATTTGCATAACTTTTAATATAATGAGTGTGAGACTTAATCACTTTTACCAATGTAATAATACATAATTGGATGATAGTATCAAAAAATTTTACATTTTTAATATATAGAAATTGAACTCTTGTTTAAAATACAATTTATTTCAAAATTAACTTTTTCACAAATTTTCTTATTTGATATGCGTCCGATAGGCTAGAATGGGGTTCACTAAATTCAATCTTTTTTTGATACTTTTGAAATTACCTCAATTGTACTGAGGTTTGAATCCATGACCTCATACATACTACACAAATCCTTTACTATTGGATCAATACTTGTAACTTCATGTGTATATATTTTTTATACAACTGAAATAATTATTTTTTATTTTAGTGATAAAATATGATTTTAATTTCGGAACAATTTCTCAATCTCCTAATAATTTATTATTAAAGGCTCCTTATACATCAAATGATGGATAAATCAATGTAATCTAGAAAGATAAGCTTAGGCCTTTTACCTTTTATGTATAAGATATCTTTACGTCTTAGATTATATTATAGTTTGCTAAAATAGCAATAACTTTTAGCTAAATAAATATTATCAAAATAAAATTACATAAACAAATAAAATCAATCTTTTATTGTAAATTTGAAATAAATAAATGCTTCATTGTAAAAATGTGTAATATAAAAATAATTGTGCCGAACATAATAATTAAAAATTATTTGTAATAAATAAATACTTTATTTATTATATTTAATCTTAGATGCAAATTTAAATGATTTTATATTATTATAAATAAAATTATAATAAAATATATTAAAATATACAAGAGAAAAGAGTATGATATATTTGTGAGTTTATATATATATATATATATTCGATAGTTAATAAAACTATTATTTTATATCACAATTTTATTTTGAGTTCATTTTTTACCATACAAAACAATGTATATCATCAAAATTTTAGCAAACTTTATATTATCAGATTTTATATTATCAGACTTTATCCTATTATACATAATAAACCCTGAATGATGCGTTCATCCTCATCAATTGATTTAATTAAGGAATATATATAAAGGCAGTTTATGCTATGAATTGTGATCCATTAATTATATCTTTAGAGTAACGCTATACAAACCAACATTTGGTTGTTTGAAGTGGTCTTAACAATATATTCCTCAAGTAAGGCTATGGGTTCAAAGTTTTTTAAATGGAAAAAAATTAATAAAAAGAGAGTTTTATCTTGAACAAAAACTTTAAGTTAATAAGTCTATGGGTCTATAGATTTTTCCAAAATATATACTATTCACTTTGTCTAAATTTAACTGATGTGCGATGACTTTGACATTCAAACCTGAAATTTCACACATGGTGAAGCTAAATGTGAAAATCTTGACAAATTCTCTAACAGTGGTTGGGAGCACATCAAAGCACAAACCAACTGTTGTGTCTAGATTCCTAATACTCAACCCAATTGAACCATCGATTTTATTCCCACTTGTTGGGTAAAATGACCAGGAGAGTCCAAAATTCAACGAAACTCAAATCAATGGTCTAAGTGAAAAACCATAAAAGTGAACCATATTTCACATCTTGATCCAAACCATTCAAGCAATGAGTCTATGGATCATCTCATCATATATATATATATATATATACTATTTACTTTTTGTCCAAGATTAACCTATGTGACATTTCAATACTCACACTTGAAATTCTAAAACTTCCATTTAGATCCTAAAAAAGTCAATATATATGAACAAGAAGCTTAAAAGATTATACATTCCCAACTTACCATAGAACAAAAACTGAATCGCTATATACATGAAAACTTTGATTCAAAAAGGTTAACTACGTCCTGCATATCAGCTGAAAGTGCTCCAATTAGAATTCATGTCTCTATTAGTCAATCATTTAGTGAATCAATTACACACCAAAAGTATGGTAAACTTGTTAAATCCAAAGACAAAAAAAAAAAATCTCACAGAATAAGAAGCACAAATGAGTTTATGAAGGCAAATGATTCTAAAATGAAATATTCTCTTGCTGGAAAGGAAAGAAACATAGCATGGACTCTTACTACAATCCAAACTTCTAACATAATTAAAACTTTCAAAGAAATTCAGGTATTTGGAAAAAAATTTAAGATCTTAAAAATGATGAGATCTCAATAAATTATATCTGTAAAAGAAAGAAAAAGGATATTATGCATGAAAATGAGGATTTTGAATCAACAAATGCCAAAGATTTTTAACATAGAAATAATTGGCTAAAATGGCAAAAATCCACACAAGCTGAATTAGACTTACTTTCAAAAATTGATGTCTTAAAATTTGTTGTCTGAAGACCAAATGATGTAAAATCTATGGGATGTACATAAATATTTGTGATAAAATAAAATGAGAAAAAAAGAAATTACAGGATATAAATTAACTCAAGTTATAGCACATCATTTCTCACAAAAGACCAAAGATTATGATGAAATTTACTCCCTAGTGGTGGATGCACCTATATTTCAACATTTGATTAGCTTATCAGCACACATAATAAGCTAAGTATACTTCTAATGGTTGTAGTCACATTCATAACTCCATTTTATGGAATCATTATCTTCTAATTTGTCCTTTATTGCTTGCTTAGTCCCTAGTTTTTCTAAGTGAAACATTTTAAAATGTGCAAATATGGTTTATTATTGTCTCGATGGTTTTATTGAAAACTAAATGCCATAATTCATGATTTTATTAAGCAAATTTTCAAATTCTAATCAAGTAGCTCATTTGGGGAATTTTGGCATTAATGTTGTATAGTTTGGGGCTTAAAAAAATCTCAATAAAAAGCCAAGGAGAACGAAGCAAAGCATGAAAAAAATAAAGTTTTTGCTATTGAGTCGCAACTAGACATGTGCTAAATTGTAACCTACTTTTGTACACAAAGCAATTCATCAATTTTTTAAGTCAAGTCACGGCCTACCATTTTTCTAGGTCGCGACCCATCGTGGCCCAACCCATTTTAAGTAATATTTTAAACCAAATTTTGGGGACAAAATGAAGGAGTTCGGTTTTTTTACTTGTTTAAGCTCATATTTTAGAGAGAAAAACTTGGGTTTTCGAATAGGCTAACCGTAAGGAAAGGCTCATCTTGGAGATTGAAGATCAAACGCTTGGAGAATGAGATATAACATCATCCTTTTTCTTCTCTTTGTCTTTTCCACTTGTCTTTAATGTTCATTATGGGTCTTAAACTAGTTGTTTGTCTTGGGATTTAAGCCGAAGTCCCATATTGGTAAGAATTATAAGTTTTGCAATTGTTTTGGCTTATAAATATGGGTTTTGGTTGTTTAAGTTCAGTATCTTCCAAGAGTGAGAGTGATCCACTTGGCTATCCATGTAATGAAAGATTTATAAGGATGGTTTACAGCTTTAGCCATTCAAAAGTTGTAAATGGTGAAAGATTTGGATTGATTTGTGAAAAGTAGTGGATGTAGGCAGTGAAGATTGAATCACGTTAAATTCTGGTGTATTGTTTAGAGTTTTTTGTTTTGTTTCTGCTTCCTAACAAGTGGTATTACAACCTAATGGTTGGGCTCAGTTGGGATTACTAGTTGTGGATCCATGTGTAGGGTCTCTTGTGTCGAAAGTCTTCTTGACAATGCGAAAGTCAGGCAGCATGCTCCGTGAGCAGCAGTAATGCAACTGAGTATAGCTTGTGTCGAAAGTCTTCTTGGCAATGTGGAGGCCAAGCAGCATGTTTCGTGTGTAGTGGCGGTATAAGTTTTGCTAGAAGAATGTTTGAAGAAATGGTTGCATTCAGCTTTTGGCAGGACTTTGGATTAAAGGAAGGATTTGTTAGAATTTAGCCCAAGGTCCTACATTAGTAAGAATTAGAAGTTTTACAATTGCTTTGACTTACAAATATGGATTTTGGTTGTTTGAGTTGAGTATCCTCTAAGAGTGGAGTGATCTATTATATGGGTAGTTTTTAGGAGCTGTCCATGTAATAAAAGATTTGTAAAGATGGTTTGCAATTTTAGCTATTCAAAAGTTGCAGATAGTGGAAGATTTGGATTGATTTGCTACATCATGGATATAGACAGTGAAGGCCGAACCATGTTGAATTTTGGTGTATTGTTTAGAGTTTATTTATTTTGCTTCTATTGGCCAATTGTTTGCTTGTTTATTTTCATGAATAACTAAACTTGTAGCTAGGGGATCATTTGAATCCCTCTATGGATCTTAGATTTTTGTGGATTTTCTTCATGTTGGTTTTGGTTATTCTTTTGTTATCTTAATGTTCTTTTATACTTGGCCATCATTTAAGTTGATTTAGGATATTCTCTTAAACTAACATAAGAATAGGGAAATTTGACCTTCATTATGGATAATGCTTGTTTTATTATAGTTAATTGGTTTAGGTGTGATGATTAGTTATGAGATGGGAACAAAACCATTAGCCTTGCATAATAAATACTTGATGTTTGTTCTCATTGGATTTAATTCACAAAGACATTTAATATTTTACGTGAAGGATGCACGATTGATTGATCTAGAGTCAAGCTTTTACTTGGCATGCTAACAAAACCAAGTTATCAATGTTTATTGAAGTAATTTACATGTCCAAGTGAAATAGATGGTAAATAAGTTCCCCTATACCTTTAATCTTTTTGGTCTCTCACTTTTAGTCTTGTTAGTGGTTTCTTTAGTTATTTGTTCATTTTTTTGTTCTTCACTTAATATCTCATTAAATTGATATTGTTATAATTTATTGATCATTAATATATTTCTATACAATTACCATAGAGACGGTACTCTTTACTCATTCGCTATATATACTACTTAAGCAACCCAAGTCTATATTAATACATTAAAATAGTATAAAAATTACTATACATTAAAAACATTCCACAAATTGAATTAAAAGAAATTACGTATTGATAATATATTTTTTTAACTCGAACATCCAATTATATATTATCATATTAGTAAAAATATAGTTATGCATTCAACATTCGACCAATAAAATTTAAATTAAATTTGTTAAAAAATTGTTAAATAATATGAGATAAGAAAAGTGGTGTAGTGGAGAAGGGGTCAATATGGTAATTTAGATCCGTGCCTAGGCTTTCCCCTTATCTCATAAGCCAAGCCCAAGGCTCCTTCCACATAACCCCATCAAAGTTCCGCACCAGAGAAGAATCTCTCTCTCTCTCTCTCTCACACCAAAAACTTCCCCAAAGTCTCAACTCTCATCAACCCCTCTCCCCTCTCTTACACTCTCACCCTCTTTCTGCCCTGCAAATTTATTCACCCTTAAGAGAGTGATGATGTGTATGATCTCTCTTCACTCCCACAATTCCCACATTACACAATTCCTCATCACTTGCTTCTTCCGCCATAAATTCTAGATCATAAAAAAACTAGCTACCACGTCGCTGATCCACCCATTTTACCTCTTATTATTATTATGGACTATGGTATGATTATATGAATATGATATGATATGGCCCTTTTAATCTAAGACACTCTTTACAAGCCTCCAAAGTCACACACACACACACACACACACCCCAACCCCACCAAAAAGGTTCCACAAGGCTAGCTAAGTAGCTATTATTATTATTATTATATTAGTTATATGCCTGTGGCTATGGCGGGTGGCAAGCTTTATGGGGGTGCCAACATGACAGTTCTGCTCCAAAACGAGAGGCTCCCTTGTTCTTCTGAGGGTCTTGAGTCTCTCTGGGTTCACACCTCTGACCCTCCTTTCCAAGGTGATCTGTTGTATCTTTTTTATTCGAGTGTGTTTGTGGGTTTCACTTTATAGGAGAAAGAACAGAAAAGAACAGTTTTACAGAGTAAAATTTTCAAAATTTTAGTCTTCAAGCTCCTTCTATTCCTTCTCCAAAATGAAACTCACAAGCACACCCTTGAATCACTCTGTTGCTATTCTTTCATGGTCTTTTGTACTTTTTTTGTCATCATATTTTCACAATTATATGTAATCCGCAGATGAAGCGAGAGAGAAAACAGGAAAGAATATATTTTACACATATTCACAAGTTTTGAACAAAAATATTGGCTTTTTGAGGAACACATGGAAGTGGGGTTCTTTGGTTCCCCTTGTGAATTGTGATGGTTATGCTTTTCCCGTGAAGAACCCATAAAAGAAATTGGATTTTTCTTTTTTCTTTATTAAACTTTTTGTCTTTATAGAGCTTGCGTGTGATTGAATTTTTTGACATATATAGTTTATGTGTTTTGGTTTGGGATGGCTTCTAATTTCAGGTTCGAAATCCGTGGTTGATTTTGAGAATGGTAGAGGCAGCAGGGTCACGGACAGGCCCTTCTTCCAAGGGCTTGAAAAGGAAGAGAACGTTGATGAGGAATACGACGCGTGCTTCCACCAAACGGGTAATAAGAAAAGAAGGCTCACAAGCGAACAAGTTCAGTTCCTTGAAAGGAACTTCGAGGTAGAGAACAAGCTTGAACCCGAAAGAAAAGTCCAGCTTGCAAAAGAGCTTGGCTTGCAGCCAAGGCAAGTGGCCATATGGTTCCAAAACCGGAGGGCAAGGTTCAAGACCAAGCAGCTTGAGAAAGAGTATGGCACATTGAAAGCTAGCTATGACACACTCAAAGGTGACTATGAAAATCTCCTTCAACAGAATGACAAGTTAAAAGAAGAGGTAAAAAGACAAAAAAAGAAAAAAAGAAAGAAAGAAAAAGACACTTACCCCCTATTAAGCTTTTTTATGCTTTATGCCATGCCATGAGTTCTTTCTTTGCTTTATTAAAGTTCAATATTTGTCACACATGGTTTTAAATTGTGGTTGCACTACCGTGCGAAAAATTACATAAAAACATTGTCAATATGACCACAATTGTCACGCGCAATATTGCAGCTGCAATTGGGGTTGCGGACCACTATTTAAAACCATGGTCACACTAATTGGTTAATGGCTCAAAATTCAAAAAGGGGTAAAAATCAATGTTTTCCTTTGCCAACAGGTGAATTCTCTCAAGAACAAATTGATTCCAAGAGAGAATAATAAAGAGATTAAAGGGAATTCACCAGATGACAAGTCATCCCAAGATGCTGCTGCTGCTGTTGTCAATTCACCCCACAAGGAGGAGGAGCCTATCGTGGATATGATCTCAATTTCAAATGCAAATTCTGAAGATGGGTCCAAGTTGCCACTCCCTATTATGGTAACATGCAAGCAAGAAGATGCCAATTCAGCAAAAAGTGATGTGCTTGATTCGGACAGCCCACATTGCACTGATGGGAACAACCATCACTCCTCCTCCTCATTCGTGGAGCCTGCCGATTCCTCCCCCGCTTTTGAGCCGGCAGACCATTCAGATTTCTCACAGGATGAAGAGGATAACCTTAGTGGAAACCTTTTGACCCTTCCATGCTTGTTACCAAAGGTTGAAGACGCATGCTTTCATGATGAAGAACCACCTGCTGAGAAGTACACTTGTGGCTTTGGCTTCCCCGTTGAAGATCAAGCCTTTTGTTTCTGGCCTTACTGAAGTCACTAGCTAGCAGCACTATGTTCGCGGTTGTAACTCTGTACTAGAAGCAATAATAATAATAATAATGCTATTACTTCTAAGGAATAAAATTATCGAAAGGGTAATTCATCATGCTATTAACAAGGGAACAAGAAAAGAAAAGAAAAGTGAAAAGAAAAAAAAAACAGGGACGCTCTTTGGCGAGCAATACTATATGATCATGAAAATTAAGTGGTGAGATCCGCTAGTAATCATATCACATTTTTCCGACAGATAAATTCGAGTAAAATTTACGGTTGTCATACATTTTTCCTTCCTTAGTACGGGCGCAGTTTGAAAATTAGATCCTAAAAGTTTAATGACACAGGTATCATCAGCAGCGAAAAGGTGCTGTAGTTACTGGCTAAAATTCAAAACTGGTTCTGATATGAGTGTTATTGTTCTCCCAAAACTTCATGTGGGGTACCGTAACCAAAACGTTGTTTTTACTCTCGGATGTGGAAAAGTGGACAGTGGAAACTCTGCTCCTATCTCTCTCTATCACTCTCTCTCTCTGGATTCCTCTAGAGTCTAGAGTCTAGACCATACCCTTGTTTTACTCTTGGATTTGGAGGACTCTTTATCATTATTCGTAGATCGGTCCTCACCCCTCAACACATGACAGTTACAGTTCGATTTCGATATGCTTACTAGTTCCTATCTGAATGATGATAATGTAAGAAATATTTGGCATCTGTTTAATTAAATTGAAAATCTAAATAAAAAAGAATAAGAATTAATTAATAATGTAGCTAGTCACATATAATGCCTAACAGCTACATTACTAACATGGTTGCACTTCAATGGTATCAACTATCAAAGTCCTTCACACTGTCTGCATTGCGTTTACCAATTACTATGACTGGGTTCGATTCTTAATTGATCTTGTAAGTATTTTTGTTAAAATTAGATGAGTTTAGCATGTTCTGAATGTAAATTGGGAAGAGCGTTCTCCTCAACCTACATCTTTTTGGTCAAAAACAAATAATCTGGGGTTGAGGCAAATTTCGTGAACCTTGGCTGCTAGTCTTTCTTCTTATTAATTTTTTTTGGAACTTCATGATAGGACAGGCTGGCTACTACCATGCATCCAATTGATGCAAATTGAAATTGAAACGTTGTTTAAAACTACAACTTGAATGAACAGATAAACAGTAGTGACACCAGTTGAAGGCCGTAAAGGTTGCTTTATACTTGCCCCATAAGAAATTGACTTGAATTTAATATTCTCTCTGGAATCCCCACGAGTGAAAATTGAACTCATACAAGCAACTATGAGTATGTGAACAAATCTATCGTTGAAACCAAAACATGGAAGTAAAGAAAGAGCTTGAAAAAGATGGCCAGGACTGAACCCTGCTACAGAAGTCAAGGTTTCTGGTGTGGTTCGCTTGAACAAATTGGATTGGCAAGGACTTTTTAGCCCCCCCTAGCTCATTAAGGATGTTGACAGCTTCTTCTTAATTTAACCATTAAAATATAAGAAATTCATTCTTGTAATCAAGCCCTTGCTTTTTGCCATCTTCATGAAAATTTCGTCCGTTGTAGAATACTTTTTTTCAGCTGTTGAATTGTGGTTCGCCCATGGAAAAGTCCATGTAAAATTGCCTCACCCTTTTAAAATATTATTATCAGCATTAATATTTTACTCAATGTGTTGCATCACACATTGACGAGTTATAAATGGGGGCACCTTTCAGGGGTGACCTTTAATGTATTTTGACATTATTCACGTGAATAAAAGCTTTCAGCTTGAGGAGGACACACTCAAGTAGGTGCAATTAATTAGCATTTCCATGCTTGGAACCTAGTGATGGAAAAAAAAGAAAGAAAGAGGGGAGAAGAGAAAGGAGGGGGGGGGGTGTCTGTGCTGGGAGAGAAAAATGACAAAACAGCAAATAATCTTTGGAGTAAAAAGAACATTAATCAATGCCATAATAACTATATGTCCATTGATAGTTTCTTCGTTATGATGAATTAGAGTGGTGTAGAAGTTAAATCAAGAGGGATTCAAAAATGTCATGCCCTTGTGTCAATTTTTTCAAATGTCACATAGTTGATTTGTAGGCTTACAGCAGCTAAGGTCAAAAGTTTCATTGTGGTCCTCAAAAGAGGAACACTGCTGTATTTGGTATTTGATTTTGGTGAAAGTGATGTTAAGGGGCAACTCTTTGGCCCTTTGGCGTCTTTTCCCTTTTTCTTCCTTTCTTGCAGCATGGGATCTAAGTTTGAAGGTCATGGTTCATTAATTACCCCTGTCCCTGGCTGGATAATTGAGCATCATCAGCCATTGTCCTATACCAGTTGTACTTGAGAATCTTTCTGGGCTAGCTGTGGCATATGAAGAAAAAATTGATGCGTAAATATATGTACATTAGTTATGAAGGAATTCAGAAGCCTCCTAGGACCGTCTAATGTAGGGACTTGGGGAGGGCAGGTGTATGTACATTTGCCATAGTCTGTAAAATTCTACAGGGACAATTAGAAATTTAAGTGATGGTCTAATATCCTTTTTGCAATTTCTTGGAAATAAAGATTATGGGCATGAGACTTTAATTAGGATAGTTAAAGCATGAAGTATGAACTATGGTCTCGCTATTTTCAAGGGAGGTAGCGATGCAGTTTGTCATTGAGCCCTTGCTTAATTAAGGACAAACATGACTAGTGAGAACAAATTAAGAGAAAAGCTTTTATGTTCTGTCGGAAAAAATTGTTCTGTATTATTTCTTTTATGTTACCTAACTATGAGAATGCTGTTAAAGTAGGATATATAATAAGGGTTTCTTGTGGAATATAGTAAATGATACAGAGCAATTTTCCTACTCCAACATAAAGAGTTCTCTGAAATTAAACCTTTCTAGTAGTAAGAAAGAGTAACCCAGATTATATTTTGGTTTATTACAATTTTCTTGTTGTGAAATTGTATCATTCATACGCTCTTATACTCTATCTTCTTGCTTAAACAGAAGGGTATGGTGCAAAACAACTTTCTGAACAGTACACAGAACCTTTTCCTCGTGGTTATAGCTTGATGAATATTCTCTTTAAAGAATTTGAGTTGGACCAATTTAGTGGTTCTTAGCGTATATACATGATAACATGAATTTCTTGACAAGATATTTCCGACACTGAAACTCCTTCTATCCTGATTTATTTTTAAAGTTTATGTTCTTCCTTAGCGGCCTTACTGTACAGCTAAAATCAGACTTTCAAGGTACTCAATTGAAATATGATTCTCACCAGTGTATGGCGTTGGTGGAAAATAATATTTACAATAACTATACACTATTCTGATGAGATTAAATTTCACGAGAGAAATACTATTTATGTAACTAAATCTAATCTAAGTTCATATCCTATCATGGTTAGTAGATATGGATGTAATGAGGTGAAATCTGAAAATAAGTAAAGCAAAAAGAATAAAAAATTCCCCAATGTGGTTTCATCACCGCCATGCTATACCCAAGGGTGGATCTAACTATCTAGGAGTAGTAGTGACGGGCAACAGCAACCTCAAAAGAAAAATCTTCACGTCTTATATAATATAATTTTACAAGTGGACATTTTATAAACATTAAATTTATCCTAGTTTCTAAAATTTTACTAAATATAGGACCCCACATTATTTTTTTAGCTTTTCCTCGGGCATCTAATATCAATAGGGATCCATTTTTCCTCCACTTCATTTGTAACTTTTATCTGTCTCCGTCCCTTTTGCTTTGATAGGCTGAGTTGCCTATGGAAGAGAAAAAGGGGAAGGAATTTATTGCATTTTTGTATTATAAAGAAAACCATGTGTTTATTCAATATCACAGTGACTTGACATCTTACTATTTAAGAGGACAGGAGTGATAATTATCCTATCATCGAGTAGAAGACAACATATATAGATAATCATCATCATGTGTCAAGATCAATACGTAAAGAGAATCATAGGTGGTTGAAGTTCCAAAAAAAAGAAAAAAAAGAAAACATCATCAAATTGCCTTAGAAAATGGCAAGCTTGTATTATGGTGCACTTTTTTTCACGAAAAAAAAAAAAGGAAGAGTTCATCAGGCTGCTGCTTGTTTCTGTGAATCTTGAAATAATTGTACGGGTAAGATTGACGTGAAAGTAAAAGCTTCTTACTGTGCGTGGCAAACACATGCTTGGGGTGATTCACATATATATATATTCATTTCTCAAATGGCGGTGATGAAAGAATGAGGTCGTTGCTGCGAGGGTGACTCACGGTAGGGGCCTCCCTTGCTTTCGGGGTGGTATTAAATTCCCCTCATTATAAACATGTGAGTATGATATTGTTAGGATCAGTGCTTTCTAATCATGTCCTGGTCCTTTAACTAGCAGAAGATACTCTCTTGTAAGAATTGTATATGACCAGATGCTATGTACTTCCTTATCATCGTTTGTGTTGACTGAAAAGGGTGAAAATTGACAAAGGGTAAAAGTTAATAGTGAAAATGTACATATAACTAAATTAAACATAAGAATTTTTTTTCCTGTCTAATTAGTTTGATAATTTAAACAAAGATCGAGAGTTTTTTTTTTTGTTGTCAATTCTTTCATGTC